>OY998254.1:22336298-24736298 GCA_963922045.1 Persicaria maculosa
AAACGGAAGGAAGGTTTGTGGATAAGTGGTGAAAGAAATGAAGCAGGCGGTGTCAAAAGGGAGCGGCAGCGCTTGCCTTCCGCCTCCGCCCTCACCCTCTCCGGCCTCTCGCTTCCCTTCCGGCTTCAATCTTCACTCTCTACGCTTCAGGCTTCAGTACAACAGTCAAATTTTGTGTCTTTCTAGTGGACTGTACTTTGAATTTCAGCAGCCTTACAATTGCTTTGAATTTTTGGTGGAGAGAGTTTTGAATAATGAACTGATAATATAAAAAGGAAAAACAATTATCAAATAATTGAAGAATTGAATTGAAATTAACAATTAATTGCTTTACAATTAATTGAATTAGCAATTAATTGGAAATGCCCACCCCTAATGCTTTTATAGGGGGGACCCTGGCAATTCGCTGCGATTGGGGATCCATAAGAGGCACTAATTCTTTGGATTTGTGGAGAACTTAGCATTTCCACCGCCCTAGTTTCAGAGCTTTGGGGGAGTTATTTATGGCCTAGACCTCACTTGAATTGGGACAAAGGATATTGTACATAGGGCATATAAGTGGAGGTGGCTTCTCAAGTTGTCATTTGATTGATAAAGTTAGGGGTGGATCTGAAAATGGAGGGGGCAAGATGATGGTCGTTTTGCGTAACTTTTGTGAGACGGGATTTACTTTTTTTTTAACTCCACACAGGTTTTGTCCTTTACGGAACAGGACTAGAAGGCGGCTAGCCCTATATATAAAGGCTCGGATTTTAAATATTATTTTTTTCAGAATAAGGAAATTTAAAATGAATTTAAAACGGATTTAATTCGGATAATTTGAAGATTTTTGTCCTCAATATATATATGGTAATCCTATTTTGAAATTCTTAAAGCAGAATTCAACACAGATTTGAATTTTTAAAGGTTTATATTGATTGAGTCAGGTATTTTGATCCTTGTTCTCGGACCACATGTTACATTTTTTCTTATCCCTCCCTTCTCTCTCTTTCGAAATTCAGCAAGCCAACCACACAACTCTTTCATCTCTGAAATTGGAAAACAAGCACTTCTTTTTCCCCACTGAGTCCTTCCCTGTTCTGTTTGTAGAAAAACAACAAAATCCCCAAAGCCCCTTTTTTATTTAGAACAGACTCCCTGACATTTTATTTTGACCAGCAAAAAGACCCCCTTTTTACACCTTCCTCTGTCTCCCATCTCCTTCCCCACAAATTTTGATCAACCTGTTTTGGCAACCCTCCAAACAGCCTTTGCAAATCCCACGCCAAGCTTCCCCATCTCTCTATGTGATTTGCAATCCCTCCCCCAATTGGTTTGAAACATCTCTCTCTCTCTCTCTCTCTCTCTCTCTCTCTCTCTCTCTCTCTCTCTCTCTTTAGATTTAAAAACCCATCCTTCACGAACTCCTGCTCCGTCGACCATGACTCCCACCTCCTTTCCTTTCCGTCCGAGCAGCAGCTCCTGAGCTAGACACGAGCACTCCTCCCCTGCTTTGTCCGATACCGGAGCCACAACCCAGCACCCCGGGCACCTCCTCCGAGCGCTCCTCTTCCAAGGTACGACGAAGCCGAGCCGCCCGAGACCCAAATCGCAGCCGACGCCTTCCCCGAACACCTCCCTTCCCTATTTCTTCCCATTTGAACCGCTGGTAAGCTCCCTTTTACCTTCGATCGAATATCCTGAGCAAAGTTCCTCCTTTCTCATTCTCACCTTCAATCTAGGCCAAGAACACTTTGATTTCAGCTCCGACGAGGCCGAATCGAGCTCCGATTGAACGTTTCCGGCGAGGGTCAATTCCGACGAGGCGAATTCGGGCTTTTTCCGGCGAATAGAAAACCCCTCGGTGAGCACCTCTTCCTCCTCCTTTCTTGTCGATTATGTGTCTGTCGTGCCGGTTTGAATGGCCGGAGCGAGAGTCGCCGGCAGGAGTCTCCCCTCCCTCTTTCTTTTCCCTCCGTTGAATGCAGTGAGATTTTGGGGGAGATGAACAATAGAAACGGGTTCGGTTTTGTTTATTTTAAATTTGGACCGGTTCAGCCCTCTTTTCCCACAAAATCGGTTTGGATTTGGGGTTTGCAAAATCAGATTGAGACTTGGGCCTATTTTGATTTTGGGCTGATTTTGGGGAAGATCTTATAAATTAAGAAATGGGTCTATTCTTACTTAAAGCCTTATTTTGAGAATAAAAGTAAGATAGAATTTGTGTTATGATTTAAGGTTTACCTATATATATTATATGAATATTAAATGGATGGATTACATATTGTATGAAGATTATGACTTTTAAAGTTGTCAGAGTTTATGAAAATATATTTTCTGAAATTTATTCTATATTATGAAGTTATTTTGGAAATAGTGTTATTTGACAGATATATTATCATGATATTATGTGGTGTTCTAATATATGTTTTTTTCTATAGAAATAATAAAGTGATTTAGTATTGTTGTTTTATAAATGGGAATTGTTAAAATGGATTAAGTTCGGTGCTTTATTTTATTTAAATATTTTTGGTTTTGAGAAGAAAGTTTGGAAAATATGGTCGGTATGCTTTTATCGATGGTGTTGATTGGAAGTAAATGATTTTGGTTGGTGTTTATAATATCGGAAAGGTTTTAGAAAACAGTTTCACTATCGGTTGGTTTTGAGTATGTTGAGAACTTGGGTTTCGTGCGTATGAATGTTGGTCCGGTGGCTTATGGAAATGGCTTGATGATAGGTGTGTATTGCTTTTGGATTGCTTTTGACTTGCATTTGGGCCCTTGCTTGTATTATCCTGCTGTTCTGCATGTTTAGGTAAGTTCCCTAGGGGACTTACTCAGGTTGGACATTCATGTCTGTTGTTGCATTTTATGTTAGGTGTTGCATATGCATAAAAGCATGTCATGTAGTATCATGTTTAGATTGCACTAATTGAATGAGCATCTGCTTACTTTATCAATTTGAAACAGAACAGCCATTATCTGTGATAGTCCTAGAGTCTTTACTAGGGTCATAGGGTAGCCCAGCCTCATCGGGTACCCTGAGTCAATCGAGTCTATATGAGCATAATATGATAGCCCAGCACCATCGGGCAAGCGATGAGATGATATGATATGATGATGTTGTGGTTTGTGCACCACCACGAGGAAATTCCTATGCTATAGCACCGAACTGGCCAGTCTCTACACAAACGGGAAGGGGTGCAGAGGTAGGAGAGGGATATGCCACTTGGCATTGTCTTGGGCCCTTTACAGTATTTTTGAACATTATTATGACTAGGAGCATGCTAGTGTGTTTGACTTTCGTACTGCATTAGAGCATCTTTATCAGGTATAGCACATACTATGTGGCCTCAGCGAGGACTGCCGGTCCCGCATGAGTGGCTCGATCTGACTCCTTTCCCCGTTCTTCTTTTAAAGGTATTTTCTGCAGATTTGAGTGCTCCATGTCTATATGACGGGGTTCCCTTTTTGCGAATTGAAGAACTTGGCTAATTCTATAACTCTTTATAAATGGTAATCACCCACTTATGATTTAGTTTTGACCCGGCTCTACCGTGGCACTTGTATCTTTACCTTGATTCCGCTTTACTTTCGTTTGAAATGGATTCCACGACATAGTCTTAGGACAGGTTAAGGGTACCCAATGGCCCTTCGAGGATATAGGGTTTGAAATCCCTCTTTCTACTAATCTTAAATGAGTTTGAAACCTTGACCCGTACCTGGATCGCAAGATCCGAACAAGGGGTTTTATCCCTTGAAACGTAACCCGGAAATCATAATTCTGGGCCGTTACAAAGATGGTATCAGAGTTGAGATTGTGCAATTCGGATACACAAGGGTCGAGTGTATGTTTTGAAAATTGCCCACAAATTTCAAGGACTTTTGAAAAGGATTTAAAGGGGCAAAATGAACTTAAGATGCCTAACCAAAATCGGACTATGTAACGAACTTGGCTTGTTATAAAAGAGGAAAACCGACTAAAGAGGGACCGAGTGGGTAGAAAGGCGTTAGACCATCCTTATTGGATGTAGTTGGGAATGGGTAGGCAAATATCAGCTTGTTCTTTACAGATGGGTTGGGAGACTCAAATGAGATCATTATGAGTGTTATTAACTAATTCTGTGCTGAGTGCTTGCTATGCTAGAGATCTGATTTGGTATGCCTAACAATGAGTTGTGTATTGACTGATCTGTGCAAACGGGAGAGTGGGAGTACCCTTATTTCCGTGTGGTCAAACTCAGCTTATGTGGAATAGCCCCTTCCACTATGTTAACCCCTTGATGGTTCTATCGAGCCTTTCTCCCGGATGTCAGAGTCTTCCACGGGGATTGGGTTGTAAACACATTGTCTTCGAGAGATATGTGAGGATATGAGGGTTGTCTAAGTGATTATTGGAATATGGTCCTTGACGTAATTCCGAGTTAAAGAGTAAGGTGTTTATGGGGATGTCCTTATCTATTCTTATGACGATCAACCAGTGTCTTCTTGCCACAAAGAGTCATACCAGAGTCCCACGGAAAAGAGGGGTGATAAGTCAGTCGGAAAAAGTCAATGGTTGCCCTTAGGGATCTCTGTCCGGTTGTAATGGTGACTCTCTCTGAATTGCATGACATGATTTTATAATCCCCCTGTATGTACCTTGCCAATGATCATTAGTAAGAAGCTTCTCATGTTATGCCTTGCCTTCTGTCATGGTTTTATTGTTTAAGTTCATGTTGTGGTTAGTTACCTTGCTCAAGTCTCGTGTTGTATCTTGCCTTATATCATGACTGTTTATTGTTATAGCATGTTCACCTGGCTTGTTGACCGTATGATCGATTGGAAGCATGAACCACATGATATGAACCTACATGATCGTTATCTCTTCTTGAATTAGGTTCATGATAGTGTGATCAATTCCTCTTTGTATGAATGTTGATAGATGATCATCTTAGCATGTTGGATGATGACGTGTCAATGCCTATTATCCCTTTTGTGACAAGAATCAATAGCATGCCCGTTTGTTATGTATACATCAGGTTAATTATTGTTGCTTACTCTGCAATTTATACTATTGTGTGATACTTGCACTGAATTGGGATTATGTTGGTGTAAATGAGTCTTGATAAATGCATGTTTTATCCCAGTATGTGTTGGTTTGAACTCATGTTCCCATGTTCCAGCTATATTGCCCTGTTGCTTAAACTCGTAGTATACATCGTAAAACCTTCCTCATGCTTCTATATTGTTGGAATGTGATTGAATTGATTTCTTACGTGACGTCATGATTAGTTGCATGCATGTATCGTATGTTATGTTGAACCTTTAGTATCATGTAGGATCCTTGGTGGTGACTCGTGTGAATTGTATATTGCCTGCATTATTGCTGATTCTCTCTCGAGCTAGGTTCTTGATAGTGTGGTTCTTCCCTCTTTCTATTACCATAACATGTCTTACGCATGCAAGTTAATTGATGTTGAATTCGATGATTGATTTGCTTTCCGTTATGATTAATCATAGCATGCTTACATGTTGTCGCTCGGTAGTGTTCCCCTATTGCTCCATGATATCCTCTCGTGCTTGCATACATGTATGACTTGGCACCTCGCATGATCACACACCACGCTATATCATGTCTTCACATACGTAGGACGCATGAATGTTAGAATGAATCTAGTCGAATTACCTTGACCGTATTCATGCTCGATATGTGTTACTAGTATCATGTAGGCCTTATTATTTCCAATATGACTCGCTAAATGATTACCTGTCGTACTTGTTCTATAATATGATAGTTATTGTACCGTTTTCTGTGCCCTATGACTGCTCATTTCTAACATGATTATGATCTATCGCCCGTGATGTTCTCCTTGTTACTCTATGGTGATCTCTCTTGCTTTCATGAACACTAGGTTGAACTCATTAAATGGCTCTTGACTATGCCCCTTCCCTGTCATGTATCTCTAGTATTGTTCAGGACCTATGCTTTCTAAATGTATCTCGTCGTATGATTACATGTCATTCTTAACCTACTATATGATCATTGTTGTCAGATGCGATAGTTACTATGATGCTTTTATGTGTTCTCGTATGATGCTTTGGCTGATTGTCATGATATACCTCGTTATGCTATGTTTGAACTCAATTGTTGATGAGTATACCATATGTTCGTCCATCGTTCATATACATGATACCTGTTATCCTCATTAAATCCGGCATGACTTCGAACCATACATGATTATTGCTGGTTCCGCATAGCTTGCGTGAAGTTGCTAGGCATATCTGCTTTCATGGAGTGATAGACTACTAGCTTGCCTCATGTGTATCAGTATAGCACTCGATTGTGTCTTTTAAAATGAATGTGTATGTCATTGTTCCTTGAGATAGGTACATGTTAGTGTGGTTTAAGGTGTGTGGTATGCTCCATGATAAATTTGTGCTTGCTTGTCGCAATTGTAACCTAATAGACTTCCATGTGGGCATCGTTGCTATTCTCGGGTCGGAGTCTTGTCTCTGGTCTTGTCGTCTTTAGCATTTGGTCTGTGTTTGTCTTCGGGAGGAACATTGCGTTGTCCGTCCCTGTCACTTCCCTATCCCCACTAACTTGGACTCTTGCGCGATACATTTTGGTGAGCGACCGCATGGAAGAGGGAATGAAAAGTTGCATAGCGATAGAGCAGTGCGGCAGAAGTGTGGCCCATAACCCACGGGCCTCAGGATCTATGATGTCGGCGGAACGGGCACGCATCGAGAATTACGATTACTGTGTACGATATGACTTGCAGGCGAGATTGTTCTCCGTTCGAATTGCTAACCCTTTTGAATTTGTTGACGACGATATTGCACTGACCTAGCGATGAGATTTATGTGTTGATGTGCTGACTTGATAATGACTGTTGCCTGATTGCCTGTTGTCTATGATGATATGATTTGATGACTTATAGATCTCATGTACCATGATGTCTTGACGTGTTGCTACTCTAAGTTGCTAAGCATGATTTGAATTCCTTTGCCTGTAAAATGTGAACTACATATGTTAAGAAGCATGAATTGCATCGGATAAGGTTATAATGCAACATGTTAGCTTGACTTCATTATCTTCGTATATGATGTTTGCAATGATTATTGAGCATGATGGTAAACTGAGACTTGTTGAACCCATGATGTTATGTTTATAAATGCTAGTTGATATGTTGCAGACCTTATGTTTGATGATTTTCATGATTGCTTCTTCCTTAAACCTGTGGGTTAGGTCATTGGTAGCGTGGTTGGAGAGTGGTGAAAGAATTTTGGACGGTTGGGATGATCGATGGTATTAGGAGGTGTGTCGCGAGAGAGGGATGTTGGCTTAGGTAAGACTGAGTGAGCTTTGGGATCTATGGTAGGCAATGTTGGTGGTTCTGATGAGCTTCTAGGTGAGGCTGGTAATGCTTCGGATAGTACGAGAAGTGTAAGGAAGGGCTCGTGAATATTGAGGACATGGTAATAGAGGGTACTTGGGTGTGGAGTTAGAAATAGTAGTTGGATTCTTAGAGGTGGATGGTGTGGTAGTGCTTGGCTGAAGGAGGGGCGAGATTTGAGCATCGGGATGAATTGGGATTTCTTTGGGAAATTTTATCTGAGATGACGTTGGCGGGTTTAGAAGAGGATTAGTCTTGGTTTGAGAGTGGAGATGGGCGAGTGGAGATTGTGTTTTATTTTGACTGGTATGATGTGACGATTTTCTTGATTATGTGATTTATTTATATCTACTGGCATGATGTTAGATAGTGAGCATGATAAAACCTGATATGGAATAACATTACCTGTTGAAACGCAATGTTAAAATCTAATTGGTAGTGACTAGTGTTATCATGATATATTGATGTTTTGCTATCCTGTTATGTTGTTTTAAAAGCATGTTATGATGTGTTGTGATATGATAATATATGAGATCATGATGTGTTATTATGTGGAAGCATGATGTCTTATTATGAAGTAGTAAGCATGATATTATATTATATGGTCGGTAAGCATGATTATGAATATGTAAATGATGAATATGGCTTGGGGCATGAATATGATTGGTTTATATATGAAATAATGGTGTTTGATGGCTAAATGATCGTTATGTGGTGTTGTGACGAGTTAAGGTGGTGTCTTTTAGGGCATATTGACATTTTGATGATTTATATATTGCTTGATCTTTCTTTTTCTGAATCTTAATAGCATGCCCTTGTTGTGTTGATATGTTAACGTGATGAATATGTTCTACTTGTGTTGCGATATCGATATGCGATTGTGAGATTTGATGTGTACTGGCGTACTAACCCCATAACACCTAACCCGTTGATTTTTGGACATGTGTGCTTACGTGATGAGTGATGAACATTTGATTATTCACTTGTGATGCCTTCAGTTTGATATAGATATACCTTATGATTCGTAGTATGTCGAGGCTTGTTGTTTCATTGGTACTTAAGACTTGTTGGCATGTTTATGTTTATGTTAGACTGTTATGTGATGGTTTGTGACTATGATATGATGTGGGACTTACCATGTATGAGATGGCTTATGGTATTATGCTTATATAAGAGTTGATGAAACTTTTGGTTATGGTACTTGTTGAGTTGTGAATGATGTTGCATGATCTGGAAACTAGAAAGAGAGTATGGGATTAGCCCTTAGAGGTGGATGATTCCACCTCCGAGCTTCTGAATTTGATTGATTGTTATGCGGGAAACTGGTTTGGTTTTGGAGGATTTTGACGAAATTTGATCGAAAGGATTTTACTTGTTTTGGTGTAAAGTGGCTTGGTTAAACGTCTTATTTGAAGATTTTGAGCGGTTTGAAAAGGAATTACTTGGAATTTTAAAGAATAAACGTTACCGAGAATTTCAACGATTTTGAGGCCAATCTTTTTCAATTGCGAAATCGCCTTTGAAACTTTTCAAACCCGGGCAACTCTATGATACTTCACGAAGTGGATACAAGCATTTTATGAGGGCGCTTGTAGGGTGTTTGCTAAGACCTAGTGATGACAATGTAGAACTTTTAGAGTTGTGGTACTTCTGAAAAGTCGAAGCGAGTATGTGATAGGGGCGCTTATTGCATACTTGTCAAGGCCAATTGGAGATGTCACGATCGTGACTAGGATGTTGTGAGAATCCCGGAAGACGCAACTGAGACGATTACAAGATCCTTCGACATGGTCCTTGGACTCATCAATTTCAAACTTCATCCCCTACCTTGTATTGGTTTTAGTCTCGGGGACGAGACTTGTTTTTAGAGGTGGATGATGTAAAGGCTTGGATTTTAAATATTATTTTTTTCAGAATAAGGAAATTTAAAATGAATTCTAAACGGATTTACACATATTAGAATTCATCATATCATACCACATGAGTTGCACATCATATCAGTCAGATAAGCACATAATACTTACGTTAACTATCAAGTATCATCACATTAGAGGCAAACCAGTACTTTCGTACACTAGCATTTCATCAAGTTCATGGGATAACTAGTGTTAGTACTAACAACTCACTATCTCCTAGGGAAATACATTAAGGAATCATCATCGTCTATCGCATAGAATTCGTACAACACTCGGCCCCAAGTAAAGCATACACTAAATCACACCCTCAAGAGAATCTGCCTACAACCACCAACAACAACAAGACACGACCACTACTCCTTACCTCTCACATCAAGATCAACCTCACCTAGGTCTACCAACTCAATCCGATACTAGATCTAATTATCATTGCATCCCGCTCATATACAAACTCTTTAGCCTTATAACTATCTGCAATCAACACCAATTACCCAATCCAGCTACTAGGTATCCCAATTCTCATGCCATCAAGCCATCTAAGAACCAGCCCACTTCGACATCCCGACCTCAAATCCTACTCGACCACCTAAAACCATATCTCGGAGTTCCCAATCGCACAATTCCTTTATTCCGACAAGCTTAACAACTCGACCTACTACCAAGACTCCCTATAGACACATCCTCACCCTAGGGGTCCTCTACTAGTCACAACCTCACTTTCTAAGAGAAATCTCAAGTCCTCGATTGAACCACTATTAGGATCGATCTAGACGCTTCTTAACAATCTCGCTTACTCTTCTTAGGCTCTCAAGACTCCGCCTGACCATCATCTCCCAAAGAGGCATCTCGAATCACTTTCTAACCTGATCATACTTCCCGCACCACTAACCACTCTCACTAACTATCCACCTCTAAGAACCTAAATCATACTGACCATCTCACACCTGTCACTCTCGACTAACTCTAATGCAGAAAACCGTCTAGTGCTAACTCATAACCACGAATCACCGAGTTCCTCATCACCCGTGTTTATCCTCAATGACCAATCACAGATTCTACCTACTTGTCCCATTTCGAATCTCTCGAAACCTAAGCCAATCACGACTCCTCAAGCCGACCTACTCTAGATCCTCTTCTCAACATATTCCCAAATTTCTTCATTCCAACTCTTACTAACCTTAACCATTCGAAATCCTCAAGTCGTCCTACTCCAGTTCCTCATCTCTACATATTCCTAAATTGCCTCAAGCTCCTACTTCTTAACCATGACACCTTACCGTTCAAAACCCTCTTTTACCGATCATCATTTCTACAGAATCTCTAAATCGTCCTCATCCGAGTTTCCCAAGTACCGTCATTTCGCCAACCTTCTAAAATCCTTCATCCTCTAACGTTCCCAATACATTCTGCTCTGCTCAACTCCCAATTCCAAGCTCTAAACCTCTCCATCTCACCCTCAAAGACATAATCTTACTCAAAATCTCAACGACATCCCCGCCTAGCTACCAACCTTTCCTCAAAGACTCGTCTCAACTTGTCCTCGAAGACTCATCTCACATCCTCAGCTACCTCAATAGCCACAATAACCTCCACTCATAAACCCGATTCATTCCCTACGCTAAAATCCTCCAACAACACATCTAAAAATCGTTCATTTACGGATTCTCCAAGCACTACCAATCCTATCGAAACAATCCCCAAATACTCATCACACGTACAACCATGATATGAACAACCTAATACCCAAGATCGATAATTTCCCAAGAAACCTTATACTACTCTTCCTTAGCGATTCCTCAACCTCAGCCTTTACCAATATCGCTCCCCATCACCACATATACAACCTAGTCCCAATTTCCACGATTAATTAGACATTCCTTAACCGATTATCTTCAACGCTGCCCACCTATAGAACTACACTGACTACCTATACTCACACCCACTCTCAAGGTCACCCAAATGAAACTAGTCTAGACCTCATCCAACCACTCTTCTATGCCACGTGCTCACACCACACACCCACTACCTACCGACACATCTAGCTAGGACCTATCCCTTGAAATTTCACCATACTGACCCCACTCCTCACCTAAGACCTACCTGGAAGCTCAACTATACTCGCCGACTACTATCTCTGACAAATCCCACTCACTCGGCTCTACTCTTGCTGACGCATCTTTCCTGTACCCCATCTCACATAACTTTTCGACCTCAATCTACCTACTACTTTTCGACCTATCTCACCGAAGAATCTCATGACTCAAGCTCAAGAGGAAAACACCACCACCTATATAACCCATAACCGATTTACTAGCAGGTCAGTACACTTAAGCATAATGGCACATCATCACAGACGCAAGTTAGTCA
Organism: Persicaria maculosa; assembly: GCA_963922045.1. Classification (NCBI taxonomy): domain Eukaryota; kingdom Viridiplantae; phylum Streptophyta; class Magnoliopsida; order Caryophyllales; family Polygonaceae; genus Persicaria; species Persicaria maculosa. The sequence continues at coordinate 22,347,943 of OY998254.1, forward strand.
GGCAATCATTCATTACCAGCTCAGCATATCAGTCACCACACATCCATTTAGTCAGTTCTAAGCCTATTGCACGATACATCCTCCAATTCGCATAGGAGAGATCACAATTCGGATGAAGAACGTCATTCTTTGAGTCATCTAGGAGGATTACGTCTGCAACCGCCATCTTCAAAAGGCGTTCGTCCTTTGGTGATATCGATCCTAGGATCCATGGGCCATGGTCCCACCACACTTCCGTTGCGCCACTCTAATGCCATTCGATCGCTTGTTTTCTCTTCTATGTGGATGTCCATCAAGGGGATCACGAGGGGTTAGAAGTCACGAAGATAGGGGAGGGCAAGGGAGGACAACACGACTTCCTTAAGGATTCAACACATACCAGGACTAGAGATGACGAGACTCAAGACAAGACGTGGACCCGAGAGTTACAACAATGCCCTTAGGGTATTCTATGAGGTTACAGGTGCGGCAAGCAAACACATGGCAATCACTAAATATCTCAATCATATCATTCCACACTAGCATGTACCTATTAAAAGGAATAGCGTCCTATGCATCCATAACATGTTAACATAATCAACTTTTCATGCACGTGGAACAGGCTAAAACTTATCATCCCATGCACTAATCATGCTTGACATATTAAGATCATGTATGCACGAACCGACAATAGACATATCCAGCATAAGTTATATATGACATAGCGAGCATTATAGGATGTCACATGTATGATTCATTACTCACTTTAAGTGTACACATCAACACCTCAAAACAATGTGGGTTCTAGGTAAGTACGTTAAGATGTACTCTAATAATCGTGTCAGGGGATATGGTTAAGTCATTTGAGCATAGCAACTATCACATCCAATAAAACCATGTATATATAGTATGACACCTATGGCACATAATTGCATGATGATCCATAATTAGGAGATGTATATCCTACATGATACTACCAACACTCGTTAAGAAAGTACACAATCAATGAGGTTCAATTTGATCAACTTAACATGCTAGGAATTTATTTCACATGACACTCATACAAGAGGGTTGACCACACTAGCATGGACCTAATTCAATGGAGAGTAACTATCATGGGGATTCGTACATTCGGTATATATATTCATTCGTAAGTGTAATCATGCAAGATACATGGAAAGTCATGCTGGAATATACTAACACATCATGTCATGCAATCACAAGGTGGGGTACTATCATAACTTGACAGAATTCTCCAAGGGCAATCAACGACTCATTACCCCGTTTCCCCATGGGACGCTAGTATGACTCGCTCAGTATGACACAAGGACATTCACACTGTTTCCGAGAGGAGAGGATAGAATTTGTGTTTTGGCTCTCGTGGTAAGAAGACACCGTTGACCGGTATAAGAATTGAGAAGGATAACTCCATAAGACAAATCACTTCTAACTCAGAATTGTTTCATTGATCACCCTCCCTAAAATACTCATGAATTTCCCATATCCGACACACCCCCGGAAGTACCTAGTTGACCGACCCAAATTTTCCCGTGGAAGACACCAACCTCAGGTACGAGACTCGATAGAAGCATAGATGGTGGAACATCAAGCAAGACTCGAAACGGGGAGAGCGGACGCTCCTCGACCCTTGCTAACATGCCTAAATGTTTTGGTGGGGCGCATGACAGAGTCAGAATCATCAAGGGGCTTGAATTTGGGAAGGGCTATCCTGACAAGACGGGAATTCTGACGACATAAGGACAAGGTTTCCTTCCTCTATCCCGTTCACACATTCAAGTTAAGGCATACTGATCAGTTCTCTATCCTAAGCACAATAGCACACAACATGGAAGCAACCAATGGGATTAACATGACGATCTATGCCGTCCTTCGAGGGACGGCCGACCAGAGGGGCAAATACCTCACGGACTCCTAACCCATGTCACTCCAACCTTCGGGGTCCTTGGAGTCTTCAAGTCCACCTGTAAATGAACAAGCTATATTTTGCCTACCCGTTCCCAACTACATTCAACAGGGATGGTCTAGCGCCTTTACTACCCCTTCGTTTCCCTTTGTTTGATTACCAGATTTATTGAGTCAAGTTCATATTTAGTCCATTTGAGTTGGTTATATTAAATTCATTTTGCCCTTTCTAAAACATTTTGAAAAATCATTTGAAAACCGCTTGAGTTGGTTATTGAGTCAAGTTCATATTTAGTCCAATGGGATTAACATTATCCAAGGCCGTTTGCAGACTTTTGATGGTACCCTCCTAAAGCTCCACATCCTTGACCTTTTCCATCTTCGTTTTCAAACTCTTGTTCACCTTCCTCAAATCATTCACAACATCGCCATATTTCCTCAAACGCTCGGCCACTTCCAACCATTGCAAGTTGGCCTATAAAAGCACGAAAAGAATGACAAACATACGAGCAAGGCAGAAAAAGTAAGAAGGAAAATAATGAGAAAATTTACCCAACCCCCGGTCTTCTGACCTTGCTCCAGCAATTCTTCGTCTGTAAGAAAATGAAGGAACTCCCTCTCAGCCGGATAGTTCCTCCCTGGGATCATGAGCCTCTTGAAATCAAGTGAGAAAAACTTGGGTTGCTTGTATACAACCATAGAAATCCCTGATGGAGTAATCGGCTCGTCACTTAGAATCCTGTTTATTTCTCACCTCTTTCCTCTACCTCTTTTGCCCACGCCGAATAACGGGTATATCGTCCCTCGATGAGCTCTGTCTATCTTTGAAAGAATCTTTCCCCTTTACACTCTTCACTGCAAGGGCGGAGTCGCGAGGGATGATCTGCTGCTGATTATCACCCACTCGTGGAGTGGTAGCGCGAAGAGTTTTAACAACGTCTTTCTTCATAGCAATGGCAGAAAGCTTCTCGGCATCGATCAACATGTCTGCAAAACAATTAAGACAAAGGTCAAGAAAAGAAAACCGTGATCAAAATAATAAGAATAAAATCCAAACACCCACCCTGGCGGTGTGGGGGACTAAGCTCGGCCATTTCTAAGCGAGCAGGGGTCACGACTTCATTATAGCCCCGTTTCGCTGAAGGCCCCACCCCCTCCAGCTGAACACAGACCGCCACCTTTCCAATACGATACTCTTGTTTTTTGGAGGGTTTACGTAAGGACCAAGCGTGGTCACAAAATTTAGAGAAGACTTGGTGGGATCGCGAACCAAAAATCATTTCTTTCTCCACTCAGATCGACTAGATAGTGTTTAAACTATCTTCCCGGCCAGGGAAGCAGACACTAGCCCATTGCTATGTCGCAAAGACAGGACTGAAAAAGGATGGTCCAACGTCAGTCTTTGCTTGATAACGGCGCACCACATCACGTAGGCCGTCAAATACATCCAAACGTTGAAAGCGAGTTAGGAAGGATAAGAATTTATCCTTGCTGGAAGATCAGAGTAAATTTTGGCCAAAGGAAGGCGGAACCCTTGAAGCAAACTCTCGAGGTGGATGACAGCATGATCCCGATAAACGTTCAAACAACCCCCCGTTTCGGAAGCTAAGCCAATCTCTACCCCGACTGGCCAGGGGTAGACCTAACACTACTACATATATAGTTATTGATGACATTTAAAACATGGCGTTTTTCATAAAATGTCATTAAAAATACCTTTTATAGCGTTTAAATACAAAAGCGCTATAATTTTTTAGAATACAGTTTATTTATGGCGTTTTACAAATGTTGTTAAATTTATGGCGTTTATAAAACGCCATGGTTTTCAATTACAAAATTTTTAAAGTAATTTATGGCGTTTAAAAAATGCCGTAAATTTTATGGCATTTATAAAACGCCATGAAATTGGGGGTAATTTTTTCTTTCCGAAAATTTGGCCATCCATTCAAGCGGCAAATAAAATAAAACCCTAATCGCTCCCGTACCCCGTGCCTCACCTCTTTCTCTCAGTCATCAATCTGTTACCCCTCTCTCTCGTCGGCAAGCTCTTCCCTAGCGATCTCCTCGCCTAGGACTCGCTCCCGTCTTGTCTTCACCGGCATTGTTCCTCCTTCAGTCTCATGCTCTTCTATTTCAGCTCCGACGCTCGTGAGGCCTCCTTCCTCGCCGTCCTTAATCTCCCTGTTCGCAGCGAACGGTTAGCGCTCTCTCTCTCTCTCTCTCTCTCTCTCTCTCTCTCTCTCTCTCTCTCTCTCTCTCTCTCTCTGTGTGTGTGTTTGTCCCTCCCTCTAATTACTTTCGATGGTGCTCCATCTTCGTTGAATTTAGGGCTTGATTCATTGTTACAGACACATAATTTGAGGGCGTCACTCGGTGTTGCCCGCATAATAGGTGGTACAAGTTCTCTTCTGACACCTCACCCCCTCACCTCTTCCTCATCTTTCCGATATGGGTCTCTAATTTTTGCCCCAAATTCATTCATTTTCTAGGATTTTAATTTTATTGTCTGTTGTATGTTATATTTTGATGTTACAATGTTTAGTTTTTTTAAAAAAAAAAATTGAAGTTTGATTTTGGGTGAGGTTGGAATTGCAGGTGAAATGGCCACTTCTCAGCTCACATCTTCAACAATTTGAACAAGGAGTTTGGCCATATTTGAAGGGCTTAGGTGTTCACCTGCAAAGGTCTTATCTTTTCTGCCTTTGAAGCAAGATGGTCTCAACTCCAAGTCTTTCAAGCCTTTGGGCTTAATTACACAAAACTCATCTAATATGGGCAATCAAATTTAGGTGATGGATTTATGAAATCACCTTGATTTTTGTGTTTAATTAGACCAAATTTTTAATGTAAATATTTTGGATCTTGTCCTATGACACATATCTAATGCAATTATGATCTTCAAGTTGAAATTGGATGATATTAGTAGGTTCTTTATCCATAAAAAATGTTCTATAAGTTGATATTAGTAGGTTCTTTTTACTATTTTAATTTAATTTTCAGGGAGTAGGAACAAGTTTATTTGAGTATGTCTAAATTGGGTGTTACAATTTATTTTCTCACTTTTGTTTGGGTTATATGCAAAATAATATGTAGGGTATATGACAGTTGTCATTAAGTTTCGGGGAGTAGAAGCAGACACAAATTTCATCCTTGAAGACTGTCAACAACTCAACATGTACTTGAAACAGGTTTGGATTCGATAGAGCTAGTAAAATAATTTATGAAATTTATTGTTGCCCTGCTTTTTTTTTTGTCGAATTAGATCTTGCACCCATTTATTTATTGTATTTACAATTCAAGGGTAAGAATATTAATTGTTGTGTAACTGAAATGGATGTTGGAGCGATGGGAAGTGACTAAGTGCCTTGCTATCTCTTTTCTGAATCCGCGGTTGTCTCTCTGTTGTATTCTCTTAGTTTTTTCTAAATTAATTCAATCTCCAATCAAAAGCTTATGAGAGTTTCAACCTCCTCAAAGGTTTCTGAGAGTTTCAACCTCATCTTGCAATTCAGCCACCCGCACAAGGCCAGTAAATGCTTATATGCAGTGGCGGAGCCAGAAATCTCGGCCAGAGGGTGCTAAAAAAATTTCATAAATTTGTTTTTTGGTGTACACTTATTAAGAAGATTTTTAATGAAAATATAGAGAGAATTTTTATTGAAATAGTTGATAGAAACAAAAAATATAGAGAGAAATAAAAAAAGAATTAATGATATAGTAAATCAAATAAAAAGTGTAGGAGTTGGGATTTAAACCCTAGACCTTTTTATTTTGATTCTCCTTCCCTCCTTCCTTTACCACTTGAGCTAAATAACACTCTTGTTTCAAATATCATTTAAAAATGATATATTACCTTAAAAATACTAAATATATACAAAAAAAATTATTTTTTTTTGTATTTTTTTTGCCAGGGGGTGCTCGAGCACCCCCAAGCACCCCTGGCTCCGCCCCTGCTTATATGTTTTGAACTTTGAAATAGTTTTCATGTGCTGCATATTGGATTATGTGTGTTGCTATTATTTTATTTCTTCAGCTTAAGTATTTAATTTATTTATCCATTTATCTTTGTATATATCTTTTGAACTTTAAGTTACAATGTGTGCTGCTACATATTTTGTTTCTTAGCGTTGTTGCGATTTTGAACCGACTCTGTTCAGTTCATAGCTTCGTTATCATTTCAAGTGTTGATGCTTAGTGTTTTGATACTTGCTACTTGTGGCTTCAGTTTACTTCATTGTGTATTGTTATAGTATTAATCTGAATTTGTACTCCTAGGATTAAGATCGTTGTTAATTGTAAGTTAACAATAATCTGTTTATATCTTTTTTCGAGTCAAATGGTATTGTTAATTGTAAGTTATATGTTATTGTTGATTGTAAGTTACATTGCACATACCTTTTGTGTTCCTTTGTCACTTGAAAGTGGCTTCTGGCATGATACTCCGCAACTACTCAATAATATGTTTTTAAGCTATTCTTTCATTTTGGATTAAGATTATGTTGCTCAAATTGCCTTTATGTCTTTCTTGTTTTGTAGGTTGTGACAGAATACAAAAAACAAAACCCCTTGCAATACTTTGTTTATAGGTAATCTTGGTAAAAACCCATATATGAAGATGAGTCAGGAGGTCTTTTTTCACGTAAGGCTTCCTTCTTCCTTCTTTTCTAAGTACTATCATTCTCCCCTTATTGTTTTTTTTACGTAGTATATGTTGTATCTTTCTTTACGCTAGCTTTTTTTTTCTAATGTGTTCTCAACTTCATATTGCCTTTTGGGTTAGGCTTTTTTTGAACAAGTTGATATAGAAGCCTAAGATAATAGGATCTGCTGAAAAACATTGTTAATGTTTTTGCTTCATTTTATGTTGTGGCTGATCTTTTAGAAATCATCTATGAATAATTGTTCTACTCGTTTCAGGTGAGACAAATAAAGAGGTGGTGGCAAAGTAGATTAAAAGAAGAGCACAAGGAGATTGCCTCTTATGGCTACTGTATAACTATCTTTCTAGCTCTTTTTACATTCCACTCGTTTCATGTAAATTTTTGTGATTGGGTGAAAGCTTTAGATCTTGTACATGTATTGCACGTCTAGCTTGGGGGATTCATTCTCACCAGTTGTAAATTTCTAATTGAGTGACTACTGTGTAATCCAATAGCAGAGTATTATATTGTTTCATTATATATATATATATTTTTTAAATTACTAAACTTCCATGGCGTTTGAGAAACGCCATGGATTATGCATATTAATTTTTTTTTAAAAAATAATAAATTCCATGGCGTTTAAAAAACGTCATGGATTGTGCAGATTAATTTTTTTAAAAAACATAATAAATTCCATGACTTTTTTTAAACACCAGGAATTGCATTTTCTATGGCGTTTTTCAAACGCCATAAAAATAAGGACAAAAGCACGGCGTCGGCTTCAATGGCGTTTGGGCATGGCGTTTAAAAACGCCATGTTATGGATTTTATGGCGTTTTTCAAACGCCGTAGAAGAGTGTATTTGTACTAGTGTAAGCTACCATCTCAAGGTGAACAGATTGTAGGATCGATCTCTCCCCCTAGTTTCGGAACCGGTGGGGGCCACGCGCTCCTCAAAAACCCTGGGGGTCGGTGGGGGAGCAGCAGGAGTATAACCTTCACAAAAGCTACAATTGTCAACCTCCTCTTGTTTGTAAGCAGGAATGGCAAAGTCACCAGGAACCACGCGAATAAGTTTCTTTCCTTCTTTTGACACGCGAGGCGACCCTTTTTTCCCCAATTCGTTTATGGATTTAGAAGTATGACAATACTCGGGATTATCCTTTGTAAGGGGATGCTTGATAGTCCCAACCAATTTTCTCCGCTTCGCCTTTTGCAGGGTTTCCAGTTTGATTTTTACTCCCTCTCCCGCACGCGATTTCTTCTTTGGCGAAGAATAAACTGAGGACATCGTGGCTTCCGAGTAGTCATGCACTATCGACTCTTTGGTCCGCGGGGAGCTAACCTCCTCGTCCCCATAAACCACGCTTTTGTTTTGGCTATCACTTTCGTTCGACATCGCTAGGTACATAAAGCTCTCAAGAAGAAAAGCCTTTGAAAAGACGCAAAGGAAGAAAAATCAACAAGGGGAAATGACCTTTTCAGTATCGCGATCGAACAAATTTGACGCCAAAAAAATGGCCTCCTAGGTTTATGTTGGCGCCTCACGTGCCCCTTAAAAGGGCATTGATCGAAAAGACATTCCCCCCCTCCCGGAGGATGATGGTTAAAAGACGCCTTTTTCATCTCCTTCATAAAGTTTTTCGATTTTCGAGAAACCACCTCCGAAAAGTGAAAAAGAGGGGAGACTAAAGGTTTTGTCCACCGCCAACCGTCGGAAAATCCCAAGAAAAAACACCAAAAAAAAGCGCTACCTCCCAACGCAACCGTACCGTCACCGGATGACCTAAGCACCTCAGTGTAAAACAACCATAACCAAAAGAAAAAAGAAGAGGAAGGGAACTAAGACACCAGGGAGGGCGGTTTGACTACCGAGGATTTCTCTCCTCTGCCCTAGAATCGAGTACGAATGGAAATCTAAGAAATTAAACAGAATACAAGGATAATAAGAAGATACTTACTCGAGGAAAGTGAAAGAGAAACACCGACGAGCAAGAGTGTATTGAGGATTAAGGCCACCACCTAACTCCGGTATCGCCTTTCCGGAACGAAACACTTATAATTCTCTCTCTTTTCTCAATTTTTGGAAGTGTGAAATGAAATGAATAGAGGCAAAGTCTTGAATTATAGGTCTTCGTAGGGTCAACCCCAAATGGGCCAAAAGTTATTGGGCCCAATTCAGGCCGATCCGAGAATAAGTTTTGTGGCGGGAGGCATCGCTTTTATCGAAACCTAATCGCGAGCAATACATCACTCGCGATCAGGTTACGAGGAGATATGACGATGCCATAGAAAATAGCCCTATTATTTAATAAGTATATTACATCATAAGTAGACCACCCAACACAAAAAGACATCTGGCCCTCTACGAAATACATCGCGAGTAAACACTTAGCTAGACCCTGACGAAGCTTAAATGTAAAGGCTCGGAATTTCAAATCCTAAATTTTCGGAAATAGGAAATTAAAAATGAATTTAAATAGAATTAAAATCTCGTTTAGCGGATTCCAACCGGAATATAAAATTTGACGAACAATTTCCGTCCTTTACCTCGAAAATTCAAAATAGTTATCGGATGACGATATCCTTGTCGATTTTAAAAATCTAATTGATCGAGAAAGCGGGATTCAGGAAACTAACATTCAAAAACTAATTTCGAGGTTCGAGATTCGCATATTCGGAATTTATTTTCGGATATTGGTTTAACCAATTTCACACTCCACCCTTACCCACTCTACCCTCACTTCACCATACCCTTCAAATTCAAACCCCCCTCCCCATCATTTCTTCATTCACCAACTCCCTCCCCTGTTTGCCGAGAGATCCCAAGCCACCCCACACTTCCTCCCTCAATCCTCCTTCTCTTCTGTCAAGTAGTAGCAACAGCAGCTACAAGATCTTCTTTCGCTCCCCGTCGAGCAACCAACAAACACCACACCTCCATTCTCCTCCTTTTTGCCTCCCTGTTCTGCCGGCAATCACCACCACCCGCGACCTTCACTTCCTCCTTCTCTCGTGATGAGCAGAAGCAGTAGGCCATTGAGCCCTCATCGTCGTTCCCCTGTTTTCCGACGATCCCGGGCACCGAGCCGCCCGAGAACACCGAGCCTCCCCTGCTCAGGTTCGAACGCCCTAGTAAGGCTTCCTCTTCCATCTTTCAATTGGAAACCTTATAAAGGTCCCGCCTTTAATCACTTGCCACTCGTCCTAGAGAAAGAGGGAAGCAATTCGTCTCCGGCGAGGCCCAATCGCACACCGACGAGGTTTTCTAGCGAGTTGACGCCTCGGTGAGCACTCCTCCTCCTTCCCTTTCTTGCTTGCTTTCTGGCCTTGGTGTCGGTATGAGTAGTCGGAAGCCGAGCCCGGTGTCGCCGGCCGGTAGCTTCTTCTTTTCCCCTTCCGTTCTCCAATTTCGGAATCCGGCGAGCTATTCGGAAAGGCAATGAACAGTAGCCTCTCCCTTAGTCGTGGGACCCGCTCCCACTTGCCACCTCAGCCACCACATCATCTCCCTGGGCCCCTCTTTTCTTTCTTTCTATTCGGATTCCAGATGAAAAAGATGGGAGATTGGAATGGCTTTTTGGGCCTATTCCATGGGCTTGAATTAAAGGAAACAAAATCAACGTCTTGGGCCTAATTTCTTTCAAAATCAAAAATGATTTTTGGGTTAAATGTATATTGCGGTTTTGAGTTTTACAAATAAAGGGCTTAGTCTTGGTAATTTAAATAAGGTTTGGATTTTATAAAAATAAAACGGTTGGGAATTTTTAAGGGATTTGCAGTATTTATGGAAGTGTTCTATAAATGGTAATTAAAATATTATATAACATTATGTGAGATTTAAAATATAAAATATTATTTTAAGATTTAAGATATAATATTACGATGATTAAAAGAAAATATAATATTATGAGACTTGGAGATTTAAAAGGGTATTGTCGGTTTTAAATCGAAAAAGGAGTTTGATGAACATTTCCCAGGGTCAAAATTTCTATCTAGTTAACTCGGTTATCGTGACTAACTTGGGAATTATGTGATCGATGACTAACTAACATGATGATATGATTGATTGACAAATAACATGTTTTGTGTGGACAAATGGCATGATTGAATAACATGATGGGATGTTAAGTTATATATCATTTGTCTTATAACTTATGAACTATGATGATATGATGAACTCGAGTTATGTGATATGTTGATATATGATTATGAATATGAAGAATGTGATGATCTCTTGATATATATGACTTGGGATGATTATTGCAGATATATTGTGGAGAATACATGAATGTGGCTGAATGGAATGATGAGAATGATATGGTCTCATGGAATGTGGTAATATGATGAATGGTTGAACTTGACGGAATGATTATTGCGATATGATTGGTATTCTCGTTGAATGATATGCTTGAGTGCCTGGATGATTAGACGTAGACTTATACATATATGTTCTGATGTGTATCTAGGTGATACTTTGTGATTATGGATGATGTATGCCGGATCTTCTATTATGCTGTTCTGCATAGCCAGGTGAGTTCCTATATGAGCTCACTCATATTCGAAAAAGAGATCTCCTTGCTTGTAGCCATGTGCATACTAGGTGCTTGTATTCGTAATAAAGCATGCCATGTAGTATCCTGCTAGGATTGCACTCGTGATTGAGCATTCGTTTACTCATTGCTTTTGTAAATAGAACGGTCGTTATCTATGAAGTAACTAGAGTCTTTGCTAGGGTCATAGGACGGCTCAGTCCCATCGGGTCCCGTCCTGGGTCAATCGAGTCATATGGAACTTCCTTTACTTATATTATGAGCATGATTGCGAAAGCTGCCTGCGGGCTTTATTTTTCTTGTGGAATGCATTCACGAGCTGGCCAGTCTCCGCCCTATTGGAAGAGGGTGGAGGTAGGAGAGGGATATACCACTTGATATTCGATGCTAAGGCCTTATTATATTTATGCACTTGATCTTAGGAGCATGTTAGTGTGTTAATATTCCGCATTGCATCTAGAAGCATCTTTATTAGGACTAGCGTGTGTATGTGTCTGCTTGTTTGGGATTATATTGCGTAGGGCTTCGATCTGACACCGCCCCGTATACATATTTTTTTAGGTTTGTTTTGCAGCATGATTGTTCCTTGCTTCCGTGGCGTGGGAACTCTCTTGGGCGATTGCAAAGAAATTGTCTAACCTCACTAATATCGCTTATTAGATTTCGATAAATACACTTATCGATTTTGTTTTGACTCGGCTCTGCAGTGGCACCCTCTTGTATTACACCTTGATTCTGCTATTTGCATGACTGCTGGTTTTCTATGCTTAGACTTACGACAGGTACAGGGGACTTCCCCGGGGATTCCAACGATTCCTTCAAATTTTGGGTATGAAATCCCACTTGAAAATATTCAGAATAGAATTTCAAACCTTCAACCTGTACTCGGGGCGCAAGATCCTAACGAGGGGTTTCATCCCTCGAAACGTAACTCGGAAATCGTATTCCCGGGCCGTTACATTAAATGCCCTAAGAAACATCAATTGGTTGGTATCACGATTAATATTCTAACATTGGTAAAGTGTAGATCACGTAAACTGGGCCCACGAATACCTCGTGGCCCCTTAGGGTAAAGACGAGCAGCTCGCTGGTCAAGCACCTCTCCGCTAAAGGTGCCACCTGCAAATACCTAGACCCTTAGGATGAGGGCATGTATTACACGTGTCCCCTGTTAACCCACGAGGTCGTCAGCAAGCTGCTCGCTTAGCCTCCCTATAAATACCCCCATCCAACCTCCAAGTGAAGGATCCGATTCAAGAGAGAAGAAGAAGAGCTCTACATATCTCACTGGCTTAAAACCCTTGGAGTCGAGTTCTTAAGGTCTTTGATGATAGAAGGACGTATCTGGAATAAGAACATTGTCTTACTTCCTCCAACGATGACGATTGAGCAATAACCACCTCCTCGTGAGCCGAAAGCATCACTCAGACCGATTGAACCAATAAGTGTTTGAACTTACCATCACCCCCCCCTTTGATTGGGCTTGCAGGTATTTTAGGACATTTGTCGTCACCATGAGGTAATAAGTATAGGTGAAATTCCACGATCGCGACAGAGGTGACTTTACACATGCAGTAACTTTGCATCTTCATCAGGTGTCGACATCGAGGGGGCAAGGGTCGACATCGATGCTCTTTTTGTGCACCTCTTCCTTCTTCATCTTGAAACGCACATTCCCGAGTCCTCATTCGTCCGATTGATGCATATGAATATGCATTGGAAAGCTCTTTTCGAGGACTACAAATCTCATGAAGGCTCCAGAACTTGATTCGAAATGATGACTGGTAAAAATAAAGCTTTTCTCCATCCTTCTCCATTTTTTGTTCTTCCTTAGCTTCTCCAATACCTTCATGGTCTTTCATTAAGCTCTCTAAAGTGCGTCCAAACTCCTCAAAATCAGCTCTAAAACTCTGAAAATCACACCAAACTTTGTTTAGACTCCATATCTTGCAACTTATAATAAAAAACTACACAAATTCCATACTTTTTCAATACAAATAAACATAAAAATACTCCATTGAGATGAAAACATGATGCAAAATAAGACTAAAAATGCGGACATCACAACTACACATATAAGAAGACATTAAAAATGAGGAAAATTAGGTTAAACTCGAGTTCAACAATAAAGAAAACAGTTGAAAAAATGCAAAAAACTCTAATAAAGATACCTCCTTGCTCAAGTAACAATAATCAATGATAATGATCGATCACTAGTAGGAAGAAGAAAGGGTTCACTAGCAAATTGGATCTGCCAGCCCAATTTCCTCCTCAAATAAATCATGTCTCGCTTTCCTTTCTGCCATTTAATTAAATAAAGAGAGGCCAATCAATAATAACGGGCTATTCCCACTCCACACTGCCCCGCACCACCCCCATTGAACAACACAAACGAATAATCGATCTATATACTGGTCCCGCAATAACAACTAGGGTTTTTATTAATTGAAACTAGGGGTGGGCACAAATCCCGCAAATCTTGATCCCGTATTGGTCCCGTCCCGATCCCGGTGGGATTTAGGACAAAATAGCGAATCCCGTCCCGCAAAAATTATGCGGGACGAAATGCGGGACGATCCCGCTGGGATCCCGCAAATCCCGCATATTATAAAAATAACAACAATAATAATAATTTTTATAATAATAATAATATTATAATATTACAGAATAATAATAATATATTATTAGTATTATTATTTTGAGCAAATATTATAATTATAATTATAATCATAATCTTCAATTTATAATAATAATAATAATATTATTTTTATTTGAGCAAATATTATTTATAATTATAATAATAATTTTCAATTTATAATAATAATTGATAATAATAATAATAATATTATTAAATAATATTATAATATAATTTAATAATAATATCACTTGATAATAAAATTATTATTATTATTATTGACATATTATATTATTATATTATTATTATATCATATTATATTTTTTCTTGTAAAGTATAATTATTTTATAATAATATCAATAAAAATAAGTAAAAATAATAATATTTTTTTTAATTATAGCGTGACATTATTATTATTATTAGTAGTAGTATTATTAGTGTTGTTATTGTTATTGTTATTATTATTATTATTATCATCATCATCATCATCATCATCATCATCATCATCATCATCATCATTATAATAGTAAAAACAGATTAAAAGAAATAAGTGGGTAGCCGAGATACTATCTGGGCACCCTCTCCTTAGCGATAACGAAGCTAAGTCTAGTAAAAATATAAGTTGTAACACGAGATACATTATTATTATTATTATTATTATTATTATTATTATTATTATTATTATTATTAAAAGGATTTACACAAAGTTAGTTGGAAGCCTCGTAACAAATTGAGCTCCAACCCCCTTCTGAATAGAAAATCCAACTCTATGAAATAAGAAATCACCATTATCAGACCGCGTCCCATGACTCTTCGTAACCAATTGAACCCGCTTCATAAAGCCAATAGCATCATCTCCCAGTTCCCCAAAAGTAGAGAACGCAAATGCCATGAAGCAATACCCTTTAGTAGCACAAATAACTGCATTCTTCTTCTCCTTCCTTTCAGTCGCTTGGGAAACCGCCTTGCCAGGTAAAAAAGAATCATTAGCTCTAGTTGTAAATGGCGAAGCCCCAACCACATCGACACAAGTGTCCCTACCTTTGTCCCACCCATAAACCAACAAATCACCTGGCCTCAGCTCAACACCATCATCACTCCTCATACCAGTACGCGCTTCCTTCCGAACTGCAATACCGCCTTATAACAAATGTCTGCCAAAACATCTCGGACCATGTTGTGTCGGTGCTTAGTCCCGATGCCTCGACTGCAATGCAGAGCATGGTCCCCAAAAGGGTCCATCTTGTCCAGCTCACAACTGGGGCATGTCGGATACCCACTAAACATAGGAATCGAGAGGTGGTATTGGAGGACAGAACGAAATTGGCGAGACGGCATGGTCTGAGAAAGGCCTTCAATGGGAGTAGTCAACAAAAAATCATGTGCTCTTTCTCCTCTCACGGCTTGTAAAACCTGCAGCTGTCTTGAAGTCGGATTGAGTGTGGACACCAAGTTGTAATCAATGAACTTGAAGTATCGATCCGCCAATACTGACATGATTTTTTTTGGGGCGGGGGATACAAACAAGTCATCAATATCCGAACCAACACAAGCGACATACCTCGAGATAACTTGGGTTAGAACACTATCACAGCTAATGTCAGGATGTCTGGAAGGTGATGGCGCTAACTTACTCAAAATGGATGTCTGGAGTTCAGCTGTTTGGAGACGAGATGCAATGAAAGCAAAATGACTAACATCCTCAGCCGTGAGCACACCAAACCCACCAAGTTTTAAAGGAAGTGTGGCCTGGCGCCACTGCCACGGACCAAACCCCGGGCCTCCAGCAGTAATGGCATGTTCGAGGGAGGTCCGAAGCTCATCATCAAAACACTGTATAGCTCCGGGGAGGGCATGAGAGGGGCAAGTTCGAAGAGCAAACATCAGTCTGGAGACTCCGATACAATTCCGTAAAAGGAGCAATTCACATTGGGGATCTTCTAGCTTCCTCACAGCCTTAAGAACCTCTATCGCCTTGTCAACCCTCTTCATAATCAAGCTATTACAGAATGTATCATTGCTGCTGACTGGCCCGCCTAACAATTTCACTCCCAATTTAGGTCTAGAAATGTCAGATGGGAACAGACCAACTTCATGGCTCCTCGGATCTTCAGTCGGCCAGAATAATTCGGTTTTCTGAATGTTAATGAATAGCCCCAACCTCGGACCCTCGCTAACTACAATCTCAAGAGCCTTAGCAACCTCCCTGGTGTCACCTGATATGATACCATCATCTAAGTACCAAGCATTGATGTTAAGAGCACACAAGGCATTAATTTTGGTGACAAGCGGATGCAGAACAAGAGCAAACAAAAGCGGACCCAGCGGATCACCCTGCTGCACACCTTGACAAGAGCGTAAAGGAACATCCTGCCAATAGAGACGAGCAGGTTGGGCATAGCAGAATTCAACCCACGGAGCAATGGAAGGGCAACGGGCGCGCACTTCCCGAATTAAAGCACTTCTATCAACGAGATTAAAAGCATTAGAGAAGTCCACAAGGAGCAAAGACATGCCACTATCCATACCCTTATCTAGTAAAAGCCTGTTAACCGAGTGGAGAATAGCTTCACCACCGCCCGACACGCCCACACCAAACTGATGTGTGCCCAAATAACTGCTAAGCTCCTTGGTGACGATAGAAGCAGCTGATTTGGAAACCAATCTCCTCCAAATAGAACCTACTGCAATAGGGCGAACACCCCCACCCGGTTTCAACAACGGTGTCAAAGGAGCACTCGCTACAAATTCTGCAAGTACCCGAGGGCAAGCACCTGACAGAAAAAGGTTAACAACGCTAGTGATGGCTCCAAGAAGCTCACAAGCAATGCCGTCACAGGCCCTACTCAGAATCTCAACGAGATGTAGCGCTCGAAGTCCATCTCTCCCACAAGAAGTACCCTTGGGGAAGCTCCTAATGCGATTGAGGACCAACTCTTTACTAACCGACAAAGCCGACACCATGAGAGGATCACACGAAACAACCGGTGGAGGAGAAATAGGATGCTTAGCAAGGAGCTCCGCAGCCGTGTCTGTTGTGAGCTTAATTAGCCATGTCTTTATGGATACTTTAGTTCCATATTCCTTACATTTTGCATATTTCGGGTTGGGAATATGTCGAATTTATGTAGTATATGCTTAATTGTCAGAAATGGAGATCTACATAAGTTTCTGTTTAATATCGTAGAATATGGAATCATTTCGGAAGAAAACCAAGGAGCGAGAATCAGAACACAAGGCCACTCGATATCGACTAAGCTTAGTTGATCTCGACAAGACTTGCCTAGGCACCAGCCATCATCGAGGAGCCTGAGTCGAGAAACAGAAGACGAAGAACCCGAACCCTACTCGACATCGAGTACAACTACTCGAGGTCGACAAAGAGGGGAGCGAGGACTCAGACTCGAGGAGAAGGCTACCCGACCTGACCTGGAGGCCGGCAACCCTACTCGACCTCGACGAGACCTTGTCGAGATCGACGAGCCTCCCAGCGCCTGCCCGAGTCCATGCCGAGGAGAAGCTACTCGACCAGAGAAGACCACACGCTACTCGACCTCGACGAGACCTAGTCGAGATCGACGAGCCTTGAGTCCAGATCCGAGCCTGTCGAGTAGAGCCACCCGAGAAGACCCAGTCGACATAGCCAGTCTACTCGAGATCGACGAGAGCTACTCGACATCGATGAGCACCAGGAGCCATGTCCGAGTCTGTCGAGCACGAACTAGCCGAGACAACGAGCCGAGCCAGTCAGCCCTACTCGAGATCGACAAGCCTCTGGTCGAGATCGAGTAGACCTCCAGAAGCCGCGTTACTCGGTTCGACAATCCTACTCGACTTGGGATTGCTTGGGCGCGAAGATTGCTGATTCTATCCGAAAATATCAAGATCTACCATGAAGAAGAGAGTTCTATCCATTGAAGACCTTTAGATATATTTCCCTATTTTAGATTTAATTATGTTATGTCTTTTATTTATCATTAAGCTTTTAGATATAGTTTTAGATTTAGATAAAGATTTCTATCTTTGACTAGCAAGGATTAGAAAGCTATAAATAAAGCCCATGGGGCTCAGTTTTATCAATTCAATTTCAGGAGGAGAAGTAGTAGGAGAGAGAGAGAGAGGGAGAGAGAGAGTGAGTGGCCAAGAGGAGTTTTGTGAAGCGAGAGCGGAATTGACTTCCTTTGGTTGTAAGCTCTATTTTATTTTATTAATGCAAGTTTATTTCCTTTTATTATTGATGTCTTTAATTATGATGAAGCGCGAGTAGTCAACCCACTTTTAGGGTTGGGGCGAGCCCGACGATAGCCATGCATAATTGAGGTAAAGATCCGACCTTTATCAAGTTTTGAGCATTTTCCTACTTGTTTATGTGTTTATTGCCCATCTAATGGAGATCCATGTTAACCACTTGGATTATAAACATAAAATCGGTAGAGACAATTAGGGTTTCTTGAGAGAGTTGTCTAATTGTTGGAAAAGGCGAAAGCTTAATCCTTTAAATGCAAATCACATGATTATCTGTTTGGTTCTACCTTATGCATGCTTGGTTATTGTCGTTGCAAACCCCAATCTTGGAAGTCTTTTTACATTAAGTTTAGTCGAATCCCCCAAAGCATTTGTTTTTACTTTCTTTCGTTTTTGTTTTAAGTTTCTGCCCTCGTCGACCTCGACCAAACCCTGGTCGATCTCGACTACTGATCCTCGACCCAGAGTCGCCGTAGCTTACTGTGTGCAGGAACTCGACCAGACCCACTCGACCCAGACGAAGGCTACTCGATATCGAGCACCACCTGGTCGATATCAACCACACCCTGTGCTTGCTGCTGCGCTGTGTTCGACTGTCCGATCTTCTGTCGACTACCCTAGTCGAGATCGAGGACCCTGTTGTCGACTTCTGACCGTGAGATTACTCTGCTGCCTAGGATCCGCTGACACGCTTCCTCGTGGATCGATCCTGACTTCCCACTACTGCATCAGGAGGAGGTCTTGTAATTATTTGCAAGGGACGGAATCTGGTTTGCTGTGATTTATTTATATTTTATTTGCATACTCGATTTTCTCCTACCAACAGTGTCGTCATTGATGGGGGCAACCCCAGAGGACGTGAGGACCCTAATAGCAGTAGCATAATGACCATCCCCCATTTTGCGCTTACACTGAACCACATTCAACTCAAATTGAGACACATCTTTTTTCTTCTTTACCAAGCTAGAGTCGTAAGAGGCATTAGGGGTGAGAATATTCTGAACTAGAGCTTGCATCCCACCCGGCTCTCTCCACAAGGCCAAGGCAGCAGCCATGGATGCAACCTGATCCCTCTTCCCCCCAATATTCATACCTTTAGGACGGCCCCGCAAAGCAGTTGTATTAAGTACACATGCCGGGAGAACAAATAACTGAACCCAATACGAAATATCTGATGGTTGAGCAATGACTCTGGAGAGGGCTTCAAGATATACCCTCCCAAACTCAAGACGGAGCTTGTAAGGGATACTTTTGGAGGTCACAAACCTTGGCTCAAGAAAACGCTCAAACAAGTGCTCATTAAAGGTCAATTCCCTCGGCGTAGCTACATCAGCCGCGCGGATACCACACGGGTTCTGATGCCCAGGAGGCGACGAACATAGAGAAGCATCCGGTCTAGGAATCCCATAGATGACAAATGACTCACCGTTAGCATTACACCCTGGCCCGACAGTAGGGATACCTATACCTCCATGCTTGCAAGCCATCCGTACTGTATGATTACGCAAACATATGCCACATAACCAACGACTAGCCTGCTCAAGATTGACAGCAAGTAGGTCATAAACAAACCTGTCTGAAGAAATGACTCGCTTATAATTCTCAACAGCCTCCGACGTACTGAAATGCCTAGAGAGGTGATCAACGAAATACTTCGGCGTGAGACCGGTATTCGCTGGACGACCATCCCTACACCCTTCATGTCCTCTAAAAGGGCAATGAAAACGCCCATCTGATTGCGAGAGAGACATACCCTCATCACCAAACAAAAAGGCCTTCACAAAAACACCGACACAGACAACCAAGAGCACACAAAACCGGACTGCACCAGAAGCAAACTCCACCGTATAGAACAAGCACTCACAAACCCGGAAACAACAGATAGAGACACACACCCAACAAATCGAA
This sequence comes from Persicaria maculosa, assembly GCA_963922045.1. NCBI lineage: Eukaryota > Viridiplantae > Streptophyta > Magnoliopsida > Caryophyllales > Polygonaceae > Persicaria > Persicaria maculosa. The sequence continues at coordinate 22,367,829 of OY998254.1, forward strand.
AAGCAAACCGAAGACAACAGTGCGCCAGTGCACCCGACGACAGCAGCCAAGGAGATGCGTCGACCGTTGACAACAACAGGAAATCGTCGGAGACAACAGACTCGGAACAACGACAAAAACACAACACGACCGAACAGCAAAAGCACAACAGCAGTAGACCCAACAGACACGGAGAACTGATGAAACGGAAAGGAATTGAACAACGGCAAACCTGATGAGACGTACGCGTCGACCCCGGAGAGACTAGACCCAAGCGCCAAGGAGAGAGACAGTGACCAGTAGTCGAAGGCCCCTGAAACGACGACTCCGAGCGCCAGGACAAGCCGAAGAGGCCATCACCGAAGAGTTCTGGCCGTCGAATGCCTGCACCCGCCTGCAATCACCGTGCCCTAGCGACGACTCCGAGCGCCAGAACAAGCCGAGAAAGCCATCACCGAACAGGTCTGGCCGCCGAACGCCTGCAAACGCCGATCGCCTGCAATCGCCTGCAATCGCCCTTTCCTTCCCGATCTAGTAAGATAATGTAGCTAAATATGTTGAACATTATAATTAATTATATAATCATTGTATGAATTATTAATAGTATTATAATATTAATGTTAATATTAATATTAATATTAATATTATTATTATTGAATAATATAGTTGAGAAGAATACCGTATTCAACATATTATACAAATCAATGAATTATGAAAGCATTTTTCACTCTGCCAATTTATATAATATTTTATTATTTTTATTTGCGGGACAAGGCCGGTCCCGTCCCGAAAAAAAAGTGCCAATTCCATCCCGATCCCGTCCTGTAAAAATTTCGCGGGGCGAGTCTTGTCCCGGCTCAATCCCATCCCGTCCCGTCCCGTGCCCACCCCTACTATATAGCCTATAGGTTATATAGCCTTCATCACAAAAATCAAAAGCGCCGGTTAATTTATAAATTAGCGAAAAATACCCAATTTAATTCATTGACGTACGTCTTTGTGTTCCTGAGAAACAGATACCTCCAACTATTGAAAATTCATATATATATATATATATATACTCCATTTGTCTCGCAATACTTGTTGTTGTAAAACCTAAAGATCGAACTACGAGATAGGCAAATATGCGAAAGCGTATGAAATCAAACAAGAGAAACCACAAATCAGATCGAACATGCAAGCCAAAGAATGAACACTAGAGATTTTACATGGTTCGGCTATGCCTACATCCACGGGGCCTCAAGAGTTGGCCAAATCCACTAGAATGAGTTCGTACATGGATAGACCAAGTAAAGGGATACAAGAAACTCCTAGATATAGACATGCATGAGATCAGAAAGCAAGAGAGAAGAAAATCCCCCCTGTTTGGGAACCAGAAGATCAAAGAAGTCTTCGATCTCTAAACCCTAGATCGCCTGGAACGGAGAGCTTCCACCTAGAGCTTCGAGCGCCGGATCTCAGAGAACCTCCAAAGACACCGTCGGCCAACAATCTTCGCTTCCTTGCTAAAAAAACCTCAAGCAAGGGAGAGGAACTCCAAACCTTACAAACCCTAGAAGAGAGAGCGTTTGGAAGATGAAGAGAGAGATAGCTCAATTCAGTACACCGGTAAATAGGCTCCTCAAGAGATTTTATAGCTAGGTCAACCAAGGGAAAGCTCCATCCAAGCAAAAACGCAATGTGCCACCAAGTGACGAGCTTAAGAAGAATCCGGGCTCAGCTCTTGGGCTCCTCAAGCTCCAATCCGGCAACCATGGGCTTTCCTATGCACGGGCCTAAAGCCCAAAACCGAGGCTAAGTCTCTCTTACATTATATACATATTATACATATAATATGATATATATATATATATATATATATATATATATATATAACCTATGTATTATCACACCATATACTATACTTATGAACTTGTTAGAGGATCAAACTCACATAGCTCAATACAACTCAGTCAAGCATAAGATAATATATGCATCCATACATGGTATATATATACCGTTTATACGCAATATGTATGCTCACCATATACATACATGTTACAAGCATACACACAATATTACAAGTAATAAAACAAGCATAAAAGACATAAGAAAGTATCACATAACATTACAGTTGTTTTACCTATATGCACACTTATTAACAAAACCTATGTTTACTTTACTTTTATAGGTTAAAATACCTAAAAGCAGTAATTATTACCTAAAAAAGGAGCAATCATTACCTATAAAGATAATAGTTATAGCTTACAACAAGATCGATGAGGATCTGTTGTTTCGCTTGTTCCCCCTGTCTCCCTATCCCTCCTCACATATTTAACCATTTACTATATTTCTTTTTCTTTTGTTTCAAATTTTAATTACTTTTTTTTAATATCTGGGATGGGGAGGGAAAATCACCGGGCCCGTGGATCCCGTTCGGACCCAGATAGGGAAAATACTTTGCCATCAACATCGATGGATGCAAGCAATGAATCAACTAGCTAGCTCTCTCATCAATGGTCACACCTACTTAATTAGTAAGTGCAATGCAAGCCACTCAAAATGGATCTTTGTGCCAACTAATCCAACAAAATTAATCTTCTCTAATTAGCCTTTTCCAATTGTCCCCATACCATCAAAACTTTACATATCAATTTATCGGGTCCAATTCGCTCTCTGATCGATCAATATTGCTTCCTTAAAAATGGTTATTATTTTTATATTGATACTAATTGGGCACGTTATAATTCCAACCACCTCATGGTCCTCACTTGCTGCAATATATATTCGATGACCCCGACTACGAGTCAACACCTTACTATATTGACCTAATCATAATTTACAATATGATATTTTAGCCCTAAAATACATCAGGAGTAAATTATACTTACAATTTTGAATTACAAGCCTTTCTGTCCTATGCTGTGAACGTGTAAGTTAAACAAATCATATTGGGAAAAAATTTCACTAAATTTGAATGCATAAATCTTAAGCAATTAAAAAAATAGCTACAATAACTTAAATTAGAAAAATAATTCTAAATTAAATCTCTTACCATCAGGACATGAAATCAAACTTGTTGTCCATAAAAGAAAATCAAATGACAACTGCTTGAGTGGAAAGAGATAAGTGAGAGCTTCTCTCTCTAAATAAAACAAAAACCCAAAACTCCACTCTTCCTGCACCAAACATCATCTATCATATTCATCTCCAATGACAAATACCTTCAATCTCAGGGGACCAATCGAGACTTTAAGTCTCAACCCCTCTTCAATCTCAAGGGACAAACCGAGACGTAAAACTCTCAACCCCAATTCAATCTCTTTAATCTCAGGGGACCAACCGAGATTTCAAAACTGTCAACCCCTATTCAATCTCTTTAATCTCAGGGGACCAACCGACACTTCAAAACTCTCAACCTGTAACGGCCTAAGATTATGATTTCCGGGTTACGTTTCGAGGGATGAAACCCCTCGTTAGGATCTTGCGCCCCAATTTCAGGTTGAATGCATGAAATTCTACTCTAACGTTTCCAAGTGGGATTTCATACCCAAAATTCGAAGCGATCGTTGGAATCCCCGGGGAAGTCCCCAGTACCTGTCGTAAGTCTAAGCGTGAAGAACCAGTAGTCATGCAAATAGAGGAATCAAGGTGTAATGCAAGAGGGTGCCACGGTAGAGCCGAGTCAAAACCAAATCAATAAGCGTACTTTGTAACGGCCCGGGATTATGATTCCTGGGTTACGTTTCGAGGGATGAAATCCCTCGTTAGGATCTTGCGCCCCGAGTACAGGTTGAAGGTTTGAAATTCTACTCTAACGTTTTCAAGTGGGATTTCATACCCAAAATTCGAAGGGATCGTTGGAATCCCCGGGGAAGTCCCCTGTACCTGTCATAAGTCTAAGCGTGGAAAACCAGCAAACATGCAAATAGCAGAATCAAGGTGTAATACAAGAGGGTGCCACGGCAGAGCCGGGTCAAAATAAAATACATAAGTGTATTTATCGAAATCTAGGGTTAGACCATTTCTTTGCAATCGCCCAAGAGAGTTCCCACGTCACATGAGCAAGGAACAATAATGTTGCAAAACAAACCTAAAAAAAATGTATGCGGGGCGGTGTCAGATCGAAGCCCTACGCAATATAGTCCCAAACAAGCAGACACATACACACGCTATTCCTGATAAAGATGCTTCTAGATGCAAGGCGGAATGTTAACACACTAACATGCCCCTAAGATCAAGTGCGTAAATATAATAAGGCCTTAGCATCGAATACCAAGTGGTATATCCCTCTCCTACCTTCACCCCCTTCCGATAGGGCGGAGACTGGCCAGCTCGTGAATGCATTCATTCATAATCGGGCGGCACGCATGCCCAACTCACTCCACAATAAAGCCCGCAGGCATCTCATAATATAAGGAAGTTCATGACTCGATTGACTCAGGACGAGACCCGATGAGACTAGGTCGTCCTATAACCCTAGCAATGACTCTAGTTACTTCACAGATAACGGCCGTTCTGTTTACAAAAGCAATGAGTAAATGAATGCTCAATCATGAGTGCAATCCTAGCAGGATACTATATGGCATGCTTTATTATGAATGCAAGCACCTAGTATGCACATGGCTACAAGCAGGAAGATCTCTTTTCGAATCTGAGTGAGCTCATATAGGAACTCACCTGGAAGTGCAGAACAGCAAAAGGCAACAACTAGGTATACAGAAAGCCAACATGCCACGGATGATCACCTAATACATATAGAAGTAATATAAATAAGTCTACTACTAATGTTACCTAAGCATATAATATCATACACAAGTCATCCAATTTATTCCTCATTTTCCCAAGATTTCCCAAAACTCTTTTAAAAGCTGAAGTTAGATCAAATCACCACTCAAAACGCTTTCTCAAATCATCCAAAAGTCCATTTATAAAACTTAATCCTCCAAATCTCAATTTAGGTCAAATCATATTTAAAGAAATAACTCTCAAATTATTTGCCCAAAATTACTTATAAAACATCACCTTTTAAAATCGACTCGTTACTTATTTTATCAAAATAATCTCGACAAGTTTAAGATATTTCCACGATTCATCTTTTAAACTTATTAAATCAATTTCCATTTAATTTATTATATTTTCGAAGACACATTTTAATCTTAAAACAACCTATATATATCTCATAACAAAAATTAGGCCCAAACACTTTGTTCTCTTATTTTAAAGATGTAAAACGTGGCCCACCGAAACAGGCCCAAAAGAGAGCCCCTTCATTTATTTAATTTGTTCGGAAGGATGTTTTAAAAAGGAGGGCCCAGCTTGACATGGCGGCAGATGTGGCAAGGTGGGGGCCACGCCAAGCTGGAGAAGGGGGAGAGAGAGGGGGTACTGTTCCTCTTCTTCCTTTGGCCGAGGGAACAAACAGAGGGCAAGGGAGGCTTGCCGGCGGTCTAGGCACCACTCCGGCCATTTCCGACTACCCTCAACCCCAAAACAACAAGAAAGAACCAAGGAGAAAGGGAGAAGGCTCAATGCTCACCGAGGTTCCTTGAAGCTCGCCGGAATCTTCGTCGGAAATTGATTCGGCCTCGTCGGAGAGGAAATCAAAGTCTTCTTGGCCTGGGTCGAAGTGAGGAGTTATAAAGGTGAAGCTTTGTAGTGTTTCGAATGAAACGAAGGAAGAAAGCGATCCTTACCGAGCTCGGAAGTCGGAAAACAGAGGAAGCGGAGAGGAGGAGGGATTGTCCGGCGGTGGAGCGTCGCAGGCGGCCTTCTGGGCTGTTTCTGGGCTTCTTAGGTGGCCGGCGTCGAGGTTCAGCAAGTGGTTGCTCGGGAAAAAAAAGAAACGGAGGAAGTTGCAGTGGTCCGGTGATGGTGGTGCTCGGGGAAGCTCGGGAGGCGCTCGGTGCTCCGCCTGGTGGTGGGAGGCGGTGGCGGTGGTGAGGTAACCGACTGGAAGGGAGGAGGAACTGGGTTCCTCTCAGAACTCACATGGAAAAAAAAAAGGAGAGGATAAGGGTGTTGTTTGGGGATAGGGATTTGTGTGGTGAGTAAATAGTCAAAGAATCTGATTTGTTGAACAGTCTGCAAGGTGGAAGCAAACAAATCAAAAGGGAGAGGAGGGAATATTCTGAATCCCAATGCAGGGAGTTGTAGGCAAGGGCACAAGGGGGGAAGCTGCTCCTAATTGCAGAAATGTAAGGTGGAAGAGGAAGAAGAGTACAAAACAAGGTGGTCTAAAAGAAATTTTAAAATATCCGAATTAAATTTATTTTTAATTTCTTTTTTTTCGAAAATTAGGGTTTAAAAAAAAACCGAGCCTTTACATCATCCACCTCTAAAAACAAGTCTCGTCCTTGAGACTAAAACCAAAACAAAATAGGGGATGAAGTTTGAAATTGATGAGTCTAGGGACCATGTCCAAGGATCTTGTAATCATCTCGGTTGCGTCTTTCGGGATTCTCACAACATCCTAGTCACGGCCGTGATATCTCCTATTGGCCTTGATAAGTATGCAATAAGCGCCCCTATCACATCCTCATTTCGACTTTTCGGAAGTACCACAACTCTAAAATTTCTACAATATCATCACTAGGTCTTAGCAAGCACCCTACAAGCGCCCTCATAAAATGCTTGTATCCATTTCGTGAAGTATCATAGAGTTGCTCGGGTTTAAAAAGTTTCAAAGGGGATTCCGCAATTGAAAAAGATTGGCCTCAAAATCATGGAAGTTTTTGATCGCGTTCGGTCTCTCAAAATCCAAGTTAGTCTTTTTCGAAATCGTCCAAAATCTTTCAAATCAAGCAAACCTCTCAACTTCAAAACCATTCCAAAGCTTTTCAAAATCCAAGTTAGTCGTTTCCAAACTCTTTCAAAACCCTTTAAATCCCAAGTTGGTCAAGCAAATTCAGAACTCAAGAGGTGGGATCATCCACCTCTAAGGGCTAATCCCATATTCTCTTCCTAGGTTCTAATCTTAAAAGCAATTCCAATCTACGAATCTCTAGTCATTACCAGAATCGATATAACCAAGACATGCCACATCATAACCAACCAACCATCGAAATTGGCCACGCCAAAACCATAACATGAATAGCTATTACCAACATTGTCGCAAACCAGTATATTGGAACATTACCACACGACATTAGCATTTCATGCTCCAAGTGTCACCAAATAAGAACGCATCAAGCAAAAATGTCATTTTTTTAAAGGGAAACACAACACATCAAGTTTCAACCTCAGTAGATCCCAACAGCATGGTTTCCTACTTACCACTACCAACACAGCAGAATTTTGTCATAATAGGGGTGTCAGTCTAATAGAAAGGCAACAAGTCAGCATGACAAAATTCATTTCAACAAGATTCAACAAGCCAATATACCCACAATTTTCACAGCTAAGGACCTAGATGAAAATCAATTTTGAATTATCAATGCATAAAGGTATCACCACAATCACGTACATTTCAGCAATCTAAGTTCAAGTCGCCAATCGTAGAATCGGTCATGCTTTCATGGTTCAACAATAGCAAAGTTTAACAACATATCAACACAAAATAGCATCGCGACAACATTTAGCTTAACAGGACATTGCATACCATTATATCAGGATAATATACACCCTCATACTATGGACTCTACACTCTACTATCACTTAATCCCAAGTATTTCATACCAGCATATAATATGATTTCACACCAGGTTTATACATCATTATCTCTCATTGCCTCAAACAGTCACATGTCATGAATCCTAATACACTATCATGCTCAACAAGTATTGCGGAATATCAGGTATCGACCTAGCAAGATAAGTTACCACATAACCTCATGCTAATAATAATTCGAGCAAAGGTAATATCATGCCAACATATTTATCATATTGTCGAATATTATCGGGCACATAATATCATTATTACCAACACAAGTCGGGATCTCAGAAGGTATAGTTCACATTCCACGAGTAAAAGAAACAGGCAAGGCTTACCAACACAGAACACCAATCATATCACAAGGTTAGTAACATAGGAACACCAAAGCACTAAAATCTATCCTGATAAGTAGAGGTTAACTAGGTAACGTCCACTACCAGTTCGTCATTCAAGAATCAATATGTCAGTTCTGGGACCTGGGGTCTATGGGCCCACCGTGCTTCCGATGTGCCGCTCCCGTGCTATTTGGCTAAACGTGCTCTTTTCTACGACATCGTTTGTCGAAGTATTGCAAGCAACTTTTAAGTTAGTGGAGATAGGGGAGAGACAAGGAGAACAACCCGGACACCCCACGGAACCGAACACAAACCAACTGACGATGACACGACGAAAAAGAAACAAGATCCCGACCCAATAAGGAGTATGGTGCCCTTATGGAACTCTATGAGGTCATAAGTGCAGCAAGCAAGACATATATCAATCATGGAGTAAACTAGTTGCATCACTAGGCACTAACATGTACCCACCTTAATGAAAGATGCTAACAAATAGGGGTAACCAAAAACATGATCGGGTTCTGCATGGGGCATAAGAGACAGTTAGCAACTTTTCATTTCATATATCAGACAAGCTTGATATGTATAAGAAACATGTACACACGGATGCACAATAGATTTGTGCGACATAAAGCTCATGCAAAATCTAGTAAACAACACAAAGCATTACACGTAGAGTAAATTGTTCTTGACATGTACACATAAGCATGTCATAATCAATGAGGGATCATATGCAGACCTATCGAGATGCTTCATATCAATCGGACTAATGCCATGATAGGATCATATAAAGTCGTATGGAAACCATGTCATGAAACAACAACGTTCTTATGATAGGGTAAGTGCGGTATGTCAGAATATAATGAGTTATGGTTTGAAAGCAGTCCTCTATGATACTAGTAATATCTTGTCAATGATTCAAGGAATGGGCGCAATCAAGGATAATCGTTGAGGAATAATTTAACACCAAAATCACATTTCACGTATATATGCATCTACCATGTCGTAGGGTATAACACACAACTAGATACTCAATTGCTAATTAACACATATCCCACCAAAATATGAATTTACCCAATTAAGCATCGGAAGGGCATCATGTGATAAGGACAACAATTCAGATGAGAACACTCATAAGCATGCCACTAATCATATTTAGCATGAGATAACTCTGAGGAGGCATAGCATTCTAACTGGACTAACAACATCTAACATGCTTGGACAGTCATAAGATCATATAGAGAGAGTATAGCAAGCATATCACAACCTATGACAAGAGTGGTTGCATGAGGTGCAAGTTGAACATGCGATTGTACAAGTCATATCTCTACAGGCATAGATTTTACAAGGTACTACATGACAGTCACAGATGTATAAGAATAAGGTGCATCAAGCAACTCCAAATAATAGCGGGACGTGTCATAGAAGTTTAAGCAGGATCACTATTGCACCCAATCATTAGCACATATAAAAGGAATATAAGTAGTTGTGATAAAGGAGTCATGCGCATATCATTGTGTGAAACAGGAAAATGCTCCTAAGGTATCATGTTTCAAGGGGATGGTAAGCTACATAATGTATGCAAAGATAATCATACGAGTGCTTTATAGCTATCGTGATGTGTGTGTGGACATGCGAGGTGTCAGATTATTCATTTGCGGAAGCATTAAGAATGTTAGGGGACATGCAGAAACAACATCGAGTGATGAGTTGATATGCACACATTGATAATCACATAATGCTTAACATGCGTCGAAAATAGGCACTAACTCTATAACTGGGTCTATCAATTTATAACCAGTTAAAAAGATCGCACATTAGAGATGATGGAAATAAGACAAAACTTTGCGAAGTCTATTCCACGAAAGAGCGGATCATAATGCAAGTAGGGCATGAATACACATAAGCCATAATTCATGGGTCCTATAAGATATATTTTAACATGATAAGATGCATGGCTATGCAGCATAGGTTACATGTTCATTTGGCAACTAGCACAGATGCATTTAAAGGGTCAACCAATCGTAACATGACCATATGAGGACAAGGGGGGAATATGGCGGAAATGGCAACATGAACTTAAGATAGTACGGCTTCACATGAATACAAGCATGCAAGTACATAGGTATAGATTAACAATATACAACCAGGGCACGTATTTAACACATGAATATACCAAGTCACATCGTGATCCTACATGATGCTAGCAATACATGATAAGACATGGATATCTTTTACATAGTGAACAAGACAACGTCACGAACGATAGATTATAATCATGTTAGGAATGAACCATCATAAAAGTGCATGAAATGGTACAACAACTATCACATCATAGGACAATCATATTCACGTGATGAAGCAAACATGACAAGTTACTACTCAACGAGTCATATTGGAATTCATAAGCCTTATAGGATACTAACAGCACATATCGAACATGAGTACAATCAAGGTACTTCGGCTAGAGTCACCCTAGCATTTAGGTGTCATTTATATGCGAAAACATAATACTAACTCATGATTCGTACATACGTTCATTCGATTAGCACAACAGTTTGCAAAGAGCCAAATAAGCCACACCGTAATGATCTAGAAGCATGATAGACATATAGCGGAGTATAACCTTGGCCTAAAGCAAGATAGCTAGTCATAGATGTGATGGTAAACAATTACAGGTCCATGCAAATATCTAAACGGTACATGCACAAAATATCAAGTAATGCGTTCAGGGAAATACAAAAGGATACCACTGAGCAGGAGAAACATCACGGAAATCAGGAAGGTAAGCATGCTATGGGGATATGACAGGTATACAACGAAGTACGAAAATGAGACCTAAATAAGGTGGCCAAGCATGGATAAATAATGGCATACAATCACAAATCCACATTAAGGATCATCATCATAATATATGTTGGGAATACCACATCATGTCGAGTCATGCATATACGAAACCAAGAATAATAGTGGTGTGTGCTCATACGGCGTGTCAGGTCATATATTCATGAAAGTATGTGAGAAGCATTGAGGTCATCATGGCATGATAGTTGGGTAAGCATGCTGGAACTTAGGCATTATATGAAGCAGATTGAACATCAAGTTGTAACACGCACTCATCAAGTAAAGAATTCATTCTATAAAAATATCAAAATGGAATGATCACACTACCATGGGCCTATGTGCAGAGGGAACATCAATCGTGCAGTTTTCTGCATGTGACACATACATTCATGCACTAGTTTGACAATGCGATATACTAAGTAGATCATGCTGGGATGATATGGGCAATGAAAGGTAACATGAACATAAGCAATGGCTAAACATGGACATCCATGCATGTAGGAATAAATTCACACTAACAATCAATTTGCAAGTCTAGGGGGTAGTACATATAGAATCATGCAATCATGGACATAACAATTAAGATAACCCGACATAGATCTACAAGGGCGACTCTGACTCACTCCCAGAATCCCCACAACTTGTTTCCCGTGGAATTTTCATGTGACTCTCGAGTAGGGTAGCAAACGGATCAAATAAACATCGTACTCCAATACAACCTCAAATGTGGTTATTCCTCCCAATTTCCCATACATCACACCGACATCGCAAGAAAAGCTCAATAAAGACGTTTAGTGGGGTCGGGAAAAGAAGACCGAAGAAGGAAATAGCCAGGCTTAAAAGATCAAAGGCAATCCCACAAGGACTGGGATCCCGACTCTATAGTGGCAGAAGATCTCCCCCGCTATTCCATTCACATAGGCAATTAACACATTATTGGTAGTCAGAATTATCAACCAAGTCGCCAATTTAAGCAAACAACACTCAACACAGAACAATCAACAATCAAGCTATCCTATGGGCCGCCCTTTGAGGGGCGACTAACCGGAGGGGCAAAACCTCACGATCTCTACCTAACTCGCCACTCCAGCCACTACGACGAAAAGCCTTGGAGTCTTGTAGGCCCATCTGTAAAGAACAAGCTATATTTTGCCTACCCGTTCCCAACTACATCCAATAGGGATGGTCTAGCGCCTTCACTACCCCTTCGTTTCCCTTTATTTGATTACCAGATTTATTGAGTCACGTTCATATTTATTCCATTTGAGTTAGCCATATTAAATTCATTTTGTCCTTCCTAAAATATTTTGAAAAACCATTTGAAAACCTTGGACCATTTTCAAAACCACTTCAACCTATCATACTCGGTTTGCATAACCTGAGCTCTGATACCATCTTTGTAACGGCCCGGGATTATGATTCCTGGGTTACGTTTCGAGGGATGAAATCCCTCGTTAGGATCTTGCGCCCCGAGTACAGGTTGAAGGTTTGAAATTCTACTCTAACGTTTTCAAGTGGGATTTCATACCCAAAATTCGAAGGGATCGTTGGAATCCCCGGGGAAGTCCCCTGTACCTGTCATAAGTCTAAGCGTGGAAAACCAGCAAACATGCAAATAGCAGAATCAAGGTGTAATACAAGAGGGTGCCACGGCAGAGCCGGGTCAAAATAAAATACATAAGTGTATTTATCGAAATCTAGGGTTAGACCATTTCTTTGCAATCGCCCAAGAGAGTTCCCACGTCACATGAGCAAGGAACAATAATGTTGCAAAACAAACCTAAAAAAAATGTATGCGGGGCGGTGTCAGATCGAAGCCCTACGCAATATAGTCCCAAACAAGCAGACACATACACACGCTATTCCTGATAAAGATGCTTCTAGATGCAAGGCGGAATGTTAACACACTAACATGCCCCTAAGATCAAGTGCGTAAATATAATAAGGCCTTAGCATCGAATACCAAGTGGTATATCCCTCTCCTACCTTCACCCCCTTCCGATAGGGCGGAGACTGGCCAGCTCGTGAATGCATTCATTCATAATCGGGCGGCACGCATGCCCAACTCACTCCACAATAAAGCCCGCAGGCATCTCATAATATAAGGAAGTTCATGACTCGATTGACTCAGGACGAGACCCGATGAGACTAGGTCGTCCTATAACCCTAGCAATGACTCTAGTTACTTCACAGATAACGGCCGTTCTGTTTACAAAAGCAATGAGTAAATGAATGCTCAATCATGAGTGCAATCCTAGCAGGATACTATATGGCATGCTTTATTATGAATGCAAGCACCTAGTATGCACATGGCTACAAGCAGGAAGATCTCTTTTCGAATCTGAGTGAGCTCATATAGGAACTCACCTGGAAGTGCAGAACAGCAAAAGGCAACAACTAGGTATACAGAAAGCCAACATGCCACGGATGATCACCTAATACATATAGAAGTAATATAAATAAGTCTACTACTAATGTTACCTAAGCATATAATATCATACACAAGTCATCCAATTTATTCCTCATTTTCCCAAGATTTCCCAAAACTCTTTTAAAAGCTGAAGTTAGATCAAATCACCACTCAAAACGCTTTCTCAAATCATCCAAAAGTCCATTTATAAAACTTAATCCTCCAAATCTCAATTTAGGTCAAATCATATTTAAAGAAATAACTCTCAAATTATTTGCCCAAAATTACTTATAAAACATCACCTTTTAAAATCGACTCGTTACTTATTTTATCAAAATAATCTCGACAAGTTTAAGATATTTCCACGATTCATCTTTTAAACTTATTAAATCAATTTCCATTTAATTTATTATATTTTCGAAGACACATTTTAATCTTAAAACAACCTATATATATCTCATAACAAAAATTAGGCCCAAACACTTTGTTCTCTTATTTTAAAGATGTAAAACGTGGCCCACCGAAACAGGCCCAAAAGAGAGCCCCTTCATTTATTTAATTTGTTCGGAAGGATGTTTTAAAAAGAAGGAGGGCCCAGCTTGACATGGCGGCAGATGTGGCAAGGTGGGGGCCACGCCAAGCTGGAGAAGGGGGAGAGAGAGGGGGTACTGTTCCTCTTCTTCCTTTGGCCGAGGGAACAAACAGAGGGCAAGGGAGGCTTGCCGGCGGTCTAGGCACCACTCCGGCCATTTCCGACTACCCTCAACCCCAAAACAACAAGAAAGAACCAAGGAGAAAGGGAGAAGGCTCAATGCTCACCGAGGTTCCTTGAAGCTCGCCGGAATCTTCGTCGGAAATTGATTCGGCCTCGTCGGAGAGGAAATCAAAGTCTTCTTGGCCTGGGTCGAAGTGAGGAGTTATAAAGGTGAAGCTTTGTAGTGTTTCGAATGAAACGAAGGAAGAAAGCGATCCTTACCGAGCTCGGAAGTCGGAAAACAGAGGAAGCGGAGAGGAGGAGGGATTGTCCGGCGGTGGAGCGTCGCAGGCGGCCTTCTGGGCTGTTTCTGGGCTTCTTAGGTGGCCGGCGTCGAGGTTCAGCAAGTGGTTGCTCGGGAAAAAAAAGAAACGGAGGAAGTTGCAGTGGTCCGGTGATGGTGGTGCTCGGGGAAGCTCGGGAGGCGCTCGGTGCTCCGCCTGGTGGTGGGAGGCGGTGGCGGTGGTGAGGTAACCGACTGGAAGGGAGGAGGAACTGGGTTCCTCTCAGAACTCACATGGAAAAAAAAAAGGAGAGGATAAGGGTGTTGTTTGGGGATAGGGATTTGTGTGGTGAGTAAATAGTCAAAGAATCTGATTTGTTGAACAGTCTACAAGGTGGAAGCAAACAAATCAAAGGGGAGAGGAGGGAATATTCTGAATCCCAATGCAGGGAGTTGTAGGCAAGGGCACAAAGGGGAAAGCTGCTCCTACTGATTGCAGAAATGTAAGGTGGAAGAGGAAGAAGAGTACAAAACAAGGTGGTCTAAATGAAATTTTAAAATATTCGAATTAAATTTATTTTTAATTTCTTTTTTTCTGAAAATTAGGGTTTAAAAAAAAACTGAGCCTTTACATACTTATCAAAATCTAATAGGCGATGTTAGTAAGGTTAGACCATTTCTTTCCAATCGCCCAAGAGAGTTCCCACGTCACCGAAGCAATGAACAATCATGCTGCCAAACAAACCTAAAAAAATATGTATGCGGGGCGGTGTCAGATCGAATCCCCACCCAATATAATCCCAAACAAGCAGACACATACACATGCTAGTCCTAATAAAGATGCTTCTAGATGCAAGGCGGAATATTAACACAATAACATGCTCCTAAGATCAAGTGCGTAAATATAATAAGGCCTTAGCACCGAATACCAAGTGGTATATCCCTTACCTACCTCCACCCCCATCCGATAGGGCGGAGACTGGCTATCTCGTGAATGCATTCCATTATAATCGGGCGGTCCGCAGACCCGACCCGTATCCACAATAAAATAAAGCCCGCAGGCAGCTCATAATGTAAGTAAAGGATATTACATGACATGCTTTATTATAAATACAAGCACCTAGTATGCACATGGCTACAAGCAGAGAGATCTTATTTCGAATCCGAGTGAGCTCATATAGGAACTCACCTGGAAGTGCAGAACAGCAAAAGGCAACAACTAGGTCTATAGAAAGCCAACATGTCACAGATGATCACCTAACACATATATAAGTAATATAAATAAGTCTACTTCTAATGTTACTTAAAGCATATAATATCACACACAAGTCATCAAATTTATTCACCAAGTTAGGCAAGGTAAGGCATTTTCCCAAGATTTTCCAAAACTCTTCTAAAATCTCAAGTTATATCAAATCATTAATTAAAAACTTTCCCAAATCATACTTGCCCCAAAAATCCATTTACAAGGCGTTACTCTTTAAACCAACTTATTTTATTACTTTATCAAAACAAATTCGACAAGATTAGGGTATTTCCAAAATTTATCTTTTTAAATTTATTACATCCATTTCCAACCTTTAAAACCTTTTTTAAATCCAAGTCCAAATATTATACTTTAAATCTCAATAATAATATTCTATATTATATTCCATCTATTTAATATTTATAAAATCAGCCATTTGTTAATTTGTCAAAACCGAATCTATCTTATAAAAATAGACCCAAAATCAAATATGAAATACCCTTTGTAAGAATAGGCCCAAAATTTATTAAAACAGACTCGACCCAAATTCCTTTTAAAACACAATCCGGATCCAAAGCCCATACCTAATCTGATTTGGTTTTTAGAGACCAACCCATTTTTCTTTTTATTAAATGGTGAACCGGACCAAAACAAAAAGAAAACAAAACCCAAACCGGTGGGCACTGTTCATTCATCACCTCCAAAAAACGCCCAATTCGAAATCTGGGAAGGAGAAGAAGAGAGAGAGGGCCTCACCGGTGACAACCGCACTCCAGCCACCCAACCTGACGCCAAGCATCACAAAATTGACACGAAAGGGAAGAAGAACGAGGGCCTCGTCGGGGACGCGTCGAGGGCTAAATTTGACTCCGTCAGAGCCGGATTCATGCAGGAGGTGACCTGGGAAAAGAGGAAGGGGATTAAAGGCGAATCTTTGTGCTGTTTGGAGGTGTGATAATGCATATCTTATATAGGCATTATAAACATTTTTAGTTTAGTTAGGTTGCATTTCGTTCATACTTTGTCGCTAAATTGCATCTTGTGATTATTCTAGAAGAGTTCGGATTCTGCGCAAATTTGTGTTTATCTTGCAGATTGAATCGGAATATAATCGGGAGATGCAATATCTTGAAGAGGAATACAAGAAACATTCAAAAGTAGCAAGGAAGGAAGAGAAGCAAGGACAAGTGGAGATACCTGCGAAGCTAAACAAGAAGAGCCGGCAACGAGCTATGCCGCATCCGCATCATGGCTCGTCAGCGTTCAAACACTGCGTTTCAATTAATAAAACCCCTAGTTGTTATTGTTTTATTCCATGGCCGACTTGGATTGTTTAAAAGGCCGATTTATGTTATTTTTGAGACACTTCTATTCTATTCTTACGTTCATCAGTCAATTTAGAGATTTGAGCGATGTCTTCCATGAGGAACTAAACTCATCTATTCTGCCTGCAATTTGAAGTTTTATTTGGATTGATTGTGAGTTTCTAATTCTCGTTCCTTGTTTCCTATATTTGAATGCTTCAACTTCTTTGTGTTTGATTGTCTGTTGTTTTGTTCATTCTTGTCTGGCCAACTAGTTAGATCAATTCAATTGCTAAGGTTTTGTAGATTCCTGGTTGTGAACCTTAACCTAAGTGGCAAACTTGTTCCTTTAGGGCTGGTTGAACTAATTGAATGAGTAGGAAGTTGAATGTGTTGTTAAATCCCTCTTTAGGGACTGCAAATACCTTGGCTAATCTCTGAACTTAAAGCTATCAATTGGGTTAAATCCTTCTTAAGGGACTGTTCGATTGATAAGGGTTGCTAGGACTGGTTGGACTAGTAACTATATTAGGTCGGGACAAGGGCATTCATAAGAAACTTAATAGGACGAGAAGAAGTTACAAGGATCGCTTCAAACCAAATAAAGTGGAAAATTGTAGGTAGAATTGCTTCTTCTAATTGTTTGAATTACAACCATTTAATCTTGCTTTCATCAATCCGCTTTGATAAAAGGTGTAACTTTCACACTCAAAACCCTCCTCTTTGGTTACTTAATTGACACTTGAATCATACTTGTATTACAAATTTCCATGTAGATCGACCTCTTACTTATTGCTATACTAGTTATAGGTTTGAGTTTTCTTTGACGGATCAATGACAGGTTTTACCTCCGTCAAGGTGAAAGGAAGGAGAGATGGAGGCTTACTGAGCCTAAAACTAAAAGCAGAGAGAGGGAGAAGCGGGACTATTTTTCGGCTCGTCGGAGAGCTTCGAGGGCTGCTGCCGCTTGGGAACGCCGAGGAGGGTGAGGCGGAAGTGCTGCTGCTATTGGGAACGAATGAAGAAGGAGGGAGAACGATTTGTGGGCTGCTCATTGTTGCTTGCGGAAAACAGGGCGCGAAGCTCTCGGGAGGCGCTCAGGTTGCTCGGGCTGGCGTTTGGTGGCCGACGGGAGGCGCTCAGCTCTCGGGGAGGTCGTAGCTTGAGGGAGAGAGAGAGTGCTCAAGAGGATGAGGGATTGTGTGTTTGAAAGGAGAAAGGGATGAGAGATAGAGAAAAGGAGCAAAGTGCTATGAGATTATGTGGGATTTGTTTGAAGACAGATTGAAAGGGAGGGGATATTGCTTTTTGACTCAAAGGAAGTCAGAGGGGATTGGGTTCCTAAACAATGAAAAGAAGGGAGGGAGGTGTAAGGCTAGCTGCAGAAATCAGACCAAGGAAGAGAGGATGTTTGACATCTTCCATAAATTGGGTGTATAACCTTAAAGAGAGACGAGGGGTGCTTTGCCACATTTGAAGGGAGGAAGGGGATAAGGATCACAAGTGGTGCCCAACCCAATTTTAAATTCTCGAAAGTTAATTTTCGACACCCGCTTCCTCGATTAATTAGATTTTTAAAATCCAACGAAATATGTCATCATGTCAAGTTAGTTTTCAAAATTTTATTTTAGGTTGAAAATCCGCTTTATGAGTCCAAAATCCGAGTTAGAGAGTTTTCCGTTAAATTCCGCTGCTAAATTCATTTTGTTTTCCCTTTTTCTGAAAAATTAGGATTTAAAAATCCGGGCCTTTACACAACCCCTATTCAATCGCTTTAATCTCAGGGGACCAACCGAGACTTAAAACTCTCAACCTCTCTACAATCTATACCCTGCATAGAAAGCTATACTCAAGCTTGCTCATTTATTTAAACAAGCCGAGCTTGAACAAGATTTTAAGCTCGGTTGAAAGCTCGCCTTGTTCGAATAAAGCTCGAATAGCTCGAATTCTATGGAATTTCTAAAATTTCCTTTAAGGTAACATGTCATAACCAAGTAGAACTATTTAAAGCTCGAAAAAAGCTCGGCTCGAGCTCATTCATTTCCTAAACAAGCCGAGCTTGAACAAAATAAAAAGCTCGTTTAAAAATTAGGCTCGGCTCGGCTCGAGCTCGTTTAACAAACGAACAAGCTTGAACATGCCAAGCTCAGCTCGTTCGGCTCGAATAACACCCCTACTTACCTGTATAAAACAAATTTTCGGCTTGACCCAGATACTCAAGGATTGCAAATTTGGCCCCAATTTTGCTAAGCAAGTTAATCTGTTTGTAAAATTGGGCCTGTTTTTGCCTTTCTTGATTAAATCGAAAGGTTAACAAACCATGTATAGAAACTAATCGGGGTTAAAACTTAAAAGGTGTTTTATTTCTCCTTTTTAACCTCAAACTTTGTTTCAATTTTTGGGATAATCTCTCTTAATTTTTCACCTATAAAAATAGCAATCATTACCTATAAAGATAATAATTATAGCTAACACAACAAATTTTTTTATACAACTTCACTACTGATCTAAAGCTACAAGTATTGCGAGATGGAGAGAGTATATATATATATATATATATATATATATATATATATATATATATATATATATATATATATATATATATATAAAATAAAAACTTCAACTGTCCCCGACCAAGATCGGTGAGGATCTGTTGTTTCGCTTATTCCCCCTGTCTCCCTATCCCTCCTCAGAAATTTCACCATTTACTATATTTTTTTGTTTCAAATTTTAATTACTTTTTTTTAATATCGGGGATGGGGAGGGAAAATCACCGGACCCGCGGATCCCGTTCGGACCCAGATAGGGAAAATACTTGGCCATCAACATCGATGGATGCAAGCAATGAATCAACTAGCTAGCTCTCTCATTAATGGTCACACATACTTAATTATTAAGTGCAATGCAAACCACTCAAAATGGATCTCTATGCCAGCTAATCCAACAAAATTAATCATCTCTAATTAGCCTTTTCCAATTGTCCCCATACCATCAAAACTTTACATATCAATTTGTCGGGTCCAATTCGCTCTCTGATCGATAAATATTGCTTCCTTAAAAATGGTTATTATTTTTATATTGATACCAATTGGGCACGTTATAACTTCAACCACCTCATGGTCCTCACTTGCTGCAATATATATTCGATGACCCCGACTACGAGTCAACACCTTACTGTATTGACCTAATCATAATTACAATATGATATTCTAGCCTTAAAATACACTAGGAGTAAATTATACTTACAATTTTTAAACTTATTATTTTAGGATTTTGAATTACAAGTCATTCTGTCCTATGTTGTGAACGTGTAAGTTAAACAAATCATATTGGAAAAAAATTTCACTAAATTTGAATGCATAAATCTTAAGCAATTAAAAAAATAGCTACAATAACTTAAATTAGAAAAATAATTCTAAATTAAACTGTAAAGGCCGAATATATTTATATTATTTTATTATTATTTTAAATCAAATTTATATATTAATTTATTCAATTATAAAAATGGGAGAAAACCCGTCCTTGAGCACAAGTTTCGCTTTTAAAATCATTCCGACATCGTTTTAGAATTTGGATTTTTACGATTTGATTCCGCTTTCAAGTTCTGAGTTTGATAAAAATTAATTTAATTTAATTACGATCATTGCAAACTATTTGAATAATTCAATTTGAATTTCGTCAGAATCGGGATTAGCGGGTTTTGAGTTTTGATTGCGGGATTTGAATTTGTCATTGTGGGACCACTTCCTATTTTTTTATTTTCCGCTTTTCTTTTCTTCTTTTCCTCTCTCTCTCCCTCTCTCTCGTTCAGAGTTCTGTTAGAGCATGAGCAACTATGAGTTTTCCTTACCTTAAGGTTAGTAAAAGGTAAGCTCATGGTTGTGAGTCTTAACTTAAGGTAAGAGGATGGAAGGGGTTACCTTGGTAGAGAGAGGTAACCTCTTCCCTTTTCTAATTTTGTTTTCCTTTTTCTTTTATGAAAAAGTAACATCTTCTCTTTTCCATCCATATTTATTAATTGTAAACATGTGTAAAATTAAATAGAAAATATATTTATATTTCATTATTTTTTTAAATAAAATATCTCGTTGGTTTAATTTTATTTTTCTCTATAATTTGAGCTCACTTTTAACCTATATATACCCATATCTTGATATATTGTAGTTGCACTTATTCTCACTATGGATCACAATAATCAAAATAACCCATCCATTCCAAATATGCCTTTTGATCCAAATATTCTAAAAAATCCTCAATTTCACGTGATGTAACAAATATTTAACAATCATTCAACACCCGAATGCCCAAGACTATGATCCGAATTTATAGGTAGCTCGATTAGTATTTACGCATGTTATTTCTAACTTTGTTAATTTTAATCTAGATGTAATAAAATATATTTATATCAAGTACTTGCTATTTTTATTTATTTATAAAACTATAAATAAAAATAATTGACAATAATATATGATGATAACAATATAATAAAGGAAAAGATATGTAAAGGAAAAGGAAAGGTGAAAATAAATTTGAAAAGTGGTAAAAGAGGTTTCCCATGGTTGTGGAAGAAACCTTTTAGAAAGAGGGAAGAAAAAAGGGAAAGAGGTTTCCCATTGTTGCGGATGGTCTTAGAATCCTCCGGACAGCTTGCAATTGTTGTTTTTTTTTGTTTTTGTTTTTTTTTAATATCCAGGTATCCCAAGCTTACACTTAAACTAGTCCTGGACCCAAAGTCTTTGGCCCCTTATCGACTTGGGGAGGTAAACCGCGGGATGTGCCTCACCAATGGTCCAACCACCCCCTTTATACCCTTTGGCTCCAGGAGGCCCACTCCAGGAGAAATAAATAATGTTGTTTTGTATCTTACCCTATAGAGGACCACTCTCTGCTCTCACTTCCTCATTCACCCACCAGATCGAAAACCCACAAAGGAGCCCTCACCCCCCCTCCCTCATTCTGTTTACTCTGCAGAACAACCATCAGAGGACCACCATCGCCAAGGCATCTCCATTCTGGCCTCGTTGTCGATTGTCAAGCCACCAAATAGCCTCCCTTGGTTCTCTGAAAATGCAGACAAACTTCCTCCTCTTTTACATTTGAATTCCAAACCCACACCATCCTCTTGACTCTCTTCTCCTCCTTGTACTGAGCCTTGTCGCCACCAGGTATCACCAACGTCCCCTCCTCCTTGGTCGCCAAGGGAGCGCCACCTCCGAGCGTTGTCTCGAGCACCACCGAAGTCGTCCGCTCCCCAGTTTTAGAGTCACCCTCTAGTAGCTCCCTCCTTCTCTTTCTGTCAAGCAGCAGTAGCTATTCCATAGCCCAGAGACGCCCGAGCCACCACAGAGCCACCCAGGAGCGAAGCCGACGCCAACCTCGCCCATCTTCCCTGGTTCTCGTCTCCATGGTCGGTGAGGACGCTTCCTTTCGTTTTTCATCCAATTTCCCCATAAAGGTCCTCTTTTACTTACCTATCTCTCGTCCCAGACCAAAGCGACTTGAATCCACCACCAATCGGAGCCGAATAGGACCCCATCTTTCCGGCGAGCATGTCGATCTCGGTGAGATTCCTTTCCTCCTCCTTCTCTCGTGTTCTTGCTTCTCTTTGTGTGTGTGGTCTCGTCAGATTTTGTCTTCGATCATGGTGGGAAAGGTTGAGTCGGAGAGGAGCCGCCGGTGAGCCTGGACCCATCTCCTCCTCCTTCTGTTTTCTCTTTCCGATTGAACGCTGCGTTCTGATTTGGGGAAGAAACTCCAGAACACATTTATCCCTTTCTTTTCTTATTTGGGTTTGGGGCTCGATTCGGATCCTTTAACCGGGTTTCCTATTCATCTTGGTGAGATTGAGGGTTGGGCCTAATTTTCGGATACGGGCCTCGGATCCGGATCAGGAGAGTCTTCCTTTCTTTCTTTCTTTTCTCTGGGCTTGAATTTCCGGGTTGGGCTGATGTTATTGTTGTTATTGTTATTTTCTATTAGATGTTATATGTGATATATTATATGATTCTATTATACGATTAGATGATGGATATTATTAGTATTATTTTTACTATTTTACATTATTTCTGTTTTCATGGAAATATAAACTATGAAATTATATTATATTGTAAAATGGTTTAAAAGTGGTATTACTATTTGGGAAATATGATATTATTAGATGTTGCTTTGAAAATATGAATTAAGGAATTTCAAAGCGAATTGTTAGTTCTGATTTATAAATGAGGTTATAAAGATGGATTTATTTTGGTATGTATTTTAGATAATATTGTTTGTTAAATTATCTAAAAAGGGTTTTAGGTTTTGAAATAAAATGCCGGAATTAATTCTATAATATGATTTTGAGGTATTGGTTTTAATGTTTAAATGTTTAATGTCGAGATTCTTTGTCTTGGTTTGATGATGTTGGTTTTAAGAAAGAAGTTTGGAAATATGGTTGGTACGATTTTATCAATGAGTTTGATTGGAAGTAAATGATTTTGGTTGATGTTGATCGTATCGGAAAGGTTTTGGAAATGGTTTTACTATCGGTTGGTTTTGAGCATGTTGAGAACTTGGAGTTCGTATGTACGAATGATGGACCGGTAGCCTATGGAAATGGCTTGATGATAGGTGTATATTGCTTTTGGATTGCTTTGGACTTGCATTTGGGCCCTTGCTTGTGTTATCCCACTGTTCTGCATGTTCAGGTAAGTTCCCTAGAGGGCTTACTCAGGTTGGACCCTCATGCATGTTGTTGCATTTTTTGTTAGGTGTTGCATATGCATAAAAGCATGCCATGTGGTATCATGCTAGGATTGCATTGAACCGAGCATGTGGTTACTATGTGTGTTTGAAACAGAACGACCGTTATCTGTGATAGTCCTAGAGTCTTTTCTAAGGTCATAGGGTAGCCCAGCCTCATCGGGTGCCCTGAGTCAATCGAGTCAATATGAGCATATTACTATAGCCCAGCACCATCGGGCAAGATTGGTTACTTTATGATGATGTTTATTCCGTGGTCCGTGGACCACCACGAGGAAATGGGTACCGTGCTGGCCAGGTCCGCTCATGAAAAAGGGGGCGGAGTAGGAGAGGGATATGCCATTTGGCATTGTCTTGGGCCATTTACAATATTTCTGCACATTATTATAACTAGGAGCATGCTAGTGTGTTTGACTTTCGTACTGCATTAGAGCATCTTTATTAGGTATAGCACATACTATGTGTCCTTAGCGAGGACTACCGGTCCCGCATGCGTGGCTCGATCTGACTCCTTTCCCCGTTCTTCTTTTAAAGGTATTTTCTGCAGATTTTGAGTCCTCGATGTCTATATGACGGGTTTCCCTTTTTGTGAATCGAAGAATCTGGATAATATCCTAACTTGGTAAAATGGTAATCACCCACTCATTATTTGGTTTTGACCCGGCTCTGCCGGGGCACTTGTATTTTTACTTTGCTTCCGCTTTACTTCCGTTTGAAATGGATTCCGCGACATAGTCTTAGGACAGGTTAAGGGTACCCAACGGCCCTTCGTGGTTTTTAGGGTTTGAAATCCCGCTTTCTACTAATCTTAAAAATGAGTTTGAAACCTCGACCCGTACCTGGATTGCAAGATCCGAATAAGGGGTTTTATCCCTTGAAACGTAACCCGGAAATCATAATTCTGAGCTGTTACAAAACCTCTTAGCATCAGGACAGGAAATCAAACTTGCTGTTCATATTAGAAAATCAAGTGACAACTACTTGAGGGGAAAGAAAGAAGTGAGAGTTTCTCTCTCTAAAAAAACCAAAACCCAGAACTTCACTCTTCCTACACCAAACATCATCTATCCTATTCATCTCCAAAGACAAATACCTTCAATCTCAGGGAACCTATCGAGACTTTAAGTCTCAACCCCTCTTCAATCTCAGGGGACAAACCGAGACTTTAAACTCTCAACCCCTATTCAATCTCTTTAATCTTAGGGGAACAATCGAGACTTCAAAACTCTCAACCCCTATCCAATCTCTTTAATCTCAGGGGACCAACCGAGACTTAAAACTCTCAACCTCTCAACCCCTATGCAATCTCGTTGGGATCTTGCGCCCCGAGTACTTGCTACAATATATATTCATTGACCCCGACTACGAGTCAACACCTTACTGTATTGACCTAATCATAATTACAATATGATATTTTAGCCCTAAAATACATCAGGAGTAAATTATACTTACAATTTTGAAACTTATTATTTTAGGATTTTGAATCACAAGCCTTTTTGTCATATGTTGTGAACTTGTAAGTTAAACAAATCATATTGGAAAAAATTTTCACTAAATTTGAATGCATAAATCTTAAGCAATTAAAAAAAATAGCTACAATAACTTAAATTAGAAAAATAATTCTAAATTAAACCTCTTACCATCAGGACAGGAAATCAAACTTGTTGTCCATAAAAGAAAATCAAGTGATAACTCCTTGAGTGTTAAGAGAGAAGTGGGAGCTTCTCTTTCTAAAAAAAAAGCCAAAACCCAAAACTCCACTCTTCCTACACCAAACATCATCTATCCTATTCATCTCCAAAGACAAATACCTTCAATTTCAAGGGACCAATCGAGACTTTAAGTCTCAACCCCTCTTCAATCTCAGGGGACAAACCGAGACTTAAAACTCTCAACCCCTATTCAATCTCTTTAATCTCAGGGGACCAACCGAGACTTCAAAACTCTCAACCCCTATTCAATCTCTTTAATCTCAGGGGACAAACCAAGACTTTAAAACTCTCAACCCCTATTCAATTTCTTTAATCTCAGGGGACCAACCGAGACTTAAAACTCTCAACCTTTCTACAATCTATACCATGCATAGAAAGCTCGACTCGAGCTCGCTCATTTATTTAAACAAGCCGAGCTGAAACAAGATTTTAAGCTCGGTTGAAAGCTCGGATCGTTCGAATAAAGCTCGAATTGCTCGAATTCTATGGATGTTCTAAAATTTTCTTTAAGTTAACATGTCATAACCAAGTAGAACTACATAAAGCTCGAAAAGCTCAGCTCGAGCTTGTTCATTTTCTAAACAAGCCGAGCTTGAACAAAATAAAAAGCTCGTTTCAAAATTAGGCTTGGCTCGGCTCGAGCTCGTTTAACAAACAAACAAACTTGAACATGCAAAGCTCGGCTCGTTTGACTCGAATAACACCCCTACTTACCTATACAAAAAAATTTTCGGCTTGACCCAGCTACTCAAGGATTGCAAATTTGGGCCTAATTTTGCTAAGCAAGTTACTCCGTTTGTAAAATTGGCCATGTTTTTGCCTTACTTGATTAAATCTGAAGGTTAACAAACCATGCATAGAAACTAATCGGGGTTAAAACTTAAAAGGTGTTTTATTTCTCCTTTATAACCTCAAACTTTGTTTTAATTTTTGAGATAATCTCTCTTAATTTTTTACCTATAAAAAGAGCAATCATTACCTATAAAGATAATAATTATAGCTAAAATAACAAATTTTTTTTATACAACTTCACTACTGATCTGAAGCTACATGTATTGAATATGACAGTTAACTGTCATATTCAAGACAAATCATCACAAGATCATTCCAATTTATTAATCATAGTTCTCAAATAATTAAATGATGGTTAAAAGAAGATTTGACTCCCATTCAAAATGCTTATGTCAATTTGTCAATACTTATTTACACAGTATGATATTGTCATTGTCATGTGGTTTTTTATCTTCTTGTTCTTTCATGTTTTTTAAACCCGAGGGTAATGTCATATTTTGGACTTATAGAGGATTAGAAGATTGTGTATAGCGTCTTCTTTTCAGAGATATTGTCATATGCTGGACTTGAGAAAGATTGTGAATAGCATATCTCTTATGTCCATTCTATTTCTTCTTTTTCGTTTACCTACTCCAACACCATTGTGCTTTCTTATCTGTTATTTCATTTATTTGTTCTCTTTTAACTATTTCAGGGCATGCTATTTGGACCTTGCTTAGCTGGGATTTTAAGGTCCTCTATAAGAGAAAGGGTGCTGAGCAAATTTGTAGAAAATGAGTATGAGAAAATAGACAGGCTTATGGAACTTTATGTAAGGTAATTGATTTTATATTACCAGAACTATCAATGTTTTCATGTGTTCATGCTTTTTTATTTAGAGATGCCAACTCACAAACAATGATCTCCAGATATTCAGATCGAGTAAAAGAAGAGACTGAGCGGATGGAGCAGCTTGAACTGGACGATTTTGAGGTTATTTTATTGACAAGATCCATAATGTATTTGATGATTCTGTTTTGATTGAGTATTTAGGATTTTACTGCTACCATGCAGATGGACGAGGAGGAGAAGTACAATCGAAAACTTGAGTCGGGTCTTTACACCCTTCAGGTAAAAATATTCAGCGGATGTGCCCGTGGAATGAAGGAAATGACCTGTGTCTTGTATAGACATTATAGACTTTTGTTATTGTTTCTATTTGTTATATTCACAAGCTGATGCTCAATATTTTCTGTTTGGCCTGCAGCTGATTGCTGTCATTCTTGGTCATATTTGGTCCTCTGAGTAAGTAATCTGGATAATATCTTTTAATGAATGCAACAGCATGCAAGTGTTCTCCATTTGGTCCTTCCCTAATGCTATCTTTATCGTTAATAGGCGTACACATTCAGAATGAATCAGCCTGACCACCTGGCTGCCTGAGGGATGTGGGTATGTTACTCTGAATATCTCTGGGTGCTATCTTGCTTTACTGATCTTTTTTTTTTGTTGTGTGATTGATTGTTGTGAACATTCTAATGTCCTTTTAATTGATTCTTCAAGTATAAATCAACGTTGGTATTGACTTAAGAAAGTTATATAACTTATTGATGTTTTATCTCTTCTTTGCTTCAGTTTGACCTCATTTCCTCTTATCTTGTTGTATACTTGTGCCGAGTCTAATATTTCTATCTATAAGCTGATCGGTATGTTGTGAATGGTGAGAAGGACCTGGATGAATTAATATATTTAAATGGCCAACTGAAGTTTCTTGAGTTATTTCCTATCATGAGATAAAGTCTGCATCTGTCATTTTTTTTTGTCTTTGCTAGATAGTGATGGTACAGAAACAAGACATGGAAGAGGATACAAAAGGCAGCTTGATTTATTGCTCTTGAACAGGGATACTAGCAACATCGTATCCCTCTTAAACAGGGATATAGGCATCTAATTGAATATGTAGAAAGACAATGTTACATGTATGTATCGGGACATCATGAGAACATCTGTTTTGTGGTACTATGTAAAAGAGTAGAAACTTATAATTCGATTATTGATGTATTTCACCTTATTATATGTGTTTGACTATTTTGGATAATGTATCATGGATTTGATCCTATTTTGATTATTTGAGAAGTAACCGGTTAATTGATACAAATGCAAAATGACACATCATTTAATACAATAAAAAGCGATTTAAAAATGCATTGCAACACAACAGAATAAAAAATAAAATTGATGTCTTTTGAGAAATTATACATTGGTATAGATAAAGAAAACGATGTTATAATCTTTTTAGGCATCATTTCTTTCAAATATACCGATTTAAATATATACATATAACATTGTCTTTATAAATATGGAATGTTGTATACTATTTTTTAAACGAAAAAACAAGACAAAATACAAAGGGAATGTTAATAAAAATGAAATGAACCACATATAACCGATGTAAATAAATATTACAACATTGTTTTTGGAAAAAAATATCGATGTTAATGTGAACTTTTGTATTGGTCTACATATCTTTAGATAACTAGGAATGCAAAATAATAGGGTTTAACATTAGGTTAATCTATCAAAATGTATTTATATTCATGCATTTAAGTCGGTATTACAAAGAGAAACAATGTTATAAATCATTATAGACATCGGTTATAAACCGATGTATTAAAGTTGGGATCTTTAACACCACCCACTAACACGTCGAATTTTTTTTTGTTTTGCATCGTTTTTAACCGACGTCTATGAAGACAATTCTAGTAGTGCAATGAATCAACTACCTAGCTCTCACATTATGGTCACACCTACTAAATTAGTAAGTGTAATGCAAGCCACTCAAAATGGATCTCTGTGCTAGCTAATTCAACAAAATTAATCCTCTCTAATTAGCCTTTTCCAATTGTCCCCGTACCATCAAAACTTTACATATCAATTTGTCGGGTCCAATTCGCTCTTTGATCGATCAAGATTGCTTCCTTAAAAATGGTTATTATTTTTATATTGATACCAATTGAGAACGTTATAATTTCAACCACCTCATGGTCCTCACTTGACGCAATATATATTCGATGATCCCAACTACGAGTCAATACCTTACTGTTGTAAAGGCTCGGATTTTAAAAATCTTAAATTTCGGAAAAATGAAATTAAAAATGAAATTAAATCGGATCTAATTTGGATAATCCAAACAAAACTAGCTCTAAATTTAATAAATCGAACTTGAAAATTCTTAAAGCAAATTCCGACCCAATTTTAACTTTAAAGATCGGTTCCGTCTTTCACCTTGACATGAAAAAATTCTTTCCGTCATCGATATCCTCTTGATTTTGAAACGTTGTTTTGACTAAGTCGGGACAAGGTCGAGTGAGCGAGTTCGGGATTTAATTCCGGGTAATTCAAATTGATTTTAGGGACCACATGATCCTTGTCACCTTCGTCCTTCACATGCCGACTACTCTGGCCGTCCTTATCGACAATAGTAGCTGGGTAGTAGCAACTTTCACAGTTCTCCAACTCCCCATTTCTATTCTTGAGTAAACCTCTACACACACCCCTCCCCCCTCCTAGCAATTGTTCCCTGAAATTAGCAAAAAGTCAAACTGCTCCCTCTCTTTGTCTGGATACTTGCAGCACCCACGCCAAGCTAATCCCCTCTCCCATTTGATTCCAAAGCATCTCCCTCATCTTATTCTCAGATGAAAAGCAACCCACACTTTCCCCATTTTGTTTTCAACCCCACAAACTCCATCTATTCTCCCCATTTCACCCTGTTACCCCTCTACTTCAGCTGGGGAAAACCCAAACCACACCCAGTTCCCCCTTTGTTCTTTGGTTCAAACACAAACGATACACCCTCCCACTTTCACTTCATTCCACATCTGCCCATCTCCAACAACCCTCTCCACCACCATCGTCACCACCAGTCTCTCCCGCCGCCACCACAGCAGCCGCCAGAAACCGCCGGAGCGCTGCCACCGCCTCGGTAAAGCAAGATTCCTCTCGTTCTCTCCTCTATCACACTTTATCAGCCCAAAGGCTCCGCCTTTAACCCCCCAGCATCTCTCCCAGGCCTCCTTGCTCGAAGAACCCCTCGACGCAACCTCGAGCCAAGCACGAGCGAGCCCCAGAACCGTCGACGCCACATCCCTTCTCCTTCTTCCTTGTTTCTGTCCAAAACCTTCGGTGAGTCCTCTTCCCCTCCTCTCACTCTAAATTTGACATAAAAGCTTTGCCTTTGACCTCCCATTGCTGACCCAGGCGAGCTCGAACGATTCCGACACCGACGACGCCCAATCGAGACTCCGACGAAGCTCCGGGGAGCACGACCCATCCCCTCGGTGAGCTTCTTCCTCCCTCCCTCTTCCTTTCTTTCATGCCTTGTGTCTATGTGCCGTTTGCGTCAGCCCGTGGTCGGAGTCGGAGTCCGGAATGGTCGCCGGCGAGCCCTTGGCTTCCCTCTCCTTTCCGTCACTTTCGAACAGGGACGTGGGTGGGTGATGATGAACAGTAGAAATTTATCCCCCATTTCTTAACCCCTTGCCAAATCACTTTCCACATCACCTGGGGCCTATTGCTTTATTTCTAAATCTCGGCTTCGGTTTTCAGATGAAATTGGAATGAATGAATTCGTTTGGGCTATTTTGATGGGCCAATATTTTGTTTTTATAAAGGAAATGCATTTGGGCCTAATTTGTTAAGTGTGAGTTGGTTTTGATTCTTCTAACATCTAAAGGGCTCATTTGGGGGTTTTAAGAAAGATGAGCTCGGTTTGGAATTCTACCAATATAAAGGTCGGTTTTGATAATTTAAAAATGGCTGATTTTATTAAATGTGAATGGTTCGGATTTTAAAGGATTTGGAAATATTTTATAAAAGTGGTAATAAATGGTGTTTAAGACATTATATAATATTATGTGAGATTTAAAATATAAAATATTATTTTGAGATTAAAGATATAATATTACGGTAATTAAAAGAAAATATAATATTACAAGACTGGGATTTTAGGAAAAAGAATTTGACGAGGATTTCCAAGAGGTGGGAATTTCTAACTAGTTGATTCGGAATTGAAATGGTTGGAACTAACTTGGGAATTATGTGATCGATGACTAACTAGCATGATGATATGATTGTGTGACTAATAGCATGTTTTGTGTGGACTAATGGCATGTATGAATGATTAATGACATGAGATGTTAGAATTATGTATCGCTTGACTTATACTTTATGAACTATAATGGACTGTTGAGATATATACGGATATGTTATTATGAGAATGTGAATGTGGCTAAGTGAATTGTGGAGAATGATATGGTCTCGCGGAATGTGGCAATGTGATGAATGATTGAATTTGATAGAACGACGACGATATGATTGTTATTCTTGTTGAATGATGTGTGCTTTGAGTGCTTGGATGATTAGACGTAGACTTATATATATGTGTTATGATATGTATCTAGGTGATGCTTTGTGATTATCATTGATGTATGCCGGATCTTCTATTATGCCGTTCTGCATAGCCAGGTGAGTTCCTATATGAGCTCACTCAGATTCGAAAAGAGATCTCCCTGCTTGTAGCCATGTGCATACTAGGTGGTTGCATTCATAATAAAGCATGCCATGTAGCATCCTGCTAGGATTGCACTCATGATTGAGCATTCGTTTACTCATTGCTTCTGTAAACAGAACGGCCGTTATTTATGAAGTAACTAGAGTCATTGCTAGGGTCATAGGACGACCTAGTCCCATCGGGTCCCGTCCTGAGTCAATCGAGTTATGAACTTCCTTATATTATGAGATGCCTGCGGGCTTTATTGTGGATACAGGTTGGGCATGCGTGCCGCCCGATTATTATGGAATGCATTCACGAGCTGGCCAGTCTCCGCCCTATCGGAAGGGGGTGGAGGTAGGAGAGGGATATACCACTTGGTATTCGGTGCTAAGGCCTTATTATATTTATGAACTTGATCATAGGAGCATGTTAGTGTGTTAATATTTCGCCTTGCACCTAGAAGCATCTTTATTAGGACTAGCGTGTGTATGTGTCTGCTGGTTTGGGATTAATTTGCGTAGGGATTCGATCTGACACTACCCTGCATACATATTTTTTTAGGTTTGTTTTGCAGCATGATTGTTCTTTGCTTCTGTGACGTGGGTACTCTCTTGGGCGATTGTAAAGAGATGTTCTAACCTTACATTTCGGTAAATACGCTTATTGATTTGGTTTTGACCTGGCTCTGTCGTGGCACCCTCTTGTATTACACCTTGATTCTGCTATTTGCATGTTTGCTGGTTTTCCACGCTTAGACTTATTACATGTACAGGGGACTTTCCCGGGGATTCCAACGATCCCTTCGAATTTTGGGTATGAAATCCCACTTGAAAACGTTAGAGTAGAATTTCAAACTTTCAACCTGTACTCGGGGCGCAAGATCCTAACGAGGGGTTTCATCCCTCGAAACGTAACCCGGGAATTATAATCCCGGGCCGTTACAAAGTTGGTATCAGAGCTAAGGTTGTGCAAACCGAGTATGATAGGTTGAAGTGGTTTTGAAAATGGTCCAAGGTTTTCAAATGGTTTTCCAAAATGTTTTAGAAAGGGCAAAATGAATTTAATATGGCTAACTCAAATGGACTAAATACGAACTTGACTCTATAAATCCGATAATCAAACAAATGGAAACGAAGGGGTAGTGAAGGCGTTAGACCATCCCTATTGGATGTAGTTGGGAACGGGTAGGCAAAAATATAGCTTGTTCTTTACAGATGGGCCTACAAGACTCTAAGGGATTGCACCGTAGTGGTTGGAGTGGTGAGTTAGGTAGAGAGCGTGAGGTTTTGCCCCTCCGGTCAGCCATCCCTCGAAGGAAGGCATAGATCATCTATGTGATTATATGCATTATATCCAACTGTGCCCGAGGGCGATCCTCCTCGAAGAGGATCAAATTAATCTCGTTGATTGCTTCCATGCTGAGTGCTATTGTGCTTAGGATAGAGGACTAATTAGTATGCCGTGACTTGAAACATGTATTGAATAACTGTGTAAACGGAATAGCCGGAGAATACCTCGTTCTTATGTCATTGGAATTCCTGTCTTGTCGGAATAGCTCTTCCATAATTCAAATCCCTGATGATTTTGACTCTGTCAACCGTCCCACCAAAACATTTAGGCATGACTAGCAAGGGTTGAAGGGCATTCGCTCTCCCCGTTTCGGGTCCTGTTTGGTACCCTACCATCTATGCTTCTACCGAGTCTTGTACTGGAGGTTGGTGTCTTCCACGAGAAATTTGGGTTGGTTAACTAATTACCTTCGGAAATCGTGTCGGATGTGAGGGTTACTTGAGTATGTTAGTGGGAGTGATGACTGAAGTAGTTTCGAGTTAGGAGGGAGTTTGTCTCATGGAGTCACCCCTTTGATCCTCGTAAATGTGAACCATGTCTTCTTTTCACAAGAGTCTAAACACGAGTTTATCCTCCCCTCTCGGGAACACCGTGAATGTCATTGTGTCCTACCGAGCGAGTCATACTAGTGTCCCACGGGAAATGGGGTGATGAGGCAGTGATTGCCCTTAGAGAATTCTGTTTGATTATAATGATAGCCTCCTTTATGACTTCATGATATGATATGTTGGTGTATTTTAGTATGACTTGCTTGATAACTTGCATGGTTGCTTCTATGAGGAGATATTTGTGCCGTATGTATGAAACTTCCAAGATTATTATCTTTCCATGAATTAGGTTCATGATAGTGTGATCAACCCTTGTTGTATGTTTAATATGAGAAATGAATGTCTTAGCATGCTAAAATGACTTAATTGGACCTCGTTGACTATGTATATGTTTAATGAGTATTGCTAGTATCATGTAGGACATATACCTCCCAAATTTGGACCCTCGTATGATTATTTGTCGTACTCGTCTTACTATGTGAATATGAATGTATGTGATATGATAGTTGTTGTACTGCCCCTGTAGGACTTGACTATACTTGTATTAGGATTATTAGAATGCATTTTAACATGCTTGCATTGGTCCCATATTATCTGGATATGCTTATGTGTGTACCTAAGGTGAGTGATTAATCATACATGTTATATTAGGTGATGCTCGCTAGATCTTGCATAACTTGTGTTGCATATGTCCATTGTCGGTCCATGTATAAATGATCTTAATATGTCAGGCATGACTGGTAAATGAAATGATAGGGTACTTGCTTGTTCCGCATGCATGAAGAAATTGATTAGATGAACGTGTTGTGAACTCATAGATCGTTATTCCTTGAGATAGGTACATGCTAGTGTGGAATAATGTTGTTGAGATACTTCGTGATTGCTATGTATTGCTTGCGGCAAATATAACCTCATTGAATGACCTAAGGGCATCGTTGTAACTCTCGGGTTGAGATCTTATCTCTAGTGTCACCGTCTAGTCCTGGTCCATGTCTGAATCATTAAGGAAGTCGTGTTGTCTGCCCTTGTCTCTCCCCTATCTCCGTAACTCCTAATCTTTGCGATCCTTCGATGAGCACTGTCATGAAAGGAAGAAGCGACGACCAAGTGGCACCGGAACGGCGTAGCGGAAGCGTGGTGGGTCCATGACCCATAGACTCCAACGACGACGTCACCGATGGCAAAAAGAATGGATATGCTTCAAGGATGGCAGACGTGAGCAGGATCCTCCCAACTGACTCGAGGAAGAGCATTCTTAATTCAAACCACAGATTTTCTTATTTGTCGGAATTGATGGTGTTTGATAGGCCTAGAACTGACATGATGAGATTGGTAGTGGCGGATACGTCGAACCAGTAGTGAATGGTGACCAGACTAACTTGTGCTTGCGATGATGTATCTTGATGCTTGAGTGTACTGATCTGCTAGTAAATCGATTATGAGTTATATATGTGGCGGTGAATTCTTCTTGAGAAGAGCCGAGTGAGTTAGGACTTGTCGGGGATAGCGGTCAGTGAGTATATTAGAGCTTCCAGGTAGGTCTTAGGTGAAGAGTGGAGTTAGCATGGCGAGATTTCGAGGAAGAGGTCCTAGCTATAAGTGTCGGTAGGTAGTGGGAGCAAGTATGGGTGATTAGTGTAGTTCTAGAGATGGATGAGTGAGCTAGGAATGGATTGGATGGATTCTTGAGAGGATGTGTTGATAGACGGGTTAGTGTGCCAAAAGAGAGTGCCTAGATAGTCTAGGAGCGAATCGTGGGCGGCGTTGAGGATAATCAGGTAAGGAATGTCTAAGAAATAGTAGAATTTGGGACTAGGTTGTATGTGCGGTGATTGGGAGTGGTCCTAGTAAAGGATGAGGTTGAGGAATCGCTAAGGAAGAGTAGTATGAGGTTGCTTGAGAACTTATCGATCTTGGATATTTGGTTGTTTATATCAGGGTTGTACGTGTGATGAGTATTTGAGGTTGTTAGATAGGATTGGTAATGCTTAGCGAAGTCATGAGGGAAAGATTTTTAGATGCGTTGTTGGAAGATTTTAGCATAGGGAAGAAATCGAAACTAATGCGTGAAAATTGTTATCAAGGTATTTGAGGAGGTAGAGTGAATCTTCGAGGAAAGGCTGGTAGCTAGGCGAGAATGTCGTTGAAGTTGGTAGTAAGATTGTGGGCTTGAGGTTGAGATAGGGAGATTCCGAGCATGGATTTGGGAACTAGGCCTAGCAGGAGGTATTGGGAACGTTAGAGGATGAAAGATTTTAGGAGGTTGGCAAAATGGCGGTACTTGGGAAACTCGAATGAGGATTGTTTAGGGATTTACGAAAATGATGATCGGTAAAAGAGGGCTTTGGACGGTAATGTGTCATGGTTAAGAAGTAGGAGCTTGAGGCAATTTATGAATATGAAGAGATGAGGAACTAGAGTAGGACAATTTGAGGATTTCGAATGGTTAAGGTTTAGTAAGATTTGGAATGAGGAAATTTGGGAATATGCTGAGACGAGGATCTAGAATACGTCGGTCGAGGGATCGTGGATGTTCAGGTTTCGTGAGAATCGAAATGGGACAAGTAGGTAGAATTTGTGGTTAGTCTTTGAGGATAGGCGCTATTGATGAGGGTCTTGGTGATTCGTGGTTGGGAGTAGCACTAGATGGGTTTCAAGGTTAGAGTTGATCGGGAGCAACATGTGTGAGATGGTCAGTATGAGTTGGGTTCTTAGAGGTGGATAGTTAGTGAGAGTGATTAGTTGTGTGGGGAGTATGATCAGGTTAGCAAGGTGATTTAAGATGTCTCTTTGGGATGATGATCAGGCAGCGTCTTGAGAGCCTAGGAAGAGTCGACGAGATTGTTGAGGAGCATCTAGATCGATCGAGAGAGCAGTTCGGTTAGGGACTTGGGATTTATCATAGAAGGAGAAGATGAGACTGGTAGAGGACCTCTAGGACGAGGGTGTTCTTTATAGAGAGTCTTAATATTCGGTCAAGTTGTAAGCTTGTCGGAATAAGGGAACCGTGCGATTGGGAGCTCCGAGATACGATTTAGGTAGTCGAGTAGGATTTGAGGTCGGGGTGTTGAAGTAGGCTAGTTCTTAGATGGCTTGATGGCATGGGAGTTGGGGTGCCTAGAAATTGGCTTGGGGTGTAGGCCTTGATTTGCGGATAGTTATGAGGCTAGAGAGTCGTATGTGAGCTGGATGCAATGGTAATTAGAACTAGTGTCGGATTGAGTTAGTAGACCTAGATGAGATTGATCTTGATGCGAGAGATGATGAGTAGTGATCGTGTCTTATTGTGGTCGGTAGCTATAGACATGCTTTCTCGGGAATGTGATCTAGTGTTATGCGTTACTTGGGGGCTAAATGTTGTGTGAATTCCATGCTAGAGACAATGTTGATTCTCTGAGGTATTGCCGTAGACAATAGTGAGTTGTTAGTACTAACATAATAATCACTTAAACTTGATGAAATGTTGGTGTGCGGAGGTACTTGATGCCTCCAAATTTGATGATGCTTGGTAGCTAGTATGAGTACGATGTGATTATCTAGTAAATATGATTGTTATGATGTACGGTTGCTATGTTACATGATGCCTTGAATTGAAATTGCTAGGATGATATAACGGAATTGATGAGATTTGATTTTGACTTGGAACCTAGGGAGGAAATATGCTAATAGCCCTTAGAGGTGGATGATTCCACCTCCTGAAATTTGAAACCTGTGTGACTAACATCGGGTTAAGGGATTTTGAATGATGGCAAGAAAGAACTAACTTGGATTTTGGGAAATTGAACGCGATCGATAATTTCAACGATTTTTGAGATCGAACATTTTCCAACTGAGATCCCCCCTTTAAAATTTTCTAATCGAGCTTGCATTATGACTCCCCACGAAGTGGATACATGCATTCTATAGGGGCCCTTATAGACTGCTTGCTAAGACCTAGTGGAGATGCTGTAATGCTTTTTGAGTTATGATATAACCGAGAAGTCGGGGTAAGGATGTGGTAAGGGCCCATATCAAACTCTCGCTACGACCTATCGGTGATATTATGATCACGACGATGATGCTGTGAGAATCTCATAGGGGCACTTATGAGGAACTTACGGGGTCAATGGAATGGTCCTTGGACTCGCCTACTTCCAGCTTCATTCCCTCCCTTGTTTTGGTTTTAGTCTCGGGGACGAGACTTGCTTTTAGAGGTGGATGATGTAAAGGCTCAGATTTTAAAAATCTTAAATTTCGGAAAAATGAAATTAAAAATGAAATTAAATCGGATCTAATTTGGATAATCCAAACAAAACTAGCTCTAAATTTAATAAATCGAACTTGAAAATTCTTAAAGCAAATTCCGACCCAATTTTAACTTTAAAGATCGGTTCCGTCTTTCACCTCGACATAAAAAAATTCTTTCCTTCATCGATATCCTCTTGATTTTGAAACGTTGTTTTGATTAAGTTGGGACAAGGTCGAGTGAGCGAGTTCGGGATTTAATTCCGGGTAATTCAAATTGATTTTAGGGACCACATGATCCTTGTCACTTTCCTCCTCACATGCCGACTACTCTGGCCCTCCTTGTCGACAATAGTAGCTGGGTAGTAGCAACTTTCATAGTTCTCCAACTCCCCATTTCTATTCTTGAGTAAACCTCTACACACACCCCTCCCCCCTCCTAGCAATTGTTCCCTGAAATTAGCAAAAAGTCAAACTGCTCCCTCTCTTTGTCTGGATACTTGCAGCACCCACGCCAAGCTAATCCCCTCTCCCATTTGATTCCAAAGCATCTCCCTCATCTTATTCTCAGATGAAAAGCAACCCACACTTTCCCCATTTTGTTTTCAACCCCACAAACTCCATCTATTCTCCCCATTTCACCCTATTACCCCTCTATTGCAGTTGGGGCAAACCCAAACCACACCCAGCTCCCCCTTTGTTCTTTGGTTCAAACCCAAACGATACACCCTCCCACTTTAACTTCATTCCACATCTGCCCATCTCCAACAGCCCTCTCCACCACCACCGTCACCACCAGTCTCTCCCGCCGCCACCACAGCAGCCGCCAGAAACCGCCGGAGCGCCGCCACCGCCTCGGTAAAGCTAGACTCCTCTCGTTCTCTCCTCTATCACACTTTATCAGCCCAAAGGCTCCGCCTTTAACCCCCCAGCATCTCTCCGAGGCCTCCTTGCTCGAAGAACCGCACTCGACGCAACCTCGAGCCAAGCACAAGCGAGCCCCGGAACCGTCGACGCCACATCCCTTCTCCTTCTTCCCTGTTTCTGTCCAAAACCTTCGGTGAGTCCTCTTCCCCTCCTCTCGCTCTAAATTTGACATAAAAGCTTCGCCTTTGACCTCCCATTGCTGACCCAGGCGAGCTCAATCGATTCCGACACCGACGACGCCCAATCGAGACTCCGACGAAGCTCCGGGGAGCACGACCCATCCCCTCGGTGAGCTTCTTCCTCCCTCCCTCTTCCTTTCTTTCATGCCTTGTGTCTATGTGCCGTTTCCGTCAGCCCGTGGTCGGAGTCGGAGTCGGAGTCCGGGATGGTCGCCGGCGAGCCCTTGGCTTCCCTCTCCTTTCCGTCACTTTCGAACAGGGACGTGGGTGGGTGATGATGAACAGTAGAAATTTATCCCCCATTTCTTAACCCCTTGCCAAATCACTTTCCACATCACCTGGGGCCCATTTCTTTATTTCTAAATCTCAGCTTCGGTTTTCAGATGAAATTGGAATGAATTAATTGGTTTGGGCTATTTTGATGGGCCAATATTTTGTTTTTATAAAGGAAATGCATTTGGGCCTAATTTGTTAAGTGTGAGTTGGTTTTGATTCTTCTAACATCTAAAGGGCTTGTTTGGGGGTTTTAAGAAAGATGAGCTCGGTTTGGAATTCTACCAATATAAAGGTCGGTTTTGGTAATTTAAAAATGGCTGATTTTATTAAATGTGAATGGTTGGGATTTTAAAGGATTTGGAAATATTTTATAAAAGTGTTAATAAATGGTGTTTAAGACATTATATAATATTATGTGAGATTTAAAATATAAAATATTATTTTGAGATTAAAGATATAATATTACGGTAATTAAAAGAAAATATAATATTACGAGACTGGGATTTTAGGAAAAAGAATTTGACGAGGATGTCCAAGAGGTGGGAATTTCTAACTAGTTGATTCGGAATTGAAATATGGTTGGAACTAACTTGGGAATTATGTGATCGATGACTAACTAGCATGATGATATGATTTAGTGACTAATAGCATGTTTTGTGTGGACTAATGGCATGTATGAATGATTAATGACATGAGATGTTAGAATTATGTATCGCTTGACTTATACTTTATGAACTATAATGGACTGTTGAGATATATACGGATATGTTATTATGAGAATGTGAATGTGGCTAAGTGAATTGTGGAGAATGATATGGTCTCGCGGAATGTGGCAATGTGATGAATGGTTGAACTTGATAGAACGACGGCGTTATGATTGTTATTCTTGTTGAATGATGTGTGCTTTGAGTGCTTGGATGATTAGACGTAGACTTATATATATGTGTTATGATATGTATCTAGGTGATGCTTTGTGATTATCATTGATGTATGCCGGATCTTCTATTATGTCGTTCTGCATAGCCAGGTGAGTTCCTATATGAGCTCACTCAAATTCGAAAAGAGATCTCCCTGCTTGTAGCAATGTGCATACTAGGTGCTTGCATTCATAATAAAGCATGTCATGTAGCATCCTGCTAGGATTGTACTCATGATTGAGCATTCGTTTACTCATTGCTTTTGTAAACAGAACGACCGTTATCTGTGAAGTAACTAGAGTCGTTGCTAGGGTCATAGGACGACCTAGTCCCATCGGGTCCCGTCCTGAGTCAATCGAGTCATGAACTTCCTTATATTATTGTGGATACGGGTTGGGCATGCTTGCCGCCCGATTATTATGGAATGCATTCACGAGCTGGCCAGTCTCCGCCCTATCGGAAGGGGGTGGAGGTAGGAGAGGGATATACCAGTTGGTATTCGGTGCTAAGGCCTTATTATATTTATGAACTTGATCATAGAAGCATGTTAGTGTGTTAATATTTCGCCTTGCACCTAGAAGTATCTTTATTAGGACTAGCGTGTGTATGTGTCCACTACTAGAAAACTTCAATTAGACATCTGTTGTCAACAGATGTCTTTCAAAAAAATTTCCGATCTCTTTTTGCGTGTAGTAAAAGATCCAAACTTTCCACATCGGTTTTAAGCTGATGTCTTTTCTTGGTAAAAACATCTATTTTAATTTAAATATAGATATAAATCAATCCCTCAATTTTGTTAATGACATATTCACTTGTTGATAAATAACCATGATTTTTCATTTAAAAACTTTTGAAGATGTTCACCCAAAGCAAAAAAGTGACATTTACATCATTATTTATGAAATAAACAATGTCTTAAGACAAAATAGACATCTTTTTTATTATAATGATCACGTGTATTAACATTTTATGTATATAATTTAAGATTTTATATTGTTTTAAACTAACCCACCACATGAAATATAGGCATAACTGATATCGTTTTTCATGTTTATATCAGTTTTTTCAAAATAAAACGATGTCGTTGTTACAAGAAACATCAATTTAATTGGCAGATAACGATGTTATATGACAAATATATATCAATTCATATATCATTTTACTATAAAACCTCGTGTTGTACATTGATTTAAATGAATGGACCGATGTGAATAATTAAATTGACATCTATTTCCATTTACTAATCAGATTTTAAAGGTATGAATCCACTACCAATTTCATATATAATCCCCGATGTTTTTTTGCTTGATTCACTACACTCTTTTCTCGACAGGACATTGTTTTGTTTATGTTTGAAAACGAAAGGTCATTTAGTGAAAACATGGGCATTACTGACATGATAGAGTACCATTTACAAAACATAATCGGCAACACCAATGCTACGACATCAATATACCTGGCCACAGTTACATTAACTAGCCACAATTTGGCTAAGCAACGGCACAACGATTTGCGCCTACATACCTAGCTAGCCAAAACATCTCAAAAAATGGCTAGGCTTGCCCGAACGCCTTAAACTTTCCCAGCACGCTTATAGAAAGAAGCCAATCGAGCAACCGAATAAGTAGGATAATTAACCACTATCTTCGGGCATCTCAACCTACATAAGAAAATTGATAACCAAACATTAGCTTTGAGAACTTCTAAATAAAAAGCAATTTCACATTTGAAAGGATTTATTCATTCCGAATTCCCATAAGCACCACCAATATATGCTAATTTAATACATATTTCAACAAATCCACTCATTCCAAATTACGAAGCACCAATGTGTACAAATAAAATTCTTACTAAGAAGAGTTTGAAAAGAAATCAATAGATGGCTTAATCTCATAAAATTGGGAGAGAAGAAAAAGACGTGACCTTGTGTGCAATTCAAACATGGGCAGGAGGCAAGTATAATTGGCCTATATGCAAGATAAAGGCGGCTTGAAGTTGCTCTTACAGCAGAAAAACATGCATACATAAAGATTGTGCTAAACCTATTTAAATTCCAAACCTAACAGCTAGTACTACATTTTCCCACACCCGAAGGCACCGGGTATGGCACATGTCCCACCAAGTACAGAGGGAAAGCGTGCATCAAGAACCCGCTGATAAAATTACCCGTGAATCATTTCCAATCGTTCTAAAATTAAAAAATATTATTCAAATTCCAGACAACATTGAATCATTTGTATGTTGCCTACCTGACCCATAAGAAGAGGGGTATCAGCAGCAAGTTTGGTCGTGGAGTATGAACAGGTCAACTCTGCATGAGTGAGGAGCAGTCATAGTAAGGAACGCAGTTCAACAAAGCTAGTAACTAGTAAGAAATGAGTGAGTTGTGCATACAACAGAAAATCACCTGAAGCATGGTGAATTGCTTTTCAACTCCCTCAAACTCAGTTGAGTTACTTTTGTAGTAAACAAGTTCCGAGACAGTATCCTGCACACATACAACGCACTTATGAGGCAGATGAAAGAGCTCATTAAAGATACATAATAAACTATTGCAGAGCTCAAACAGAAATTTCTGTCAGATTAGAATTGACAAAAACACCACCATAGCTGATCCCAAATTAATACAATCTCCAAACACGATGAAACGAGCCATCTTAGCATAAAGAATTAGACCATCCAACACAGAAACACAAGATAACTATATTTGGAACAAAACATCAGTAGCTCAACATCACAACATATCAAAATATTTCAGCACTGACATGATCTTAATTCACCAATGGCATTGAACAAATAATTAGCAGTTTCTAGACAATATGCCGAGTACAAGAAAGATGAAATTGCACTAAAATGTTAAAAAAAACACATAATTGGCAGTACATTACAAATAGATAACTGAATACCCCAATGTATTAGATCCTTAAGCCACAACGCCTCATGTTAACAAGCTACTCATCACAGCAGAGATTACTAAAGTCAGTTTGGATCAATCAGTTCCCATGATTCTGATAGTGGAAAAATAATTAACAATTGGATCTTATTCCATTATGAGGTTTAATCATTATAAAAATAAAAATAAAAATAAATAAACAAAGGTTTCCATCAATATACCATTTTATGAGTTTTTAACTACGCTCACAAGTGGAGGAATTTCATTTCTAGTTTCCCTTTTTGGCTACTAAATTGAGTGTGTTAGGCCTAGGGCTCTGTCCCTTGGTCCGACGGGTGAATGTCCATTGATGAGGAAATTAATTTGGGGTATCTGAAGTTCAACAATCAACAATCAATTTGTGTTGTGCAAAATATAAGAGGCAATTTC
Source organism: Persicaria maculosa (assembly GCA_963922045.1). Classification (NCBI taxonomy): domain Eukaryota; kingdom Viridiplantae; phylum Streptophyta; class Magnoliopsida; order Caryophyllales; family Polygonaceae; genus Persicaria; species Persicaria maculosa. Next base: position 22,411,080 of record OY998254.1, read on the forward strand.
ATAATGAATAATACACTCCAAGTACGTTACCTTCAATCATGCTATTGAAATCATCATCGAGTTCAAAAGCCTGATTAATGTTTAAAAAAAAATGGTATAAAAGCATGATTGACAAATGAGCTGCCTAAAACCAATATCAGTTTTTAGTTTCAAGTATTGACAAATGAGCTCCCTCTCCCAGACCGTTGACATTATTGTGTACCTCTTTTCGAATGCCACTATCAGTTTTTAGTTTCAAGTATTGACATTATTAAAACCAATACCCCTTTTCCTTTGTCTATGGGATTTGAAGGTTAGAAAGCAAAATGAGATATTCATCATTTACCATCTGATTTTTGCCATTGAATACTAATGGAGATTGCTAAGGGGGCATTGAAGCAGTTGGATCCACATCTGTGATTTTGCATTCCTCGATTTGATTTGAAATTTGAATTGGTGGATCTTGCTTCTTAATCCCCTAAACAATCAAATTTGAACACAACATATCAGATCCACTTACAAATATCATTTTTTTTAAAAAAAGAGGGGGTGCCCAAGGAAGTTTTAGAAAATGTTTACAACTAAATAATTTTTTTGTTGTTGCTGAGTATTTTGGAGTCGGGCAGCAATTAATATCCGAATCAGAATTTTTAGAAAGTGTTTACCACATTTACATCCACAACAAGGAAATCAGATTAACGAATCAGTTGAAAAGAAATTAAGATCCAAATCTATCATCCGTACATGAATATATTAAGGAAGAAGCTACTGTCAGGGGAGGGGCTTAAAATAATGGTTAATCCCGATTACCAGAGGGAGTGATTACAAGATTTGAAAGGTTACAAAAACCAGGTCTAATGGGACGAACCTCATACTCATACAGTTGAATCACCCTCTATAAATCAGCTACTCAAATTCAAACAACTGAAATTAACTGGAGCAAGATGAAGCTAAATTAGGGTTTAGTTGGTCAATCTAAAAAGAACTGAAATCAATTGGAGCCTAAAATGCAATGTGAGAGCCGGAGAATGAGAAACCGGGATTTCACCGATAGGGCTCGCGAATTGAAAGAAATGGATTCACATGGGTTACCTGAATTTCACCAAGAGGTATTGCAAAGAACCATGGAAGTGGCGACCAACGAGGAGAACACCGGCGAATCAACTCAGATCTGAGGAAGGCAGACACCGACAAAAGTAGACGAGGAGGAGAGCACCAGCGGCGTTAGGGTAACCTCCACTCCAGCGATGAAGATAATGGAGAGAGAGAGAGAGCAGACGACAGGCGGCGGCGATGACGACGGTGGGGGAGAGGGAGAGTAAACAAAGAAGGAGGGGGGAGGGGAGGTCAAGGGAGAGGTTGGGGTTGCTATTGGCTCCGGCAGGGTCTCAATCAGTTTTGGAGAGTGGGAGGGGAGGGAGAGGTGGGGGATTTGGAGGGAGGGTGGGTAGATCCGGTGGTGGAAAATACCCCGCCGCCCCGGCGATGGAGAAGGAGCAGGAGGTGCTCTGGGATGGCGGCGAGGGTTTTGAGGACTGCAAAAACTGTTCGCCTAGAGGTTTGAGAGAGAGAGAGAGAGAGAGAGAGAGGTGAGGTTTGGGGTTTCAGGAGAAAAAGATCTCAGATCTATGGACGGCGGCGATGGGGGTGGTCGTGGCGACAGTAGGGGCGGTGCTGAGGCGAGGGTAAGACAGAGAGTTGAGAGAAAGGAGAAGTTTGGAGAGGGTGAGACAGAGGGAGGCATTGGACTGCGACAGAGAGGGGAAGCCATGGGAGGGTTGGGTAGAGGAGAGATCTCAAGAAGGAGGAGGGTCGAGACTGAGAGGGAGAAGAATAATAGACCGGAGAGACGAGAGATTGAAAATGTGGAGAGAGATTAAATTTTTGTAAGCCCTCCAATTTTTCCAAGTGTTAAGAAATTTCCAATATTCGAAAGCCCTCCCATTTTTTCAACTTAGTACTTAATTCAATCCCGCTCTTTTTAACTTAGAAAATTTAAAACTGCGCGTTTGAATTTCTTTTTGAGAATGCATAATTTCACATCTGTCAAAAATTTGGTCAGATGTCTAAATATTTTTCAACATCTCAAATTTAATAATTGATATAACAAACTAATTTAACATCGGGTGTTTTCTTGACAGACTTAAAAAACGTGATGTCTAATTGCATAATTCTAGTAGTGGTCTGCTGGTTTGGGATTAATTTGCGTAGGGCTTCGATCTGACACTGCCCCGCATACATATTTTTTTATGTTTGTTTTGCAGCATGATTGTTCTTTGCTTATGTGACGTGGGTACTCTCTTGGGCGATTGTAAAGAGATGTTTTAACCTTACATTTCGTTAAATACGCTTATTGATTTGGTTTTGACCTGGCTCTGCCGTGGCACCCTCTTGTATTACACCTTGATTCTGCTATTTGCATGTTTGCTGGTTTTCCACGCTTAGACTTATGGCATGTACAGGGGACTTTCCCGGGGATTCCAACGATCCCTTCGAATTTTGGGTATGAAATCCCACTTGAAAACGTTAGAGTAGAATTTCAAACCTAAAACCTGTACTCGGGGCGCAAGATCCTAACGAGGGGTTTCATCCCTCGAAACGTAACCCGGGAATCATAATCCCGGGCCGTTACAACTGCATTGACCTAATCATAATTACAATATGATATTTTAGCCCTAAAATACATCAGGAGTAAATTATACTTACAATTTTTAAACTTATTATTTCAGGATTTTGAATAACAAGCCTTTCTGTCCTATGTTGTGAACGAGTAAGTTAAACAAATCATATTGGAAAAAAAATTCACTAAATTTGAATGCATAAATCTTAAGCAATAAAAAAAAATAGCCGCAATAACTTAAATTAGAAAAATAATTCTAAATTAAACCTCTTACCATCAGGACAGGAAATCAAACTTGCTGTCCATAAAAGAAAATCAAGTGACAACTGTTTGAGTGGTAAGAGAGAAGTGGGAGCTTCTCTCTTTAAAAAAACCAAAACCCAAAACTCCACTCTTCCTACACCAAACATCATCTATCCTATTCATCTCCAAAGACAAATACCTTCAATCTCAGGGGACCAAGCGAGACTTTCAGTCTCAACCCCTCTTCAATCTCAGAGGACAAACCGAGACTTAAAACTCTCAACCCCTATTCAATCTCTTTAATCTCAGGGGATCTTTAATCTCAGGGGACCAACTGAGACTTCAAAACTCTCAACCCCTATTCAATCTCTTTAATCTCAGGGGACCAACCGAGACTTCAAAACTCTCAACCCCTATTCAATCTCTTTAATCTCAGGGGACCAACCGAGACTTAAAACTCTCAACCTCTCTACAATCTATACCATGCATAGAAAGCTCGACTCGAGCTCGCTCATTTATTTAAACAAGCCGAGCTTGAACAAGATTTTAAGATCGGTTGAAAGCTCGGCTCGTTCGAATAAAGCTCGAATAGCTCGAATTCTATGGAATTTCAAAAGTTTGATTTAAGTTAACATGTCATAACCAAGTAGAAACACTTAAAGCTCGAAAAAAGCTCGGCCCGAGCTCGTTCATTTCCTAAATAAGCCGAGCTTGAACAAAATAAAAAGCTCGTTTAAAAATTAGGCTCGGCTCGACTAGAGCTCGTTTAACAAACAAACAAGCTTGAACATGCCAAGCTCTGCTTTTTCCGCTCGAATAAAACCCTTACTTTCCTATACAAAACAAATTTTCGGCTTGACCCAGCTACTCAAGGATTGCAAATTTGGGCCCAATTTTGCGAAGCAAGTTACTCCGTTTGTAAAATTGGCCCTGTTTATGCCTTTCTTGATTAAATCTAAAGGTGAACAAACCATGCATAGAAACTAATCGGGGTTAAAACGTAAAATGTGTTTTATTTCTTTTTAACCAAAAACTTTGTTTCAATTTTTGGGATAATCTCTCTTAATCAATTATAATACTAAAGGAGAAGTCGCCTAAGCCATGTGGCGGCTTCTCCTTTAATGTAGGACATTTTTAGTTAGAAATCAATTAAATTATTTTGAATAATCTAATTAAAAATTAAATTACTAAATATGCAATATCTAAAATCTCTAACTAACTAAAACGTAATCATTGCAATCTTATTGCTTGGATTCTAAATTATATTGCAATCTCTTTTTTGGTGCAAATTCTATTGCAATCTCTTATCTATATACTAACTTCAATATCTATTAATTAATTAATTTAATAATACTAAAGAATAATTTTGTGAGACACATGACACTCTCTCTGTTTTCGATCCTAGGAGACGCTCTAGAATTTCATCAATCCTAAGTATCATTTTTTTTTGAAATTTTGGATTTTCTTTTAATTCCGTATAACTTCAAAATAAGTTGAGATTTTATAGATTTGGTTGTTGGTTGGTTTAGATATTCAGGATAAAATCAAAATAAAATCATATTTTTTTTTAAAATATCAATGTTGTTTATTTTAATATTTTGTAGTGATGTATAATGGTAGGTGTAAAATAAAGTTCAATCATAAATAGTTTTTATACAATTCTAATATCAAATATATTAATATTTGAAAAGAACCGCACAAGGTGCGGGGTACTAAGCTGGTTTTTTACCTATAAAAAGAGCAATCATTACCTATAAAGATAATAATTATAGCTAAAACAACAAGTTTTTTTTATACAACTTCACTATTGATCTGAAGCTACAAGTATTGCGAGACGGAGAGAATGTATATATATATATATATATATATATATATATATATATATATATATATATATTTAAAATAAAAAATTCAACTGTCCCCGGCCAAGATCGGTGAGGATCTGTTGTTTCACTTATTCCCCCTGTCTCCCTATCCCTCCTCACAAATTTCACCATTTACTATATTTCTTTTTTCTTTTGTTTCAAATTTTAATTACTTTTTTTTTAATATCGGGGATGGGGAGGGAAAATCACCGGGCCCGTGGAACCCATTCGGACCCAGATAGGGTAAATACTTGGCCATCAACATTGATGGATGCAAACAATGAATTAGTAAGTGCAATGCAAGCCACTCAAAATGGATCTCTGTGCCAACTAATCCAACAAAATTAATCCTCTCTAATTAGCCTTTTCCAATTGTCCCCGTACCATCAAAACTTTACATATCAATTTGTCGGGTCCAATTCGCTCTTTGATCGATCAATATTGCTTCCTTAAAATTGGTTATTATTTTTATATTAATACCAATTGGGCACGTTATAATTTCAACCACCTCATGGTCCTCACTTGAAGCAATATATATTCGATGACCCCAACTACGAGTCAACACCTTACTGTATTGACCTAATCATAATTACAATACGATATTTTAGCCCTAAAATACACCAGGAGTAAATTATACTTACAATTTTTAAACTTATTATTTTAGAATTTTGAATTACAAGCCTTTCTGTCCTATGTTGTGAACGTGTAAGTTAAACAAATCATATTGGAAATTTATTTTACTAAATTTGAATGCATAAATCTTAAGCAATTAAAAAAATAGCTACAATAACTTAAATTAGAAAAATAATTCTAAATTAAACCTCTTACCATCAGGACAGGAAATCAAACTTGTTGTCCATAAAAGAAATTCAAGTGACAATTGTTTGAGTGGTAAGAGAGAAGTGGGAGCTTCTCTCTCTAAATGAACTAAAACCCAAAACTCCACTCTTCCTACACCAAACATCATCTATCCTATTCATCTCCAAAGACAAATACCTTCAATCTCAGGGGACCAATCGAGACTTTAAGTCTCAACCCCTCTTCAATCTCAGGGGATAAACCGAGACTTAAAACTCTCAACCCCTATTCAATCTCTTTAATCTCAGGGGACCAACCGAGACTTCAAAACTCTCAACCCCTATTCAATCTCTTTAATCTCTGGGGACCAACCGAGACTTCAAAACTCTCAACCCCTATTCAATCTCTTTAATCTCAGGGGACCAACCGAGACTTCAAAACTCTCAACCCCTATTCAATCTCTTTAATCTCTGGGGACCAACCGAGACTTCAAAACTCTCAACCCCTATTCAATCTCTTTAATCTCAGGGGACCAACCGAGACTTAAAACTCTCAACCTTTCTACAATCTATACCATGCATAGAAAGCTCGACTCGAGCTCGCTCATTTATTTAAACAAGTCGAGCTTGGACAAGATTTTAAGCACGGTTGAAAGCTCGGCTCGTTCAAATAAAGCTCGAATAGCTCGAATTCTATGGAATTTCAAAAGTTTTCTTTATGTTAACATGTCATAACTAAGTAGAACTATTTAAAGCTCGAAAAAAGCTCGGCTCGAGCTCGTTCATTTCCTAAATAAGCCGAGCTTGAACAAAATAAAAAGCTCGTTTAAAAATTAGGCTCGGCTCGGCTCGAGTGTAATGGCCCAAATTAAGGAACATGTGTTACGTTTCGAAGGATAAAATACCTTCGTTTGGATCTTGCAATTCGAGTACGGGTTGAGTTTTAAAACAAAATATTTGTACTACAAGAAGGGATTTCGAATCCTTTAAGATCACGGATCCATTGGGGACCAAATACCTGCCTTAGTCTAATCGTGAAATCAAGCGAAAGCAGACATGAACTTGAATTTAAATACAATCCAAAAGGGGGTATAAAAGAGATGAAGTGTAGTGTTCTCTCAGGCTCTCGATCTAACGCCAAAAGTCTGAACCCGCCAAGCATGCACATAAGCAACGATAACGGATAGCGGTTACTTGAATCTAAAAAAATGAGGGGGATCTGGGTCAATCATCAGGTCACTCTTGTGCGTATGTAAACACACACTGAGAGGCATATAATAAGCATCCTATTCTTAAGATGAAATGCGTAATGCGATGCGGATACTAAATCATATATATATGCTGACAGTTTAATATAATGCAGAAAACGATAAATGGATCCACATAGAATGCCAAGTGGCATGTCCCTCTACTCCTGCACCCATGCTCGTTAGTGCGGGAACCGACCACGTTTTCTACTCCCGCACCCATGCTCGTTAGTGCGGGAACCAGTCGCGTTCAATACCATAACATCTCCAATCCGATATAAATCAATATGCATCAACAGTCATGTTCATCTCGTAATATAAGGTATGACTCGAGGAGGACTAAGCCCGATGGGACTGGGCCGTCCTATAACCCTAGCAAATGACTCTAACACTCACAGATAACGGCCGTTCTCTTGCAATGACTATAGCAATCATATGATTTTCATTTTAGATCCTAAGCGTGATTCTAAGTCGTATGGTGTATGGACACTAGCCTACTATATAACACCCAATGCATAAAGTGCCCATCATGGGTAAGTCCAAAGAACTTACCCGGAATAGCTGATCAACGAGATGAAAAGCAGCAAGATATAAGCAAGCAGGTTACAGATCACCTAGTAATTATTAATAAATATGCATAAGTAAACTGCACAAAACAGGATCCATTATACCACTACATAACATGCTCATCAATCCATTAATCATAGCATTATCAGCATCCTTTATCTCAACTTATCTCAACATCTTATATCATCTTATTCCATTGTAATTTCCATAACTGGCTCAATCATACTTCAATCCATATAATCTCACTAGCTAATCCATTTGTTAGTCAAAACAATTACTTCAAAATTATACTTAGCCATTTCTAATTCATAAAATATTTAATCTTTAAAACTACTTCCAAAAATACGATTAAATAATCCCGACATACTTTAATTAAAATCATCATTCTAAGGACTTAAATAACTTTCAACACTTAATAATTCAATTTATATACTTTAAAACCGACCCTTTTTAAATATCAACACACAAATCGATTTCTAAATAATCAATTATCGGAAATCGGTTAAACAATTAATTAATAAATCAAATAAATAAGTAACGAAAAACCCGAACCGAACCAACGCTTTTAATCCAAACCGAACCGAACCCGTATAAATCTCAACCGGTTAAACAAAACAATGAAACAAAGGAGGTGGGGCCACGTATGCTGACTGGGCTGGGGCCCCGCTTGATCCATCTTCTTCCTCCAATTTCAAAAGGAGCTGCCCCCGCCTGAACCGCGCCGATCGACGCCATTCGTCCATCCCGCCCTCGAGATTCTCCTGCCTCCTTGCTCGCCGGACCGGCTCACGCTCGCAGTACACTCTCGCACCCGCTCACGCCCTCGTGATGCTCTCATGCCCGTCTCGCACTCTCGGACTCGCTCCCAAGCTTGCCTCGCCGCCCTCGAGCTCGCCGGAGCTCTCGATCTCGCCTCACCTCTCCTACCCATCTCCGACTCCCCCTCTCGACCACCCGAGGACAAGAAGGAAACAAAGAGAACCAAGGAAAAGAAAGAAGGTTCGAAAGCTCACCGAGGATGTTCGCAAATGTCGTAGCTTCAAAGGGAGTTCTGGGTATCGTCGGAGGCTCTCGATGGCTTCTCGGACATGCGTCGGATGAGGTTGAGTGTGATGGTTGGGCTCAAGAGTGGTTTGGATCGGAAACGAAGGAGAACGGCTTACCGAAAAGTGGTTCGCACTCAAACGGAGGCGACAAAGCATCGGTGGTTCGGTGGAGGCGTTAAGAGCCCCGGGTGTAAATCCTGAATATATTTGATTATTATTTTAATTAAATAAATTATTATTTTATTCGATCTGTAAAAATGGGAGAAAATCCGTCCTCGAGCGCAAGTTGATTTTAAAGTCTTTCCGACATCGTTTTTAAGATTTGAGATTTTAGCGGATTTTAATTCTGCCTTCAAGCTCCGAGTTTCGATAAAAATTAATTTGATTCCGATTATCTTGAAAGTGAATTGAAAATTTGATTTAAATCCGATTTAGCCAGGATTCGACATAGTGAGCGGGTTTCGAGTCTTGTTTCCGCTATTACGAATTCTTTTATTTGGGACCAATTCTATTTTATTTCTTTTCCTTTTACTCTCTCTCTTGGCCGTTGGGGAAGATTTCCACATATCTCCCTTTTTCATACTACAAATCACAAAATTGTCTTCATCCCCTCTGATGCTTCTCACGCACCAAACCCACCCTCTCCCTCTGGCATTACTGATTTATGACGAGAGGGTTTCTCGACCAAATAAATTTATAGTCAAGACCCCCGCTATAGTATAGGGGAGTCATGTTCGTCCTCAGGAGAGAAGTCAGCAGTTCTAGGTTTAGTGTGTTTTGGGGTTCAGGGATAGCGGGAAAAGGTGATGAGGGTGGCTGTCGACAAAGAATAGAGGGGTCGATGTCGAGGGATGGAGAGAGAATGGTGGTTTGATATCGAGTAGAATATGTGCCGAATAAAAATAATAAAATAAAACAAATAAAGATGCAAAGTTCCAAGGTTAGGGATCACCACAACAATAAACATATGTGCAGATCATAAATCACATAAAGATGCATGCTTTATATCAAAGAATCGACTTTCCCAAATTCCAACAATTTAGGTGATAGAGGCTCTCTCATTAAAACCTAATTTGTTTCTACCTTTTCTTAATTAGGATTAGTCGGCTCTCGTAAATAAACCCTAATTACTATCCAATCCATAATAAGATCATTTTCGCTTCAATATCATGAATAAGGAATTTCCTCAACTCTCGCAAAGGATTAAGCACATAGGTAGATGGTGATAAAGACATATAAATTCATAGATTTATAAATCAAACACACATATCTATGTTGGGATCACCCCAACCCTAGAAGAAGGAAAATTAGAAAGCAAACATGATGAAAGAAATTAACTTTAACATAAAATAAACTAAAACTTACAAAACCTTCCAAACGTTCCTCCTCTTTCTTTCTCTTTTTCTCTCTCTCTCTCTCTCTCTCTCTCTCTCTCTCTCTCTCTCTCTCTTCTTCCTCTCTCCTTGCGCCATAAGACGACTTGACTTGAATGAATGAAAATCAGCCCCCTAAGGCTTTATTTATAGCCTTCATTCCCTAGCTATTCTAGGTAAGAAAGTCTATCTAAATCTAAATCTAATTATCTAAAGGCTTAAAGATAAATAAATGCAATAATGGAATTAAATCCAAAAGGGAAATTATATCTAAAATAGGTAAATCTTCCATGTGTTGATAGGTCTTCTCTCTATAGATAGATGCTGATAGATCTCGGCCAAACTCGGATTCCTTCGGCTCCAAGGACTCCTAAACCGCGTAGGACAGCAAACCGCGTAACGCGGCTTCGGACACGGCTTCTCGATCTCGACCAACTTTACTCGAGATCGAGTAAGAGTGACGTCGACTTCGGCTTGGCTGGGCGTCTCGGGTTGCTGCTGCTCGATCAAGCTCGGACAGGTGCTTCTGGGTTGTCGAGATCGAGCAGGATACTCGAGATCGAGTACTATGGTGCTCGGCGTCTTCAGTCCTCGGCTTCTCGACTTGGCACAGCTCATCGACTCCGGACATGGCATCATGGTGTTGGTCGATCTCGACTAGTTTACTCGAGATCGAGTAAGGCTCCGGAGTCGGGTTGTCTCTGGCTCTCATCTTCTCGATCATGCTCTGCTCGACCAGGTGTGCTCGGGCAACTTTTTTCAAGATCGAGTAAGTAAACTCGAGATCGAGTAAAGTTGGGCTCCGGCTTTCTGCTCTGTTCTTAAAACGCACTTTCCCGAGTCCTTGTTCTTCGGATTGACGCATATGACCATGCGTTGGAAATCTCTTTTCGAGGGCTACAACTCTCATGAAGACATCAAAGCTTGATTCAGAATGAAGAATGGTGAAAAATGGCCTTTTCTCCAGCTGCACCATTCTTAGCGTCTCCATGAGTTTCATTTAAGCTCCAAAGTGCGTCCGATTTCTGCGAAATATAACAAAAACTTGTGTGGACCTCTATATATTGCAAATAAACATATACTACACATATTTTATATTATTTTAACCCAAATGCATGAAATGCATGCAGAAATTGATATAAAACTAGATGTAAAACACGGCGGATTCAGCTCACAACAAACACCCCATACTTAAGCTTGCTTGTCCTCAAGCAATACCTTTAATTGTCATTCAGGGGAAGAAATCAAAAACTCTCAACATATTAGATTCATTGCCATATGTCCCTGCAATCAATTACCATCCTCGAAAAGGTACTAGTGTCACAAATCCATGCATGTGCAATAAAAAGCAACATCTACTCACAAAAGGAGGGTTATGTAAAAACAATCCATATGTGACAAAGCATTAATAATCAAGAGGAGTTTAATTTAAGCTCAATAAAGAAGTAGATTGGTAAAAGGCTAAAGGTGGGCATTTTTTTGGCAATGTGATGCTAATGATCCGGGAAAATGGAGTATTTCCAAATTGAACTTCCACATTCCTTCTCATAAGAATCATCACCTTTCATAATGCTTTTTCTCAATAATAATGCTTTTACCTCTCTAACCTCAGCAATGCCTTCTCGCGAGTCGCATAAGCATAGGTAAAGGCTAGGATATAAACAATGAGCATATATGGAAATATAAAGTCCTCCATCCTCTTATCATGCAACATGTCAAAAGCAACTTCAAATTTTACTTCCTTCTATGGTTTTCAATAAAATATGCACTTCATTGTGACTTCCCTTTCCTAGGCAATTTCATGCTATATCTCTAATGAATCTAATTTTGCATCGTCGAGTTCAATATAGCTTCCATGACATTTATCAAAAAATTTCAATGGGGGTCATTTTTCTTCAAATTTTGGAAAACATGCATATAAGCACATAGATCAATAATGCATTCCAAAATGGCCATGTATAAGCATTTCAAGAAATAAAACTTTAAACATGCACATATAATGTCAAATAAAGCAAATATGCATGAAGTAAGCCCTTCCCCCACCCCATACTTAAACATTACAGTGTCCTCACTGTATAAAAACAAGGGTAAAGAAAGAAACTCACTAGACAGGTGTGCAGGGCTTCATAATATCAAGTGAAAGAATGCCTGGGCCGAGTCTGAATATAGCTTGCTTCTATCCACGGACCTGAAAAGTGTAGAAGACATATACCCACAATAGAAAAACTAAAAGTTCCAAAAACAAAAACAAACAAAAGCAACAAAGTCTCAAAAGTTCCAAAATAAAATGTCTATTTACAAGCTCTAGATTTTAGAGTCGCTAGGCCGACTTCTCCATTAAGCATTAGCCTAGCTCATCTTTGTCCGGAGGTATAGGTGGATCTGGTGGTTCCTCCGGTGGTGGGAAACGTGGGCTGTCATCCGGGGGCATCATGTGAAGAAGCTTAAACCTCCCCGAGTGAATACTCCTTGACTTCACCCATTCATCTTCCTGGGCTCCAGCTAGCATGTATAAGGGAAGATATAAAGAAAATATACATACCTCATCATCATACCTCTTCCGCTTCATAGGTTGACTTGGTTGCGCGTCTCCACCACAGCAAAACAGTGGAGTGGGAAGAGATATTTCCACCTCATCATGCAGAGATTCATGCCACTTTGCTAGGACCCCATACTTGAATATGAACATCGGTTGCTCAAAATCATCGGGGATAGCCTTCACCTTGTAAGGTAAAAGCAATCTTGGAATGCCCTGGTCAACAATGTCCAACTTCTTCTCTTCTAGTGCTATTTCGCCTTGGGATCCTTCATATGATTTTTCAAAGATAGATTGCAAAGGTGGAATCGAGATCGGGGATGGACATACCTGGGTTTCTGTAATGTGGTCGACGTCGACTATGGGGTAGTCGACATTGATTGGCGTTGTTGCTCTCATGTACCGTGGGAGTACCCATTGTTCGTTCCAATAACTTTCCATAGCTTCAATTTCCTCATAAGAAGGAGGCTCTAATCCTTGAGAACGATAGGAAGCCTCAAGTCTTCGGACTAAGTCCTCCAGCCGGGCTATTTCCCTTAATCGTGACTCCTCCACTGCGATCCTATTCCTCCGTCTCAAATCTCGGACCCATCTATCCCATTCGCAGTCCCCTTCCCAAAAGTCTTTCATATTTTTACCTAAGCTTTTGAAATCACAATCAAGAACACAAATTAGTGGCAAAAGCTTGGCACCCAGCTGGTACCGGTGAGGTAGGTGGTGGTAGGGTATGTGATAGGGTAAGAAAAAGGGATGGGCTTTTATAAACCTTAAACACAATTAAACTAGGCGCGATTGATATCTCCCCAGCAACGGCGCCAATTTGACGAGAGGGTTTCTCGACCAAATAAATTTATAGTCAAGACCCCCGCTATAGTATAGGGGAGTCAGGTTCGTCCTCAGGAGAGAAGTCAGTGGTTCTAGGTTTAGTGTGTTTTGGGGTTCAGGTATAGCGGGAAAAGGTGATGAGGGTGGCTGTCGAAAAAGAATAGAGGGGTCGATGTCGAGGGATGGAGAGAGAATGGTGGTTTGATATCGAGTAGAATATGTGCCGAATAAAAATAATAAAATAAAACAAATAAAGATGCAAAGTTCCAAGGTTAGGGATCACCACAACAATAAACATATGTGCAGATCATAAATCACATAAAGATGCATGCTTTATATCAAAGAATCGACTTTCCCAAATTCCAACAATTTAGGTGATAGAGGCTCTCTCATTAAAACCTAATTTGTTTCTACCTTTTCTTAATTAGGATTAGTCGGCTCTCGTAAATAAACCCTAATTACTATCCAATCCATAATAAGATCACTTTCGCTTCAATATCATGAATAAGGAATTTCCTCAACTCTCGCAAAGGATTAAGCACATAGGTAGATGATGATAAAGACATATAAATTCATAGATGTATAAATCAAACACACATATCTATGTTGGGATCACCCCAACCCTAGAAGAAGGAAAATTAGAAAGCAAACATGATGAAAGAAATTAACTTTAACATAAAATAAACTAAAACATACAAAACCTTCCAAACGTTCCTCCTCTCTCTCTCTCTCTCTCTCTCTCTCTCTCTCTCTCTCTCTCTCTCTCTCTCTCTCTCTCTTTCTCCTCTTCCTCTCTCCTTGCGCCATAGGACGACTTGACTTGAATGAATGAAAATCAGCCCTCTAAGGCTTTATTTATAGCCTTCATTCCCTAGCTATTCTAGGTAAGAAAGTCTATCTAAATCTAAATCTAATTATCTAAAGGCTTAAAGATAAATAAATGCAATAAAGGAATTAAATCCAAAAGGGAAATTATATCTAAAATAGGTAAATCTTCCATGTGTTGATAGGTCTTCTCTCCATAGATAGATGCTGATAGATCTCGGCCAAACTCGGATTCCTTCGGCTCCAAGGACTCCCAAACCGCGTAGGGCAGCAAACCGCGTAACGCGGCTTCGGACACGGCTTCTCGATCTCGACCAACTATACTCGAGATCGAGTAAGAGTGACGTCGACTTCGGCTTGGCTGGGCGTCTCGGGTTGCTGCTGCTCGATCAAGCTCGGACAGGTGTTTCTGGGTTGTCGAGATCGAGTAGGATACTCGAGATCGAGTACTATGGTGCTCGGCGTCTTCAGTCCTCGGCTTCTCGACTTGGCACAGCTCCTCGACTCCGGACATGGCATCATGGTGTTGGTCGATCTCGACTAGTTTACTCGAGATCGAGTAAGGCTCCGGAGTCGGGTTGTCTCTGGCTCTCATCTTCTCGATCATGCTCTGCTCGACCAGGTGTGCTCGGGCAACTTTTGTCGAGATCGAGTAAGTAAACTCGAGATCGAGTAAAGTTGGGCTCCGGCTTTCTGCTATGTTATTAAAACGCACTTTCCTGAGTCCTCGTTCGTCGGATTGACGCATATGACCATGCGTTGGAAAGCTCTTTTCGAGGGCTACAACTCTCATGAAGACATCAAAGCTTGATTCAGAATGAAGAATGGTGAAAAATGGCCTTTTCTCCAGCTGCACCATTCTTAGCGTCTCCATGAGTTTCATTTAAGCTCCAAAGTGCGTCCGATTTCTGCGAAATATAACAAAAACTTGTGTAGACCTCCATATATTGCAAATAAACATATACTACACATATTTTATATTATTTTAACCAAAATGCATGAAATCATGCAGAAATCGATATAAAACTAGATGTAAAACATGGTGGATTCAGCTCACAACAATTTACTGTCCTCTGCAAAGGAACCACATGAAAAACCCCTAGAAGAGCAATCTCCTTCCCCCTCCTTTTATTTCCTGCAGAACCCCAGAAAATACCCTCCCCAAACCTTCATTTCACCCATCTTCCTTGACCCTTTCCTTTCGTTCTTTGTTGACAAGCCAAATGTAGCAATCCTTAAATTTTTGATTCCAAACCCAGCGATTCGCTTGTTCCAAGAGCAGCAGCAACAGCCACCGGGCCATCTTCTTCCTCTCTTCCTCGCCGAGCGCATGTTCTTCGTTCGAGAGCAGCCAAGCATCAGTGACTCCATCTCCGTCGTTCCAAGCAGCCTCTCCCTCCTCCTGAGCGCTTTCAAGCATTTCTATGTCACCGAGAGCCGAGCAGCTCGTTCTTCCTTCCATCTCATTCATGTGAGCAGCAGTAGCGGGCATCAACGGTTCCTCCTCCTTCCTCGGACGTCCGAGTGAGCCCGAGCCCCAGCCGCCGTCGTCGTTCTCTGTTCTTCCATTCCCAAGGTCAGTTTTCGATTCCGTTCGACTTTCAATTCTACACACATCCAAAACCTGTCTTTAACTCTCTCCCTACTCTCCTAGTCGTCGATCGGCGCCGTCCCTCGCCGAATGAAGTCGGGATCTGACCTTGTTGCCGGAGATCTTCCCCGGAGACATCGCGGTAATTCCCTTTCCTCCTCCTTCTCTCGTATTCTCTCTTTTCTCTCTGTGTGTGGTATTGGTCGGAACTGGTCGTCATTCAGTTGGGAGTGGTTGGGGTCGGAGGAGAGCAGCCGGCCGTCCTGGGTATCTCCTTCTTCCTCCCGTCCTTTCTTTCGTCGAGTGCATTAGGGCTCTGTTCTTTTGATTTGGGAAGACAGGTCATGTTGGGCCTATTTCCTTGCTGGGCCAGGTGGACCTTTCCTTTCTTCTCTTCAGGATCCGGGTCTTTTGGTCAGATTTGAGTTTTGGGCATGTGGCTGGGGAGAGATCGATCAGATTCGGGCCGGGTTCCCTTTTTCTTCAGCTTTCTCCGGGTCGGGTTGAGAGTTGGGCTTTTGTGAGCAATTGTTATTTTATATCATTGGCTTCATGTTATATTATATATTATGGTTATGTGATATGATTTGTATTTAAGTGATTTTAGATTATTATTTTTGAGGAAATGTATTTTCTGAAATTAATACTATATATATCATGAGATTGTTTAAAAGCAATATTATTTGGGACATGTATTTTGTGATATTTAATTTGTGTTTTTAAGAAATTTAAGATGAATTATTGCCATTGATATATAAATATGGCTTGCGAAAATGGAATTGTTTTGGTGATTTAATATCAGAATTTAATTATATAATGATTTTGAAAATAAACATGTCGGGATTGTTTTCATAATATGATTTTGGGAAATTGTTAAGGATTTAAATGATAAATGTCGGAATTTGGCCAAGTATGATTTGAGAATTATTTTGAAAATGAGTTGACTTAACTTGAGATTTAAGAGTTTGAAAAACTTTGGGAAATGAGTTTGGAAATATTGTTGGTAAGATTTGTCGATGGGTTTGATTGGAAGAATGATTTTGGTTGATGTTGATCATATCGGAAAGGTTTTGGAAAACGGTTTCACTATCGGTTGGTTTTGAGTATGTTGAGAACTTGAGTTTCGTGCGTAATGAATGTTGGTCCGGCGGCTCATGGAAATGGCTTGATGATAGGTGTGTATTGCTTTGGACTTGCATTTGGGCCCTTGCTTGTACTATCCTGATGTTCTGGATCTTCAGGTAAGTTCCCTAGGGGGCTTACTCAGATTGGACATTCATGCCTGTTGTTGCATTTTATGTTAGGTGTTGCATATGCATAAAAGCATGCCATCTAGTATCCTGCTAGGATTGCATTGAACTGAGCATGTGGTTACTATGTGTGTTTGAAACAGAACGGCCGTTATCTGTGATAGTCCTAGAGTCTTTGCTAGGGTCATAGGGTAGCCCAGCCTCATCGGGTGCCCTGAGTCAATCGAGTCGATATGAGTATGATTGATAGCCCAGTACCATCGGGCAAGAGATGTTATGATGATGTGATGTTGAGCATGCTATGATTCCGTGGTCCGTGCACCACCACGATGAAATGGGTACCGTATTGGCCAGGTCCGCTCATGAAAAAGGGGGCGGAGTATGAGAGGGATATGTCGTTTGGCATTGTCTTGGGCCCTTTATAGTATTTTTACACATTATTATAACTAGGAGCATGCTAGTGTGTTTGACTTTCGTAATGCATTAGAGCATCTTTATTAGGTATAGCACATACTATGTGGCCTCAGCGAGGACTGCCGGTCCTGCATGTGTGGCTCGATCTGACTCCTTTCCCCGTTCTTTTTTTTAAAGGTATTTTTCTACAAATTTTGAGTGCTCGATGTCTATATGACGGGGTTCCCTTTTGGCGAAACGAAGAATCTGGCTAATATCCTAACTTAGTAAAATGGTAATTACCCACTCATGATTTGGTTTTGACCCGGCTCTGCCATGACACTTGTATCTTTACTTTGCTTCCGCTTTACTTCCGTTTGAAATAGATTCCGCGACATAGTCTTAGGATAGGTTAAGGGTACCCAACGGCGCTTCGAGGTTTTTAGGGTTTGAAACCCCTCTTTCCACTAATCTTAAAATGAGTTTGAAACCTCGACCTGTACCTGGATTGCAAGATCCGAACAAGGGGTTTCATCCCTTGAAACGTAACCTGGAAATCATAATTCTGGGCCGTTACAAAGTTGGTATCAGAGCTGAGATTGTGCAATTCGGGTACGCAAGGGTCGAGTGTATGTTTTGGAAAACCGCCCATGAATTTCAAAGGATTTGAAAGGATTTTAAGAAGGGCAAAATGAACTTAAGATGTCTAACCGAAATTGGACTAAGTAATGAACTTGACTTGTAATAAAAGAGGAAAACCGACCAAACGGGGACACGAGTGGGTAGTAAAGGCACTAGACCACCCCTATTGGGTGTAGTTGGGAATGGTAGGCAAAATATCAGCTTGTTCTTTACAGATGGGTTAGGAGACTCCAGAGAGATCATTATGAGTGTTATTAACTGATTCTGTGCTGAATGCTTGCTATGCTAGAGATCTGATTTGGATGCCTTAACTATGAAATGTGCATTGACTTACCTGTGCAAACAGGATAGTGGGAGTGCCTTTATTTCTACATTATCAAACCCAACTTGTGTGAAACAGCCCCTTCCACTATGTTTGTTAACCCTTTGACGGTGCTATCGAGTCTTTCTCCCGGATTTCAGTGTCTTCCACAGGGAATCGGATTGGTAAACACATTGTGTCGGAATCATGTATGGATATGAAGGTTTTCTGAGTGAGTATTGGAAGGTGGTTCTTGATGGCATTATGAGTCAAAAGTAAGGTGTCATGGGGTTGTCTTTCTTGATTCATATGATGATCAACCTGTATTTTCTTACCATAAAGAGTCGTACCAAAGTCCCATGGGAAAGCGGGGTGATGAGTCAATTGGGGAAGGTCAATGGTTGCCCTTAGGGATCTCTGTCCGGTTGTAATGGTGACTCTCTCTGAACTACATGACATGATTTTGTAACCTCCTGCATGTACCTTGCAAATGCTCATTTGTAAAATGTTGCTCATGTTATTACATCTGTGATCAACTCTCCCTTATATGAATGCATGATTTGATGTTCCTGATGACCATTGTGTGATTCCAAGTTACACATGTTACGTCCCTATCATTCCAGCATGCCTTACTCATTATGATGCATCGTCATACTAGTGCATGAATGTAGATGTCATGTGTTAGAAAGCTGCATGATTAATTTTCTCCCTATGAATAGGTTCATGATAGTGTGATCGTTCAGTTCTGGTATCATGATAGAGTGAGTTCCTTACTTGATGGATACGTGTTACAACTTGATGCCCACATGCCTTAAATGATATGTAATTCACAGTACATGTTAAGATGATGATCCTTAATGTAAATTCGTGGTTGTATGACATTCTGTACCCATGCTTGCCCTATTGCTTAGGTCCCGTGTGATGTGAGCCTAATTCGCCATGTTTTATAGTTACTTTTATATCGTTTTCTGCATGCATTTCATACATTTGGGCTAGAATAGTACAGAATCTATGTAGTTTATACTTATTTGCCAAATTATGGAATCTACACCAGTTTCTGTTTAATTTCACAGAAATCGAGGCAATTTACAACAATTCTGAGAAAGGAGAAAAGCTCGAAGTCAACTACAGAAGTCCAAGGTCAAGGAGCAGCAGAACCGGGACAAATCAAGTTGAAAGCAAGGAAATCTACTCGACAACACAGTAGTCGATTTCGACCAAGCTTTGTCGATTTCGAGTACAAACAGTCGATTTCCACCAGAGTTAGCCAGAATCGAGTAGAGCTGAGAGAATTAGTCGATATCGAGTAAACCTGAAATCGAGTGAAGACCCCGAAGTCGACGAGGAAGTTGGGAGCTGGAAGACAGAAGTCGACGTCGAGGAAGTTAACTCGATATCAAGGAAAACTTAAGTCGATTTTCACATCCTGGAGCCGAGATCGAAGAAGAAACTGAAGACGAAGGAAAGTTACTCGATATCGAGGAAACTACTCAATATCGAGGAAATCCCTAGAAGCTGACGTCGAGTAATCCGAGTCTTGTTAAGATTCTATCCCGAATCCAATGGAGATATTTTCGAGATCAAATTCCATCAAGTTCTATCAAGTGCTATCAAGAGGAGAAGATATTTACCGACATTAGATATATTTCCTTTAGAGATTTATTTATTTATTTCCATGTTTTAAATCTTTAGATAAAAGATAGATAGAATTAGATATAGATATAGTTTTCTTTCCTAGATTAGCTTGGAATGAAGGCTATAAATAAAGCCTTAGGGGCTGGTTTTTTATTCATTCGATCATATTTTTCAATTCTAGAAGAGGTAGTAAGTAAAGAGAGAGAGCTTATGGCGAGAGCAAGGTGAAAAGGCGAGAGCGGATTTGGCTTGTTCGGTTGGAAGCTTTATTTTTAGTTTATTTTAATGCAATTTATTTTCCTGAAATCTTTGATGAGTTTCTTAATGATGAAGAGCGAGTAGTCCACCCACATCTAGGGTCGGGGTGAGCCCGACGGTAGCCATGTAAGATGATGCGGTAAAGGTTTGATCTTTTTTTGCAATTCGTCTTCTATCCGTGTGTTGTTGCAGGAGGATGGTCAAGTATGAAATAACTATAGAATAAAGATCAGACTGACTTCCCTGTCTCAGCAAATAAATACAAGACTTCCTCCCGTTGTAGTAAGAGAAAATCAGGATCGAATCCACGAGGAAGCACGTCAGCAGTTCTCAGGTAGCTGTAAATTCTCATAGACAAGGCAGCAGAAAGACAGAAACACAGAAAGGAAACAGAAATAAAAGCAGAAAATAACAAACAAAAGCAAAGAACTAAACGAAGACAGAAAAGACAAAGCAAAGCAGAAAGTAAAGCAAAAGCAGAGACTACTCGATCTCGACCACAGGGTACTCAAGATCGACTACCAACAAATCGACAGAAACATGAAAATCGACAACAGAAGTAGAAAACTTAACTCGACCAAGACAAGACCTACTCGATCTCGACCAAGTCCTACTCGAGATCGACGAGAACTACTCTATGTCGACTGGAAACAGAAACTTTAAAATGCAAATTTTCGAACACAAACTCAGATTTTTGACGAAATAAATCAATATAATAAAAGACTTCCAAAGCCAGGGTATCAACACCACAACGATAACCATGCAAAGTAACTCATAAAGGCACAAAAGATCATGCTTTCCATCAAATAACTTTCGTTATTAACAAATAGGCATATAGAGGCTTTCGCATAAACCCTAATTGTTACTAACCCTTTTCACATAATTAATCCAAGTTGCATTAAGATCACTTTCGCTTCAATAACACAAACAAGGATCACCTTCAACTCTCGCAAAAGAATCATGCTCATAGGGATAGAAGATGAATTGCATAACAAGATCTGACCTTTACCGCATCACCTCACATGGCCACCGTTGGGCTCACCCCAGCCCCAGAAGTGGGTGGACTACTCGCTCTTCATCATCAAGAAAGACATTAAATAACAAAAGAAACTAAATTGCATTAAATTAAATAAAGAAAGCTTACAACCGACAAGACAAATCCGCTTTCGCCTCTCCACCTTGCTTGCTACAAACTCTCTCTCTCTCTATCCTACTTACTTTAATGGAATTGTGTCTTGGAATTGGAATGAATAAAACTGAGCCCCTAGGGCCTTATTTATAGCCTTCTAATCCTTGCTAACCAAGGATAGAATCTCCTATCTATATCTAAAATTATATCTACTTTGCTAAAAAGATAAATAAAATGCTTAAGGAAATAAATCAAATAAGGGAAAAGATAAATCTAATTTAGGTAGGTCTTTATGTGTTGATAGATCTTGTCTCCCATGGATAGACTTGATAGAATTCGGATAGAATCTTCCTCCTTCGGCCCCAAGGAATCCCAACTCTACTCGGACAGTACTTCGTCGACGCGTTTCTAGAGACTGGTCTAATCGACATCGACAAGGGGTCGTCGACCTCGACAAGGATTGTTCGTCGACTGGACTTCTCGGCTAGATCTGCTCGACAGGCTCGGATCTGGGTTCCTGGCGCTCGTCGACCTCGAGTAGCCCTAGTCGACCTCGAGTAGGATTGATCCGTCGACTAGGTCTTCTCGGGTAGGTGTGTTTCGACAAGCCCGGATCTGGACTCTGGCTCGTCGATCTCGACAAGGGCTCGTCGAGATCGAGTAGGGTGTGGCCTTCTCTAGTCGAGCAGCTTCTCCTCGGCACGGACTCGGACTGGCGTTGTGGGGCTTGTCGAGCTCGACAAGGGTTCGTCGAGGTCGAGTAGAGCTGTGCTCGGCTTCTCGTCCAGTTCTCTCCTTGACTCCAGGTGTGGCACTGGGCTTCATCGATCTCGACTAGGGTCTTGTCGAGATCGAGTTGGGTTCGAAAGTCGGGTTGGTCTGGTTCTCGACGTTGCTCCTGGTCGACAAGGCTGTGCTCGGACATGCTCGTCGAGATCGAGTAAGGTCTACTCGAGATCGAGTAGCTTGGGTTCTCAGCTTGATTCGACTGGTTCCGCTGCTTCTTTGACCTTGGACTTCTGTAGTGGATTTCCGATTTTTTCTGACCTTCTGTAGAATTGCTGTAAAATGCCTCGAATTCTGCGAATTAAACAGAAACTGGTGTAGATTCTATAATTTGGCAAATAAACATAAACTACATAGGTTCTGTACTATCTTAGCCCAAATGAATGAAATGCATGCAGAAATCGATATAAAAGTAAGTGTAAAACATGGCAGATTCAGCTCACAACAAACACCCCATACTTAAGCTTGCTTGTCCTCAAGCAATACTTTTAATTGTCATTCAGGGGAAGAAACCAAAACTCTCAACATATTAGATTCATTCTTATATAACCCTGCAATAAATTTCCATCATCGAAAAGGTACTAGTGTCACAGATTCATGCATGTGCAAATATGTAAGAGCAACATCTACTCACAAAAGGAGGGTTATGAACAAATAATTTTTATGTGACAAAGCAACAATAATCAAGAGGACTTTAATTTAAGCTCAATAAGGAGTAGATTGGTAAAAGGCTAAAGGTGGGCAATTTTTGGCAATGTGGTGCTAATGATCCGGGGAAATGGAGTATTTCCAACTTGAATTTCCACATTCCTTCTCTTTGAGATTCATCACCTTTCATAATGCTTTTATCCATAATATTGCTTTTACCTCTCTAACCTCAGCACTGCCTTCTCGCGAGTCACAAACATGGGTGTCATGAATGGCCCCGGATACTTAGTGCTTCGGACTCCTCACCCGGTGTCCCATCTCTCCAAACTATTATCTCAGAGAGCAGGGTCGATCTTTGATCGGATTTTCTTTCACTCATTAAATTTTCCATATATTTCAAATAATTCCGCCAAACTCCAAATATGATAACAACGCAACAACCATATAACAATCTCCATAATGTAACATCATTCTCAACATAATCCCCGGATAAGGTAAAGAATGGCAAATATTTAGATAATGTGGAGCAATCTTTGAAATAAGGCATAATATGGCTTTTGTGTAATGCATAAGCATAGGTAAGGCTAGGAATATAAACAATTGAGCATTATATGGAAATATAAAGTCCTCCATCCTTTTATTATGCAATATGTCAAAAGCAACTTCAATTTTTACCTCCTTTCATGGTTTTCAATAAATAATGCACTTCATTGTGACTTCCCCTTACTAGGCAATTTCATGCTATATCTCTAATGAATCCAATTTTGCATCGTCGAGTTCAATATAAGCTTCCATGACATTAATCAAAATTTTCAATGGGGGTCATTTTTCTAAATTTTGGAAACCATGCATGTAAGCACATAAATCAATAATGCATTCCAAAATAGCCATGTAGCAATTCAAAGAACTAAACTTTAAACATGCACACATAATGTCACAATATAGCAAATATGCATAGAGTAAGCCCTTCTCCCACCCCATACTTAAACATTACAGTGTCCTCACTGTATAAAAACAAGGGTAAAGAAAGAAACTCACAAGACAGATGTGCAGAGCCTCATATTTTCGAATGAAAGCACCTCCTGGGCCGAGTATGACTTGGGTCTATCCATAGACCTGAAAATGTAGAAGACATATACCCACAATAGAAACAACAAAAACCAAAGAAATGTTCAAAACCAAAAACAAGCAAAAACAATGTCCAAAAAGAATGTCCTAAAAAAGTCTATGTACAAGCTCTAGATTTTATAGTCGCTAGGCCGACTTTTCCATTTTAGCTCAAGGTGGCATCTGCAGGGCCCATGTAGCTTGGGCTTCAAATAAGACTCCATTCTTGTCCATCAGCTGTAATCCTCCAGAATGGATCTTGTTCACCACGAAAGGTCCCATCCACTTCTTGTTGAATTTGTTGGGAAACCAATGATCCTTTGATTTAGAGACATAGAGCTTGTCTCCAACTTCATATTCCTTAGGCTCATCATTGGATATCCTACATAAGCGCACATACCAAGGCAGACCTCTCCCATGTATAGATAAATCTTTAATGGAAATAGGAGAAGAAAGATCCATACCTTGGCTTACCTTCGCAGAGACGGAATCGGGAACCACTGTGTTTGGTCGATCTCGACTAGGGCTAGTCGATCTCGATGAGTCTGCAGGTTCTGGTGGCGGTCGGCTCGAAGATGCAGAAGTTGACGAAGGACAGGTCTTGTCGACCTCGAGTAGCCTACTCGATATCGAGTAGGGCTCCGCTCCTGGTGGCTGCAGCGTCGAGGAGGAAGGATCTGGTGGAGTCGAGTGGTGGTCGACCTCGACAAGGGTGGTCGAGATCGACGAGGCTGGTCCTGGCTCTGGTGTCGTCAGCGTCGAGGAAACAGGGGCTGGGCTCCCCGAGTGGTGGTCGATCTCGACAAGGCTGGTCGAGATCGATGAGCTTGGTCCGCCTGGTGGAGTCTGTGTCGAGGAAGACGATGTCGAGTCAGCAGAGTGGTGGTCGACCTCGACAAGTCTAGTCGAGATCGAGGAGTGTTCTGCTTTCGTCTGGCTGCTCGACGAGGCTGGTGCTGGTGGAGGCTCCTTGGTCTGGTCGAGATCGACTAGGGTCCTCGGTGTCGAGGAGTCTTGGTCGATCTTGACCCCATACTTAGTCCCTGTCAAGGCATCCGAAAAATAATTAATCCACAATGACTTACCTTGGTCCGTGTCGATTGGATTCTCTGTGTTCTCCTTGAGGATTGCCATGATCTCCTCCACCTGGGCCTCCATGTCCCTCTTTTCTATCTCCTCAGGGGTCATATTTCTGACCTTGGGTTCCCCGCAGGTGATGTAGCCAGCTGAGATAGATTTGACCTCTTCCATTGGACCTGTATGCCTTTCACTTTTATTAAAGGAATACTCAATTACCTCATCGCTGATGTTGAAGGTGAGCACTCCTTTCCTTACGCTTATATTGGCATCCACCATCGCCAAGAAGGGTCTTCCTAAAATAATTGGACAAGCAGGATCTTCTTGCATATCAACAACTAAAAAATCAGCAGGGACGAAGAATTTACCTACTTGTACTGGCACATTATCCACCATGCCTGTTGGAATGACCACAGTGTTGTTGGCCATGTAAAGTCTAGCATCCACAGGCTCTAGGGCACCTATCTTAATCTTGGACCAAATTGTTAAAGGCATTATACTCACACTAGCTCCAAGATCACATAAAGCATTAATTTTATATGGACCAAATCCAATGGTTATAGCAAACTTACCTGGATCCGGCCTCTTCTCCAATATGTCCAGATGGCTGCACTCCTCTGTGATTTCAGCCATTGATCGCTTTTTGCTCAGAATCTCCTTCAGGAACTTGACATAGGATGGCATTTCATTGAGAGCTTCTGTAAAGGGAATGGTGACGTTGAGTTTCTGAAGCATCTTGATGAAGCGCTGAAATTTCTTTTCTGCCGGGTCCTTTAGAGATTTTATGGGGAAAGGCAGCTTCTTTTTCTGATTCGGAGCCAGAACAGACGTCGGGGGTGCTGCAGGCTGCTCTATGTCGACCAGGGGCTCCTCGACATCGACTACAGTCTTGTCGACATCGACCAGGTTGGGCGTAGTCGAGTTGTTGTGCGGTGCAGACGAAGATTTTTGCAGGTTCTCCTCGAGATCGACGAGGCCTTCCTCGAGATCGACTACAGGTTTGTCGACATCGAGTTGCTGTTCCTTGTTGTTCTGCTGCTTTTCGACCTCTGGCTCTTGTAATTGATGGCCGCTTCTGAGTTTTACAGCAGCGATGTGTCCAGTCTTTCCCTTAGGATTTGGTTCTGAAGATCCAGGGAGCGCACCCGACTGTCTGGGGATTCCTGCTGCTAGCTGACCAATCTGTGTATCAACTGATTTTCTCCATATATCAATTTCCCCAAGCCTAGGGTTGACACCTTGCATCTGGGTATAGACGGAGTTGAAAGATTGCCTAGTTTCTGAGTGGTTCCTCCGTATTTCCTCCAAGACTGTCTGTATATCATCCTTTTTCTGGTCCCTTTCCGGATGTCCTGGAGCTCTGTAGGGCGGGGGGTTCCTAGGGACACCTTGGTTCCATTGTGGTTGCTGAAACCTTTGGTCCCCCATGTAGCGATTGGGACCCCCTGCGTAAGCTACCTCCTCTTGGTGTTCTGCCAGCCTGACTTGCTCGGTGTGTGGGCACTCAGTAGTGGTGTGCCTCTATGATCCGCATTCAATACAATGCTGGTTGACAGAGAGATACTTTACTTGTTTGATGAGCTTTTTGTTCTGGTCTCTGTAGTACTGCTCCCTAACATCTGGATCAATCTCCTTAGGTGGATCATATAGGGGCATGGATGGTGCTGGCCTGGCGTATGGGTTCTCTTCATAAGTTGCAGTAGACCCATACTTGTTGTCGTAGGTAGTGAGCTTCTCTAGCACACCCCATGCGTCACTTGGCGGCATTGTCAGATACTCATAGCGAGTATAATGGTTGATTCTGTCCTTAGTGACTTGATCAAGAGAGTTGAAGAAGATCTCCTGAATGACATAGGGTGGCTGTCCATGAGTAGGGCAAGATCGCAGAAGTTCTTTGTAGTGCTCCCATGCCTTTGCCAGCGGTTCCCCTTGCTTCTGTCTGAAGGCGGTGATTTTCTGGCGGAGATGTGCTGTTTTGGCGGGTGGAAAGAATTTGTTCAGGAACTCTTGCTCTACTTGGGCCTAGGTTGTGAGTGATTTTGGTTTCAGCCCTTCCAGTCATTTCAGTGCCGGCCCAGCGAGAGACCAGCGAAAAGCTTTCATCTTGACATATTCCAAAGTTGTACCTTCAGCAAGAGTACGGCACATGTCAGCAAAGTTTTTAATATGTTCAAGAGGACACTCATTAAATCTACCATAAAAGGCATTATTTTTAAGCTCTATAAGAAATTGAGTGCGAATTTCAAAAGAGTTGTCAGGGATAAGAATCGCCGATTCAGGCACGACGAGAGTTGGGTGCATGTAGTCCTCTGCCGTGGTTGGGTACTGGGCAAGCTCAGCCTGTGCTTGTTCCCTTGCTGCTTTCTCAGCGGCGATAGCAGCATCTTTAGCGGCCAATTCCCTGGTAAGCCTAGCGATCAGCTGTTCTTGTGTCTCCGCAGTTGCCATGGCTCTTTGCAGTTTAGCTCTGATGTGTAGAAGGCACTCTGGTTTGTCTAAGCCGTCAAAGTCAGGTGGTTGACCAGAACGGCGCATACACCTGTAAATTGACTCAAAGAAAAAGTGAGAACTGACTACCTAAGGCGCGAATGATAGCTTCCTCGGCAACGGCGCCAATTTGTTGTTGTAGGAGGATGGTCAAGTATGAAATAACTATAGAATAAAGATCAGACTGACTTCCCTGTCTCAGCAAATAAATACAAGACTTCCTCCCGTTGTAGTAAGAGAAAATCAGGATCGAATCCACGAGGAAGCACGTCAGCAGTTCTCAGGTAGCTGTAAATTCTCACAGACAAGGCAGCAGAAAGACAGAAACACGGAAAGGAAACAGAAATAAAAGAAGAAAATAACAAACAAAAGCAAAGAACTAAACAAAGACAGAAAAGACAAAGCAAAGCAGAAAGTAAAGCAAAAGCAGAGACTACTCGATCTCGACCACAGGGTACTCGAGATCGACTACCAACAAATCGACAGAAACTTGAAAATAGACAACAGGAGTAGAAAACTTAACTCGACCAAGACAAGACCTACTCGATCTCGACCAAGTCCTATTCGAGATCGACGAGAACTACTCTATGTCGACTGGAAACAGAAACTTTAAAATGCAAATTTTCGAACACAAACTCAGATTTTTGACGAAATAAATCAATATAATAAAAGACTTCCAAAGCCAGGGTATCAACACCACAACGATAACCATGCAAAGTAACTCATAAAGGCACAAAAGATCATGCTTTCCATCAAATAACTTTCGTTATTAACAAATAGGCATATAGAGGCTTTCGCATAAACCCTAATTGTTACTAATCCTTTTCACATAATTAATCCAAGTTGCATTAAGATCACTTTCGCTTCAATAACACAAACAAGGATCACCTTCAACTCTCGCAAAAGAATCATGCTCATAGGGATAGAAGATGAATTGCATAACAAGATCTGACCTTTACCGCATCACCTCACATGGCCACCGTT
Source organism: Persicaria maculosa (assembly GCA_963922045.1). NCBI lineage: Eukaryota > Viridiplantae > Streptophyta > Magnoliopsida > Caryophyllales > Polygonaceae > Persicaria > Persicaria maculosa. Next base: position 22,439,291 of record OY998254.1, read on the forward strand.
GGGCTCACCCCAGCCCCAGAAGTGGGTGGACTACTCGCTCTTCATCATCAAGAAAGACATTAAATAACAAAAGAAACTAAATTGCATTAAATTAAATAAAGAAAGCTTACAACCGACAAGACAAATCCGCTTTCGCCTCTCTACCTTGCTTGCTACAAACTCTCTCTCTCTATCCTACTTACTTTAATGGAATTGTGTCTTGGAATTGGAATGAATAAAACTGAGCCCCTAGGGCCTTATTTATAGCCTTCTAATCCTTGCTAACCAAGGATAGAATCTCCTATCTATATCTAAAATTATATCTACTTTGCTAAAAAGATAAATAAAATGCTTAAGGAAATAAATCAAATAAGGGAAAAGATAAATCTAATTTAGGTAGGTCTTCATGTGTTGATAGATCTTGTCTCCCATGGATAGACTTGATAGAATTCGGATAGAATCTTCCTCCTTCGGCCCCAAGGAATCCCAACTCTACTCGGACAGCACTTCGTCGACGCGTTTCTGGAGACTGGTCTACTCGACATCGACAAGGGCTCGTCGACCTCGACAAGGATTGTTCGTCGACTGGACTTCTCGGCTAGATCTGCTCGACAGGCTCGGATCTGGGTTCCTGGCGCTCGTCGACCTCGAGTAGCCCTAGTCGACCTCGAGTAGGATTGATCCGTCGACTAGGTCTTCTCGGGTAGGTGTGTTTCGACAAGCCTGGATCTGGACTCTGGCTCGTCGATCTCGACAAGGGTTCGTCGAGATCGAGTAGGGTGTGGCCTTCTCTGGTCGAGCAGCTTCTCCTCGGCACGGACTCGGACTGGCGTTGTGGGGCTTGTCGAGCTCGACAAGGGTTCGTCGAGGTCGAGTAGAGCTGTGCTCGGCTTCTCGTCCAGTTCTCTCCTTGACTACGGGTGTGGCACTGGGCTTCATCGATCTCGACTAGGGTCTTGTCGAGATCGAGTTGGGTCCGGAAGTCGGGTTGGTCTGGTTCTCGACGTTGCTCCTGGTCGACAAGGCTGTGCTCGGACATGCTCGTCGAGATCGAGTAAGGTCTCCTCGAGATCGAGTAGCTTGGGTTTTTAGCTCGATTCGACTGGTTCCGCTGCTTCTTTGACCTTGGACTTCTGTAGTGGATTTCCGAGTTTTTCTGACCTTCTGTAGAATTGCTGTAAAATGCCTCGAATTCTGCGAATTAAACAGAAACTGGTGTAGATTCTATAATTTGGCAAATAAACATAAACTACATAGGTTCTGTACTATCTTAGCCCAAATGAATGAAATGCATGCAGAAATCGATATAAAAGTAAGTGTAAAACATGGCAGATTCAGCTCACAACACCGTGCGAGCATGATTCTTTTGCGAAAGTTGAAGGTGATCCTTGTTTGTGTTATTGAAGCGAAAGTGATCTTAATACAACTTGGGTTAATTATGTGAAAAGGGTTAGTAACAATTAGGGTTTATGTGAAAGCCTCTATATTCCTATTTGTTAATAACGAAAGTTATTTGATTAAAAGCATGATCTTTTATGCCTTTATGTGTTATTTTGCATGGTTATCGTTGTGGTGTTGAAACCCTGATCTTGGAAGTCTTTAGTTTGTTGAATTAATTTCGTATTTACATTCGTTATGCGTTCGAAAAAGTTTCAATTTTAGTTACTGTTGTTACTCGATCTCGAGAAGTTTGGTCGACATTGAGGACTTTTGTCGACATCGAGGAAAGTTTGTCGAGGTCGAGTTGCTTTTCTGAGTTTTGGTTTCTGTTAGTCGATTTCGTGCACTGTTAGTCGATTTGTTTACTCGATATCGAGCAACAGTGGTCGATATCGACCAAAATTTCTGCCTTTGCTTTCTTTTCCGCTTTTCTCTGTTATTTCTGTCTTTCTGTCTATTTTTCTTGTGAGATTTGCTGCTACCTGAGATCCGCTAACACGCTTCCTCGAGGATCGATCTTGACTTCTCGCTGCTACATCAGGAGGAGGTCTTGTAATTATTTGCAAGGGACGAAATCTGGTTTGCTTTACTTTATTTATATTTTGAATTACAAGTCTCGATTTCCTCCCCACAACATCGTGTTGCACCTTGTTTCCTTTCCTGATTATATGTCGCCTTCACATGTCTAATTGACCTGTTGTATTGGTCGTACTAACGACTGATTTGAAGCATGAATTGCATGATAGGAGTTTGTATATAGTTGTTGCCTTCTCCTAGATTAGGCCCATGATAGTGTGCTACACTTCTCTTGTATGAATGTCGTATGATGATTTCCTCTGCATGATTAGTCGATGTTACTCGTGGCTTGTTGGCTAATTTAGTAGTTCAATTGTGATCATGCTATTTGACGTGAAGTCTTGGTAAATGCATGCCTTATTCAAATAGTTGTTGACTTGGAACACATACCTTGTATGCTAGCCATATTGCATGTTGCGTAGGCTTGCACTATGCATTGCTATATTCCTCCCATGCTTCTATATCACGGAATATGTTAATATGATTTTTTGCACATCGATGTGTTGGTCATTCAAGCACATGTATGTATCGAATGTCATGTTGAGCCTTTAGCATCATGTAGGATCCTTGGTTGTGACTTGTGCGAATTTATACCTTGCTTGCATTATTGCTGATTCTCTCTCGAGCTAGGTCCCTAATAGTGTGATCTTTCCCTCTTTCTATCATCTTGAAATGTCTTACTCATGCAAATTAGATTGATGTTGAATGCGATGATCGACTTGCTTTTCATGATGGTAAATCCTAGCATGCTTACATGTTTTCGCTCGGTGGTATTTCCCTATTACCCCATGATATTCTCTCGTGCTTGCATGAATGTACGATTGGACACCTCGCATGATCACACACCACGCTATGTCATGATTTCGCATACGCATGATGCATGAATGTTAGAATGAATTTAGTCGAGTTACCTTGACTGTGTTCATGTTTGATATGTGCTAGTAGTGTCTTGTAGGGCTTATGATTTCCAATATAACTCACTAAAGGATCACGTGTTGCAATTGTTCTATGATGTTATGACTATTGTACCATATATGTGCTCTATGATGGTTCGTTCCTAGCATGACTATAATCTATCGCACATGATGTCCTTCTTATTACTTTTGAGGATGCCTCGTGCTTCGTGAATATCAGGATGAACTCCTTTTAATGACTCATGATTATGCTTGTATCACGCTATGTATCGCTAGTATCATGTAGGACTTGTGCTTTCTAAATGTATCTCGTCATATGATTACGTGTCATACTTGACCTATTATATGATCATTGTGTTAGATGAGATAGTTACTATGTTGCTCTTATATGTTCTCGTATGATGCATACACCAAGCTCGTGCATTGTTCATATATGTGACAATTGTGATACCCATTAAATCCTGCATATCTTGCTTAAGTTGTCAGGCATATCGGCTTTCATGGGATAATAGACTGCTATCTTGTCTCGCATGCATCCGTGTAGCACTCGAATATGTCTTTTTGGAATGAATACGTATGTCATGCTCCTTGATATAGGTACATGTTAGAGTGGATTAATATGATTGATATGCCCCATGATGAATTTGTGTCTGCTTGTCACAATTGCAACCTAATAGACCTTCATAAGGGCGTCGTTGCTATTCTCGGGTCGGAGTTTTGTCTCTAGCTAGTTGTCATCTTAGTATAGGTCCGTGGTTGTTTCCGAGAGGAACTTTGGGTTGTCCTCTTATGTGATTTAGACTTATAGATTTTTCTTATCTTTTTTCTATTTAAAAAGTATCCCACATCTCTTGTAAACACATAGGAGGCAAGAGTTTCTCCTATATATTGTGTAAGGTTTCTTATTTTTAATACAAGTTGAATTTGAGAAAATCTAAGCTTTGTGCTTCCTTCGTTTCGGGTTAAGAAACAAAAATATATCTTGGTGAGATGCCGGATAAACTCTCTTGGTGAGATGCTAAGAGCGATTCCCTAGTGAGAGACGAAGGAATCAAAGGGTCGGAATCACTCGGAGTGTGAGGCCGAGAGTGCGGAAGATCGAGTGTTGGAGAGAGCTCGGAGTGCGAGGCCGAGACCGATCTTGCATCACATATCCCTCATCCTTCATCCCCTACTTTACCACCATTCTAAGGCCTTCCACAACGCCATCATCACCCTCCATTCACCCCCAAAACGTCACCCCAAAGCAGCCCTTCAATCCCTCTCAAACAAGCCCCGTTTGGACTCGCCTCTGCAAAAGCGACGCCTCGGTAAAACGTGATTTCCCGCTTCGTCTGACCTCCAATTGACGAGATCTGCCCCAATCCGTAATCACGACTTCAAGATCTACAAAAGTAGTACTTGCACATCCCCAGAAGCTGAGCTAATCGACGGAAAATCGGAAATCTTTGAAGACTGATCTGTTGCCTCAGAAGCTGTCTACGATTTCCCGACTTCTCGGAACTCTCATCGCCGGTCCTTTTTGCTCGAGCCCGGGTCTGAGCACGTCAAGTGGTATCAGAGCTAATCGACTCGAGTCCATCGAGCTTTGATAAATGAGTGGTTTCTTCCTAGTCAAAATGTTCAGGAAGACGAGTTTCAAGCTTTTCTCCGAAGAGTACATCCGATGGGCCATTCAAGCCTATGATGATGGGTACCTTCATTGGAGCGATATGGATGGTGCTGATTAAGAGCTCCGGAGGAGATATCGAAAGAGAAGGGCTCGAGAGGATAAGGCTCGGCGTAAGAATAAAGTTGAGCCACCTTGGCAAGAGATCCATAAACTCGCGGAAGACTCAATGCAACAAGTACGGGAAATGCGAAAAGTCGTCAACACATTGGGGTCGACGCTATCAAAGCCCACAACAGCTCCACCTCCCTCTTCAAAGACGACAACCTTACCTTCATGGGTGAAACACTTGAGGTTAAAGAAGGCATGTCCAAGGATATTCCGATTGAGACTGCAAAGATCATGCCTGAGCTTAAGAAAGATGAGGAGATCATCCAACTTCCTAATGTTGCGCTTTCCATGAAGGAGAAACGGATGCCAACTGAGGTACCTATCTTTCTGAATTCCATGTGAACTAAGTGGTAGGATGCGACCCCATTCGTTCCATCTTGCTTGCCCTTCACGATTCAAGAAGAAGAGAGGATTCAAGATCCGTTCAAGAAAGAAGAAACATGTCCGAAGGAGTCGCTTGTTTCCATCACGGATTCGAGGACGAATCCTTTCCAAGGGGAGGAAGATGATGTGATCCTAGTCGTCAATGAGCTCAAATTCTTTATCTCACAAAGCTATGTTGCCGGGGCCGAACATCAACCCTCGTTTGAGAAAACAGCATGGCGACACCGTGGTATTTTGGCTCTTTCGACCTGCATAAAATTCCGATTGAATGCAATGAGCACTTGTTGGAAAGCTATTTTAAGTGGCTACAACTTCTATGAAGGACAGTTCTCCTAAATCAGTCTCTAAGATGCTCGAATTTGACGTTCTTTCCAGCAGCTCCAATCTAGACGTTTTTTTCATGCTCTTGTTTCTATCAAATAAATCCCACATCCATTAGAGATGCTTGGGGGCTACATTTTCATTATATACATTTCTTGTAAGAACTTCATTTTGAATCAAGTCAAGATTGAGTTGAGAATTTTTGGAAAAAGTGTGTGTGTTTTGTTGGTTTGGTGAGATGCCATTTTGACACTCCATTCCGGAGTGAGAGGCCGAGGAATGGTTCCGTTTGTTTAACTCTTTCCGGTGAGATGCTTGTTAGAGTTGTTCAAACAAAGGCTTGATTGCTTGGGCATGAGATGCTGACGAGTGAGAGAGTGAGTTTGGTAAATCTATGGGTGAGATGCTCATAGATTTAGCCATCCATATCTTGTTTTTATTTTCCCATAAATCTAGAAAAATCCAAATAAAAGAGTCGCGTGTGTCAAATTTTGTTCTCTTGCTCGGTTGAAGCTTTGAAACTTGTTGGATCGATCCTTCAGGTCACATCATTTGGTATCAGAGCTTTCGGATAGGGTTCCTCAATCTTTGGGTGTTGTTGTCAAAAGCATCCACAACCATCCGTTGGAGTTTTGTGCAGGACCAACCATAGAAGTGCATTACGCAGATCCAACGTACAGGGGCGTAATGTACCATTTGGAAGGGTGTTATGGATTCGAGACCTTTTGCGTGACCGACCATCGATACCTTACGCAAATCCAACGTACAGGGGCGTATCGTATTTTTCAGAAGGGCAACGCAAGATTCGAGGATGAATCTTTTTCAAAGGAGGGGAGGATGATGTGATTTAGACTTATAGATTTTTCTTATCGTTTTTCTATTTAAAAAGTATCCCACATCGCTTGTAAACACATAGGAGGCTAGAGTTTCTCCTATATATTGTGTAAGGTTTCTCATTTTTAATACAAGTTGAATTTGAGAAAATCTAAGCTTTGTGCTTCCTTCGTTTCGGGTTAAGAAAAAAAAATCTATCTTGGTGAGATGCCGGATAAACCCTCTTGGTGAGATGCTAAGAGCGATTCCCTAGTGAGAGACGAAGGAATCAAAGGGTCGGAAATACTCGGAATGTGAGGCCGAGAGTGCGGAAGATCGAGTGTTGGAGGGAGCTCGGAGTGCGAGGCCGAGAGCGATCTTGCATCACATATCCCTCAACCTTCATCCCCTACTTTACCACCATTCTAAGGCCTTCCACAGCCCCATCATCACCCTCCATTCACCCCCAAAACGTCACCCCAAAGCAGCCCTTCAATCCCTCTCAAACAAGCTGATATGAGCCTAATTCGCCATGTTTTACACTTACTTTTATATCGATTTCTGCATACATTGCATGCATTTGGGTTAGAATAATACAGAATCTGTGTAGTTTACACTTATTTGCCAATTATGGAAGTCTACACAAGTTTTTGTTATATTTCGCAGAAATCGGACACACTTTGGAGCTTAAAGGAAACTCATGGAGAAGCTAAGAATGGTGCAACTGGAGAAAAGGCCATTTTTCGGTATTCATCATTCGGAATCAAGCTTTGATGTCTTCATGAAAGTTGTAGCCCTCGAAAAGAGCTATCCAACGCATGGTCATATGCGTCAATCGGACGAACGAGGACTCGGGAAAGTGCGTTTCAAGAACAGAGCAGAAAGCTGAGAGAACTCTACTCGATCTCGAGTACACCGTACTCGATCTCGACGAGTGCTGGTCGAGCACACCTGGTCGAGTAGAGTTGATCGAGGACATTGAGTCAGAGACAACCCGACTCCGGAACCTTACTCGATCTCGAGTACCTCTAGTCGAGATCGACCACACTTCGGAGCCATGTCCGGAGTCGACGAGTTGTGCCAAGCCGAGAAGCCGAGGACGAAGACGCAGACCGCCTCTACTCGATACAGAGTAGCCGTAGTCGATATCGACCAGACCTCCGAGCCATGTCCGAGCCTTGTCGAGCAGAGTCACCCAGCCAGACCAAGTCGACGAACCCTGGTACTCGATATCGAGTAGCCGTGGTCGATATCGAGTAGACATGTCGAGCCGCGTTTACTCGGTTTGAGCAGTCCGAGTAGAGCTGAGATTCCTTGGGCACGAAGGAAGTCGAGTAGGCCGAAATCTATCATCATCTATCTATGGAAGGAAGATCTATCAACATCTCACATATTACCTAATTTAGATTTATCTTTTCCTTTTAGATTTATTTCCTTTATTACTTTTATTTATCATTAAAGTTTTTAGATATAATTTTAGATATAGATAGAAGATTCTATCCTTGAATAGCAAGGATTAGAAGGCTATAAATAAAGCCCTAGGGGGCTGATTTTCATTCATTTAAGTCAAGTCGTCTAAGGACGCAAGGAGAGAGAGAGAGAGAGAGAGAGAGAGAGAGAGAGAGAGAGAGAGAGAGAGAGAGAGTGGAGGCGAGAGAGAGGAGAGAGAGGAGGTACGCTTGGAAAGTTTTGTAAGTTTTAGTTTATTTTATGTTAAAGTTAAATTCTTTCATCATGTTTGCTTTCTAATTTTCCTTCTTCTAGGGTTGGGGTGATCCCAACATAGATATGTTTGTTTGATTTATGAATTCATAATTTTGTATGTCTTTATTATCATCTACCTATGTGCTTAATCCTTTGCGAAAGTTGAGGACAATTCCTTATTTGCAATTATGAAGCGAAAGTGAATTAATTATGAATTTGGATAGTAATTAGGCTTTGCTTGCGAAAGTTTGTTGATCCTAATTAAGAAAAGGGTAGTAACACTTAGGATTTATGCGAAAACCTCTATATTCCTATTTGTTAATAACGAAAGTTATTTGTTATAAAGCATGCATCTTTATGTGATTTATGATCTACACATATGTTTATTGTTGCGGTGATCCCTAACCTTGGAAGTTTGCATCTTTATTTGTTTTATTTTATTATTTTTACTCCTGCAAAGTTACCCGACACCGACCACCTCTTCTCCTACCATTCCCTCGACATCGACCAAGTCTTACTCGAAGTCGACAACAACCTCCCACCTCTTCCCGCTATCCCTGAACCCCAAAACACACTAAACCTAGAACCGCTGACTTCTCTCCTGAGGACGAACCTGACTCCCTTATACTATAGCGGGGGTCTTGACTATAAATTTATTTGGTCGAGAAACCCTCTCGTCAAATTGGCGCCGTTGCCGGGGAGATATCAATCGCGCCTAGTTTAATTGTGTTTAAGGTTCAGAAAAGCCCATTCATTTTTCTTACCCTTCACATACCCTACCACCACCTACCTCACCGGTACCAACTGGTTGCCAAGCTTTTACCACTAATTTGTGTTCTTGATTGTGATTTCAAAGCATAGGTACAAAGATGGAAGACTTTGTCGAAGGGAATCCTGCATGGGAAGAATGGTATCAAGATTTGAGACGGAGAAATAGGATCGCAGTGGAGGAGTCACGATTAAGGGAAATAGCTCGGTTGGAAGACGAAATCCGAAGGCTTGAGGCTTCCATTCAGTCTAAAGGACCATGCCCTCCTCTCGACGAGCCAATTGACCCACTCAATGTCGACAATCAGGTATGTCCTTCCTCGAATTTCATTCCTACTTTGCTACCTATTGTTGATGAATCATATGAAGGATCCCAAGGCGAAATAGCACTAGAAGAGAAGAAGTTGGACATTGTTGACCAGGGCATTCCAAGATCGCTTTTACCCTATAAGGTGAAGGCCATTCCTGACGATTTTGAGCAACCGATGTTCGTATTCAAGTATGGGGTCCTCGCAAAGTGGCATGAATCTCCACAAGATGAGGTGGAAATATCTCTTCCCACTCCACCGTTTTGCTGTGGTGGAGATGTGCAAACAAATCAACCAATGAAGCGGAAGAGGTATGATTACGAGGTATGTATATTTTCTTTATATCTTCCTTTATGCATGCTAGCTGGAGCCCAGGAAGATGAATGGGTGAAGCCATGGAGCACTCACTCGGGGAGGTTTAAGCTTCTTCACATGATGCCTCCGGATGACATCCCACGCTTTCCACCACCGGAGGAACCACCAGATCCACCTATACCTCCGGACAAAGATGAGCCAGGCTAATGCTTAATGGAGAAGTCGGCCTAGCGACTATAAAATCTAGAGCTTGTACATAGACATTTATTTTTGGACTTTTGAGACTTTGTTGCTTTTGTTTGTTTTTGTTTTTGGAACTTTTAGTTTTTCTATTGTGGGTATATGTCTTCTACACTTTTCAGGTCCATGGATAGATGCAAACTAAAAACGGACTCGGCTCAGGCATTTGAACTTGATATTATGAAGCCCTGCACATCTGTCTAGTGAGTTACTTTCTTTACCCTTATCTTGTTTTTATACAGTGAGGACACTGTAATGTTTAAGTATGGGGTGGGGGAAGGGCTTACATTATGCATATTTGCTATATTGTGACATTATGTGTGCATTATTTCTTTGAATTGCTACATGGCTATTTTGGAATGCATTATTAATTTATGTGCTTATATGCATGTTTTCCAAAATTTGAGAAAAATGACCCCCTTTGAAAATTTTTGATTAATGTCATGGAAGCTTTATTGAACTCGACGATGCAAAATTGGATTCAATAGAGATATAGCATGAAATTGCCTAGTAAAGGGAAGTCACAATGAAGTGCATTATTTTATGAAAACCATGAAAGGAGGTAAAACTTGAAATTGCTTTTGACATGTTGCATGATAAAAGAATGGAGGACTTTAAATTTCCATATAATGCTCATATTGCTATATCCTAGCCATACCTATGCTTATGCATTACACAAAAGCCATATTATGCCTTATTTCAAAAATTGCTCCACATGTTCTAAATATTGCCATTTCTTTACCTTATCCGGGGATTATGTTGAGAATGATGTTACATTATGGAGATTGTTATATGGTTGTTGTGTTGTTATCATATTTGGAGTTTGGCGGGAAATTGTTTGAATTATATGGAAAATTTAATGAGTGAAAGAAAATCCAATCACCTCAGGAGATAAAGGTAGATTGACCCTCCTCTCTGAGATAATAGTTTGGAGAGATGGGACATATTGTGAGGAGTCCAAAGCACTAAGTATCCGGGGCCATTCATGACACCCATGTTTGCGTCTCGCGAGAAGGCAGTGCTGAGGTTAGAGAGGTAAAAGCATTATTATTGAGAAAAAAGCAATATGAAAGGTAATGAATCAAAGGGGGAAGGAATGTGGAAATTCAAGTTTGGAAATACTCCATTTCCCCGGATCATTAGCACCACATTGCAAAAATTGCCCACCTTTAGCCTTTTACCAATCTACTCCTTATTGAGCTTAAATTAAAGTCCTCTTGATTATTGTTGCTTCGTCACATAAATTGTTTTTGGCATAACCCTCCTTTTGTGAGTAGATGTTGCTTTTGTATATTTGCACATGCATGGATCTGTGACACTAGTACCTTTTCGAGGATGGTAATTGATTGCAGGGATATATGAGAATGAATCTAATATGTTGAGAGTTTTGATTTCTTCCCCTGAATGACAAATAAAAGTATTGCTTGAGGACAAGCAAGCTTAAGTATGGGGTGTTTGATATGAGCCTAATTCGCCATGTTTTACACTTACTTTTATATCTATTTCTGCATACATTGCATGCATTTGGGTTAGAATAATACAGAATCTGTGTAGTTTACACTTATTTGCCAATTATGGAAGTCTACACAAGTTTTTGTTATATTTCGCAGAAATCGGACGCACTTTGGAGCTTAAAGGAAACTCATGGAGAAGCTAAGAATGGTGCAACTGGAGAAAAGGCCATTTTTCGGTATTCATCATTCGGAATCAAGCTTTGATGTCTTCATGAAAGTTGTAGCCCTCGAAAAGAGCTTTCCAACGCATGGTCATATGCGTCAATCCGACGAACGAGGACTCGGGAAAGTGCGTTTCAAGAACAGAGCAGAAAGCTGAGATTCCTTGGGCACGAAGGAAGTCGAGTAGGCCGAAATCTATCATCATCTATCTATGGAAGGAAGATTTATCTTTTCCTTTTAGATTTATTTCCTTTATAACTTTTATTTATCATTAAAGTTTTTAGATATAATTTTAGATATAGATAGAAGATTCTATCCTTGAATAGCAAGGATTAGAAGGCTATAAATAAAGCCCTAGGGGGGCTGATATTCATTCATTTAAGTCAAGTCGTCTAAGGACGCAAGGAGAAGGAGGAGGAGGAAGAGAGAGAGAGAGAGAGAGAGAGAGAGAGAGAGAGAGAGAGAGAGAGAGAGAGAGGAGGCGAGAGAGAGGAGAGAGAGGAGGAACGCTTGGAAAGTTTTGTAAGTTTTAGTTTATTTTATGTTAAAGTTAATTTCTTTCATCATGTTTGCTTTCTAATTTTCCTTCTTCTAGGGTTGGGGTCATCCCAATATAGATATGTTTGTTTGATTTATGAATTCATAATTTTGTATGTCTTTATTATCATCTACCTATGTGCTTAATCCTTTGCGAAAGTTGAGGACAATTCCTTATTTGCAATTATGAAGCGAAAGTGAATTAATTATGAATTTGGATAGTAATTAGGCTTTGCTTGCGAAAGTTGGTTGATCCTAATTAAGAAAAGGGTAGTAACACTTAGGATTTATGCGAAAGCCTCTATATTCCTATTTGTTAATAACGAAAGTTATTTGTTATAAAGCATGCATCTTTATGTGATTTATGATCTACACATATGTTTATTGTTGCGGTGATCCCTAACCTTGGAAGTTTGCATCTTTATTTGTTTTATTTTATTATTTTTACTCCTGCAAAGTTACCCGACACCGACCACCTCTTCTCCTACCATTCCCTCAACATCGACCAAGTCTTACTCGAAGTCGACAACAACCTCCCACCTCTTCCTGCTATCCCTGAACCCCAAAACACACTAAACCTAGAACCGCTGACTTCTCTCCTGAGGACGAACCTGACTCCCCTATACTATAGCGGGGGTCTTGACTATAAATTTATTTGGTCGAGAAACCCTCTCGTCACAAGCCCCGTTTGGACTCGCCTCTGCACAAGCGACGCCTCGGTAAAACGCGATTTCCACTTCGTCTGACCTCCAATTGACAAGATCTGCTCCAATCCGCAATCGCGACTTCAAGATCTATAAAAGTAGTACTTGGACATCCCTAGAAGCCGAGCCAATCGACGGGAAATCGGAAATCTTTGAAGACTGATTTGTTGCCTCAGAAGCTGTCTACAATTTCCCGACTTCTCGGAACTCTCGTCGCCGGTCCTTTTTGCTCGAGCCCGGGTCTGAGCACGTCATCTTCTCTTGTCACTCCTCTATCTCCGCTAACTTAGACCCTATGCGATACATTCGACGAGCGACTACATGGAAGAGGGAATGAAAAGTTAGATAGCGATAGAGCAGCATAGCGGAAGCGTGGGCCCATAACCCACGGGCCTCAGGATCTATGATGTCGGTGGAACGGGCACGCATCGAGAATTACGGTTACTGTGTACGATATGACTTGCAAGCGGGATTGTTCTCCATTCGAATTGCTAACCCTTTTGAATTTGTTGGTGATGATATTGCACTGACCTGACGATGAGATTTACGTGTTGATGTGCTGACCTGGTAATGATTGTTGCCTGATTGTCTGTTGCCTATGATGGTATGATTTTACGACTTACAGTTCTAATGTGCCATGATGTCATGATGTGTTGCTACTCTGAGTTGCTAAGTATGGTATAAATTAAATTGCCTATAAAGTATGAACAACAAATGTTGAGAACCTGAAATGTTTATCTGCTAAGGTTATGATGAAACTTGCTAGCTTGACTTGATTATGTGCATATATGATGATTGGTAATAATGATTGAGCATGACGGTAAATTGAGATTTATTGACGCATTTGCAATGTTTAATGTTGAACTAATAATGCTATTGATGTAAATGCTAGTTGATATGATGTAGTTCTTATGTGTAGTACTGTTTATGACTGCTTCTTCTTGAACGTATGGGTGATGATTTTCGCGATTATGTGATTTATTAAAATGTACTGACATCATGTTAGGTAGCAACCATGATGAATTTGATAAAGAAGGATATTACATGTTGATATGCAATATTGAAGTCTAGTTGGCAGTGACAAGTGTTATCATGATATATTGATGCTTGGTTATGTTGTTTTAGAAGCATGTTAGGACGTGTTGTGTTATGATGTATGAAATAATGATGAGTTTGAACTATGAGATAATGATGTGTTACTATATGGAAGCATGATGTTTATTATGTGGTAGTAAGCATGATGTAGTAAGCATGATGTATTAGCATACGGTTGACTAGCATGATTATTGATTATGTAAATGATGAATATGACTTGAAGTATGGACATGACTTGTATATATGAGATAATGGTGCATGATTTCCAAATGGTCCTTATATGGTTTTGTGACGAGTTAAGGTGATGTCTTTTAGGGCATATTGACATTTTGATGATGTATATCCTGCTTGATCTTCCTTTTTTCTGAATCTCAATAGCATGACCTTGTTGTGTTGATATGTTAACGTGATGAATCTGTTCTACTTGTGTTGCGATATCGATATGCGATTGTGAGATTTGATGTGTACTGGCGTACTAACCCCATAACACCTAACCCATTGATCTATTGACATGTGTGCTGCGTGATAAGTTATGAGAATTTGATTATGCACTTGTGATGCCTTCAGTATGATATACACTACAAGAAAAACAGTCTATCGCAACGACATTTCGCAACGACAAATTTATTGTCGTTGCAAAAGATAATTTTTTGCAACGACTCAAACATTTTGTTGTAAAAGGTCGTTGCCCTTATCGTAAATTTATTTTGCCGCACCTTATATACTTTGGCGGGTGGCTGAAAATTTTAACTTAATTTTTGGCAACAACATTTTTGTTGCAATAGAGTTTTTATACGTAACGCAACAACGTCTTTGGTCGTTGTTGTACCTGGGTTATTTTTAGCAACGACAAATTTTGTTGTTAAAAGTCAAATAGAAATATGGGAAGAAAAAATTATTGCTATATATAAACAGAATTTTATATATAAAAAAATCATTAGAATTGAAAGAAAGAAAAAACAAATAAATCCCCAAATTGAAACCCTATTCTGCCAAACTCCCAGTCCCCGATTGTTTCCCATCTTCTTCAAAAGAAATGGGGATTGTCACTGAACCCATACCAAATCCGAAATATCTGTTCAAATCTTCCTGTCTATGAGTCGATTCGCGAGGGCAAGATATGTGGGTTGCGAAGAGACTTAAGGCGTCTAGAGAGGAGGGCTTGAAGGCTCGTTGATGAACGCTTTAGGGCTCGCTGGTGAAGGTGAAGGCGTGAGGATTTGAGGGCTTGAGGGATCGGTGTTGCTTGTTTGTGTCAGAGTAGGGCTTGAGGGCTCGGTGGTGCTCATTGGTGCTTGTTGGTGTCGAAAGGTGCTGTCGGTGAAGGCTCGAAGGCTTAAGGCTCACTGGTGCTTGTTGGTGTCGAAAGGTGCTGCTGGTGAAGGCTCGAGGGCGTGAGGCTCGCTGCTTCTTGCTGGTGTCGGAAGAGGGCTCGCAGATTGGGTGCGGACTTGGCTACAAGGTATGGTTTCTACTCTCTTGTCCCTTTCAATTTCAGATTGTGTTCAAAGGCTATTTTCTCTTGGATATTCGGGTTAAATTTGAGAGCTATTGTGTTGGAAAAAAATTTATATTGTGGAGTTGATTTTCTAATGGTTCGAAGGTTGTTTCAGGTTGTGTTAATTGACAGAGGTGTCGGCAGCAAGCGGATTGAGGACTTGAGGCTTGAGGGCTTGACTTCACATATTGGGTGCACACTTGGCTACATGGTATGGTTTATACTCTCTGTCTCTTTCAATTTCATATTGTGTTCAAGGGCTATTTTTTGTGGATTTTCGGTTGAAATTCGGGAGTTGATGTGTTGAAAAAAAAAATTAGATTATGGCTTGATTTTCTAATGGTTTGAAGGTTGTTTCAGTGTTGTTTCCTATGCTGCTGCTTCTCCGAAAAATTTAGTTCTGCAGTGGTTTGAGGGCTGTTTTGTGTTATTACTTTAGTCAATATTTGTGACATATTCTTGTGATATTTTAAATTTTGTGGTACTCATTCTCTTGACAAATTTTCTTTGGTTACTTTAGGAACTATGTTCATGTGAATGAGATGCTCAAATGGAAATATTTTTTTTAGTATTGTGATGGTTCGATCACTTCCGATGGAAAACACCTTCAATCTACCTAACAAAGCCAAATGTTGATTTTCATAGGTAAAAGAAAGAGAATAAGTAAGCTCAGAGTTATTTATACTTGGAAGAATGAACACAATATATTTTTCTTATAAAGGCTTTTATTTTGTTTACACTTTGCATGCTATTTTGTTTGTTGTAGGCATAAATAAGTTAAAAGTTATTTATGGTTTTATTTCTATTTCTGTTTGTACTAGAGTCACAGACATTGAGACACAATAATTTCCATCAAAATAGTTCACGGGAAATGGAGGTTAATTAATGAGCCAAATGATAGTCAAGTTGAAGGTCTTGTTCCTTCAAGAGAAGAAGGTATGTTATAGAAAACTCATATATTATTTATATTTACTAATCGATATTCTAATGACTCTCTCATAAATATAAGCATATGTTATTTTGATTTTCATAGATAAAAGAAAGAGAATTTCTAATCTCTGTAGTAGAGTTGCTATGGGTTTACAAGAAGAGGGAGTTGCAAGTCTGATCCCTAAGGAGAGCATAGCTTGTGGTGAGTAAACTAATAGGCTAGATAATCTTATATCTGAGTATTTATATCAGCTTAATATAAATCCAAAACAAATTAAAGAAACTCCTGAAAAGCTGTAAAGGCGTATCTGGCACTATCACGACTCGTGAAGGGTCTCCCACGAGTCGTGACAGCCCGCAGTAGCTCTCATAACACACAGATATTCTTTTCACGACTCGTGAAGGGTCTCTCACGAGTCATGACCGCCTACGATAGTTGAAGATTGCTTGAATCCCTCTTTCACGACTTGTGAAGGATCTCGCACGAGTCATGACAGCCTAGATGCTATCATAAACTCTCTTTACTTATCGATTTTCAAGCTTATAAGAAGAGTGCATTGCGTTTGTAGGAATGATGAAGTAAGGGTTTCGTTGGTATGGGGTAGTGACCCAGGGGCTAGGGACCTTATAATTGAAGATTAGCATTTTACTTATCCAACCCTTTTTTCCTTGATTTGTCAAGTTGATCACATATATTCCATTTTTGCAGCTTTTTTATATAAGGGCTATTAAAGGAGCTGGAGTTGTTTCGTGGTCATCAAAGGATGTGACAAGTATGCAAACAACACTTATTTTATATGTTTGATGTGTTGGATTATAGAAACTCATCCGCTTCTTCATCATCTCTTTTCTTTAACTACATGATCATTATGATCCGCTTATTTTATATGATGGGTTGCCTTTCATTCATTGATCATTATATTGTGAATCTTAAGAATGTATTTTGTGTATTGGGTGTTGAGTTCTTTGGTCTGAATAAATAAAATAAGCAGGCATCCTTTTTATTTGCTTTGGTTTCTGTAGTGGGACTGCTGAACATGTTTGTTGAGATTAAAAATTCTTCTGTAGAGCTGTAGCTGAAAAATGAAATACACTTAAAAAAAATAGGACATACTCCCTCCATTCGATTTTAAATGTCGTTTACCCCCAAAGCACACAAATTAACGCTACTCCAGTTGTAATCAGTAACTTCCCCTAATAATTACCCTTCATTAATGTAAAAGCTGCAAACCACTTGGTTTTTTAATAAATGTGGGACCATGAGAGTGTATAATAATGTTTTAAATTGATTTTCAATTATTTTTAATCACCGATGAGTTCAAATTGGACATTGGAGAGGACATAAAGTGTGGGATGATGTAAGAGTAATTAATCTACTTTAATACAACGACAATTAATTTTACAAACCTAAAAAAGACTCAAAACGTCATTTAATATCGAATGGAGGGAGTATTTGCCTTCTATACTCTTTAGTTTCCTCCTTATCTCTCAGTCTAATTAAGGGGAACATATTTATGCTTGTTGTTAAATTTTTGCAGCATTGGCATGAAACCCCTTCCTTGAGGATATTTTGTGAGCGGGAGTTATGATGGATCCATTTTCCATTGGATAATCAGGTAACTTTAAACTTTTTTCCCCTTATAATGTTGAAAGGCATTCCGCACGTATGGTGTACGAGGTGTTTGCTTTATTAACTTATGTAACTCTGTTTCCCTTTAGTGTGGTGCTTGGTGGGTACTTATAAAACTAGTTTTAAGTTGAAAAATAGGCTTAGAGATTTAATCCAATTAAAATTGTAGAGTGCTTTTTTTTCTTAGGAATAGTATACAAGGAAAAGATGACTGAATTGCTTGTCAAACAACATGCAAGGAAATTGACATCCGAGAAGGAATGAAATACATGAACATGGATTTGTAGACCAGGGTTAATTTCAAGTTCCTTGTAGGCAAATCTAATCTGGCAGTAGATGAAATAGAGTTGCTTCTTGATGCCTCCAAGACAAGAAGTAGAAAACTACCACTCAACTAGTAAGGCATGAATGAATCATAAACTGAATATAGTAAACTTAATATAAAGCTACCTAAATATAAAGCAAAAGGCAATATTTAATTGGGATACATAATCAATAACGGGTAATAAGTTTCATTCCAATTTTCCTGAAATCTTAGATTTTTTGCCAGCTTATTTGATCTTTGATCTCACAAAGAGAAAATTGTGGAGCAACAACAAAGGCAATTACAAGAACAACAACAAAAGATGCAAGAGTTGGAGAAAATGATGGAAGAAACCAAGCAAACGCAGCAAAAGGAATTGGAAGAGTATAAAGGAGATCAACAATGGGCAATGCAAGCTTTCAAGGTAAGAGATGCTTCAATCATTCGCTAATAGAAATGTCTAGTATCATGAAAATCATGCAATTGTCCCCATATACTATTTAGATGATGCTTCTATTATTTACACTATGTTTAGTATGTACATCTCTAATAAATTACACATTCTCTCAATTTAGGGTTGCTTATATGATCCATCACAACTCATAAGACTATACTTTAGAGGAAAAGAGCATATATAATTTAGTCCAAGATAACATGATATGCTCTATGGGATGTGCATTTGTAGTGACCTATGAGTTCATCCTTATTTGATTGCATCTTCCCCTTTCCTTGTGTATTGTGCTTTTGAATATGAAGTAAATCATGTTTGTTTCTTTTTTTAAAAAAAAACAAGAATGTATATGTCTTTATTCTCAGGTTCGGAAATTATTTGTCCAATCGGTAATTAGGGTTGGTTACTTCTGTCTACTCTTTGAGGTAAATATATTCTAGCGCTAGCTCGGATCAGTTGGTGTTTTTATTGCTGTTGTTTGGTGTTGTTAATGGTTGTATATTGTTGTCGTTTATATATATGTATTGTTGTTGTTTGTTGCTGAGTTTTGGTATTGTTTATTGCTGCTTTTGGCTGTTTTTTTCTGCTGTATTTTGTTGGTTTTTCTGCTGTTTATTGCTGGTGTGCATGGGCTGAGTTTTTTTGCTGCTATCTATTGTTCTTTATTGCTGTTTTTTTGTAGTTGTTGATTGATGTTTAGTGTTGTTGTATATGGGATGAGTTTTTTGATATTATTTTTATTGTTTATTATTGTTGTTTCTTTGCTGCATATTGCTGTTATTTACGGTTGATGACCTGACTAGTATCCCTTTGTTTAGTTTGTGTTAGTTTATAACACAAGCCTTCTTTGGAAGCTTCAAATCTCTTTGTTCTCTCAAGGAGTTATTTTCTAATTTCAGATGAAGTGCTTTTCTTTTTTGAACCCTCATAGAAAGCACTACACCTATGAGGTAACCTTGTTAATGCAACCTGACACTCTTTCCTTTGGCCTCGACTCTCCAGGTATTATTGTCTTTCATTTTCAAATTCAGATTGGTTTATTTTTTTGAAGTTTCCCTGTGTATTTTTAGGGTGTCCAAATCTATTTATTAAAATTTAAACTTATTGCTCACACTTAATGATCTTCCACCTATCTTATTTGAAAAAAATCTATGCAAGCTTTGAAGAGTTACAAGATGCAAAATGCTAGAGTCACGTATGCCTTATTTCTTTTATTCTTGATCCGTGTAATTTTTTTAAAATTCAAATGTATATGAATTTCTACTACTTTCTTAAACCTATGATATCTTAGATGAGGTGATTTCGACTATGATGAGCTCAAATCCCATAGAGCTTAACTCTGATGATGTGATTCATGATAACATAATGTAATGGTCCCCATTTTTTATTCATGATCATTTTGCAGAGAGTTTTCTTTCTAAATATGAAAATAAAGTAGTTTAGTTCTAAAAACACTTAGCAAATAATCTATAGGGAGAAAGAGAGCTTAAGCTTTGCTAATGCAAAACGACTTCTCAACCGTTTTGTAAATCGATGCTCTAGGATTCTTATAGGTACTAGGTGTCTACAAATTTAGCATTTTTTGGAAACTTTGTCACAACTCCCAACAAGGTTCAACTAGGGTAATTAGGACCGGTTCCCAAGCTTTGTCAAAGCTTCCTAAAATGCCTTCAAGATTTAGAATTTTTTGGAAGCTTTGATTATTAAGTATATTTTTGGTTTTTTTTGTAGGATTTGGAAAATGAGCGAGGATGGTGGATGTAAACTTTTGGTCTTTTGCGGGTTAGTTTGCTTATGGAAGAATTTGTATATAAATTTTGCCTTAGATAAGAACTTTGGTATATCTAGCATGTCATAGAGAAGGATTTGAGGAAATATATTTTGCTAGTTAGTTTGGAACATGTACATTTTTGTATGGTTTCATTCATAATCTGTGTGTTGATTTGAAGAAACTCATGTGTATTTGTATACAATGGTACAAATGAATGTGTAAGGAACCTACATGAATTGCATGTATTGAAACAGGGAATTGCAAGAACCTCGTTTCTTTACAACAAAAAAAATTGTTGCCAAATATAACATTTATCTTTCACAACGATTATTTTGTTGTGAAAGATTTTATTTATCGCAATATAGAGTCTATTGCAACGACATGTCGTTGCAAAAGATTTCATTAATCATAATGCACTCTTTTGCAACGACCTTTTTGTTGCAAAAGGTGACATTTATAGCAACGACTATTGTCGTTGCAAAAGAATGATGTCAACAGCAACGACATATTTTGTTGCGTAAATGTGTTAGTATTTTACCAGATGCAAGCGTTTAGCAACGACAAATGTATTGCAACGACAAAATGTTGTTGCAATAGGTTTATTTTTCGCAACGACCAATGTCGTTGCAGTACCCTTTAGCTACGCCCCGACCCGCAACGACCCCGCAACGACATTTGTCGTTGCAAAATGTATCTATCGCAACGATAACCCATGTATTGCAATGACTTTTGCCATTGCGAAATGCTGTTTTTCTTGTAGTGATAGATATACTTTATGACTCGTGATATGCTGCTGCGATTTTGTTATTGCTTTTGACGTGTTTTGAAAGAATGGTATGATTTATGCTATGGGAAAACATGTTATGCGGTTGAGATTATCATGACTGATGTTGAAATCTGTCATATGAGAGGTGGCTGGTGATATTATGAGTTGAGGAGTTGACTTACTTTTGTACATGTTGAGTTGAGAATGATGATGGAATGATTCTGGAAACTAGGAAGAGAATATGGGATTAGCCCTTAGAGGTGTATGATTCCACCTCACGTGATCTGAAGTTGCTTGGTTAAACGTCTTATTTGAAGATTTTGAGCGGTTTGAAAAGGAAGTACTTGGAATTTTAAAGAACAAACATTATCGAAAATTTCAACGATTTTGAGGCCAATCTTTTCCAATTGCGGAATCCCTTTTTTTTTGAGAATTTTCACACCCGGGCTTATATTATAACGCCTCACGAAGTGGATAGAAGCATTTTATAGGGGCGCATATAGAATGCTTTCTAAGACCTAGTAGGGGCGCTATAGTTGCTTTCGAGTTATGATACGACCGAAAGGTCGGGTTAAGGGTGTGATAGGGGCCCATATCGCATACTTGCTACGACCAATTGGAAATATTGTGATCACGTCGAGGGGACTGTGAGGATCTCATACGGTCCCTTATGAGACGCTTATGGAACCAACGACATGATCCTCGGACTCACACATTTCAAAATTCATCCCCTTGCTTTAGAATGATTTTAGTCTCGGGGACGAGACTTGTTTTTACAGGTGGATGAATGTAAAGCCTGAATATATTTTATTATTATTTTAATTAAATAAATTATTATTTTATTCGATCTGTAAAAATGGGAGAAAATCCGTCCTCGAGCGCAAGTTGATTTTAAAGTCTTTCCGACATCGTTTTTAAGATTTGAGATTTTAGCGGATTTTAATTCTGTATTCAAGCTCCGAGTTTTGATAAAAAATTAATTTGATTCCGATTATCTTGAAAGGGAATTGAAAATTTGATTTAAATCTGATTTAGCCGGGATTCGACAAAGTGAGCGGGTTTCGAGTCTAGTTTCCGCTATTTTGAATTCTTTTATTTGGGACCAATTCTATTTTATTTCTTTTCCTTTTCCTCTCTCTCTTGGCCGTTGGGGAAGATTTCCACATATCTCCCTTTTTCATACTACAGCTCACAAAATTGTCTTCATCCCCTCTGATGCTTCTCACGCACCAAACCCACCCTCTCCCTCTGGCATTACTGATTTACTGTCTTCTGCAA
The DNA here is from genome assembly GCA_963922045.1 of Persicaria maculosa. Classification (NCBI taxonomy): domain Eukaryota; kingdom Viridiplantae; phylum Streptophyta; class Magnoliopsida; order Caryophyllales; family Polygonaceae; genus Persicaria; species Persicaria maculosa. The sequence goes on from OY998254.1 coordinate 22,461,473, forward strand.
ATGAACCACATGAAAAACCCCTAGAAGAGCAATCTCCTTCCCCCTCCTTTTATTTCCTGCAGAACCCCAGAAAATACCCTCCCCAAACCTTCATTTCACCCATCTTCCTTGACCCTTTCCTTTCGTTCTTTGTTGACAAGCCAAATGTAGCAATCCTTAAATTTTTGATTCCAAACCCAGCGATTCGCTAGTTCCAAGAGCAGCAGCAACAGCCACCGGGCCATCTTCTTCCTCTCTTCCTCGCCGAGCGCATGTTCTTCGTTCGAGAGCAGCCAAGCATCAATGACTCCCTCTCCGTCGTTCCAAGCAGCCTCTCCTTAATCCTGAGCGCTTTCAAGCATTTCTCTGTCACCGAGAGCCGAGCAGCTCATCCTTACCTCCATCTCATTCCTGTGAGCAGCAGCAGCGGGCATCAACGGTTCCTCCTCCTTCCTCCGACGTCCGAGTGAGCCCGAGCCCCAGCCTTCGTCGTCGTTCTCTGTTCTTCCATTCCCAAGGTCGGTTTTCGATTCCGTTTGACTTTCGATTCTACACACATCCAAAACCCGTCTTTAACTCTCTTCCTACTCTCCTAGTCGTTGATCGACGCCGTCCCTCGCCGATTGAAGTCGGGATCTGTCCTTGCTGTCGGAGATCTTCCCCGGAGACGTCACGGTAATTCCCTTTCCTCCTCCTTCTCTCGTATTCTCGCTTTTCTCTCTGTGTGTGGTATTGGTCGGAATTGATCGCCAGTCAGTTGGGAGTGGTCGGGGTCGGAGGAGAGCAGCCGGACGGCCTGGGTATCTCCTTCTTCCTCCCGTCCTTTCTTCCGTCGAGTGCATTAGGGCTCTGCTCTTTTGATTTGGGAAGACAGGTCATGTTTGGCCTATTTCCTTGCTGGGCCGGGTGGACCTTTCCTTTCTTCTCTTCTAGATTCGGGTCTTTTGGTCAGATTTGAGTTTTGGGCATGTGGTAGGGGAGAGATCAGATTCGGGCCGGGTTCCCTTTTTCTTCAGCTTTCTCTGTGCCGGGTTGAGAGTTGGGCTTTTGTGAGCAATTGTTATTTTATATCATTGGCTTTATGTTATATTATATATTATGGTTATGTGATATGATTTGTATTTAAGTGATTTTAGTTTATTATTTTTGAGGAAATGTATTTTCTGAAATTACTACTATATATATCATGAGATTGTTTAAAAGCAATATTATTTGGGATATGTATTTTGTGATATTTAATTTGTGGTTTTAAGAAATTAAGATGAATTATTGCCATTGATATATAAATATGGCTTGCGAAAATGGAATTGTTTTGGTGATTTAATATCAGAATTTAATTATATAATGATTTTGAAAATAAACATGTCGGGATTGTTTTAATAATATGATTTTGGGAAATTGTTAAGGATTTAAATGATAAATGTCGGAATTTGGCCAAGTATGATTTGAGAATTATTTTGAAAATGAGTTGACTTAACTTGAGATTTAAGAGTTTGAAAAACTTTGGGAAATGAGTTTGGAAATATTGTTGGTAAGATTTGTCGATGGGTTTGATTAGAAGAATGATTTTGGTTGATGTTGATCATATCGGAAAGGTTTTGGAAAACGGTTTCACTATCGGTTGGTTTTGAGTATGTTGAGAACTTGAGTTTCGTGCGTATGAATGTTGGTCCGGTGGCTTATGGAAATGGCTTGATGATACGTGTGTATTGCTTTTGGATTGCTTTGGACTTGCATTTGGGCCCTTGGTTGTACTATCCTGTTGTTCTGCATCTTCATGTAAGATCCCTAGGGGGCTTACTTAGGTTGGACATTCATGCTGTTGTTGCATTTTATGTTAGGTGTTGCATATGCATAAAAGCATGCCATGTAGTATCCTGCTAGGATTGCATTGAACTGAGCATGTGGTTACTATGTGTGTTTGAAACAGAACGGTCATTATCTACGATAGTCCTAGAGTCTTTGCTAGGGTCATAGGGTAGCCCAGCCTCATCGGGTGCCTTGATTCAATCGAGTCGATATGAGTATGATTGATAGCCCAGCACCATCGGGCAAGAGATGTTATGATGATGTTATGAGTTATGATGTTGAGCATGTTATGATTCCGTGGTCCGTGCACCACTATGATGAAATGGGTACCGTACTGGCTAGGTCTGCTCATGAAAAAGGGGGCGGAGTAGGAGAGGGATATGCCGTTTGGCATTGTCTTGGGCCCTTTACAATATTTTTACACATTATTATAACTAGGAGCATGCTAGTGTGTTTCACTTTCGTACTGCATTAGAGCATCTTTATTAGGTATAGCACATACTATGTGGCCTCAGCGAGGACTGCCAGTCCTGCATGAGTGGCTCGATCTGACTCCTTTCCCCGTTCTTTTTTTTTTAAAGGTATTTTCTACAGATTTTGAGTGCTCGGTGTCTATATGACGGGGTTCCCTTTTGGCGAAACGAAGAATCTGGCTAATATCCTAACTTAGTAAAATGGTAATCACCCACTCATGATTTGGTTTTGACCCGGCTTTGCCGTGACACTTTTATCTTTACTTTGCTTCCGCTTTACTTCCGTTTGAAATAGATTGCGCGACATAGTCTTAGGACAGGTTAAGGGTACCCAACGACCCTTCGAGGTTTTTAGGGCTTGAAATCCCTTTTTCCACTAATCTTAAAATGAGTTTGAAACATCGACCTGTACCTGGATTGCAAGATCCGAACAAGGGGTTTCATCCCTTGAAACGTAACCTGGAAATCATAATTCTGGGCCGTTACACCGGGGGCTACTACTATTGGCCTTTGATGAACGAGGAGGAGGCCGGTCTGGCGATGACAGTGAGGGCGCATCAAGGCGTGGTGTGTGGCGATGGTGGCGAGAGGAGGAAGTGGCGGTGTGTCGTGGTGGTGTTGTTCGTGAGTTGCAGGGGAAACGAAGAAGCTGAGTCCCAGTGATGGAGGAGGGAGATGAGTACAGGTGAATGTAGGTGACGGGGTGAATAAAAGGAGGGATGGAGTGTGTTACCAGATGAGTTTATAGGGAAGGGGATTAGCTTCACAGCTAGGAATAGGGGACGGTTAGGGGCATTGCAGAGCCTAGCCATAGGGTGGCTTGGATTGGACGTGAATTAATTGGGAGAAATGACAACTTATTATCCCGTAATAAATCTCGAATCCCGCTTTCTGATCTTAACCCGACGCGATTAAATTAAATTTAATATAAACGTTTGAAACCGAACTAAATAACGAAACCCGAAAATATTTTCAAGCCTCAGAAATATAGGGAGAAATAAATTCATATCAATGTTCGAATAACAAGTTTTTGTCGGGAGTGGTCTCGAGAAATAAAATAATTCGGTTTATCGATTACGCAAATTTTCAAAATTTTCCTGAGTCTTGGATATTAAACGAATTTTAATTAAAATAAAATCTATAATTTATATAAATAATATTTCAAAAATCTCGGTCCTTACATCATCCACCTCTAAAAACAAGTCTCGTCCCCGAGACTAAAATCATTTAAAAGCAAAGGGGATGAAGTTTGAAATTGGTGAGTCTAAGGATCATGTTATTGATCCCGTAAGTACCTCATAAGTGCCCTTATGAAATCCTCACAGTATTTTTACCGTGATCATAATATTCTTAAGCGGTTGTAGCAAGAATGTGATATGGGCCCCTATCATATCCTGACCCTGATGTCTCAGTTATATTATAACTCAAAAAGCATCACAGCGTCCACTAGGTCTTAGCAAGCAATCTATAAGTGCCCCTATATATGCTTGTATCCAATTCGTGTGACGTCATAATGTAAATCGATCAAGTCTCGAAAAGTTCAAAAGAGTTTTGTAAATGGAAAGATTGATCTCGAAATCATTGAAATTCTCGATAGCGTTTATTCTTTTAAAATCCAAGTTAGTCATTTTCAAAACCGTTCAAAATCTTCAAATCCGACGTTAGTCAAGCAATTTCAGATCACGTGAGGTGGAATCATCCACCTCTAAGGACTAATCCCATATTTCCTTCTTATATTCTCATTCATTCAACCATCATTATCAACTCAATAGGAATCATAAGCCAATAAACACATCTACTCGATCATATACATATAGCCATCATCTCATCAACCACCTCTCACGTGGTTAGTCTCAAAACATCAACATGATAGTCTCATAAAGCAACATCTCAACCACACAAACATTCTAAAACACAACATAAGTCATACTAGCATCTCAAAACATGTCAAAAGGGCGACAAGGTCTTAACATGGATCACATCAAGTACACCAGCACACATGCCATGGATTTTGTACGTCACTACAAGTTAAATCTCACTATCGCATATCAACACCGCAATCATAGTAGGATTAGTCACAACAAGGGATTTCATTTAAAGCATAAATTCACATCGTCATCCTATCCAAATTCTATCTATCATGGTCTTATCAGATTTATCATGCCAAACATTCACTACAACATAAAAGCCTTTTAGCGATGAATTATTTTTCTTCGGTAAATGTGGGTTTTGGCGATGAATATATTCGCTCCTCATAAAATGACACATGAACTTTAGCAAGAACCCTATATTCCTCGTTAAAAGTGGTATTCAACGACAAAATTTTTGACTCGTCGCTAATTTTTAGTATAATGTGGTCGCATAAGCCATAAAGAAAATAGCGACGAATTTGGAGCTTTTATCGAGAAATGTTTTCATCGCTAAAAATAATTTCATCGAGGAATTTTTAATTTTATCGTTATTTGTTTGGTTGGAATTATGTAAAACCCGCCAAATTTATTAGCGACAAAGATTCTAGTTCCTCACTAAAAGTGTGTGTTTTTCGAGGAAATATTTTCTCGCTAAACCTATTAATCAACGAGGAAATTTCATTTTCATCGTTATTAGTTTGGGTGAAATATGAAAAATGCATCAAATTTATTGAGGAGAAATTTTATTTTTACCATACCCTTTTTTTTTTTACCATACCTTCTCTTAACCCTTGCCAGTTGCCACTGGCGGTCGCTCCAGCCCTGCCTCCGCTACCGATCTCTATTCTCCTCTCTCTATTCCTGCTCATCCCTCCCTTGTTGCCTGAGATCTGCTCGTCGTCGGCGTCGCCCCTCGTCGCTCTCTCGGCCCGGATTGGCTCCCTCCTTCCCCAAATTGAAAGCAAAGCGACTCCAAATCCGGCGCCCCTCTTCGTTCCCCTGCTCTTCTCGCCGTCTCTACCCTGCTACATGAGATCTACGTATCGTTGGCGTCGCCCTTAGTCGCTCGTTCGGCGCCTCTCTCTCTTCTTTTGTTCTCAATCTGCTGTTGGTCTAATTTTCATCCTCTCTTGCCGCCACAAACAGGTTATGTTTTAGGGTTTCTCTACTCCTTATATATGATTCGACTTTCATTGTCACCTTGATTAGGGTTTCTCTGCGCCACAAGCAGGCAGCGATTCCTACATATTATTCGATTCTCCTTGTATATGGTTGATTGTGTTTGATTCTTAGTTAGATTTCTAATGAAACTCTAGTTGAGGCCTATGATGATGAATTATACTTAATGTGATTGTGTCTGATTCTTGGTCTAATTGGTGCTTTGAAGAAGTATCATGAATTGTTGAGGTCTCATATGGAATTTCACCTAGTTTTTGTGCATATAAACTTGCATTGAATTGCAATTGATTCTAGAGTCTAATTGTGTCAAATTCTGTCTGATTCTTAGTCTGATTGGTGAGTTGTTCCATATTATGTGATGATACATTGTGAAAAAATAAATGCTTTCAAACTGTTATGGCTGAGGCAAAATTATGAAGGCGACATATAGACACAGTTGAGGGTTTTAGAACATGTATCTTTTCTATAGCTCTAACGGGAATGCTTTATGGTTGGTTTGTTCTGGTTCACTTTTTACTTATGCTGATAGTCATCTATAATTTTAAGAGAACCATTGCATATTTACTCTTGCTTGAACTAGATTGAATATCAAATATAGTGTTTATTACCTTATTGGGTGTACTTTGTAGAAGAAATGCATCAATATCAATCGTCTCTTAAATTAGACCTTACCTTGCATTGCTAGTCTTTTGGGTAAATTTATAAGATGAGTTAACGTTGGCTCCTTCTTAGTTTGACTTTCAATGAATCTTTATAAATTCTCTTATGGTGCCTTGCTTGTTTAAACATCTTGCAAGTGTTTATTATTTAGCTTTAGAAGCGGCTCTTGTGATATATTGTTCTTGATTTATTTTAGCTGATTGAAGTTCAATCTATGTGCTTAAACTTTCATTTTCTTGAGACATGGAATATCTTGTTGTTCTGTATATCTGGGATTGAACTAGTATGTTCAATGATAGACATGGTCATTAAACTTGAATATCACGGTTTTCTTATATTATATTGTCGATTCACTTGTTCATGTAAGATAAGTCTTACATGTTGCTACCTTGACCAGTTTAATATTTTTTACCGTATTCTGAACTTAGATTCACTCGAGTAGTTGAACTGAGGCTCAGTAAGAATTCATCAAAGCTTAGATGAAGCTTTTTACTTTTTACTTTTTATCTTTGGGGAACTTCTCCTGTCAATTGTTTTAGTATATTTTTGGGAATTATTAAAGGCTAGAATTTGGCCAGAGATTATATGTGGTTTAAATGATTCATTGGTATATTATCATATCAGTTTTATATATTTATATATATATATAGGTTAAAAATATCTTATATTATTTAGGTTAAAATGATATAAATGCTAAAATAAAATTCTTTTTATTTGGTATATTTGTGCATTGCATCAGTAGTTGGCTTTATCGGCTTCAAGTTCATTTATTTTGTAGTAGAAGGATTCATGTGTACATAGTCTTTTTCTTTTTTGGTAGATGGTAGACTCGTTCTTGATGAAGCCCGAAGGATCGATCGACCAAGCCTCGAACTTTCGAACACTTTTTTGTGGGGTGATTTTTGGGGATTTATAGAAAATAAAAGACAAGGATATGGATTGCTAGATCTTGGAGCATCTCACCACAAGATCTACAAAACTCACTCTCTCAAACGTCGGAATCTCACTTTCGAATGATTGAGTCTTTGTTTGGGAATCAATCACAAGCATCTCACCGGTAATGATTCAACAAACGGGTTTCTCTTTCGCATCTCACCTCAGAGGGCATTGAAGGCATCTCACCAACAACAATTTAGAATCATCTCGATTCAAAGGAGACACACTTTTCATTAATCTCAAATCTCCTTTCTAAGTGAGCATACAAGCTCTTTATATAGGAAAAACAATACTAAATGAAAGGCGAAAGACTAGCTAAAACACTTATTGAACGGATAATATAAAAGGTCCCTCGAATTGATGGAAAAGGAGGTCGGAAACCAAGGGGCGGAAAGGCGAATAGTCGACAACCTTCAACACCATCAATACATATTAAAATATGCATCTTGATTGCACCAATTTATTCGGTTTCATTGAATGCGTTCCGTCTTCAATAAACGCACTTCTCACAAGCTGCCAGATTTCATGTTGTTGTAAAGATCAACATTTTCGGTCATCTTCAAGGCTGATTTGGCAACAGTGTTCTTCATGAAAATTGTAGCCACTTAAAATAGCTTTCCAACAAGTGCTCATAGGCTTCAATCGGAATTTTATACAGTTCGGTGGATCCAAAATACCGATGTATCGCCAAGCTGTTTTCTCAATTGAGATTTCGTGTGACTTGGGCTCATATGGTAATAAGATCACATCATCGATGATGTGATCCGAGCTCTTTCGACACATGCTCGGTGTTTTGGTCATAACAGGAGCTATATATGTCCGATTGAGGTGTGTGAGTACTTGTTGGAAAGATAATTCGAAGGGCTACATCTTTTATGAAGACCAAAGTACTGAAATCGTCCAAGAACAGGTCCGAAATTGGCAATAAATCAGCATTCCGAAATCTGGACAGCTTTCCCGATGCATTGAATGACGTCGAAATAGATGAGATGTATCAAAGGGTCTTCATCCAATGGGAATTGATGGTTTTCTACACTTTATGAGGACAGCCGACACTTCATTTTCCGACATGAGGCTTTCCACATTTCTTCATCAATTCCGAGAAACTTTTCATCTTATCCGTCTTTAATTTGTTGTTTAATTGTTGCTTGTTTTTTGGCTATAAAATGCCTAAACCTTTGTCATAAGAAATAAGATTGAGTTGAGAATTTTTGACAGAAAAGTGTGTGTGTTTGGTTGATTTGATGAGATGCCATTTTGACACCCCATTCCGGAGTGAGAGGCCGAGGAATGGTTCCGTTTGTGTAACTCTTTCCGGTGAGATGCTTGTTAGAGTTGTTCAAACAAAGGCTTGATTTCTCGGGAGTGAGATGCCAACGAGTGAGAGAGCGAGTTTGGTAAGTCCATGGGTGAGATGCTCATATATTTAGCCATCCATATCTTGTTTTTATTTTCCCATAAATCTAGAAAAATCCAAATAAAAGAGTCGTGTGTGTCAAATTTTGTTCTCGTGCTCGGTTGAAGCTTTGTAACTTGTTGGATCGATCCTTCGGGTCTTATCATTTGGTATCAGAGCTGATCCATCAAGATCACAAAGCTTTATGTTATTCAATCATTTTCAGCCACATCCCTCTTCAGAGCCGTCGCGGTTGCAACCATTGAAGTGCACTACGCAGATCCAACGTACAGGGGCGTATCGTACCTTTTTGGAAAGGCAACGCAGATTTGAGAGTCGTTGCAGGATCAACCATCAAGATATCTTACGCAGATCCAACGTACAGGGGCGTAATGTTTATTTTTGGAAGGTCTATGCAAGATTCGAGGACGAATCTTTTTCAAAGGAGGGGAGGATGATGTACGTGATCCGAGCTCTTTCGACACATGCTCGGTGTTTTGGTCATAACAGGAGCTATATATGTCTGATTGAGGTGTGTGAGTACTTGTTGGAAAGATAATTCGAAGGGCTACATCTTTTATGAAGACCAAAGTACTGAAATCGTCCAAGAACAGGTCCGAAATTGGCAATAAATCAGCATTTTGAAATCTGGACAGCTTTCACGATGCATTGAATGACGTCGGAATAGATGAGATGTATCAAAGGGTCTTCATCCAATGGGAATTGATGGTTTTCTACACTTTATGAGGACAGCCGACACTTCATTTTCCGACATGAGGCTTTTCACATTTCTTCATCAATTCCGAGAAACTTTTCATCTTATCCGTCTTTAATTTGTTGTTTAATTGTTGCTTGTTTTTTGGCTATAAAATGCCTAAACCTTTGTCATAAGAAATGAGATTAGAGTTGAGAATTTTTGGAAAACAGTGTGTGTGTTTGGTTGATTTAGTGAGATGCCATTTTGACACCCTATTCCGGAGTGAGAGGCCGAGGAATGGTTCCGTTTGTCTAACTCTTTCCGGTGAGATGCTTGTTAGAGTTGTTCACACAAAGGCTTGATTTCTCGGGAGTGAGATGCCGACGAGTGAGAGAGCGAGTTTGGTAAGTCTATGGGTGAGATGCTCATAGATTTAGCCATCCATATCTTGTCTTTTATTTTTCCATAAATCTAGAAAAATCCAAATAAAAGAGTCGTGTGTGTCAAATTTTGTTCTCGTGCTCGGTTGAAGCTTTGAAACTTGTTGGATCGATCCTTCGGGTCACATCATTTGGTATCAGAGCCTCAACAACAAATTAAAGACGGATAAGATGAAAAGTTTCTCGGAATTGATGAAGAAATGTGGAAAGCCTCATGTCGGAAAATGAAGTGTCGGCTGTCCTCATAAAGTGTAGAAAACCATCAATTCCCATTGGATGAAGACCCTTTGATACATCTCATCTATTCCGACGTCATTCAATGCATCGGGAAAGCTGTCCAGATTTTGGAATGCTGATTTATTGCCAATTTCGGACCTGTTCTTGGACGATTTCAGTACTTTGGTCTTCATAAAAGATGTAGCCCTTCGAATTATCTTTCCAACAAGTACTCACACACCTCAATCGGACATATATAGCTCCTGTTATGACCAAAACACCGAGCATGTGTCGAAAGAGCTCGGATCACATCATCCTCCCCTCCTTTGAAAAAGATTCGTCCTCGAATCTTGCATAGACCTTCCAAAAATAAACATTACGCCCTTGTACGTTGGATCTGCGTAAGATATCTTGATGGTTGATCCTGCAACGACTCTCAAATCTGCGTTGCCTTTCCAAAAAGGTACGATACGCCCCTGTACGTTGGATCTGCGTAGTGCACTTCAATGGTTGCAACCGCGACGGCTCTGAAGAGGGATGTGGCTGAAAATGATTGAATAACATAAAGCTTTGTGATCTTGATGGATTAGCTCTGATACCAAATGATGCGACCCGAAGGATCGATCCAACAAGTTTCAAAGTTTCAACCGAGCACGAGAACAAAATTTGACACACACGACTCTTTTATTTGGATTTTTCTAGATTTATGGAAAAATAAAAGACAAGATATGGATGGCTAAATCTATGAGCATCTCACCCATAGACTTACCAAACTCGCTCTCTCACTCATCGGCATCTCACTCCTGAGCAATCAAGCCTTTGTTTGAACAACTCTAACAAGCATCTCACCGGAAAGAGTTAGACAAACGGAACCATTCCTCGGCCTCTCACTCCGGAATGGGGTGTCAAAATGGCATCTCACCAAATCAACCAAACACACACACTGTTTTCCAAAAATTCTCAACTCTAATCTCATTTCTTATGACAAAGGTTTAGGCATTTTATAGCCAAAAATCAAGCAACAATTAAACAACAAATTAAAGACGGATAAGATGAAAAGTTTCTCGGAATTGATGAAGAAATGTGGAAAGCCTCATGTCGGAAAATGAAGTGTCGGCTGTCCTCATAAAGTGTAGAAAACCATCAATTCCCATTGGATGAAGACCCTTTGATACATCTCATCTATTCCGACGTCATTCAATGCATCGGGAAAGCTGTCCAGATTTCGGAATGCTGATTTATTGCCAATTTTGGACCTGTTCTTGGACGATTTCAGTACTTTGGTCTTCATAAAAGATGTATCCCTTCGAATTATCTTTCCAACAAGTACTCACACACCTCAATCGGACATATATAGCTCCTGTTATGACCAAAACACCGAGCATGTGTCGAAAGAGCTCGGATCACATCAGTTCTTTTGAACAAAAACAGTAAGGCAATATTTTCTAGTCTTCTGAGCTTTATTTTTTCATGTCTTGTTAATCAGTTAAGCTTATTTGCATGTTTCTGTGTATGAGGTCTTATTTATTGTTTTATATTTGTGGGAGTTGTAGATGCAACCTAATGATTTTGAAAAGTGTATCATTTCAACTTTAGGAGATAACATTGGCTAATACATGAAGTTTTTCTTTGGAGAATGTGTTTCACAATAAGTAGTTCCATCAAATGGATTAGATAATCAACATGTCTCATGACAAGCTAACTTAATTCCACACTCACCTGGAATAGCTTGAAGTGTAGAAGTTGTTGCCTATATACTCTTGCTTGACTTTATTTCCAGGATGAAATTGTGTTGATTTGAACCTAGACAACTCAAGAACATGGAACTCGCACTATGGCTGCTGAAGAAACCTATGAACAAGTTCTTGGAACAATTTCAGTATCCATCAAAGGTTGTAGTTTGGACCTCAACAAATACCAATTAAACTGCCACAATCATCATTACATGAAATATCTGAGAAGAACAAAGCCTTGGAAGACAAGATCAAAGCCCAAAATTCGCTGATTAATGCATTAGAATAGATGGAGAAAAAGATGGAAGAGGTCGTGGTAAACTTTGATGGCCAACAAGACAATTAGGGACTGAGATGCAATTAGGGACATAGATTGATGACTTTGATCTCCCAAAATTGGACAAGCCAAGGCTGAATATTGAGTACATGACAGAGATCATCTTGTGATGAGAGGTAAATATTTTGAGAGCATGCATTCTCTCGGGCAAGTTTGGCTTGGCTTGGATACTTTTGCTTCATCTTTGAGGAACTTATTTGAGTTATCTGTTTTCTCTTTAATGTAATAAAAAACAGGTTTTGGATTATAATTATTTATATTAAAATTATGTTATAATATGCATTTTCTTCATGATGCAATATAATTTTCTGGTTGAAGACAGGGCTGGAATGGGGAATGATTTATTGACCCTAAACTATTTTTAGCGATGCGGTAAATAATTTATCTTGAGAAAAGAATTCCTCACTGACGAGCTATCAGTGACAAATATATGTACATCGGCAAAAATAATATTTAAAATTAATTTTTTATTTCAAATGTTATAATTACAAGTCATCATTAACGAGGAAATAAAATTATAACGAGAAATTTTATTTCGTCGGTAAATATGTTATGTGACCATTTTCGAATCCTGAAATATATTTTGCAACGAAAATGTCCGCCTTTTGACAAGGAAAATATTAGTCGCTAAATTATAATAGCGACAAATTATAATCATCGCAAAAAGTTGAATGCGAGAAAAATTTTTTTTTTCTCGTTAATACTTTCCTTGACGAGCTTTCAGTGACCACCTGGCGAGGAAATAAATTTCCTCGCCAAACACTTTTGGCGACGAAATCTCTATTTTCTACGAGGAAATATTTTCTCGCAAATAGCCACTTTTGTTGTAGTGATATTGGTATTTTAAAGGTAGTCATATCGAAATTTTCATCATAGGGTCAACGAATCAAACCCATTGTCTTCACATCAACACAACAAAGTCATGCTATTAAACTTCAGTAAAAGGAAAGATCATGCAGTATATCAATCTACAAAATGTCAACATGCTCTCCAGACATCATCTCCACTCGTCACAATACCATATAACGATCATTTAGTAATCAGACACATACACCATTATCTTATTTATACAAGTTATTTTCATGCTCCAAATCATATTCATCATCATGCTTACTGACCATATAACATAACATCATGCTTTCACTTAGCAACATATCATTATCTCATGATTAATATATCATATTACAATACACCATTACACGCTTCTAAATCAACATAGAAGAATATCAATGCATCAATATATCATGCCAGTTCATATTAACGATTCACATAACCAAGAAAATTTATGTAAAGACCGAAAAATTTAATTGTTATTTAATTAATTTCCGAGGGATAATCCGAGCAACTATCCTACTTTTACGATTTTGAAAACCCGGGAAAATTTAAAATTTTTGGATGTCATATTTTATATGGAAAGAGGATTACAATTCCGATCTAATGGAATTCGTATGATAATTTTCCGAGAAATATTGATGAGGCAAAGGCCTTGTCATCCGTTTATTTCGGTAATTTTCGTAACATGTCAGGACTTTTCTTTACGTAATTTTAACACCAAATCCCCCTTATGAAACCCAATGCTGCCAGCCTCAAGGAGAGCCACAAAAGCTCAACCACTCCATTTGACTAAAATGACCACATATAGCCTAGCTTCCACTATTCATGTCCCTAGTGTAACTCTAGTGTTTGGATGACCTTTTGACCACTTAACCACACCTATCCTCATATATATAAACCCATAAACTCAGCCTGAGCTCCCCATCCACAAAGCCTCTCGGCACTAGAGAGAAAAGAGAAAGAAAAAGAAAGAGAAAGAAAAGAGGGAAGCCATTGTTGGCCTAGCAACACCTCAACTTCAAACCACCATAACTCCCTCTTCACTCAAGCTTTTTGGCTGATTGTTGAATCCAAATATCCATAAAAGAGAGGCCTTTCCAACCATAGTGAGTTCACAAAAATCCAGTCCCAACAAGCTGCCCGTTGAGGCCCATTTTCGAGCCAGCTGTGCCGAGCCCTTTGTGTTCTTGGGGTTTTCAAGTGTGTTTGGGTGAGTCTTAGTTTCCACCCCTTCAAATCTGATTTTATACTTGTTGTACAACTAATTTTGAAGGTTTTTGTCCAAGAATTCCTTTTATGTTTTGGTTTGTATTTGTCAAAAATGCTAGGTGTTTGGCGCAAGGTCCCAGGAAGCTTAGAGGGGTAATTTGGTCTTTTTCGAGAGAGGCTTCGAGGGTAATCTCTCATCCACCTTTCCCTCTATAGGTTAAGAGCCTTATGTGTAAATTAGGGCTTAGGAAGTGGAGCCTCTATGTGTTTCTGGTTGCGTTTTGTAGCAAACGTCACAACAAACAAAATGGATATATGTGCCTTTGTAATTTAGATTTAAATTCCAATCCAACGGTCTGATTTGGCTGAAATCTTAATATGATGTTAATGGGAATGTTATCTAACTGTCCTTCAAAAAGTAGGGCGATCCAACAGTTGGATCAAGAGTTATCATAATTTTAGTAACAAGTGTTTATAATGACTCGGTTAGAAAACTTGGTTAAGGGAATGCTAATAATATGGTTAAATATGTGATGGCATAACCGAAACTTAGAGCATATAAAATACAGAAATGAAGTATACCCATAACTTGGCTTATGATCCGATAAGAAGAAAATCGATTATGTGATAATACGATATAGATTATAACTGGTTAAGTCCGGATCACTTAACCAAAGTGTGTAATCTATAGAATCGTGAACCTCGTGTGGATGTATGTTGATTATTAGGTTGGGTACCATGCATTAGAATACCACCTAATGAAAGATTAATGAAATTAATAGGCTCTTGTTGATTGGATCCTTGGTTGTGCACTTTATTGCTTGCTTATTCTTCGGACTCTAGGTAAGTCCCCTGGACTTACTCATGATGGATTTATTTGATACTCTTTTTCTTATCGAGAGTCTTCATGCATCACGCGACCTAGTAACATGTTTAGGAATATAAACTGGTAATATGACGTAGGATGAACTTAGTAAATCCAATAATTCATATGTATACTATGTGTCTATGGTAGGATGGCCGTCAAAATCTGAATAAATGACTTATACTCGATGGAACACGAATGAAATGATGAAAGACTTACGATGAGAAAGAATGATTATGTTTGAGAAGGATGAGTACGTTTGAGAAGATATTATGATATGATGGTGATGATGATGATACGGGCCCTTGTGTGGTTAGTTCGCATTTATATATATCTATACACTTGCTTATGTGTTACATTTTAACATTCATGTAGTCTAAGTATGCCTCTTTATATGGCATTGAGTGTGCATATTTCCGATGATTGACCCCGATTTATTTCTTGTTTTTAGATCCAGGTACCCCTTACCCGATATGACTTACTTATGTGGATGGTTGTCGGGACAGACCTTTTGGACGATTAGAGTGAGGGAGGCGCTTGACATTTGTACTCTTTTGCTCATACGTTTTATCGTTTTGACCCGGCGCGGCCATGGCGTTTTGTTGTATTTATGATTTCCGCTTTTATTTCTATTCGAAACGTTTTCGCGATAGTCTAGGATAGGTAAAGCCTCCAACGGGCTTACGATCTTTTCGGGATTCGCAATCCCCATCTTTTGACAACTAAATCCTTCACTTAAATGAACCTAATAATAACTCGTACTCGGTCATAAGATCCAAAGCTCACGGGAGAAGATCAAACTTCTCCTATAACGTTCCCCGATAATCTAGTACTGCGAACCTTATTTACCTTCTAAGTAGGTTTATGGAGGTTAATTCGGGTACTTAAATTTCGGGTTGTTACAAAGTTGGTATCAGAGCCAAGGTTGTTCGATCTAAGTACGCAGGAGTTAAAAAAAAAGAAAAAATTTCAAAACCCGCCCACCGTTTTGGAAATTTTCAAGGATTTCCAAGTGTTTAAAGGGCAAAGATGAAAACCCTTTGGAAAATGAAAATGGTTAGGATCTTTATAGACGAGAGATAGGATCGACAGGTAGAGACAAGGCGATAGGCATCCTTAGAGATGTAGAAGGGTTCGGGTAGACTTCCTAGCTTTTCCTTACAGACGGGCCTGGAAGACTCCAAGGGAGCAACCATGGTGGTTGGAGTAGGATAGGATTTAGAGGCGGGCTCGCCAAGCTATCCCTCGAAGGATAGCTATCTAGTTAGCTTCCGTGCGATATAAAACTGTGCCTGCGGGCCATCTCCTTGAAGGGATGTAATTATGTGAGATGAATGTGCCTGAGGGCCGTCTTCCTTGAAGAAGACGTTTTATTTAGTTGTATATTGAGTACAGTTAAATGTCCAGTTGTCAGCATGGTCGACACCCAGATTATTAGAGGACACGGGAGACCACGTGGCCGAGGTCGTGGCCGCATTCCCGAGACTGAGACTGAGAGCGATGCTGAGGTCGAGATCCCCGGACAGCACGAGGGAGAGGCTGATAGGCAGTAGCAGGGATCAACGATAGAGAGGGCATTACTCGCGTTGCTAGAGCGAGAGAGATCGGTTGGCGTCACCGACTGGGTGAAGAGATTATCACAGAGTAGCCCGCCTATTTTCGAGGTCGGACCCGAAGAGGATATCGAGCAGTTCTTCAAAGGACTCGAGGGAGTTTTCCGCTTGATTGGGGTACCCGATGCGGAGAGACAGAGGCTTGCGGCTGGGCATCTTCGAGGAGATGCTTTTGACAGATGGCTTGTCTACTATGATGATCGTACTGCAAGGACCTACGAGGAGTTCAGGAAGTTGATGCTGAGAGAGTACTGTCCATCTGGGACACAAGCAGCATGAGAGGTTGCATTCTTCAGCACCCGCTATGACCCACGGCTATCTATCTCCGAGATCATCTGCCAGTTCAAGAAGGAGCTCGTCTATTGTGGAAAGGTCTGTAACACCGACGAGATGCGCATCCGCATGCTTTCTATGAAGCTTCCGCCAGACGTTCTTCTGATCTCTACCAGCATGGAGGAAATGACATATGACAGATTTCTAGAGATGATCCTCCGCTATGACCAGCAGCAACGTCTGACAGCTGCCACGTCTTCAGCTTTTCGCACTCCATCTGGCGGAAAGAGGCCACGACCCGCGGAGCATAGATTTGATAGGGGCCCATGGAAGGGGCCAGCGAGAGGAGGATCGACTAGCGGGACCACTTGGTCCATTCCAGCTGTACCTGTATCATCATACCGCGAGGCTAGAGTGAGAGCTATTATCTGCCACAGCTACCGCGAGGAGGGCCACTACCAGACAGACTGCCCTAGGAAGTTCATTTCCTACTACACGCGTGGAGGGGTAGGACATCGTGCTATCATGTGCCTGCAGGGCGAGAGATCTTCAATCATTCCTGCAGCTTCAGCTTTACACCTTCCAGAACCACCGAGACCCACTCAGATTTCTTATGCACAGGGTCAGGGGAGGGGGACTCCCTCGGGAGCTGACCGAGGAGACAGCAGCTTTAGAAGAGGATGAGGTCGAGGTGGAGGTCGAGGTAGAGGTAGAGGAGGAGGTCGAGGCGGCCGAGGATCTTACCAGCATCAGCAGGCACAGTCGTCGGCAGGGTCGACAGGACCAGGCCAGGGCAGAGGTTCTGCACAGCTGGCAGCGATAGTTGTAGACACTGATTTCTTACCACCCCCGCCGCCCCGCGTGTTCCCGATGCGGAACAGCGATTCGATAGCTCCGATTTCCATAGGTACGATAACGTTCTGTTTCTCTACTCTTCGCATTTTGTTCGATACCGGGGCAACCCACTGCTTTATAGCAGATTCATGCGTAGCTAGATTTAAACTTGTATGTTCGATATGTCCCGTGTTAATAGTGCGTATGGCGGATGGGGCTAGGGTTAGGATGGGGCGTGAGATCCTAGGATGCCCCATTAGGATAGGAAAGCGAGAGTGGCCCACTGACTTGATAGTCATGCCACTGCGGACAGACGAGATGATCCTAGGGATGGATTTTATGAACTTCTACGGGGCGATCCTCAACCTGAGGACCCGTACAGTTTCCATCCTCGCGGAGGATGGGACTGAGCACGAGGTGTGGGGGAACGACCCCAAACGGAACGGAGCCAAGATCAAAGCGGTGAGACTTCTAGACCAGGGATGCATGAGCTACTGGTGTTATACTTTAGAGGTGGATCGCGAGCGACCCAGCCTGACAGATGTCACCGTTGTTAGTGAGTTTGCTGACGTTTTCCCAGACGAGCTACCAGGACTTCCGCCACAGCGAGATGTTGATTTCGCTATATAGTTGGAGCCGGGCACCAGGCCAATTTCGAGGGTCCCGTACAGGATGGCGCCGACAGAGATGGCCGAGCTGAAGGCACAGTTCGAGGAGCTAGCCGGGAAGGGCTACATCAGGCCGAGTGCTTCGCCGTGGGGAGCACCAGTGTTGTTCATGAAGAAGAAGGATGGGTCGTTGAGGCTATGCATAGATTACAGAGAGTTGAATCGGGCTACAGTGAAGAACCGTTACCCGTTGCCAAGAATAGACGACTTGATGGATCAGCTGCAGGGAGTTGTCGTCTTCTCAAAGATAGATTTGCGTTCGGGTTATCACCAGCTGAGGGTGAAGGTAGAGGACATCCCGAAGACGGCCTTCAGGACTAGATACGGACACTACGAGTTTGTGGTTATACCGTTCGGGCTAACCAACGCGCCAGCCGCTTTCATGGAGTTGATGAATAGGGTGTTCATCGATTTTCTTGACAGATTCGTGGTGGTATTTATCGAAGACATCTTGATCTACTCGAGGAGCAGAGAGGAGCATGCTGGGCACCTGAGGATTGTGTTGAGGATTCTCCAGAAGCATAAACTATTCGGGAAGTTTAGCAAGTGTGAGTTCTGGCTCTCCGAGGTGATGTTTCTTGGTCATGTTATATCCGCAGCAGGGATATCAGTAGACGCATCGAAGGTTGATGCTATCATTGCTTGGGAGGTCCCCATGAACGTCAGAGACATCAGGTCTTTTCTAGGTTTGGCTAGCTATTACCGACGATTCATCGAGGGCTTCTCCAGCATAGCTAGGCCGATGACGCAGCTGACGAAGAAGGGAGTACCTTTCGAGTGGAGCCCGGCGTGCCATGCCAGTTTTGATCTGCTGAAGCAGAAGTTGACATCCGCGCCGGTGTTAGCACTACTAGAGAGGACAGAGGACTTCGTGGTCTACACGAATGCTTCGAGTTCAGGTTTAGGTTGTGTGCTACAGCAGAGGGATCGGGTCATCGCTTACGCTTCACACCAGCTGAAGCCAGGGGAGGAGTCATACCCCACGCACGATCTTGAGCTAGCCGCAGTGGTACATATGCTCAAGATCTGGAGGCACTATCTGTACGGCATGTCAGTGAGGATCATGACCGATCACAAAAATCTGAAGTACATTTTCATGCAGAAGGAGCTGAATATGCGTCAGAGGAGGTGGCTGGAGTTGATAAAGGACTACGAGTTGGAGATTGAGTATCACCCGGGGAAGGCCAATGTGGTGGCCGACGCCTTGACTCGGAAGACTCGTCAGGAGATTGTTTTGTCCAGATTGACGACTCGACCCGAGTTGCAGCGGGATCTAATCAGTTGTGGGATAGAGGTCTGGTCACAGCGAGAGAGTGGACAACTGAGTTTCCTGGAGGTTCAGTCAGAGTTGATGGATGAGATCCGACGAGCGCAGACAGAGTGTCCGCGGATTGCCGATATCCGACAGCGCATGGCCTAGGGCCACTGTAGGTCTTTTACCGTCCGAGATGATGGGATGCTGATGTTGCATGGATGAGTTGTTGTGCCTGATGTCCACAACCTGAAGTAGAAGATCATGATAGAGGCACATTCCACTCCTTATTCGGTCCATCCGGGGTCGAATAAGATGTACCAGGACTTGAGGAGGATGTTCTGGTGGCGCAGGATGAAGACTGACGTCGCTTTGTTTGTAGTGCGATGTCAGGTCTGCCAGCAGGTGCGGATAGAGCACCAGAAGCTCGGAGGGATGACACGATCACTTCCCGACCATGTGTGGAATTGGACTGATATCACGATGGACTTCGTGACAGGATTGAGGAGAGATGTACGAGACTTTGATGCGATTTGGGTGGTGGTCGACAGGTTGACCAAGACCGCCCATTTCATTCCGATCCAGGAGACATGGCCTGTGTCTGATTTAGTCGGAGCTTTTATACAGCATATAGTGAGGTTGCATGGGGTTCCCGAGAGGATAGTATCTGATAGAGATGGCCACTTCACTTCGAGATTCTGGAGGCAGGTGCACGAGGCTCTAGGGAGCAAGTTGCATTTCAGCACGGCCTATCACCCGCAGACGGACGGGCAGAGCGAGAGGACGATTCAGACGCTGAAGGATATGCTGAGGGCTTGTGTTTTGGAGTGGGGGAACCTTTGGGTTTGTCATCTTCCCCTAGTAGAGTTCTCGTACAACAACAGCTATCATTCATCGATCAGGATGGCTCCTTTTGAGGCGTTGTACGGGAGGCGATGCAAGTCGCCTATCTGCTGGGATGAACCTACAGACCGAGTGGGGACACTACCACAGTACGTGCAGGAGGCGACAGATCAGGTCAGACGAATCCCATAGCATCTGAGGGTTGCGCACGACCGACAGAAGAAGTATGCTGATAGGCGCAGGACTGAGTTGGCCTTTGAGGTTGGAGATCATGTCTGGTTGCGAGTGTCACCGACGAGAGGGATCCGACGATTCGGGATGAAGGGCAAGCTGAGCCCTAGATATGTGGACCCCTTTGAGATCCTCGAGCGAGTATGAGAGGTTGCTTACAGAGTTGCTTTACCGCCCCTTTTGGTGGGTATACACGATGTCTTCCACGTGTCACAGCTGAGGAAGTACGAGCCAGATCCGAGTCACAGATTGGACTACTCCAGATTATAGATAGCACCTGACCATACCTTCGTAGAGCATCCGATTGCTGTTCTTGACCGCCGGGTCAAGAAGATGAGGCGCAGAGAGGTACCGTTGGTACTTACACAGTGGGCTAGGAGGAGCCCCGAGGAGGCTACTTGGGAGACAGAGGAGAGTCTACGGGTGAGCTATGGAGATGTATTAGATGAGTTGCTAGCGTCATATGTACAGCCACGGGCAGATACAGCTTTGACTGCGTAAGTGGCCGGTGAGTACCTGGGAGGGGGACCCTTAGCCGTACTATGTGTGATTGGGTGTTTACCTCTGTGACTGAGTGCGCGTTTTCTGTGATTGATATGTGTGGTGGGGCCCATGAGCAGTCCTACATGACGTGATTATCATTGATATGTGATACTTTATGATATATGACCGATATGATATCGCTATGATTATGTGATTGTTGTCAGTATGGTTGATAAATGATGGTATGTCGGAATGTTGAACCTAGGAAAAGGAATAAGCCTTAGCCTTAGAGGTGGATGTTAATCCACCCTCTGTTTTGATTGAGACGTAATGAGATCATATGTTTGATCCTCAGAGGTGAATTTTTGATCCACCCTCCTGTTGGGAGAATAGAATGTCAGGAATCGGGTTTGAACTTTAGAGGTGGATGACCACCTCCCGAGAGAGAAAGTCGAGCGGAGTCTAGAGGAGTCTAGGCCAAGTCGTGTCGAGACGCCAACACCTTTTAATTGGAATCGATTCGAAAATGATTGAGTTTAAGCTTCCATGATCCGGGTAAGCTCATTGTGCTTCGCGAAGTGGATACGGACTTTCCGCGACGGCTATCGTCGAACTTCCGCTAAGACCTAGCGGTAGGATGATGATATCTCTCGAGTTGTGATACTCTCGGGGGTTGAGGCGAGATGTGATGGGGGCGCTCGTTCACATGCTCGGCGACGCCATTCGAGACTATTACGATCGCGACAAAGGCATCATGAGATTCTTGGACGACGCATCCGAGATGATCGCGTGCCTTTTGTTCCGATCCAAGGACTCAAAGTTTAACACCTTCTCCACCGGTTTAAATCTTTTGGTCTCGGGGACGAGACTTGTTTCAGAGGTGGATGATTGTAAAGACCGAAAAATTTAATTATTATTTAATTAATTTCCGAGGGATAATCCGAGAAATTATCCTCCTTTTACGATTTTGAAAACCCGAGAAAATTTAAAATTTTTGGATGGCATATTTTATATGGAAAGAGGATTACAATTCCGATCTAATGGAATTCGTATGATAATTTTCCGAGAAATATTGATGAGGCAAAGGCCTTGTCATCCGTTTATTTCGGTAATTTTCGTAACATGTCACGACTTTTCTTTACGTAATTTTAACACCAAATCCCCCTTATTAAACCCAATGCTGCCAGCCTCAAGGAGAGCACCAAAAGCTCAACCACTCCATTTGACTAAAATGACCACATCTAGCCTAGCTTCCACTATTCATGTCCCTAGTGTAACTCTAGTGTTTGGATGACCTTTTGACCACTTAACCACACCTATCCTCATATATATAAACCCATAAACTCAGCCTGAGCTCCCCATCCACAAAGCCTCTCGGCACTAGAGAGCAAAGAGAAAGAAAAAGAAAGAGAAAGAAAAGAGGGAAGCCATTGTTGGCCTAGCAACACCTCAACTTCAAACCACCATAACTCCCTCTTCACTCAAGATTTTTGGCTGATTCTTGAATCCAAATATCCACAAAAGAGAGGCCTTTCCAACCATAGTGAGTTCACAAAAATCCAGTCCCAACAAGCTGCCCGTTGAGGCCCATTTTCGAGCCAGCTGTGCCGAGCTCTTTGTGTTCTTGGGGTTTTCAAGTGTGTTTGGGTGAGTCTTGGTTTCCTCCCCTTCA
The DNA here is from genome assembly GCA_963922045.1 of Persicaria maculosa. Lineage (NCBI taxonomy): Eukaryota > Viridiplantae > Streptophyta > Magnoliopsida > Caryophyllales > Polygonaceae > Persicaria > Persicaria maculosa. Next base: position 22,484,015 of record OY998254.1, read on the forward strand.
AATTTGATATTATACTTGTTGTACAACTAATTTTGAAGGTTTTTGTCTAAGAATTCCTTTTATGTTTTGGTTTGGATTTGTCAAAAATGCTAGGTGTTTGGCGCAAGGTCCCAGGAACCTTGGAGGGGTAATTTGGTCTTTTTTGAGAGAGGCTTCGAGGGTAATCTCTCATCCACCTTTCCCTCTATAGGTTAAGAGCCTTATGTGTAAATTAGGGCTTAGGAAGTGGAACCTCTATGTGTTTCTGGTTGCGTTTTGTAGCAAACGTCACAACAAACAAAATGGATATATGTGCCTCTGTAATTTAGACTTTAATTCCAATCCAACTGTCTGATTCGGCTGAAATCATACTATGATGTTCATGAGAAAGTTATCTAACTGTCCTTCAAAAACTAAAGCGATCCAACGGTTGGATCAAGAGTTATTATAATATTAGTAACCAGTGTTTATAATGACTCGGTTAGAAAACTTGGTTAAGGGAATGCTAAGAATATGGTTAAATATGTGATGGCATAACGAAACTTAGAGCATATAAAATACAGAAATGAAGTATACCCATAACTTGGCTTATGATCCGATAAGAAGAAAATTGATTATGTGATAATACGATATAGATTATAACTGGTTAAGTCCGGATCACTTAACCAAAGTGTGTAATCTATAGAATCGTGAACCTCATATGGATGTATGTTGTTTATTAGGTTGGGTACCATGCATTAGAATACCACCTAATGAAAGCTTAATGAAATTAATAGGCTCTTGTTGATTGGATCCTTGGTTGTGCACTTTATTGCTTGCTTATTCTCCGGACTCCAGGTAAGTCCCCTGGACTTACTCATGATGGATTTATGTGATACTCTTTGTCTTATCGAGAGTCTTCATGCATCACGCGACCTTGTAACATGTTTAGGAATATAAACTGGTAATATGACGTAGGATGAACTTAGTAAATCCAATAATTCATATGTATGCTATGTGTCTATGGTAGGACGACTGTCAAAATCTGAATAAATGACTTATACTCGATGGAACACGAATGAAATGATGAAAGACTTACGATGAGAAAGAATGAGTATGTTTGAGAAGATATTATGATATGATGGTGATGATGATACGGGCCCTTGTATGGTTATTTCGCATTTATATATATCTATACACTTGCTTATGTGTTACATTTTAACATTCATGTAGTCTAAGTATGCCTCTTTATATGGCATTGAGTGTGCATATTTCCGATGATTGACCCTGATTTATTTCTTGTTTTTAGATCCAGGTACCCCTTACCCGATATGATTTACTTATGTGGATGGTTGTCGGGACAGACCTTTTCGACGATTAGAGTGAGGGAGGCGCTTGACATTCGTACTCTTTTGCTCATACGTTTTATCGTTTTGACCCGGCGCGGCCGTGGCGTTTTGTTGTATTTATGATTTCCGCTTTTATTTCTATTCGAAACGTTTTCGCGATAGTCTAGGTCAGGTAAAGCCTCCAACGGGCTTACGATCTTTTCGGGGTTCGCAATCCCCATCTTTTGACAACTAAATCCTCCGCTTAAATGAACCTAATAATAACTCGTACTCGGTCGTAAGATCCAAAGCTCACGGGAGAAGATCAAACTTCTCCTATAACTTTCCCCGATAATCTAGTACACCGAACCTTATTTACCTTCTAAGTAGGTTTATGGAGGTTAATTCGGGTACTTAAATTTCAGGTCGTTACAATTTCCACTCTCAAGTCAGGACCAATCCTTATCTAGACCAACATCAACTCAGATAACATCCTCTAAAAGAAGTCCCAATTCATTTCGATATTCCAATCTCATCCCTCGTTCCATCAAGAACTCTAACTAGCAATCCACCTCTAAGAACCCAACCTGCATCTCTAACTTCACACCCGAGTGCCCTCTCACACTATATCCTCAATATTCTTCAAAGCTATTTCACCATTTACTATATTTATTTTTTTTTGTTTCAAATTTTAATTACTTTTTTTTAATATCGGGAGGGGGAGGGAAAATCATCGGGCCCGTGGATCCCGTTCGGACCCAAATAGGGTAAATACTTGGCCATCAACATTGATGGATGCATGCAATGAATCAACTACCTAACTCTCTCATTAATGGTCACACCTACTAAATTAGTAAGTGCAATGCAAGCCACTCAAAATGGATCTCTGTGCCAACTAATCCAACAAAATTAATCCTCTCTAATTAGCGTTTTCCAATTGTCCCCATACCATCAAAACTTTACATATCAATTTGTTGGGTCCAATTCTCTCTTTGATCGATCAATATTGGTTCCATAAAAATGGTTACTATTTTTATATTGATACCAATTGGGCACGTTCTAATTTCAACCACCTCATGGTCCTCACTTGCTGCAATATATATTCGATGAACCCAACTACGAGTCAACACCTTACTATATTGACCTAATCATAATTACAATATGATATTTTAGCCCTAAAATACATCCGGAGTAAATTATACTTACAATTTTTAAACTTATTATTTTAGGATTTTGAATTACAAGCCTTTCTGTCCTATGTTGTGACGTGTAAGTTAAACAAATAATATTGGAAAAAAAATTTGACTAAATTTGAATGCATAAATCTTAAGCAATTAAAAAAATAGCTACAATAACTTAAATTAAAAAAAATAATTCTAAATTAAACCTCTTACCATCAGGACAAGAAATCAAACTAGCTGTCCATAAAAGAAAATCAAGTAACAACTACTTGAGTGGAAAGAGAGAAGTGAGAGCTTGTCCCTCTAAAAAAAACCAAAACCCAAAACTCCACTTTTCCAACACCAAACATCATCTATTCTATTCATATCCAAAGACAAATACCTTCAATCTCAAGGGACCAATCGAGACTTTAAGTCTCAACCCCTCTTCAATCTCAAGGGACAAACTGAGACTTAAAACTCTCAACCTCTATTCAATCTCTTTAATCTCAGGGGACCAACCGAGACTTCAAAACTCTCAACCCCTATTCAATCGCTTTAATCTTAGGGGACGAACCGAGACTTAAAACTCTCAACCTCTCTACAATCTAAACCATGCATAGAAAGGTCAAAACGAGCTCGCTCATTTATTTAAACAAGCCGACCTTGAACAAAATTTTAAGCTCAGTTGAAATCTCAGCTCGTTCGAACAAAGCTCGAATAGCTCGAATTCTATTGAATTTCTTAAATTTTTTGTAAGTTAACATGTCATAACCAACTAGAAACACTTAAAGCTCGAAAAAAGCTCGGCTCGAGCTTGTTCATTTCTTAAACAAGCCGAGCTTGAACAAAATAAAAAAGCTCGTTTAAAAATTAGGCTCGGCTTGGCTCGAGCTCAATTATAATACTAAAGGAGAAGTCGCCTAAGCCATGTGGCGGCTGCTCCTTTAATGTAGGTCATTTTTAGTTAGAAATCAATTAAATTATTTTGAATAAACTAATTAAAAATTAAATTACTAAATATGCAATATCTAAAATCTCTAACTAACTAAAACGTAATCTTTGCAATCTTATTGTTTGGATTCTAAATTATATTGCAATCTCTTTTTTGGTGCAAATTCTATTGCAATCTCTTATCTATATACTAACTTCGATATCTATTAATTAATTAATTTAATAATACTAAAGAATAATTTTGTGAGACAAATGACATTTTTTCCGTTTTCGATCCTAGGAGACGCTATAGAATTTCATCAATCCTAAGTATCATTTTTTTTTTGAAATTTTGGATTTTCTTTTAATTCCGTATAACTTCGAAATAAGTTGAGATTTTATAGATTTGGTTGTTGGTTCGTTTAGATATTCAGGATAAAATCAAAATAAAATCATATTTATTTTTAAAATATCAATGTTGTTTATTTTATTATTTTGTAGTGATGTATAATGGTAGGTGTAAAATAAAGTTCAATTATAAATAGTTTATATAGAATTCTAATATAAAATATATTAATATTTGAAAAGAACCGCACAAGGTGCGGTACTAAGCTGGTTTTTTATTTTACCTATAAAAAGAGCAATCATTACCTATAAAGATAATAATTATAGCTAAAACAACAAATTTTTTTATACAACTTCACTATTGATCTGAAGCTACAAGTATTACGAGACGGAGAGAGTGTATATATATATATTTAAAATAAAAAATTCAAATGTCCCCGACCAAGATCGGTGAGGATCTGTTGTTTCGCTTATTGCCCCTGTCTCCCTATCCCTCCTCACAAATTTCACCATTTACTATATTTCCTTTTTTTTGTTTCAAATTTTAATTACTTTTTTTTTTAATATCGGGGATGGGGAGGGAAAATCACCGGGCCCGTGGATTCCGTTCGGACCCAGATAGGGTAAATACTTGGCCATCAACATTGATGGATGCAAGCAATGAATCAACTACCTAACTCTCTCATTAATGGTCACACCTACTAAATAAGTAAGTGCAATGCAAGCCACTCAAAATGGATCTCTGTGCCAACTAATCCAACAAAATTAATCCTCTCTAGTTAGCGTTTTCCAATTGTCCCCATACCATCAAAACTTTACATATCAATTTGTTGGGTCCAATTCTCTCTTTGATCGAGCAATATTGGTTCCATAAAAATGGTTATTATTTTTATATTTATACCAATTGGGCACGTTCTAATTTCAACCACCTCATGGTCCTCACTTGCTGCAATCTATATTCGATGACCTCAACTACGAGTCAACACCTTACTGTATTGACCTAATCATAATTACAATATGATATTTTAGCCCTAAAATACATCCAGAGTAAATTATACTTACAATTTTTAAACTTATTATTTTAGGATTTTGAATTATAAGCCTTTCTGTCCTATGTTGTGAATGTGTAAGTTAAACAAATAATATTAGAAAAAAATTTCACTTAATTTGAATGCATAAATCTTAAGCAATTAAAAAACATAGCTACAATAACATAAATTAGAAAAATAATTCTAAATTAAACCTCTTACCATCAGGATAGGAAATCAAACTTGTTGTCCATAAAAGAAAATCAAGTGACAACTACTTGAGTGGAAAGAGAGAAGTGAGAGCTTGTCTCTCTAAAAAAACCAATACCCAAAACTCCACTTTTCCAACACCAAACATCATCTATCCTATTCATATCAAAAGACATATACCTTCAATCTCAAGGGACCAATCGAAACTTTAAGTCTCAACCCCTCTTCAATCTCAAGGGACAAACTGAGACTTAAAACTCTCAACCTCTATTCAATCTCTTTAATCTCAGGGGACCAACCGAGACTTCAAAACTCTCAACACCTATTCAATCTCTTTAATCTCAGGGGACCAACCGAGACTTCAAAACTCTCAACCCCTATTCAATCTCTTTAATCTCAGGGGACCAACCGAGACTTAAAACTCTCAACCTCTCTACAATCTATACCATGCATAGAAAGGTCAAAACGAGCTCGCTCATTTATTTAAACAAGCCGACCTTGAACAAAATTTTAAGCTCAGTTGAAATCTCAGCTCGTTCGAACAAAGCTCGAATAGCTCGAATTCTATTGAATTTCTAAAATTTCCTTTAAGTTAACATGTCATAACCAACTAGAAACACTTAAAGCTCGAAAAAAGCTCGGCTCGAGCTTGTTCATTTCTTAAACAAGCCGAGTTTGAACAAAATAAAAAGCTCGTTTAAAAATTAGGCTCGGCTTGGCTCGAGCTCAATCTATATCTAATATAATACTAAAACAAATGCTTCTCAAGCCACGTGGCACAATCTCCTTCACTGTAGGCTTACGTGGCGATTTCATATTAAACCTGGATCCACCTTCAATTTAAATTTAAATTAATTAATGCTTAATTAATTATTTTTTAATTAATGTATTTTGTTTTACATGTTTGTTTTGGCATTGTTACCGTATTTTTCTAACAAACAAATTTTTACTTTTTTAATTGAATTTTATTTGCCCTTACATGTTTGAGATCCACATGGTGAATTTTCCATAAAACTTCAAATTGAGTCATCGCTCTAACAAAATTCAATGTATATGACTTCATTTCCAATATACATAACTTTGTTTTCCCTAAAATTTAATGTTTATGATATAATTATATATATATATATATATATATATATATATATATATATATATATATATATATATATATATTTATGAAAAATAGAATCTTCTTATTTAATGGTTATTTGATACACGATTTTTATTTTCAATATAAATGGCGGTTAAATATTTTTTTTTTTTAAAATAATAATTTTCAAAACACTACCAAACAATAATTTATTGTCAGGGAGTGTTTTGAAAATTAGTTTAAATCAATAAATAAAGTATCTATTTATATATTGTTAAAATAAATTACATATTTCTCACATTATGGTAGCTTTTTATTAATTTCTATTTAATCTTTTATTAAAAATAGTTGATTTAGTTACAATTAATTACTACTAAAATTAAGAAGCTTTGATTTTTTGTGTAGATTCTCTACTTTAAATAATTATTTCACCTTAATTATTTATTGAATTAAATAATTGTATCTTATGTATTTTTAAATTAAAAAATCTAATTAATTTATTTATAATATTTTTTAGATAGAATAATTTATTTATAAGCTAAATACCTAATAATATGTGTAAAACGATCTACTTAATTTATTTTTTAAATTAATAAATCTAATTAATTTATTTATAATATTTTTAGAATAATTAAATTTCCAAGCTAACTACCATGCATTAACACACACATAATTGGAAAAATATTGACTCAATTGTTTAGAATTTCTTTATAAAAATCTATTAATTTTCCTTAAAAATTACCTTAAGTTGTTTTTAATTAAATAAGGAATTGTATAAACTTTATCTGAATTTAATGACTTTTTTTTTTATAGTGGGCAAGAAGTAGATCGACAAAGCGACCTTGAAGCCATCAAGAGATCGCTTGGATGACCCTACGCAGAGGGTCGCCATTCAAAAAAGAAAAATTATATTTAAGATTACAATTACAGAAATTTAAAATTAAAATGTCTAGAAAATTAAACTCTTTCTCTTCCGATCTGATCTAGGGGTCGTCAGTCAAATAAGAAATTTAAACTTTTCCAATTTCAATCTCTTTTTAATTACATAACCAATTCCATGAAAAAAAATATAATCTACCAATGAAAGTTTCAATTAAATAATTATTATTTTTAAACAACAATTATGTGTAATAATAAAAAAATCAAATAGAAAATCTGATTGTTTGGATTTTTAGGTAATATTGCAATTTTTTTATTATTCATCTTATGAAGTTTTTAACCAATTTTCAAAATATTAAAATTTTTGATGGAGTAAAATAAAACCAATTTATTTATCTAATCTCTATCAATCTTGCAAGGGAAGACTCTTTTTCTTTAATCTCTCTTTCTATATATAAGGGCTTGGGTTTTCATTCACATCATACTAATCAAAATTTCAATTATCCACAATAAAATTCCAAACTCCTACTTTATGTTTGTTGTAAATTGTGTATTTGAAAATATCCTAATATGCTTAAGAATTGGTTTTATTTGAAGATAAATTATGATCACACCTTAAATTAAAACATTAATATATTATTACACTAATTTATTGGATATTTCATTTTATTTTTTTGAAAAACTACAACTTACTTTACTTAAAATAATTTGGTGAAGAAATTGTTTGATATGCAAAAAAAATTTGTTGGCTCATCCATTATACATATCTATATCTATAAATAAATAAATAAAAGGCAATATCTATAAGATTCGATGGAAATCAAATATTTTATCCAAGTGGTTACGTTACGTGGGTTATTGGATTTTATTTTTATCATGACATTTTGAGTCGTGATTTATTTTATTCTTATTAAGTTTTAGATTAGTTTTTAGATATGATCTTAACGAATGAAAATAAGTTCAAATATGATCATTTCCTTATTTTCTAAAACAGATTATTTAACCTACTTTTTTTAACACCTCTATTATTAGATAGTTTTTGCTCATTTGTTTTTTAATCGTATTATCTACAAATTTATCAAGCATATTTTTCAATCTCTTTCTATTTCTCCTACGAAACCTCCCATAAAGGCGCAGAAGAGATTATTTTTTAATGTTTTTCAAAATCAATCTTTTTTTTCTCTATTTCATGTTGTTGCTTCTTTATTAACCAAAGTCATTACTCCTTATATTGTTTATATTTTGTTTATTTTACCCATTTCTTCTTTGTGATCCATTAAAATATTAATTTTTCTAACTTTTATGATGCATGATAGGAAAAATAAGGAAGTGCAGCACAATGAAATCCAAACACACAAATATTCAATTTCATTTATGAACAATGTTCTTTATAAGCTTTATTGTTTGTGTATAACTACATCTATGATTGCGCCAATTTGTGTTACAACACATGCTTTAAATAATTAGATGTCAAAATAATTTGAATTGATTTTGTTTTATGTTTGTCTGCAAAACAACATTGAGTAGAATAGTCATCGAATAACTGGAATTTGAAGATCTAGATTAATTCTCTCAAATAAATATTGTAGAATTAATTGATGTTTCTTTTTCTGTATGAAAGCTTAAATTGAAATTTATTTTCATTTATAATTAATTGTAGCTTATGATGAGATAATATGATGTTTTATGTGACACTCTCAAAGCAACAAATATCAACTCGCTTTTAGGAACTTTCACGGCTTTTGTTTCAAATTTAACAACGTGGTTTATTATACATTAGATGATGGTCTTTAATTAATTTTAAACACTCATGTGAATTCATAGCAATTAAGTTATAATTTACAATTAATATGCATAATTATCTATATTCACTTCATTATCACTGCTTCTTATGGCATTAGATTCCAATTAACTATGTTTGAACCTATCTTCATTTTCAAATACAATATACAAAAGATAAGCTCGTGTGGCTTAACCCTCATTCAATTTAATCATGTATATTAAAGTATGATCTTGATGTTTTCCCTGTCACACTGTCCTAACTTTTTAACTCGATCTCAATTTTATAATTGTTTCATTGATCATTCAATTCCTTATATGCAATAAAATTGAAAATTTAGTTTTGTCTTCTTAGTTATTATCTCCAAGGTTTCTTCTATCTTATGAATGATTCATTCAGAATGAATCAAATGACTATTTTCACCTTTTATTACACAATTTCTATGAATCTCTCCATTTTTATTGTTTTCATCAGCTAGATGCTTTGAATTATGTTTATATTATTTTATTTTATTTTGCTAAATTTGGATGTAAAAATTACAGGTCAAGTCATCTCTAGAGGGAGAGAGTACTGATGTCATCACTTGATTACAAATATGATTAGAGGGGAAAGTATTGGTGTTATCATCTATTACATGTTTAACTTAAAGGAGATAAAAAGAATAGTTATCTATATTTAATTAGTGATATCACATTTGTAAACTTAATGTGATATATATGAATATTAACATGTTCACTAGATTACAAATTGTATGTCAAACATAAAATATATCTAAAAAATCTATAATTATATATTTTATATAAAAATAATTACATTTTTTAAACAAAAAGCCCGTGCCTTGGGCACGGGTACTATACTAGTTATAATACTAAAGGAGAAGTCGCCTACGATATGTGGTGGCTTCTCCTTTAATGTAGCCTTTTTTATTTTTATTTTTTAGATTAATCGAATTATTTTAATGGTTTTTTAATTTTAATTGATTTATTTTAAATGTTTGTTATTTTAATTTTTAATTAGATAAGTTTAGATCCTAACCAAATCTTAGTGCAGATCCTACCTTATCTAAATAAATAAATAAACCGAATTAATTTATTTATTTATTAGAGAACTTATCTAAATAAATTAATAACCGAATTAATTAATTAACTTATTAGAGAGACAATGTTCTACTATTTGCATGACATATACTAGATGATGAATACTTGCTTGGTCACATTTTAGATGCTCATGGAGGCGCGCCTAACAGGTAGAGATGGGAAATGCTTGCTTAGTCACCTAATTAATTAATTAATTAATTAACTAATTGTTGTTTGTTCGATTTAGCTAACAGTAGCCTACCGCCGCTCACTTCATTGCATGCTTGTTATTTCCAACGTAATCGTTGCAGGATATATCAATTGAGGTGTACAGATCGATCTATATCTAATCGTTTTCTATGTCAAATAATAATGGCAAAACGCCCATAGAGAAGACCAAGAGAAAGGTTCAAAGGAGTGGTACGTTAGATATTATTGCAATTTTGAATTTTGAATAACAATTCAGATAAACTTAAATAACTAACAAAATCTAATTGGTTTTCTTTTTATTATTTATTATAAATCAAATTACTTATTTAAATACATAATTAATTCATTCATTCATTTTTCCCTAAATCTTAATCGTTTGATTTTCTTTTTAAATTTCTTTTTATTAATTTCATTCAAATTATTTTGAATTGGATATTATTGCAATTTTGAATTTGAATAACAATTTGTATAAACTTAAATAACTAACAAAATATATATAAGATATCTTCAATAAAATTCGTATACAAAAATATCTCCGTGTCTTCAATTCTATAAATTCTACCATCTCTCCAGCAGTGATGTCTTCCTCTTTGTAAGTTTTTATTGATCGTTCTAATTTAATTTAATTTCTTGCAATCTTGTCATCGATCTAATTTTTTGCATTTTATCTTTCAACTTTGTTTGTTTGTTTGTTTGTTTGTTTGTTTTTTATAATTTATTTGAATTGGCTCTTAATTAGTATGTGCATGAATTGACCTAAAAAAAAAGTAAAACTTTGAGAATCGACTTTACCCCCACTCAATAATGTTATAGTTTTTGAGTTGAGTAATGTACAAGTTTCTATTCTCTAATTATAATTTACAAAGTAAACTATTAATGTCTTTCTATGCCCTTTTAACTTAAGAGGGTCGGGTTTCATTTCTCTATTGGGATAAAATTTCCCTATATTTTCAAAATCTTAATTCTTTTTTCATTAAAATAAATGTGTTAAAGATGTTATAGGTAATCCAATTACCAGTTGTCTATTCTCTTGCACTCACATTTATCTAAAAATTAATATCTATATGTTTGTAGCTTGCCGTTGTTTATGTGAATTACCGTCTCACCCTTTATATGTTTTTTTTGTTCGATCACCCTTTATTATGTTTGATTTGAAATATATGCAATTGTTAATGAAATCTATTTTTTCCCATTTTTTGGTTTACTAGAATTCAGTTGCATTGCATTCCAACCATACTTTCACTTCATTAATTATGTGACTAATGTAGGTTGTTTTTCAAATTCCGACAACTAGTCATACCAATGACTCCAGATTTATTATAATCCCTCCGATTTTTAATATAAGGCATTGAGATTTTGTGCACGTAGTTTAAGGAGCTTAAAACTGTATAAAATATTAATGTTTTTTTTTTTAAATTATAATACTTAAAACTATATAAAATATTAAGTATTATAATGTAAAAAAATATAATAAAAAACATTAATATTTTATATAGTTTTAAGCTCCTTAAACTACGTGCACAAAATCTCAATGCCTTATATTTCCAATCGGAGTGAGTAATTGCCAATAATAATTTGTTATGGCATTAATCATTAGATTTGCTAAGCCTTGAGGCAATGTGTAGGCCGGTTGAATCTTGTATCAATACTAAAGGAGAAGTCGCCTAACCCATGTGACGCCTTCTTCTTTAAAGTATGGATTTTCAATTAGTAATTAAATTAATTAAGTTATTTTACAAATCCAATTAAAAGTTATTAAGGATAACAATTAATAACAAATTGCAAAGATAATAATTAATAACAAACTGAGGATAAATGCAAATATGTGCAATATTTTTAATCTATTTAATTAATTAATATTAAGTGATCCGCCATATCTTTTTTTGTTGGTGGAAAGTGGTGGTCGGTATGCCATATCCGATTTAAAATATTTTTTAATTAATTAATTAATTAACTCAGATATAAGCAAATCTTCATTCAGTTAACTAACTAACCAAATCTCTTATATATATTCCTATTAATTAACTCATGATATAACCATATCTCATTAATCAACTAACTAACCAAATCCAATTAATTGCAAATTATGTTATTGTTTGGATTCTATTGCAATTTGTTTTATATATTTTTTGATTGACTTGTGAGTGTAGTGTACTGTATGCTGTGTGAAAATAAGGAGTAGAACATAGCTAGGTCAGATCGCCCGCGATGACAAATACTAAAGGTAAGGTGTTCATAGAGAAGAACAATATGAACATAGGAAAGTTCAAAAGAGACGTATGTTAAATATTTAGTTTATGCGTGTGTTTTACATATATAATCTTTTTGTTATCGGGCATTACAAGGTTTAATTCATCTTTTCATTTTTTTTGGAGGCGATGAAAACATTGACATTAGCAATAGAAAATTTCATTACCTAGATGAGTTACTACTATAAAAACTAAACACTAGATGAATCTGATGGAATATTATTGTTGGTGTATTAAGAATATCAAGATCACTAAACTACAATGATCGATCATGAACAAGTTCATTCGATTGACAATATTTTAATAGATGAAAAGTTAATTGTGTTTAACAATTGATTAGTTTGTTTACACTAAATTTATTTGCATGTGTAAACATTTAAATTTACAAATGATGTGCAGGGTTCAAAGATACAATCATCCATTACAAAAAAAAAACTATTTAAACAAAGTCGAACACATGAAAGAAGGGCTTATATTTTTATTTTTATTTGATTTTATTTAACTACTTAATAATACTTATAATATTTTTCATTAGCTCAATTCGATTCCAATTATTAAAGTTTCTTATTATTATTTAGAATTTTAATATTTTTTTCATTATTCAATACGTTAGAGAATGCTTATTTATTTGTTACTCCATAATACTTATAAATTATAATATTTATGTCAAAAATGATAAATAAAATTATATAAACATATATTTTTAAACAAAAATCCGTGCAATGCACGGGGTACTAAGCCAGTTATAATACTAAAGGAGAAGTCGCCTAAGCCATGTGGCGGCTTCTCCTTTAATGTAGGACATTTTAGTTAGAAATCAATTAAATTATATTGAATAATCTAATTAAAAATAAATTACTAAATATGCAATATCTAAAATCTTTAACTAACTAAAACGTAATCTTTGCAATCTTATTGTTTGGATTCTAAATTATATTGCAATCTCTTTTTTGGTGCAAATTCTATTGCAATATCTTATCTATATACAAAAGAATAATTTTGTGAGATACATGACAGTCTCTCTGTTTTCGATCCTAGGAGGCGCTCTAAAATTTCATCAATCCTAAGTATCATTTTTTTTTTGAAATTTTGGATTTTCATTTAATTCCGTATAACTTCGAAATAAGTTGAGATTTTATAGATTTGGTTGTTGGTCGGTTTAGAAATTCAGGATAAAATCAAAATAAAATCATATTTATTTTTAAAATATCAATGTTGTTTATTTTAATATTTTGTAGTGATGTATAATGGTAGGTGTAAAATAAAGTTCAATTATAAATAGTTTTTATACAATTCTAATATCATATATATTAATATTTGAAAAGAACCGCACAAGGTGCGGGGTACTAAGCTGGTTTTTTATTTTACCTATAAAAAGAGCAATCATTACCTATAAAGATAATAATTATAGCTAAAACAACAAGTTTTTTATACAACTTCACCATTGATCTGAAGCTACAAGTATTGCAAGACGGAGAGAGTGTATATATATATATATATATATTTAAAATAAAAAATTCAACTGTCCCCGACCAAGATCGGTGAGGATCTGTTGTTTCGCTTATTCCCCCTGTCTCCCTATCCCTCCTCACAAATTTCACCATTTACTATATTTCCTTTTTTTTGTTTCAAATTTTAATTACTTTTTTTTAATATCGGGGATGGGGAGGGAAAATCACCGGGCCCGTGGATCCTGTTCGGACCCAGATAGGGTAAATACTTGGCCATCAACATTGATGGATGCAAGCAATGAATCAATTAATGGTCACACCTACTAAATTAGTAAGTGCAATGCAAGCCACTCAAAGTGGATCTCTGTGCCAACTAATCCAACAAAATTAATCCTCTCCAATTAGCGTTTTCCAATTTCCCCATACCATCAAAACTTTACATATCAATTTGTTGGGTCCAATTCTCTCTTTGATCGATCAATATTGGTTCCATAAAATAGTTATTATTTTTATATTGATACCAATTGGGCACGTTCTAATATCAACCACCTCATGGTCCTCACTTGCTGCAATCTATATTCGATGACCGCAACTACGAGTCAACACCTTACTGTATTGACCTAATCATAATTACAATATGATATTTTAGCCCTAAAATACATCCGGAGTAAATTATAATTACAATTTTTACACTTATTATTTTAGGATTTTGAATTACAAGCCTTTCTGTCCTATGTTGTGAACGTGTAAGTTAAACAAATAATATTGGAAAAAAAATTCACTAAATTTGAATGCATAAATCTTAAGCAATTAAAAAAATAGCTACAATAACCTAAATTAGAAAAATAATTCCAAATTAAACCTCTTACCATCAGGACAAGAAATCAAACTTGCTGTCCATAAAATTAAATCAAGTGACAACTAATTGAGTGGAAAGAGAGAAGTGAGAGCTTGTCTCTCTAAAAAAACCAAAATCCAAAACTCCACGTTTCCAAAACTCCACGTTTCCAACATCTATTCAATCTCTTTAATCTCAGGGGACCAACCGAGACTTCTAAACTCTCAACCCCAATTCAATCTCTTTAATCTCAAGGGACCAACCGAGACTTAAAACTCTCAACCTCTCTACAATCTATACCATGCATAGAAAGCTCGAAACGAGCTCGCTCATTTATTTAAACAAGCCGAGTTTGAACAAGATATTAAGCTCAGTTGAAATCTCAGCTCGTTCGAACAAAGCTCGAATAGCTCGAATTCTATTGAATTTCTAAAATTTTCTTTAAGTTAACATGTCATAACAAAGTAGAACTACTTAAAGCTCGAAAAAGCTCGACTCGAGCTTGTTCATTTCTTAAACAAGCCGAGCTTGAACAAAATAAAAAGCTCATTTAAAAATGAGGCTCGGCTTGGCTCGAGCTCAATTATAATATTAAAGGAGAAGTCGCCTAAGCCATGTGGCCGCTTCTTCTTTAATGTAGGACATTTTTAGTTAGAAATCAATTAAATTATTTTGAATAATCTAATTAAAAATTAAATTACTAAATATGCAATATCTAAAATCTCTAACTAACTAAAACGTAATCTTTGCAATCTTATTGTTTGGATTCTAAATTATATTGCAATCTCTTTTTTGGTGCAAATTCTATTGCAATCTCTTATCTGTATACTAACTTCAATATCTATTAATTAATTAATTTAATAATACTAAATAATAATTTTGGGAGATACATGACACTCTCTCTGTTTTCGATCCTAGGAGACGCTCTAGAATTTCATCAATCCTAAGTATCATTTTTTTTTGAAAATTTGGATTTTCTTTTAATTCCGTATAACTTCGAAATAAGTTGAGATTTTATAGATTTGGTTGTTGGTTGGTTTAGATATTCAGGATAAAATCAAAATAAAATCATATTTATTTTTAAAATATCAATGTTGTTTATTTTAATATTTTGTAGTGATGTATAATGGTAGGTGTAAAATAAAGTTCAATTATAAATAGTTTTTATAAAATTCTAATATCATATATATTAATATTTGAATAGAACCGCACAAGATGCGGGGTACTAAGCTGGTTTTTTATTTTACCTATAAAAAGAGCAATCATTACCTATAAAGATAATAATTATAGCTAAAACAACAAGTTTTTTTATACAACTTCACTATTGATCCGAATCTACAAGTATTGCAAGACAGAGAGAGTGTATATATATATATATATATATATATATATATATATATATATATATATATATATATATATATATATATATATATTTAAAATAAAAAATTCAACTGTCCCCGACCAAGATCGGTGAGGATCTGTTGTTTCGCTTATTCCCCCTGTCTCCTTATCCCTCCTCACAAATTTCACCATTTACTATATTTCCTTTTTTTTGTTTCAAATTTTAATTACTTTTTTTTAATATCGGGGATGGGGAGGGAAAATCACCGGGTCCATGGATCCTGTTCGGTCCCAGATAGGATAAATACTTGGCCATCAATATTGATGGATGCAAGAAATGAATCAATTAATGGTCACACCTACTAAATTAGTAAGTGCAATGCAAGCCACTCAAAATGGATCTCTGTGCCAGCTAATCCAACAAAATTAATCCTCTCTAATTAGCGTTTTCCAATTTCCCCATACCATCAAAACTTTACATATAAATTTGTTGGGTCCAATTCTCTCTTTGATCGATCAATATTGGTTCCACAAAAATAGTTATTATTTTTATATTGATACCAATTGGGCACGTTCTAATTTCAACCACCTCATGGTCCTCACTTGCTGCAATCTATATTCGATGACCCCAACTACGAGTCAACACCTTACTGTATTGACCTAATCATAATTACAATATGATATTTTAGCCCTAAAATACATCCGGAGTAAATTATAATTACAATTTTTAAACTTATTATTTTAGGATTTTGAATTACAAGCCTTTCTGTCCTATGTTTTGAACGTGTAAGTTAAACAAATAATATTGGAAAAAAAATTTCACTAAATTTGAATGCATAAATCGTAAGCAATTAAAAAAATAGCTATAATAACTTAAATTAGAAAAATAATTCTAAATTAAACCTCTTACCATCAGGACAAGAAATCAAACTTGCTGTCCATAAAAGTAAATCATGTGACCACTACTTGAGTGGAAAGAGAGAAGTGAGAGCTTGTCTTTCTTAAAAAACCAAAATCCAAAACTCCACGTTTCCAACACCAAACATCATCTATCCTATTCATATCCAAAGACAAATACCTTCAATCTCAAGGGACCAATCGAGAGTTTAAGTCTCAACCCCTCTTCAATCTCAAGGGACAAACTGAGACTTAAAACTCTGAACCTCTATTCAATCTCTTTAATCTCAGGGGACCAACCGAGACTTCAAAACTCTCAACACCTATTCAATCTCTTTAATCTCAGGGGACCAACCGAGACTTCAAAACTCTCAACCCCTATTCAATCTCTTTAATCTCAAGGGACCAACCGAGACTTAAAACTCTCAACCTCTCTACAATCTATACCATGCATAGAAAGCTCGAAACGAGCTCGCACATTTTTTTACACAAGCCGAGCTTGAACAAGATTTTAAGCTCAGTTAAAATCTCAGCTCGTTCGAACAAAGCTCGAATAGCTCGAATTCTATTGAATTTCTAAAATTTCCTTTAAGTTAAAATGTCATAACCAAGTAGAACTACTTAAAGCTCGAAAAAAGCTCGACTCGAGCTTGTTCATTTCTTAAACAAGCCGAGCTTGAACAAAATAAAAAGCTCATTTAAAAATTAGGCTCGGCTTGGCTCGAGCTCAATTATAATACTAAAGGAGAAGTCGCCTAAGCCATGTGGCGGTTTCTCCTTTAAAGTAGGACATTTTTAGTTAGAAATCAATTATATTATTTTGAATAATCTAATTAAACATTAAATTACTAAATATGCAATATCTAAAATCTCTAACTAACTAAAACGTAATCTTTGCAATCTTATTGTTTGGATTCTAAATTATATTGCAATCTCTTTTTTGGTGCAAATTCTATTGGAATCTCTTATCTATATACTAACTTCAATATCTATTAATTAATTAATTTAATAATACTAAAGAATAATTTTGTGAGATACATGACAGTCTCTCCGTTTTCGATCCTAGGAGGCGCTCTAGAATTTCATCAATCCTAAGTATCATTTTTTTTTTGAAATTTTGGATTTTCATTTAATTACGTATAACTTCGAAATAAGTTGAGATTTTATAGATTTGGTTGTTGGTCGGTTCAGAAATTCAGGATAAAATCAAAATAAAATCATATTTATTTTTAAAATATCAATGTTGTTTATTTTAATATTTTGTAGTGATGTATAATGGTAGGTGTAAAATAAAGTTCAATTATAAATAGTTTTTATACAATTCTAATATCATATATATTAATATTTGAAAAGAACCGCACAAGGTGCGGGGTACTAAGCTGGTTTTTTATTTTACCTATAAAAAGAGCAATCATTACCTATAAAGATAATAATTATAGCTAAAACAACAAGTTTTTTATACAACTTCACCATTGATCTGAAGCTACAAGTATTGCAAGACGGAGAGAGTGTATATATATATATATATATATTTAAAATAAAAAATTCAACTGTCCCCGACCAAGATCGGTGAGGATCTGTTGTTTCGCTTATTCCCCCTGTCTCCCTGTCCCTCCTCACAAATTTCACCATTTACTATATTTCCTTTTTTTTGTTTCAAATTTTAATTACTTTTTTTAATATCGGGGATGGGGAGGGAAAATCACCGTGCCCGTGGATCCTGTTCGGACCCAGATAGGATAAATACTTGGCGATCAACATTGATGGATGCAAGCAATGAATCAATTAATGGTCACACCTACTAAATTAGTAAGTGCAATGCAAGCCACTCAAAATGGATCTCTGTGCCAGCTAATCCAACAAAATTAATCCTCTCTAATTAGCGTTTTCCAATTTCCCCATACCATCAAAACATTACATTTAAATTTTTTGGGTCCAATTCTCTCTTTGATCGATCAATATTGGTTCCACAAAAATAGTTATTATTTTTATGTTGATACCAATTGGGCACGTTCAAATTTCAACCACCTCATGGTCCCCACTTGCTGCAATCTATATTCGATGACCCCAACTACGAGTCAACACCTTACTATGTTGACCTAATCATAATTACAATATGATATTTTAGCCCTAAAATACATCCGGAGTAAATTATACTTACAATTTTTAAACTTATTATTTTAGGATTTTGAATTACAAGCCTTTCTGTCCTATGTTGTGAACGTGTAAGTTAAACAAATAATATTGGAAAAAAATTTCACTAAATTTGAATGCATAAATCTTAAGCAATTAAAAAAATAGCTACAATAAATTAAATTACAAAAATAATTCTAAATTAAACCTCTTAACATCAGGACAAGAAATCAAACTTGCTATCCATAAAAGAAAATCAAGTGACAACTACTTAAGTGGAAAGAGAGAATTGAGAGCTTGTCTCTCTAAAAAAACCAAAACCCAAAACTCCACGTTTCCAACACCAAACATCTTCTATCCTATTCATATCCAAAGACAAATACCTCCAATCTCAAGGGACCAATCGAGACTTTAAGTCTCAACCCCTCTTCAATCTCAAGGGACAAACTGAGACTTAAAACTCTCAACCTCTATTCAATCTCTTTAATCTCAGGGGACCAACCGAGACTTCAAAACTCTCAACCCCTATTCAATCTCTTTAATCTCAAGGGACCAACCGAGACTTAAAACTCTCAACCTCTCTACAATCTATACCATGCATAGAAAGCTCGAAACGAGCTCACTCATTTATTTAAACAAGCCGAGCTTGAAAAATATTTTAAGCTCAGTTGAAATCTCAGATCGTTTGAACAAAGCTCGAATAGCTTGAATTTTATTGAATTTCTAAAATTTCCTTTAAGTTAACATGTCATAAACAAGTAGAACTACTTAAAGCTCGAAAAAAGCTCTGCTCGAGCTTGTTCGTTTCTTAAAGAAGCCGAGCTTGAACAAAATAAAAAGCTCGTTTAAAAATTAAACTCGGTTTGGCTCGAGCTCAATTATAATACTAAAGGAGAAGTCGCATAAGCCATGTGGCGGCTTCTCCTTTAATGTAGGAAATTTTTAGTTAGAAATCAATTAAATTATTTTGAATAATCTAATTAAAAATTAAATTACTAAATATGCAATATCTAAAATCTCTAACTAACTAAAACGTAATCTTTGCAATCTTATTGTTTGGATTCTAAATTATATTGCAATCTCTTTTTTTGGTGCAAATTCTATTGCAATCTCTTATCTATATACTAACTTCAATATCTATTAGTTAATTAATTTAATAATACTAAAGAATAATTTTGTGAGACACATGACAGTCTCTCCGTTTTCGATCCTAGGAGGCGCTCTAGAATTTCATCAATCCTATGTATCATTTTTTTTTTTAAATTTTGGATTTTATTTTAATTCCGTATATCTTCGAAATAAGTTGAGATTTTATAGATTTGGTTGTTGGTTGGTTTAGATATTCAGGATAAAATTAAAATAAAATCATATTTATTTTTAAAATATCAATGTTTTTTATTTTAATATTTTGTAGTGATGTATAATGGTAGGTGTAAAATAAAATTCAATTATAAATAGTTTTTATACAATTCTAATATCAAATATATTGATATTTGAAAAGAACCGCACAAGGTGCGGGGTACTAAGCTGGTTTTTTATTTTACCTATAAAAAGATGAATCATTACCTATAAAGATAATAATTATAACTAAAAGAACAAGTTTTTTTATACAACTTCACTATTGATCTGAAGCTACAAGTATTGCGAGACGGAGAGAGTTTATATATATATATATATATTTAAAATAAAAAATTCAGCCGTCCCCGACTAAGATCTGTGAGGATCTGTTGTTTCGCTTATTCCCCCTGTCTCCCTATCCCTCCTCACAAATTTCACCATTTACTATATTTTTTTTTGTTTCAAATTTTAATTACTTTACTTTAATATCGGGGATGGGGAGGGAAAATCACCGGGCCCATGGATCCCGTTCGGACCCAGATATAGTAAATACTTGGCCATCAACATTGATGGATGCAAGCAATGAATCAACTACCTAACTCTCTCATTAATGGTCACACCTACTAAATTAGTAAGTGCAATGCAAACCACTCAAAATGGATCTCTATGCCAACTAATCCAACAAAATTAATCCTCTCTAATTAGCGTTTTCCAATTTCCCCATACCATCAAAACTTTACATATCAATTTGTTGGGTCCAATTCTCTCTTCGATCGATCAATATTGGTTCTATAAAAATGGTTCTTATTTTTATATTGATACCAATTGGGCACGTTCTAATTTCAACCACCTCATGGTCCTCACTTGCTGCAATCTATATTCGATGACCCCAACTACGAGTCAACACCTTACTGTATTGACCTAATCAAAATTACAATATGATATTTTAGCCCTAAAATACATCCGGAGTAAATTATACTTACAATTTTTAAACTTATTATTTTAGGATTTTGAATTACAAGCCTTTCTGTCCTATGTTTTGAACGTGTAAGTTAAACAAATAATATTGGAAAAAATTTCACTAAATTTAAATGCATAAATCTTAAGCAATTAAAAAAAATAGCTACAATAACTTAAATTAGAAAAATAATTGTAAATAAAACCTCTTACCATAAGGACAAGAAATTAAACTTGTTGTCCATAAAAGAAAATAAAGTGACAACTACTTGTGTGGAAAGAGAGAAGTGAGAGCTTGTCTCTCTGAAAAAACCAAAACCCAAAACTCCACTTTTCCAACACCAAACATCATCTATCCTATTAATATCCAAAGACAAATACCTTCAATCTCAAGGGACCAATCGCGACTTTAAGTCTCAACCCCTCTTTAATCTCAAGGGACAAACTGAGATTTAAAACTCTCAACCTCTATTCAATCTCTTTAATCTCAGGGGACCAACCGAGACTTCAAAACTCTCAACACCTATTCAATCTCTTTAATCTCAGGGGACCAACCGAGACATCAAAACTCTCAACCCCTATTCAATCTCTTTAATCTCAGGGGACCAACCGAGACTTAAAACTCTCAACCTCTCTACAATCTATAACATGCATAGAAAGCTCGAAACGAGCTCGCTCATTTATTTAAACAAGCCGAGCTTGAACAAGATTTTAAGCTCAGTTGAAATCTCAGGTCGTTCGAACAAAGCTCGAATAGCTCAAATTCTATTGAATTTCTAAAATTTCCTTTAAGTTAACATGTCATAACCAAGTAGAACTACTTAAAGCTCGAAAAAAGCTCGGCTCGAGCTTGTTCATTTCTTAAACAAACCGAGCTTGAACAAAATAAAAAACTCGTTCAAAAATTAGGCTCGGCTTGGCTCGAGCTCAATTAAAATACTAAAGGAGAAGTCGCCTAAGTCATGTGGCGGCTTCTTCTTTAATGTAGGACATTTTTAGTTAGAAATCAATTAAATTATTTTGAATAATCTAATTAAAAATTAAATTACTAAATATGCAATATCTAAAATCTCTAACTAACTAAAACGTAATCTTTGCAATCTTATTGTTTGGATTCTAAATTATATTGCAATCTCTTTTTTGGTGCAAATTCTATTGCAATCTCTTATCTATATACTAACTTCAATATCTATTAATTAATTAATTTAATAATACTAAAGAATAATTTTTTGAGACACATGACACTGTCTCCGTTTTCGATCCTAGGAGACGCTCTAAAATTTCATCAATCCTAAGTATCATTTTTTTTTGAAATTTTGGATTTTCTTTTAATTCCATATAACTTCGAAATAAGTTGAGATTTTATAGAGTTGGTTGTTGGTTGGTTTAGATATTCAGGATAAAATCAAAATAAAATCATATTTATTTTTAAAATATCAATGTTGGTTTAGATATTCAGGATAGATTTGGTTGTTGGTTGGATTTTATTCATTCAATTTCACACACAATTAGTTACATAGAGAGAGAGAGAGAGAGAGAGAGAGAGAGAGGCCGATTGGAGTAGAGTTGTGCGAGAGCAGGATTTGGCTTCGATTGGTTGTAAGCTTTCTTTTAGTTTTATTAATGCAATTTAGTTCCCTTTTATTATTGATGTGTTTATTGATGATGAAGAGCGAGTAGTCACCCAACTTCTAGGGTCGGGGTGAGCCCGACGGTAGCCATGTGAGGTGATGCGGTAAAGATAAAATCTTTTGATGCGATTCGTCTTCTATCCCTATGAGCATGATTTTTTTTGCGAAAGTTGAAGGTGATCCTTGTTTGTGTTATTGAAGTGAAAGTGATCTTAATAGAACTTGGATTAATTATGTGAAAAAGGGCTAGTAACAATTAGGGTTTATGCGAAAGCCTCTATATTCCTATTTGTTAATAACGAAAGTTATTTGATGAAAAACATGATCTTTTATACCTTTATGTGTTATTTTACATGGTTATCGTTGTGGTGTTAAAACCCTGATCTTGGAAGTATTTTATTTTATTGATTTTATTTACAAATTTTGGATTTTATGTTTCTGTTTTAGTCGAAATTGAGTTTCTATGGGTTGATATTCAAGGTCGATATTGAGTCATCAGGTCGATATCGACCGGTCAGTTTTCTATTTTCTTTTCTGCTTTTCTCTGTTATCACTGTTTACTATTGACTGTGGTGGATATCGACTAGGTAAGGTCGATATCGAGTGCCTCTTCTGGTCGAAATCTACTGAGATTTGGAACTGAAAAGGCGGGCGCTGACACGCTTCCTCGTGGATCGATCTTGACTACCTTCTACTACAACGGGAGGAAGTCTTGTAATTAATTTGCGGAGATCAGGTAGTCGAATTTGAGATTTATATTTCATACTTGATTTTCCTCCTAACTTCTTCCGTGTTGGAGCTCTGGCAACCGGTGTCGAGATTGGCTGGGGTCGTGGTGGTGTGTATCAAGGCGACTCCGCGCTTAGAAATTTCCTTGGAGGATCGTCTTCACTGCCCACTGGGACTCCTGATATACCGGTGGCCAACGGTGTCGCCGTTTGGTGGTGCTTGGCATCAGATCTTAGTCTATGTTGTCTCTAGCGTGTCCGGGTTTGCTTCGCTTGCTCGTCCGGGATTATGCGCCTCCTACTTTGTTATTGTTGCACCTTTTTTATATCTAGTGATGGTTTTACCGTCTGCCAACTTTGTCGACCTCTCGAGTTGTCAGGTATGCCTAGCTCTCGAATTATTTCCTAATAAAAAAAAAATTTGATGTGGCAAAAAAATGTGGAAAGATAGATATATTTTCATACCACTTTATTCCACCACCACGTACATTTTCTCTGTGAGGAAGAAAAATATTAGAAGAGGATCGATATATCTTTTAAGAATTAATATTCCATAACTTTATTTTCGATATCGAAAGACGTTTTGACAAAAAAAAGATGAAGTTAAGTCAACATGTTAGATGAAGCTATATATGATTTTCTTTTTAATAATACATATCTTAGATAGGCATTATAAGCATTTTTAGGTTAGTTAGGTTGCATTTAGTTCATGATTTGGAGTTAAATTGCATCTTGTGATTATTTTGGAAGAATTCGGATTTTGCGCGAATTTGTGGTTATTTTGCAGAGATGGATTTGAACACCGTTGAGCGATGCAATGATCTTGGATTGGAATACAAGAAGCAAGAATTGGAAAAAGACAAGTAGTTGTGAAGCTTTTGGATGCAGCGAATACATGAAGTCCCAGCAAAAGGATGTCGCGGGCACAACATGCTATGCCGCGGCCGCCGCTAGGAGCCCACGCAGCGAGTTGGGAGAGCATGTGTGCAGCGGCCGCAACATACTATGTCGCGGCCACTGTATTGGACATCAGAGCGATGTGTTTTGTTTAATGAAACCCTAGCTTTAAGGAACTAAACTCATTTGTTATGACTACGATTTGAAGCTTTATTTGGATTGATTGTGGGTTTCTAAATCTCGTTCCTTAATTCCTTTATTGAATGTTTCAACTTCTTTGTGCTTATTGATTGATTGTTTTGCTCTATCTTGTCTGGCCAGTTTGTTAGATCAATTCAACTGCTAGGGTTTTGTAGATTCCTGATTGCGAACCTTAACCTAAGTAGCAAACTTGTCCCTTTAGAGCTGATTGAACTAATTGGATAGTAAAAAGTTGGATGTGTTGTTAAATTCCTTTATGAGGATCTGCAAATACCTTGGTTAATCTCTGAACTTAAAGCTATCGATTGGTTTAAATCCTTTTCGGAGGGACTGTTCAATTGATAAGGGTTTATATGACTAATTGGACTAGTAACTATATTAGGTCGGGACAAGGACATTCATAGGAAACCTAAAAGGACGAGAGGAAGTTACAATGATTGTTTCAACCAAATAAAGTGGAAAATTGTAGGTAGAAGTATTTCTCACCATTGTTTGAATCAAATTCATTTACTTTTGCTTTCATCAATCTGCTTTGACAAAAGGCGGATCTTTTACATTCACAACCCCCCCCCCCCCCCCCCCCCGTCTTTTGGGTACTTAATTGACATTTAATTCACACTTGAATAGTTAATTTCCCCGTGGGATCGACCTCTTGCTTATTGCTATACTAGTTATAAGTTTGAGATATATTTTGACTGGATCAACGACAGGTTTTCCTCCCGTCAAATTTGGCGCCGTTGCCGAGGAAATTTATTGATTCTATTGTGTTTTTGGTGTGAACCATCTCATATGGTCCGTACCCGTGCTACTAATCCATCTTTGTTGCCATTTGATTCAGATATCGAAAGAACCCTTTCGCTTTTAATTCATAGCAGGGAAACCCGTGATCGCTTTCGCGAGTTACCTTTTGATCAAGAAAAAAGCACTGCAGAGATGGCTAATGAAGAAAATCGCACTCTGAGGGAGCTTTCTGCTTCTGATTTGGCACTGCAACCCTTGGAAATCCAATTCTCTGCACTCCGGGAAGGAGTAAACTTTGAGCCCCACAAACATCTATCTACATTTCATACAACGGTAGTTGGGATGAAACCGAAGAATGTTACTGAAGAGCAAATCAAGTTAAGAGCCTTTCCTTTCTCTCTAAAGGATGAGGCAAATGAGTGGTTCTTCTATCTACCACCTGGAACTATATCTACTAGGGCTGAGATGAAGAGAGTCTTTCTAGATAAGTACTTTCCTGCAACTAAGCTTAATGCCTTGAAAAGGGCAATCAACAGCATCGAGCAACACGCTACGGAGTCTATTCATGAGTACTTTGAGCGTTTTAAGAAACTCTACGCTAGCTGCCCATGCCATGGCTTCTCTCAGAAGGATCTTGTCCTCTTCTTATTCAATGGGCTTACTGATGAAGAGCGAAAAACGATGAATTCTTGTTGTGGATGAAACATGTTAAATAAGACGCCGGCTGCAGCTTGGGATGTGTTTAAGGAGCTCTCTGAGGGCTCTGGGCAATTCAACATGAGCACTCTTGCTAGGGGTGTACCTTCCGTTGATGCTCCTGTGGTTGCACTACAAACTGATATGACAGAGGTGAAAGAGATGATCAAGAGGTTGGTAATCGATAGAGCACCTCAGTAGTTGAAGGCATGTGGAATCTGCAATGAATTTACTCATCCTATGGATATGTACACACTTTTGCAAGAGCCTAATGTAGAGTTGAATGTCGTTGGGAACTTCGCTCCACAAAGGCCTAGACAAGGCAATTTTCATAATCCTGGGTATTTCAACAACAATAATTACAACAGAGGCTATCAGCAAGGCTATGGTTATGGAAACTACCAAGCCCCTTTCAATCAGCAAGGAGGGCAACATCCAAGGCCTTGACAACAATTTGAACCTCGACCAAGAGGCCAACCGCAGACGAATGTGGCTACTGAGGATCCTCTGCAAACTTTGTCACGATTAGTCTTGAAGGTGGAGAAACAACAATCAGATCGGATTACAAATTTGGAAAAGAAAATGAGGCAACTCATTCGATTCCTAAGTGCGAAAGAGGCAAACGATTCAGGAAAGCTTCCATCGCAAACGATTGCGAATCCTATAGAGAATGTTAGCGTTGTAACGATTAGGAGTGGCAAGGAACCGATTGCCACACCTCATAAGGACTATGAAGAAGTTATGGACGAAGAGATAAAAATTGTGGAAATAGAGAACGACGGACACTGCACAATGCTGCTGGCGCCACCAGGATGTAGCGGCCGCATCATCACACCTGAGCAGCGGTCGTGGAAATGCTACAGCCGCCTCATCAGGTACGCCGTCTTCTTCTTTATCTCATTTTCCTCCTTCTTTAACTCCTTCTTCTTCTTCTTCTTCTTCTTTACCTTTGGATCCTCCAAAGCCGGTTCCACCTTTTCCGGAAGCCCTGAAAGACACACGAAGGTATGAGAATGATAAGGAAATCTTTGAAACGTTTAGTAAGTGTGAGGTAAACATTCCTTTACTTAATTTGATTAAAAGCAATCCTAGATATGCTAAATTTTTGAAGGAACTTTGCACTATCAAACAGAACCAGAAGCTAAAAGGTAAGCAAAAGGTTAAGGCAAGTGAACATGCCACTGCTGTATTTCATAAGTGTTAGCCCGAGAAGTGTTGTGATCCTGGTATGTTTGCAATTCCATGTGTGATAGGTGACACTAAAGTTGACAAAGCCATGTTAGATTTAGGTGCATCTATTAATGTCTTACCTTCTCATGTTTATCATGCCTTGGGATTGAGACCTCTGAATGATACTCGGGTAGTAATTCAGCTTGCTGATCGCTCTACTATTTACCCAAAAGAGATTGTTGACGATGTCTTGGTCATGGTAATAATTTGATATTCCATGTTGACTTCTTTGTGATTAATATGGGTCCTGGTAACAACGAAGCCCCTATCCTTTTGGGCCGACCTTTCTTGCAAACTGCTAGGACTAAGATAGATGTCTATTCAGGGTCACTTATTATGGAATTTGATGGTAAAAGAGTTGAGTATAATATCTATAATTCCATAAAATTTCCATCTGATGACCCTTCTTTGTGCTTTCTGGATGTTATTGATACTATGGCTCATGATTGCTTTGATTTGGAATGTGTTGATGAGATGGAGGTCGCTTTACAGGCCCATATAGATGAAATTTGTAGAGATTATTCTTTGTCATCTACTCTGCAGAAGGCTGTATTAGCTTTAGACAGTCGACCTCGCACTTATGTGCCACAAAGGGAAGAACACATTGAGCTAACCATGCCAAGCGAAAAGCTTCTCCCCTCTATTGTCCAAGCGCCTGATATTGAATTGAAACAACTCCCTAGTCACCTTAAATATGCTTTTCTTGGTGAGAGTGATACTTTGCCTGTCATTATTTCTAACAAACTCACTTTTGAGCAGGACGAGCGATTGGTGACTATTCTGAAGAAGAACAAGGAGACGTTGGGGTGGATGATTGCAGACATTAAGGGCATCAGTCCCACCCTATGCATGCACATAATACTTCTGGAGGATGATGCCAAGCTATCTAGGCAACCTCAGCGGAGACTCAACTCACCAACGATGGAGGTGGTAAAGAAGGTGGTGCTGAAGCTCCTTCAAGTAGGTATGATCTTTCCTATCTCTGATAGTAAGGGGGTGAGTCCCACTCAGGTTGTTCCTAACAAAGGGGGTATCACCGTCGTTGAGAATTAGGATGGTGAGTTGGTTTGTAGTAGGGTCCAAACTGGATGGAGGTTTGTATTGATTATCACAAGTTGAATGCGGTGACTCGCAAAGACCACTTTCTTTACCCTTTATATATCAGATGCTTTAGCGCCTCGCTGGTCGCTCTTTTTATTGCTTCTTAGATGGCTACACGGGTTATTTTCATGTACCCATAGCACTGGAGGATCAAGAGAAGACCGCATTTACATGACCCTTTGGCACTTTTGCATATCGCAGAATACATTTTGGGTTATGTAACACACCTGGGACCTTCCAACGGTTTATGTTGAGCATATTTTCTGAGTATGTAAAACACTTCATCGAGGTATTCATGGATGAGTTTACTGTGCATGGAGATGATTTTGATACTTGGTTGCATCATCTGTCACTTGTGCTTAGGCGTTATGTAGACACCAACTTAGTTCTCAATTCTGAAAAGTGTCATTTTATGGTTGAGCAAGATATTGTTTTGGGTCATATTGTGTCTAGAAGGGGTCTTGAGGTGGTTAAGGATAAGATTGATGTCATTCAGTCTTTGCCCTACCCCACCAATGTGCGTGAGATATGTTCCTTTTTAGGCAATGCAAGGTTCTATCGCAGGTTTTTTAAGGATTTTTCTAAGATTTCTGCACTTTTTTATGACTTACTCAAGAAAGAAGTAGTTTTTGATTTCAATGATAGTTGTAGAGTAGCCTTTGATGAGCTCAAAGGTCGCTTGACAAGCGCCCCTATAATTCAGGCACCCATATGGTCTCAACCCTTTGAGATCATGTGTGATACTAGTGACTATGCAGTGGGTGTTGTCTTGGGACAAAAGGAAGGAAGGAGCTTTCATGTCATCTATTATGCCTCCATTACTCTGAATGAAGCACAAAGAAACTACTCTACCACAGAGAAAGAGCTTCTGGTCGTGATCTTTGCATTGGAGAAGTTTCGCTTCTATCTCCTAGGAGCTAAGGTAATTGTCTTCACTGATCAAGCTGCTCTTCGTTATTTATTAACTAAAAATGAAGCAAAGCCTAGATTGGTTTGATGGATCTTTCTCTTGAGCGAGTTTGATATCGAAATCAAAGATAAGAAAGGTGCGGAGAACTTAGCGGTAGACCACCCCAGTAGACTTGTCCAAGGAGAAGACAAGTCGGACGATCGAAGACCCATCCATGGTGAGTTTCCTGATGAAACCCTCTTTGTGCTTTCTAACACAACGTACGTGCAGAAACAGAGTGCAGCGGGCGCAACATCACATGCGGCGGCCGCCGAGACCTGGACTCATATGCAACGGCCACCGCCTGTTGACAGCCCGGCTCCTTTGACCTCTGTTCATGATGTTATCCCCGATGCCCTTGAATTGTTGATGGGTGTCCATACTCCTCGACCTTGGTTTGCCAATATGGTGAATTTCTTGGTCACTAGAGATTTTCCACCCAATTTCATAAAGGCTCAAAAGGACAAGATACGCC
The DNA here is from genome assembly GCA_963922045.1 of Persicaria maculosa. Taxonomy (NCBI): domain Eukaryota; kingdom Viridiplantae; phylum Streptophyta; class Magnoliopsida; order Caryophyllales; family Polygonaceae; genus Persicaria; species Persicaria maculosa. Next base: position 22,513,871 of record OY998254.1, read on the forward strand.
ATGATTTTCACTTCTATGTTTGGGATGACCCCTACCTTTGGAAACATTGTGCTGATCAGGTAATTAGGAGGTGTCTACCAGACAATGAGGTATAATTTGTCCTTACTTTTTGTCATGCTCATGAATGTGGAGGTCAGTTTGGTCCTCAAAAGGCTGCTAGGAAAGTTTTAGAAGCAGGTTTCTTCTGGCCTCACTTGTTTAAGGATGCTAATGCTTTCTATAAATCTTGCGATAGATGTTGAAGGGGATTGGGAACATATCTTCTAGAAATGAAATGTCACAAACTAAGATCATATTCTGTGAATTTTTTTATGTTTGGGGTATTGATTTTATGGGCCCCTTTCCTAGTTCCTTTGGAAATATCTATATTTTCCTTGCGGTGAACTATGTCTCCAAGTGGGTGGAGGCAAAGGCCACCAAAACAGATGATTCCAGAGTGGCTGCAGATTTTCTAAAGGACACAATTTTCGCGATATTTGGGGTGCCTAAGGCTCTGATTTGTGATAGAAGGACACATTTCTGGAATAGGACTTTCAGTGCTCTGTTAAGGAAATATTATGTCACGCAAAGAGTGTCCACAACATATCATCCTCAGACCAACGGTCAAGCAGAGATATCAAATCGGGAGATTAAGACTATTCTTGAGAAAACGGTGGCACCTAATAGAAAGGATTGGAGTTTGAGTCTGAATGATGCTCTATGGGCCTATCGGATGGCCTATAAGACTCCCATTGGCATGTCCCCTTATCGAATGGTCTTTGAAAAGGCATGTCACCTCCCTGTGGAACTTCAGCATAAGGCATACTGGGTTGTAAGGAATTGCAATATGAGGATAAATGAAGTGGCTGAGTTCAAGAAGCTTCAATTGTAAGAGTTAGAGGAATTGCGCTTGGATGCCTATGACAATGCACTGATTTATAAGGAGAAGACAAGGGCTTGGCCTGACAAGCATATCATGCGGAAGAAGCTTAAGATAGGAGATAAGGTTCTCCTATACCAATCGCGTCTGAAACTCTTCCTTGGAAAGCATAGATCAAGGTGGGAAGGACCCTACACGATCTCAATGATATTTCGTCATGGAGTAATCGAACTCTATGACCCTAAGTCTCATGAGCTCTTTAAGGTCAACAATCATAGAGTAAAGCCATACTTTGAGAATGTCCCTCAGAACGAAGAAGAGGAGTTGTCGCTTGCTGAGGCAACCAATAAGGCCAATTGAGGACCAATACTTCAAGCTAATGACGTGAAACAAAGGCGCTTCTCGGGAGGCATCCCGAGGTAAGTTTTTTGTTTTTTTATTTAATCTCCTTTAGTAGTTTTTTATGTTTGTTTTTGCTTTGTTTTTGTATTGGGTTTGACTAACAACCCCTGCCGTCACTTTCTCTCCCATCACCATTCCAAAACCTTCAAACTCCTTTAAACCAACCACCCCTCGCCGGAATCGACCTTCAAACCTCCCTTCACCTTCAACTTTCACCCCAACTCCTTCAACTCATTTCTACCATCTTCGAATCACACTCCCCTCCACCGACGCCATCCAAATCGACCACACCCCCCTTCGAGAAACACAAAGCACCCCAATCGGCTTCAGATCCGGGCTCATTTCGTCCGCCATTGAGGAAATCAAATGAAGAAGAAACCGGCGAGACCATCTGAAGCGATCGCCGCTTCCATGTCCGCCGCCGACCTCACCTGCTATGAATTAAAAGCGAAAGATTCGGGACTTATTGAAGAGAGGCTTAACAAGTGAATGTAAGCGCCATGATCCTTAAAGGAGGTAAACAAGTGAATACACCCACTAGGAATTAATGTTAAAGAGAGGCTTAGAGAGGAAGTTGATTTGGGCAAAAAGGACGAAGAGAAGAAATTGGAGACACACTACCAAAACGACGCCCGCCGCCCCTCGCCATGGCGCCCGCCGCCATCTCCTTTGACGGATCCGACTTCTGAAGTTTGATCAATCCCCGAAGAAAGCTTCCAAAGAGTGGTCTTCTGAGGTTTCAAGACCTGCACCACCCTTTCCTCATGCCTTAAGATCTGATCGTAAGTGGGAAGATGAACAAATTTTGTATGACACCTTTGCTCATTGTGAGGTAAATATTCCACTCCTTAATTTAATCAAGACTGTGTCTCGCTATGCGAAAATTTTGAAAGAGTTATGCACGATGAAGCGCAAGCAAAGGATGAGAAAGAAGGAAAATGTAAGTTTAAGCGAAAATGTTTCTCCTTTGCTTCAGAAACGATTGCCTGAAAAATGCGGAGATCCAGGTATGTTTACTATACCATGTGCGATATGTAATGCTAGCTTCACCAAAGCTATGTTAGACCTAGGTGCTTCAATTAATGTTATGTCTTATAACTTATATATGTTTTTGGGTCTCAATTCATTATCGAAACTGGTGTTACTATACAACTCGCTGATCGCTCTAGTATTAAGCCTAGAGGAGTTGTTGAAGATGTGTTGGTAAAGGTAAATGATTTGATTTTTCCAGCTGATTTCTTTATTCTAGACATGGAACAAGGTACGCCTGAAACCTCGATTATCTTGGGAAGGCCATTCTTGCGAACGGCTAAAACTAAGATTGAATGTTTTGAAGGTTTACTAACTATGGAATTTGAGGGTAGAAAGATTGAATTTTCTATATTTGAGCCTATTGTTTCTTCTGCCAATGATTCCATAGATGTTCTTGACTTTAATGAAATTAATCATAGGAATGAATCAAATACTTTATTAGATGCTTCTGCTAAAAATGAATCGATGAATCTTGAGTTTTCGAACAAAGATGAAAATGGATTAGGGAAAGAGATTGAAAAAAAAATTGAGAATTTGTTTAAGTTGCATGAAAATGTGTCTCATTCAAATGATTCTATTGCTATTCCGTGTGAAAATTCGATTCCTAATACTGCTAAGGTTTTTGCAATTGCAGGACAACCTCCCGGAGTTACTTATGTGAAGGAAGAATCGAAGGATGCTATTGATGGCTATGTCGGAAAAGTTCCTAAAGTTCCACCCCTTGTTCTAAAAAGGACAAGTGTGGGGGATCTTGGTGGAATAACTTGATCAAGATTGCATCACGTCGAGCCAAAGACGTGAAACAAATGCGCTTCTTGGGAGGCAACCCAAGGTAGTTAGGTAGTATTTCTATTTCTTTTGCATTTGTTTTTCAATTCAATAAAGTAGGATCAATCGTGTCAATGTATTTTGGAAGTTACAGTAAGTGAAACCGATGTTGGGTATAAGTTTTGATTGATTGCAAAGACGGAGTGCATTCTGTGGACACGGCGCCTGCCACCACTATCACGGCGCCCGCATCCTACGTATCCGCCTGACGAATTTGAATTTTGGAAAATTTCGGAAAGGGAAGTTCTATCTCTATCTTAATTATTTTCTGAGTTATTTTATCTTTCTTAGGACTAGATTATTTTCTTCAATTTTTGGTTTTAGGACTAGATTATTTCCTATTTACTTTAGGTTAGATTTTTTTTCTATCTTAGGATTAGTATTTTATCTTTTATTTATTTTCTGTTTTGTTTTAGGATTAGATATTTCTTTTTAAGATTAGTTTCTTTACTTCATAGGATTAGATTTATGTCTATTTCTATTCTATTTTATCTATATCTAATATTTTCCTTTTTCTTTTTGATAGATTTCCTTCCAACTTACCATATAATATCTCTACTTATTTGTGGATCAATTAAACTTGCTCAAGCAGAATCTCAAGAACATCAAAAGTCTACTGGAATCCAATCCGACTGCCTAAAGCCTTGTGTTTCAATCGATTCAATCAACCAAACCCATTTCCGCTACTACCCTACATCCACAAAATATTGATCTTGGCCATTCCATTCCCTTACCTATCACAAAAGAACCTTTTAAAACCAAGTTGTTCGAGAAATTTGAAGTTTGGAGGAGTGGACGTCGGTTTTCCAACGTTTCACTCGGATTTGTGGTTCTGCGCAAAACAGCGCCCGCCGTCCCTACCACGGCGCCTGCTGCCTCTACAATGAGGTCGTCTTTTTGTCATTTTTGGTGATTTTTGCTTTGGATTTTCTTCAAGATCACTATGTTGTTGGCTTCTATCAAGAACAAGGTATCATCTTACTTTGATACTACTGATGTGCTATGCTGGAATTCACTTGGAATGCGCACCTACAGGTCCACTATGTTCTTTGACGAGATTACCTTGAGACGATTGTGCTTGTTTGAGTCGGTGCTGGAATTGATGACACATGGAGGGTTGCGTGATCTCATTGGCAGAAGAGCTCCCACCTACCCCTGCTTGGTGAAGGAATTCCTCACTACGTTGGAAGTTATATCGCCCAAGGATGTTCGTTTCCGATTGCAAGGACGAGCTTGTAATTCATCATATGCGGCAGTTGGTGTGGCTTTTGGTGTTACAAAGAAATGCTATAGGAAGTGGAACAATGCCAAGCGAGTCCTTGATGCAGCGAAGATTTAGAGGAAACTAACGGGAACGGGTGAGAACTTCAAAGATTTCAGGCTTGATGATATGGTTACCCATCCTGCTTTTCGTCTCTATCTGCGAGTTTTGGGCTCCACTTTCTATGATTCTAGAAGCACTACTATTGTTGATCCTGGTGTGATTGATCTCTTGTATTGCCTGATTCCTGAGTCTACAATAGTACCAGATTGGGTACTCCTATTTCTGAATATGTACGATAGGGTTCGTGGCCAGCGCAGCAAGAATTATCCTCTTTTCACCCGTTTTGGAGGCGTGATCACACTTTTAGCAATATTTTATGGTGTAGATGTGAGCTCACTACAACCTGTGAGTCAGTCTTATACGTGGGACATCGATGCTCTTGTGTCTGCACGAATGTTAGAAAAGCTGCAGTTACCATATGCCATTGAGAGATTTCGGTGGTTATCCAGACCACTACAGTCTCATCATCAGTATCTGCCTACTGTTATACCTAAAGGGTTGAAGTTAGCTAATTTCTGCCGAAGCCATATTCCTGTTGATACTCAATTGCGGAGGACTGACGACATTGTGGCCCCTGCAAACGATGTTGAAGATATGCATATCGAGATGAAGCCGCTTACGGTTCGAGATGCCTCGCACACTGCCTGCATGGAGAAGAAATTTGCTGACTTTGAGAAGCGGCAGGCAGATGAATTGATGAAGCTTACAAAGTCCCATGCAATTCTGGTTGCGAAGATCGAGCATTTACATGAAATTTGTCTCTAATTGATGGATTTGATCAACCAGCAGTTTGGAACCTAGACCTCGCCTTCACAGTAATTGGTCAGCCATTTGCTTCTTTCGAACCCTTTATTTTTATATTTTCATTGTTCCTTTTTGTGTTTTATGCATTGAGGACAATGCAACATGTAAATGTGGGGGGGGGGGGGGGGGGGGTGGGGGAGATTGAAGTAAATTAGTTAGGTTAGTGCTGTTGTGCGCCTAATTTTCCATGTTTTACACTTACTTTTATATCGATTTCTGCATGCATTTCATACCTTTGGGTTAGAATAGTACGGAATCAATGTAGTTTATGCTTATTTGCCAAATTATGGAGTCTACACTAGTTTCTGTTTAATTTTGCAGAAATCGAGGCATTTGATAGCAATTCGGACAGAGGACGGAAAGCTTGAAGTCAACTACAGAAATTCAAAGGTGAAGGAGCAGCGGAACCAGGACAAATCGAGCAAAGAATGAGAAAGATCAACTCGTCACAGTCTGGTCGATGTCGACCAACTTTGGTCGATATCGAGTAATCCAAGTCGAAAACCAGAAGTCGAGAACGAGCACCAGACCACTCGAGAAGCCTGGTTCTACTCGATGTCGAGTAGATTTACTCAATGTCGAGGAAACTCGACGAGCCCATAAGATAGCTGAGCTCGAGTACAATCCAAGAGGAGAAAAATCCTACTCGACGTCGAGGAACTTGGTCGACGTCGAGGACATTCCATAAGCAGTCCAAGTCAAGTACGAGGACAAATCCGAGCATTTGTGGTTACTTGCAATACAAGATTTGAGATATTCTATCAAGAGACATCAAGATCTATCAAGAGAAGAAGGATTTATCCACAATAGTCCTAGTTCCCTTTTAGATTTAATTTTTTTATTTCCATATTTTATCTTAATATTTTAGATAGAAAGTTTTAGATTTAGATATAGTTGTTCCTTCCTAGAATAGCTATATGGAACACTATAAATAAGGCATTAGGGGTTGGATTTTAGAATCATCCAAGCCAAGCCACGTACAAGAGAAGTCATAGAGAGAGAGAGAGAGAGATAGTGAGTAGGAGAGAGAGTCTTGGAGCCGAGTGGAGTTTGTGAAGCGAGAGCGGAGTTGGCTTTATTCGGTTGTAAGTCTTGTTTGATTTTATTTAATGCAATTTAGTTCCTTTTTGTTATTGATGAGCTTCTTGATGATGAAGAGTGAGTAGTCACCCAACTTCTAGGGTCGGGGTGAGCCCGACGGTAGCCATGTAAGGTGATGCGGTAAAGGTACAATCTTTTGATGCGATTTCGTCTTCTATCCCTACGAGCATGATTCTTTTGCGAACGTTGAAGGTGATCGTTGTTTGTGTTATTGAAGCGAAAGTGATCTTAATACAACTTGGATTAATTATGTGAAAAAGGGTTAGTAATAATTAGGGTTTATGTGAAAGCCTCTATATTCCTATTTGTTAATAACGAGAGTTATTTGATGAAAAACATGATCTTTTATGCCTTTATATGTTATTTTACATGGTTATCTTTGTGGTGTTGATACCCTAATCTTGGAAGCCTTAATTTATTGATTTATTTCATTAGTTTTGTGTCCTGTCTTGCGAAAAGATTCGAATTTTGTTATGCTGTTTACTCGAGATCGAGCACTCTTGGTCGACGTCGAAGAAAGTAGGTCAACATCGAGTTGGTTTGGTTGAGATCGACTATTTTGCTTTCGTTTTCGTTTCCTGTTCATTTCTGCTTTCTGTTTTACTCAACAGGGTAGTCGAAGTCAAGGACTCTTTTGGTCGAAATCGTGCTGAGTTTTGGAACTAAAAAGGCGGGCGCTGACACGATTCCTCGTGGATCGATCCTGACTGCCTTCTATTACAACGGGAGAAAGTCTTGTATTTATTTGCTGAGACAGGGAGTCGGTTTGATTTCATATTTTATATTTATTTTCATACTTGACCATCCTCCTGCAACAACAAATTGGCGCCGTTGCCCGGGAGGCAATCAATTGCGCCCTTTTTAGTTCTTTTTCTATTCTTTATATTTGTTTTTGCTTTTAAGATCCTTTTTACTTGTTTCTTTTTTTTTTTTTCTGTTTTTCAAGTGCATGCGAAGAACTGATCGCACACCCATAGACCCAATTCTAGCATGAGCGATTTTTCCATCTTCCGCAAAGGCTTAGAAGGAGATTCGTGTGGACATCCAACAATGAGAATGAGGGCCAGCTCACACCAGCACAGGCACTTGAGCAACTCCGCCTACGGATAGAGGAACTCATTGTTAGAGAAGCAGAACACGCCCAACGAGAGACGGAATATACACAGAACTAGCAGCGGTGGGAGGCAAGGGTAGACCACGAGATCAACGCAAGGAGGGAACTTGAGGAGCAGATTGGGCATGTCCCAGCCAACACAAAGGAGTATCTGTAGCCTACTCTGAAAGTTCCAGAATCGCCGATCGTTCTTCCCGCTATTAATTTTGAAATTCGTCCTTCTTTTATTACTGAAATTAGGAGGAGTCAATTTAGGGGAAGAATCAATGAATGTCCTTTAGAGCATGTCACCACTTTTATAGACTTATGTGAAATTATATCAGATGGTGCTAATTTAGAATATCTAAAACTAAAGGCTTTTCGTTGGTCCCTTGCAGGAATAGCGCAACCGTGGCTGTAAGGATTGCCTGCACGATCAATTCACATGTGGAACGAACTACAGGACTCGTTCCTCAATAAGTTCTTTCCTCCTGCAAAGACAGCTGCTTTCGGACAACAGATCATGGCTTTCAGATAGAAGCCAGGGGAAACACTTGCACAGGCCTGGGAGCACTACAAGAGGCTTCTGAAATCCTGTCTTACGCATGGACAGCCACCCTACGTCATCCAGGAGATCATCTTCAATTGCCTGGATGCGCGTACTAAGGATAGGATCAACAACTACACCACATATGGATATCTCGAGTACACTCCACGCCGCGCTTGGGAGGTCTTTGAGACGCTGGCCAACTACGACAACACATATGAGACTTCTGCGGCCTCTTCTGACAAAAGGTATGAAAGGCCTGCCCCATCTATGCCATTGTATGTGCCACCAAAGGAAGTTGATCCGGACGTCAGGGAGCAATTCCAGAATGACCAGCTACGTCGTCTTACCAAACAAGTCAAATTCTTGTCTAAAAATCAGCCTTCTTTGGAATGTGGGTCTGTGAGGCACAACACCACTGCGTGCCCACACGTCGATCAAGTACATCAAGAAGAAACCCACGAAGAGACATGGTATGCAGGGGGACACTACTCATGGCCACATCAGAACCAGAACTGGAGCTATTATCGCCAGCTGTTGTGAGTTGAATCTGCCATGTTTTACAGTAACTTTTATGTCATTTTCTGCATACATTTCATGCATTTGGGCTAGAATAGTACAGAATCTATGTAGTTTATGTTTATTTGCCAAATTATGGAATCTACACCAGTTTCTGTTTAAATTCGCAGAATTCGAGGCAATTTACAACAGTTTTGAGAAAGGTTGGAAAAGCTCGGAAATCAACTATAGAAGTCTAAGGTCAAGAACGACAGAACCAGGACAAACCAAGCTGGAGCCTCGAGTTACTCGATATCAAGTTCTTTTACTCGATATCGACAAAGGATGTCCGAGCAGAGCTTGGTCGAGTAAAGCTGATCGAGGAGCTGAGAGCCAGAACCAACCCGACTCCACAAGCCTACTCGATATCGAGTAGTTTACTCGATATCGACAACACCATGAAGCAATGCCCGGAGTCGAGGAAGCCACACCAAGACGAGGAAGCCACACCAAGTCGAGAAGCCGAGGACTGGACATGCCGAGCACCAAGTTACTCGATATCGAGGATCTTACTCGATATCGACAAGATCAGCAGCGCCTGTCCGAGCTAGTGTCGGGGAGCAGTTCCTCGACCAAGACCAGCAACGCAGAAGTCGACACAGCTTGTCGATATTGAGGACCCCATCAGCGCTTCTCCGAGCTTGATCGAGCACCAGCCACCCGGCGTGCCGAGCCAGCCATAGTCGACATCAAGTTTACTCGATATCGAGGAGCGCCATCCGGAGCCGCGTTACGCGGTGTGCTGTCCGTGTAGAGCTGGCTTTGCTTGGAACCGAAGAAGTTCGATTCTATCCGATTCTATCTACATATATCAAGTTCTATCTATGGAGAGAAGATCTTACCACACAAGAAGATATTTTGCTATTTTAGATATAATTTCCTTTATGGATTTAATTCTTTTATTCCATTTATTTATCTTTAAGCCTTTAGATATTTAGATATAGATAGAGATAAGATGTTCTTTCCTTGATTAGCGGGGTTTGAGCACTATAAATAAAGCCTTAGGGGCTGGTTTTTATTCATTCAATTTCAGAGACAATTAGTTACATAGAGAGAGTAGAGGAGAGAGCTTGTGGCGAGAGAAGTTGGAAAGGCGAAAGCAGATTTGTCTTCAATTGTTTGTAAGCTTTCTTTAGTTTATTTAATGCAAGTTATTTTCCTAAAATTATTGATGAGTTTCTTGATAATGAAGAGCGAGTAGTTCACCCACTTCTAGGGTCGCGGTGAGCCCGACGGTAGCCATGTGAGATGATGTTATAAAGGTTTGATCTATTTATGCAATTCGTCTTCTATCTCTATGAGCATGATTCTTTTGCGAGAGTTGAAGGTGATCCTTGTTTGTATTATTGAAGCGAAAGTGATCTTAATACAACTTGGGTTAATTATGTGAAAAGGGTTAGTAACAATTAGGGTTTATGCGAAAGCCTCTATATTCCTATTTATTAATAACGAAAGTTATTTGATGGAAAGCATGATCTTTTATGCCTTTATGTGTATTTTGCATGGTTATCGTTGTGGTGTTGATACCTTGGCTTTGGAAGTCTTTTAGTATATTAATTTATTTCATTGAAAATCTGAGTTTTGTGTTAGAGAATTTGCAATTTAAAGTTTCTATTGTTTGTCGATCTCGGGGAGTTTTAGTCGATATCGAATAGCACTTAGTCGATATCGAGTAAGGGTTGTCGAGATTGAGTTTCTGTTGCTGAGTTTGCTTTCTGTCGTCACTGTGCTTTGTCGATATCGAGTACCTCCTTGTCGATATCGACCAGTTTCTGTGTTTGCTTTATTTTTCTGCTTTGCTTTTTTATTTCTTTCTTTCTTTCTGTCCTTCTGCTATTCTGTCTGTGAGATTTGCAGCTACCGGAGATCCGCTGACACGCTTCCTCGTGGATCGATCCCGACTTCTCACTGCTGCATAGGGAGGGAGTCTTGTAATTATTTACAAGGGGCGAAATATGGTTTGCTTTGATTTATTTATATTTTATTGAAAGTCTCAATTTCCTCCTACAACAAATTGGCGCCGTTGCCAGGGAAGCAATCATTCGCGCCTTAGGTAGTCAGATCTCACTTTTCTCTTGAGTTACTTTGCAGGTATATGCGCTGTTCTGGTCGAACACCTGAGTTTGACGCCTTAGACGAACCGGAGCGCCTTATACACATTCAAGCTAAACTAAAAAGAGCCATGGCGGCTGCAGAAACACATGAACAGCTAATTGAGAGGCTTACGAGAGAACTAGCTGCTAAAGATACTGCTCTCACCGCTGAGAGAGCACGCACTACAAGGGAAGCTGAACGTGCGAGGCTATTGGAAGATGAGCTTGCCCAATACCCAACAACTGCAGAGGATTACATGCACCCGACTCTTATAGTGCCTAAATCGGCCATTCTAATCCCTGAAAATAACTATGAAATTCGCACTCATTTCCTTATTGAAATTGAAAATAATGCTTTCTTTGGTAGATTTAATGAATGTCCTCTTCAGCATATTACAAACTTTACTGACATGTGTTGTACTCTTGTTGAAGGTACCATCTTGGAGTACATCTTAATGAAGGCCTTTCGTTGGTCCCTATCTGGTCCAGCACTGAAGTGTCTTGAAGGGCTGAAACCGCGATCCCTCACGACATGGGTTGAAGTGAAGTAGGAATTCCTCAACAAGTTCTTTCCTCATGCCAAGACAGCACTCCTCTGCCAGAAGATCACATCTTTCAAACAAAAGCCTGGGGAGCCGCTGGCAAAGGCCTGGGAAAGATATAAGGATCTACTGCGATCATGCCCTACACCATCCATGCCCTGCGTAGTTCAAGAGATCTTCTTCAATTCTCTGGACTTGGCTGCAAAGGATAGAATCAATACATATACTCACTATGAGTATCTGACAATGCCGCCTGCTAACGCATGGGCTGCTTTCGATAAGCTGACCAACTATGATAACAAGTATGGGACTCCAACCAACTATGAAGAGAATCCCTACGCCAGGCCAGCACCATCCATGCCCCTCTATGAGCCCTCTAAAGAGATTGACCCAAATGTCAAGGAGCAGTACTACAAAGATCAGAATCGCAAGCTCCTCAAACAAGTAAAGTATCTTTTTGTCTAGAATGCGGATCACAGAGGCACACTACTACTGAGTGCCCACACACAGAGCAAGTCAAGCTGGTAGAATACCACGAAGAGGCAGCTTACGCAGGGGTCCCAATCGCTACATGGGGGACCAAAGGTTCCAACAACCACAATGGAACCAAGGTGCCCCTAGGAACCCCCCGCCCTACAGAGCTCCAGGACATTCGGAGAGGGACCAGAAAAGGGATGATCTACAAACTGTCCTAGAGGAAATCCGAAGGAATCACTCAGACAGCAAGCAATCCTTCAACTCAGTCTACACTCAGATTCAAGGTGTCAACTGCTTGGGGAGATTGATATATGGCGGAAATCAGTTGATACACAGATTGGTCAGCTAGCAGCAGGAATCCCCAAACAGTCAGGTTCTCTCCCTGGATCTTCAGAACCAAATCCTAAGGGGAAGACTGTACACATCGCTGTTGTAAAACTCAGAAGCGGCCATCAACTACAAGAGCCAGAGGTCGGAAATCAGCAGGACGGAGGAGAACAACAACTCAATATCGACCATAACTTGGTCGATATCGAGAAAAAGCAACTCGATATCGAGGAAGGTTTACTTGATATCGACGACAGAGAGGACCAACCTTCGTCTACACAGCACATCAACTCGACACCGAAGAAGCTAGTCGATATCGAGGATGAACTTGTCTATATCAAGGAAGATCAAGTCGACGTTGAGCAAGCTGCAGCACCTCCGATATCTGTTCTGGCTCCAAATCAGAAAAATAAGCTGCCCTTCCTAACAAAATCCTCGAAGGACCCAGCGGAGAAGAAGTTTCAGCGTTTCATCAAAATTCCTCGATATCAACCAAACTTGCGTCGTAGTCGACCAAAATTCCTCAATATCGAGGACTTTGGTCGATATCGACCAAACTTAGATACCACCACCAGCAGCAGCTTCGTCGAGCAGCCAAACAGAAGTCGGGCACTACTCGATATCGAGTAGTTTACTCGATATCGACCAACCATCTCCGTCCCCGACTTCACCTTCATCAACGAGCAAGCCACTGGAAGCAGAGCCAAACTCCTCAATATCGACAACAGTAGTCGATATCGACCAAACCTCACCTTCACCAGCTCCAGCATCTGCGAGCAGCAGGCCATCAGAAGCTGAATCCTCGTCGATATCGAGTACTGTTCGTCGAGATCGACCAAACACAGTGGTCCCCGAATCCGTTTCTGCGAAGGTAAGCCATGGTATGGATCTTTCTTCTCCTATTTCCATTAAAGATCTATCTATACATGGGAGAGGTTTGCCTTGGTATGTGCGCTTATGTAGGATTTCCAATGATGAGCCCAAAGAGTATGAAGTTGGAGACAAACTCTATGTTTCCAAATCAAAAGATCATTGGTTTCCTAACAAATTCAACAAGAAGAGGATGGGACCTTTCGTGGTGAACAAGATCCATTCTGGAGGATTGCAGCTGATGGACAAGAATGGAGTTCTATTTGAAGCCCAAGCTACATGGGCCCTGCAGATGCCACCTTGAGCTTAAAAGAGAAGTCGGCCTAGCTACTATAAAATCTAGAGCTTGTACATAGACATTTATTTTTTGGGACTTTTGGACATTGTTGCTTTTTGTTTGTTTTTGGTTTTTTAGTTTTTCTATTGTGGGTATATGTCTTCTATATTTTTCAGGTCCATGGGATAGAAGTAAGCTATATTCGGACTCGGCCCAAGCATCTACCATTCGATATTATGAAGCCCTGCACACCTGTCTAGTGAGTTTCTTTCTTTACCCTTGTTTTTATACAGTGAGGACACTGTAATGTTTAAGTATGGGGTGGGGGAAGGGCTTACTTTGTGCATATTTGATATATTTGTGCATTATTTCTTGAATTGCTTATGCATGGCTATTTTGGAATTCATATTCGATTTATGAGCTTACATGCATATTTTCCAAAGTTTGGAAAAATGACCCCCATTGAAAATTTTGATAAATGTCATGGAAGCTTTAATTGAACTCGACAATGCAAAATTGGATTCATTAGAGATATAGCATGAAATTGCCTAGTAAAGGGAAGTCACAATGAAGCGCATTATTTATTGAAAACCATGAAAGGAGGTAAAATTTGATGTTTCTTTTACATGTTGCATGATAAGAGGATGGAGGACTTTATATTATCATATAATGCTCATATTGTTATATTCCTAGCCTTACCTATGCTTATGCATTACACAAAAGCCATATTATGCCTTATTTCAATTATTGCTCCACATGTTCTAAATATTGCCATTCTTTACCTTATCTCCTATCCGGGGATTATGTTGAGAATGATGTTACATTATGGAGATGTTATATGGTTGTTGTGTTACTATCATTATTATTGGAGTTTGGAAGGATTGTTTGAAATATATGGAAAATTTAATGAGTGAAAGAAAATCCGATCAAAGATCGACCCTGCTCGCTGAGATAATAGTTTGGCGAGATGGGACACCAGGTGAGGAGTCCGACGCACTAAGTATCCGGGGCCATTCATGACACCCATGTTTGCGACTCGCGAGAAGGTAGTGCTGAGGTTAGAGAGGTAAAAGCATAATTATTGATAAAAGCATTATGGAAAGTGATGAATCTTATGAAAAGGAATGTGGTTGAGAAAGTTTGGAAATGCTCCATTTCCTCGAATCATTAGCACCACATTGCCAAAAATTGCTCACCTTTAGCCTTTTACCAATCTACTCCTTATTTGAGCTTAAATTAAAGTCCTCTTGATTATTAATGCTTTGTCACGAATGAATGTTTTTACATAACCCTCCTTTTGTGAGTAGATGTTGCTTTTGTATATTTGCACATGCATAGATTTGTGACATTAGTACCTTTTCGAGGATGGTAATTGATTGCAGGGATATATGAGAATGAATCTAATATGTTGAGAGTTTTGATTCCTTCCCCTGAATGACAAATAAAAGTATTGCTTGAGGACAAGCAAGCTTAAGTATGGGGTGTTTGTTGTGAGCTGAATCTACCATGTTTTACAGTAACTTTTATGTCATTTTCTGCATACATTTCATGCATTTGGGCTAGAATAGTACATAATCTATGTAGTTTATGTTTATTTGCCAAATTATGGAATCTACACAAGTTTCTGTTTAAATTCGCAGAATTAGAGGCAATTTACAACAATTTTGAGAAAGGTTGGAAAAGCTCGGAAATCAACTACAGAAGTCCAAGGTCAAGAACGACAGAACCAGGACAAACCAAGCTGGAGCCCAGAGTTACTCGATATCGAGTTCTTTTACTCGATATCGACAAAGGATGTCCGAGCAGAGCTTGGTCGAGTAAAGCTGATCGAGGAGCTGAGAGCCAGAACCAACCCGACTCCACAAGCCTACTCGATATCGAGTAGTTTACTCGATATCGACAACACCATGAAGCTATGCCCGGAGTCGAGGAAGCCACACCAAGACGAGGAAGCCACACCAAGTCGAGAAGCCGAGGACTGGACATGCCGAGCACCAAGTTACTCGATATCGAGGATCTTACTCGATATCGACAAGATCAGCAGCGCCTGTCCGAGCCAGTGTCGGGGAGCAGTTCCTCGACCAAGACCAGCAACGCAGAAGTCGACACAGCTTATCGATATTGAGGACTTTTGTCGATATCGAGGACCACATCAGCGCTTGTCCGAGCTTGATCGAGCACCAGCCACCCAACATGCCGAGCCAGCCATAATGGATGTAAAGTTTACTCGATATCGAGTACTTTACTCGATATCGAGGAGCGCCATCCGGAGCCGCGTTACGCGGTGTGCTGTCCGTGTCGAGCTGGCTTTGCTTGGAGCCGAAGGAGTCCGATTCTATCCACATATATCAAGTTCTATCTATGGAGAGAATATCTTACCACACAAGAAGATATTTTGCTATTTTAGATATAATTTCCTTTATGGATTTAATTCATTTATTCCATTTATTTATCTTTAAGCCTTTAGATATTTAGATATAGATAGAGATAAGATGTTCTTTCCTTGATTAGCGGGGTTTGAGCACTATAAATAAAGTCTTAGGGGCTGGTTTTTATTTATTCAATTTCAGAGACAATTAGTTACATAGAGAGAGTAGAGGAGAGAGCTTGTGGCGAGAGAAGTTGGAAAGGCGAAAGCGGATTTGGCTTCAATTGTTTGTAAGCTTTCTTTAGTTTATTTAATGCAAGTTATTTTCCTAAAATTATTGATGAGTTTCTTGATAATGAAGAGCGAGTAGTTCACCCGCTTCTAGGGTCGGGGTGAGCCCGACGGTAGCCATGTGAGATGGCGTGGTAAAGGTTTGATCTTTTTATGCAATTCGTCTTCTATCTCTATGAGCATGATTCTTTTGCGAGAGTTGAAGGTGATCCTTGTTTGTATTATTGAAGCGAAAGTGATCTTAATACAACTTGGGTTAATTATGTGAAAAGGGTTAGTAACAATTAGGGTTTATGTGAAAGCCTTTATATTCCTATTTGTTAATAACGAAAGTTATTTGATGGAAAGCATGATCTTTTATGCCTTTGTGTGTTATTTTTCATGGTTATCGTTGTGGTGTTGATACACTGGCTTTGGAAGTCTTTTAGTATATTGATTTATTTCATTGAAAATCTGAGTTCTGTGTTCGAGAATTTGAAATTTAAAGTTTCTGCTGTTTGTCGATCTCGGGGAGTTTTAATCGATATCGAATAACACTTACTCGATATCGAGTAAGGGTTATCGAGATTGAGTTTCTGTTGCTGAGTTTGCTTTCTGTCGTCACTGTGCTTTGTCGATATCGAGTACCTCCTTGTCGATATCGACCAGTTTCTGTGTTTGCTTTATTTTTCTGCTTTGCTTTGTTATTTCTTTCTTTCTTTCTGTCCTTCTGCTATTCTGTCTGTGAGATTTACAGCTACCTGAGATCCGCTGACACGCTTCCTTGTGGATTGATCCTGACTTCCCACTGCTGCATAGGGAGGGAGTCTTGTAATTATTTGCAAGGGTCGAAATCTGTTTGCTTTGATTTATTTATATTTTATTGCAAGTCTCAATTTCCTCCTACAACACCAGCCCTAGCATCAGAATCCCCTCCCTACAGAGCCCCTGGTCACCCTGACAGAGAAGGTAAGAAAGATGACCTGCAGACCATTCTTGAGGAGATGCGGAGGAATCATTCAGACACAAAACAATCTATAAATTCCATCCATATTCAGCTGCATGGTGTCAACTCTACGCTTGGAGAAATTGATATATATATAGAAAATCGATTGAAACCCAGATTGGTCAACTGACTACATCCGTCCCCAAGCAATCAGGTATGCTCCCTGGATCCTCTGAACCTAACCCTAAAGGTAAATCCATAGGACAGGTGGCTGCCATGATTCTAAGGAGTGGGCGACAGACACGGACGTCCGATAAGAACACGGAGGAGAAGGACGCTGCTGAGGAGTACTCGACATCGAGCAAACCACTCGACGTCGACCAGAACTTGCTCGACATCGACCAGAACGAAAAGCTTGCCCCGAAGTCGATCACTTCCGCAACAACAAGTGTATGTTCGAATTTCTGTTTGTTTTTTAGTTTTTGTTTTTGGGTCTTTGTTATTTCCTTTATGTTATTTCTTTTATGTTATAAAATGTCAAAAAAAGAAAAGAAAAATTAGAAAATGTCAAAAATAAGAAGAAAAAAAAGCGAGTTTTGTTTGTCTTGCATATTGTGTTGTCAAAGATACCCATCTTGATTTGAGTTTGTCCTGGTATGATCTTATAAATCCCATGGAATTCTGAAACGATTTGATCTCATCTTGAAAATTAGTTTTTATGTGAAATATGATTGAGCATGTATGATCTAAGTTTGGGAGTATGCTTAAAATTCAACAAAAATTTGTCCTAGTGAGATATTTTTGGACTTATAAGGGATACATCTTTATTCCCTTTTGCTTTTCTTGTGTGATATACTCTTCCTATGAATTTATCATTGAGTATTGCCATGGTTATCTATTTTCAAGGCCGATTATATACATGTTCAATGCTTGATAAGTTCAAATGATAGAGGCAAACTTTTAGCCACGTATTTATCCATATCTACTCTATGTTATATCTTGCTTTGAAGCCAATTTGAGCCTTTCGCCTTTTTGATGTTAGGTCCACAAAATTATTATTCCTTGCCTATGACGAGCCTTACCCTTATTCCGGGGAATTGAGATTTTAAATGGGTTATGGAATCTATTTTGGAGATTGAGGAGAATGAAGCTAAAGTGTGAGTTTATCATTTTTGATTTTGAGAAGATGTAATGTTATTTGCTTATTTAGTCCCTCATGTTTATGCAGTTGGTTTTCATGTATTATGGCTCAAGATAAAAAAAATCCAAAAAAAAAGAGAAAAAAAAAGAAAGAAAGAATAAAGAGCCATTTATATTATGTTTGGATAATAAGGAAGAATTGGGATTTATGTTGGTTATGAGATACATTGGTTGGGTGTTGAGATTGCACTATATGTGAGATGATGACATTTGAGATTTTTGGAGTTATTTTGATGATATTGAGAATGTTGTGCATTTGTGAGCTTGGTATATTTGAGTTGGTTTGTGTTATGTTGGGAGTTTTGGAATCTTATTTTCCCGGAATTTGTAGCACCGCATGACCAAATACAATTCCTTGCCCTTATGTTTCTACCAAGCCCCATTACAACCCCACTGAATTGAATCTTCTATGAAGGTTTCCATTGAGCGAAAGTCCTCTTGATGTTTTTATTTTTGCATTGACGTATCCGGTGGAGATTTTGTGATATAAATGTCAATATTCTAGTTGATGCTTGTATATGGAATTTAGATGAGTGATGCACATTTTATCCTTGGTAAGGTTGATTTTTGAGAATGCAAGCAACTTGATCCCATATATACATGTTATGATGTTTATATGTTTGGTTATATCTTCACTGATGATGTTTTTTTAATGAGTAAAGTTGTGAAAGATTTCCTGTGGGATGCATAGATGATGTTTTTCCTTATGGTTGCTTGAGGACAAGCAAGAGTTAAGTGTGGGGGGATTTGATAATGCATATTTCATATAGGCATTATAGGTGTTTCTTATTGCTATTAGGTATTGGTTTTGCTATGTTTTGAGTCTAGTTCCGTTTATTACTTGTGAAGTATCCGAGTTCGGAATCTATGCGTTTTCAGTGTTTATTCTGTATAATTAAATTCTGACCTTGGATGGACTATAGAAAGAGCTTAAGAAGCACTGCAGGAACGGCGCTCGTCGCCCCTTTCATGGCGCCCGTTGTTGCCCTAGATCCCGAACACGCGGTTTTGGATCCGAAGATAATTAATTTATATTATTTTCTATTATTTCTCCTAGGGTTTTTGCCGACCCTTGAGGACTCTACTTAAGTTATTTTGAGTTTATTTAGTCGTGGGTGTGGCTGTTGTGTGAAACTATGAACACCATTGGAGAGAGAGAGAGAATTGGCCTATGAGTTGCTATACTCATAGTTTCACAGGTGATTCGAAGACATGGTTGTTTGGATTGTGAGGATTTTGAGTTTATTTGATTATTCATGTTCTTAGTTATCATCTTGTGCTTAATTTTTATTTGTGTTCCTTTCTATGCCTGATCAAATGTTAGGAATTGCATCTCTAGCTATGAATTCGCTGTTGTTTTCTTGATAGCAAACAAAGGTATTGATGATAGTGATGACTCTTTGTCTTTGTTGTGGATGATTTTAAGTTGATATATATTGAGGATATTTGATTGGGATTGAGTTCGGTATGCGCCTATTAGTCTTGATTGAATAAAGTCAATGTGCCAATTGGTCTTGATTACTTGAGTTCTTAATGCTATTCTTTAGTGATATCAACCTTATCAAGGATAAAATGTGTATCTCTCACTCTCATGTGTTTAGGCTTTAAGCATACACTGACATCAATTCCATGTACAAGCATCAACTCAAATATTGACATTTATATCACAAAATCTCCACCGGATACGCAATGCAAAAATAAGGACATCAAGAGGACTTTCGCTAAATGGAAACCTTCATAGAAGAGTCCATTCGGCGGGGTTGTAATGGGTCTTGGTAGAAACATAAGGGCGAGGAATTGTATTTGGTCATGTGGTGCTATAAATTTCGGGAAAATAAGATTCCAAAACTCCCAACATAACACAAACCAACTCAATAATATCAAGCTGACAAATACACAACATCTCTCAATATCATCAAATCATATCTCATCTCATAATCACCTCATCATCATCTCACATATCATGATATCTCAAAACCGAACCAATATATATAACTCCTAACCAACATAAATCCAATTCTTCCTCATTATGCAAAAATAAAATAAATGGCTCTTTATTCTTTTTTTTTTCTTTTCTATTTTTCCGTTTTTTTTTCTTCTTTTTTTTCTTTTCTTTTGAGCCCAAAATACATGAAAACCAAATGCATAAAAATGAGGGAAAAAATAAGCACATAACATTACATCTTCGCAAAACCATAAACCATAACAACACACTTTAGCTTCATTCTCCTCAATCTCCAAAATAGATTTCATAGCCCACTTAAAATCTCAATTCCCCTGGAATAAGGGTAAGGCTCATCATAGGCTAGGAATAATAATTTTGTGGAGCTATCAATAAAAAGGCTAAAGGCTCAAATTGGCTTCAAAGCAAGATATGACATAAGGTAGACATGGATAAATATGTGGCTAAAAGGTTGCCTCTATCATTTGAACTTATCAATAAATGAACATGTATATAATCGGCCTTGAAAATAGATAATCATGGCAATACTCAATGATAAATGCATATGAAGAGTAAATCACACAAGAAAAGCAAAAGGAATATAGATGTATCCCTTATAAGGCCAAAAACATCTCACTGGGACAAATGTTTGTCGAATTTCAAGCATACTCCCAAACTTAGATCATACATGCTCAATTACATATGCCTAATCATATTTCACATAAAAAAACCAATTTTCAGGATAAGATCAAATCATTCCAGAATTTCATGGGATTTATAAAATCATGACAGTATAAAGTCAAAATAGGACAAACTCAAATTAGATTAAAATATTTGATAACACAGTATGCAAAACCACAAACAAGGCTCACTTTTTTTCTTTAATTTTTCGACATTTTTCAATTTTTTTTTCATTTTTGACATTTTCTATAACATAAAAGAAATAACATAAACGAAATAACAAAAATTAAAAATAGAAATTAAAACATGAACTAACCTAACTAATTCACTTCACTGCTCCCCCCCCCCCCCTACACACACACTTACGTGTTGCATTGTCCTCAATGCATAAAAACACAAAAAGGAACAATGAAAAATAAAAATAAAGGGTTTGAATGAAGTAAATGACTAACCAATTACTGTGAAGGCAGGGTCTAGGGACCAGACCGCTGATTGATCAAATCCCTCAACAAGAGACAAGACTCTTGTAATTGATCGATCTTCCCAACCAGAATCGCATGAGACTTTGTCGGTGTCATCAATTCATCCGCCTGTTGGTTCTCAAATTCAGTCAATATCTTCTCCAAACAGACGATTTGCGAGGCATCTTAAACTACAGGTGGTCTCATCTCAATCTGCATATCTTCAACTTCGCTCGCAGGGGCCATAGGATCATCAGGCTTCCGCATATAAGTGTCAACAGGAACATGGCTCTGGCGGAAGTCCACTAATTTCAGTCCCATAGGTAGAATAGTAGGTAGATACTGATGATGAGACTGCTAGGGCGGCGGGCGCCGTGTACTCAGAACCTCAAATCCGAGTGAAAACGTAGGGAAATCGACGCCACACTCCTCCAAACATGAAACTTTCTTGGACAACTTGGTTTCAAAGGGTTCCTTGGTGATAGGTAGGGGAATGGTATGGGAAAGGTTGAATTTTTGTGGATGCAGGGTAATGATGAAAAGCCGTTTGGTGGCCAGAATCAATTGAAACCACAAGGCTTTAGGTTTTTGGAATGGATTCAAGTAGGCTTTTGGGTTTTGTAGATTTCTTGAGCAAGCTTGGTTGATTCAAAATAGGGAATAACAATAAATGGTGAGTTGGAGGAAAAATCTATCAAAAAAGAAAAATAGAAAATATTAGAACTAGATAGAATAGAAAATAGAAAAGATAGAAAATCTAATCCTAGGAAATAAAGAAACTAACCTAAAAAGAAAAATAATCTAATCCTAAGATAAATGGAAAATAAGTAAAAGATAAAATAAACCAACCTAAGATAGATAGAAATAATCTAACCCTAAAAATAGAAAAAAAATAATCTAATTCGAAAAAGAAAATAAAACTAGCCTAAACCGAAAATAACAAAAAATACAAAAGATAGAAACTTCCCTTCCAAGTTTATCAAAATTCGGATTCGTCAAGCGGACAGGGAGCGGCGGGCGCCATGTCCACAGAATGTGACTCTGCACTCCAAATCAACAAAACTCAGCTCCAACACAAGTTTTAACTTACCGTAGCTTCCAAAATTCAAAGACACGATTGATTCTACTTTACTGTATTGAAAACTAATTATGAAAATAGAAGTAACACTTCCTAACTGCCTTGGGTTGCCTCCCAAGAAGCGCCTTTGTTTCACGTCTTTGGCTCGATGTGATGCATTTCTTGATCAAGTTATCCCATCAAGATTATCCACACTTGTCCTTTTTAAGACAAGAAGGGGAACTTTAGGAACTTCTCCAACATATCCATAAATTGCATCCATCGATTCCTTCTTGAAATGAGTTACTCCTGGAGGTTGTCCTGCAATTGCAAAAACCTCAAAACTGTTAGGAATCGACTCCTCATAGGGAATAGCAATAGAATCATTTGAATTAGAAACATTGTCATGTGACTTAAACAAATTATCAATTTTCCTCTCAATGTCATCTTTCCCTAATCCAATTTCATCTTTGTTAAAAAAACTCAAGATTCATAAATTCAGTTTCAACAGAAGCATCTAACAAACCATTTGATTCATTCCTGTGATTACTTTAATTAGAGTCAAGAACATCTATAGAATCATTGGCAGAAGAAACAATAGGCTCAAATATAAAAAAATTCAATCTTTCTACCATCAAATTCCATAGTTAGTGACCCTTTATAACAATCAATCTTAGTCTTGGCCGTTTGCAAGAATGGCCTTCCCAAGATAATTGGGGATTTAGGTGTACCTTGTTTCATGTCTAGAATGAAGAAATTAGATAGAAATATCAAACCATTTACCTTTACCAAAGCATCCTCAACAACTCTTTTATGCTTAATACTAGAACGATCAACGAGTTGTATAGTAACACCAGTTTTAGACAATGCATAGAGACCCAAAAACATGTACAAGTTATAAGACTTAACATTGATTGAAGCACCTAGGTCTAACATAGCTTTGGTGAAGCTAGCATTACCTATTGCACATGGGATAGGAAACATACCTAGATCTTCGCATTTTTCAAGCAATCATTTCTGAATTAAAGCAGAAACGTTCTCACTTAAACTTACCTTTTCTTTCTTTCGCATCCTTTGCTTGCATTTCATCGTGCATAACTCTTTCAGAAATTTCGCATAGCGAGGCACAGTTTTAATCAAATTGAAAAGTGAAATATTTACCTCACAATGGGCAAAGGTGTCATAAAGAATTTGTTTGTCTTCCCACTTACGATCAAATCTTAAGGCATGAGGAATTGGTGGTGCAAGTCTCAAAACCTCAGAAGACCAGTCTTTAGAAGATTTCTTTGGGGATTGAACGACGTCAAAAGTCGGATCCATAACTGGATGCGGTGGTGGACGCCGTGGTGAGGGGCGGTCGGCGCCGCTATGCAGTGTGTCTCCAATTCCGTCTCGTCCTCTTTATTTCCCAAATCAACTTCTTTCCTAGGCCTCTCTTCCACATTCCTAGTGGGTATATTCACGTGTTTACCTCCTCTAAAGATCATGGTGCTAACATTCTCCTTCGGATTCACTACCACCTAAGATCGTAACTTTCCCGAATCTTTCGCTTTCAATTCACCAATTTCCTTAGCCATTTGACTCAGTAACTTTTCTTGAACACCCATCTTGTCCAATAACAACCTCAATGTCTAATCTCTATCTTCTTGTTGAGTTTTTCTAGGATGATTCTCAAATTGTCCTCTCTGAAAAGAAACCTGTTGTTGCTGGCCTCTGCCATTGAATCCACTTTGATAGTTTGAACTGTAGCCCGTATTGTAATTGTTACCAAAGTTGCGGCGAGTTCCATAATCCATAGTATTCACTTCAGCGGTGTCCTCATGAATAAAGGGACATTTATCATTCGGATGGGTTGGATCTCCACAAACACCATAAGATCTAGGCTGATGGGGTTGATTCATTTGCATATCCATCTTGTTCACCATCTCTATAAGCATATCGATATCATCCTTGTGTCCATCTCTCGAACTATCCAACTTATGAACTCCTCTAACTTCTTGGTGTCTCCCATATTGTTGCGATGCATTAGCCAACCCTTCAAAAATCTGCATTGCTTCCTGAGGTGTTTTATCCAAAATATCTCCTCCCCTAGTAGCATTGATGAAACTCCTATCGGTGTCAAGCAAGACTTCATAAAGATATAGCACTGGATCATCCTCGGGTACCCCATGTTGTGGACAACTACCCTTAATCTTCTTGAAGCGCTCAACATACTCATAAAGACTCTCCGTAGGTGATTGCTCAATACTGGATAGCTCCTTCTTAAGTTTGTTGAGGTGAGTCGCAGGAAAGTACTTTTGCAGGAAAGCTTTCTTCAATTGCACCCAAGTAGTAATGCTTTCTAGGGGTAGGTAATAAAGCAAATCGCTTGCAGAATCCTTTAAGGTAAAGGGGAACACTCTCAACATCAATTGGTCATCGTTCAGGCATTGGGGTCTATGTCTATCACACACACTCACAAAAGTAGAAAGGTGCTTGTTTGGTTCCTACCCAGGCAATCTAGGAAAGTAGGGCAAAATAGAAGACCAATTCGACTTATACTCAAATCTTGAACCCTCATGAAGATTAGGAAGACTAATTGCAAGGGGTTGAATACTAAAATTAGGTTCCTTTAGGTTTCTCTAGATCCTTCTTGGCGGATCAAAAACTTCGTATGCCATCTCCTTGTTTGTCTCAAACTCAAGCTTCCTCTTTAACCTAAGAGATTTTTCAATCTCAGAATCAAAAGACAAAGGCAATGAATTAGAAGATCTAGTTTGAACCATACAAGGACACGAAAGACTCAAAGTAAAGACTATTTGAAAGAGATACAGAAAAGCAAACTCCTTTCTTCTCCCCGGCAACGGCGCCAAGAATTCGATGGTAGACGAACGTCGGTGGAACTTTCACCCCTCCTCAAATAGTAATAATATCCAAAATTAAACACAAAACCAATAGATTAGGGAATCAATCACTTGATAAACCAAATAACTACTAGTATAGCGATGAAGTCCGCTGACGAACCCACAGGGAAAAGCGATTTCCTATTCAATAACTCTAAGCAAAGACTCTTATGACAAAGCAATGATTTGTAGCAAGTAACAAAGATTTAAAAGTAACCCGATTTATGATTGAAAAGTAAAATTATTATAAAAGTAGAAAGAACATTTCACCTGCAATTCTCTGACAATGGTTGGAATTCATGTTCCTCAGATTGATCTATTAATTATTCATAATTATAGGTCTACTTGACTAAAGTTGAGAGATCCGCAGAGATTCACTCATCTTATTCAATATCACTAAAGAATAGCATTAAGGACTCAAGTAATCCAGACCAATTGGCACATTGACTCAACGTAATTAAGACTAATAGGGGCATATCGAACTCAGACCTAATCGAATATCCTCAATATAGATCAATTGAAACCATCCACTACAAAGACAAAGAAACATCACTATCTCAATACCTTTGTTTCCTATCGAGAAAACAACAATGAATTCATAGCTAAGATGCAATTCCTAACATGGTGATCAAGCATAGAAAGGAACACAAATATGATAATTAAGCACAAGATGATAAGTAAGAATACGAATAACTAAATAGAATCAAATCCTCACAATCCAAACAACCATGTCTTTGAATCACATACAAAACTATGAGTTTAGCGACTCATAGGCCAATTCTCTCTCTCTCTAATTGTGTTCACAGTCTCACAATAATCAATCACTAACTGAATAGAACTAAAATAGTCTAATAAAGCATCTCAAAGAGTCGGCCACAACCCAATTAGGAATAGAATATAATAATAGGAAATAATAGTTTCGGATCCAAAATCGCAATTGCTGGAAACCAGCCCACGGCAGGCGCCATGCAAATGGCGGCGGGCGCTGCCTATGCAGTGTCCGACTTTCCTCAATTGTCTTCAATAAACTCCAATGTCGTGCTTTCTTGCTCCTCTTTAGCTTCCTCCTTTTCTTCCATATGCTCCAAAGTATGTCTCTTAAGCTCTTTCAAAGTCCATTCAAGTGTCGGAATTTAATTCTGCAGAATAAACACTAAAAAGGCTCAGATTCCAAAGTCGAATACTTCACAAGCAATATAGCAAACTAGACTGTTGTAGGAGGAAATCGAGTATCAAATATAACAAAATAAATCAAACCAGACTCTGCCTACGCAAATAATTACAAGACCTCCTCCTGATGTAGTAGTGGGAAGTCAGGATCGATCCACGAGGAAGCGTGTCAGTGGATCCTAGGTAGCGGAAGAAATCTCACGAACAGAAGTCGACAACAGGGTCCTCGATCTCGACTAGGGTAGTCGATAGAAGATCGGACAATCGAACACAGCAACAGCAACTCGGCACAGGCTACTCGATATCGATGAGGGGCTACTCGATATCGAGTACAGTCCTTGTCGACTTCAGGTTGGCTTGTCGATTTCCTGCACAAATAAGCTACGGCGACTCTAGGTCGAGAATCAGTAGTCGAGATCGAGTAGTGCTATTCGATCTCGAGTAGACAAAGGATAAAAACGAAAGAAAATAAACGCAAAGGCTTTGGGATTTCGAACTAAACTGTATGTAAAAGACTTCCAAGATTGGGGTTTGCACAACGATAACCAAGCATGCATAAGGCAGAAATAAAACAGATAATCATATAAATTGCATCAAGGACAAGCCTTCTCCTTTTCCAACAATTAGACAACTCTTTCAAGAAACCCTAATTGTCTCTACTAATTTTATGTTTACAATCCAAGTTGTTAGCATGGATCTCCATTAGATGGGCAATAAACACATAAACAAGTAGGAGATGCTCAAAACATGATAAAAGTCAGATCTTTACCTCAATTATGCATGGCTATCGTCGGGCTCGCCCCAACCCTAGAAGTGGGTTGACTACTCGCGCTTCATCGCAAACTCAGACATCGTCGATTGAAAGAAAACAACTTGCATTAAACTATATTCAAAAGACTTTACAATCCCGGCAATCCAACTCTCGTTGAACGCCAAAACTCTAAAACCTCTGAACTCCTAAAACTCTATGTGTAACTACTTGTCTCTGACTGAAATTGAATGATTAAAACTCAGCCCCCATGGGCTTTATTTATAGCCTTCTAATCCTTGCTAGTCAAGGATAGAAATCTCTATCTATATCTAAAACTATATCTAAAATGTTTAAGGATAAATAAAAGCAACAAAGAAATTAAATCTAAATATATCTAAATGTCTTCATGTGGATAAATCTCTCTCTTCATGATATATCTTGATAAATTCGGATAGAATCGGCAGTCTTCGGGCCCAAGCAACCCCAAGTCGAGTAGAATTGGTTAAACCGAGTAACGCGGCTCTGGAGGTCTACTCGATCTCGACAAAAGTCTAGTCGATCTCGAGTAGGATTATGGTCGACTGGCTTGGCTCGTCGTCTCGGCTAGCAGGTCCTCGATGTGGCTCAGTCATGACTCTGACCGTACTCGATCTCGAGGAGAGCGCGTCTATCTCGACGAGTAATGTGTTCTCGACTTGGTCTTCCGAGGTTGCCGAGCAACCCTTCTTGACATGCTCGGATGTGGGCTTGTCGACTTCGATGATGCTCCTCGATCTCGACGACAACGGATCATCGACTTGGCCAGCTTGGTGTTGTCGAGTGGCCTCTTGTCGATATGCTCGGACACAGGCTTCTGGGCTTCCTCGATCTCAACAAGGTCTTATCGATCTCGAGTAGATCTTGGCCTGGTGTTGTCGAGCAGTATCTCCTCGACATGGCTCAGGGAATGGGGGTTTGGCACTTGTCGATCTCGATGAGACCTTAGTCGAGATCGAGTAGAGTTGCTGCTTCTGTCTTTGCTCCTTGGTTTTCTCCCGAAATGTTTCCATATTCTGCAATATTAAACAGAAACTTATGTAGATCTCCATTTCTAACAAATAAGCATATACTACATAAATTCGACATATTCCCAACCCGAAATATGCAAAATATAAAGAATATGGAACTAAAACATGCATAAAGACATGGATACTTTGGAGACATCAAATCACCCCATACTTAGACTTGCTTGTCCTCAAGCAATAACCAAACAATAACCAAGACCTACAACACATCCTTCAAGTCTTCGCCTTTGTCAAAAGCAACATCTCAAGTGGTAGCAATGTAAGACAAGTGAATTTAACGTCATCAAACATATATAAGCGATCCATAGGCATAGGCAGTATAAATCCAACCTCTCAGGAATAATGTGTTTATACTCAACTCTTAAATGTGTTTAGGCTATGAAGATCAACTCTCAACTCAATTCCATACACAATCTCGTAAACATTGTAATTAAACATGAATCCACTTCGCAACCAATTATGAAAATGCAACAAGAATTATCAGGAGGACTTCGCTCAATGGAAGTCTTCAAAGAAGATTCCATTCGGCGGGGTTGTAATGGGGCTTGGTAAGAAATAATAAGGTATGGAATTATTTGGCCATGTGGTGCTAAATAAAATTCGGGAATCAAGACTCCTAAATCTTCCAACATAACCAAACCATAACTTCCCAATCATATGCATCAACCAAACTCTCCAATTTGTCTCAATGGAGTATATAACCTTTCAAACAAGGTTATTAGGATCGGGATTCTAGTATCGAATCACAACATTGTATGTGGATCGGATCGTAAGATCCCATTAGGGGATCGTAAGATCCTCGAAATATAATAAAATAATAAAATATACAATATATAAAAAATATATACAATAAAGTGGTTTAATTTAAAATTCTAGAATGAGGAAAAAATGTTAGTTACAAAATATATTTTGGTTTCAAAAGATAAAAAGCTACATTTACGACCTTAAACATTGTCATATTGATTAAAAGACTCGAAAACAATTGTCTCTAAGCCATTTTTTGCGTTTTATACATGAATGTATATATTTAAACTCCCTAAAATCAACCAAGGAAACAAAACAAATGTTTGAAAAATACATATTGTTAATAAAAATAGGATATTTAGAATCGAGTAGGATCGTAAGATCCTATAGATCCATTAAGATTCTAAAGATCCTATAATAGATCCTACACAAAAAAGATTCTATGCATAGATCCAGATCGGGCTCCTACATAGGATCGTAGGATCTTAGGATTCTAAAGATCCGGATCGGGATTCTAATAACAATGCTTTCAAACTATCTAAATCTCTCCAAAATATGTATCTTGCAAAATAATGAAAGAAATAAGGTAAATTTGGCTCATGCACTTTATTCATATACATATGTACTTTTTCTCTTCTTCTTTTTTTTCGGATTTTTTTTTCTTTTTTTTTTCTTTTTTTTTTTGAAACGAAAATATAAAATAATACTAGAGGTGCATTTATAATGTGAGCCAAAAATCCTTTTAGATAATATGCCTAGCAAGATAAAAATGTACAACCAACCCATATCTCAATAATTTCCACAATCCTTCTTGAAATGCAACATAAGCTCATTCTTTCCACAAATCATCATTCTAACCAACTCTAAGTCTTAATTCCCAAATGGGGGTCAGGCTCAATTTGGCTAAGGATAATTTTGTGGAGTTTACAATAAAAGTCTCAGGCTAATATTCTGGCTTCAAGCAGGGATAATGTAGGGTAGGTAAAGAGAGGATAAACTTGGCTTAAAAGGTGCCTCCATCATTTAATTCTCATTAACATAAACATATAAATGCATTGGCTTTGAATAACTATCACAATATTTAGAGATGCATAGGAAGAGTAAATACACTCAAGAAAGCAGAGGGATTTTTAATGTTCTCCCTATAAGGCCAAAATTCTCACTGGGATAATTTTTGTTGGATTTTTACCTTTAGCTTAGGATCATATGTGCTCAATTTCATCACAAGTTTACAATCCACATAAAAACCATTTTGAGGACTTAGGCTAAACCTTCCAAACACGCCATAGGATTTATATGATAAAGTCAGTCATTATTTATCATCATAGGACATCTAAGTTAGGGTATAAAAACTAAAGCAATGCAAAATTTAAACATGCATATTTTTTTCATTTTTCTACATTTTCTAT
The DNA here is from genome assembly GCA_963922045.1 of Persicaria maculosa. Classification (NCBI taxonomy): domain Eukaryota; kingdom Viridiplantae; phylum Streptophyta; class Magnoliopsida; order Caryophyllales; family Polygonaceae; genus Persicaria; species Persicaria maculosa. The sequence continues at coordinate 22,543,950 of OY998254.1, forward strand.
TTTTTTTTATGTAACTAAAAACAAGACTTAAAGTATGACAAAAGACCGAAATGCATAAAATTTAAACATGAATGCATAACATAAAAATTTTAAAATTTCACCATGTGAAACCAAAAGCAAGACTAACACATATGATAATGAGAATGAGCCCTTCCCCCACCCCATACTTAAAATTTACAGTGTCCCCACTATATAAAATCAAATAAAAACAAGAGTAAAGGAAGGAACTCACAGGATAACAAATCGAGGAAGGCGAATCAGTGTTTGTCGAGTAGGTTGCTCGTCGATATCGAGTACAGTGTACTCGATCTCGTGTAGGCTCTCAGCGTCTGGTGGAATCCGAAGTCGAGGAGCGTCTGGGCTTGTCGATGTCGAGTACGTCTACTCGAGATCGAGTAACTTCTGGGCTTCTCCTCCTTGTCAAAATCGACTTGGCCTTCGTCGATTCAGATTGGTTTTCAGGGACTTCCTATTCCACCTTTCGCGATTCTTATATGCTTGCCGACCTAAAAGTGTTAGATTGCACAAGAAACAAGACTATCCACATGAACTATTCTAAAAGACATAAAACAAAAACCAAAAAACCAAAAACCAAAAACTAAAAAGTTCAAAAATCCCAAAAATTCATAAAGTTTATATACATGCTCTAGATTTTAGAGTCGCTAGGCCGACTTTTCCGTTTGCGCTTAAGGACCATTATTGTGAGGTCTGCTCATGCTTGGCCCTTCTCTTGGATCATCTAGGTCCTGATGGTAGTATGCAAGCTCAGTTGATAGGTGGTTGCTTGCATCATCTCTCTTCTCTTTCTTTCTCTTCCTTCTAGCCTTTAGCTTTCGCAGATTTTCTTGCCACTAGGTCTTACCTCCCCTTAATTTATTGAAAAATTTCTTTATGGACTGAGGGGGAGTAAAATTCATACCTGAACTTACCTTTTCGGACCCAAAACAGGAAACTTTGGGCTTGGGGCTAGTCGAGATCGAATACAGCTGGTCGACCTCGAGTACAGGGACCCCATACTTAGGCTCTTGGCAAGTTTCTGGCTCAACAGTGGTGATCGACATCGACAAGGGCTTGTCGAGATCGAGTAGAAGCCTTGTCGAGATTGAGTTGGCTTTGTCGATCTCGAGTACAGTGTTGGCTCCTTCCTCCGCTGTTTGCTTGGTCCCGTGGTTGCTGATGCTTTTCACCTCCAGTCATGAAATTTTCTCTTTTGCAGGGCCAAAAGAGAAATCCAAAACCTCATCGCCTACGGTGAAGGTGAGCGATCTATTCTTGACACTTATTTTGGCATCTGCAGTAGCTAAGAATGGTCTACCAATAATAATAGGGCTAGTAGGATCTTCAGCACAGTCAATGATAAGGAAATCTGCTGGGACAAAGAATTTACCAACCTGGACAGGGACGTTCTCCACTATACCTGTAGGGATGACCACTGCATTGTTCGCCATGTATAGTTTGGCATCCACAGGTTCTATGCATCCTATTTTTACCTTCCGCCAGATTGATAGAGGCATGATGCTCACACTTGCTCCTAAATCGCAAAGAGAATCATATTTATATTGTCCAAAACCCACAGTAACAGAAAACTTACCAGGGTCGGGCCTCTTTTCAGGGAAGTGGAGTACTTTGCATTCGTCTGCGATCTCTGAGATAGATCGCTTCTTGCTCAGGATTTCCTTTAGAAATTTGACATATCCAGGCATCTCTTGCAGGGCTTCTGTAAAAGAAATAGAAACATTCAGTTCTTGCAGCATGTTAACAAACCTGGTAAACCTACCTGCCGTGGGATCTTTCTGAGCTTTTGAAGGGAAAGGCAGGGGTTTTTTCTGTTTTGGAGCCAGATCAGCTGTCGAAGGTGTTGCAGAGTCGTCGACGTCGGCCAGATGCTGCTCCTCGATCTCGACCAGAGGCTTGTCGATCTCGACTTGAGGCTTGTCGATCTCGACTTGGGTTGTCGACCTCGAGTTGCTAGGCTTCGCAGTGGAATCCGAGCTCAGCTTCTGGTCTGCGTCGAGTAGGGTCTTGTCGAGATCGAGTACGGGCTCCTCGAGGTCGAGTTGGGTCTGCTCTGCATCGAGTTGCTGCTCTGCTTTGATTTGCTGTTTCCCGACCTCTGGCTCGTGTAACTGATGCCCGCTCCTGAGTTTGATAGCTGCGACGTGTCCGATCTTCCCTTTAGGATTTGGTTCTGTTTGCCCAGGGAGCTGTCCGGAAGGTCGTGGGATCTGCGCAGCGATTTGTCCCATCTGGGTCTCAATGCCTTTCTTCCAGATGTCTAGCTCTCCAAATTTTGTGTTGAAGTTCTGGAGCTGATTGTTGATGGTGTTTGTAGCCTGCAGGTTCTGTGCATGATTCCAATGCATCTCCTCAAGGATTAGCTACAGATCATCCTTCTTTTGATCCCTTTCTGGATGTCCTGGAGCGCTGTAGGGTGGGGGATTCCTAGGAGGACCTTGGTTCCACTGAGGTTGATAGAACCTTTGATCTCCCATGTAGCGATTTGGACCCCCAGCGTAGGCTGCTTCCTCATGTGTCTCTGCCATTCTGACTTGCTCAGTGTGAGGGCACTCAGTAGTTGTGTGCCTTTGTGATCCGCATTCGATGCAAGGCTGATTGACAGATAGATATTTGACTTGCTTGAGGAGCTTGCGATTCTGGTCTCTGCAGAACTGCTCCCTGACATCTGGGTCAATCTCCTTTGCTGGCTCATAGAGTGGCATAGATGGTGATGGCCTGGCATAGGAGTTCTCCTCATAGTTTGTAGTAGACCCATATTTGTTGTCATAATTAGTGAGCTTGTCTAGCACACCCCATGCGTCAACTGGCGGCATCGTCAGATACTTATAGCGAGTATACTGGTTGATTCTATCCTTGGTGACTTGATCAAGAGAGTTGAAGAAGATCTCTTGAATGACGTAGGGTGGCTGTCCATGAGTAGGGCAAGATCGCATCAGTTCTTTGTAGCGTTCCCATGCCCTTGCCAGCGGTTCCCCTTGCTTCTGTTTGAAGGCGGTGATTTTCTGGCGGAGAAGTGCTGTCTTGGCAGGTGGAAAGAATTTATTCAGAAACTCTTGCTCTACTTGGGCCCATGTTGTGAGTGATCTTGGTTTCAGCCCTTCGAGCCACTTCAGTGCAGGCCCAGCGAGAGACCAGCGGAAAGCTTTCATCTTGACATATTCCAGAGTTGTACCTTCAGCAAGAGTACGGCACATGTCATGAAAATTGGTAATATGTTCAAGAGGACACTCATTAAATCTTCCATAAAAAACATTGTTTTTAAGTTCTATAAGAAACTGAGTGCGAATTTCAAAGGAGTTTTCAGGGATAAGGATCGCCGATTCAGGCATGACGAGAGTTGGATGCATATAATCCTCTGCTGTAGTTGGATATTGGGCAAGCTCAGCTTCTTCTTGCTCCCTTGCTGCTTTCTCAGCGGCGATAGCAGCATCTTTAGTGGCGATAGCAGCATCTCTAGTGGCTAGCTCCCTTGTAAGTCTAGCAATCAGCTGTTCTTGTGTTTCAGCGGCGGCCATGGCTCTTTTTAGTCTAGCGTGGGCTTGTATAAGGCGTTCTGGGTTGTCTAAGCCGTCAAACTCAGGTGGTTGACCAGAACGGCGCATATACCTGAAAAGTAACTCAGAGTAGATGTGAGATTCAACTACCTAAGGCGCGAATGATAGCTTCCCCGGCAACGGCGCCAATTTGTTGATAGGAGGAAATCGAGTATGAAATATAACAAAATAAATCAAACCAGACTCTGCCTACGCAAATAATTACAAGACCTCCTCCTGATGTAGTAGTGGGAAGTCAGGATCGATCCACGAGGAAGCGTGCCAGCGGATCCTAGGTAGCGGAAGAAATCTCACGAACAGAAGTCGACAACAGGGTCCTCGATCTCGACTAGGGTAGTCGACAGAAGATCGGACAGTCGAACACAGCAGCAGCAAATCGGCACAGGCTACTCGATATCGACGAGGGGCTACTCGATATCGAGTATAGTCCTTGTCGACTTCGGGTTGGCTTGTCGATTTCCTGCACAAATAAGCTACGGCGACTCTAGGTCGAGAATCGGAAGTCGTGATCGAGTAGTGCTATTCGATCTCGAGTAGACAGAGGATAAAAATGAAAGAAAATAAACGCAAAGGCTTTGGGATTTCGAACTAAACTGTATGTAAAAGACTTCCAAGATTGGGGTTTGCACAACGATAACCAAGCATGCATAAGGCAGAAATAAAACAGATAATCATGTAAATCGCATCAAGGACAAGCCTTCGCCTTTTCCAACAATTAGACAACTCTTTCAAGAAACCCTAATTGTCTCTACTAATTTTATGTTTACAATCCAAGTTGTTAGCATGGATCTCCATTAGATGGGCAATAAACACATAAACAAGTAGGAGATGCTCAAAACATGATAAAAGTCAGATCTTTACCTCAATTATGCATGGCTATCGTCGGGCTCGCCCCAACCCTAGAAGTGGGTTGACTACTCGCGCTTCATCGCAAACTCAGATATCGTCGATTGAAAGAAAACAACTTGCATTAAACTATATTCAAAAGACTTTACAATCCCGGCAATCCAACTCTCATTGAACGCCAAAACCCTAAAACCTCTGAACTCCTAAAACTCTATGTGTAACTACTTGTCTCTGACTGAAATTGAATGATTAAAACTCAGCCCCCATGGGCTTTATTTATAGCCTTCTAATCCTTGCTAGTCAAGGATAGAAATCTCTATCTATATCTAAAACTATATCTAAAATGTTTAAGGATAAATAAAAGCAACAAAGAAATTAAATCTAAATATATCTAAATGTCTTCATGTGGATAAATCTCTCTCTTCATGATATATCTTGATAAATTCGGATAGAATCGGCAGTCTTCGGGCCCAAGCAACCCCAAGTCGAGTAGAATTGGTTAAACCGAGTAACGCGTCTCTGGAGGTCTACTCGATCTCGACAAAAGTCTAGTCGATCTCGAGTAGGATTATGGTCGACTGGCTTGGCTCGTCGTCTCGGCTAGCAGGTCCTCGATGTGGCTCAGTCATGACTCTGACCGTACTCGATCTCGAGGAGAGCTCGTCTATCTCGACGAGTAATGTGTTCTCGACTTGGTCTTCCGAGGTTGCCGAGCAACCCTTCTCGACATGCTCGGATGTGGGCTTGTCGACTTCGATGACGCTCCTTGATCTCGACGACAACGGATCATCGACTTGGCCAACTTGATGTTGTCGAGTTGCCTCTTGTCGATATGCTCGGACACAGGCTTCTGGGCTTCCTCGATCTCGACAAGGTCTTGTCGATCTCGAGTAGATCTTGGCCTGGTGTTGTCGAGCAGTATCTCCTCGACATGGCTCAGGGAATGGGGGTTTGGCACTTGTCGATCTCGATGAGACCTTGGTCGAGATCGAGTAGACTTGCTGCTTCCGTCTTCGGTCCTTGGTTTTCTCCCGAAATGTTTCCATATTCTGCAATATTAAACAGAAACTTATGTAGATCTCCATTTCTAACAAATAAGCATATACTACATAAATTCGACATATTCCCAACCCGAAATATGCAAAATATAAAGAATATGGAACTAAAACATGCATAAAGACATGGCTACTTTGGAGACATCATAGACTCAAATGATAGCAAAACCACTACCTAATTGCAATAAGAAATACATATAATGCCTATATGAAATATGCATTATCAATATCCTACCAAATAACACTTGGAATTTACAAAAAATTTGGGAAATCCTACCTACGGACCTTGTAGATATAATTACAAGTATCCCCCTTTCTTCGTAGGATATTGAAGATAGACTCTATTGAAAACCTAGTTGTGATGGTTGGTTTTCAACTTCTAGCGCTTCAAAATTAATCATGAACTCTGATGACACTGAGATAGAACTTTTCTATGGAATATGGAAAATTGAGTGTCCACCAAAGGTAAGAAATTTCCTTTGGAAAATGGGATTTGATGGATTACCTACTAAACCTAGATTGCTAAATAAAGGGATACATATGCCCATGGATTGTATCTTTTGCAATGCTAGGGTAGCAGACGTTATCCATCTCCTTATGGAAGACCCGACAACTTTAAGAACCATTGGATCTCTGGATAGAGATATTGAATGACAAATCACAAATACTGAAAAAAGGAGTCAACGTATAAAGACCATAACCAATGAAATATTTAGACATCCAAACCCTGAACAAAAACCAAATTTGGCTTTCTCGTGGTAGTGCATTTGGACTAAAAGAAACAAGATTATATTTGAAAATCAGAACTTATAAACAATAGATGAAATGGCAGCCATAATCAAACACCACATGAAAAATTGAAGACAAACTAAACAATATGACTCAGACGAAGAAGACGAAAACATAATGAGAGTGAATCCCAAAAACAACTCTTGCAAGAGGAAGGCTATTAGATGGCGTAAACTTGAGAATGGCGTCTTTAAACTTAATTTTGATTGCGCTAAATCCTTGTCTGGTTCTCCTTCTATAGGTTTTGTAATCAGAGATGACGATGATAGGATGATTACTTGCGATGCTAGTAGGTGTGGGCAGGCGTAAACGCTCCAGGTTAAGGCCGTTGGTTTGCAGCTCGGGTTGCTGGAAGATCAAAGGCTGGGGATCCGAAGAGTTGTTGTGGATGGAGATTGCCTCATGACCGTCATTGTGATCAATGGTGCTTGGTGGACTACTTGGGAGATTGAGATTCTTATCTCGGATGCTCGTCATTTGCTTCGCTTGATTGAGTCGGCCTCCGTGTCTCACATTTTTAGGGAAGCGAACTGAGCTGCTGATTAACTCGCTCATTTGGCCTTAAAGTGCGATTCCTCATCATGGAGTTCTGATTTGGAGTTTCAATCTTTCATTTGCAAGGACGCTCTTTGGTGGTTGTACAACCGTGGTTGACACCCCCAAACTCTTGGGTAGTGGTACAACCACTCTTGTATATATATTATAATAGTGTACAATACCATGTATATATATACACACACTACACACTCTATTGTGCATATACACTCATATTTCAACAAAAAAAAAATATAATGTGCATATATACACATAAAACGTGTACATACACGCACAATATATATATATATAAAGGGGATGGTTCCCTTATGCACACCCCTTAGGGTATATCTTGTGCACAATTATGAGCCTTGGATCTAATGGAATGGATAGCCAAGATTTAAGTGGTTTTTTTTCTTTTTCTGAAAAATCTTGTAGGACCCGTTAAAAAAAGCACTCACTCTCTCCTCTTGCCCTCTAATGCTGTACGTGTAACTCAACTCCCTTGAATTTTTTTTTTGCTGATTTTCTTAAAAATGTAAAGAATTTTAATGATTTTTTAAAAAATAAATTATTATGGGTGATTTATTGGTAGGACTCACGTAATTTCATTTGGTTAAAAATTTGATAATTTCACCGAATAATATTTCACATCCTACCGAATAATGTTATGTTATCTTTTTCTATCCAATTCATACCAAAATTTAACAATTCTACTGAATAATTTGTCACATGTTACCGAATAATGATCATTTTTTTTGTCAATTAATTTCAGATAATAAAAAAAACCTTCAAATCTCCAAACAATACTTATAATTTATACGAATAATGCTTCATATTTCACCAAATAATGTCTCACATCTCACTGAATAATGTTTTGTTTTATGTTGTTGCCAAACCGAAGTCCATATTCTGACGAATAATAAATCAGATTTCACTGAATGATTTACCAACCTAATATCATTGGTTACTAAAATTTGACACATATATCTGACAAATAATAAATCAAAATTATGCATATCGAAAACCCTACCCAAAATTTCGGGCATCTAATCACACCAGGAGAAACCCCGTTCTCGGAATTCGCCCTCTGCCTCCTATGAAACTTGACAGGCTTGTCCTCCGCCGAGAAATCCAATTTAGCACCCTTCTCGCCGGCAGCAACGGTGTTCAACCAAGAAAAGCTCAAACCTTTACGGGTCTTCTTCAGAGCAACCCAGGGCCTAACCGTCGTCACTCCATTGGAGGTCGTGAAGCAGCGGAACCGAGCGCTACCGGCGACTAGGCTAGAGGAGGTATCGGCGGGGAGGGGAATGCACGCGACACCCCACCGCCTTCGAAGCTGATCAGAAACACCACCACCTCGCCTCACCGCCGGTCTCCTAAATCACCGCTTTGCCTCCGCGCTCACCTATCCTCCGCTCCGATTCTCTTCCGGTCGCCTGCGGTGATAGACGTGCAGAGGAAGAGGATCACCGGCGGGGAGAGGCTACCGACCACCTGTATTAAAGAGGAAGAGGATTGCCGGATAGCGGATTGCCGCTCTGGGAGGAGAAGGAGGTTGATGATTGACGCTTCACAACGCTAAACAGACTAGGGTTTTATTAGTTTAAGTTACACGCGCTTGTCATAGGTTACTGGTGCAATTGGGCCTCATTTAACATATTTTTTTTTTAAAAAAAAAACTATTGACGTGGCATGATCCTGGGCGCCTATTCCATATAGATCAATGGTCGGAATGTATAACAAAGTAGAATAAAGATACTCTAGAAGGGGGTGTTGAATAGAGTATGCCAACTTTTCGCTGTCAATCTCAATACTTTTGAAATGCTTGCCAAACCCTTTGGGAGGAAACTCAATTCTTTCGATTGGGATACCTGAATCACAACAAAGTTATACAATTCGAAACAAGTGCGGAAATAATGGTAAAGCAATAAGTAAAGAACGACGAATTGTTAACGAGGTTCGGCTCCTTTAAAGCTTAGTCCCCGCCTAGGGTTCTTCCACAACCCTAGGATTTAACAGGCTTTATTGATTCACAAAACTTAGGATCCTAACAGCTCACCGAGAAGCCTCTCTCCTACACGACTGCAATCTAGTCAACTCACGTTCCCTTGGAGTCCTAGACCAATCTAGAAGAGCCCCACCTCTCTCAGCTATCTAATACAATCCTCTTACACTCGCGAATCAATTGCCAAGTGCATACTTCCTGAGTTATATAAACCCTCGAGTATAACACTCTCTCAGAATATATCGTATAAGCTCATTGTGTAACTCTCAAATGCTTTGACACAAAAGATAAAACTCTTAACACCTAGCAGAGAGTACCCGTAGAAGAAAGATTGACTTGAGGGCTGAGTGTGCGTTGTAGTTCAATGATCGTCAGTGTTCAACTCATGTCCCTCTTCTCTCTTCTTCATCTCCTTTTATACTCGATCAAATCGGCGCCATTTGAAACAAAAATCTTCACCCAACGGCTACTTGATATCATGGTTTAGGAAGTATCTTCGCAATCTTCTATTCCGGGAAACTGCAAAGCCACAATCCACCTGATTTGATCTTCATATCTTTCAGCTTTAAGGAAGGAGATTTCTTTGAAATCTTTGTTGTATGGTTAGTATAAAATATGTATAATAATATTCGGAAACCATACATAATATATATATAAGATAATAAATAAAATACAGGTTTTGAATTTCATCAATATCGATTTAGCTTCAAGACCTTTGACACAAGCTTTGTGTTAAAGCCTTTGAAACCATTTCCGATTTTCATCAAGGGAGTGGAGTTATCATATATATATATATATAGGAATTTTAAATGAACACACGGAAAGCAGAAAAATACTGCAAACGCTCTCTTCTTCCCTTCTATTGTCCTGGTTTTTGTTCTTCTAGGTTTGCTCCAGCGGCTTCTTAGCCTTGTGGGTGGCCTCTACCGGTGGCAGGGTATCTCCTACTGGATGAACTTTTCTTCTCACCTCAATAATAACAATTAGATTACCCTTTTAAAATCTCACAAAACCCCAAGCCTCATTTGTCAATTTTTTGTTGATCTTTGTTACATCAGAAAATACATGATCTATTCCAACAACAATGAAAACTTTACTCGATCTGGTAGGGGTGCTTCTTTAGATCCCACAGATCTCATTACTCTACAAAATTTTTATAGGTTGGGAGATGTTATCTCCCTCCTAAAACTTCAAACTCAACCTTTACACAACCCTTACAATTATACTTATCTTACCAATGTTTCTATTAACACTAATTGGATAGTTAATCCTCCTATTAATTGTAAAATTAGATATCATTATGAGCGTGAAAAGCAAATCAGTGGCCAGTTGGAGATGGTTGAGGGGCGGTTTACTGCTTCTCTCTTGGTGTCCAAGCTCAAACAACCTATGGGAGAACAGACCCTTGAGATTACCCAAGAACACGAGAAAAAAACTATGAGTAAGTTGAATCTGGACTACAAATATGAGATATCCAAACAGGCATGCAGCAAAGCCGAGATTAAAGGTATCATTACATCTAGTAATTTGATTTTCCCTGTGAATTTAGTATCTATTACCCAAAGTAGATCCATCTCTTGCATGCATTGCTGATCTTCAAAGGACTAGAACTTTAACATGCGCCTTCTTCTGTCTTCCTCTACCAATCTGTCTAACTTGGTTCTCTCAAATATCATGGATCAACAAGTTTATTTTGTTGAAGCCCTCATAAATACTATTAGCCAAGGCATTTTCTTTTATCCCATGCCTAACCAAACACATGTCCCTGATCCTGCTCTTCCTAGAGTAGGGGAAAATCATAATGTGAATCAACAAGTTGTTGATCAACCACCGATTCATGTCATTCCCCTAAGTTGTACTCCTGTTGTTAAAACTAATACCACACCTGTCTTTTTCTTTGATCCTTACTATATCCTGTTGTAGGAGGAAATCAAGAATGCAAATATAAAATACGATTAAATTAAAGCAAACCAGATTCCGTCCCTTGCAAATGATTACAAGACTTCCTCCCGATGCAGCAGTGGGAAGTCAGGATCGATCCACGAGGAAGCGTGTCAGCGGATCCTAGGCAGCGGAGAAATCTCACGGACAGAAGTCGACCACAGTTGTCCTCGATATCGACTAGGGTTAGTCGATAGAAAATCGGACAAGTCGAGCACAGCGCAGCAGCAGCTCCCGGCGGTTTTGGTCGAGATCGAGTAAGGATTACTCGAGATCGAGTAAGCTTGTCGACGTCGATGACTGGCTTGTCGAACACCTGCACACAGAAGCTACAACGATCTGGATCGAGAATCAGTACTCGATATCGAGGAGTGCAAGTCGATATCGAGGAAGACAAAAAACTAAAACGAAATAAAGTAAAAATAAATGCTTTTGGGTTTTCGAAATAAACTGTAAAGGACTTCCAAGATTGGGGTTTGCGACAACGATAACCAAGCATGCATAAGACAAGAATAAAACAGATAATCATGTAATTCGCATCAAAGGACTAAGCTTTCGCCTTTTCCAACAATTAGACAACTCTTTCAAGAAACCCTAATTGTCTCTACCGATTTTATGTTTACAATCCAAGTTGTTAGCATGGACCTCCATTAGATGGGTAATAAACACATAACAAGTAGTAGATGCTCAAAACATGATAAAAGTCGGATCTTTACCTCAAATATGCATGGCTATCGTCGGGCTAGCCCCAACCCTAGAAGTGGGTGGACTACTCGCGCCTCATCGCAATCGCACACATTGATTTATGAAAAGAAACTTGCATTAAACTAAATTCAAAGTCTTTACAATCCCGGCAATCCAACTCTCGTTGAATGCCAAAATCCTAAAACCTTCGAACTCCTAAAACTTCTCTTTGAACTACTTCTCTAGCTTCTGAATTGAATGATTCCTAAAATCAGCCCCATGGGCTTTATTTATAGCCTTCTACTCCTTGCTATTCAAGGATAGAATATCTCTATCTATATTTAAAAGCTTAAAAGATAAATAAATGCAATAAAGGAATTAAACCCATAAAGGGAAATTATATCTAAAATCCTAAAATATCTTCAAAGTGGATAAATCTTCTCTTCCATGATGGATCTTTATAGAATCGGATAGACTCGGCAATCTTCGGCCCCTAAGGAATCCCAATCCGAGTAGGACATCTCAAAACGCGTTACGCGGCCTCTGAAAGATTTCCTCGATCTCGAGTAATTTTGGACATCGACTAGGTTGGCTTGGGCTGGTCGGGCAGCTCTTCTCGACATGCTCGGACATGTGACTTGGCTTTCGTCGATATTGAGGACTTCTCTCGATATCGAGTAGTGGTGTCCGGCCTGTCTGGCCAGGTCGGGTAGTGCTCCTCGGCATCCCCGATCAGGTTGTCTTCGACTCCGGGCATGGTCTTCAGAGCTTAGTTGATCTCGAGTAACATACTCGATCTCGAGTAACTTCCTGGAGTCGGGTTCTTCATCTCTCGGCTTCTCGACATGGTGTTCCTCGATCGTGATGTGTTCAGGCTCTTTTGTCGATGCCGAGGAAATTAAGTCGATATCGAGTAAAGTGTGGCCTCCGTCTTTGCTTCTTGGTTTTCTCCCGAAATGGCTCAATATTCTGCAATATTAAATAGAAACTTATGTAGATCTCTATTTCTGGCAAATAAGCATATACTACATAAATTCGACATATTCCCAACCCGAAATATGCAAAGTGTATAAAATATGGAACTAAAATATGCATAAAAACATGGCTACTTTAGAGACATCAAATCACCCCATACTTAGACTTGCTTGTCCTCAAGCAATAACTAAACAATAACCAAGACCTACAATACATCCTTCAAGTCTTCGCCTTTTGTCAAAAGCAACATCTCAAGCAGTAGCAATGTAAGACAAGTGAATTTAACGTCATCACACATATATGACCGATCCATGGGCATAGGAAATATAAATCCAACCTCATAAGGATAATGTGTTTATACTCAGCTCTCAATGTGTTTAGGCTATGTAGATCAACTCTCAACTCAATTCCATATACGATCTCATAAACATTGCAATTTAAATATGAATCCACTTCGCAACCAATTATGAAAATGCAACAATAATTATCAGGAGGACTTCGCTCAATAGAAGTCTTCAAAGAAGATTCCATTCGGCGGGGTTGTAATGGGGCTTGGTAAGAAATAAAAGGTATGGAATTATTTGGCCAGGTGGTGCTTAATAAAATTCGGGAATCAAGACTCCTAAATCTCCAACACAACTCAACCAAACCATAACTCTCAATCATATGCATCAACCAAACTCTCCATCTTATCTCGATGAAGTATGTAACCTTTCAAACTTCCTTTACCTTCTCCAAAGTATGCATTTTGCGAAAATGAAAGAAATAAGGTAAATTTGGCTCATGCACTTTATTCACAAACACATATACACACTTTTCTTTCTCTTTTTCTCTTTTTTTTTCGATTTTTTTTTAAACGAAAATAACTAGTGCATTTATAGGGTGAGCCAAAAATCGTTTTACATAGTATGCATAGATAGAACCAACCCATATCTCAATAACTTCAAAAAAATCCTCGTCACTTGAAAAGAAATATAAGCTTATTTCTTCCACAAACCATTATTTCAACCAACTCTAAGTCTTAATTCCCAAATGGGGGTCAGGCTCAATTTGGCTAAGGATAATTTTGTGGAGTTTATAATAAAAGTCTCAGGCTAATGTTCTGGCTTCAAGCAGGGGTAATGCAGGGTAGGTAAAGAGAGGAAAAATATGGCTTAAAAGGTGCCTCCATCATTTAATTCTCATTCACATAAACATATAAATGCATTGGCTTTGAATAAACCATCACAACATTTAGAGATGCATAGGAAGAGTAAATACACTCAAGAAAGCAGAGGGATTTTTTAATTTTTTTTGTTGGATTTCAACCTTTAGCTTAGGATCATATGTGCTCAATTTCATCACAAGTTCACAATCCACATAAAAATAATTTCGAGGACTTAGGCTAAACCTTCCAAATACGCCATAGGATTTACATGATCAAGTCAATCATTATTTATCATCATAGGACATCTAAGTTAGGGTATACAAACTAAGACAATGCAAAAATTTAAACATGCATTTTTTTCTTCATTTTTCTACATTTTTTATTTTTATTATTTTTTATTATTTTTTCTATGCAACTAAAAACAAGACTAAAGTATGACAAAAGATAAAAATGCATAAAACTTAAACATGAATGCATAAAAATAAAATAAAATTTCACCATGTAAAACCAAAAGCAAGACTATAACATGTAATACTGACAATAAGCCCTTCCCCCACCCCATACTTAAGATATATAGTGTCCCCACTGTATAAAATCAAATAAAAACAAGAGTAAAGAAAGGAACTCACCGAATAACACATCGAGGAAGGCAGATCAGTGCAGGTCGAGGAAATGGTCTTTGTCGATCTCGAGTACAGTCCTCGATCTCGAGGAGGCTCTCTGCGTCAAGTGGCTTCTGAAGTCGAGGAGACTCTGCTGGCTTAGTCAATATCGAGTTGGCCTACTCAATATCGAGGAGTTTCTGGGTTGCTCCTCTTTGTCGTTGTCGACTTGGCCTTCGTCGATTCTGACTCTTTTTCAGGGACTTCTTATTCCACTTTTCGCGATCCTTTTATGCTTGCCGACCTAAAGGTGTTAGATTGCAAACAAAAACAAGACTTTCCACATGAAGTATTCTAAACAAAACAAAAACCAAAACCAAAATCAAAAAGTTCCAAAGTCCCAACATTCATAAAGTTCTATATACATGCTCTAGATTTTAGAGTCGCTAGGCCGACTTCTCCGTTTATGCTTCAGGACCATTAATGTGGGGCCCGCTTATGCTTGGCCCTTCTCCTGGATCATCTAGGTCCTCGTGGTAGTATGCAAGCTCAGCTGACAGGTGGTTGCTTGCATCATCCTCCTTTTCCTTCTACTTTTTCTTCCCAGCCCTTAGTTTCCGCAGATTCTCTTGCCACAGGGCCTTACCTCCCCTTAATTTATTGATGGACTGAGGAGGAGTAGGATTTATACCTGAACTTACCTTTTCGGACCCAAAACAGAAATATTCGGGATTGGGGTTAGTCGATATCGGGCAAGACTGGTCGATATCGAGTACAGGGACCCCATACTTAGGCTCTTGGCAAGTCTGTGGCTCAACAGAGGAAGTCGATGTCGACGAGCTTTGGTCGAGATCGAGTAGAGGGTTAGTCGAGATCGAGGAACCATTGTCGATCTCGAGTACATTGCTGGTGCCTTCCTCCGTTGATTGCTTGGTCCCGTGGTTGCTGATGCTTTTCACCTCTAGCCATGAAATTTCCTCTTTTGCAGGGCCAAAAGAGAAATCTAAGACCTCGTCGCCTATGATGAAGGTGAGCGATCGATGTTTGACACTAATCTTGGCATCTGTAGTAGCTAAGAATGGTCTACCAAGAATAATAGGGCTAGTAGTTTCTTCAGCACAATCTATAATAAGGAAATCGGCTGGGATAAAGAATTTACCAACCTGGACAGGGACATTCTCAACCATACCTGTAGGGATGACCACTGTATTGTTTGCCATGTAGAGCTTGGCATCCACAGGCTCTATGCATCCTATCTTTACCTTCCGCCAGATTGATAAGGGCATGATGCTCACACTTGCTCCTAAGTCACACAAAGAATCATATTTATATTGCCCAAAACCTACAGTAACAGAAAACATACCAGGATCAGGCCTTTTTTCAGGGAAGTGGAGCACTTTGCATTCGCCAGCGATCTCTGAGATGGATCGCTTCTTGCTAAGGATTTCCTTTAGGAATTTGACATATGTAGGCATCTCTTCCAAAGCTTCCGTAAAAGGAATAGAGAAGTTCAGTTCTTGCAGCATATTAACAAAACGTTTGAACTTACCTGCAATGGGATCTTTCAGCGCCTTGGAAGGGAAAGGCAATGTCTTTTTCTGCTGCGGAGCCAGAACAGACGTCGGAGGTGTCGCAGAGTCGTCGACATCGGCCAATTTTTCCTCGATATTGAGTACGGTGGTCGATCTCGAGTTGCCTGGCTGTGTTGTGGAGTCCGAGCTTGGCTGCTGGTCTGTGTCGAGAAGATTTTGTCGAGATCGACTACGGGCTGGTCGAGATCGAGTTGATTCTGCTCTGTGTCGAGTTGCTGCTCTGCTGTGTCTTGGTGCTTCCCGACCTCTGGCTCATGTAATTTGTGCCCACTTTTGAGTTTGATAGCTGCGACGTGTCCGGTCTTCCCCTTAGGATTTGGTTCTGTTTGCCCAGGGAGCTGTCCGGATGGTCGTGGGATCTGTGCAGCGATTTGACCCATCTGGGTCTCTATTCCCCTCTTCCAGATGTCCAGTTCTCCAAATTTTGTAGTGATGCTCTGGAACTGGTTGTTGATGGTGCCTTGATTCCGACGCATTTCCTCAAGGATGAGCTGTAAGTCATCCTTCTTTTGATCCCTTTCTGGATGTCCTGGAGCTCTGTATGGCGGGGGATTCCTAGGAGGATCTTGCTTCCATTGTGGTTGGTAAAACCTTTGATCCCCCATATAGCGATTAGAACCCCCAGCGTAGGCTACCTCTTCATCTGTCTCTGCCATCCTGACTTGCTCAGTGTGTGGGCACTCAGTAGTGGTGTGCCACTGTGATCCACATTCGATGCAAGGTTGGTTGACAGAGAGATACTTGACTTGCTTGAGGAGCTTGCGATTCTGGTCTTTGTAGAACTGCTCCCTGACATCTGGGTCAATCTCCTTGGCAGGCTCATAGAGGGGCATAGATAGTGCTGGCCTGGCGTAGGAGTTCTTCTCATAGTTTGAAGTGGACCCATACTTGTTGTCATAGTTAGTGAGCTTGTCGAGCACACCCCATGCGTCAATTGGTGGCATCGTCACATACTCATAGCGAGTATACTGGTTGATTCTGTCCTTAGTGACTTGATCAAGAGAGTTGAAGAAGATCTCTTGAATGACGTATGGTGGTTGTCCATGAGTAGGGCAAGATCGCAGCAGTTCTTTGTATCGTTCCCATGCTTTTGCTAGTGGCTCCCCAGGCTTCTGTTTGAAAGTTGTAATCTTCTGGCGGAGGAGTGCTGTCTTGGCAGGATGGAAGAATTTGTTGAGAAACTCTTGCTCTACTTGGGCCCATGTTGTGAGAGATCTTGGTTTCAGCCCTTCAAGCCACTTCAGTGCAGGTCCAGCAAGAGACCAGCGAAAAGCTTTCATCTTGACATATTCCAGAGTTGTACCTTCAGCAAGAGAACGACACATGTCAGAAAAATTGGTAATATGTTCAAGAGGACACTCATTAAATTTGCCATAAAAAGCATTATTTTTAAGCTCTATAAGGAATTGAGTGCGAATTTCAAAAGAGTTTTCAGGGATTAGAATCGCCGATTCAGGCACGACGAGAGTCGGGTGCATATAATCCTTTGCCGTGATTGGGTATTGGGCAAGCTCAGCTTCTGCTTGTTCCCTTGCTGCTTTCTCAGCGGCGATTGCAACATCTTTTGTGGCTAGTTCCCTTGTAAGCCTCTGTATCAGCTGCTCCTGTGTTTCTGCGGCCGCCATGGCTCTTTTTAGCTTAGCTTGGATGTGTAAGAGGCGTTCCGGATCGTCTAAGCCGTCAAACTCAGGTGGTTGACCAAAACGGCGCATACACCTGCGAAGTAACTTAAAAGAAAAGTGACATCTGACTACCTAAGGCGTGAATGATAGCTTCCCCGGCAACGACGCCAATTTGTTGTAGGAGGAAATCGAGAATGCAAATATAAAATACGATTAAATTAAAGCAAACCAGATTCCGTCCCTTGCAAATGATTACAAGACTTCCTCCCGATGCAGCAGTGGGAAGTCAGGATCGATCCACGAGGAAGCGTGTCAGCGGATCCTAGGCAGCGGAGAAATCTCACGGACAGAAGTCGACCACAGTTGTCCTCGATATCGACTAGGGTTAGTCGATAGAAAATCGGACAAGTCGAGCACAGCGCAGCAGCAGCTCCCGGCGGTTTTGGTCGAGATCGAGTAAGGATTACTCGAGATCGAGTAAGCTTGTCGACGTCGATGACTGGCTTGTCGAACACCTGCACACAGAAGCTACAACGATCTGGATCGAGAATCAGTACTCGATATCGAGGAGTGCAAGTCGATATCGAGGAAGACAAAAAACTAAAACGAAATAAAGTAAAAATAAATGCTTTTGGGTTTTCGAAATAAACTGTAAAGGACTTCCAAGATTGGGGTTTGCGACAACGATAACCAAGCATGCATAAGACAAGAATAAAACAGATAATCATGTAATTCGCATCAAAGGACTAAGCTTTCGCCTTTTCCAACAATTAGACAACTCTTTCAAGAAACCCTAATTGTCTCTACCGATTTTATGTTTACAATCCAAGTTGTTAGCATGGACCTCCATTAGATGGGTAATAAACACATAACAAGTAGTAGATGCTCAAAACATGATAAAAGTCGGATCTTTACCTCAAATATGCATGGCTATCGTCGGGCTCGCCCCAACCCTAGAAGTGGGTGGACTACTCGCGCCTCATCGCAATCGCACACATTGATTTATGAAAAGAAACTTGCATTAAACTAAATTCAAAGTCTTTACAATCCCGGCAATCCAACTCTCGTTGAATGCCAAAATCCAAAAACCTTCGAACTCCTAAAACTTCTCTTTGAACTACTTCTCTAGCTTCTGAATTGAATGATTCCTAAAATCAGCCCCATGGGCTTTATTTATAGCCTTCTACTCCTTGCTATTCAAGGATAGAATATCTCTATCTATATCTAAAAGCTTAAAAGATAAATAAATGCAATAAAGGAATTAAATCCTTAAAGGGAAATTATATCTAAAATCCTAAAATATCTTCAAAGTGGATAAATCTTCTCTTCCATGATGGATCTTGATAGAATCGGATAGACTCGGCAAACTTCGGCCCCTAAGGAATCCCAATCCGAGTAGGACAGCTCAAAACGCGTTACGCGGCCTCTGGAAGATTTCCTCGATCTCGAGGAGTTTCCTCGATCTCGAGTAATTTTGGACATCGACTAGGTTGGCTTGGGCTGGTCGGGCAGCTCTTCTCGACATGCTCGGACATGTGACTTGGCTTTCGTTGATATTGAGGACTTTCCTCGATATCGAGTAGTGGTGTCCGGCCTGTCTGGCCAAGTCGGGTAGTGCTCCTCGGCATCCCCGATCAGGTTATCTTCGACTCCGGGCATGGTCTTCAGAGCTTAGTCGATCTCGAGTAACATACTCGATCTCGAGTAACTTCCTGGAGTCGGGTTCTTCATCTCTCGGCTTCTAGACATGGTGTTCCTCGATCATGGTGTGTTCGGGCTCTTTTGTCGATATCGAGGAAATTAAGTCGATATCGAGTAAAGTGTGGCATTCCTCTTTGCTTCTTGGTTTTCTCCCGAAATGGCTCCATATTCTGCAATATTAAACAGAAACTTATGTAGATCTCTATTTCTGGCAAATAAGCATATACTACATAAATTCGACATATTCCCAACCCGAAATATGCAAAGTGTATAAAATATGGAACTAAAATATGCATAAAAACATGGCTACTTTAGAGACATCATATCCCTGGAGTTAAAGATCTCCACAACAAACTAACTAAATATAGTCTCGATGGGAGGTTTGTTCAAGCACCTGTTGATCTCAAACTTGTAGCTGACAAACTCAAATGTGAATGGAAGAATTTTACAGTTAGCTAGGGAGTTCATACCATTGGAAACGACTGGTTCATCTTTAAATTTGCGAACAAAGAAGACTGAGCCATACCATGAACCAACAGACCCTATCACGTCGAAGGTTCCCTCCTTGCTCTCAACCCCTGGTCGGACAACTTCAACCCAATGGAAGAAGACACCACCAGTGCTAATGTTTGGGTGAGAATACCTTCTCTTCCTAATCAGTTCTATACAGTTGAAGCAATATCTCACATCCTCGGTGTTGGTGGGGTGGGAATATTGATCAAGATCGACCACGTCTCCAACATAAGAAACAAACGCAGGTTTGCTCGTGCTTGTGTCAATGTTTCTCTTTTCTCTACTATCAATACCTTTGTCAAAATTCGTAAGTCTGATAATGAGATCCTAGTTCTTAGAATTTGGTATGAAGACTTCTCTGATGAATGTGGCTGTTGTGGGGGCTATGATCATCACAATGATCAATGCCCCTTAAATGTGCAAAGGCCAAGGAAATTTAATCTTGTTCTGGAGGACAACCCTTATGTTGATCTGTTCGCCCCTGCCTCTGCTGCTATCACCAACTCTATCCCCAATGATCCTTGAATTGTCACCTTTGTGAGTTCCTTCACTCCCTACACCCAAATGTCTGATTTCCAAGTTTCCCAAAGCATGATTCCACGTCCTGGTGATTTTCGCCTTCTCCCCATGAATACTTACGCCACTGTCAGTCTTAAGACTCCCAATCAAACCATGGGGATACCCAGTTATCCCAATGAGCTGATATCCCATCTCATCAATCTTAACAATGCGCATGTGGCCAAGCTGACATGTGAATCCTCTACTCCTCTTTTTTCCATAGCCCCTTCTATCTTTCACACCACAAGCTTTACCCCCTATCCACCTTGAAACCCCGAAGGATCTGATGGCTAGAACTCAACCTAAAAGCAAGATCATTGATATTGGAAATGAAACTGATGAATCTTATCACTCTCTGAGATCTAACAATTTAGTTGTTAGAAAGATGGGGGGCATCATCATTAGGCAGGATAATGATGACGCTACCATGAACAGCCTTGATCAAGCCAAACGTAAGAAAGAAGAAGACAGCGATGATGCCTCCTCCCATGCAAATAAGAAGTCGAGGAAAAAAAAAGAATTGATCATGATTGGTGTTAAGCATGAAGGATATGGAAAGAAGCTTTGCAAGGATCAAGCTATTCTTAATAATTGCTGTTTTTATTCTCCTATTTGTCGTACATGTTGTTATATGTTTTTATGTAGCTGGATAATCTGTCAGAACTTCTCAGGCAGCCTTCATGGCTAGCCTTGTCTCCATAGATGTCCTCCTCTATTTTTAAGTTTTGTTGGAGGCAGCTATGGGGTTACATTTTGCCTTTCAGCTACCCCTATGAATATGAATGCTTTTATCTCTTATTATGTTCTTGATCTGCAACATTTTGAGTTAATGGATTTATCTTGGATGATTCATCCAAGGTGAATCTTCAGGGATTCTGGCCATTTTAGGTTCTACTGCAATCCAGGTCTTAGATGCCACAAAGGTATGTTTGCTTCTCAATCCCAAACAAACTTTCGGCTAAGCCCCACAATATTGCCTTGGGTTGGTTTGGTGGCATGCCATACCAACTTTACCCAACAACAATTTAGATCAAACCTTCTTTACAAATATACACTTCATACTGTCAACATTGAAGCTTTCTCTCAAGATTACTGCTGCAAGATTCAACATGGAGAAATAAGACCAATCATGTAAGACACTTGGGAATAAACCAATCAGCTTAAGTGGCAATACCAAATTGTAACATTTACTCTTATTTTTTATCATCGTCGTTGTACAGATAGGAAACTCTTACTAGTACAAAAGCCAAACATGCAGATTAAAGTTTATATATATGATTAAGATTAGATATTGGAATGTGACGGAGGGAAAGTCGTAGATTTCCCTTGTCAAAATAGTATAGGATGTAAGTAAGGGGTCGATCCCACAGAGAAACAAGTATTTCCAAGAATTGTCCAATTATTGATTGAAAGGCATAATATGGAAATAAAGTAAATAAAAGAAAATAATCTAAATGCAATTGATAGATAAACTAGATGTTTTCATCCACGAGTTCTAGACATTGGTTGGCTTTATTGGTCGTTGAGTCCAATTAAAGTTTTCTCTACGAATTACTCCCATCTTAGTTTGAATAGATTAAAGCACAAATAGCACAATTAACCCCTTACACCTTAATGCAACCTAAGCACGGATAAAGATTTTACATAAAGATAGCACAAATTCCTAAGAATCTATGCATATGAATAACACCAAGTATGCAAGGTAACCGATGTTTGAGACACATGTCGAAATCCCTACTTAGTCATGATTAAACGAAGGTTCTCACAATCCTAATCATGCTACTACGGAATCCATTCAATAAAGAAAGAAGAAATACCTAGCAAGATACTATTATGATGGCCAATCACAATAATATCATCAATAATCGCAAGGGAAATCGAAAGACATTAAAGAGAGAAATAATACTTCATTAGAAACTCACAAACAACCAACCAAGTCTCAAAAGATTAGATGAAAACAATGGAGAGTTAGTCAAGCATGACTTAACTCAATTCCTTCTCTTGAATGGAAAATAAAACCTAGAGTAACGAATTGAATAGAGGAAAGGGGTTGAATGTTAATGTGTTAGATGATTGGCATGCCTTCAAACGGCTGAGAAAAGTCTCTTATGTAACCTAAAGACATCAGCCGAACCCTAGAATAGAGTTTCCATAAAGATTGAATTGGGCCGCATTGCGCAGATCCGGAAACAACTATAACGACGGGCGCCGCTTTGACAGCTTCGGAAGACTGAACTTGTAATGCACTTTCTGGAATCGTCATTTGTCTGATTGACACATATGAATATGTGTTGGAAAGCTCTTTTCAAGGAATACAACTCTCATGAAGACCTCAGAAGCTGAATCGAATTGATCAAATGCCAAAAGATGAGATTTCTCCATGTCTTTTCTTTCCGCTCTTATTCTCGTGCTCCTTAGCTTCCTAACCCTTCCTTGGATTATTCCATGCTCTTTAGACATCCTTTTTGGTCTATTCCCAAGCTCCTTACCATGTCGGCACTACGAATCTCTACATAAATCCAATAAAATATCGTAGTTTCCGAACTTTACCACTAAAAGAGAATAATGTGCAATTAATTATAAAACATGATTATATGACAATAAAATGCATCTAAAACCATCCTATAATGCCTACTAAAATATGCCTTATCAGAATTTTAGAGGATCAAGATGTCCTCTGCTGCTTCAAGAAATAAACCAATTAAGATCTACAAACAACTTAGATGTTCTGTCCATTACTGAAACTAAATCGATAGAAGCTCCAACAGATGTACAATTGAGAAGCTCTAGTTTTCATAAAGCCTACACTATAAAAGCAAGCGACTACAAAGGAGGAATGTGGATTTTATGTAAACATAACCAAATCATGGATAATACTAAAGTTATTGATCAAGGAAGTAGATATTGTATGATCAAGGTTACCATAGATAGTCAAGTATTAGCTCAACTCTTTGCTTATTCTCCCTCAATTGAACAAGAAAAAGATGTATTCTGGTAAGAAATTTTCACAATCGTTAACAAACAAAGAATCCATGTAATCATCATAGAAGACTTAAATGACATAGAAAATGATACCGAAAAAGTAGGTGGAACTAATCCCATGAATACTAGATCCAGAAGATTATTAAGGGTTAAATAGGAGCTTAATCTTCATAATATACCCTATATTGGTTCCACTTTTACCTAGAGGAAGAATAAATCTATCATAAATAACACCTAAGAAATACTAGATAGAATCCTAGCTCATCAAGAAATTATCATAAAATATAACAATCTTAGAGTTCAACATCATTCGTTCTCATCCTCGGATCACTGTCCTATAACTCTTACATTATACTCTAAAAAAGAAAAAATAAAGGTTCTCCCTTTAGATTTGAGATGGGTTGGACAACAAATCCCCGATACGAAGTTATGATTAAAAAAGTTTGGCATAATAAGATATATTAACGGATCCTTTGGCTACAAACTCATGAAAAACAACAACTATTAAAAAAATATATTAAAGAATGGTGTAGGAACCAAAGTAATAGCATACAGAAACAACTTCAGAATATAGAACTTGAAATTCTTTCCTTGCAAAAGTAGCTCCCATGGGGAAATTTAACATCAGCACAAACAATAAAACTATCTAATTTAGAAAATGAAAAAAGGAAAATAATGGAGTTTAACTATAGATTTTGGAAACGAAGATCAAGAATCAAGCATGTACATTTGGTAGATAAAAATAAAAAATATTTTCAAATGAATGCCAATATAAGAAATTTTAAAAGGAACACAATATCCTTCACCTCGAAACATAGAGAAATAATTACCTATCCGAAAAGAATAACATAACGAATAAATGAAGAAATGTGTGAAAGATTCATTATTCATCAACAAGGAAAAGTTTCCAAGGAAGAGATAAGGAATATCCAACGTCAGATTACAAGTCAAGAAAATATGGAATTAATTAAGACCCCCACAACACAAGATATCAAACAAATTCTAAGAAATATGGCAGAAGATAAGACTCCTGGACCAGATGGATACCCCTCAGAATTTCATCTACACTATTGTCATATAATTGGTCCATCCTTCTAAAAAACAATTAAAGTTTTCTTTCATTAGGGAAACTTAATCAAATTAACCAAACCTTCATAGCTCTTATCCCTAAGATAGAAAATCCAACAATCACTATAGACCAATTAGTCTCTGTAATGTTATATATAAAGTAATCGCAAAAATTATAGCAAACAAACTAAAACCAATCCTCCTGAAACTAGTAAGGCTTTTTCAAGGTGCTTTTTTAGAGAGAAGATCGATACAAGATAATACGCTAATAGTAGATGAAGTCTTTCACACTTTCAATAAGCAGAAAGAAAAAAAAAAAAGGATGGATGGTTCTAAAATTAGATATGGAAAAAGCTTATGATAAGATTAATTGGTCATTTATAGAAGCTACCTTGCTTAAACTGAGATTTCATTTAACTTGGGTTAATTAACTAGGTCATGAAATGGTTAACAACAACAACCTTCTCTGTATTAGTTAATAACACATCAGGGAAACAATTCAGCCCAAATAGAGGAATAAGACAAGGAAATCCTCTTGCTTCCTATATATTTGTAATAGTAATGGAAAGCTTAGCGAGAGAATTACACCAAGAAGCGCTAAGGGAAGATACATTGATAGGTGTCAAACTAACAAAACATGGAACTCCGATCCTGTAACGGCCCGAGATTATGATTCCCGAGTTACAAGTTGAAGGTTTGAAACCGAAGATTTGTAGTTTAATGTGGGATTTCGCACCCAAATCTGGAAGGTCCGTTGAAGACCCCAGGGTAAACCCCTGTACCTGTCCTAAGTCTACAGCGCGGGAAATCCTTTATCATGCAAAGGGCATAAGTTCTGAAAATGATACAACCAGTGACATGGCAGAGCCGGGTCAAAACAGAGTATAAGTAGGGAGAAATCCCAAAAGCATGAATCTGGTGAAGTCAAGTTTCAAACACTCACTCTCCGCCATATGAATAGACCCCATCATAAAAGCACAAAATCAAGCAGTGTATCGGGTACCTAAAACTATACCACCAAGTCAGGCCAAGAGTCCGCTCGCGGGTCCTCTGACCGCGCTGAGGACATATAATACACCTATACCTAGAATAAAGGATGCCTTCATGTAGTACTGGAATATTAACCACACTATCATGTTCCTAGTTCATATGTGCAGAATATTAAGTAAGTCCTTAACAAAGAATACCAAGTGGTATATCCCTCTTCTACCACCACCCTCCTTCCAGGTCGGGTGGAGACTGGTCACTTCGATTCTATAGCATCTCAAATCTCATCATCATATCGTGGATCTTGCGAGAAGAAAATAATAATGCCGATAATAGTAAAGGTGTTCCAACGACTCGAATGACTCAAGACGAACCCGATGGGACTAGGCTGTCCTATAACCATAGCAAGGACTCTAGGACTCACAGATAACGGTCGTTCTGTATTCAAACGCATACAGAATAAGAATGCTCATTCGTAAGTGCAATTCCTAAGCATGATACTACATGACATGCTTTTATGCATATGCAACACCTACATACTATATGACACATCAGGCAGGATGTACTGGTTACTGAGTAAGCCCCGGAGGACTTACCTGGAGAAGCATAGAATCCAAACAATAATCAGCAATGGCAAGCAATCCAACAGATCAAAGATCACCTAGTAATCCCATAATTAACATAATAAGTCTAAGTCTAATTTACGCAAGGCACACAAGTCACATATGAACATATAAGATACAAATGAATATGATAACTCGACTGTCTCATCATTATTAACATTTTCATTTCATCTTCAGTTCTCATCTCGTCTCATCATATCTCATAAATTAGCATGTTTCTCAATTCGGTCATAACAGCATCATTATCAGTTCACGACAACCTCCATACCATACTTATCCAATTTCACATATTACCGTTTCATATTCACACTTGGCACACAGATATATATCATTAACATCACAAGTATTCAACATTTAATCTCTTCTAAAATCAGCACAATATCATGCTATTAGTCATACATATCATACAGTTAGTCAAACGATCATATTATCATGCTAGTTAGTCAATGAATAAGTCATATTCCCAAGTTAGTTTCAAAACCGTTTCATATCCCAGTTAAATAATTAAGTATTTCGACCCTTGAAAATACTCGCTATCCCTTTTATATTTATTTATTAGATTTATTAGATTACTTTCCAACATTGAAATTCTTTTCCAAATTCTTTATAAATCTTTAAGTCCCAATAATATATTTTAAATATCAAATAGTATTACATGATATTTAAAATACCATTTATTTAACACCTTTATAAATAATTTCCAAATCCCCTAAAATCCTGACAATTTTTATTTGATAAAAAAAAACCCTTATAATTCTCCCAAAATATAATAATTTATCTTTTAAATCCTCAAATACTATTATAATATATTTTAATTACTGCTAATTAGTTAAATAAATAAACGAATAACCCGAACCGAAACAATCCCGCTAATTAACCCCAAACCGGTTAAATGATATAAAATAACAAGGGAGGGCCCCACAAGCCACATCAGCATCTCCTTCCCAATTCAAATGGAGGAAGCCCGCCTGCGCCATGGCCTTCCTCACGAGATCCACCGGCGTTGCTCACTCAGCCCGCCCGTGTTGGTCGTCGGAGCTCGACGTCACGCCAGTCTCTCTCTCCCGCCCCACCCGAAGCTTCCCAGCCTCGCAACTCACTCGACGCTCGCTCGCCCCTTCTTCGCCTCGCCTCGCGCTCGCACCTTCCTTGCCGGCGCCGCTTTGGCCTCGCACCCAGCCCCGCCCCAGCCTCACACATGCACTCACGCTCACCCGAACACACCAATCGAACAACTAATACTGCAAGGGTAAGGAAAGGGAAGAACGAAGCTTACCGAGAGTAGTTCGCGTCTTCAGGGCTCTTGATCGGAGTTTTGGGCTTCGTCGGTGGCTCACGATGGCTCCTCGGACCTGCTTCGGACATGGGTGAGTGTGATGGAGGAGCTCGAGGGTGATTTGGATGGGAAACGAAGGAGAACGACTTACCAAAGCGGCAAAATGCGCTCGAACAAGAGAAGGAGCTTCGGTGGCGGTTCCGACGGATCCTGGGCGGCGTCGGGGTGACGGTGGACGTCGGAGGAGGTGGCTCGGGTTGCTGCTCGGAGGAAGAAGTGCAGGTGGAGCTGCGCTCTTGAGGAAGAAGGAGGACGGTGGCGATGGGGCTCGATGGTGAGATGGAGGCGATGATGGTGTCCGTTGGTGGAAATGGTGATATGAGGGTGAAAGGTGATGATGGTGGCGTGAGCAGGAGGGAGGAAAGGGGATGAAGAAAAAAGGAGGGAGGTGATGGTAATGGTGATGGTGAAGCAGATGATGGGAGCGGGTTTGGTGATGATCCTCGGAATGGGCATGGGGAAAGAGTGATGGATTTGAAAGGGTATGGTGAGGTGAGGGAGTGGGTGAGGATGAGTGTTGAATTGGGTAAACCATACCCGGAAATAAATTCTGAATACGCGAATTTCGAATCCCGAAATTAGATTTCGAATGTTAGTTTTTCCGACTCTCGCTGTCTCGATTAGTTAGATTTTTAAAATTGAAAAGGATATCGCCATCCGATAATTATTTTAATTTCCGAGGTAAAAGGACGGAAATTGTTCGTGAAATTTACATTTCAGTCGGAATTCGCTAAACGAGTTTTAAAACCGACTTAATTTCATTTTTAATTCTCTTTTTGCGGAAAATTAGGATTTAAAAATCCAAGCATTTACATCATCCACGTCTAAAAACAAGTGTTGTCCCCGAGACTTAAAATCATTTTAAAATAGGGGATGAATTTTGAAATTGGTGAGTCCAAGGATCATGCCATTGATCCCGTAAGCATCTCATAAGCGCCCCTATGAGATCCTCACAGTACCGTTGTCGTGATCATAATATCCCCAAATAGACCGTAGTAAGAATGTAATATGGGCCCCTACCACATCCTTACTCCGACGCCTTGACCATATCATAACTCAAATACTTGTATCCACTTCGTGGGGCGTTGTAATGAAAACTAGTGTCGTATTAGTTTCTTTAAAATCCAAGTTAGTCTCTTTTTAAACACCATTCAAAGTTCCCTCACCCGACGTCAGTCAAGCAAATTTTCAAATCTTAGGAGGTAGAATCATCCACCTCTAAAGGCTAATCTCATATTCTCTTCCTAGGTTCCAAGTCAGAATCAGATTCCAATAATCCAGCTTCTAACTTTTCTATCATCAAGCATCATGTATATAGAATCTCAATCATATCTCACATTTATAGCATCCCATAATCACGTCAAGAATAGTCGCATACGATAGCATATCTAGCATAGCATTCTACATCGTTGGATTCATCACATCACATCACCAAAGTTGCATGTCATGACAACCAAAAAAAATCACAGCATACTTGCGCTAGCGACTAATCATTATCACGTTAGAGGCAAACAAGTATTGCCGCACGCCAGCATTACATCAAGCTCAAAGGGTAACTATCTTAATATTAAAAGCTCACTATTATCTATGGAATTACATCGCAGAATCACATCGGAGAATCAGTATCGCTTATAGCATAGAATTTGTACGTCACTCGGTCCCAAGTACCACATAACCATAAGCCACATCCTCGAGAAAACCTGTCTACAACTACTAATCACATCAAGACACGGCCACCAATCAACATCTCTCGCATCAAGATCGACCTCACCTAGGCCTACCAACTCAAATCCGATACTAATTCTAAATACCATTGTATTCTGCTTAGCATACAATCTCTCTAGCCTCATAACTATCCGCAATTCAAGGCCTATATCACAACCAATTACTAGGTACCCCAACTCTTATGCTACCAACCATCTAAGGGTTAATCCACTTCGACATCCCGATCTCAAGTCCTACCTTCCATTAGACTACTTAAAACTATCTCTCGGAGTTCCCAAATCACACGGTTTCCTGATCCGAAAAGCTTAACCATTCGACCAACTACCAAGACTCATTATCAAGCGCACCCTCGTCCTAGGGGTCCTCTACTAGTCCCATCTTTACTTTCTAAGAGAAATCGCAAGTCCTCTACTGAACCGCTCTCACGATCTATCTAGACACTTCTCAACATTTTCGCTGACTCTTCCTAAGCTCTCAATACTCCGCCTGACCATCATCTCCCAATGGGACATCTCAACTCACCTTGCTAACCTGATTATACACCCCGCACCACTAACCACTCTCACTAACCATCCACCTCTAAGAACCTAACTCATATCGTCCATCTCGCACCTGACACTCCCAATCCAAATCCTCGATAACTTTATTGTAGAATCCAATCTAGCACTACCCTCAATCCCGAATTACCAAGGCTTCATCACCAGCGCTTATCCTGAAAGGCCAACCACGGATTCTACCTACTCATCCCATTCCGAAGCTCCCCAAACCTGAACCACTCATGACCCCTCAAGCCGATCTACCCTATATCCTCTTCCCAGCATATTCCCGAATTTCCTCATTCCAAATCTTACTAAACCTTAACCATTCGAAATTCGCAAGTCGTCCTACTCTAGTTCCTCGTCTCTTCATATCCCTAAATTGCCTCAAGCTTCTACTTCTTAACCATGACACCTTGTCGTTCAAGGCTCTCTTTTACTGATAATCATTTCCACATAATCCCTAAATTGTCCTCATCCGAGTTTCCCAAGTACTGTCATTTCACAACCCTTCTAAAATCCTTCATCTTCTAACATCCCCAATACATTCCGCTGTACCTAGTTCCCAAGTCCATGCTCCGAATCTCCCTATTTCATTCTCAAGCCCACAGTCTCACTAGGAATCTCAACTACATCCTTGCCTAGCTATCAGCCTTTCCTCGAAGATTCATCTCACATCCTCAATTACCTCAACAGCCACAATGACCTCCACTCATAAATCCCGATTCATTCCCTATGTCAAAATCCTCCAACAACGCATCTAGAGATCCTTCACTCATAAATTCCCCAAGCATTACCAATCCTATCTAAACAACTCCCAAATACTCATCACACGAACAACCTTGATATGAACAACCAAATACCCCTGATCGATAATTTCCCAAGCAACCTCATACTACTCTTCCTAGGAAATTCCTCAACCTCATCCCTTACCGAAATCGCTCCCACTCACAGCACACATCACCTAGTCCCAAATTCTATGATTCCTCAGACATTCCTTAATCGATCATCCTCGACACCGCCCACGATCCGCTCATAGACTATCTAGACATCTTCCTTAGTACACCAATCCGTCTCACAACACCTCCCCACAAGAATCCCCCGATCAACTCCTAGCTCGCCCATCCACCTCTAGAACTATCCTAACTACCTCTACACACACCCAATCTCAAGATCACCCTAATGAAACTAGTCCAGACCTCAGCCAACCACTCTCTTATACCACCCACACACACTACCTGCCAAGACTACCACTTCTCACTAGGACATCTCCCTCAAAATCTTGCCAACCACTTTTCAACCTAACTTACCGAAGAACCTCACGTCCCATGTTCCTGAAAGAAGAATCATCCAACATATATACCTCATACCTTACTCATTAGCACATTAGTATACTCAAGAATCAAGGCACATCATCATAGGCACAAGACAATCAGGCAATTACTCACTACCAGCCCAGCATCTCATTCATCACATATCTAGTTATGTCAGTTCTAGGCCTATCGCACAACATCACTTCCAATTAGCATAAAAGAAACCATAATTCGAATGAAGAACGCCCTTCCTTGAGTCATTCCTAATGATCGTATCCACGACTTCCATCTCTGAAGCGTAACCGTCCCTTTCGTGCCATTGGTGATGTCGGACTTGGGGTTTGTGGGTTATGGGCCCACCAGGCTTCCGCTGCGCCGCTCCGGTGCTACACGGTTGTTCACTCTTCCTTCTATGTCGACGTTCATCAAAGGGATCACAAAGGGTTAGAAGTTACGGAGATAGAGGAGGGACAAGAACGGACAACACGACTTCCTTACGGGTCCAGACACAGACCAGGACTAAGGACAATGAGACCAGAGACAAGAGACAAGATCCCAACCCGAGAGTTACAACGATGCATTCAGGGTATTTTATGAGATTATGATTATGGTAAGCAACACATCACAATCACGACGAATCTCAATCACATTATTCTACACTAGCATGCACCTATCTCAAGGAATATCGATTTATGCATTCATAACATGTTCATATAATCATATTTATATGTGCGCAGAACAACCTAGCAACCTATCATTTCATTCACCAATCACGCTTGACAGACTAAGAACATGTATGCACAGACTAACATGGGACATATATGGCATACTTTATGCAAGATCTAGCAAACATCATAGGATATCATATGCACGACTTATCACTCATTTATATACACAATTAAGCAAGTCATTATATTACGGAAAACATGCTAAGATGTACCTTAAAAATCATGCTAAGGGTATGGTCAGTTCATGTAGGGTTGGTATAGCAACTATCTCATCACATACATCCATATTCGCATAGTAAGACTAGGACGTCACACAATCATACGACGGTCTATAACTGGGAGGTATATGCCTTACATGATACTAGCAATACTCAATAAACATGTACACAATCAATGAGGTCCAATTAGGTTAATCTAGCATGCGAAGTCATCTGATTCGCGTGTTAAACATGCAAGGAGAGTTGGCCACACTATCATGGACCTAGTTCATAGGAAGACAGTAATCATGGGAATTCAATACATACGACACGTGCATCCACTCACAAGTGCAACCATGCAAGGTACCTGGCAAGTCATGTTGAATTATACCAATATAGCATGTCATGAAATCCCAAGGAGGCTATCATTATAACTTGACAGAATTTTCGAAGGACAATCACCGACTCACCACCCCGTTTCCCCGTGGGACGCTAGTATGACTCGCTGGGCACAAGGACATTCATGCCGTTTCCGAGAGAAGATGGTAGAATTCATGTTTAGACTCTTTTGGCAAGGAGACACGGTTGACCATTACGAGACTCAAGAGGGATGACTCCATCAAACAACGCACTCCTAACTCGGAATAATGTCGATATTCAACCTCAGGTAACCCTCACATCATACACAGTCCCCGAAAGTAGTTGGTTGACCGACCCAATTTCCCATAGAGAACGTTGACATTAGGTATGAGACTCGATGGACATCTATGGTTGGAATACAAATAGGACTCAAGTCAAGAGGAACGGACACTCTCGACCGTTACTAACAGATCCAAGTGCCTTGGTGGGACGGACGACGGAATTGGGATTATCAAGGGGGTTGTACTATGGAAGAACTATTCCGACAAGACAGAAAATCTGATTACATAAGAACAAGGTTTCCTCCCGCTATCCCGTTTGCACATACAGTCATTTACATATTCAAGTTAAGGCATTCTGATTAGTTCGCTATCCTAAGTACAATAGCACTCAACACGGAAGCAATCAACAAGATTAACATGATTCTCTTCGAGGAGGATCGCCCTCGGGCCCAATTGCATATATGTATATATATAAACGTAACCATAGAGACGATCTATGCCATCCTTCGAGGGACGGCTGACCAAAGGGGCAAAAACCTCACGGCCTCCTAACTCAACACTCTAACCTCAGTGGTGTTCCTTGGAGTCTTCTAGGCCCATCTATAAATAAAAGCTAGTATTTTGCCTACCGTTCCCCGAATTCTACATCCATAAGGGATGTTTACCGGTTGGGTCTTTACCCACGAGATTATTTCCCCTTTATTCATTTTAGGTTTTAAGTCCAATTAAATTAATTTTGCCCTTTATGAAATATTTTCCAAAACCATTTGAAAACATTGGACGATTTACAAAACCTCTTCAACCTATTGTACTCGGATTGCAAAACCTCAGCTCTGATACCACCTTTGTAACGGCCCGGGATTATGATTCCCGAGTTACGTTTCGAGGGATGAAACCCCTCGTTGGGATCTTGCGCCCCGAGTACAGGTTGAAGGTTTGAAACCGAAGATTTGTAGTTTAAAGTGGGATTTCGCACCCAAATCCGTACCTGTCCTAAGTCTACAATGCGGGAAATCCTTTATCATGCAAAGGGCATAAGTTCTGAAAATGATACAACTAGTGCCACGGCAGAGTCGAGTCAAAGCAGAGTATAAGTAGGGAGAAATCCCAAAAGCATGAATCTGGTGAAGTCAAGTTTCAAACACTCACTCTCCGCCATATGAATAAACCCCGTCATAACAGCACAAAATCAAGCAGTGTATCGGGTACCTGAAACTATACCACCAAGTCAGGCTAAGAGTCCGCCCGCGGGTCCTCTGACCGCGCTGAGGACATATAATATGCCTATACCTAGAATAACGGATGCCTTTATGCAGTAATGGAATATTAACCACACTATCATGTTCCTAATTCATATGTGCAGAATATTAAGTAAGTCCTTAACAAAGAATACCAAGTGGTATATCCCTCTTCTACCACCACCCCCCTTCCAGGTAGGGTGGAGACTCGCCAGTTCAATTCTATAGCATCTCAAATCTCATCATCATATCGTGGATCTTGCGAGAATAAAATAATAATGCTGATAATAGTAAAGGTGTTCCAACGACTCGAATGACTCAAGACAAACCCGATGGGACTAGGCTGTCTTATGACCGTAGCAAGGACTCTAGGACTCACAGATAACGGCCGTTCTGTATTCAAACACATACAGAATAAGAATGCTCATTTGTAAGTGCAATTCCTAAGCATGATACTACATGACATGCTTTTATGCATATGCAACACCTACATACTATATGACACATCAGGCAGGAGGTACTGGTTACTAAGTAAGCCCCGGAGGACTTACCTGGAGAAGCGTAGAATCCAAACAATAATCAGCAATGGAAAGCAATCCAACAGATCAAAGATCACCTAGTAATCCCATAATTAACATAATCAGTCTAAGTCTAATTTACGCAAGGCACACAAGTCACATATGAACATATAAGATACACATGAATATGATAACTCGACTGTCTCATCATTATTAACATTTTCATCTCATCTTCAGTTCTCATCTCGTCTCATCATATCTCATAAATTAGCATGTTTCTCAATTCGGTCATAACAACATCATTATATGTTCACGACAACCTTCATACCATACTTAGCCAATTTCACATATTACCGTTTCATATTCACACTTGGCACACAGATATATATCATCAACATCACAAGTATTCAACATTTAATCTCTTCTAAAATCACCACAATATCATGCTATGAGTGATACATATCATACCGTTAGTCAAACGATCATATTATCATGCTAGTTAGTCAATGAATAAGTCTTATTCCCATGTTAGTTTCAAAACCGTTTCATATCCCAGTTAAATAATTAAGTATTCCAACCCTTTAAAATACTCGCTATCCCTTTTAAATTTATTTATTAGATTACTTTCCAACCTTGAAATTCTTTTCCAAATTCTATATAAATCTTTAAGTCCCAATAATATATTTTAAATCTTAAATAGTATTACATGATATTTAAAATACCATTTATTTAACACCTTTATAAATAATTTCCAAATCCCCTAAAATCCCGACCATTTTTATTTAATAAAAAAACCCCTTATAATTCTCCCAAAATATAATAATTTATCTTTTAAATCCTCAAATACTATTATAACAGATTTTAATTACTACTAATTAGTTAAATAAATAAACGAATAACCCGAATTGAACCAATCCCGCTAATTAACCCCAAACCAGTTAAATGATATAAAATAACAAGGGAGGGCCCCACAAGCCACATCAGCATCTCCTTCCCAATTCAAATCGAGGAAGCCCGCCTGCCCCATGGCCTTCCTCACGCGATCGGCCGGCGCTGCTCGCTCAGGCCGCCCGTGCTGGTCGTCGGAGCTCGATGTCACGCCAGTCTCTCTGTCCCACCCCACCCGGAGCTTCCCAGCCTCGCAGCTCACTCGATGCTCGCTCGCCCCGTCCTCGCCTCGCCTCGCGCTCGCACCTTCCTTGCCGGCGCCGCTCTGGCCTCGCACCCAGCCCTGCCCTAGCCTCACACATGCACTCACGCTCACTCGACCACACCAATCGAACAACCAATGCAACAAGGATAAGGAATGGGAAGAACGACGCTCACCGAGAGTAGTTCGTGGCTTCGGAGCTCTCGATCGGAGTTCTGGGCTTCGTCGGTGGCTCGCGATGGCTCGTCAGACCTGTGTCGAACATGGGTGAGTGTGATGGAGGAGCTCGGGGGTGATTTGGATTGGAAACGAAAGAGAATGACTTACCGAAGCGGCGAAATGCGCTCGAACAGGGGAAGGAGCTTCAGTGGCGAGTTCGACGACTCCTGGGCGGCGTCGGGGTGACGGTGGACGTCGGAGGAGGTGGCTCGGGTTGCAGCTCGAAGGAAGAAGTGCAGGTGGAGCTGCGCTCTTGAGGAAGATGGAGGACGATGGCGATGGGGCTCGATGGTGTGCTGGAGGCGACGATGGCGTCCATTGGTGGAGATGGTGACGTGAGGGTAAAAGGTGATGATGGTGGCGTGAGCAGGAGGGAGGAAAGGGGATGAATAAGGAAGGAGGTAGGTGATGGTAATGGTGATATGGAAGCAGATGATGGGAGCGGGTTTGGTGATGATCCTCGGAATGGGCATGGGGGAAGAGTGATGGATTTGAAAAGGTATGGTGAGGTGAGGGAAT
The DNA here is from genome assembly GCA_963922045.1 of Persicaria maculosa. Taxonomy (NCBI): domain Eukaryota; kingdom Viridiplantae; phylum Streptophyta; class Magnoliopsida; order Caryophyllales; family Polygonaceae; genus Persicaria; species Persicaria maculosa. Next base: position 22,579,872 of record OY998254.1, read on the forward strand.
GGGTGAGGATGAGTGTTGAATTGGGTAACCCATACCCGGAAATAAATTCCGAATACGCGAATTTCGAATCCCGAAATTAGTTTTCGAATGTTAGTTTTCCCGACTCTCGCTTTCTCGATCAATTAGATTTTTAAAATTGAAAAGGATATCGCCATCCGATAATTTTTTTAATTTCCGAGGTAAATGGACAGAAATTGGTCGTTAAATTTACATTTTGGTCGGAATTCGCTAAACGAGTTTTAAAACCGATTTAATTTCGTTTTTAATTCTCTATTTGCGGAAAATTAGGATTTGAAAATCCGAGCCTTTACAGATCCCGTTTTTAACCTTTGTTGATGATACTATCATTTTTGCGCAGGCGGCCCTTGTAAGTCTTAACACTATTCAAAATATGCGGTATGATTTCTCAAAGGGTTAACTATAAATTGTGCCAAGAGTTCTATATATTTAATTTTTAAAAAAAAATTGTTAATCCCTCAATTGCACGAACTCTAGCCCTTCAAATGAGGATTCTATTATACAAAGCCATTGAAAAATATATGGGAATACCTCTGGTTAATGGTAGATTTAAAAACTGTGTATTTGATGAAGTCATCCAAAACTTAAGGAAACAACTATCAAAATGGAAATCCTCCTCTATATCTAAAGCAGGAAGAGTGATTCTAATACAATCAAATTTAACTTCTAAAACAAACAATCTTATGCAAAACTTCTTGTTACCAAAAGGGATCCTCCACCAATTGGATCAAATAAATAAAAATTTCTTCTGGAATAAATTACAGTCAGAAAGATACACACCGCTAATCAGCTAGGACAATATATGTAGACAAAAAAAAAGGTCTTGGAATTAGAAAAATTTAAGACCTAAATGAAGGATTACAGATGAAAATTCTTTGGAAAATCCATACAGATAATAATAACATTTTGGTTGAAATCATAAGAGAAAAATACCTCAAATCCTAAAATATAAATGAAAGGGACAATCAAAACACATCTTGGAAATTTGGGAGACTTCCATCCTTGAGAAGAAAATTTAACAAAGGCCTACATTGAATAATAGGAAATGGTAATCATATAAATGTTTGGAAAGATCCTTGGATAAAGAATATTATCTTAGAGCCTTATAAAAATTTGGAAGATCCAAACATGAAAGTCGCACTTCTTTTAAATGACCAAAACCAGTGGAATATATCACTCCTATAGAATCTATTCCCAAACAACATTGTAGAACAAATAAAGCAAATACAAATCCCAAATTGGGACACATGATAAATTAATCTGGAAATTTGAAACATATGGTGTATTCTCTACAAAATCTACGAAATGTCTGAATAACAATGAATATGTACCAACAAGTAACGACCTAAACTGGATTTGGAAAACCAATCTGCCTCCGAGAATAATGTCCCTCCTATGGAAAATAGTGATTGATGGTTTTCCAACAAAACAAAGATTAAACAAATATTTTAATAGAGTGCCCGCTCAATGTTCCCTCTGTCACTCCCAATACGAGGACACCTCAATTGCCAATTTGTCAAAAATGTTATAGCCCAATATGAAATAATAAGTGGTAAGAACCTACTCACCCAAGCTGAAAATAATCTCACAATATATGATTTTATGATGATAAATAAAGATAAGGTTAAGCTTCAAGATTTAGGTTTTATCGGGCAATCTATATGGGAAGTAAGGAATAATTTTGTCTTTAAAAATATAGCTCCTCCCCCGCCAACCATGTTAACACATACTATCATCACAAGTAACAAATTTTGGAACTTTGAGGTAGACCCAATGCTAAAAACAACACATTAGCAGAAAAAGAAAAAAGTTAAATGGACCAAACCCCCGAATCTTATCTATAAAGTGAATGTAGATGGCTCGGTTAAGCCCAAGGGCATTTTTCATGTGGGGGGGGTCATTCGAGACTCTGAGAGTAACATTGTAGATATATTCTTCCAAAATACATCTAAACGATCGTTTTTATAGACAGAGGCATCACTACTATAATTGTGTTCATATACATCATATCTTTTATATCGGTCACAAAAACGCATAATGTTAAAAGTATATATAACATCAGTTTAAAATTTTTTGATGTTGTTGAACTTAAAAACATCAATTTAACTTGTTGGACGATGTTAAAATTTTATTTTAAAAAAAATGAAAAATTGCGCTGAATACACTATGTTGAAATTTTAAAGATCAATAACTCGGTTCCAGATCACTTAGCCAAAAACATGAGCATTCAGATTTTTTTGAAAAAAAAAGACCCAAAACCCATTGGATACTAACGTAAAAGCGGTAAAAGTACCGCTAATTTGAAATTTGGATTTTGCCTTAGAAAAAAATCTGTGTGAGCACTTATCCAAATATCCCCAAATAACTCGTTTCCCATTCACATTCAGATCCGCCGACATCTCTCTCTCTCTCTCTCTCTCTCTCTCTCTGTGAACGCCATAACCTTGTTCATCTGTACAGATCCCTCCCTCGTCGACCATGTCTACCGCGGCACCGCCTCACCTCTCGCCCCCCTCACGTCTTCTTCCGCCGCGACGCCATCTTCTGAAGATACCCTTTCTGATCTCTGAAGAATGTAGGGTATATTGCAGCCGACTCCTTTCGTGTTCATTCTTTGTTGCCGCTCCGCTTCTCTAGACACCGCCTTCTTCTCTGTAGGCAAGGTATTTCACTTCTTTTCTCTTTATCTTGTTCCCCTACTTCGCAATTTAGATCCATGGTTTTCTTTTTTATTAATTATTTTTCGATCTAGGGTTTACCTTTCTTGTTCGCCCTTCGTTGCTCATTCGCTTCTCTAGGCGTCATCTCTCTTCTCCATTGGCAAGATTCTTCTTCTTCTCTCTTTCTCTCGTTCCCCTTCTCCTCAAATTATTGTTTTGCTTAATTATATTTCAATCTAGGTTTACAATTTTGATCCTGACTATTCGTTTTATGTTGTGTTATCAAGACGCTTCTATTTTTATTTGGGTTGTGTTGTTTAGATGCTTATGTTTTGGGTTGTTTATCAAGATGCTTCTGTTTTGGGTTGTGTTATGACTCCATTCTTTTTAATGCCTTCTAATGGAACCAAACCTGCTTTAGATTCGCAAAATGGTGGTTGGTGTGCAGGTGGTTCCAACAGTCAAGCTGATGGTAATAGCTAGGGGAAGCCAAAGTCATTGAGTGGAGGTGCATCTTGGATTAAATAAGGTGTAATATCATTGCACTTGAGGGTAATCCAGTAGTCAAATATGTTCCTTTGGTATTTTTTTGTGCATGAGACAATAATGTACATAATCTTTTTTAATACATAATTCCATCTGGACTGAACCGCATGAAATTTAAACTATATAATTTTATGTGTATGTTTACATCAATGCTTAGTGAGTCTGTCATGATTCATGAACTATCAATTTCATGATACCTAGAAATATCAGTTTGTATATTTGGTCACTAGGGGTTTTCAATTGTTTGAAAGTCTAACGCATCGATTTGAAGTTGAACTTTTTTATTTTTTCGTTGAACATAGCTATATTTATATTTTTTTATGTCTAATCTCTTTGATCTCTTTTTCACCATCTTTTCTCATAGCTCATATTGTTTATGGTGGCATGACCCTTTCAGAATCACTTAGGATGCTTGCTTGGGAAATTAGTGTGGTTTATATGCTTTATGCCTATTGTCATGACTTATTCTCTTCACATCCTTGTATGTATTGATAAGGAGTTCGTATTGATAAGATTAATTCAGTATTTTTACCTCCATTTTGTAGATTTTGGAGATTGAATTGTTGATGTTTGCGGTATTATACTAGAAATTCTTAATGGGATTGGTCAATTCTTGACATCTATTTGGGTTCAAGTAACTAGACTTCATGTTTAAATTCAGTTGTCATTGTTTTATATCCTTTTATTGCTATTTGATGGATATTGATACCTAAGATTTGGGTGGGACTATAAAAGACTAAAGTTAATACGGTTAAATGACTAATCATACATGTGTTGGGTTCAAGTAACTAGGCTTCATGTTTAAATTCTTTATTTTCTTTGTTCCTTCACTCGTTGCCATCTGTTCTTGTGAATCTGCTCATTTAACCGGCTTTGTAGGTTGAAGGTTCGATAAAGTAAAACAAAGTAATATAGGAATACTCCAGAAGGGGGGTTGAATAGAGCATGCCGGTTTTTCGCAGATAATCTCAAGACTTTTTAAGCTATTGCAAAGTCCTTTGAGAGATTAGACGTAATACTTCTTCTGGCAAACCTGAATCACAAAGTTAAACAATTCGAACCAAGTGCGGAAATAAGGTAAAGCAGTAAGTAAAGGACGCAATGAATTGTTTTACAAGGTTCGGCAAGAACTTGGCCTACGTCCCCGCCTAGGGTTCTTCCACAACCCTAGGATTCAACCGGCTTTTATTGATTCACAAGACTTAGGATCCTAATAGCTCATCGAGAAGCCTCTCTCCTATACAATTGCAATCTAGTCAACTCATGTTCTGATAATGCATATATTAGATAGGCATTATAGACATTTTTAGCTTAGATAAGTTGCATTTCTTTCGTTCTTTGTTATTAAATTGCATCTTATGATTATTCTAGAAGAGTTCGGATTCTGCGCAAATTTGTGGTTATCTTGCAGATCGAATCGGAACCTTTGAAGAAATTCGGAAGTAGCTGGAATCTGGTGAAGCTGACGTGCCCGCGTTGTCACTTGACGCGGCCGCGCTGCTACCGGCGCGCCCACGCTGCTAGGAGGAATTGGCCGCGTCGATTCACCAGATGGAAGAAACAAGTCAAAGGCTGGCGCGCCCGCGCTGCTATCTGGCGCGCCCGCGTCGGTCCCTGGAGTCGGATTCTTATCCGATTTTCCCTATCTTATTAGTTTTAATATTATATTTTTATATATTTTTACGGGATGTTAAACCCGATTTAATTAGTTTATATAGGCCGAGAAGGCAGCAGTAGAGAAATTAGGTTATTTTGGAGAGACGTATTTTCCCTTTTCTTCATCTCACAAACCCTATGGAGAACTAACTCTCCTTTGTTACACTTGGTTCTTTGAAGCCTTCAATTGATTTGGTTGTGAGTATTCTACTCTTGTTCGTCCTTTGTTAATTGTTTCGATCTCCTGAGCTTATTGCTTGATTGCTTATTATTGGTTAATCTGGATTGATCACCTAGGTTTATCGATACTAGTCATATTGCTAGGGTTTCCAATTCCAGGTTTGGAGTTGTAGATTCATTGTAGCAAACACAATCACCATACGCGGGTTGCTTGTGGTAGATTGTGAAGGAGATTCGATTACAGGCTATTTTAACGGGTTGTTAGAATCGCTTGTATCTCATTATAATTCATGTTTGAATGCTATCGCTTTATTATTCGGTGAAGGTTTTCCCTTGTAATTTGGTGATAAGTGCTTTTAGGACTGGTAGGACTAAAAGCTATTACACGATCTGAATTGAGAACAATTACTGGACATTAGAACTTGAGATTCATAGAATGCGATGATGAACCATCTCAATTGTTGTGCGGATAATTACCTGGTGTGATACCTTTCCGTCATATATTCGCAACCTTTACTTGCAACTTGTTCTGTCACCATTGCTTGCACACAAAACTCCCCCTTGAATCGGTTACTTTTGGGTAATAATACTTGCTCTTACAATTGATTCTGTTTCCTTGTGGGTTCGACCCTAACTTACCTACTATACTTGTTATAGTTTGCATCTTAGGAATTTACTTTGATTTGGCATAACGACCTTAGGCCTGTCACGTTCCCTTGGAGTCCTAGACCAATCTAGAAGAGCCCCACCTCTCTCAGCTATCTAGTACAATCCTCTTACACTTAGTGAATCAATCGCCTAGTGTCTACTTCCTGAGTTACAAAATCTTGAGTATAACACTCACTCAAAATATATCCTATAAGCTCACTGTGTAACTGTCAAATTCTTTGAAACAAAATAACAGACTCTTAAGAACAAGCAGCGAGCACACGAAGAAGACAGTTTTCACTTGTAGGCTTGAGTGTAAATGAGAGCTCGTGTTCAATGAATGTGTTGGTGTCTTCTCTTCTTCCTTTCTTTTATAAAGATCAAATCGGCGCCTCCAAAAAGGAAGAATCTTCTTCAACGGATAGAACCGATTGTGGCTTGGGAAGAGATCTTCAAGATCTTCTATTTGTGGAAACTCGGAAGCCATGATCTTCCAATTTGAAACTTCTCGATTTTTAGCACAAGGAAGAAGATATAATTTGAAAAAGCTTCCTGAAATGTTAGTATACATAAAATAATATCTGGAAGCATATAATAGCATATAATAATAATATTCGATCATAATATCATAGAGAACAGGTTTTGTGTTTCATCAACACAGTTGTAGCCTCAAGACCTTTGACACAAACTGTCTGTCAAAGCCTTTGAAACTAATTCCGATTTTCATCAAGGGAGTGGAGTTATCAATCTCCCCCTTGATGAAAGACAAAACCTATGCATCCATGCAACTTAGTCAAGCAGATATAACATAAGCAAAATCGGACTAAGTACCTGCATGGGTTAGACGAATGTTGGATCATAATTTTAAAGCATGAAATATCCAACCAAAAACAAAACAAGGTCTTCCAAGACCTTTGAATCGCAGCAGTTTAAAAAGGTCTAACACCACAGATCCTCTCCTCCTTTTTGTCTTTCAACAATGGGAGGAGGTAAAACAGTCACCAAAAAGTTTTGAAACAGTTTCCAAAAAACCAGCAATATTTCAGGTTCAGGGTTAGGGTAGGGTTAAGCTTCATCGTCCGGAGCATCATCCGTGAGCAGCGACCTCAAACCTTGCAACAGCTTGGACACCCCGCTCATCTCCGTCATAAACTCCTTGTGCAGCTCCTTGATATCCAAGCGAACTTCCTCCAAGCCCAACTCCAGGCTGTCCATGCGTTCATCAATGGCTGAGGCAGTGGGAAGAGCTTTTGAGGGAGAGGCAAGACTCCAAGTCCCTTGAGGGGTCCGAGTGATGCCTATCTTCTCAAAGCTCTTGGAGTCGAACTTACCCATATGACGCTGTTGTTCTTCATTTTTGAAATCAATTCCAGAAGCTTTGAAGATATGGGTTAAAAGAGTGGCAAAGGGAAGGGGAGTTCTTTTTCTGGCTTTTTGAGTGTGAGCCATGGATCCTAAAATGGTATTGGTAAGATCAAGATCAAGGTCGTTCAAGATACGGCATAAAAGGATCATGGCATTATCGGTTAGGAGGGAGCCAGAGTTTAAACGGGGTAAGAGGCAACCCACAATGATGTTGAAAATAATCTTTGCCTCGAGGGTAAGGGATGAGTGGGTAAGCTGTTTTGAGGTGATGTTGGATGCTTCGGGTAGGAGATATTTAGATCGGGCAAGAGCAATGCACTGTTCTTTTGTGGGGTTTTCAGGAGAGGGTGGACAAGGTCTAGGTAGGCCAAGGAAATCAACGAAGTCAATGGAGTTGAAAGTGATTCTAACTCCCTTGACGACTGATTCCAAAGATCAACCATCAGCGTTGTGTTTGGCTTTTAGGTTTATGTAGAATAGGCGGGTAAGTTGGGGAAAATAGACAGTTTCAAGGTTGAGAAGGGTCAAGGCAGATGATTGTTTGAGGAGAGAAATGCATGGCAGATTCAAAGCTTCTAAGAACTCAAGATCAATGAAATCAGAACAACATATCTTACGAGTTCGAAACTCATCTACCCACTTTCCAGCCATTTCAGCATTTTCAAACCAAGAAGAGGGAAAGGATTGGTTTACCTGGATGAGGGCAGGTGGATCAGCATTCTTTCTGCGAGCCTATGTGGGAGCAGTCCTCTTGGCAGGCGCCTCAATGCTTCTGAGAGTGCCCTTCCTGGTGCGCTTGGGAGATGGAGGCTTTGCTGCTGGGGCTTTGCGCTTCTTCGGAGACGGGGGAGGAGGAGGAGGAGGAGAAGGAGAGGGAACAGGTTCAGGCTCCTCATTCTCTTCATCCTCTGACTCCGAGTCCTCAGCGGACCCTTCAGCGTCCTCGTCGTCTCCGGTTTCGTCGGCCTCCTCTTCCTCTTCATCAGGTTCCTCTTCGGAGAGAACCTCCTCCTCTACATCTTTTAGGGCCTCTTCTTCGGCCTGCTTTCTGGCTTTCTCAGCCTCTTCCTCGGCTAGTTTCCTTGCCAGCTCGGCCTCTTCCTCGGCCTTTCTCTTTCTTAGAGCTTCTTCCTCGGCTTCCTTGGCAGCATCTTGTTCCAAAATCGCATCTAGATCCTCCTCGTCCTCCTCTTCCTCCACCTCCTCAGCAATGATTTTCTTTTTCCCTTTTTGGTTAGCATTGAGAGGTTTCTTTGCTGAGCGCTTCAGAGAACTCTTGGTTATTGTAGTCGTGCTCTCAGCGATGGTGCTCTGGACAGTAGCTGGGACGATTGCTTGTGGAGTGGGTTCTGGTTGAGGGGAAGTAACAGTGGCCTGGCGTCCCTTGGGAGTGGCGCCAAGACGTTTGGGACTGGAGGTCTTCTTTGATTTGGGAGCCATGGGGATGTTCGGCTAGGGTTTCAGAACAGGTCGAGAGGTTCAAGAAGAACAAGAATTGGAAAGGGTTTGGTAAATCTGAAGTGGTGAGATAATCGGGTGATAATTGGGGTTTAAAAAGGGGAGAGAGAGTTAAGTGATGAGACGGGTTTAGGGTTCCAATGAGGGTAATCATAACATTGCCATTTTGAAAATATTTCAATTCAAATTTCAAACCATCTTGTCACAATAAATTTAGGAGGGAATAAATCCGAAAATCTTTTCCATAAATAAAACATATACTCGGATTAGAGGAATAAAATATGCAACATATAAAAAGAAGTTTAAAATACATTAAAACTATATTTGATCAAATATCTAAGGAGATATCAACCAAATATATGATCCGTTATATGTACTCTACCATTTCAGCTCATAATCTTTGACATAATTCTCAAAGGTCTTGACACTGAGTAGAATTTATCTTTCTTAAAGGGAAAGCTCCCCCTACGAAAGTGCGTCCTTGTTAAGCATTCCAATCTCACGTCTAATGAAGGTGAACCTGTCCTCTGCCAAAGGCTTAGTAAAAATGTCAGCCCATTGATAATCAGTTGAAATAAAAGATATGGCCACATCACCTTTTTCGACATGGTCTCTAATGAAATGATGTCTTACATCAATATGCTTGGTCCTTGAATGCTGAACAGGATTCTTTGTAATGAAGATGGCACTTGTATTGTCACCCTTAATGGGAATGCCTTTGAGGTTGATACGAAGATCTCTCATTTGTTGAGCTATTCAAATAATTTGGGAGCAACATGCTCCAGCTGCTATGTATTCGGCTTCTGCAGTGGATAGAGCAACTGAGTTTTGTTTCTTTGAATGCCAACTGATCAAGGATGCTCCTAAGAATTGGCAACATCCTGACGTGCTCTTCCTATCCACCTTATAGCCTGCAAAATCTGCATCAAAATACCCGATTAATGTAAAATATTTTTGCTTTGGGTACCATAAGCCAAGCTCCTTAGTGCCATTGAGATATCGAAAGATCCTCTTCACAGCCACGAGGTGAGATTCTTTAGGATCAGCTTGAAACCTAGCACACATGCAAACACTAAACATGATGTCAGGTCTACTAGCTGTAAGATATAGTAGAGATCCAATCATCCCTCGATACTCCTTTTGATTGACACTTTTTCCAGACTTGTGTTGATCTAGAGATAGGGTTGAGCTCATGGGTGTCTTGGCTGCTTTGGATCGATCCATCTTGAATTTCTTCAAGTGATCCTTAGTGTACTTGCTTTGGTTGACAAAGATCCCTTTCTTGGATTGATGAACTTGTAATCCCAAAAAGAAGTTGAGTTCACCCATCAAACTCATCTCAAATTCACTGCACATAATGTCAGAAAATTCCTTGCACAAAGATGTGTTAGTAGCACCAAATAATATATCATCAACATATATTTGAATAACCAAAATGTCCTTTTCTTTGGTCTTGATAAAAAGAGTCTTGTCGATCAACCCCTTTTTAAAATCATTTTCTAAAAGATATTTTGACAAGCGCTCATACCAAGCTTTTGGGGCTTGTTTCAAACCATAAAGCGCTTTGTCTAGTTTATAAACATGATTAGGAAATTCAGAACTTTCAAAACCTGGGGGTTGAGCCATATATACTTCTTCCTCTAAGAAACCATTAAGAAAAGCACACTTGACATCCATTTGATATAATTTTATGCCCATGAAAGATGCAAATGCTAATAATATGCGAATGGCTTCAAGCCTGGCTACGGGAGCAAAGGTCTCCTCGTAGTCAATACCTTCCTCTTGATTGTAGCCTTGAGCAACAAGCCTTACTTTGTTCCTCACGATCTTACCATTCTCATCTAGGTTGTTTCGAAATACCCAACGTGTGCCAATGACTGATTGATGCATTGGCCTAGGCTTCAAGGTCCAGACTTTGTTCCTTTCAAATTCGTTGAGCTCACTTTGCATAGCAATGATCCAGCCTAGTTCTTGAAGGGCCTCATCTACCTTCTTTGGTTCTATAAGAGAAACAAACGCATGAAAAGCACAAAGATCTTTAAGTTTAGAACGAGTTTGAACACTAGATGTAGGGTCAGAAATGATATCCTTTAATGAGTGTGATGAGGAGTATTTGAATTTTCTTTTTCTAGTCTTAGCTCCTTGATTCGTCACACCAGTAGGATTGACTTGTGGCACGTCTGACTCCATGGATCTGTTAGGTTCAGTTGCAGCAGTTTCTGACGTTTCAACACTGTTGGATTGGACACCAAGGGCTTTGGAAGAATCTTCAACACCTTGGGTCAATTCTTCAGTATTGAGAATCTGTTCATGCATGTTCCTTTTCTCTGTGTTCTTGATAGCAGCATTGTCACCATCCTCGTTCTCTGTATAGATGTTAAGATCTAAATCTGTAACACTTTCACTCAAAGAACCGTCATTGCATTCATCAAAAATAACATGTATACTTTCCTCGACTATCTTGGTCCTTTTATTGAAGATTCTATAAGCTTTGCTACTTGTGGAGTAGCCAAGAAATATACCTTCATCACTACGCGCATCAAATTTCTCAAGGTTATCTTTTCCATTGTTATGAACAAAACAAGTACAGCCAAAGGGTTTAAAATAAGATATAAGTGGTTTGCGGCCTTTGAAAAGTTCATAAGGAGTTTTCTTTAAGATGGAACGTATAAGACAACGATTCAAAATATAGTTAGCTGTGTTAACAGCTTCAGCCCAATAGATTTTAGGTAATGCATTTTCCAAAAGCATAGTCCTGGCCATGTCCTCTAGGGTGCGGTTCTTTCGTTTCATAACCCCATTTTGTTGAGGTATCCTAGGAGCAGAAAAATTATGGGAGATGCCATATTTAGCACAAAACAAATCAAACTGAAGTTGATCAAACTCCCTACCATGATCTCTTCGAATTGACACTATGGGCTCGTTTCTTTAAGTTTGCAACTCCTTACAAAGTTTTGAAAACTCAAATAAGGCCTCTGATTTGTCTTTTAAAAATGCAACCCAAGTATATCTAGAAAAATCATCAACAACAACAAGCATGGGACCACATAAATCCATGTGTAAAAGTTCAAGGGGTCTAGAGGAACTTACAACCTTTTTGGGTTTGAAAGAGCTACGTGTTTGTTTACCTCGTGTGCATGCTTTTCACATATCAATACCTTTGATGTCCATCTCAGGTAGTCCTCTTACAAGCCCTTTGGACACAAGCTTCTGTAATGTATGTGGGCTCACATGACCGAGTCTCCTGTGTCAGAGCTTTGGATCGTCCGTCAAAGCCTTTAGACAGGTTAAGCTTCCTTGTGCCACTTGCTCAGCATTTACAGCATATATATTGTTGTAACGATATGCAGTTAGAACTATTTCACCTGTATCTTCTCTGCACACTAGACACCTTTTCTTGTTAAATCTGACACCACTACCACTATCACATAATTGAGAAACACTAAGCAAATTATACTTCAAACCATTCACAAGATACACATTTTTAATGCTATGGTTAGGATCACTCCCAACACTACCAATACCAACGATGTCACACTTTCCTTTGTCACCAAGAGTGATTGTTCCAGTGGATTGCTTCTTTAGATCATGAAAGAGAGAACTCTTCCCACTCATATGCCTTGAGCATCCACTATCAATAGTCCATTTTTGCTCCTTCACCTTGGTGATCTCTTGCAAAACAAACATCAACCTTTGTGGCTATACCAATAAGCAAATTTGGATCCATTATTGGGATAAACCATATTTGGTAAAATAGTGCCTTTGGGGACCCAAACTTGTGTTATCCGTTTTTTTTCTCAAATGAACAGGAAATGTATTGCGAATGATGTGTGGATCCTTTCTTCTATAGGGGCAGGTCTCTTTTACATGTCCCTTTCTTGCACAATGGTGACATATAGGAGAGGTTCTGCTTCCTTTTGACTTTACAAAAGTTGTAATGTGCTGCTTCTTCAAAAACCTCGGGTTGTAACCAATACCCCTTCTGTTTAGAGAACTTTGTTGCTCACTCAACATCCTATCAAGAGTGCCTTTGGATTTGGTAAAACTTATGAGGGGTGTCTGTTGGTCTTGAATCTTCTTATTCAGGGAGATCTTCTCGTTCTCTAAGTCATGATGTTCACTTCTTAGAGAGGAGAGATCTTGCTTGAGTTCAGATTTCTCTGAGTCAAGAGTCTTGACTTTAATGTCAAGACCTGAATAAGAAGCTTCAAGACTTTTGACCCTAATATACAGATCCTCAATAGTTCTTTCCTGGTCCACAGTTTTCTTAATAAGAGTGTTGGTCTGGGCAATAAGTTTCTCTTCATTGGCAATCATATTAGAAAGGAATTCCGATAATACCTCTTTTGGACTTGCCATAAGTTCTCTTACAGTTACCTTAAGCTTCTCATCGTGGGATTCATCTCCTGAGGCCATAAGACAAACGTTGGCCTTCTCATCATCGGAGTCCGAGTCAGAATCACTCCAAGTTACCACCATGGCTTTCTTTTTCCATCTGTCACCTTTCTTGGACTGGCTCTTCGTCTTTTGAGGGCAATCTTTCACAAGATGGTCTGTTTCACCACATTCAAAACAAGACAAAGGTTTAGTCTTCTTGTCATATTTGTTGTATTGAGTCTTACTTCAAAATTTAGAAGACTCTAATCCATCCTTGTTGTTGAATTATTTTTTTATTTTGAGGATTCAAGAAAGGCCTCTTGTGATAAGAGCAAAAGGATCATCCTCATCGCCATCCTCATCTTCAGATTCAGATGCATCTTTAGGCTCATCCTTCTTAGACTTGAGCGCCAAGTTTTTGGTGCTTGCTGGAAGTTCTCCATCGTCTTCATTAAGAATCATCTCATGAGTGATCAGCTTTCCAAGCAAGTCATCAAGGGGCAGGGTGGTGAGATCTTGGGCTTCCTCTATAGCTGTCACTTTAGGACCCCATTTGTCTTTTGGGAGGCACCTAAATATCTTCCTCACTTTCTCAACGTTCTTAAAGGTCTTGCCGAGAGAGTCAAGGTTGTTGGTGATTTCCGTGAACCGTGTGAACATGGCCTTGATGGATTCATCAGGCTTCATTTTGAACAGTTCATACTTTCGAAGGAAGATACTGATCTTGGTGTCCTTCACTTGGCTAGTTCCTTCGTAGGTGACCACCAGCTTGTCCCAAATCTCTTTAGCTGGCCTACAAGATGAAATAGGGTTAAACTCATCAGTGCTAAGACCGCAATAAAGTAAGTTAATAGCCCTGTAGTTTTTGGAGACGAGTTCAAGATCCGCTTGGATGTATTCAGACTCCTTCTTCGCAATTTTGGTTCTATTTGGTCCGTCTTTCTCTGGAATCTTCGGACCATTCTCTATAATGTTCCAAAGTTCTAGATCTTGATCTATAATGAACATCTTCATTAATGATCTCCAGTGGACAAAGTTGTTTCCTACAAAGAGTGGTGGTCTACTAGTAGACCTCCCTTGTGCAAACCCTCCACTTGCTTCACCAGACATGATCAAAACTCACAAGATTGTTAGATCAAAAGCAGTGAGTAAAGCTCTTATACCAATTGAAGGTTCGATAAAGTAAAACAAAGTAATATAGGAATACTCCAGAAGGGGGGTTGAATAGAGTATGCCAGTTTTTCACAAATAATCTCAAGACTTTTGAAGCTATTGCAAAGCCCTTTGAGAGATTAGACGTAATACTTCTTCTGGCAAACCTGAATCACAAAGTTAAACAATTCGAACCAAGTGCGGAAATAAGGTAAAGCAGTAAGTAAAGGACGCAATGAATTGTTTTACGAGGTTCGGCAAGAACTTGGCCTACGTCCCCGCCTAGGGTTCTTCCACAACCCTAGGATTCAACCAGCTTTTATTGATTCACAAGACTTAGGATCCTAATAGCTCACCGAGAAGCCTCTCTCCTATACAATTGCAATCTAGTCAACTCACGTTCCCTTGGAGTCCTAGACCAATCTAAAAGAGCCCCACCTCTCTCAGCTATCTAGTACCATCCTCTTACACTTAGTGAATCAATCGCCTAGTGTCTACTTCCTGAGTTACAAAATCTTGAGTATAACACTCACTCAAAATATATCCTATAAGCTCACTGTGTAACTCTCAAATGCTTTGAAACAAAATAACAGACTCTTAAGAACAAGCAGAGAGCACACGAAGAAGACAGTTTTCACTTGTAGGCTTGAGTGTAAATGAGAGCTCGTGTTCAATGAATGTGTTGTTGTCTTCTCTTCTTCCTTTCCTTTATAAAGATCAAATCGGAGCCTCCAACAAGGAAGTATCTTCTTCAATGGCTAGAACTGATTGTGGCTTAGGAAGAGATCTCCATGATCTTCTATTTGTGGAAACTCGGAAGCCATGATCTTCCAATTTGAAACTTCTCGATTTCAAGCACAAGGAAGAAGATATAATTTGAAAAAGCTTCCTGAAATGTTAGTATATATAAAATAATATCTGGAAGCATATAATAGCATATAATAATATTCGATCATAATATCATAGAGAACAAGTTTTGTATTTCATCAACACAGTTGTTGCCTCAAGACCTTTGACACAAACTGTCTGTCAAAGCCTTTGAAACTAATTTCGATTTTCATCAAGGGAGTGGAGTTATCAGATGATCTGTGGTGTTAGACCTTTTCAAACTGCAGCGATTCAAAGGTCTTGGAAGGCCTTGTTTTGTTTTTGGTTGGATATTTCATGCTTTAAAATTATGATCCAACATTCGTCTAACCCATGCAAGTACTTAGTCCGATTTTGCTTATGTTATATCTGCTTGACTAAGTTGCTGGGATGCACAGGTTTTGTCTTTCATCAAGGGGGAGATTGATAACTCCACTCCCTTGATGAAAATCGGAATTAGTTTCAAAGGCTTTGACAGACAGTTTGTGTCAAAGGTCTTGAGGCTACAGCTGTGTTGATGAAACACAAAACCTGTTCTCTATAATAATTGATAAGGCTGCTTTTGAGTTTTAGTGCTTTGTTATTATTATAGTTTAAAAAGTTGGTCAATTTTCAATTTCTGTGTATTTTACTTGTATAGTTGAGATCCTCTTATTGTTGCTTCTATTCAGGATTATTATAATATATTGTGCTTTTTTTTAAATGCCTTCTATACAATAAATGATTAACTGTTAATATATGTTCTTTTATAACTACATTGTTAGGGCATTCCTAAGCAAGTTGATATCCTTGTAGTAGCTTGACCTTTGATTGCTGGGCAGGCTGGAAATCCTTCAGTTGAGGCCTCTCATCTAGTGGCAGTGTGGCACCTTCTACTAGACCTAGACATGAGCAAGGGTCAAGGGTCGACCCGGACCCGATGGGTTTTGACCCGGTGGGAACCCGGAGGGCTAGGGTCGAGAATGGTCAGGGTCGAGGCGGGTCAAGGGTTAGGGTTAGGGTCATGTTGATTTTGACCCGCGGACCCGACGGGTCGAACCCGAAGGGTCAACCCGTAGGGTCAACCCGCCGGGTCATCTATTTTTTTCAAAACATCGAGGTGAAGAGGAAGAGGAATTCAACATTATAGAATGACGGAGCCATCTAGATAGATCCCAATTTCCTACTCTGTAGGCAATCACTCGTCAAATATTCGCTGCTCCTTGCTCAACACTAGCGATAGAGCAACGTTTTAGCCAATATGGTCAAATATTAAGCAAGAAGAGATCAAGACTCTTGTCCGAGACTCTGGAAGATCAAGTTTGCCTAAACAATTGGAAGAGAGCGGAGATGCGAATTCAAAATAAGACCACTTAATCGAGTCAGACTCAGATGAAGAACTCGACGATGACACAATGGTCAAGAGCTCATATGCAAAGCAAGGAGAAGAGTCCTAGCATGAGATAAGGTAAGTAGGGATCAGAACAAATGTAAAGAACTACGTGAGCTTTGACTCCTCTTCCCCGAGAGATACGCACACAACTAGCTAGAAAACCGGTCCATACCCTTCTTCCTTTTTCTTTTTATTTTTTTTAAACTTAAAAAAAAATTAAATGACAAGTCATGACCCGACGGGTCAAAGGGTCGACCCTTGACCCGGCGGGTCACCACAACCCGTTGACCTGTGGCTTGGAAGGGTCAGGGTTAGGGATAGGGATATCCCGACCCTTGACCCGGCGGGTCGAACCGGTCGACCCGGCGGGTCCGACCCATGCTCATGTCTAGCTGGACCTATGCAAACCCCATTGATCTTTTCCCAACGGTATGTAATGAATCTTTTACTTGTTTTACATGCTTTTGGAGTTGGACCTAATGCAAACCCCCTTGGACTTTCATCTGTGTAACTAACATACATGATAAAATTTACTGAATTTGAAAGGATCTAATAGGCATCTAGATCTATTTGGTTTTGAATTTACTACCCTCATCTATGTAAGCTCTAGATGGCTTACACTATATATATGATGCCAAAAATCTTTTTCTTAATGGAGTAAGTACTTCTGAAACTCTTTGTTACCCTTTGTGATTTCTAATATGGATTTAAGATCTAGACTATTAATGGTGCATTTCTAAAAATAGCCATGGCCTTAGCTATGTCTGAAAATAGATTATCCGAATAAGGGAATGATAAATCTAAAAGTAAAAGAAGTCAAGATACATGTGAGAGTTTATAGATATGTTGCAGCTTTGATTAGGTCTTATACTTGTCACATGGTAGGACGACTATAGCAGGCTGAGGCCTTTGTGCTACAGGGGTGCTGATGTGATCTTGCTCGCCTTTCCCTTTATTACCAAGCCAAGTTATGGAAACATCTCCATGAAGGTAATTATCCCATTTTAACCACCAACTTATTGTAATCACAATTAACCTGAATTTACTTGACCACTCAACTCGCACTCACTTGAAGTGCTTTAATCATGTTTTTTGTTCTTCTTGCAGTGGCTTCCCGGTTTAAGGCATTATGCATCAAATGTTCCATTAGTCCTTGTTGGGGTTAAACTTGGTCAGCTCCATTAGTCCTTGTTGTGCCTTTGACTTCGGTACTTTATTTTCAAGTGATATCTTTTTATGTCAAGCTTAGAATTCGACTAATGATATATTCTGTTTTGTATTTAGCCATGTTGTCATCTTGTATTATACTTTATTGTCATTATTTAATGTATTGGTTATGGACTTTTGCATTGTTTAATTTTCTGTTTACCAAAATAATGTCACAATGTAGATTATTAGGTGTTAATAATGAAATACATCAAACTTGAGAGCGAAAAGCGATGTCAACTTTTGTAAATATGTCGACCATTAAGATATAAATCGATTTTTAAACCTAGTATATATGAAAATTATAAAAAAAAAAAAATAGATGTGTATATGTAGCACATACATCGTTAAAAATATATGAAATGATGTTGTAAATAATCAAAACATCATTTTCAAAACACTCACGCGTCGGTTATAAACGATGTGGTAAAGTTGAGATCTTTAACACCATCCACTAACGCGTCGAATTTTTTTTTATTAACAACGGTTTATACCTGATGTCTATGAACGTTATTCTAGTAGTGCATCAACAGTCATCGTAGGAATACAACAGGCAATCAGGAAAGGAATTCGTAGCGCTATCATTGAAGGTGACAATTAGACTCTCGATCAAGGCAATCAAAAGAGATTAAAACACTCCCTGGGAGATCATCCATCAAGTATAGAAGATTCGGTATATGGCAAGCTCCATTGATATTATTCAATTTAATAATTGTTTTAGGGAAGTCAATAGTGTTGTTGATTATATAGCCAGGAAAGGTATCACTTGTAACAGGCTTACTTTCCCTCTTAACTAGTGGGCTACTCTATCAATTTTTTACCCAAAGAATTTTATATATGTTTAAGCTAATTTTTTTTTTTATAAATGATCTTAAATTCTTTACGTTATCACATAAAATGTATTTGTAATAAGCTTATTATATTTCCTACTCATGTATCAAACTCTTATTAAATTCAAATACAAACGTAAAATTTTTACTCTTCTACCATGTTTATTACTAATATTTTAAAATTTTAAATTTCTGATGAATTTATATATAATTTACACTAACACTTTTTTAAAAATAGTAACAAATTTTTTTATTTACCTTAATTATACTTTTTTTTATCTTTTTTTGAATGTGTATGAATTAATACTTATAAAATTAGTGTCTTCAACTTCATATAAAGATTGTTTATTTTCTTTTTAGTCAATTTAATTTCTTATAAAGATTATTTGTTTTCTTTTTGAAATCTTCAATATTTCATTATACTTTTTATCTTCTTTTGAATGTGTATTAGTACTTATAAAATTAGTCTCTTTCACTTCTTATAAATATTATTTATTTTCTTTTTAGTCTCTTTAAATTCTTATAAAGAGTATTTATTTTCTTTTTTAAATCTTCAATATTTCTCATATATTTCACCTCATTTATGACAAAAAAGCTTCTTTTACTAAAGAGTATAAGTAAGATAGTGATCTGTACTCCATCATATAGGGCTAGTCGTCTTCTAGTCCTGTTCCGTAAAGGACAAAACATGTGTGTAATTAAAATAAAAAAGTAAATCCCGTCCCACAAAAGTTACGCAAAACTACCATCATCTTGTTCCGTCCATTTTTCAGATCCACCCCTAAGTTTATCAATCAAATGATAACTTGAGAAGCCACCTCCTCTATATGCCCTGCGTACAATATCCTTTGTCCCAATTCAAGCGAGGTCTAGGCCATAAATAACTCCCCCAAAGCTCTGCAACTAGGGCAGTAGAAATGCCAAGTTCACCAAAAATCAATAGAATTAGTGCCTCTTATGGATCCCCAATGGGGATCCAGCGAAGCCAACCCCCCCCCCCCCCCCCCCCCCCATAGAAGCACCATCTATATGTTCAGCTTGATCCAACTAGAACATGGTTGAAGCCAGGGACGGAACTAAGGGTGGGCATGCTACAGCCCACCCCATTTTATTAGTAATATATATAAAATATAAGTATGTGTATATTATGATGTTTGAATAGCCCAATTGGTTGAGACTAGAGAGTGAAGACAGGGAGCGCTGTACCCATCCCAAGTTCGAATCCATCCAACTACAAAATTTCCTCTTTTTTTTCCCTGTGCGCTCAATTTGGTGGTGACCCACTGGGTATTTAACATATATATATATATATACATATATATATATATGGAGACTTTCCGGTGAGTACACCCCTTACCATGAAACGGAGGGAGAAATCTAGGCCCTTGGATGAAAGAAAACCAATTGTGTGGATTAGTTTTAAAAATTACTGTTTAAGCGTGTAACTACCTAGTATTCATATTTAACGTTAAATATGAATACTAGGATGTTAACCGCTTAAAGCAGGTAACCAAAAACTATTATTCCCAGATTGTGCTAAGATTCATATTTTATTATCTAATTATTCATGTATAAATTATTAAATATTCATATTTAGTGCTTAGTGGTTCCAAGTAAAATATCAGAGATTTTATCTCTACGCTTAAACGTGTAACCAACTAGTATTCATATTTAACATTAAATATGAATACTAGGTAGTTTTACGGTTAAACAGTTTATTTTTCAAAGTTAATCCTAGCCCTTTATTTTTTTGATCCAAGAGTTGAGATTTGTCCCCCCGTTTCATGGTAAGGGGTGTCCTCACTGGAAAGCTATTTTATATATATATATGTATGTATGTATGTGTGTGTGTGGAGTATAGATCGGATGAGAACATCCCTTAGGGTGAGAACCTAAGAACAATTCTGAGCCGTCGGATTTGATAAAATCAAAGGTTGAAATTAAATCTCTAATTTCTGATTTTACTTAAAGAAAAAACGTGGGACCCACCATACAATTTTCCCACTCTCGCTTATAGGCGTTTGTTTCACGCCTTAATGCTGTGCGGGGCCCACTGTCGTCTTCTTTTTTTTTTAACAATCTGTAGTTTTGCTCCAAAAACGACAAAAATTAAGGTGATCGAAAATGGGAAGGGTAGGTGTACACAGTACGGAAGTGGGTTCCAATTTTTTTTTCCCTTTTTTTCCATGATAATTATTTTTACTATTCAAATAATAATTCTATATATACAAATAATAATTTTCAATTTACCGAATAATGATTCAAATGATAAACTCTCTAATTTAACCGAATAATATATCAAATTTAAATGAATAATACATCACATTTAACCAAATAACCGTCCTCTTAAATATGAAAAATATTTCTAATTTAACCGAATAACATAATTATGTTATTCAAACAATTATCATAATCCAAAATGTTTAAAACTATTAAATTTATAAATAATGAATCGTCCGCTTAAATACGAATAATATCTATAATTTAAATGAATAATCTCAAAAATTTAATGGAATAATCTCTAAAATTTAATTGAATAATCACCCTTTAAATATGAATAATCTTTCTAATTTAACCGAATAATTTATTTTCAACTAAATTATCTTGATACCAATTGTAAAAAAAAAAACAATAACTATGTAAACAATCGTCCTTTTTTACACGAATAATCTATATAATTTAACCGAATAATCTATTAAATTTAACTGAATAATTATCCCTTAAATATGAATAATCTTTCTAATTAACTAAATAATTGAATTTCATCTCACAAAATGTGAAAAAAAGCCATACAAAAAAAATGAAATAAAAAATAAGAAAAGTGAAGTGTATTCTTGGGCTGTATAAAAAAATGCTACAGGGGTTGGTGTAAGGAGACTAGGTGATGCGCGTGAGAAGTAAAAAATATGGGGTCCACCTATTTTTCTTTAAATTAAAAAAGGAAATCAGAATTAATCTAGACCATTAATTTCTTTTTATTCTATGGGTAGGATTTGTTCCTAGGTTCCTATTTTAAGGGGTGTTTTCACAAGAGCCACCCCTATACATACATATATATATATATATATATATATATATATATATATATATATATATATATATATATATATATATATATATACATAGACACAGCCACGGGTCGGGCGGGTCGACCCGTGACCCGTCGGGTCAGGGTCCACGGGTCCGAGGGTCGGGAAGGGTTAAGGGTTAGGGTTAGGGTCGACTAAATATGAACCCGTGACCCGTCGGGTCGACCCGTCTAACCCGGCGGGTTGGGAAATTTGAAAAAAGTTGTCGTTGGGTGTGGGGCCCACTTTTTTACCCTTTTTTTAAAAAAAAAATAGTCGTTGCTCGGCTAGTTGTAGTATGCTCGAGCCTATAAATAGGGTCGATGTTCTTCCCAATTCATTTTTATTACACATCAATCAATCAAATCACTCATATTTTATCCAATCCCGTCATAATGTCCAGCAAAGGAGGCAAAAGTGGATCCTCGACGCCGAGCTCGTCCGACTTGTTCGAGCATCATTTCAAGAAACTAGTCAAAGCCCCGGGCGAGACAGGAGCGCCTGAAGCGGAGTGTTGCTATTGTGGTAAGAAGTACAAGATCAATAACAACCTTTGTATTGGCAACTTGAGGAATCATCTTGCCACGAAGCATCCCGACAAGTAAGTCCAACTCCAAGCATCGGGAGTAAGTTCTTCAAATATGAACGTATGAAGAACTTAAGAAGTAAATAAAGTAGGAAGTAAGTTCGTGTTGTAGGTTGTAAACTTGTAATCTCACGCATGACGTGATGAATCGCCGAGCCCGATATCGACCAGACAATGAATCCGGTACGAGTTTGTAATCGTTGTTCGGTTTGTAATAAGATTGTGTCTTATGTGTGTATTATTTTGTTATTTAACTAATCCAACATGTCAAAATAACAACCTTAGCATTTAAAAAAATACTAACACATTTTAAAAAAATAATAACAACCTTAGAATTTAAAAAAATACTAACACAAATAGAAATAATTGAAAAACTAAAAAAAATTACAAAAACCCACCCGGCCAAATTGCCTCCCAAAGTCCCAACGGTCGGCAAATTTAAAAAAAAATAGAGCAACAGCTCATTTTTTTGAAAAAACACTGGCCGACCCGGCGGGTCGACCATTGGACCCGGCCGATTTCCCTCCCCATTTCCCCTATAAATACTACCCATTCCCTCCCATTTTCATCACACCATCTCATCACATCTCCTACTCTCTAATCACTCTCTAATCGCTCGAGAATCGAGGAAGTCGGAAGTCGGTGGTTCACGAATCAAGAATTCCGAGAATTCGCATCACCAATTCCTACTTCTATCATCTCTTTCTTTATTTTCATTATTTCGTCATTTGTCTTAATTACATATTTATATTATTTTAACAAATATCTAATCCACTTTTATTGAAAATGTTTTCACGAGGTCGAAGGACCGTTAGCGGAGCCCCGTCTTCAAGCAGGGGTAGAAGCGGCTCGGGATCGGGTCACCAACCGGAGCCTAGCCTTCGACGTAGTGCCTCCGTTTCCGGACCAGGATCCCGACGACGTCGGGATCAGGCACTACTCGATGAGCATCCGGGAATTGAGGAGGAGGAAGTTGCCCCTCTGGGAACTCCTTCCATGCCCTCAACCATCCCGACTCAGGAGTCCGGTTTGGAGGCCGAGGAGAATCCCAATGCGACACCTGATCCCGAGGCCACACCAGTCGCTTTTAAGGCCGCCACAATGAAATTTTGGTTCACGAAGGGCCCGCCTGCACCGGGATGGGGCGAAAACTATTCCTCCGTCAAGTGCAGATTCTGCTCGCAAGTCTACAAACACAAGAAGGGGAACGGATGTGGCAACTACGGACGTCATATCGAATCGAAGCATCCGGAGAAACTCGGCTTGGCGAAAGGCCAAACACAACTTACCGGGTACGCATCCGGAGAAACTCGACTTGGCGGAATACTTGAAGCATTAGATACTCATTTTTCTACGGGCGCTAGAGCGCCTAACATTTCACCTCCTGCGCCTTCAAGCTCGAGCAGATCCTCCCGCACTAGTATTACCGCTCGAACTAAGGCTCTTGCCAGAGATATTTTTGGCACAAAGAGATCGAGGTCGTCGTTGAGCCCGCACTCGGAGCTCGACGAATACTTGTCTACTAACTTTGAATTTCGCAGTGATGAAGATGAAGATTTCAATATTTTAAAATGGTGGGGCTGAGTAGAAAGACAGCGATTTCCTACCTTGCAGGTGATCGCTCGACAAATACTAGGAGCCCCTTGTTCCACCGTTGCAGTGGAATAATTATTCAGCCGGGGGGCCAAATTCTTACCGAGAAGAGATCAAACTTGCTCCCTGAGAACCTCGAAGCACAAGTATGCCTCGCCGATTGGAAGAGGGCTGAGATGAGAATTCAGAAGAACTTCCTTAACACTGGGTCGGACAAGATGATGGAGCGGACTCGGAATCAGTCGGGTCCTTCGTGGACGGTGGAGTCGTCGATCCCCATAGCCAGCGCCAATCCGACACCGACGAATAGCCGAATAGGTAAGCGGGGTTCAGACAACAGGTAAAGAACTACGTGGGCTTTGATTACTCTCCCCCGGGAGGATACGTAGGCAATTGGGAAACCGATTCAAGCCCTTCTTCCCTCTTTTTTTTTTATTCCCCAATGGCCAATAGCCCAATACCCACAATTCACACATACAATTCACAAATATACATGATACGTCCGAAAATTAAAAAAAAAACCCAACCCGGCCTGACTCGCCGGGTCCGACCCATTTCCAGCCTCCCCTGCTACATGGCCGACTCGGCAGTCCGACCCGCCAACCCGTCGACCCGCCGACCCGTCCCAACCCCGGGTCAGGGTTGGGGTCGGACCCGTGGCCGTGTCTATATATACATATATACAGTGTGTGTGTGTGTGTTGGGGGGGGGGGGGGGGAGTTAAAATGTAAAATATCCTTAGGGTGTAAAATTGCGTAAGGTGTAAAAAGTCGGTCCCTTCCACACACGCCTGTGCGTTCGCGAAAAAGCCGAGTTCGATCGACAAGAAGCTTCAGCTTCTCGCCGGCGATACCAATCAGGCAAAACTAATTGCAAAAACCTGCCATCATCGAAAGGATTCAACGAAGATCGATCAAAGATCCTGAAACGAATCAACAACAGCATCATCAGAAGAAGAAAATTTCAGAAAAAGGTGCACAATATCTCCGTCCTTATTATAGATTCAAATTCGAATTCGTTACGGTATTAATCTGGCCAAAATTCGCATAATGTAATACTATTTCAGTGTAATTTATGTAAACGAATCACAGATTTTTAGTAAAAATAAAATTAGAGGCAAAAACGAACCTAGGGTTTGAACTTTGAAAAACACAAAAGTTCTATCAATTAAAATACATTTGCTCTTTGAAAATGCAAAAATTGAATAGAAAACACCGATATTATACAATATGATCCTCAATTGCATGAAATTGAAATGAATATAGCCTGAAAGAACTGATATTTGAGATTCTGTTGTCTGATCTTAATATTCAGTATAAAATGTTGGTTTATCACTTATATAATTATAAATTGCACTGTTGATAGATTGATGACATTGGTTAAAAAAAATTTATCTGATAAGTTTTACAATCCAAATTACATATTGCAGAAGATATGGAATGAGTAACAGAGTCACCTAATGAAAACATAGAATCCTCAGCTGCTTCGACTACTGCAATCGTTTGTGCAACACCAATCAGTGTTGATGTAGGCCTTGGAATAAATATCAATAATATGATAGTGCAACATCAGCTACCATACAGAGTGTTTGTGACACCAAACAACACGAAGTATTGGATACCCATTTGCAGTGAAGAATTAGAGCCAAAAGAAGGAAAAGTGTTTCTGACATTGAATGAAGCTGTGAAGGCATATAAATATTATGCATATAAAGTGGGATTTAATGTAAGACATGGCACAACAGTTAATGTTAAAGGTGTTGAGCAATTGAAGTACTTATACTGCAACAGATCAGGATACAAGAATGAGAAAGAGACAAAGAAATTAAGAAAAAGATTATCTACACGAGTTGGTTGTACTGCTAAGATAATATACAAATATGTACCTGAGCAAGGATATGTGGTGAAAAAAATTGAGGAGAAGCACACACATCCTTTTGTTGATGAGATCTGCAGGGTATACATGAAGAGTAATAGGAAGATGCAAGCTACCATCAAAAATTTGTACTTGACTGTTCAAAGCAAAGAGTTGGACCAGCAAAAGCATGCAGATTATATCAAGAAATGGTGGGAGGATATAGCAATGTGGGTCCAGCAACAATTGATTTCGAAAATCACAGAAGAGATCTTTTAGCTTATTTCAAAGGATCTGATGCACAAGTTGTCATTGATAGGTTCTTCCATAAGCAAGAAATATGCACTGCATTCTATTTTGCTTTTGATGTGGATGAAGACAATCAGTTGAACAGATTGTTCTGGTGTGATGCAACAAGCAGGAAAAACTTCTCATTGTTTGGGGATGTTATTTCATTTGATTCAACGTACAACACAAATGATTCATATTGAACATTTACATACCTCATATGTGTAAGCATTGTCATAGATTTTAGTTATAAAACAGACAAAAATACTGATTGCCTGCTTAGTTACAAATATGATAACCAGACTGCACAGATATCATGTATAGATGCACAAAATCATATATATTGTGCACTGCTAGATTGAAAAAGTGGACAACCACACAGGCTCGTGATCTTTTATTTATATGCATCTGTAATAAAAACTTTGCACATGTTTCTTTTAAAATTAATCTAATGTTCACAAATTTCTTATATTAAAGGTACAAAATGGTGTTCAGTCCCTTAACAGCATATGAACACCATAAATCATTGGTGCTGCTAGCATTAGGGCTTTTGATGAACGAGAATGTTGACTCATATGTGTGGTTGTTTGAGCACTTAAAAAAAGCAATGGTTGGAAGTCCTAGAATTTTCACAACAGACCAAGATCCATCAATGAAGATTGCTGTTCAAACTGTATTACCAGAGGCTAGACACAGATTATGCATGTGGCATATCATGGACAAGATATCTCATAAAATAGACAACTCAATGAATGGATACTTCAAATTCAGTGACAAGTTGAGGAGTATTGTATGGAACAGGGAGAGTATGCCAGAAAAATTTGAAAATGAGTGGAATGCCTTAATGGAAGAGTATGGAATGACAAGTCACTCGTTGTTAAGTGAATTGTATAGAATCAGAGACAAGTGGATCCCTGCATATTTTAATAATGTGAATCTTAGTGGATTAATTAAAACAACATCCATTTCAGAGAGCATGAACAACTTCTTCCGTAAGTTCTCCAACTACACTGCAAATTTAATTGAGTTTATGTTGTATTATGAAAGTGGAATTGAAAATCAAAGGCATCTTCAAGGGAAGAAGAACAATGACTCTGAAATCCTGGAACCAATTCTGATTTCGCCACTTCCTCTAGAAAAGCATGCATCCACATTATACACAATAAAAATGTGGGGGAAATTTCAAGAAGAATTGCAGGGAGCATTGTACAACTGCAGAGTGACAAATGTGACAGAGCTTGAGGAGTTGGAGATATATACTCTCAAGGAAAATAGCAAGATATACATTGTTGAGCACAAACTTGAAGATCATGATTGTTGCTGCTTTTGTAACTTGTTCAACAGGTTAGGATATCCATGTCGACATATATTAACTGTTTTGAAGGAAATACAACTTGAGAAGTTTCCAGAAACACTATTGCTGACTCGTTGGACCAAGGCTGCAACTTTGAGCAATGTTTTCACATTGGATGATGTTGTCGTGAGACAGTCAACTGCAAAGCAAGAACAAAAACTACTCTTGACAAATATGTTAGCTGAATTTCATTCTTGTGTGGACTTAGTTAAGGACAATAGTGTTCAGATTAGGCACTTAACATCTGCATTGACAAATGCAAAAAAAGAGCTCCTACAAAGTGCACAAACATCAGCATCTTCAACGGCTTCAAAGTCTGGTATGTATGATGAGTTTGATAGGGCAACCCCAGATTACTGATCGCTTATTTACACTGTTTTATAAAAAAAAATAGTGCACAAATATATATATTCAAAGTATACTAATTTTAATAAGTTTGTTAACTTGAAGGTATATTTGATGAGTTTGCTAGAGTAAGCCTCCCGAAGAATGTGGAAATAAGAGACCCTAAACAAGCAAAGACAAAGGGCAGTGGGAAGAGACTTAAAGGCGGAAAGGAATCATCAATTCAAACACAGAAAAAGGGAAAACGAATATGCTCAATCTTCCATGAATATGCACTTCACAACAGCAGGACATGCCCATTAAGGGAAACCTAATATGAAGAATAATCACAATTTGTGATTGACTTTTATAAATGCACTTTATTATTAGAAAAATATTATACTGTGAGTTTTTTTTATTCAGATATGTTCTGTAACAACTTTTATATTCTGTTTATTACTCTCTCCGTTTTGTATTAAAGGTTCTTTTGAGGTTTGACACTTTTGTTAAAATTAAATAATATTTTCTTGTGCAGCCCCATCACTTATTCTAATTTGCTTAATACTGTAAACAATAATTATTTTCAAGAAAAATAGGAAAACATCCCGAATTATCAATTGATACAGAGTATAACCTCCTACACCTATCTTACTTAGGTTCATCATTTGTGACTTGCAATATTGTGAAATTCTTGGACAATGTGTAATTCAGATAATGATGGAAGTTCCATAGACTCTACTGCACCCATCTTATCAAAAAATAAGTACTTCTTAATTAATGTGCAAAATCTCTAAACATCAATAAAAGAAGAACAACAACAGTAAGAAAGGGGATTGTTTGAAAACAGACCTATAAAAAACACAGTTACTATATAATAAATATATTAATAAAAAATAAAAAAACAATAAAAAATATAACAAGAACAAATAAAAGAAATGTTTTTTTTTAAATGTGAAGAATCAGGGGAAAAAATAAAAGAGAATAAAGGAGTCTCCAACTAAGAAGAAGTATACAAACGGTTACTTATGCATGAAAATAAAAAATCTGAAATAATGATTGCAGTTATGGGAAGTTGGGAAATATTAAAAATTTAAACAGGTAATGATTACAGTTATAGGAAGTTGAAAGGGGTAATTGGCTTTGGAAAACCATCAATTGGATAAAGCCAATCAGATGATGAGAGTTGAAGAGCCAAAACTGCCTATATATACAAGGACTCCTCCATCATAACACAGCTCACAAAACGCCTGAAAAGAAATCTTCCTCCCTTACCCATCAAAAACAAAGAAATATCCAACCTCAAAAGAAAAAAATGGAAGGATTCAACCCATATGTTTCCAGCGAAGAGTACTACAAAATCAATGAGCAGATAGACAAGTACTTGTACCCAGGGTACCATATGTCTCTTCTGGAAGAAGCTGCTGAGACAAACACAGAGACCATAAGGAAGGACCTGCTAGATGCCGCTGAGAAGCATCAACTTTTCCTGTCTACCCTTAACCAGAAGAAAAATGCAAACGCCTACAAGATCTTGGAGGCAACTGCAAATGGGGAGCAGGAACTACTGGAGACGGTAAGTTATCAAAACTTTAAATAGTATGATTTAAAATAAGATTCCAAAATTATTTAACTTTTGAGTATAAAAATTTATGTAGTTGCAAAAGAAACAAGAGCAAGTGGAGGAAGAACTGGCGCAGTACAGACCCTACGTGACTGAATGCATCGGGGAGGTCTTTGAAGAAGAAGACAAGAGGAGGAGGAAGATTGCAAACTTTCTTGGAATATAAGCACTCAAGGGCAGGAAGAAGAAGAAGTTGAAGAATATAGACTTACTTTTGCAATATTAATTATATATTTTATTTAAAATGTCTGTATTTCTTCTTAATCTGAAGTTTAAGTTTGATACAATGGTATTTTGGGTTTAAAACAATTATGAAGTTGTAACTATTAAGTTTAAAATATAATGAATGTATTGCAGTATATTTGGCTATGTGATTGAATGCAACAGGTAAGTCTTTGAAGAAGAAGACAAGAGGAGGAAGAAGACTGCAAACATTCTTGGAAGATAGGCAATCAAGAGCATGGAGGAAGGAGAAGAATATGAAGAACTCAGAATTGACTTTGAATTTAATATTATTATGAATATTAACTATAATTTTGAATTTTATAATATTAAGGATTTCAGTATATTTGATATGTAATTGTAAAATTAACTGTAATCTCAGTTAATATTATAAATATAAACTGTGATTTATTTGCACAATATATTGTTGTCGATGCACAATAAGATGTTACAATTGCACAGCACAAGGTTACAATTGCACAACACAAGGTTACAAGTGCACAATAACAGTAGAATAGAAATTGGAATTAAATGGGATTTTTAAACTATATAAAACGCACACAAAGTCAAATACATTGACAAAAACCACAAAAAATATAAATAATAATAGATTTAAAGTCAATTAAATAAATAAAAAACATTATATTTTAAATATGCACAATAAGATGTTATATTTGCACAAAATGAGAATGTGATTGCACATTATCATACTGGACATTTAA
This sequence comes from Persicaria maculosa, assembly GCA_963922045.1. Lineage (NCBI taxonomy): Eukaryota > Viridiplantae > Streptophyta > Magnoliopsida > Caryophyllales > Polygonaceae > Persicaria > Persicaria maculosa. Next base: position 22,609,839 of record OY998254.1, read on the forward strand.
TAACTACACATAATAAATTTGTAATTGCACAAAACGGGGATACTTGTGCACTACAACAGTAGTAAAAAGAAATTGGACTTAAATGTGAGTTGTACACTATATACAATGCACACAAAGTAAAAGCCATTCACTAAAACTAGAAAAAATAAAAAAAAATAGATTTAAAGACAATTAGATAATTAAAAACATGATATTGCATAAATAAAAAACACTTTAGTACATATGCACAATAAGGTGGTATAATTGCACAATACGACAATGTGATTGCACATATCATACTGAGCCTTTATAACTGCGCATAATACAATTATAATTGCACAAAATAGGGGTACTTTTGCACTATTACATTAGAAAAAATAAATTAGACTGAAATGTCAGTTTTAAACTATATAAAACACACACAAAGTCAAAGAAATTCACAAAAACCAAAAATAAAAAATAAAAATAAAAATAAAAAATAAAAATAAAATAGGAATCCAGACCGATATAAGACAGCAAACAGGGAAAAGGACACCAACATAAAAGCATGAATAGATAGACATCTCAATTATAAAAAATAAAGAGCATTATATTACATATGCACAATAGGGTGTTAAGGTTGCACAACATCACAGTATAATTGCACATATTAATATTAGGCATGCACATGACTATATAATAATGTCATAACATATAGACATATAAGTGCAAATTTAAATGTGAATTTTAAAATATAAAAAAACGCACAAAGATTTGAATTCATACAAAAAACCCAAAACGATATATATAATGCCAACAGGCCCAAATGCACAAACTTAGAGTAAACTAGACAAAGGCAACCCAAAAAGAGCATCGCAGAAGGTTATACATTACAAGACATGTAGGACACAAAATTTGTATACCCTCAAAAGCAATAACTGTCTAGGAAATACTACTGTTTGTTAACTACTAGTTCCTATCCCATCAATCTGTTATGATCCTATAGGTCCTAAGGGGTACCTTTGTAGTGGGTATATTAGTATTACATTGATGTATAAATACTTAGAGGTTGTATTGAGCAAGGTAGGAAATGAATAATAAAACACTTTACCTCTCTCCTAATCTCTATCCTCTCTACCTACGTTCTTCTTCCTCCTAACCTTCTAAACTCTATATCTCAATCTCATGAACACCTGTTTTTTGCTTGTGATTTCTCTACTGCTATATGGTCACAGATCAAAGTTTGGCTTGGAGCTTGGCGTGGGATGAACACCCTCAAGAGTGGACTTAAATGGCTAAAGAAAGAAGCAAGAGGGAAAGGATGGTACTCAAAAGCTAAAAGGACAGCATTTGCAGCAACAATCTACAATATATGGAAGGCAAGAAATGAGAAGGTTTTCGAGAACAAATGCAAGAGTAGTGCAGATATTACACACATCATCAAACTGCATGTGTACAAGGTCCTGCAGCATAATTTCTCACTACATTTCTCGACCTCAATGACACTCCAGCAGGGTGTCATTCACCTAAATGCGCCTCTTGGCAGCAGCTAAGAGATGCTCAGTGCTTAAATTGGATAGGAGCTGCCCTCAAGACAACTTTCAGCATGGTCTGCCACTCCTTATACAAGAAGCTAGATGAATTTCAGAAGTTTGCATCTCCAAATGCTGCTTATACCCAGACCTGTATTGTTCAAAGGTTCTTCACCTTTTTGTTCTAGCCTTTGAGCTATTAGGGTAACTTTTCATGGGTAGCCTCGGCTATTTCTATAATAGCTACATTAGAATCCTGATTTTGGGTATTTGGTGTGCTAAGGGTGTGTGAGTATAATTCTCTTGATGTCCAAGCCGAAGGGAGAATTATAGTTACACAACCTTAGGGTGTGGGTCCGACCTCTGATAGCTTTGGCTTGAAGAAACAGGAGTTGCACCGAACTTAGGGTTCAACACACCACATAGATTGGAACAACTCTATGTTGATTCCATGATTTTGGTACTAAAGCCTTCACAGCCCACGGGCAAGGCTCCCCTACTCTACGTGTAAATATTTCTCTACTTTCGTTTCAATACAATTAATCCTTAAAATCAAATCTATATCTCAATCTCCTTCCTTTCTTCCCAAATTCTCCATGGAAGCCTAAGCTTCCTTCTAATCGATCTTCGGGTCGTAACAATGGTACCACAGCAGTAGATCCTCCGACCTATATCTCAGTTTTCGTCTTTAATTTTTTTTTTTTTGGTTCTGTGACTGGAAAGTGACGGCTTCGAAGAGTAACAGTGGCGTCCCTGGGGTCTTCACAACCAAACGCTTCAACTGGCGGTGAATGGAAGCGGCAACTGGAGGAATCAGAGCGGCGATTTTACAGGAACCTCAACAAAATCATAATCAAGCGTGGTATGCCACCGGTGAACAGTTTGTTCGATCCGATCGGGCATGCGATAAACGATTGAACAATATTTGTGAAGATTTGGGATGAAATTTATCCAATTTCTCGTGAAATTTTGCATACGGTGTTCTCTAAATTTGGGATTCTTGTTGGAATAGAGAGATTGAGCCGTGGATTCCACTCGACAATTCGTTTCTTCGACAAAGACTCGACCATCAGGGCTTTTGAGTCTCTCAATGGCCGGAATGTATACGATGGGTGCTGCAAATTAGAGTTGTTCTTGGTGACTGCAATGGAATCGTTATGCTCGAATCAAGAAAGCGTAGCTTTTGAAGAAAGCGCAAATCTTGAAGAAATTGAAGAAATTGAAGTGGCTTATTCAAGCCAAGAACTCATCGACAAGCCAAAGGTTTGCAATGACGTACTCGAGCTCGAACAGACTGGGCAGAGAACTCCGATAATTCATCAAGAAATTCCGACAGAGGTCTCGCAAGCCATCAACACCAATGAGTTCTCTTCTGAAATTGAAGGAATCGGACACATGACGAATTTCTCCAAGGTAAACTCCAACTCCCTAAATAGATGCAAGAATGAAATGGCATCACCAGGATCTGTTGGAACTGATGAAATTCATTGTGCAAATCATGAGAATTTGAATGGGATGAAGATGGCGCTGGCTGATTTTAGGATAGTAGCAATTGAATGTTTAGGGATTTCAGTTGCACATAAGGTGTTTGTAGAAATGTCGAGGCCAGTTGAATCATCATTTGCAATTGTTGCAGCTGTGGTTAAGCATGAAGTACAAGATGGGAATTTAGTTTTTGATCTTGGAGTTGCTCAAATTTTATTAGGTTGGATAATTTCTTGAAGACTCAGGTTCAGGCTAGTGTGAAGCAAGTAAGGACTGTGTCAAGGTTTAAGTTTGAAGGGTTTGATGCTCAATCATTCAAGATGGCTGAAGGCATAGCCCATGTTGCGTATTGTGGGACAAATGATCTGTTTCTGGCTGTCATGTGTTATACAGGTAGGGGAAGCAATGTTGGGCTTATGAGAAGCCAGATTATAATTCCTTTTGATAGAGGGAAGATAGGTATGGGTATGGGAACCAATTCTTATGGGAAGATATTCGCATTCAAGTTGTTAGTTTTTGATCCTGGTGAAGTCATACTACTGTCATAGCATCACAGACTTGTTGGATTTGGATTAATCTTTTCCTTCTAAGGGATTCTCGTTGGTCTTAATGGTCAAGTGGCATAAAGGTTGGTGATTTTGGGCTGTCTTGGGGAAATTTTGTTGTCATATGAAGGGCTTCAAGTATCTATGGTTCAAGCTAGAAGACATGAGAGAGCTGCATAGCAGTACTCTACAAATTCCTATGGGAAGATATGAGCAGTGGAGTACTCTACAAATTTTGGGTAGTGATGCTAGCTGGATATCTGTGGAAGGTGTAGGATATGTGTTCAGTAGCTGCAGTGGAGTTCAGCTGGGTTTTGTTCTCTTATGACAGCTAGGCCTTGTGCTTCTAGGGCATACTAGGCTACTGCAGAGCATTTTAGGCAAAGGAATAAAGTGTAAGAGGGTTGTTGGTTTGAATAGATTGCTACAAATGATGACTGCAAATGCAATGCAACTGGCTAAGTGCGACCGGGTGTCCCATTACGATTGCCTGTGTGTTACTGGTGTCTCTTAGATGTCAACTTGAGGGGCTAATGGTTTCACATATGAGGGCAGTACTTGCAACTTGAATGTGTCTCTTATATGAAGGGAATGATATCGTTGGTTCAATCATTCTAATGGGAGATTGTGCTGAATTGTTTTTTGGGAATGTTGGTGGATTAAATTCCATCCTTGGACAACATTTCGAGCAGTTGTCATGTTGCTGCGGCTGCGTTTAAAAAAAATTGCTGAATTGAAGGTTACCCCTATATATATTATGGGAGAATTTGTAGTGGAAATGAATTCCAGTTTGCCAAAGCAAGCTGGTGAAGAATGGTTCTCTCCCAAGTATGCATGGTCATATGCTACTGCATTAGTGTTGACATGGAGCTTTAGTTTTGTCTTCTACTCAAGAGCATTGTTTTGCTACAAACTTAGTATACCCTGGATGTTATTGTGTTTTTACGTTTCATATATAAAGCTTTGGGACAAAGCTTTTGTAAGGGGGGAGTATTGTTATGATCCTATAGGTCCTAAGAGGTACCTTTGTAGTGGGTATATTAGTATTACATTGATGTATAAATACTTAGAGGTTGTATTGAGCAAGATAGGAAATGAATAACAAAACAATTTACCTCTCTCCTAATCTCTATCCTCTCTACCTACGTTCTTCTTCCTCCTAACCTTCTAAACTCTATATCTCAATCTCCTTCCTTTCTTCCCAAATTCTCCATGGAAGCCTAAGCTTCCTTCTAATCGATCTTCGGGTCGTAACACAATCCAACCACAATTTCAGAGCATGAACACCTTTTAAGGTCAATGATGCATGTGCCTTACCTTGAGCTGAAATTTCAGATCGCAATTCATTGACATCAGAACAGATTATGTCAGTCATGTACTTCACACGCAGCTTTGAGATGTTCTTGTCACTCCCTTGGTCAAAACCACACTTGAATCCCTTCTCCAATCCCACAAATGCCTCCATATGGTGCATCATACAAATACCAGAATGGGGACGCTTTTCTTCACCGGCTCAGGGGAGATAAATGTGTGATTGACCACAAAGAGAAACTAAGTATGCTTTCTTCGAACATCCTTTAGACCTCAAATAATTAATCAAGAAATCATGCTGCAAAAAAATATAAATAAAAGAAGAAATTACTATAAATGACAAACTGAAAATAAAATTAACAAAAAAATAATAATAATAAAAAAAAAGGACAAAAAGGAAAAAAGGGACAGATAAGTATGAAAACTAACCAAAGTACCGACTGTATATTGAAAGATGAAAGTAAAATTTGGAGTATCCCTTGACACATCCAGGAATTGAACAGCTTTCATCTTTAGATTAAAGACTACCATGGAATAGATTGTCGTATGATAAACACCAAACACAAACTATAAAAAAATATAAAAAGAACAAGTCAACAGAAAACAAATAAAGGAAGAAAAAGAGTAAGGTAGATTAAACAAAAAGAATTAAAAAGCATAAAATAAAATTTAAACTCAAATACCATATCAACATCTTTCAACGGAATGTGAGAAGCAGCAGCCAGTTCAGAATCAAGACGGAGACTAAATTTTGCAAAATGGTCATTAAAGTCATTTCGAGGGGGATTTGGGGCAAATTGCTGGAAAAAAATACAGAATAAAGAACAAGGAAATAAACACATGTAGAATGGTAAAAAAATAGAAAAAAATAATATGGAAAATAAAAAAGAAAAATACAACTTACAGAAGACACGATAGATATAAAAAGCCTTGATGGAGAAACAACACTTCTGTATTGTTCTTTATGATTAAGGACAGAAGCCCATGTGCTCACAACAGAGAAAGCCACTTCAAAATCTTCTTCAAAGGATTTAAAATCAGCTCTAATAACTTCAACAGATGAATTCTTAAAAAGAACTTCACTGCAATAGGCAAACAACAAATTATAAAAAATAAATATAACTCACAGAAACTTAAATATAAAAAGATAAGTAAAGTAAAAAAAAAAGACTTACACATCAAAAGCTGATTTCTTAGATAAATATGCACAAATGCAACGCTCAATGTCAGACACACGCTCATTCACATCAACAACCCTAGAATAGTAAGGACTCTTCAAGGAATCAGCAGGTTTTGGTACCCTCTTACATCCAACATCTTTCTCAATTTGATCTTGCATAGAAACATCTGAAACAACAGGGCAACCCCTAGTAGACCTACGTAAAGGCAAGACAACAGGAGACTTTTGCTTCCTCTTAAACACTTTAGGAGTTGCACAATGAATGTCACTTGATGTTGATATACCTAAAGAAGAAGCATCATCTCCACCAGAATATTTCTTGGCAATATCGACAACAGAGGCAGGAACACTAGATACACCATCGACAACATTTGGTGCATCTCTGATATCTTTTTGTGCATCAGTATTGGATTTGGGTGTAGGGACAAAACCCTTTTGTGCAGACTGATCAGACTTGGCAAAATCTTTAGCAATTTCCTCTTCAGTATATTTTTTTTTTATATTTGAAGGCAGGATCAGAACCAAAAAGATCAAATGATGGCTCAGCAAGAAGATTCATACGCATAGTCCCCTTACCCTTAGCTACTGCAGAATCACCCTTCTTCCCAACATCACATTCATTCTCAAAACAAACACCACTAAGCCCACCTCTAGCTACATTCCCAACTGAACCAAAAGGATGATCAGCCTGACCAGACGATTTCATCTTACATTTATTCATGTAAGCTAACTCAATTTAAGCAAGAGCATCCAAAAACACAGGATCTAACCATAAAGGATCTTGGGAGGAAATCCAGACAGAAGCAGGGGATTCACCCAAATCAGAATGATCTGCAGGGGCATAACCACCCTTATCACCCTCAAACTCCAAACCCATCAGCTTCTTGGCAGCATTACTAACTGTTTTAACCATTTCATTCTCTTTAAACTCAGGAGGAATTTTATCAGCCAAATCAACAAACTCAGATATTGAAGTAGCAAGGGCAACATTTTTTTGAGCAAAGGATTGAATAAAATTCTACAAGGGAAAAAAACACACAAACACACACACAAACAAAAAGAACAAAAATAAAATAAAACACCAAATAATATTATAAAAAAATTACTTATATATAAGGAACAACAAAAAACTCCATAGGAGATGATTTTTTTCAGAAACAAATGGATTGTCAGTAGGAGCAGCACATGGAGAAATAGGTTGATATGCAGGAACAAATTGACGTTTCTCAATTCTGCCACGTCCAAAGCCTCCACTGGAAAGATCATCATCCTCACGCTGACGAAGCATAAGTGATGTCAAACCCATAAAAACAGGGAAAGACCGAGTTACTCTCCTCGACAAAGTACTTGAGAATAACTTCACCCTATCTATATAAAACAGCTAACCAACACAAAAAAACAAGAAAACAGATAAGAAACAAATTATTATAAATACAAGAGATGATGCGATAATAGCACAACAGAATAGTATAAAATGCAAAAGATAGGGTCATCAAAAAAGTACTCACAATGAGGAAGAGAATAGGACCTCTAAACTCACTAGTCTTGTTCTTTTCCCAAATTTTCTTTGAATCGACTAAGCTTTCAAGAACAAAAGCACACCAATTCAATTCTTTGAAGTCCTCGTTTCCACACAAAACTTTAACCAAGTTGTGATTAACATTGCCATTTTGGATACTGTCCACAAGCAATGAATGAAATAACACAGCAAAGTTGAGAACAAATTGATCGCTAGTAGAAACATCAACAACCATATGATCAGTAAGAACAGATGGATTAACGGAATCTCTAACAGAAAACAAACTCTTCCACTTCGTAAGAATATCTGAATTCTCTTTAGAAGTTTTCCTACATATCAAATTCTTGCCCATAGGCAAGCCTAATGTAATATGGACGTCAAGTTCAGTAATATCTAACTTATTTCCATCAGCCAATACCAAGCAACATCTGTTCGCAACATACTACTCAACTAACCAATGACAAAGACACAAAGGAAGATAATGAATATCCAAATTTAATAAACAACCAAAACCTATCCTCTTGATACAATCCTTTTATTTATCATTAAATCTAGCCAATGCACACACAAACGCACGAGGATTTGACCTTGTTTTCAAAGAGGGGTATTGATTAGCCCTTCTAATCCTTGGCTTCTTAACAAAAACAGCACTAGCCCCAACATCTTGGGGGCAGTTGTGGATTGGAGTGGCACATAAGAGGCTACAAACTGCAGATTAGTCCCTTCATATTGCAAATTTTCTCCAACGGTTGGTTGCCCTTCCTTCTCAACAGGAACACCAACTCCAGAAGGGACATCATCAGTCACATTAGGCGGGAAATTAGTAGACAAAATTTCAGGACTGGGAGCTGAGGAAATACCATGAGACACATCTTTGGATAAACCACCTATACTATTACCATCTTCCCTTGATTTACGTAGGAGAGGCACATTATCTTCTGGTTCGATATCTATTGACACCCCTTCCCCATCTGATACAGAAAACCCAGGGGAATCACGTGCCAAATAAATAGCTTTAAGAGCAGAGCGGGGGGGGGCGAGATTTCTTAATACGTTTTGAACGATAAGACACAACAGCTAGAGCTTCACTATCAACCTTAGACCTTATTCGTTTACCTATAACGAATAACAGATCAAAAATATAAACAAACATAAAAAAACCCTAACCACCAATAAACTGAACATAAATAGCAATAAATATATAAAATTTACAAAGGAAAAAAAATGACCACCAAAAATTAACTTAAACCGAACACAAAACAGAGTATAAACACAAATACACAAAGAACATTACTAATATCAAACACCTAAGATCATAAACGACTATAAAACAATAAATAGAGAAACAAACAACGGATAAATCACCGAAAAAGAAAACGAAACAGCTTGAATAGACAAAGGAACACAACATTTGCACAACTACAAGCACTAAGACATAAAATCGTTGAAGAAAAGGGGAAGACAAAAAACGCACAAAATCGAAGTAAAAAGAAAACCCTAACAACCAGGACAAATTAAATAGGAGGGAGTAACAAGAAATCAATGGCGTACCTACTGAAGACCTCGACATTATGAAACGACGACAACAAAGACAACGAAAAAAGATCGCCGGAGATCAAGGACGCAGAGGAACGAGAAATCGAACGAGAGAGAGAGAGAGAGAGAGAGAGAGAAACGAAGATCAGAGCCGAAGAGGATCTAAACGAAAACATATGAAACGGAAATAAAAAAAGGGACAGCCCAACGCAAAACAGTCCCATCTCAATTCGGGAAAGAGTAATCCGAGCCCAATGATGTTAATTAGGGAAATTTTACACCTTAAGCAAATTTTACACCCTAAGACTAACTCCAATGGTATGGTGCAAATGCTTAAATATGCACATTTTGATGCAAATTGTGATCCAATGGTTACTTTTGAGTGTTTAAAATGTGCACATTTGCACACAAAGTGCTCAAATATAAGCACATCACCTCCCCCATGTGTAAAAACTTTTTATCACTTTTCAATAAAGTAAAGTCATTTCTATTGGTTGTTTTAAAGTTTTTTCTTTTTCTTTTTAATTTAATCATATTTACTTAGAGATAGGTGTGTATAAAATGCACATTTAAGCAATGGAGTAAAACATCAAAAAGTGATGTGCATTTTTAAACACCTTGTGCAAATATGTACATTTGCACACTTAACCATTGGAGTTAGCCTAAGAATATTTTACATTTGAACCTTTGCCTATATATATATATATATATATATAAGAATATGTGATAAGTAATTAACTCTATTATTGCACATTTAAATATAGATAAAAAAATCTCTAATTTTTAACTTAATAAATATAATGATAGACATGAAAAAAAATTAAAAGTGTATGCAAATTCAACCTACGTACCCAATATTATAATTCTGATTCTGTGCCTGGGTAAAACCATCGAACAAGAACTTCGTATTGTTCCTTAATTAAGATTCATATATAGCCTGTTGTTTCATAATTAATAAACAATTCTTGGTATCTTAACTGGATAAACACAACTTTAGTTATCAATTACATCAGTTTACCCCTCATAAAAACCGGTGCAAATACTCTACCCCAAACCCCTACCTCAACTCCCTACTCCATAAAATTATTATACATCTAAATTAATATTAAAAAAATTTAAAAAAATATATTTAGCTTCTACATACTTATAATAACATATTTGGAAAAAAAAATCTTAAAAAATCAACTTACAAAAATTATAATAATTCACAAGAGATAGAAAGATTTTTTTAAGTTTTAAAAAGATGTGAGTTTACTATATATTTTTTAAAAAAAATATATAAATTGATTTTTTAAGATTTTTTTTTTCAAATATGTTATTATAAGTATGTAGAAGCTAAATATATTTTTAAAATTTTTTTTAATATTAATTTAGATGTAAAATAATTTTGTAGGGTAGGGAGTTGGAGTATGGGTTTGGAATAGAGGATTTGCACAGCATAAAAACATGGTATTCTTCCATATTTATAATCAGCACAACAAAATAGCAAATAGAATATTCCAATATTTTAGTTTCCCCGTTCCTCTCCCCTCTTTAATTAGCTAACATTCACAAAGAACCATTCATCCCAACAACCCATAGCAAAAAAGTAAGCATGGTCAGAACCTAGCTAGCACTAGCTAGGCGATTTCTATCTGCAGTCCAATGTATTTTCTGGACCCTGTTCAAAACTATCTCTTTATTAAAATATATGATTTTTTTGTATAGCTTTATAAATATAAAAACTATATAAAATATAAATTATATGAAATTATTAAAAAAATAATTTAAAATTCAACATTTTATAGAGTTTTTTATTTTTTCTAAACCCTATGAAAAAGTCGAATATAACTATTTTACCAGAAGGAGTATTTATTAAGAATTACTAATAAATCACAAACATGTATGAGAATAAATTAGTATAAAATAAATTTATTTTAAAAAATAAAAAAATCAAAATAAATTTAATATAGAACTACCTTCTATTATATTTTTAGTCATTTTTACTATTTATGTTTATATCAATATAATAGAATGTTGTGTTAAATTAACAAATAAAAATAGTTAACAAGAAGGCCCCAAAAATAATATAAATAGTTTATAAGAAGGCCCCAAAAATAATGTAACATGAGGATGTATTAAATTAACAAATAAAATTAGTTGATAAGAAGGTCCAAAATTAATTAAAAATAGTTAATAAAAAGGCCCAATGTAGTTTTCCATGTAAAAAAGGTTAAAAGATTTTTAAAAAAAATCAACCCCACTTGAGATTCGAACACGCGACAGTGTAGAGGTGTTGGAACTGCTTAGGCCGGTTGCCACTGAGCCAATATAACATTTTGATTCTTTGGGCCATAAATAATATAAATGCTAATAATTTTTTACTTAGGGCTCTAAAAAAATTGGAGGCCCTATTCCATTAGGCTATTTGCACTGGCCATTGGACGGGCTATCTATATGATTTCAGTAAGATCACAATTAAATCACATAAAGATGGAGCAGGGGCCTTCTGGCATGAACTAAAGATAGAATCCATCACCAAGTGGCATCTAGTAGCTAGACTCCCAAGTTTGTCAAAATTCATCCTCGTTTGACTAGCGAAACAAAGAATATATGGCATAAGCACAGTATGGCATAAGCACAGGTATCTTATGCCGCCAAATGCGGATATAGGTCTCCACATCATCACAGAGTTGCCGCCAATTAATAGTAGCGTTCCTCCACTAGCGCTAAGGTGTCCAGCCTACTTGGAATCATTGCATTCCTTGAAGACTTCCCTCCGTAGTCCTCCAAAATGGGCCACATATATAGACCCGTTTGTCCCTTTGTGTCCCTCATTCCAAAACACACCTTGTGCACGAATCGATCATATCCTCTCTTCGATTTTGGATAAACGCATGATGTTGCTTCAATCCATGCCATCATACATGACCATACATCTCTCACTTTTAGGTAGTGCTTAGAATTCCGAATATCGGATAAGTTATGAGCGAGAAGAGGATCATCAAACAAACATTTATCTTGCCAAAAACTTATTGATCTACCATCAACCACGTTCTACTCGCGGCCAATCATAAGCGGAGTTGGGTTAACAAACGGAAGATGTCGCTCATTCTCTTATTATGACTGACCACATAAATATAAATATGATCTCCTCATCGATAGCTTCATTTTTATATATTATATATATGCTCCTAGCTAGACCGCATTTAAAAATCTGATTCATATTATATAATTGCTTTAAATATATATCAATTAAGTAAAATATATGAATTTATATACTTGAGTTAACGTGACATTCACATACACTATAATTCAATTCAAGATGTTGGAGTTGTAGAAGCTTTATATTAGCAATGCCGCCCAAGTTGATAAAGCAAGATCGATTATCTCTCTAAGGCCAATTAAGGCTTGTGACCAACTCTCACTTTCCCACTTGTTGATTAATTAAATGCGTGAACGACACAACCCTACCAACGCCACGTACCATTCCTAACTTTCATTTAATTTCTTATCACTTTCTTCTTTATATATTATTATTATAATTGTCATCTGTATATACAAACTAAGCAAAGAGTGTATAAACAGACTCCAGACATACACGTACATCAACTGGAATAAGATCTCGATGAGAATCCACATTACATCCACTTTATATATAGAAATAGAATGCATAACATTCGAACCAGATTACATCCACTTTATTTTATATATATATATATATATATATATATATATATATATATATATATATATATATATATATATATTGAGCGAGCAATGCGTGATGACCCTCCAAGCATATCTCTTTATATATATTTATTTATAGACATATTGAATGTAGTTTGAATAAAATATTGGACAGTATTTGAACTCGATACCAATACGTACAGTTGGGAAGTGAAGAAGTATGATCAATGGCAGGAAAATAGTGGACAAATTAAAACGGTTATGGATAGAATTTGAAGAGGAAACAATATAAAGAGACAATTTAGAAGAGGTATAAAAACTCAAATGCTTTTTTAAGTGTGTTTCACTCTTTATTTGTATCTTTCACTCTTCTTCAAAATTCAAAATACATAGTCTATTTATAGGACTAATGATGCACGAATGTTAACATCAACTTCCTTATACATTAAACTACAAACTTATTACTTTAAACTTAATTAAGGTGTGAATTTCTACATTTCTATCATACATCAACGTTCCTATCATCAATGTTGTGGTTCAATGCATGCATGCATTTATGTAATTTGAACTTTGAACTTGTAACTTAGACAATTTAAATCACACAATTAATTAAGTTTAATGTTCAACACCTATCTCTTCGATCTTGACATTCAGTTCATCAGAGAAACTCCCTTCGATTTGCCACGTTCGTAAACTCCTCCACGGCGTTCAACCCTCCTTGATAATTAACCGAGCTAGCTGTGCGTCTCCTTCCTTAATTAATTGCTGTGGGCTCCAAACTCCCAACCATAATCTCCCGTGATGAAATGCTCTTGCAACTCTATCTACACCCTTGTGTTCAACACATAATTAATTATATTTGTTATAGATTTATAATTAAAAAAAAGATTCAAAAATTATATTTATACATTAAAAAATTATTAGTATATGTTTATAAAAAAATTTGCAAAAATATTATATTTTACATTTTTATATAAAGGAAACATTGATTATTTTGCAATATGAATTTTATAAAATTATTAAATATGTATTTTCATCAACTTTTTTTATAAACATACACTAGTTTTGTATATAAATATAATTTTTGAAAATTTTTTTTATTATAAATCTATAATAAATATAATTATGTGTTACATACATAGGGTTGTAAAGGATCTCATCTCATGTCTCCTAGGGGTGTTCATAACCGGGTACCCGACACGATTAACCGTGTCGTGTTGGGTACCCGGTTATGAAAATACATATTTAATAATTTTCCTTGCAATTAATGCAAAAATTTCAAATGGGTGGCATTTTAATAGGGAATCGAACCCCAAACCCCTTGCATCCTTGCACACGCCTACCTACCACCTTGGCAACCCATCCCCACAATTTACAAAATTATATAAAGGAAACATTTATATAAAGGAAACATTGATTATTTTGCAATATGAATTTTATAAAATTATTAAATATGTATTTTCATCAAATTTTTTTTTATAAACATACACTAGTTTTGTATATAAATATAATTTTTGAAAATTTTTTTTATTATAAATCTATAATAAATATAATTGTGTTACATACATAGGGTTGTAGAGGATCTCATCTCATGTCTCCTAGGGGTGTTCATAACCGGGTACCCGAGCCCGATACGACTCGGGTACCCGGTTATAAAAATACGTATTTAATAATTTTCCTTGCCATTAATGCAAAAATTTCAAATGGGTGGCATTTTAATAGGGAATCGAACCCCAAACCCCTTGCATCCTTGCACGGCTACCTACCACCTTGGCAACCCATCCCCACAATTTACTCCCACACTGTAATTCAATACTACCAACTGAGCAAGCACTCATTTATGTCACAATTGGAAATTAAATAAATTATATTTCATCTTTTTTTCCTTGCAATTTCAAATGGATGGCATTTTAACAGGGAATCGTTGGAAATTAAATAAATTATATTTCATCTTTTTTTCCTTGCAATTTCAAATGGGTGGCATTTTAACAGGGAATCGAACCCCAAACCCCTTGCATCCTTGCACGCCTACCTACCACCTTGGCAACTTAAACTTTCTTATTCTTTGAAGAATATATTTTACTAATCCTATAAAATTTATATATTTAAATTTTAAAAAAAAATAAACGGTTCGTGTCGGGTATCCGACAACGGGATTTGCCTGATCCGAACACGAACCGTTTATTTTCGTGTTTTCTCAGTTTGTGTCATTATCGTGTCGTGTTTTTTCGGTTTCGAATTTTTCCGTGTCGTGTTTTTGTGTCGTGTTTTCAGTTTCGGGTTTTTCTGCACACCCCTAATGTCTCCTGTCCCCACCCCACCGTTTTTTATATACCCCTCCCAAACCCCCTGTTCCAACCCATCCACATCCCCCATTTCGATCCGCCAACATCCAACCACCACCGGCGCCAACGTGCAACAAACAAATAGCGAAAATAGAAAATGTGGAGACTCGGCCCCGACAACTCCACCGAGCCCAAACAGGCAGAGTTCAGGCCGTTGGACGCGGAGGAGTTCCGGGCCCAAGCCCACCGGATGGTGGACTTCATCGCCGACTACTATAAGAAGATCGAGACGTACCCGGTGCTAAGCCAGGTGGAGCCCGGGTACCTCCGGTCAGCGCTTCCCAAAACGGCGCCGTATGGGGCGGAGCCGCTGGAGGACATTCTGAGGGACATAAATGACCATATTGTCCCCGGGATGACCCACTGGCTCAGCCCTAACTTCTTTGCCTTCTTCCCAGCCACCGTCAGCACCGCCGGCTTCATCGGCGAGATGGCTTCCACCTCCTTTAATAGCGTCGGCTTTAACTGGCTTGCGTCTCCCGCCGCCACCGAACTGGAGATGGTGGTCATGGACTGGCTCGCCTCCATGCTACAGCTGCCCAAGTCTTTCATGTTTTCTGGTAATTAAATTAAATGACTCTTATTTCAATATGATTTTAGTCTTTCTTTTACGAGTAGTTGCTTTTTTTTTTTTTTTGAAATGTTTATAAATCGATCGATATTAGAAACTTAAAAAAGGAAATACTTTATTTTTCTACTATATTACTCCCTCAATTTTCTAAAATTTATAATTTTAGAGTGTTAATTTTATTATAAAAAAACACTTTTTTTTCTCTACTTTATAAAAATATCCATGGTTGTTAGTTATTATTTTTGATAATTTAAAAAGTAGTACAATGAATTAGGATATAATAGTATATTTGTTTATTTATTTAAAATTTGTGAAAAAAATAAAATGACATATTTTGAAGAATGAATGGAGAAAAAACAATTCTAACTCATTTTGTTAATGAAATATTTTATGTGTCCAAATCCTCATATAAGACAAAATTCTTCTTTAATTCTTAAAAAAAAATATTTCTTCAATTTTTCACTGGATATGACGGTTTTTTAGTCTTTCATCCATATAGGTGGACATTTGGATAAAGGGAGTAATTAATTAAACAAAGGGAGTATTTATTAATAGATTAATGATTAGTCTTTTTAAATTAATATAGGAAGTACGTACTATTTTAGATTCGCACGTTGCCATGCTAGTCTCATCTCAAATATTTATTTAATCAAAAAAAAGTTGAGATTTATTGATAATAAATAAATGGTGGAAGTTGATTTAAAAAAATGTTATTTTTCCTAAATAAATAGTACGGATCAGTATTATATATTTTGAAACTGCACAATATTGATCAGTATTGGAAACAAAATTAAAAGGGGTTGTTATATGTACAGATCATTTGAACTATACTTAAATGTGTCTGAAACGAATAATATATTCGTTCTGCAATTTAAAAAATAAAAGCTAAGAAAGAATTCATGATCCATTCATATTAAAATTAAAAAAAAAATAAAGTTGAAATTTGAAATAGAAAAACAATTCACGTATACAATTTTTTTTTTTATGAAAAAAATTGAATTTGTACTTTTTTCAAAACAATCATGTGAACAGGTGTATGATCCATTACATATATTGAATGGTTGTAGTTTTTTTAATGTCAAACATATTTAAAATTGGGCACGTGTAAACAAATTTAAGATCGGCGTATATATAAATATGTATAAAATCTAATTTGGTTCATATAGCCTTATGGAAAATAAATAGACGGGGAGTATAGAAAAGAAAGAGAGGGAAGTAGAATAAGAGTAAATAAAATGAAATGAAAACGGAAGCAGGGAGGTGGGTGCATGTACGACGGGATGCCGTTGTATCCGTTGCACAGTGCAGCTTTTAGTAATGTTTCATTCGTACAGGTTTAGTTCATACGGAGTCTTAACTAATGGACCCTTTCATATCAGATCAACAACGGTTAGTTTCTGTAGGTTTTTCAATCTACTCAAGGTACCAAATTACTGCTACTATAATACGGAGTAGGAACTTTTTGCTACTTTAGATGAAAGTAAAGGAGTATTTTACAGTAATTACCAAATTGTGATCTTTTTATTTAAAAAATAGAAATTGACAAACCCAAAATCTATCCGATTTGACACGAAATCGGACCAAACCCGAGTTCTAGTCAACCCGAATCTACCCGGGACCCGTTTTACCTGAAACCTGAAATGACTCGACCCGAAACCGATCCGAATGACCTGATTGGTATGCTTACCTTTGATTTATTTCACAAGACTATAAAAATGAGAAAATAACAGTAGTGTACTAAAAACACATTTAGGGGCATTTTAGTCTTTCACTTTCAAGTTAAATTGTGGAAGTTTGAGGGAAAATGGGAAGATGGGTGTTTACTTGCAAACAGTTTGTTATAATGGGTGGTTAAGTGAAATTTTTTTAATAAGGGGTGGTTAATTGAAAACAGGGATGAATAAAGAGTGGTTTTATGCATTTTGACCTAATTAATAAGACGAGTGGTGAAAATCAAAATGCTCAAATTTTCTTCTAGAACAAAAAATGAAATATATAATGTAGCAAATAGATTTGAAAGAAAATCGATCCTAAATAGACCTGAGCATTGACCGGGCCGAGCGGGCTTGAGCCGACCCTCTGACATTTTAAGAGCCCGTTGTACCAGAACATGAAATAATTCAAAAACACTGTGATATATTGATACGCAATAACAAGAACACTGTAATATATTATGATATAATTGACACGTACACTAACAAGAACACATTGATATGGGATATGAAATAATTCAAAAACATTGTAATGTATATATATATATATAATTTGTATTATGATAAAAGCATATCATTATATATATATAATTAATATATACTGGGTCGGGCATGCCGGTTCGCTTGGGCCTCATACTCTGTCCAAGCCCAGCCCGATGGGCCTATCGGGTCGGATCTGTCGGCCCGCTTGGGCTGACTGTTCTACCCAAGTCCGCCTTTTTTCAGAGATGGGTTGGGCGGGTCGGGCGGGTTAGCCTAGGTCTGCTCAGGTGTAACCCTAAACCTGCATACATATGCGGGGGCAAGCGGGAGCATTCGCCCCCCCTTTCATCCGACAAATTACCTATATTTGTTCTACTCGTCGATAGCTTCGCTTTGATATATTATAAGCCTGGTTCCGATAACCGAGTAAAAAGTTATGAACGTTTGAAAGTTAAACACATATTACTTATTTTAAATGTCTTTTAATAAATCATGATGCTTTTATATTTTACTTAATTTGATATTTTGGTAATATAATTCAACCTAAGAGCTTCGAAACAAGAGGTTATATTACTAAATTTGATAATTATATAAGAAACTATGCAAATTTAAAGTTTGTATAGCTTGTTACACGTTATTACATGATAAGAGAACAACAAGTTGCATATGACTCTATGGGTTTGAAACGATATTTTTAGACGAAAATAATATTTTTATAGATTAAAATGATATTGTTTTCCTTTTAAAGAGAAAAATAATTATATAACAACTAATGACATAGTTTTAAACTAACATTGTGTTTTGAACTAAAAAAACCTTGTATTGAACTAAAATATATCACCGTTTAATGTAAATTGATTATCATAGTTATGCTTCTCTAAACTATAGAAAAATATACCAAAGAATGAATCAACAATTTGTATAAAACTTCGCCCCCCCTTCGATAAATTCTTGGCTCCGTCCCTGCCTGCATAGTTCTTTTACAAATAAGAGGGACCACAAAATTTGCGTTTGTATTTGTATCTTGACGAGTTGTCTGTGTGACACTTTGTGTGCCCAGTCGATTTACCAGAGTTACTGTCTGATACAATTATAAGATATTTTCAGAAAACATATGATATTTTTAAAAAAAGATTATAAGATTTTAAACATATTATCGTTCTTAATTCTAATAATAGACAAATACTAGCTAGCTCCCATGACAAACCTATACATTCACTCTTGCATAGATGCCCTAAATTAGATTTTTTTTATTTGGTAAAAATTGGAGTAAAAGTTGAATATCTCCCATAAAATCGAGTGTGTGACAAAGCGATTAAAGTCGATTAGAGTGTGTGACCTTATCTGGGTTAGTAGCTGATGCATTACTGACAAAGCGATTAAAGTCGATTAGAGTGTGTGACCTTATCTGTTACTCTGTTACTTTCGCAGAGTACATAAAGAATTTTTTTGTCTATGAATAATTGGAGTAAAAGTTGAATATCTCCCATTAGGAGTTCAATTTGTCAGGGGCATAATTTCCTCCCTATATTGTAGCGTTTTAACAATTATTTTTTAGTCTCCCTTGATTTCAATATTCCGAATTTGTAGTGACTGTGACTTTTTTAACCCTTCTCATAGGAAAAGGCTACACATACACTTGGTGTATGTATACACCATTTTTTTTTTTGAAAATTTATTTTTCTAGGGTTCACCATTTAAATTTTAGGGTATCATTAGTGGTTATTGAAATTTTTAGGGTTTATTCTTTATAATATAGGTATAATAGAGTTTTAAAGAAAATTTTTAGGGTTAATTTTTACAATTTTAAAAATAGTGGATAAATTATACAAAATTTTACTATGATAAACCAACATACACTTGAAATATGCGTATCATCCTCCCTTCTCATAGGCACTAGGGCTTCCGTCAAAAGAGGATTCTATTACCCAACATTTTTATATACCAAGTTGATCAGATTGACATGTCAATCTCGAACCCTAAATTAGACTATGAATATATATAGAAAATAGATCTTCTTGAAAGCTTTAATGTAAAAAAGTAAAATAAATAATTAACTACATGCAAATTAGAAAAAAGTTTCTTGTTAGAAATTTTAGTTTTTAAATCAAAATGAAAAATTTCTAGAAATTTGAATTGTACTTGTTGACCTGCGCGCCCTAGTTTTGTTCTTTAAAAAGAAAATGAATTGGTGGCAATTTTCCCTTCTACTTCTACTTTATGGATATTGATTGGAGTATAACTTTATTATATATATATATATATATTCGAGTCCAATAAACTAAACTTGATACGTAATAAATATAGGATCAAAACCCTGCAAAGGATCAAAAGTAAACCCACCTGATTAACCCTACAAAGGATCAAAACCCTACAAAGGATCAAAACCCACCTGATTAAGAGCCTGGTCGAGTAGCTGGGTGGGTGGCCGGCTGGTGTATTTATGCCTAGTGTCCGTTGATAATTTATTGGCCTGCTGAGTTAAGGCCAGGGTAGTTTTGTTTTTACCTTCGGAAAAAACTACTACTCCGTAGTGTATAAAAAAGAAGTTCTCTACGTACTACGTAGTATTATTTTTTTTAAAATTTATTTTTATCATTTCGTTCTTCTATTTTATTTTATTTAGTTATTTTTATTATAAAGAAATCTCAATGTTAATGGTTTTAAATACTTTTTTATTTATAATTTTGTATAATTATTCTTTACCGGGAAAGAATGAGGTTTTTAATCAATGTATTATACAAACCATATATATGAAACCAACCAATGTGTTAAAAGACTTGGTTTGTAAGTGGCTATAAAAGGTTTGCATGAAAATCGCTATTTGAATATATTGTCCGCATCTAAATAATTATAATTCGATCTTTCTGTCATGTACGTACTATTAGGAAATATATGATATAAATGTAAATCGAAAAAAATTCTCTAACAAACAGCATGAGAAATCTAATTAAAAAAAATTAAACTAATTAAAATTTAGAAAATATTTTAAAATTACATCTCTTATTTTATACTCCAATGTATATAATAGAAAAAAGGATTATAATTAATTATAATCTGGCAAAGAAACCCCACAAATCAAACACTACATTTATTCAGTCATTCAATTGGGTTGCCCCCATTTTCACCTACTTATACCTCCTCTTTATTACTCTCCTTCACATATACTTGACAATCACCACCCCCACCGAATCCCATTTGGGTTTCTCCATTTGCCAAAAACCCATTATTTCCCATCATGTGAGATATCCTCCCCAACCTATCTATTATTATACCATGTCAACAATCAATAATTTCACTATATCAACTCCATCCTTGTTTTTTTTATACAGTATGATCTAGGGGTGGGCGCGGAACGGGACGAGAGGAGATAGGGGTCGTCCCGCGTCCCGTCTCGCGTAATCTTTGCGGGACGGGACCGGGACGAGATTCACTACTTTTTTTTTCAATCTCGCGCGGGCCTTGTCCCTCATGGGACATGCCTTGTCCCTCAAATAAAAAAATCTAAAATTCTATATTTTTTGCGGTTTTCAAAGGCATAACATATATAGATTTATAATATTTTTATATTTTACGATTTTTCTTATATATATATACACACTAGACATATTATACATATAATTACACAATATAAAAAATATATGCAAAATATACCTAAACACATTGTAAACACAGTGTGAATATATATACACCCAGTGTTCTAAATATTGGATATATCGACCGATATATCGGAGATATTTAGAATCCGCTACGATATCGGCTTATCGGATGAAAATATCGGTCAACGTGATATATCGGGTCAATATTGACGATATATCGGGTCAACACCGATATATCGGATCAATATCGGTGATATATCGGGGATATTTAGAATTGTCGACTTTTATAAGGCAATTTTAGCCTTTATTACCCGATATATCGGGTCAATATCGGCGATATATCGGGGATATTTAGAATTCCCAACTTTGATAAAGTAACTTTAGCCTTTATGAATGAAGTTGTTTTTATTTTATCAAGTTTATTTGGTAATTTTATAATTTAAATATTATTTTTTCATGTGTATTTTTACATTTTGAAGTATAAATATAATATTTATAATTAAAAATTAGTTAAAACGATAAATCCGATATATTCCGATATATCCCCGATATATCATTTTTACTCTTAACCGATACGACCCCGATACGCGATATTTAGAACCTTGGCTAGGACCCAAGAGGGTTGGCCATTCCGGAAATCACCTCCGGGGGTGTGGGACGTGGCCGCCTAGGAGCCAGCCGTGGGGGTCGCCAAAAGCGCCCGCCGAAAGAGCCCGCAAGGGGCGGCGGTGAACAGATACATCAAGGGTTGAAGAGGTTGAAAGGGTGGCGGCTAGGATTTTCTTATTTGAGAGTGTTTTAGTAGAATGATAAAGTTTTCTTTTTTAATTAATTCATATTTATTTAGGGAGGGTTATGTATAAAATATACAACATTTTTTTTACTAGTTGTACACATTATTACACAATTGGAATTAGTCTTAATTATAATTATTTCCTTTTTTTGAATTCCCTACAGGAACAGGCGGCGGTGTGATCCAAGGGACCACCAGCGAGGCGGTGCTCTGCACGCTGATCGCAGCCCGCGACCGCGCCCTGACCACCATCGGCGCCGAAAACATCAGCAAGCTGGTGGTGTACGGCTCCGACCAGACCCACTCGACCTTCACGAAGGCGGCCAAGCTGGCCGGCATCCTCCCCCAGAACATCCGCCTCATCAAGACCGCCAAGTCATCCAACTTCTCCCTCTCTCCCAATCAGCTCCACAAGTCCATCAAGGCTGACGTGGAGGCAGGCATGCTCCCCCTCTACCTCTGCCTCACGGTGGGGACCACCTCCACCACGGCCGTGGACCCCATCGCCCGCCTTGCAGACGTGGCCAAGGGCTACGACGTCTGGGTCCACGTGGACGCTGCCTACGCCGGCAGCGCCTGCATCTGCCCCGAGTACCGCCACCACTTGGACGGGATCGACCGAGTCGACTCACTGAGTCTAGGCGCGCACAAGTGGCTGCTGAGTTACCTCGACTGCGTGTGCCTGTGGGTGAAGAACCCGAGCTCGATGGTCAAGGCGCTCAACACCAACCCGGAGTACCTGAAGAACAAGATGACCGACTCCAAAACAGTGGTCGATTTCAAGGACTGGCAGATCGGGACCGGCCGGAAATTCAAGGCGCTCAAGCTCTGGATCGTTCTGCGGAGCTACGGGCTGAAGAACCTCCAGATACACATCCGATCGGACATCCGGATGGCCAAGATGTTCGAGGAGCTGGTGAAATTTGATCGGAGGTTCGAGATTGTGGTGCCGACGAACTTCGCCCTGGTTTGTTTCCGGGTGAACCCGCACCCGAGGGCCGATCCAACCCGAATCGAATCGCTGAATCGGAGGCTGCTCGACTGGGTTAACTCAACGGGTCAGGTGTACATGACTCACACGATAGTTGGCGGGGTGTACATGCTGAGGTTCGCGGTGGGGGCCACTTTGACGGAGGAGCGGCACGTGGTGGCCGCATGGGAGATTATCAAGGAAGGGGCTGATCTGATACTCATGGAGATTCGTGCGGCCGCCGAAGACAAAATGAGTTTTTGAATGGGAAATTTCCCATTCAAAAACTCATTTTGTGTAGCCTTAATTTGTGACAAAAATAAGTAGTACCCCGTAACATAATAAAATTGAATTGAGAATGAATTATAAAATTCTAAAAATAAAGGGCGTGGGGTATTTGTGTAGGCTTAATTTATGACCAAAATATAATAAAAATTAAATTGAGAATGAATTATAAAATTTTAAAAATAAAGGGTGTGGGGTACTGGGGTACGAGAGAGAAAGAGGTGGGAGAGGGTGTGGGTAAGCTCCAATGGTGGGAACTGTGTACTAAAAACTCTGGGTGGTCCGGTGAAATTAGCTCTAGAACGCGTGCCGCGTACCTCTGTTTTTTTTTTAATGACATGGGTTCCGGTTCAATTTCGGTCCAGACCGGAAATTCCGGTCTGGTTCCGGATTTGGACCGGAACCCGGAAATAAAAATATCTTGAACCGTAAACTAGACTGTAATATTTCGATTCGATTCAAAGACCGTAAATTCCGGTCTAATTCCGATCCGATCCAGATTTTGCCCAGGCTTAGAAAAATATATATGGGATTTGTTTTTGGGGACACGGAAATGGGTAGAAATTTATATAGTTTCAATTATGAATAAATTTTCCTGTTTTTTATTTTTTATTTTTATTTTTCTTACGATGTTTATCGCTATCGGTGTGTAACTGTGTATTATAAAAACTGCTAGTTTACATGGAAGTTCAAGACACGTTTGATGATAGTACACACGTGGGAATGGAGCAAGTGTACGTATAATTATATATATGAATAATGGATTTTAAATTTCATGGAAACTGCAATATTATTATGAATTTATTTGTGTGTTTAACTTGATTTATACTGCTGCAATTTTCTGTATTTGTCATTTTTTTTTAATTAGGTAAAAATTCGAGTTCTGACAAAACTGATGAGAAGCGGTCAGCAATCAGGAATTTGGGAAGAGCTAGAAGGATTCATTCATGGAGGAAGGGTTTGGTTACAATCCACCATTGTTGGTGAATGAAGAAAATGAACCGAAGACCACACTCGGTCTGTGTACAAGCCCCCTTATTTATACTACTCCATTAGCTCCTTAACTAACTCCTCTTTCTTCTAACTTAACAACCAAGTGGTAAACTAATCACCTACACGCTAATCCACCATAAGCCACTATACTCCACATCCCCCCCTCAAGTGGGACTTGGATTAGTTAAAACAAGGCCTAACTTGGAGACTAAGAACTTGTGTTGCATTTCCCCAAGTGGCTTTGTAAGAACATCAGCCAACTGAAGGCTTGAACGAACAAACATAGGTTTGAGAAACCCTTCAAGGTATCGATCACAAACATAATGGCAGTCCAGCTTGAGGTGCTTGGTACGTTCGTGAAACACCGGGTTGACAGTGATGTAGATTGCGGATTTATTGTCACAAAACAGTGGAATTGGGCGACGTATGGCAATTTTGAAATCCTCAAGTAAGCTTTCAAGCCACACCAGTTCACTTGCAATGTGGGACATGCTACGATATTCCGCTTCCGCCGATGACTTGGCTACTGTCTTTTGCTTTTTCGTCTTCCAGGACACTAGGCTAGACCCCAAAGAAACACAATAACCTATCACTGAGCGTCTAGAGAAGACACAAGTGCCCCAATCGGCATCACAGTAGGCCGATAGATTGAGTTCTGTATGAATAGGATTGAACAAACCAAGATCCACTGTTCCTTTCAAATAGCGCATCACATGATGTGCAGCCTGGAGATGAGGAACTCGAGGTTCAGAGAGAAACTGGCTGAGGTGTTAGACAGGGTAAGATAAATCTGGACGGGTCAAATTCAAGTACAACAATCGGCCAATCAATCGTCTGTATACTTCAGGATCATCAAGCACCTGCCCAGCATCAGTAGAAAGCTTGAGGCCCCTTGGAAGCGGAAACGGAGAAGGCTTGCAATCCTCCATCCCTGTATCTTTAAGAATATCCAAAACGAACTTTCTTTGATTAAGAAGAGTTCCAGTGTCACTCCTGGAGACCTCTAAACCCAGAAAATATCTGATTAACCCCAGGTCCTTGATCGTAAAAGCATTGTGCAGAGAATGCTTAACATGCGTGATCAAATCACCATCAGTGCCAGTGAGAATTAAATCGTCCACGTATACTAGTGCAGCAATCAATCCTCCATCTCTAAGTGTCATAACAAAGAGAGAATGATCATACTTGGATTGATTGAAACCCAATTGCTTCAGAAACTTGGATAATTCAAGGTTCCATTGCCTTGAAGCTTGTTTAAGCCCATACAAGGATCGCTTAAGGAGGCAAACCTGTCCTGACACAGCAGCTGTATAACCCTCAGGTGGTGTCATGTAGACTTCTTCATCGAGAAAACCGTGAAGAAAAGCATTATTAACGTCTAATTGGTGAATAGGCCAATTCTTAGTTGTTGTCAAAGCAATGAATAAACGAACTGTTGTGAACTTGGCCACTGGAGAAAACGTATCTTTGTAGTCCTTACCCTTCACCTGATTGAATCCTTTAGCCACTAAGCGAGCCTTATGCCTCTCAATCGAACCATTAGGTCTGAACTTTGTCTTAAACACCCACTTGCTGCCATGGCCTTCTTGCCAGGAGGTAAAGACGTGAGCACCCATGTATTGTTGTCAACAAGAGCCTTCAATTCCTTCATCATAGCATCAACCCATTGTGGATGTTGTGCAGCTTGTTTTGTATGTTGCAGGTTCATGCTCTGATAAAACCAGATTCAGGGAAGCAACATATGCAGGAGAGTATAAGGTGGAGTCGTCAATAGTGGTGAACATAAAGGATTGTGACTGATCACTGGAAGAAGGTAAAGTGGGACAAACAAAGTCAGATAAGTGTTTAGGTTTGATTGTAGAACGAGAAGAACGTCTAGGGGGAATGACAGGTGGATCAACTGGAATGGGATTATGAAATACCCAAACCATAAAATAATATAAACAGTGCAAACACAGGCAAACACACTCTACAAAAAATGCAACCAGGCAGACCTAGACCAGACTGGATGTGAATGAAAACAAGAGACGAATTCAAACCCTACCCTGAAGTAGAACTGTAGGTCAACGATACATCAGGATCCGATCATCCTATGGGCAGTGAGGACGTAAATCCAATGAAGCACTCAATGGTGCCTCCATCCAAATCTCATGGCAATGTAATTATGGTGCAGGTTCAATAATATCAACATAGTTGATCAAGACATCTATGCAAGTTAACATCGACGCTTATTGGTACAACCAGCTATGTGCCCAAAGTTTATCGACCACCTCTCTTAAGTTTTGACCCTCATGTATTGGTGCTCTGCGTATCCTAGGAGCAAGACTAGAGTATGATATCCACAATGTCCGTCTCCATCAACGGGACACGCAAATGGGCATGAAAGAATCACTATGACCAATCAAAATTACAACAGGGCCCACATATGTCTAGTTGAACCCCTATCTCAACCTCAGGAGTCCTCCCACATCCTCGGGCCCGAGCAACGTCCTCTATTTTCCCATGCTTGAACCCATAAAGATATGGACATGTGTCCGGTGGGATGACCCTTTGGGTTGATCTTGATAGGCTCCCTTATGTTGGTCAAATCGAGGTTGTTCATGGTAAAAAAAAAATGCCTCATCCATCTTATCCGTTGCCAGCCTCCCACAGTAATTATAGTATCCCACATCACTTGCCTCCAAACTAGATGAATTTGGGTTAGACATATATATAGGAGATCTTGTTGATTCTTCTTCTAGAAATTCTTGTACGCATGACATAGTACCATAAACCTGTCGCCAATAACTACCTCTATAGACATTGTCCTTATTCCTAGGTAGTAGGGCTGTTCATTTTCGGTTCGAACCGAAATTTTGGGCTGAACCGAACTGAAAAAACCGGAACCTAACCGAACCTATGTATTTCGGTTTAGGTTTTCGGTTCAGGGAATTTTTATTTTCGGTTTTAGGTTCGACTTAGGCTCGGTTCGGTTAACCCGAGAGAAAACCGAATTTTTTTTAAAAATGTTTTAATTTACCCTTCCCAGTTCGTCCCTTCCCTTCCCTTAGGTTTAGGTGCGATTCTCCTCTCCCGTCAGGCTGCCATCTCCATCTCGCACTCGCCTCACTTCCGATTCTACGCTTGTCCCCACGCCTGATTCTCCTCTGGACCTCCAGTACCGTGCTCCAGCCACGGGCGGTGGCTGGCGCCGCCACTCTGGTAAGTTCGTCCTCTCTCTCTCTCCTTCTCTCTCGTTCTCGATTTATCGTGCGTGACCACCAACGGCTTGAGCTTCGGCTTCTTCAGGCTTCAGGTCAGCCGTCAGACTTCCCGTTCTCGAATTCTCTTCTCTCCTTCAAGCTTTAGTTCAGGTCAGCCGTGAGCCTTCAAGATTCAGTAATCCGTTCAGGTCAACCTTCACCCTTCAATAATCTGTAAGATTAGGGTTTGTTTTTTTCTGATTAAATATGAAAATATGAAATTATGTGATTTAGATAGTAAATGAATTATTGAAGTCTTAGATTGAATCTGGAATAGTGTTAGGTTTTGGTAGATTAGTAGATGAATTGGAAATCATCATGATTGATGCAATGATTTTTCTTCATTGAATTCAGATTGGTTGTCAAGCAGGTAGAGTCGAATTTGGAAATCGAAACCACGGATAGGCTTTCAAGCAATGTTAGTAAATAGAGCGATTGTATTGTATATATATGTGTGATTTCTAATTGTTTGATTGAAGATTGTCACATTCAAATTATTTGATTTCCAATTTTGTAATGTCTATTGTATCACTTTCATTATTTGTAATTTTGTATGTGTGAAAGTGAAACTAGGAAGTAGGAATGGTGTTATCTGATTTTGTATTTGTTATGTAGATGTCGAGCTCCAAATCAAAAAGGCGTAGAACGCCCAGCAGTGACCCCAATAATGAAATTGATCAGCTCAATCAACCGGAGTCAATAGACTTGCGTTCACATGGATCGGAAAATTACTTGTTATCTAATTTTTGTTTGTGCATTGTTGTTGTTCGCAGCTGCTACTGCCTACTGTTGCACATTTATGCACAGCAACTGCTTTACATTTCTTTATTTGCTCAGCTGCTATGTGCTACTGTTGTACAAGGTTGAAGATCGAACGATTACGAGGTGCTACTGCCTACTGTTGTACGCCTGTGCAAGGTTCAGTTGAGTGCTGATCTGCTATGTGCTACTGCAGTACAATGTATTGCTGTCTACTCTAGTATGTACGTAGACCATGAGGCTGTGATTCCTGTGAACATCCATTTGTCAATTAGGCTTGTGTTTTACTTTTGCTTGTGCCTTGTAATGTGATTGGAACGACATCATAAGAGTACCTTCCGTAATTGGTAGCCCAAATGCAATAAAAAAGGGCCATGTCATGCATGTGTAGGTGTATTACGTAGACACTAGACCATGAGTTTGAGTTTTTTTTTAATGCTCAAATAACATCGGTAAAAAATATGCTCAAATAAAATCGGTTTACTTAGGTTTATAATCGAACCGAAACCAAACCGGTGAAAAACCGAACCAAACATATTAGTTTCGGTTCGGTTTTCGGTTTACATTTTTTGAAATTTCGGTTTTCGGTTCGGTTCGGCTAGGTTCGGATCGGTTTTGGGCCGATGAACAGCCCTACTCGGTAGTGACTTTGACCTATGGTAGTTGGTCAGCAAGAGGTCGAAGCATTTGTCATTGACCCTCTAGAGGAGCGGGGCAAATACAATAAACTAGACACACACCTTTTGATATTCAACCGTGAGCTCTCAAAGGACTCTCTAATTTGGTTAATCTGTTCATTGATTATTTTGTTGATTCATTTGGTAACATCAATGAACCAACCTACGGTTGTGTTAAGTATGGACTTAGACTTCCTATGGGCAGACTCAGCTCAACACTACAACATTTGGATTTTGGAATACATATGGTGTTACTCATATCCAAAGTCGGAATAATATGTACACACAAACAAGTTATAGGAAATGGGGCAACTTAATTACTTGTTCGTTGTACGCGTCCCGAAATGGGAAAGTAATCAATCCAAGCACGAACAATTGCTTCCTTCAATTTTGTAAGCTAAGTGTCTTCGAGATATTCAACCCATTCCCACTTTTCCCTCATCTTTTCCACTCGAGCCTCATAACTTTCCTTTGAAACTCCGACTCAAATAAGACATGATAGTCATTGTAGAATGTATTTTGCCTCTCCGATTGTGTAATCCTTCCCTTCAGTTCAATGTTTCACATGGCATGCCATGATCATAACATATGTTTAGCCGTGGGAAACACCTCTTTGAGGGCATTATTAATAATAAGTTTTAAATTATATTTAAAAATATTAACTTTTGAAGGAGCGAAAAACTGTTAACAATATTAACTTATTTAATATTTTTCTAATAATATCACACTTATTAATAAGAGGGAATTTGCTGATTTAGATCTTTTAGCATGTTTGATTAATTAGTTAGGGCCATTAAATATTTTTTTAGGTGTCCTGGACCCTTATGAATATTTATTAACCGCTTTGCTTTGAACCCTCTCCCCTTCTCCCATCACGTTCCAATTCAAATGATTTGAAGGTCCGGAGTCCCTTCGTATGTTCCTCCTGTCAGCCCTTCGACACTCCTATGGAGGCTTCGCCGTTGGCATATCTTCTTCATTCCTCTCGATCTCAAAGCTCCTCCATCACCGTCGATCTCGAAGCCCCTCCATCGCCGCTCGCAAGGTAGGCATGACCTTCCTCTTCGCTCGTGTGGAGAACGAACTGCCTCTTCGCAACTGCGAGGGAGAGAACGACGCCGACAAAGGGAACCAACGAGGTGGAGACCTGGGGATGTTGGCGACCGGAGTAAGTTTTCTTCTCTTTGAACGTGTTGTCAGATTTACTTTTTTTTTTTCAAATTGGGGGTTTTGGGTTAGTTTGCTTATGGATGCTATTCGAATTGAGGGTTCTGGGTTGGTTTGCAACTTGAAGACAGTATTAGAGTTTTGGAATCAATCTCGTCTGCAGTATGAGTAAATTGGATGTGATTTGTAAATAGAAGTTACTTAGGATTTGATTCGATGATGGGTGCCCACCAAGTGTTTGTGAAAATGTCTAGGCAAGGTTAGTGCAGTTTTGCCAGTAGTACAAGGCCAGATCCCATGCCCTCAATCTCAGATCCTTAAGATGCCTCTCGATGCCAGTCTCATGCTTCGATACTAGTGGCCGCAATAAGGTGTGATACACATAGCTGCTTCCCTGCAGCAATGGCAAAATCTCCTTTCCTTAATTAGTTTGTCAAGTCCCAATTCAAATGGCATATATCATATGGGTGTAGGTGGATTTACGAGGCTAGTTTGAGCTCCTCATACATAGGGAGCCTGTAGTCATATATATGCAGTAGTGTAGATTGACATAGGGAGATGATGTTCAATGGTAACATTGCCTCACATGATTTTGAGCTATGGATTGGGTTGAACTTGCTTTCAATTTTCATGGATTTGATTGGCATGCTAAATTCAGCTATCTGCTATTTCTATTGATGCTTTTGCCCCTGATTCAATTTCTCTTTGATGCAGGCATTTGATCGAGTTCTTTGCATCATTTGTCTGGTGTGCTTAAAAGGGTTGACCTGCACAAAATGTCAGCAGACCTTTTGACATCTCGGTGCCCACTTGTCAGTCTTCTTGTGTTGAATCTTATTTTGATCAAATCTGGTTGTGTTTTGACATTGAGATGAGTGTTTCCGATAAAAAATGGACATGTTCCTGCCGTTGGTGTGCTGCGTTGATGGCCTTTGGCATGGTGGTTTGTCCGGATTCCTTTCCATATTCATTCATGTATTAGATTAACAGCTAATTTGTCTTTATGTGTACGTTCATTTACATTTATTGAATGAATGAATGGATGTGCAAATTCAGCCAACTCATACATATGTAGGATTCACCTCATACATACATTTATTGAATGAATGAATTGGAATCATCCTAATTATGGCTGATTTTGAAGGTGCTTGCAGTGCGAGGACAGAAGCTTTAGTTATGGATTATGAAGATTGCAGTCAAATAGTTGTGCACTCAAATATGAGGCAGCGCGTCTTCTAGAGGGGTTTTGAGGTGGTTACACGTAGCTAACAGGGGGGTTATTGCTGTTGTGGAGGATCACTGAAGGAGGTTCTATAGCCTTATGCATCCCCCTGAGGTAAAATGATTGCTAGATTTCTCCGTCTCTTTTATCCGATTGAGCTTGAAAAAAACCCTAGCTTAGGTCTTCCAACTCCCTTTCTTGATCGATTCTCTTCGGTAATTAGATGGTTGTGCTTCTGCTTTACTATTCAATGCTGTCATCAATGTACGGATTTACATCTTTCTTATTGTCGCCTGTCATACATGGTGTTTATGGTTTAATGGAGGAAGTTTTTTTTTTCCTTTTTGGTGGGATCTATAAAACATTTCCTGCTTGCCTTTAATTAATGGATTCAGGTGTACTGGTAAGATTTTCAGAATGACCAAAATCATTGTAGATTGGAGGAGATTGTATTAATTTGTGTTTCATACTAGTATTACCAACATTAGAACAGTGTAGCACTATTGTGTTTGTGTTATGTTATTATTTGGCAGGATTATAATTGGATTGGTTTAGAAAAATATGGACGAGTCGGATATCGATGAGTGTAGGGACTCATTGACTGATGACAAAACCTACCAGCCGGGTCGCTCGGGTGCATAGAGCAGCTGCTGTGCGTGATTACGTTTTGGTTTTCTGTTGCTGTCATAGATGTGGTCTGGTGCTGTCATATGGGGTAATATGTTGCTATGCGTTCAACTTTGGATCCTTTATTATGTTTTTTGAAATCAAATTGGGATGGGCTAGTGAGGATTGTAATTAGAAATGGGTCGGGTACTTTAATGGGCTAGTTGCATTAGATTTGGGCTGGGTAGAGGTACCTGGTATATTAGAGGATATTTATTTAGTTTTAGGTGAGCCCCGACCCTTCCCGGCCTACCCGGACGAGAATTTGCTTCTTCAGCCCCATTTATTCTCGGATTATTACATTGATGTCACCTTGTATTGATTTTATTGATTTCATATTATATTACTTACATTGATGTATGTTTTTAAGTTTTTTTTTTCCGGCAGTAGGCAATAATTGATGCATGTTTTTGAGTTGATGACATGTTATAATAGGTGTTTATATGTGCAATAAAGTGACAATATTTTGATTCCACGTTTTAAGCTCTTATGTCATCAATTATATAAAATTGTCACCATAAACAATTGTGATTAATGAAGCATAATAACAAATGTCATCCATGAATAAAAATTTAATGAACATGTCACCATAAGTGATTGCATCAATGAAGTGTAATCACAAACGTGTCATCAGTGAGTGAAAGTATAATCGATGAAAATAAATCGATATACAATTGATTAAATTAAAAACATGTGGCATCAATCGATTTGATTAAAAAAGTGGCATCAAATAATTACATTATAAAAATGACATCAAAACACCATTTTGGAAAAGTTGTATCACATTAAAGAAAAAAATGTCATCAAAATACTACTTTGAAAAAATATCATCAAAATACTACTTTGAAAAAATATCATCAAAAATATGACATCAAGGTAAAAAAATATCATCAAAAAGTGGCATCAGTCGTTAACAGTAAAAAAATGGCATCAATGGTCAACGTGACATTACAGTAAACAAAAAATGTCATCAAGGTTTTAAAAAAGTGGCATTAAAAAAGTGTCATCCAATAATTTCATTAGAAAAGTGGCATCAAAGTGAAAATAAAATAGAATCAAATTTTGGCATCAAAACGGTAAAATATGGCATCACTAAAAAAAAAATCCAAATGGGTTGGTCAACGCTGACCGGTCAACGGTTGACCGGTCAATGATCAAACGGTTGATCATTGACCATTCCACTTTATTTGGAAGGGGTCTACATAAAACTAATTAAATTAGTTTGGGGTCTAAGTATCTAATTGAACATTCAAAAAAGGCCATCTACCAAAATCACCCTATTAATAATAAGTATTAAATCACAATTAAAATTTAATAAACAAGTTGATATTTTATATTCCCTTTGATGAGAAATAAACAATGTTTGCACTTTTGTGTACGTAGTTTTAGGAGATAAAACTATGTAAAATCTTATTTATTTTAACTAATTTTTTTCACAATTTAATATTTATTACTAATAAATATCAAACTATGAAAAAAATTTAATTAAAATAAATAGGATTATATATAGTTTTTAACTCTTACAACTACGTGCAGAAAAGTCAAACATTGTTTATTTTTGATTGGAGGGAGTATTGGTTTTAAGTTTTAACTCATAAAAAACCATACTAAAAAAGTCAAACGACATTTATTGTTGAACGGATGTAGCAACATTTTTCTTCCAAAATACTGTAGTAGCCATGATATGATTTTAGATATCTAATTTAAAAATATGTTTTTATAATTATTAACAGATTACCAGTACTAATTTTTCATAATATTATATTCGATAATTTTTCAAAAAATGAAAAAATTGATAGAAAGAACTGCGGCTAAAAATTATTTGTAAGGCTGTTTAATTAAACATGGCTTCGACTCATGCCCCAAAAAAGGCGAAATTGCATAAAACCACCCTATTTAACCACTCTTTAAATTTAATTTTATGGCAAATCACCCTTTAAATATAGTAGTTTATAGAAAACCACCCTTTAAAGTACATTCATTTAAAAACACCACCCATCAACATTTTTCATTAAAAATATACTACCTCCGTTCGACAAAACATGTCACTTTACTATTCACACACGCTTTTTAGGAGATAAAAACTATGTAAAATATCTATTTTTTTTAATAATTTTTTAAACAATTTCGTAGTTATTATTAATAAGTACAAACTTGTTAATTTTTTTTTTAAAATAAATATTTTATATAGTTTTTTATCATTCTATAAAGAAGCGTGCGTGAATAGTAAATGACATATTTTGCCGAACGGATATAGTATTAAATAAACCAAAATTACCTATTTACCCCCCATAATATGTGTTCTATTTCAAAATTATTAGAAAGAAAACAAATTGTATTTGTATGCTTTTAACTGCAATCCAATGAATGTCATTACATTTGAAATCTCTTCTTTTTCTTTTATCAAACATTATGTTTGAAATCTTTAATATATATATATATATTATAGTAAATCTATATCTTTATAAGAATTTAAGATGATGCGTCATTCATATCTACTATTCATATATAAGTCTTTATGATGATTTGTCATAACCCACTTTTTTTTTGAGAATATCATAACCAACTTATTTTTAGGTGTTTTAATCAATAAGCTTCAATTACAATTATATTAAAAAAAATTCCTTAATATATTCTACATTTTGTAAAACCAATGAGTTTAATTTAATACATTGAATTAATATATAATCTATATCTATATGTAAATATTTATATATTATATTAAGTCAAAGTATTTTTTAACGTTTATTCTCTCTTTGGATTGATATAAAATTATATTTAGTTAAATATTTGAAATAAGGTTAACATCGCTATATTAATAATGTAAAAATATAACAATTTTTTTTTTCTAGCAAGCTTAAAATGAGAGAGAGAGAGAGTAATTTCAATTTACTTAATAAATTTTTAATTAAAAGTGATAATGTGTTGTGTTTTTTTAAATGAATGTATTTTAAAGGGTAGTTTTTCGCAAACTACTATATTTAAAGGATGGTTTTAAGCAAACTACTATATTTAAAAGGTGGTTTGCTGCAATTAAATTTAAAGGGTGGTTTCCTGCAAACCACCATATTTAAAGGGTGGTTTCCTGCAATTTCGCACAAAAAAACATGGCATTGAGAGTCCTTTCTGCAACTGTGGATTAATGGGCTTTCACAGGCCATCCCTCGAGAACAGATCTTCTATGGACTGGGTCAATGGGCTCTTCTCCGCTGATAGGCCAGGAACCTTATTCAGCCTGTTACGCCAAAACTATACCGATCAAAACTAGTAAATTCGATGTTTCCAATGACAAAACCCGTTTTTAAGAATCCCGTGACGGCGGGTTCCGGGATTAAGTGGGGCGCGGGCGAGCTCAGACGATCGGGCTTACCTGAGACGCGCGACGAGGCTACCGTCGGCGTACCCAAACCTGTGCCGATCCGAGCTCAAGCCATCCGCGGACCACTTGTCCTCCTAGGGTTCCATCAAATGTCGGCTCCCGCTGATCGAGACGAATCCCGCTCGGGAAGGCTCTTCGAGCCATAAAAAACCGACCCCTCTCTTTGAGACTATCAAGCCTTATTTATAAGGTAAGCCTCATGTGCCATGCACGACACACGTGGCAAAGCCGACGACAAGTGTCGCATGGTTCGGGACAAGTGTCCTCTACATGGCACTTTATGGACATATCCACACTTGGTGGATTTAGGTGGGGTTTGGTGGGAAAATGCACCATTTAAAAGATACGAGTTTATTTATATAGCGGGAACCCGATTATGCATATGATATTATTTATTTTTTGGTGTTTCGTCACAGCTCCTCGAACCTTAGTTAAGATGAGACTTAGCTAGGGTTCGATTCAATCGAGACAACATATGCATTTGTACTTCATCTTCCTTTGGAAGAGTCATAATATATCATACTTTTGGTGTAAAGTTTTTAACTAAGTTTGTTTGGTCTGGGCTGTACCCAACTTATTAGTGGTTTGCCTACGTATCTCTTGGGAAGAGAATCAAACCTTTCGTAGTTCAATAAGGAAGCCCTCTGCAGATGAGAGCTCCGACGTTTAGGGGCTTTAATTTATACTCACTTAGAGTTTATCTCCGCGACCCTACCAACTTCGATCGGAGGTCCTCCGAGAGTGATAGCTCCAGCGTCGAGGGACTTATATACTCGTTAAGAGTTTTATCTTCGCGAGCTTACCAGCTACGAGCAGGAGGCCCTCTGCAGGCATAGCTCCAGCGTCGAGGGACTTATCAGATGATGGCAAGATTTTTCAACATGGTATAGGCTGGTGACTAAACTGTCATTTTCATTTATTCCTTGTTCTTTGAGTATCAACTGCTCCTGCCATCTCCGCGAATGAATATATGTTGATAGGAGGAAATCGAGAATGCAAATATAAAATATAAATAAATCAAAGCAAACCAGACTCCGTCCCTTGCAAATATTTACAAGACTTCCTCCCGATGCAGTAGTGGGAAGTCAGGATCGATCCACGAGGAAGCGTGTCAGCGGATCCTAGGTAGCGGTGGAATCTCACAGACAGGAGTCAACAACAGTGGTCCTCGATCTCGAGTACAGCAACTCGACAGAAGATCGGACAGTCGAACACAGCGCAGCAGTCACAGGCACAGGGCTACTCGATCTCGACAAGGGCCTACTCTAGATCGAGTAAAGGCTTCGTCGACGTCGGCTTGGCTTGTCGAGTACCTGCATACAGAAGCTACAGCGACTCGGGTCGAAGATCAGTAGTCGAGATCGAGAAGTGCTATTCGATCTCGAGGAAAGGGACAGAAAATAAAACGAAATAAAGTAAATGCAAAGGCTTTGGGGATTCGAACTAAACTGTATAAAAAGGACTTCCAAGATTGGGGTTTGCATCAACAATAATTAAGCATGCATAAGGCAGAACTAAACAGATAATCATGCGAATTGCATCAAAGGACTAAGCTTTCGCCTTTTCCAACACTTAGACAACTCTTTCAAGAAACCCTAATTGTCTCTACTGATTTTATGTTTACAATCCAAGTTGTTATCATGGACCTCCATTAGATGGGTAATAAACACATAAACAAGTAGTAGATGCTTAAAAGTCAGATCTTTACCTCAAACACGCAGGGCTATCGTCGGGCTCGCCCCAACCCTAGAAGTGGGTGGACTACTCGCACTTCATTGCAACCTTAGACATTGATTGATGAAAAGAAACTAATTGCATTAAACCAAACTCAAGAAAGTACAAACCAAACAAAGCTGGATCACTCTCGCTCTCCTGCTCCACTTGGCCTCTCTCTCTCTCTACTCTTCTCCTAATTGTTGTGTGATGGAATGAATGAAAAACCAGCCCCATGGGCTTTATTTATAGGCTTCTAACCCTTGCTAATCAAGGATAGAATATCTATATCTAAAACTATATCTAAAACTTTAAAGATAAATAAAAGTAACAACATAATTAAATCTAAAAAGGGAATTAAATCTAAAGTGTCTTCAAGTGGATAGATCTCTTTCTTCCATGATGTATCTTGATAGATCAGATAGAATCGGCAATCTTCAGGCCCAAGGAATCCCAATCCGAGTAGGATAGATCAAAACGCGTTACGCGGCTTCTGGAGGCTTCCTCGATCTCGAGTAGGGATACTCGATCTCGAGTAGAAGTGTTGGTCGACTGGGCTGGCTCGGCGTCTCGGCTAGCTGGTGCTCGACAGGCTCGGACATGGCTCACCAATCTCCTCGACCTCGAATACCCTTGTCGACATCGAGTAAAGATGGCTCGTCGAGAGGTGTGGCTTGGCTGGTCGGGTAGTCTCTTGTCGACATGCTCGGACACAGGCTCCTAGGGTTCCTCGATCTCGACAACAGTCTTGTCGATCTCGAGTAGAAATGTTGATCATGGCTTGCCTGGTGTTGTCGAGCAACATCTCTTCGACATGACTCGGATGTGGGCTCTTCGGCTTTGTCGACATCGAGTGGGTTACTCGATCTCGAGGACGGTGTGGGAGTCGGGTTACTCTACTCCTTGGGTTCTCGACATGGTGTTCTCCGATCAGTGGGTGTCCGGGCATGATTTGTCGATATCCAGTAGACTTGCTGCTTCTGTCTTTGCTTCTTGGTTTTCTCCCGAAATGGCTCCATATTCTGCAATATTAAACAGAAACTTATGTAGATCTCTATTTCTGACAAATAAGCATATATTACATAAATTCGACATATTCCCAACCCGAAATATGCAAAATGTAAAGAATATGGAATTAAAATGTGCGTAAAGACATGGCTACTTTGGAGACATCAATATAGCGATGGGTTGTACATGTACCGAGCACTACGCCCTATTAAGCTCCGAATTTCTTCTTTGTCTTAAAATATAGTCTAAGGTATTTGAGGGACAAGCTAGTTGGTTGCTTCGCAAGCAGCTTGTTCAGCCAACCTGAAGAATGGAAGAAATGTAAGCTAGCAGCACACTTGGCGTCTATGGCCCACGTCTGAGCAAGGAGCTCAAAGTTACCGCTGGTCTTGGTCCCGTATTGCGGTTGTTAATGGTCATGAGGGCTTAGTGGGCACGTACACTTGCGCTTAAACTAATCAGCTTAACCCTTTTTAGATATTTAGTTAATTTATTTAGCTTCATAAATTTTCTGCCTTTAGAATCCTTGTAAACACCATGTTTGTGAGCTGTTTGTGAGCAACTTAGCTTAGTCTCCTCCCTTCAGGCTCCACTAGATTAATAGGATGCGCTTATAGCCTTAAACGACCTTCGTAAATGTAAATATCTCTTCGAATTTACTTTAATAGCGTGTTAGAAAGGCTAGGACAATATAAACTCTCATCCAGCCTCTCATATTCACAAAAGCTCCTGCATAGCCTTTTCAAGGGTGTTCGATTGATAGTCGATTGTTTGTTTTCGGAACAATCTTGAAGACCTGGTGGTTGACAATTCTGGGCACAACTCTGCAAAGCGTCTCTGGCACAACAGTTCTTCCTATGTCGATTGCCTTGGATTCTTCAGATCATCCGCAGTTATTAAAAAAGCAGATCTCATGAGTTGACCGCGGATGGGTTTATGTCAGTCTGGGTAGTGCGGGGATATGAGATATGCCGTCAAATAGATTGTTGTGACCAAGTCACCCACGGAGAGACTACACACGGGACGTCCGTGGAGTGGCCAGATACAGATCCTTCACGGAGAAGTTAAGTTACTCCCAAATTGCCCTTGAAAAAACCACCTTTAGGTCCCTCGTGGAAAGATCATACCCGAATTGCTTGCAAAGAAGTTATCTGTAGATTCCTCGCGGAGGGATCACACGCGGACTCTCCGTTTAAGAACCATGGGTCTGTGAGGAAGAAGGTAAAGTCATAGATGCGTTTCCCTCTCCATATAATAAGCTATAGGTTCGACCGAAGAATCCCGGTTGGGTGCCAATGAGAGGAGTCACGAGCTGTCGGTGAGTAGAGAACAATGGCATTCCACGGATGAGTTCAAATTCCCGAACCTTGCTCGCCGTTAGGTCATCGATAAATCATCATCGCATTTACTCGAAAGGGCTGAATGGAAACAACCTAATGAGGTCACCGCGAAATAATGTGTTCGATCTACCAACAGGCCGTGCCGTTGGGTGATGATGCTTCTGGTCCGCAGTCTTTGGTTACCACCATTTAAACAAGTACTTTGGTGTTTTCATGGTATATGATTTCCTTTGAGTGTAAGGTCTCGAGATGTGAGATCGAGGTCTGCGGTTGATGAACATGATTGGATTTCTTTGTTTCATGGATCTGTCGGGGGCTCACGAATGATGGGTCTGAAGTCTTGAAATCGGCTTATTCTTCCCCCTCAGAATTCATGTGCCGGTCTCCGACGGAGTTTAATAAACCCGTAACCTCATCACACCTACCTGAAGGCCGCTCGCGTATCGATCTTTCACCCCTTCCGATTCCTTTATTCAAGCCTTCTTCTCTCTGACTTTTTGTTTGTGCATGATTTATGCTTCAGTGGCTGTCAATAGCTCTTTACCAATTCACACCCGTAGTCGTCTTCAGTCTATTGCTTGTACCCCTTTCAACTCTAGCGGGTATTTGGGAATTTCATTAAAGTTAAGCAATGAGGTTTGTATGAATCGAGACACATTTTAACTTGGTTAAGAGGTAAGAATCGACTCAACCGGTAAAGTAGCAGCTTAGCCCTTTTTAGTCCATCCCTTTCATGTAATGAAGCCATACTAAGATGAACAAAAATTCTCTCTACATCTCCTGCTGCGGCCCATGAATGGTAGGCTCCGGTAGCATTTTGAGTGTTATGACTAAGCATTAGAGAAAAATGCGCCATTTTTTCAAACTAAACCTGAATCCAAATAGACAGCTTAAAGGTGCAAGGTTTATGGCAGCAATTTGAAGAGCAAACAGGGCAAGATTCATGACAGTAAGTGAAATCATCAAGTATTGAACTGCCTTCAAACCTCACCCCACATCTTATGCAAATAAGCGATGAATTCACATGTAGTTTGAACCTAAGAGAATACGATCAGCGGCCATGTTACAAAATTAAAACACTTTTTCATAAGAACAAACATACGTTCGTTTATGTGCCTACCACCGCATTCCCTTTTTCATCATGATTGACCCAAGTTCAAGGTAAAAATAGGCAACTATCCAACCTTAACAGATGCTCTCCGGGAGCTACAAGCTCCTGGCGTCGAGGGACTTATCAAATGTGCTCCGAGAGACTCAAGCTACGATCGGAGGCCCTCTGCGAGCGATAGCTCCAGCGTTGAGGGATTCAGTTTAATCTTCAATCCGGGAGGCAAGCTCTACGATCGGATGCCCGACGTGGAGTAAGCTCCAGCGTCTGGGACTTAATAAAATCTCCGATCCGGAAGGCAAGCTCTACAACCGGATGCCCGGCGTGGAGTAAGATCACGCGTTTTAGGACATAATAAAATTTCAGATCCGGAAGGCAAGCTCTACGGCCGGATGCCCAACGCGGAGTAAGATCACGCGTTCTGGGGACTTTATAGAAAATATAATCTCTGAGAATGAAGCTTCGATCAGAGGCCCGACACGGAGCCAAGCTCCAGCGTCCTTGGGACTTTATAGAAAATATCATCTCTGAGAATGCAGCTTCGATCAGAGGCCCGATGCGGAGCCAAGCTCCAGCGTCTTTGGGACTTTATAGAAAATATCATCTCTGAGAACGTAGTTTCGATCAGAGGCCCGATGCGGAGCCAAGCTCCAGCGTTCTTGGGACTTTATAGAAAATATCATCTCTGAGAATGTAGCTTCGATCAGAGGCCCGACGCAAAGCCAAGCTCCAGCGTCCTTGGGACTTTATAGAAAATATCATCTCTGAGAATGCAGTTTCGATCAGAGGCCCGACGTGGAGCCAAGCTCCAGCGTCCTTAATTGGGACTTTATAGAAAATATCATCTATGAGAATGTAGCTTCGATCAGAGGCCCGACGCGGAGCCAAGCTCCAGCGTCCTTGGGACCTTATAGAAAATATCATCTCTGAGAATTTAGCTTCGATCACAGGCCCGACGCAGAGCCAAGCTCCAGCGTCCTTGGGACTTTATAGAAAATATCATCTATGGGAATGCAGTTTCGATCAGAGGCCCGACGCGGAGCCAAGCTCCAGCGTCCTTGGGACTTATCAAAAAATCTCATCTCCGAGAATGTAGCTTCGATCGGAGGCCCGACGCGGAGCCAAGCTCCAGCGTCCTTGGGACATAATAAAATATCTGATCCGGGAGGCTAGCTCTACGACCGGATGCCCGACGCAGAGCAAGATAACGCGTTAAGGGACTTAATAAAATATCTGATCCAAGAGGCAAGCTCTACGACCAGATGCCCGACGCGGAGCAAGATAACGCGTTAAGGGACTTAATAAAATATCTGATCCGGGAGGCAAGCTCTACGACCGGATGCCCGACGCGGAGCAAGATCACGCGTTAAGGGACTTAATAAAATATCTGATCCGGGAGGCAAGCTCTACGACCGGATGCCCGACGCGGAGCAAGATCACGCGTTAAGGGACTTAATAAAATATCTGATCCGGGAGGCAAGCTCTACGACCGGATGCCCGACGCGGAGCAAGATCATGCGTTAAGGGACTTAGTAAAATATCTGATCCGGGAGGCAAGCTCTACGACCGGATGCCCGACGCGGAGCAAGATCACGCGTTAAGGGACTTAATAAAATATCTGATCCGGGAGGCAAGCTCTACGACCGGATGCTCGACGCGGAGCAAGATCACGCGTTAAGGGACTTAATAAAATATCTGATCCGGGAGGCAAGCTCTACGACCGGATGCCCGACGCGGAGCAAGATCATGCGTTAAGGGACTTAATAAAATATCAAAGGTAAGCTCTACGACCGGATGCCCGACGCGGAGCAAGATCACCCGTTAAGGGACTTGATAAAATATCTGATCCGGGAGGCTAGCTCTACGACCGGATGCCCGACGCGGAGCAAGATCACGCATTAAGGGACTTAATAAAATATCTGATCCGGGAGGCAAGCTCTACGACCGGATGCCCGACGCGGAGCGAGCTCCTGCGTCATGGGTCTTAATAACTCACGTTCTACATTAGTTAAATAGGTTACAAAACACTTTCCACACTTAGATATATACGTATATACATTCATCACGGCCCATCAAGAGGCCCCCGCGGCGGTGGATGTCTTTGCAAGGACGAGGTTGCACACGCGGACTCGGGGTGAGCGATGATTGTACGCGAACGGATCTAATGAATGGTGACCAATTTGTCTTCCTCGTGTTTTCCGCGGCTGCACATGCATTCCGTG
Source organism: Persicaria maculosa (assembly GCA_963922045.1). Lineage (NCBI taxonomy): Eukaryota > Viridiplantae > Streptophyta > Magnoliopsida > Caryophyllales > Polygonaceae > Persicaria > Persicaria maculosa. The sequence goes on from OY998254.1 coordinate 22,652,828, forward strand.
TTTGCTTTCTTCTGCCTGCGACTGTCGATCTGGGCATCTCATGACAGACATACAAATGTATATGTATATATGCTATTTGTCTACTTCCAGCCGCGGACCACTATCATGGTTGAGATATTTTCATTTCATGTCTAATGTAGCATATTACTTTTATACCTTAATGGGATTAACCTTGATGACCCCCACTCACTTCCTGTCGATAACTTAGATCATAAGGGGTCAAAGAGATGCTCCCTTAGATTTTGTTTATGCAAATCATAACCAAACCTGCTATATATGAACTTCCATTAAGTGCATCCGCAAACTAGTTAATTCCGTTACTCATCTGAAATAACTTTCAGAATGATGAATACACTCAAATCTAAATAAGCATATACTCCGTATCGTTCTTGAATTAGTGGTCTCGCTACGAGTGGTGTATTTTTGTATATTCAAAGAACCACCAGAGGAACAAACCTCCCTAGCTTCTTTGCTTACTAAATCTCCGCTTGCTCCGAAAATTATATTTATCTTGAGTCCAATACAAGTTTTACAATATTAATCAGTGGTAAATGAATAGGAAAGCCAGCTATTAATTTTTTACAAGGGAGATATCTGCCGCTTACCAAAATTTCCACATAAAAATGAAAGATGAAGACGCGACGTAATTCTACCAACCCTTATAGTATCAAAATTTGAAAGGAAGCCTCCTTAGCACATAAAGATCAAAGATGGAAAAGATCACAACCTATATTTCAAGCTTTGGGGATCAAACAACGGTGCCGCAGTGAGACTTCACCTTTATATTTTCTGATTTTAATTTAATGTCACAAACTGGCCCTTTCAAACATTGAATCACATATATATATATTTGGACCGAATTTTCACAGGTATATATTTGATTCTTGATCGGACGAAAACAAAAAGAATTCAACCCGATCGTGACAAAAATAGACAAATATTTTGTTTTACTCATAGATTACCTCTTAGCATGAGGAGTCCCCACGAACGGCGCCAGTGACAAAACCCGTTTTTAAGAATCCCGTGTCGGTGGGTTCCGGGATCAAGTGGGGCGCGGGTGAGCTCAGACGATCGGGCTTACTTGAGACGCGCGACGAGGCTACCGTCGGCGTACCCAAACCTGTGCCAATCCGAGCTCAAAGCCATCCGCGGACCACTTGTCCTCCCAGGGTTCCATCAAATGTCGGCTCCCGCTGATCGAGACGAATCCCGCTCGGGAAGGCTCTTCGAGCCATCAAAAACCGACCCCTCTCTTTGAGACTATCAAGCCTTATTTATAAGGTAAGCCTCATGTGCCATGCACGACACACGTGGCAAAGTCGACGACAAGTGTCGCAGGGTTCGGGGCAAGTGTCCTCTACATGGCACTTTATGGACATATCCACACTTGGTGGATTTAGGTGGGGTTTGGTGGGAAAATGCACCATTTAAAAGATACGGGTTTATTTATATAGCGAGAACCCGATTATGCATATGATATTATTTATTTTTTGGTGTTTCGTCATCCAAGTTCCAAATAGATTTTGTTAAGTCTATCAACTTGGGCTATATTTGGTAAATACATAAATAATAGGGTAGCTAAAATTGATTAGATAATTGAGTTAAGATTTTAGACTTATACTTAATTGAAATTCAACTCTTACACGATTCAATACTTATCTTTGCACATTCCTCTAGGCTAAAGTGTTCCTACTGAAAGATGATTTTGTTTCTTACAAGCCACGTGAAGTAGATGACAGTAACCATTTCGGAATGGCTCATTGGAAAGGACTTGCGGGTATTACCAAAAGGTCTCCGGTTCGAACCCCGAATGACCGCTCTTTATTTACAAATTCAAGAAGTAGATGACAATCGAGAAAGCAAGCAGCTTGCCTTGGAAAGGAATTGAAGCCTTCGCTCATTGAGGTTCCCTCGCAAACCAGGCTAGCCAGCCACCCACATCCCTCTCCTCATGTGTGATCCCAACCCATCTCTAAACACTACATTTCATCTCCTTGATCGAGTTGCAATCGAACCACATATGGCTTTCAGTCTCAACCTCGAGCATGCAAAAGGGGCACCAGGCCACATCTTGACATCTCCAATCCTTCACTCGATTCCAAGTCCGTAGTCTCCTCTTAGCTACAAGCCACACAATGAAAACCCATTTCTTACTCTGGGCGCCCTACCATAGTATCTCTCCCCATCCAACTTCTACTACCCTAGTACGAATCAAGTCATATATGATTGGGTAACTAAAGCTGGTGGATTATTTGTGTTAAATATAAGTTAATAAGCTAGTATGGTGTTTGAGAAACTTAGTTGTTATTGTAGCTGGTTGAAACTTATGAACAAAAAAGCATAGGCTCAAAAAAGCTTGGGTGAGTAGCTGATGAAAAACTATGATTTTAAAAGCTAATTAAACTAAAATCTTATATTTATTTTATTTAAAACTATATAATATCAAAATCACAATCTCCGAAAAGCTACTTAGTTTGCCAAACAGAGCCTAATTTGCAACAATTTGTTTATGGTGTGTAACGAAGGTTGGCGTGGATCCGGTGAAGTTTGTTACTGACTTCATCTGTGGAGATAGAATTTATAACCATCTTCACTTATGCTCTAATTAACTCCATCTATGAAGTTGGATTTTAACTCCATTTCATTCAACGATTAGAGCAACCTCAACAAATTCTTCACCTTGAGCTTTTGGTTAGGAAGCTATTGGTATGCTCTATAAGATTTCTTTAAATTGTTAAAAATATTGGTTGAGGTTGAGGTAATTAAAAAAAGGGTGATTTGAAAAAATAATCCACTATTGGGAAATCTTTACAGGGTTAACCTAATCCGAAAAAAAATGCACAAAACTGGATACCCGGGTTATAGGTGCAACCGGTAGCCCGTTGCAAAGGAGAGAAAGGGAATAGAGAAGGGGATCAGAGGCGGGCGAGAAAGGAGGGAGAAGGAAGGGGATCGAGGCGCGACGAGAAAGGAGGGAGAAAGAAGGAGGAAGGGAGCGGGCTGGCGGAATCAATGCGCGAGAGAGATGGAGGCGGAGCAGGACAAGCTTCCCAGGCAGTGCACGACGCTCACGAAGAGGCAGAAGGAGGTCGATAAGTCTGGGAGGGCTCCAAGTGGGACGACATCGGGGGGGGGGGGGGGGAAGGTGCGAGCAAGGGAGGGTGGCGGAATCAATTATATCCCCAGAAAGGACATGGATTTCTGGGAGGGTTCCAAGAGGAAGGTGAAATCGGTGAGTTTTGCTTGTTACCTCAACTTAAAATTTTCATTTCTTTACTGTTTGGTGTTGAATTTGATGGTTTGGAATTGAAATGGGATTTGTATTAGGCATTTGTTGAGATGATCGGAGATTTGTTACTTGTGGAATTGAATTAGGGTTTGAAAGCTTCAGTCCATGAATGTAGCGTTCATATGATGCTTCAATGTGTTACTGCAGTTCCCTTGTATTCTTGTCAGCTATCATCATATAATGAACCATGGTCCATTATGATTCCGACGATTCGAGTGACGGTGGGTGTTAGCCATGATTTAAGCGATGGCGGTGGCCATGATTTGAGCGATGACAGAGGCCCAAAATTCAAACAAAATTAACCTCGTCTGCCCCAACCTCGTCAGCGCCGAGGACATAGAGACGGTGAATTAGATACGGGTTCGATTCACTCGATGGCGTCGGCGGCAACATATTCACTCCCCTCGCTTCTCTCCGCCTTCACCATTGGAACCCTAGCGACATTGATTGCTCCTCACAACAATGGCAGGGATCTCAGGGAGAAGGAGAAAAACAATCATATATATGATCAGAGAAGTATGTTTTATGATTGATTGTCTCTTACTGTACCTAACTATGAATCTATGCTAATTTGCCTTCTTTTTTAGTTTTGTGTGGCATGTCACAATGCTAAAATCTGGATGCATTTTGGGAATAGAAGGCATATAATTCTAAGGTATTCTCAGAGTTGAGATAGTGTTACGGATCATCCAATTGAGCCTCTTCAAGTTACCCGATGTTAATAAGTTTTGACTTTTTACATCCCCCACATAGACACCGATTTTGTTTTTGAAAGACATCGGCTATTACCCAATTTGAAATGACGTATTTGCGTTTTTTTATTATCATAGCCTATGCGGGATTTGAACCCGTATTTTTGTGTTTAAACGCTATGCTCTACCATTTGAGCTAATAGGCTTTAAATTAGATGGAATGTTCTTAAATAATAACAAACAATATTAAGAAAAAAAATATTAAGAAAACAAAAAATATTTCAAGCAATTTTCATGAAAGGGGACATATTTAGTAAATTAATGCATTTAACCAATAAATAGGTAAGTGATTAATTTGTTCAAGCAATACACAAAAAAAGCTCTCTCAATATAGTAGCACTACACCTCCGTTCCACAATAATTAAGTAAGAAACCTATGACAAGTACACAAGTACACTTGGCCAAACACAAGTACACTTAACACAATCTAGAGTTCAAACAAACAACAAAGTCTAATTAATGCAAATACTAAATAGATAGGGAAAAAAAAACAAATGCAATCCATACAGAAATCCTAGTTTGGAATCTCCTCTGTATACTTCACACACATTTGGAAACTCCAATGCAATCAAATCCCAACCATTTTCACATCCTAACAAAGGAATAACAAATATGGTACACCAATCCTCGCGTTTAATAAAAGATGCAAATTTATGTAGTAGTGCCATTACATAGAAATTTTCATAAGCCAGAAACCATTGTAATTCAGACATTGGTAAAGGATGATAAAGAATATTTAATGTCAAATTGAGTGAAAACAATGAACAACCATGTGTGTTGCACTGTATAGAACTACATGCTTTGCAATTATTTGATATTTGCCCTACCAAAAGTCGTTATGAACAATGTTTTATCGGGTTCAAATGCATCAAATAACCTGTGCCTTTCTACAAGATGAAAATGTATAAAGGTGTAACTAGAAAAGTTCAAGTCCCTGTTTCGGGTATTAGGCAGATTGACACTGCACCCAAACCCAAGCAGAAACAATAAGTAGAATTCATTGTCATTGATTAATCCTTGTTGCATTTGCTTTGTGCAGAACTATGTGGATCTTGCAGAAAGTGAGTGTTCTTCCCTGTCAACTGGGACAAGATTAAAGGAAGGATGCAATATAAATCGCAGCTTACTAACCTTGGGGGACTGTCATCCAAAAATTAAGGTTGATCACCTTGTTTCTTTGCTTCCTCACCTACATGTATGTGCATTATTCTTTAAAAAAATGATTTTTTTTGCATTTATGTGCATTGTTTCTTTACTTCCTCACTTGATTTTGTAGGAGTCATCTAGGATTCAGATTCGTAGTTGTAACGGCCCAGAATTATGATTTCCGGGTGTTGTAGGAGGAAATCGAGTTCAAAATATGATAATATAAATCAAACCGGATTATGCCCACGCAAATGATTACAAGACCTCCTCCAGATGTAGCAATGGGAAGTCAGGATCGATCCTCGAGGAAGCGTGTCAGCGGATCTCAGGTAGCTGAAGAACTCACGTCGATTTCCACTCTAGGGAGGCACTCAATATCGACGAGTGTCAGGTCGATATCGACCACTTTAGTCGATTTTTGGGTGTTGTGCAGACTGTCGACGTCGACCGGATCCACTCGATATCGACCACTTACCTCGATATCGACCAGATATGCAGAAACATAACAGAACCAAAAATCGCAAATATCAGAATAAACTATGTATGAAAAAGAACTTACAAGACCGGGGTTTGCAACAACGATAACCAAACATGCATAAGGCAAGATAAATACAATAATCATGCAATCGTATCGAATGATCAAACTTTCGCCTTTTCCAACAATTAGAGGTAACCAAACAGGTAGTGGATGCTCAAAACACAATAAAAGTCGAATCTTTACCTCAAGCACACTTGGCTATCGTCGGAATCACCCCGACCCTAGAAGTGGGTAAACTACTCGCTCTTCATCATACAAAAGACATCAATAATAAAAGGAAATAAACTTGCATTAATAAACTAAAATAGAGCTTACAACCGATTGAAGCCAAATCCGCTCTCACAGGACACAACAACTCTCGGCCTCCCATCTCTCTCCCTCTCTAGCTTCGAATGTAAGATGGAATGAATAAAAACAAGCCCTATAGGCTTTATTTATAAGCCTTAATCCTTGTTAGTCAAGGTAAGGAAACTCTATCTAATATCTAAAGATATAATTCTACTAGGAAATAAATAAATCTAATTTAGGTAAACAAGATAAATCCTAAAGGGTAATTAAATGTTCCACCCTTAGGATAAATAAAAACATACAAAGATAAATCTTCTCAAGTCTTCATGTGCAAGGAACCTTCTCTTGGAAATATCTTCAGCTCGGAATCAGATTCGGACTCGGAATCGACCAACCTCGTCACTGGCAGTAGGTCGATATCGACCAAGTCTTGTCGATATCGAGTAATCTTCTCGGATCCAGCTTATGTTGCTCGATTTCGGCTTCTGGGAGGATTTTCGAGCAGTCTTTGGTTGATATCGACCAGTATAGTCGATATCGAGTAATCTTCTTCCGTTCTCGTGTCTGCTGGTCCATGTCGAGTCATCCAAGAATTTTCGACCAAGGTCAAGTCGATATTGACCAAGTCTGGTCGAAATCGACCACTCCTTAGTGCCTCACTCTGTGCTCAGCTTTGCTCGATGCCAGGTGCTCTTCCATCAATTTCCAAGCTCCTTCAGTAGAGCTTAAGTGTATTTCCAGTCCTTTTTGGTTTTGCTCCGAATTCGCTTCAAATTATGCAATATTAAACAGAAACTTATGTAGACCTCCATTTCTCGCAAATAAGCATAAACTACACAAATTTGCCATATTCCTATCCCAGAATATATAAAACAATGGAATAAGGAGCTGAAATAAGTACAGAAACATGGCATAAAACATAGATATCACCGGGTTACTGTTGTAGGAAGAAATCGAGTTTAAAATATAAAATATAAATCAAACCAGATTCTGCCTACGCAAATAATTACAAGAACTCATCCTGATGTAGTAGCGAGAAGTCAGGACCGATCCACGAGGAAGCGTGTCAGCGGATCCTAGGCAGCGGAGAAATCTCACGGACAGAAGTCGACAACAGGGGTCCTAGATCTCGAGTACAGTTACTCGACAGAAGATCGGACAGTCGAACACAGCGCAACAGCTCTCGGCAATTCTGGTCGATCTCGACAAAGGGCTACTCGAGATCGAGTAAAGTCTTCGTCGACGTCGGGTTGGCTTGGTCGATCACCTGCACACAGAAGCTACGGCGATGCTAGATCGAAGATCAGTAACTCGAGGTCGAGTAGTGCAATTCGATCTCGAGGAAGGGCAGAAACTAAAACGAAAGAAAATAAAAACAAGTGCTTTGGGATCTCGAAATAAACTGTAAAAGACTTCCAAGATTGGGGTTTGCAACAACGATAACCAAGCATGCATAAGGTAGAGATAAAACAGATAATCATGTAAATCGCATCAAAGGACAAGCTTTCGCCTTTTCCAACAATTAGACAACTCTTTCAAGAAACCCTAATTGTCTCTACTGATTTTATGTTTACAATTCAAGTTGTTAGCGTGGACCTCCATTAGATGGGTAATAAACACATAACAAGTAGTAGATGCTCAAAACATGATAAAAGTTGAAACTTTACCTCAAAGATGCATGGCTATCGTCGGGCTCGCCATAACCCTAGAAGTGGGTGGACTACTCGCGCTTCATTGTAACCTCAGACATTGATTGAAAAGAAACTAATTGCATTAAATCAAACAGAGCTTACAACCAAAGGAATCCAATTCCGCTCTCGCTTCACCAACTCCTCTTGGCCACTCACTCTCTCTCTACTGCTACTAATTGCTGTGTGATTGAATGAATCCTAAAATCAGCCCCATGGGCTTTATTTATAGCCTTCTAATCCTTGCTATTCAAGGATAGAATATTTCTATCTATATCTAAAACTATATCTAAATAATTAAAGATAAATAAATGCAACAACATAATTAAATCTAAAAAAGGGAATTATATCTAAAAGCTAAAGTATCTTCATGTGGATAGATGTTGATAGATCTCGGATAAACTCGGCAATCTTCGGCCCCAAGGAATCCCAATCCGAGTAGGACAGCTCAAAACGCGTTATGCGTCTCCGTAAAATTTCCTCGATCTCGAGTAAGTTTCCTCGATCTCGAGTAGAAGTGACGTCGACTTCAGTGGCTCGGTGTCTCGGGTTGCTGGTCCTCGACAGGGCTCGGATATGGCTCCTAGGGTGTCCTCGATCTCGAGGAATTCTTCTCGATCTCGAGTTGGGTGGCTCATCGACTAGGCCTTCTAGTGTTGTCGAGCAAACTCTTCTCGACATGCTCGGACATGGGCTCTCGGCCTTTCGTCGACATCGAGGAATGTAGTCGATTTAGAGTTGTGGTGTCCGGGTGCCTAGCCAGGTCGGGTAGCTCTTCCTCGGCATCCTCAGGTGGACTCTCCTCGACTCCAAGCATGGTCTTCGCTTTTTTCGATCTCGAGTAGGTAACTCGATCTCGAGTAAGGTGCTGGAGTCAACTTGGCTCGTAGGAATAATGTGTTTACACTCAACTCTCAATGTGTTTAGGCTATGAAGATCAACTCTCAACTCAATTCCATATACAATCCCATACACATTGCAATTTAAATATAAATCCACTTCGCAACCAATTATGAAAATGCAACAAGAATTATCAGGAGGACTTCGCTCAATAGAAGTCTTCAAAGAAGATTCCATTCGGCGGGGTTGTAATGGGGCTTGGTAGGAAATATAAGAGTATGGATTTATTTGGCCATGTGGTGCTTAATATAATTCGGGAATCAAGACTCCTAAATCTCCAACATAACCAAACCATAGCTTTTAATCATATGGAACAACCAAACTCTCCAACTTATCTCAATGAAGTATGTAACCTTTCAAACTTCCTCAACCTCTCCAAAGTATGTATCTTGCGAAAATGAAAGAAATAAGGTAAATTTGGCTCATGCACTTTATTCACAAACATATACACAAACTTTTCCTTCTCTTTTTTTTCTTCTCTTTTTTTTCGACTTTTTTCTTCTTTTTTTTTTTTGAAACGAAAATAAAATAAAATAATACTAGTGCATTTATAGGGTGAGCCAAAAATCCTTTTACATAATATGCATAGCAAGATGAAAATATAAAACCAACACTTATCTTAATAAATTCAAAAATCCTCCTTTCTTGAAATGAAACACAAGCGCATTCTTTCCACAAATCATTATTTTAACCAGCTCTAAGTCTTAATTCCCAAATGAGGGTCAGGCTCAATTTGGCTAAGGATAATTTTGTGGAGTTTATAATAAAAGTCTCAGGCTAATGTTCTGTCTTCAAACGGGGATAATGCAAGGTAGGTAAAAAGAGGATAAAATTTGCTTAAAAGGTTCCTCCATCATTTAATTCTCATTTATATAAACATATAAATGCATTGACTTAGAATAATTATCACAACATTTAGAGATGCATAGGAAGAGTAAATACACTCAAGAAAGCAGAGGGATTTTTTTATGTTCTCCCTATAAGGCCAAAATTCTCACTGGGACAATTTTTGTTGAATTTTAACCTTTAGCTTAGGATCATATGTGCTCAATTTCATCACAAGTTCACAATCCACATAAAAACAATTCCGAGGACTTAGGCTAAACCTTCCAAACATGCCATAGGATTTACATGATCAAGTCAGTCATTATTTATCATCACAGGACATCTAAGTTAGGGTATATAAAAAAATAAGACAATGCAAAATTTAAACATGCATATTTTGTTTCCTTTATTTTTTCGACATTTTTTTTATGCAACTAAAAACAAGACTAAAGTATGGAAAAAGACTAAAATGCATAAAATTTAAATATGAATGCATAACATAAAAATTAAAATTTCACCATGTAAAACCAAAAGCAAGACTAAAACATATAATAATGATAATGAGTCCTTCCCCCACCCCATACTTAAAATTTACAGTGTCCCCACTGTATAAAATCAAATAAAAATAAGAGTAAAGGAAGGAACTCACCGAATAACACATCGAGGAGGGAAGATCAGTGCAGGTCGAGTAGAATCTTTGTCGATCTCGAGTATAGAACTCGATCTCGAGAAGGCTTCTGCGTCCAGTGGCTTTTTGAAGTAGAGGAGCTTCTGGGGTTTGTCGATATCGAGTTGGCCTAGTCGATATCGAGGAGTTTCTGGGCTGCTCCTCCTTGTCGTTGTCGACTTTGCCTTCGTCGATTCTGACTGTTTTTCAGGGATTTCTTCTTTCCACCTTTCGCGCTCCTTTTATGCTTGCCGACCTAAAAGTGTTAGATTGCACAAAAAACAAGACTATCCACATGAAGTATTCTAAAAAACCAAAATACAAAAAATCAAAAACCAAAGCCAAAACCAAAAAGTTCAAAAAGTCCCAAAATTCATAAAGTCTTATATACATGCTCTAGATTTCACAGTCGCTAGGCTGACTTCTCCGTTTGCGCTCAAGGACCATTAATGTGTGGCCCGCTCATGCTTGGCCCTTCTCCTAGATCATCTAGGTCCTGATTGTAGTATGCAAGCTCAGCTGACAGGTGGTTGCTTGCATAATCTTCCTTCTATTTCTTCTTCTTTCTTCCAGCTCTTAGTTTTCGCAGATTCTCTCGCCACGGGGCCTTACCTCCCCTTAAATTATTGATAAATTTCTTTATGGACTGAGGAGGAGTAGAATTCATACCTGAACTTACCTTTTCGGACCCAAAACAAAAATCTTCGGGCTTGGGGTTAGTCGATATCGAGGATGTCTGGTCGAGATCGAGTACAGGGACCCCATACTTAGGATCTTGGTAAGTCTGTGGCTCAGCAGAGGAAGTCGAGGTCGGGGAACTTTGGTCGAGATCGAGGAGTGTCTTAGTCGATCTCGAGGAACCCTCGTCGATCTCGAGTTGGCTAGTGTCTTCCTCCGTCGATTGCTTGGTCCCGTGGTTGCTGATGCTTTTTACCTCTAGCCATGAAACTTCCTCCTTTGCAGGGCCAAAAGAAAAATTTACAACCTCATCGCCTATGGTGAAGGTGAGCGATCGATTCTTGACACTAATTCTGGCATATGTAGTAGCTAAGAATGGTCTACCAAGAATAATAGGGCTAGTAGGATCTTCTGCACAGTCTATTATAAGGGAATTTGCTGGAACAAAGAATTTACCAACCTGGACGGGGACATTCTCAACTATACCTGTAGGGATGACCACTGTATTGTTTGCCATGTATAGTTTGGCATCCACAGGCTCTATGCATCCTATCTTTACCTTCCGCCAGATTGATAAAGACATGATGCTCACACTTGCTCCTAAATCACACAGAGACTCATATTTATATTGTCCAAAACCCATAGTAACAGAAAACTTACCAGGGTCAGGTCTCTTTTCAGGGAAGTGGAGTACTTTGCATTCGCCTGCGATCTCTGAGATGGATCGCTTCTTGCTCAGGATTTCCTTCAGAAATTTGACATATCCAGGCATCTCTTGCAGGGCTTCTGTAAAAGGAATAGAGACGTTCAGTTCTTGCAGCATATTAACAAAACGGTTAAACCTACCTGCAGTGGGATCTTTCTGTGCTTTGGAAGGAAAAGGCAGTGGCTTTTTATGCTTCGGAGCCAGATCAGACGTCGGAGGTGTTGCAGAGTTCTCGTTGTCAGCCAACTTCTCCTCGATCTCGACCAGGGGCTCCTCGACATCGAGTTGGGTTGTCGACCTCGAGTTGCTGGGCTGCGCAGTGGAGTCTGAACCTGGCTTCTGGTCTGTGTCGACGAAAGTTTTGTCAAGGTCGAGTAGAGTTTCCTCGAGATCGAGTTGGTCCTGCTCTTTGTCGAGTTGCTGTTCTGCCTTGTCCTGGCGCTTCCCGACCTCTGGCTCGTGTAATTGATGCCCACTTCTGAGTTTGATAGCTGCGACGTGTCCGGTCTTCCCTCTAGGGTTTGGTTCTGTTTGCCCATGGAGCTGTCCGGATGGTCGTGGGATCTGTGCAGCGATTTGACCCATCTGGGTCTCTATTCCCCTTTTCCAGATGTCTAGCTCTCCAAATTTTGTGTTGAAATTCTGGAGCTGATTGTTGATGGTGTTTGTAGCCTGAAGGTTCTGTGTATGATTTTGGCGCATCTCATCAAGAATCAACTGCAAATCGTCCTTCTTTTGATCCCTTTCTGGATGTCCTAGAGCTCTGTAGGGCGGGGGGTTCCTAGGAGGACCTTGGTTCCACTGCGGTTGATAGAACCTTTGATCTTCCATGTAGCGATTGGGAACCCCTAGCGTAGGCCACCTCTTCATGTGTCTCTGCCAACCTGACTTGCTCTGTGTGTGGGCACTCTGTAGTGGTGTGCCGCTGTGATCCACATTCGATGCAAGGCTGATTGACAGACATATATTTGACTTGCTTGAGGAGCTTGCGATTCTGGTCTCTGTAGAACTGCTCCCTGACATCTGGGTCAATCTCCTTTGCTGGCTCATAGAGTGGCATAGATGGTGCTGGCCTGGCATAAGAGTTCTCCTCATAGTTTGCAGTAGACCCATATTTGTTGTCATAATTGGTGAGCTTGTCTAGCACACCCCAGGCGTCAATTGGTGGCATTGTCAGATACTCGTAGCGAGTATACTGGTTGATTCTGTCCTTAGTGACTTGGTCAAAAGAGTTGAAGAAGATCTCCTGAATGACGTAGAGTTGCTGTCCATGAGTAGGGCAAGATCGCAGCAGTTCTTTGTAGCGTTCCCATGCCTTTGCTAGCGGTTCCCCATGCTTCTGTTTGAAGGCTGTGATTTTCTGGCGGAGGAGTGCTGTCTTGGCGGGAGGGAAGAATTTGTTCAGGAACTCTTGCTCTACTTGGGCCCATGTTGTGAGTGATCTTGGTTTCAGCCCTTCAAGCCACTTCAATGCAGGTCCAGCGAGAGACCAGCGAAAAGCCTTCATCTTGACATATTCCAGAGTTGTAGCTTCAGCAAGAGTACGGCACATGTCCGAAAAATTTGTAATATGTTCAAGAGGACACTCATTAAATTTGCCAAAAAAAGCATTATTTTTAAGCTCTATAAGAAATTGAGTGCGAATTTCAAAAGAGTTTTCAGGGATTAGAATTGCCGATTCAGGCACGACGAGAGTTGAATGCATATAATCCTCTACAGTGGTTGGGTATTGGGCAAGCTCAGCTTCTGCTTGTTCCCTTGCTGCTTTCTCAGTGGCGATAGCAGCATCTTTAGCGGCCAGCTCCCTTGTAAGCCTCTGTATCAGCTGCTCCTGTGTTTCTGCGGCTTCCATGGCTCTTTTTAGCTTAGCTTGGATGTGTAAGAGGTGTTCCAGATCGTCTAAGCCGTCAAACTCAGGTGGTTGACCAGAACGGCACATACAACTATAAAGTAACTCAGAGAAAACGTGAGAACTAACTACCTATGGCACGAATGATAGCTTCCCCGGCAATGGCGCCAATTTGTTGTAGAAGGAAATCGAGTTTAAAATATAAAATATAAATCAAACCAGATTCTGCCCACGCAAATAATTACAAGACCTCCTCCTGATGTAGCAGCGGGAAGTCAGGATCGATCCACGAGGAAGCGTGTCAGCGGATCCTAGGCAGCGGAGAAATCTCACGTACAGAAGTCGACAACAGGGGTCCTAGATCTCGAGTACAGTTACTCGACAGAAGATCGGACAGTCGAACACAGCGCAGCAGCTCTCGGCAATTCTGGTCGATCTCGACAAAGGGCTACTCGAGATCGAGTAAAGTCTTCGTCGACGTCGGGTTGGCTTGGTCGATCACCTGCACACAGAAGCTACGACGATGCTGGATCGAAGATCAGTAACTCGAGGTCGAGTAGTGCAATTCGATCTCGAGGAAGGGCAGAAACTAAAAAGAAAGAAAATAAAAACAAGTGCTTTGGGATCTCGAAATAAACTGTAAAAGACTTCCAAGATTGGGGTTTGCAACAACGATAACCAAACATGCATACGGCAGAGATAAAACAGATAATCTTGTAAATCACATCAAAGGACAAGCTTTCGCCTTTTCCAACAATTAGACAACTCTTTCATGAAACCCTAATTGTCTCTTCTGATTTTATGTTTACAATCCAAGTTGTTAGCGTGGACCTCCATTAGATGGGTAATAAACACATAACAAGTAGTAGATGCTCAAAACATGATAAAAGTTGAAACTTTACCTCAAAGATGCATGGCTATCGTCGGGCTCGCCCCAACCCTAGAAGTGGGTGGACTACTCGCGCTTCATCGCAACCTCAGACATTGATTGAAAAGAAACTAATTGCATTAAATCAAACAAAGCTTACAACCAAAGGAAGCCAATTCCGCTCTCGCTTCACCAACTCCTCTTGGCCACTCACTCTCTCTCTACTCCTACTAATTGCTGTGTGATTGAATGAATCCTAAAATCAGCCCCATGGGCTTTATTTATAGCCTTCTAATCCTTTCTATTCAAGGATAGAATATTTCTATCTATATCTAAAACATTAAAGATAAATAAATGCAACAACATAATTAAATCTAAAAAAGGGAATTATATCTAAAAGCTAAAGTATCTTCATGTGGATAGATGTTGATAGATCTCGGATAAACTCGGCAATCTTCGGCCCCAAGGAATCCCAATCCGAGTAGGACAGCTCAAAACGCGTTACGCGTCTCCGGAAGATTTCCTCGATCTCGAGTAAGTTTCCTCGATCTCGAGTAGAACTGACGTCGACTTCAGTGGCTCGGTGTCTCGGGTTGCTGGTCCTCGACAGGGCTCGGATATGGCTCCTAGGGTGTCCTCGATCTCGAGGAATTCTTCTCGATCTCGAGTTGGGTGGCTCATCGACTAGGCCTTCTAGGGTTGTCGAGCAAACTCTTCTCGACATGCTCGGACATAGGCTCTCGGCCTTTCGTCCACATCGAGGAATGTAGTCGATTTAGAGTTGTGGTGTCCGGGTGCCTAGCCAGATCGGGTAGCTCTTCCTTGGCATCCTCAGGTGGACTCTCCTCGACTCCAGGCATGGTCTTCGCTTTTGTCGATCTCGAGTAGGTAACTCGATCGCGAGTAAGGTGTTAGAGTCAACTTGGCTCGTCTTCAGCTCCTCGACATGTGCTGGTGCCTAGACATGGGTTGTCGAGATCGACTAACATTGTCGATATCGAGTAGATTTGGGCCTCCGTCCATGCTTCTTGGTTTTCTCCCGAAATGGCTCCAAATTCTGCAATATTAAACAGAAACTTATGTAGATCTCTATTTCTGACAAATAAACGTAAACTACATAAATTCGACATATTTCCAACCCGAAATATGCAAAGTGTATAGAATATGGAACTAAAATATGCATAAAGACATGGCTACTTTAGAGACATCAAATCACCTCATACTTAGACTTGCTTGTCCTCAAGCAATAACCGAACAATAACCAAGACCTACAACACATCCTTCAAGTCTTCGCCTTTTGTCAAAAGCAACATCTCAGTTAGTAGCACTGTAAGACAAGTGAATTTAACCTCATCACACATATATGAGCGATCCATAGGCATAGGCAATATAAATCCAACCTCACAGGAATAATGTGTTTACACTCAACTCTCAATGTGTTTAGGCTATGAAGATCAACTCTCAACTCAATTCCATATACAATCCCATAAACATTGCAATTTAAATATAAATCCACTTCGCAACCAATTATGAAAATGCAACAAGAATTATCAGGAGGACTTCGCTCAATAGAAGTCTTCAAAGAAGATTCCATTCAGCGGGGTTGTAATGGGGCTAGGTAGGAAATATAAGGGTATGGAATTATTTGGCCATGTGGTGCTTAATATAATTCGGGAATCAAGACTCCTAAATCTCCAACATAACCAAACCATAGCTTTTAATCATATGGAACAACCAAACTCTCCAACTTATCTCAATGAAGTATGTAACCTTTCAAACTTCCTCAACCTCTCCAAAGTATGTATCTTGCGAAAATGAAAGAAATAAGGTAAATTTGGCTCATGCACTTTATTCACAAACATATACACAAACTTTTCCTTCTCTTTTTTTTTCGATTTTTTTTCTTCTCTTTTTTTTTTTGAAACGAAAATAAAATAAAATATTACTAGTGCATTTATAGGGTGAGCCAAAAATCCTTTTACATAATATGCATAGCAAGATAAAAATATAAAACCAACACTTATCTTAATAAATTCAAAAATCCTCATTTCTTGAAATGAAACACAAGCGCATTCTTTCCACAAATCATTATTTCAACCAGCTCTAAGTCTTAATTTCCAAATGGGGGTCAGGCTCAATTTGGCTAAGGATAATTTTGTGGAGTTTATAATAAAAGTCTCAGGCTAATGTTCTAGCTTCAAGCGGGGATAATGCAAGGTAGGTAAAAAGAGGATAAAATTGGCTTAAAAGGTTCCTCCATCATTTAATTCTCATTTATATAAACATATAAATGCATTGGCTTTGAATAATTATCACAACATTTAGAGATGCATAGGAAGAGTAAATACACTCAAGAAAGCAGAGGGATTTTTTTATGTTCTCCCTATAAGGCCAAAATTCTCACTGGGACAATTTTTGTTGGATTTTAACCTTTAGCTTAGGATCATATGTGCTCAATTTTATCACAAGTTCTCAATCCACATAAAAACAATTTCGAGGACTTAGGCTAAACCTTCCAAACATGCCATAGGATTTACATGATCAAGTCAGTCATTATTTATCATCATAGGACATCTAAGTTAGGGTATATAAAAAAATAAGACAATGCAAAATTTAAACATGCATATTTTTTTTTCCTTTATTTTTTCGACATTTTTTTTTACGCAACTAAAAACAAGACTAAAGTATGGAAAAAGACTAAAATGCATAAAATTTAAATATGAATGCATAACATAAAAATTAAAATTTCACCATGTAAAACAAAAAGCAAGACTAAAACATATAATAATGATAATGAGTCCTTCCCCCACCCCATACTTAAAATTTACAGTGTCCCCACTGTATAAAATCAAATAAAAATAAGAGTAAAGGAAGGAACTCACCGAATAACACATCGAGGAGGGCAGATCAGTGCAGGTCGAGTAGAATCTTTGTCGATCTCGAGTATAGAACTCAATCTCGAGAAGGCTTCTGCGTCCTGTGGCTTTTTGAAGTAGAGGAGCTTCTGGGGTTTGTCGATATTGAGTTGGCCTACTCGATATCGAGGAGTTTCTGGGCTGCTCCTCCTTGTCGTTGTCGACTTGGCCTTCGTCGATTCTGACTGTTTTTCAGGGATTTCTTCTTTCCACCTTTCGCGCTCCTTTTATGTTTGCTGACCTAAAAGTGTTAGATTGCACAAAAAAACAAGACTATCCACATGAAGTATTCTAAAAAACCAAAAGACAAAAAATCAAAAACCATAGCCAAAACCAAAAAGTTCAAAAAGTCCCAAAATTCATAAAGTCTTATATACATGCTCTAGATTTTAGAGTCGCTAGGCCGACTTCTCTGTTTGCGCTCAAGGACCATTAATGTGGGGCCCGCTCATGCTTGGCCCTTCTCCTAGATCATCTAGGTCCTGATTGTAGTATGCAAGCTCAGCTGACAGGTGGTTGCTTGCATAATCTTCCTTCTCTTTCTTCTTCTTTCTTCCAGCTCTTAGTTTTCGCAGATTCTCTCGCCACGGGGCCTTACCTCCCCTTAAATTATTGATAAATTTCTTTATGGACTGAGGAGGAGTAGAATTCATACCTAAACTTACCTTTTCGGACCCAAAACAAAAATCTTCGGGCTTGGGGTTAGTCGATATCGAGGATGTCTGGTCGAGATCGAGTACAGGGACCCCATACTTAGGATCTTGGTAAGTCTGTGGCTCAGCAGAGGAAGTCGAGGTCGGGGAACTTTGGTCGAGATCGAGGAGTGTCTTAGTCGATCTCGAGGAACCCTCGTCGATCTCGAGTTGGCTGGTGTCTTCCTCCGTCGATTGCTTGGTCCCGTGGTTGCTGATTCTTTTTACCTCTAGCCATGAAACTTCCTCCTTTGCAGGGCCAAAAGAAAAATCTAAAACCTCATCGCCTATGGTGAAGGTGAGCGATCGATTCTTGACACTAATTCTGGCATCTGCAGTAGCTAAGAATGGTCTACCAAGAATAATAGGGCTAGTAGGATCTTCTGCATAGTCTATTATAAGGAAATTTGCCGGAACAAAGAATTTACCAACCTGGACGGGGACATTCTCAACTATACCTATAGGGATGACCACTGTATTGTTTGCCATGTATAGTTTGGCAGCCACAGGCTCTATGCATCCTATCTTTACCTTCCGCCAGATTGATAAAGGCATGATGCTCACACTTGCTCCTAAATCACACAAAGACTCATATTTATATTGTCCAAAACCCACAGTAACAGAAAACTTACCAGGGTCAGGTCTCTTTTCAGGGAAGTGGAGTACTTTGCATTCGCCTGCGATCTCTGAGATGGATCGCTTCTTGCTCAGGATTTCCTTCAGAAATTTGACATATCCAGGCATCTCTTGCAGGGCTTCTGTAAAAGGAATAGAGACGTTCAGTTCTTGCAGCATATTAACAAAACGGTTAAACCTACCTGCAGTGGGATCTTTCTGTGCTTTGGAAGGAAAAGGCAGTGGCTTTTTATGCTTCGGAGCCAGATCAGACGTCGGAGGTGTTGCAGAGTTCTCGTTGTCAGCCAACTTCTCCTCGATCTCGACCAGGGGCTCTTCGACATCGAGTTGGGTTGTCGACCTCGAGTTGCTGGGATGCGCAGTGGAGTCTGAACTTGGCTTCTGGTATGTGTCGATGAAAGTTTTGTCGAGGTCGAGTAGAGTTTCCTCGAGATCGAGTTGGTCCTGCTCTTTGTCGAGTTGCTGTTCTGCCTTGTCCTGGCGCTTCCCGACCTCTGGCTCGTGTAATTGATGCCCACTTCTGAGTTTGATAGCTGCGACGTGTCCGGTCTTCCCTCTAGGGTTTGGTTCTGTTTGCCCATGGAGCTGTCCGGATGGTCGTGGGATCTGTGCAGCGATTTGACCCATCTGGGTCTCTATTCCCCTTTTCCAGATGTCTAGCTCTCCAAATTTTGTGTTGAAATTCTGGAGCTGATTGTTGATGGTGTTTGTAGCCTGAAGGTTCTGTGTATGATTTCGGCGCATCTCATCAAGAATCAACTGCAAATCGTCCTTCTTTTGATCCCTTTCTGGATGTCCTGGAGCTCTGTAGGGCGGGGGGTTCCTAGGAGGACCTTGGTTCCACTGCGGTTGATAGAACCTTTGATCTTCCATGTAGCGATTGGGAACCCCCAGCGTAGGCCACCTCTTCATGTGTCTCTGCCAACCTGACTTGCTCTGTGTGGGCATTCGGTAGTGGTGTGCCGCTGTGATCCGCATTCGATGCAAGGCTAATTGACAGACATATATTTGACTTGCTTGAGGAGCTTGCGATTCTGGTCTCTGTAGAACTGCTCCCTGACATCTGGGTCAATCTCCTTTGCTGGCTCATAGAGTGGCATAGATGGTGCTGGCCTGGCATAGGAGTTCTCCTCATAGTTTGCAGTAGACCCATATTTGTTGTCATAATTGGTGAGCTTGTCTAGCACACCCCAAGCGTCAATTGGTGGCATTGTCAGATACTCGTAGCGAGTATACTGGTTGATTCTGTCCTTAGTGACTTGGTCAAGAGAGTTGAAGAAGATCTCCTGAATGACGTAGGGTGGCTGTCCATGAGTAGGGCAAGATCGCAGCAGTTCTTTGTAGCGTTCCCATGCCTTTGCTAGCGGTTCCCCATGCTTCTGTTTGAAGGCTGTGATTTTCTGGCGGAGGAGTGCTGTCTTGGCGGGAGGGAAGAATTTGTTCAGGAACTCTTGCTCTACTTGGGCCCATGTTGTGAGTGATCTTGGTTTCAGCCCTTCAAGCCACTTCAATGCAGGTCCAGCGAGAGACCAGCGAAAACCCTTCATATTGACATATTCCAGAGTTGTATGTTCAGCAAGAGTACGGCACATGTCCGAAAAATTTGTAATATGTTCAAGAGGACACTAATTAAATTTGCCATAAAAAGCATTATTTTTAAGCTCTATAAGAAATTGAGTGCGAATTTCAAAAGAGTTTTCAGGGATTAGAATTGCCGATTCAGGCATGACGAGAGTTGAATGCATATAATCCTCTGCAGTGGTTGGGTATTGGGCAAGCTCAGCTTCTGCTTGTTCTCTTGCTGCTTTCTCAGTGGCGATAGCAGCATCTTTAGCGGCCAGCTCCCTTGTAAGCCTCTGTATCTAAGCCGTCAAACTAAGGTGGTTGACCAGAACGGCGCATACAACTGTAAAGTAACTCAGCAAATCGAGTTTAAAATATAAAATATAAATCAAACCAGATTCTGCACACGCAAATAATTACAAGACCTCCTCCTGATGTAGGAGCGGGAAGTCAGGATCGATCCACGAGGAAGCGTGTCAGCGGATCCGAGGCAGCGGAGAAATCTCACGGACAGAAGTCGACAACAGGGGTCCTAGATCTCGAGTACAGTTACTTGACAGAAGATCGGACAGTCGAACACAGCGCAACAGCTCTCGGCAATTCTGGTCAATCTCGACAAAGGGCTACTCGAGATCGGGTAAAGTCTTCGTCGACGTCGGGTTGGCTTGGTCGATCACCTGCACACAGAAGCTACGACGATGCTGGATCGAAGATCAGTAACTCGAGGTCGAGTAGTGGAATTCGATCTCGAGGAAGGGCAGAAACTAAAAAGAAAGAAAATAAAAACAAGTGCTTTGGGATCTCGAAATAAACTGTATAAGTCTTCCAAGATTGGGGTTTGCAACAACGATAACCAAGCATGCATAAGGCAGAGATAAAACAGATAATCATGTAAATCGCATCAAAGGACAAGCTTTCACCTTTTCCAACAATTAGACAACTCTTTCAAGAAACCCTAATTGTCTCTACTGATTTTATGTTTACAATCCAAGTTGTTAGCGTGGACCTCCATTAGATGGGTAATAAACACATAACAAGTAGTAGATGCTCAAAATATGATAAAAGTTGAAACTTTACCTCAAAGATGCATGGCTATCGCCGGGCTCGCCCCAACCCTAGAAGTGGGTGGACTACTCGCACTTCATTGCAACCTCAGACATTGATTGAAAAGAAACTAATTGCATTAAATCAAACAGAGCTTACAACCAAAGGAAGCCAATTCCGCTCTCGCTTCACCAACTCCTCTTGGCCACTCACTCTCTCTCTACTCCTACTAATTGTTGTGTGATTGAATGAATCCTAAAATCAGCCCCATGGGCTTTATTTATAGCCTTCTAATCCTTGCTATTCAAGGATAGAATATTTCTATCTATATCTAAAACTATATCTAAAACATTAAAGATAAATAAATGCAACAACATAATTAAATCTAAAAAAGGGAATTATATCTAAAAGCTAAAGTATCTTCATGTGGATAGATGTTGATAGATCTCGGATAAACTCGGCAATATTCGGCCCCAAGGAATCCCAATCCGAATAGGACAGCTCAAAACGCGTTACGCGTCTCCGGAAGATTTCCTCGATCTCGAGTAAGTTTCCTCGATCTCGAGTATAAGTGACGTCGACTTCAGTGGCTCGGTGTCTCGGGTTGCTGGTCCTCGACATGGCTCGGATATGGCTCCTAGGGTGTCCTCGATCTCGAGGAATTCTTCTCGATCTCGAGTTGGGTGGCTCATCGACTAGGCCTTCTGGTGTTGTCGAGCAAACTCTTCTCGACATGCTCGGACATGGGCTCTCGGCCTTTCGTCGACATCGAGGAATGTAGTCGATCTAGAGTCGTGGTGTCCGGGTGCCTAGCCAGGTCGGGTAGCTCTTCCTCGGCATCCTCGGGTGGACTCTCCTCGACTCCAGGCATGGTCTTCGCTTTTGTCGATCTCGAGTAGGTAACTCAATCTCGAGTAAGGTGCTGGAGTCAACTTGGCTCATCTTCAGCTCCTCGACATGTGCTGGTGCCTAGACATGGGTTGTCGAGATCGACTAATATTGTCGATATCGAGTAGATTTGGTCCTCCGTCCATGCTTCTTGGTTTTCTCCCGAAATGGCTCCATATTCTGCAATATTAAACAGAAACTTATGTAGATCTCTATTTCTGACAAATAAACGTAAACTACATAAATTCGACATATTCCTAACCCGAAATATGCAAAGTGTATAGAATATGGAACTAAAATATGCATAAAGACATGGCTACTTTAGAGACATCAGTAACGTTTCAAGGGATGAAACTCCTTGTTCGGATCTTGAAATCCAGGTACGGGTCGAGGTTTCAAACTCATTTTTAAGGTCAGTAATAAAGAGGGATTTCGAACCCTAAAAGTATCGTAGGGTCGTTAGGTACCCTTAACCTATCCTAGGGACTATGTCGCGAAAATCAATTCAAACGGAAGTAGGGCGATAACAAAATTTAGATACAAGGTGCCACGGTAGAGCCGGGTCAAAACCAAATCATAAGTTGGTGATTACCATTTATAACGAGTTAGAGAATTAGCCAGGTTCTTCGATTCGCAAAAAGGGAACCCCGTCATATAGATATCGAGCACTCAAAATCTGCAGAAAATACCTTTAAAAGAAGAACGGGGAAATGAGTCTGATCGAGCCACACATGCGGGACCGGAAGTCCTCACTGAGGCCACATAGTATATGCTATACCTAATAAAGATGCTCTAATGCAGTACGAAAGTTAAACACACTAGCACGCTCCTAGTTATAATAATAAGCAGAAATACTCTAAAGGGCCCAAGACAATGCCAAGTGGCATATCCCTCTCCTACCTCTGCACCCCTTCCTGTTAGTGTAGAGCCTAGCCATTCGGTGTTATAGCATAGCAATTCCTCGTGATGGTGCACGGACCACGGAATACACATCACATAAAGTAACAAAATTCGCCCAATGGTGCTGGTCATAGGGTACCCGATGAGGCTGGGCTACCCTATGACCCTAGCAAAGACTCTAAGACTATCACAGATAACAGCCGTTCTATTTCAAACACACATAGTAACCACATGCTCAGTTCAATGCAAATCCTAGCATGATACTACATGTCATGCTTTTATGCCTATGCAACCCCTAACATAAAATGCAACAACAGACATGAGAGTCCAACCTGAGTAAGCCCCATAGGGAACTTACCTGAAGACGTAGAACAACAAGATAAAACAAGCAAGGGCTCAAATGCAAGTCCAAAGCAATCCAAAAGCAACAGACACATATCATCAAGCCATTGCCATAAGCTATCGGATTAACATTCATACACACGAAACCAAAGTTCTCAACATACTCAAAACCAACCGATAGTGAAACCGTTTTCCAAAACCTTTCCGATATGATCAACATCAACCAAAATCATTTCATTTCCAATCAAACCCATCGATAAATCTTACCAATAATATTTCCAAACTCATTTCCCAAAGTTTTCCAAACACTCAAATCTGAAATTAAGTCAACTCATATTCAAAATAATTTATCAAATCATACTTGGCCAAATTCCGACATTTATCATTTAAATCCTTAACAAATTTCCAAAATCATATCATTAAAACAATCCCGGCATGTTTATTTTTAAAATCATTACATAAATAAGCTTCAATATTAGATCACCAAATTACTTTACCATTTCTAAAATAATATATCAAAACATCACAAAATACATATTCCAAATAATATTACTTTTGAAATAATCTCATACTATAAAACAATTTCAAACATTATTTTCATAAAATCAGATTTTATCACAACAATAAAATTAATAATCATCATAATAAGTAAATAC
Source organism: Persicaria maculosa (assembly GCA_963922045.1). Classification (NCBI taxonomy): domain Eukaryota; kingdom Viridiplantae; phylum Streptophyta; class Magnoliopsida; order Caryophyllales; family Polygonaceae; genus Persicaria; species Persicaria maculosa. The sequence goes on from OY998254.1 coordinate 22,676,658, forward strand.
CATCATATATTTTAACACGTATATATAATTATCATCAACCATTTATAAAGCATGATAAAACAATTAAGGAACAGAACCAACAGGCCCAAGTGGAATGTGTTTTGAAGTTTTGCTGAAAAGGCCCAAAGAAATAGGCCCACTCTTACTCAAATGTGATTCTATTTTAAACCAAAACCGAACCGAGCCAAACAATTAAAAGAACCGAACCCAACAAATTAAAACGAATAGGACCTGACCCTCCTTCAACCCAGACACGCCGTAGCGTGAAACGAAAGACGGGAAAAGGAAGGAAAGGAGAAGGGGGATTCCATCGACGGTAGGCTCCCACTCTGACCTTTCCGACAACCACAGGCAAGATGGATCAAAACTACACACACGGAAGACAGAAAAGGGATCGAAGCTCACCGAAGAGGGGTCGAGTTTCTCGCAGGAAAACTTCGTCAGGCTCGATTTGGGTTGTCGGAGTCGGATTTCTGACGGGGATGCCCTAGGGAGTACGTATAGGGGTTAAAGCTCTGCCTTTACTATGATTTAAAGCGAAAGGAAGTAGAGAGGAACCTTACCGCTTGGTTGGAGGAAACATGGAACGACGTCGGCGTTGGGGGGCTGCTCGACGGCTCCGGCTTGCCTAGAAGCTTCTGGGTGCTCGTCGAGGCTTCTGATTGCTGCTGCTACTGCTGGCTTATTCTAGGAAGGAGGAGGAGCTAGAGACGGGTCCCAAAACAAAGAGCAGTGGAAGGAGATTAAAGCAGGTGGTGTCCGTTACTGTTCACCGAGAGGGAGGAGAAGCTGAGAAAGAGGGAGAACTGGTGATGCTCAACTGGGTTGCTCGGAAATAGGGCTGCTGCCCGACTCGTCGATGGCGACAGGAGGCCAAAAGAACAGGGAAATTGGTGATGTTGGAGGGTCATTGAAAGAGAAGAGAGATGGAGGTGGAGTTGAGTATGTAGGTGTTTGTGTAGGGATTGTGACTTCCCTGAATTTGCTTTTGAAATTGGGCGAGAATCAGTCGGCGTGGGAGCTGTTGGAGGCTTGGCCTAAGAGGGAAAAACAGTAGAGGGAGGAAGAGGTATTTTGAGTGTGGGTGTTGGGCTCAAATGGGAAAGAAGACAAAGAAGATCAAGACGGCCACAAGTGCCTTCTGAACGAGAGAGAGAGGGGAAATGAAGAAAGAAAATAATGTGGTTCCAACTCTCAAATTTCAAATACATGAAATGAATATCGAAATCCCCTCACTCGACCCAGTTTCGACAAACATAAGCTTGAAATCGAAAATTCAAACCTGAAATAAAATGCTTAAATCCCAACCATATTCCCAAATCTCCGAGCCTCAAAGCGGAACACAATTTCGTATGAAAATCCATTTTAGAATATTGCCGGAACTCATTTCGAAAGATTTCAAATGAAATAGACTGCTCCGTGTTTTCTCCCATTTAAATAAAATAATAATATATTTAATTTAAAATAATAATAAACTATTATAAAATATATTCGGCCTTTACATTCATCCACCTCTAAAAAAAAGTCTCATCCCCGAGACTAAAATTATTATAAAGCAAGGGGATAAAGTTTTAAATTGGTGAGTCCGAGGATCATGCCGTTGATTCCGTAAGCACCTCATAAGGGCCCGTATGAGGTCCTCACAGTAGCCTCGATGTGATCATAATATTCCCAATTGGTCGCAGCAAGTATGCGATATGGGCCCCCATCAGACCCTTACCCTGACCTTTCAGTTATATCATAATTCGAAAGCAACTATAACGCCCCTACTAGGTCTTAGCAAGCGTTTTATATGCGCCCCTATAAAATGCTTGTATCCACTTCGTGAGGCGTTATAATATAAGCCCGGGTTGAAAAGTTTCAAAAGGGACTCCGCAATTGAAAAAGATTAGCCTCAAAATCGTTGAAATTCTCGATAACGTTTATTCTTTTACAATCCAAGTTATATCCTTTCAATAACCGATCAAAAATATTCAAATCAAACGTTTAATCAAGCAATTTCAGATCACAGGAGGTGGAATCATCCACCTCTAAGGGCTAATCCCATATTCTCTTCCTAGTTTCTAGTTCATGCAACATCATTCACAACTCAACAAGTACCATAACCAAAAGTCTCATCAACTCTTATATAAGCATAATACCATAAGCCATCTCACACATGGCAAGTCCCACATCATATCATAGTCAAAAAACATCACATAACCGTCTAACATAAACATAAACATGCCAACAAGTCTCAAGTACCAAAGGAACAACAAGCCTCAACATACTATGAATCATAAGATATGTCTATATTATACTGAAGGCAACACAAGTGCATAATCGAATGTTCATCACTCATTACGTAAGGACACATGTCCAGAAATCAACGGGTTAGGTGTCATGGGGTTAGTACATCAGTACACATCAAATCTCACAATCACATATCGATATCGCAACACCAGTAGAACAGATTCATCACGTTAACATATCAACACAACAAGGTCATGCTATTAAGATTTAGAAAAAGGAAGATCAAGCAGTATCTAAATCATCAAAAAGTCAATATGCCCTAAAAGACATCACCTTAACTCGTCACAGAACCATATAACGACCATTTAGAAATCATGCATCATTATCTCATATATACAAGTCATGTCCATACTTCAAGTCATATTCATCATTTACATAATCAATAATCATGCTAGTCAACCGTATGCTACAACATCATGCTTACTACCACATAATAAACATCATGCTTCCATATAGTAACACATAATTATCTCATAGTTCATACTCATCATTATTTCATACATCATATCACAACACGTCCTAACGTGCTTCTAAAACAACATAACAGTATAGCGATGCACCAACATATCATGATAACATTGGTTACTTTCAACTAGATTTCAATATTGCATATCAATATGTAATATCTTTCCATATAAGATTTATCACGGTTGTTATCTAACATCATACCAGCACATATCAAGAACTCACATAAGCAAGAAAATCGTGACATCATCACTACTCAAATAAAACGCAATCCCCGCTCGCTCGCTTCCAATTCCCAAGCCAAGACCAACCTTCTTCTAGACTCACCAACATCAACGTAGACAAAATTCCCTAAAGAAATCCCAATTAATTTCGATACTCCAATCTCGCTCCTCATTCCACCAAGCACTACCTCGCACCATCCACCTCTAAGAATTCAACTCATATCTCTAACTCCACACCTAAGCATCCTCTCATGCTATGTCCTAAATACTCTCAAGAGTCATTCCCTACTCTTCTAATACTACTCAAGACATCACAACATCATACCCTGCCAACCACATCCCTCTTTTGTTTTACCTGGTAATACCATCGATCATCCTAACCGCCTAAAATTCTTTTACCACTCATCAACCACTCCACAGGAGAACCCTCATCCACAAGTTCAAAGAAGAAGCAATCATTGCACATTAGAACTATAAGGCATCAAATCATATCATCTTGGACAACAGACAATTAGGCAACAATCATCACCAAGTCAGCACATTAACACATAAATCTCATCGTCAGGTTAGTGCAATATCGTCATCAACAAATTCAGTAGGATTATCAATTCGAACGAACGACACTCTCGCTCGCAAGTCATATCGCACTCAGTAACCGCAATCCTCGATACGTGCTTGTTCCGCTGACATCATTGACCCTAAGGCCCGTGGGTTATGGGCTCACGCTTCTGCTGCACTGCTCTATCATTATCCCATCTTCCGTTCTCTTTCCCATGCGGTCGCTCATCCAAGTATCGCAGAGGAGTCTAAGTTACAGAGATAGGGGAGTGAGAAGAACGGACAACCCAATGTCCCTTTAAGAAACAAATATGGACCAACACTAAAGACGACAACTAGAGATAGAACTCCGACCCGAGAATAGTAACGATGCCCCTATGGAAGTCTATTCGGTTATAATCGCGACAAGCAAATACGAATTCACCATGGAGTACATCAGTCATCTTAATCCACACTAACATGTACCTATCTCAAGGAGATCGACATACATATTCATTCCAAAAGACATAGTCAAATTCTACATGGATCCACGTGAGATAAGCTAATAGCCTTTTATTTTATGGAAGCAGATATGCCTAGCAGTTTCAAGTAAGATATGCGGATCCAGTAATGGTCATACAGGGCTTAACGAGGATGCCAAACATCATGTATATGAACAATGCACGAGCATGGTATACACGTCAACAAATGAGGTCAAATATAGCATGGCGAGGTACATCATAAAAATCAACCAAACGTTATACGAGGATACATAAGAGCGGAATGGCAATTATCACATCTAACAATAAGGATCATATAATAGGTTGAGAATGACGTGTAATCATATGATGAGATACATTTAAAAGCGTAAGTAATACATGGTACTAGCGATACATGATAAGGCATGATCATAGTCAAGAGTCATTTAAAGGAGTTCATCATAATGTCCATGAAAATAAGAGGGATCACCACAGAGTGACAAATAGAACATCACGACGATAGATCATAATCATGTTAGGAATGAACTGTCGTATGGCACATAAAATAGTACAATAACTATCACATCATAGAACAAGTATGGCATGTAATCATTTAGTGGGTCATATTAGAAAGCATAAGCCCTACAGGATACTACTAGGACACATAAAAGCATGAATACAATCAAGGCAATTCGACCAAATTCATTCTAACTTCAGGTGCCATGCGTATGCGGAATGATGATATAGTGTGGTGTGTGATCATGCGAGGTGCCAAGTCATACATCTATGCAAGCACGAGAGGATGTCATAGAGCAATAAGGAAACACTACCGAGCGATAACATGTAAGCATGCTAGGATTACCCATTACGGAAAGCAAATCAATCATCGAATTCAACAGTAACTAATCAGGATAAGTACAACAATTTAAGATAATAGAAAGGGGAAGAACCACACTATCAGGGACCTAGCTCAAGAGGAGATTAGAAATATGGTAGGAAAGATATAAATTCCCACAAGGCACAACCAAGGACCCTATATGATGTTAAAGGCTCAACTTAACATATGATACATGCATGCAACTAATCATGACGATACATAAGAAATCAATTCAATCACATTCTGACGATATAGAAGCATGAGGAAAGTTTAACGATGTACAATACGAGTCTAAGTAATGGCAAGACGACTATAATTCAAGGACATGAGCTCGAATCAACACATACTAGGATAAAACATGAATTCATCAAGACTCAATTATACCACATATTCTCCATTCAATGCAAGTAATTACACAACAATATTAATTGTAAAACAACCAACATGGGTTAATCTGACGAATACAGAATAGATGGGCATGCTTTAGATTCGTGTCACAAAATGAGTAATAAGCATCAAGGCGTCATCAGCTAGTATGCTAAAGAGATCATTTACAGGCATTCATATGAAGAAGAGTTTATCACACTATAATGGACCTAACCCTGGAGAAAACAATTATCATGTAGGTTCATATCATGTGGTTTATGCTTCCAATCAATCATACGATCAATAGGCCAAGTAAAAATGCTATAACAACATACAATCATGATAGTAGGCAAGAAACAACACGAGACTTAAGCAATATAATCAATCACATATGTAATAGCATGAGCAGTCTCTACTAATGGTCATTTGCAAGGTATATGCAGGAGGCTATAAGATCATGTCATGCAATTCAGAGAGAGTTAGCATTACAACCGGAAAGATATCCCTAAGGGCAACCGTTGACCTTTCCCAACTGACTCATCAGCCGTCTTTCCCGTGGGACTTTGGTACGACTCCTTGTGGCAAGAAAAAACTGGTTGATCATCGTAAGAATCAAGAGGGACAGCGCCAGAACACCTTACTTTTGACTCAAAGGGACATCAAGAACCACCTTCCAATACTCACTCAGACAACCATCATATCCATATATGACTCCCGACACAATGTGGTTACCAACCCAATTCCCCGTGGAAGGCACTAACATCCCAGAGAAAGGCTCGATAGAACCGTCAAGGGGTTAACATAGTGGAATGGGTTGTTCCACACAAGCTGGGTTTGACCACACAAAAACAAGGGTACTCCCACTATCCCGTTTGCACAGATCAGTCAATACACATTTAATTGTTAGACATACCAATCAGACTTTAGCATGTCAAGCACTCAGCATAGAATCAGTCAATGACAATTAATATAATGACCTCCTTCAAGGGAGATAGTGCTCATGCTCAATATATAAAGCACTTCAAGCTATCTAATGTCGCTCTTCAAGGAGCGACTGACCGGAGTGGCAAAAACCTCGCGATCCTACCTAACTCGCCACTCCAACCACCTTGGTGCATTCTCCTTGGAGTTTTCCAAACCCTCTGTAAAGGGCATGGTAGTATTTTGCCTACCATTCCCAACTACACCCAATAGGGGTGGTCTAATGCCTTTACTACCCACTCCTGTCCCCGTTTGGTAGGTTTTCCTCTTTTATTACAAGTCGAGTTCATTACTTAGTCCAATTTTGGTTAGACATTTTAAGTTCATTGATAGAGCATATTTAGTGTTGCATAATAGAGTGCATTTAGCATAGTTTAGTTGTGAATATTGCATATATTTAGGTGAATTTAGATAATCACTTGTTGAGTTAGAAGAGGTGGAATCTACATGATTTTATGGTTTATTTCAGGTAAAGTAGATTGGAGGTGAAATGAATTGGAAAAGCGAAAACAAGTTAAAGAAATACATAGGAGCTGCTGGAAACAATGAAGAAGAAGCTCGGAAGAATCGCAGGCTGCCCCGCAGTATCGCTGGCCGCCCCGCGGCTCGAAGGGAAACGGAGGATTTCGCAAAATCGCCGGGCGCCCCGCGGCCTGGCCTGGCCGCCCCGCGGCCCCTGCAGAAACTAAACATTAATTCCGGATTCTTACTTAGGGTTTGATCTAGTTATTTCGGCCGACTTTCAAAAGACTATTTAAGGCTTTTCTAGTTATTATTTCATTCACCTTATGCACATTATTCAATTGTTGAGAGCACTGTTGAGCATGAGCAACTAAACTCTCAAGGTTTTGCCTACAGTTTGGATCTTTGATTGTTGAATTGTGAGTTTCTTAATCTAGTTCTTATTCCTATTGCAATGTTTCGACTTCTTTGTGCTTAATTGCTTGAATGTGTTTTATTCTCTCTGGTCTGGCCGACTAGTTAGAGTAGATTCATTCAATTGCTAGGGTTTTGTAGATTCCTCGTAGCGAACCTTAACCCAAGTGGCAATCATGTCCCTTTAGGACTCGTAGGACTAATTGGATATGTAAGAAGTTGAATACATGTTGAATATCAACTCGTAGCTTGATATTATATGTACCTTGGTTAATTCCTAATCTTAATGCTATCTCTAGGTTGAATCTTAACCGTGTTAGGGTTATTTAGAGATAAGGGTTGCTAGGACTCGTAGGACTAGTAATCTACCTAAGATTTGGACAACGACATTGATAGAAAAAGACAAGAACTAGAGGCTGAAACAAGGATCGAATTCATCAATCGAAGTGATAAATTGTAGGTGAACCTATTTCTCTCCACTGCATTCTAAAACCAATTTACTTTGTTTGCTTGCTTCTGCTTTGATAAAAGGCGGATCTTTTTCACACCAAAAACCCCCCATATTCTCTATTAGCGATTAGAATTGATACTCGAATTGAATAGATTTCCCTTTGGATCGACCTCTTGCTTACACACTATACTAGCAGTGAGTTTGAGTATTCTTTGGCAAGAACAACGACAAGTTTTCCTCTTGTCAAATTTGGCGCCGTTGCCGGGGACTTCTTATTGAATTCTTGTGTTATTTTAATTGCTAATCTTGGTGCGGACCACCTATATGGTCCACACTCGTGCTACTAACTCATCTTTATTGTCTTTAGATTCAGAGATTGAGAGGACTCTCTCTAGATTGAGGCGAGAAGCTCGTGATCACTTTCGCGAGTCACCTTTCGATCAAGGAGAAGAAGAGAGTATAGAGATGGCTGCTAACGATGATAATCGAACGCTGAAGGAGCTTACTACACCAAACTTAGCCCAACAACCATTAGCTATCGTGTTCCCTGAACTTGATGAAGGTGTCAATTTTGAGCTAAAGTCTGGGGTGGTTCATCTCTTACCCAAATTCCATGGGTTGAGTGGTGAGGACCCCCACAAGCACTTATCTGAGTTCCATACTGTTGTGGTGGGGATGAAACCAGGCAATGTCACGGAGGAGAAAATCAAGTTAAGGGCATTCCCCTTTTCGCTTAAGGACACTGCTAATGAGTGGTTCTACTACTTGCCACCCGGTAGTGCAACAACATGGATACAGTTGAAGCGTCTCTTTCTGGAAAAGTACTTTCCTGCAACCAAGTTGAACAGTCTGAAGAAGGAAATCAGCAGCATTGACCAGCAGGCTACAGAGACACTCTATGAGTACTTTGATTGCTTCAAGAAGCTTTGCTCTAGTTGCCCTCACCATGGTTTTTCAAAGAAGGATTTAGTACTCTTTCTATTCAATGGATTGCTTGGCGAGGAGCGCAAGACGGTGAACTCTACCTGTGGAGGCAACATCTTGAACAAAACACCCAATGGTGCTTGGGAGGTGTTTTCAGAGCTTGCTGATGGCTCTAGACAATTCAGCAAGGGACTTCATGCTAGAGGGGTACTCGCCGTTGACTCCTCAACCTCCGCATTACATAGCGATGTGGCTGAATTGAAGGATATGTTAAAAAGGTTCATGCTGCAAGGAACCCCACAACAACTTAAGGCATGTGGCATTTGCGCTGATCTTTATCACCCGACGGACACTTGTCCAATGCTGCAGGAGCCAAATGTGGAGTTGAATGCCATGGGGAACTTTGTTCCTCAGCGACCCAGGTATGGTAACTATCCTAATCGCAATCATTACAATAACAACTATAATGCAGGTTACCAGGGTTATGGCTATGGTAATAACCAAGCCCCTTTCAATCCACAAGGAGGACCCCATTTCAGACCTCAGCAACAATTTGATGCCAGACAGAGAGGACCTCCACCAACTGATGATCAATCCAATGAGAATCCTATCAAAGCTCTCACAAAGATCGTCCTGGGTCAAGCTGAGCTCCAAAAGAGACAAGCTGAGCTCCAAAAGAGACAAGCTGAGCACCAAAAGAATTTGGAGAAGCAAATTAGCCAATTGGCTCAATCGCTGAGCGAAATGCAGGCGAAGGACTCAGGAAAGCTACCATCTCAAATGGTGGTGAATCCCAAGGAGAACGTCAGTGTTGTGACGCTAAGAAGTGGTAAGGAACTATTACCACTCCCCATAATGATGCTAACATAGAAGATTTTGAAACAGGTGCGAACGAGGAAGAAGAAGACGTTCGCAATCGCTGGCCGCCCCACGGCACCCCTGAGCCACCCCGCGGCCAAGGCGATTCTGACAGTGCAGAAATCGCCAGGCCGCCCCGCGGCCAAGCCCAACCGCCCCGCGGCCCCTCCAGTAACTTACCTGACGGGTACGTTCGACCTGATTTTCCTCCTCTTAATTCTTTCAAACCTATTCCTCCCTTTCCTGAAGCACTCAGAGACACAAAAAGACCAGACAATGACAAAGAGATCTTTGAGACATTCAGTAAGTGCGAGGTAAACATCCCCTTACTCAATCTGATTAAAAGTATTCCTCGTTATGCCAAATTTTTCAAGGAACTTTGCACAATAAAGAGGAGTCAAAAGTTGAAGGGGAAGCAGAAAATTAAGGTAAGCGAACATGTGTCTGCTATGTTTCAAAAGCGTATGCCTAAGAAATGTAGCGATCTTGGTATGTTCACAATCCCATGTGTGATAGGTGAAACTAAGTTTGATAAAGCTTTGTTAGACTTGGGTGCATCTATTAATGTGTTACCTTATTCTCTGTATGAATCATTGGGTTTAGGACCTTTGCATGAGACTAGAGTGGTGATTCAATTAGCGGATCGATCAAATGCTTTTCCTAGAGGCATAGTTGAGGATGTTTTAGTCATGGTTGACAATTTGATCTTTCCTGCTGATTTCTTTGTCTTAGACATGGAACATGGTAACCAAGAGGCTCCTATTCTCCTAGGAAGGCCCTTTTCAAAGACTACTAGAACAAAAATTGATGTGTATTCTGGTTCATTGACTATGGAATTCGATGGTGAGAAGGTTGAATACAATATATATGATGCAATGAAATTCCCTTCTGAAGATCATTCCTTATGCTTTATGGATACCATTGATACTTGTATGTAGGATACCTTTGATATGAGTTGTGTAGATGACTTGCAGGTAGCTTTAGAAGCTCCTATTGAGGAGTTTTCATTGAACTATGTTTTGACTACTAACCTGCAGGATACCATAAGAGACTTGTCTTCTCTCCCTTCGAAATCACAAGAAGAAACCTTTATGGCATTAACCATTCCAACTGAAAAGCTCTTACCTTCTATCATACAGGCACCTGAAGTTGAGCTCAAGCCTCTTCCTAAGCATCTGAAATATGCATTTGTGGGGGAAGGTGACACCTTGCCTGTCATCATCTCTAACAAGCTTACCAAAGAATAGGAAGATAGGTTGGTAGGAGTGCTCAAAGAGCATAAGACAGCTCTGGGATGGACCATAGCGGATATCAAGGGAATCAGCCCAGCTACTTGCATGCACAGGATCTTGTTGGAAGAGGGAGCCAAACCGTCCAGGCCACCTCAACGGAGACTCAACCCACCTATGATGGACGTAGTAAAGAAGGAGGTGCTCAAACTCCTTCAGGCAGGTATGATTTCCCATCTCTGATAGTCAATGGGTTAGTCCAACGCAGGTAGTACCAAAGAAGGGAGGCATAACAGTGGTTGAGAATCAAGAAGGTGAGTTGGTCCCTACCAGAGTCCAATCAGGCTGGAGAGTTTGCATCGATTATCGTAAGCTGAATGCGGTAACTCAAAAAGATCACTTTCCCTTACCATTCATTGATCAAATGCTTGAAAGAGTTGCTAGTCGTCCATATTATTGCTTTCTAGATGGATATTCAGGGTACATTCAGATAGCCATCGCACCAGAGGATCAAGAAAAGACAACATTCACTTGTCCGTTTGGCACTTTTGCATATCGCAGAATGCCTTTTGGCTTGTGCAACGCTCCTGGGACATTCCAACGGTGTATGGTAAGTATCTTTTCTGAATATATAGAGCAATTCATTGAGGTTTTTATGGATGACTTTACAGTCCATGGTGATAGTTTTGATGCTTGCCTCAACCATTTGGTGCTTGTGCTTAGAAGATGTGTTGACACTAACTTAGTGCTCAATTCAGAAAAGTGTCACTTTATGGTTGAGGAAGGCATTGTTTTGGGTCACATTGTCTCCCATAAAGGGATTGAGGTTATTAAGGCAAAGATTGACATCATTCAATCATTGCCTTATCCTACTAATGTGCGTGAAGTGCGTTCCTTTTTAGGCCATGTAGGATTCTACCGCATGTTCATTAAGGACTTCTCAAAGATCACCTCACCCTTGTGCGAGCTGCTAAAGAAGGAGGTCACATTTGCTTTTGATGAGAAGTGCAGGACGGCGCTTGATGAGTTAAAGACTTGTCTTACTAGTGCACCAATCATACAAGCACCAAATTGGTCTCAACCGTTCGAATTGATGTGTGACGCTAGTGACTACGCTGTGGGAGCCGTGCTTGGACAAAAAGAAAGGAGAAGCTCTCATGTCATATACTATGCATCTATGACCCTGAATGGAGCTCAAAGAAATTACTCAACCACAGAGAAAGAACTTCTCGCTATAGTCTTTGCACTTGAGAAATTTAGATCCTATTTGCTTGGCACACAAATTATTGTTTATACTAATCATGCAGCACTTCGTTACCTTTTGACGAAGAAAGAGGCCAAGCCAAGGCTGATTAGATGGATCTTACTTTTAAGCGAGTTTGACATCAAAATCAGGGACAATAAGGGTGCTGAGAACCTAGTTGCTGACCATTTAAGTCGTATTGTGCAGGGGGAGAATGGACAAGAAGGCATATTGGGGAGCTTTCCTGACGAAGAGCTGTTACAGGTCTTCGCAATCGCCAGCCGCCCCGCGGCCACCCCAGGCCGCCCCACGGCAGAGTCTTCGGAGAACACCTCCTGCGCAATCGTCGGCTGCCCCGCGGCCCCTGAAGAATCTGAACTCGAATCTCTCCTCAAGGTGAGTTCTCTTCCACGCCCTTGGTTTGCTAACTTGGTCAACTTTTTAGTGTCGGAAGAGTTTCCACCCAACTTTTCAAAGGCTCAGAAGGACAAGATACACCACGATGCTCGCTTCTACGTTTGGGATGACCCTTACCTATGGAAGCATTGCGCTGATCAAGTGATACGTCGGTGTCTTCCCGACGATGAGGTACAATCTGTCCTTAATTTTTGTCATTCCCATGAATGTGGTGGACACTTTCGACCACAAAAGACAGCTAGGAAGGTACTTGATGCAGGATTCTTTTGGCCACATATATTTCGTTATTCATATGCTTTTTGCAAATCCTGTGATCACTGTCAGAGAGTTGGGAATCTTTCTAAGAGGAATGAAATGCCACAAACTCGCATGATATTTTGTGAGATTTTTTATGTTTGGGGCATTGACTTCATGGGACCATTCCCTAACTCCTTTGGAAACCTATATATTTTGCTTGCGGTGGACTACGTCTCCAAGTAGGTGGAGGCGAAGGCCGCCAGAACTGATGATTCAAAAGTAGTTGCAGGTTTCCTCAAGGAGCTATTCTCTATATTTGGAGTTCCAAAAGCACTAATCAGTGATAAAGGGACCCATTTTTGCAACAAGACTGTGAGTGCATTCTTAAAGAAATATCATGTGACTCAGAGGGTGTCTACTGCATACCACCCTAGACCAATGGGCAAGCTGAGGTGTCTAATCGCGAGATAAAGACTATCTTGGAAAAGACTGTTGCCCCAAACAGGAAGGATTGGACTGTCAGACATGATGATGCTCTATAGGCTTATTGAACGGCTTACAAAACTCCCATTGGGATGTCTCCGTTTAGATTGGTCTATGGAAAGGCTTGCCATCTTCCTGTCGAGCTTGAACATAAAGCATATTGGACGGTGAAGCAGTGCAACATGCAGATTGATGAAGTTGGGGAGTTCAGGAAACTACAGCTGCAGGAGTTGGAAGAGATGAGACTGGATGCCTATGATAACTCAGTCACCTATAAGGAGAAGACAAAGGCATGGCACGATAAACATATCTTGCGAAAGGACCTCAAAGTTGGGGAAAAGGTCCTTTTATTTCAATCGCGCCGGCAACTCTTCCCAGGTAAGCTTCGTTCTAGATGGACAGGACCATATGTGATTACTAATGTATTTTCTCATGGTGCAGTAGAACTACTCAATGAGAGAAATGGAGACATCTTCAAGGTAAATGGTCATAGAGTTAAACCCTATTATGAGAGCTTTGTCAAACAGGACGGTGATGAGTTGGTTCTCACTGAACCAAATGTTGAGGATCATTAGGGGGTCATAACGTCGAGCCAACGACGGTAACCAAAGGCGCTGCTTGGGAGGCAACCCAAGGTAATAGTTTAGGTATTATTTTCTTTTTGCATTAAGTTTTTTTTTTAGTTTAGTTTAGATTGGTTCGGCATACTAACATGGCAGGGAGAAAGAGCAAAGAAAAAGGACGGCAAAGAAGCGGGCCGCCCCGTCGCCTACCGTGGCGGCCCCGCGGCTGGGTCTCAACGAAATCTATCGCGAGAATCGTCGGCCGCCTCGTCGCCCACCCTGGCCGCCCCGCGGCCTAAGCCGGATAGGAAATTTTTTAGGGGCCCGTGTGGGCCCCCACTTTCTACACAAATTAAAACCCTATCTCTATCTTTTCCTATCTCTATCAAGTCGCCCCCTCGCCCCAATCCTCTATCTTCTTCCTCCTCTCTTCAACCTCCATTAAAACTCCCGCTCCAAGCTTTTCACTTTCACCCAAATCTCCACAAAACTACTATTTTCTCACATTCCCATTTCCATTCCACATAAAAAAACTCCACCCCACCACCTCATTCTCCTAGATCTACACACAAATCGCTCATCCCAAGATTTTCAAGGAGGTTCTTTCGGATCCACGTCGGAGTGAGAGAATTTGGGACGTCGGAGAGCAGATCCAACGTCGGAGAGTCCAGATCCAGAAAATCGCCAGCCGCCCCATCACCAGCCGAGCCGCCCCGCGGCCACCTCTGTCGCCGGCCGCCCCGTCGCCACCTTCGGCTGCCCCGCGGCCTCTGCAGAAGCTGATTTCCGTGAGTTTTCTTGATTTCAACTCGTTTGGGTCATTTTCTTAGCTCCGATTCATAATGTCTCGCCCTCATGGAATGAGTCGAAATCAGAAAGAGAGATGGAATGGTTTAAACACTAGAAATTTCTTTGTAACAAAATTCTTTCATGAGCCTACACTTAGATTGTTACAAATGGATGTATGCACGAGGCAATTGTTAGAGCATGGGGGCTTAGACAGTTTTTAGGGAAGAATGCCCCAACTTATCCAAGCTTATGTAAAGAATTTTTAGCAACTTTGAGTGTGGGACGTACAACTATTGATTTTCGGTTGCTTGGGAGAGATTTTACGCTATCAAAGGAGAGATTAGCACAGATTTTGGGTGTTACTGCTGCGCCGACTGCTGGTTGGCTTGATGTTTGCAAGGGAGAGGGCCCTGTGGCTTTTTGGATGGCATCTACTAGGGTGCCTTTTGAGGCCAAGAAGGACAAGATCTCGCTTAAGGACATGTCATTTCTGTGGTATATGACGCCAGAGAGCCCAGTGGTTCCAGGTTGGGTAGATCTATTTCTGATGAACTGCAAGAATATCCTGGACAAGCGCAACAAGGCGACCATCAGCTTTGGGGGTCTTATCACCCTCATAGCTCGCACATGCATCGATGTGAGCGCTGTCCATGATGCTCAGCATGGCTAATTTCTGTATGATGAAGCCCAGCTGAGGAAAGCTGGCCACGTTGAGGGTCGGGCGCCGATGTGGATCTGGAGGGCAGACCATCAGGGGAGGATCCAGTTGAGATTGCCCCGTCATCTCCCTTTTGGCCCTACAACAGCTGATTTTTATATGGGAGATGAGATGGATGAGGATGATGATGATGATGAGGAGGAGGCTCATGATGCTGAGCAGGAAGATGCTGAAGATGTTCCCAGAGTTCAGACGGATTTTGAAGGTAGTGGAGTTGGACCTTCTGGCACAGTTGGAGGTGCTGGTCCAGACAACTACTCGCTGGAGCAGAAGATGGTTGATATGTATCTCCAGCAGAACACTATGTGGGAGCATCGGCAGATGATGTCGCGTCGTCAGGACGCCATGTGGGAGAACCAGCAGAGGATGTCCCAGCGTCAGGACGTGATGTGGGACCAGCAGCAGCAGCTTTATGTGGAGATTGGCGACATTCGTCGGGATGTACGTGGCTTGACTTCTCACCTGGAGGATATCTCTGAGGGCCAGGCATCGATCAGACGGATGCAGGAGCAGATATGGCAGAGGCAGGAGGACTTCCATCGATTCGCCTATCCACAGTTTCCACCATACCCGCCGCCGCCACCACCTCAGCAGTGAGCATGTCAGTTGTTTCTTTTCTTTTCCATTTTATTTTTATTTTGATGTTTTTGTTCTCTTTTCTGCATTGAGGATAATGTCAGAACTAAGTGTGGGGGAGAAGTCTTGCAAACTCTCTGTATTTTGGTTCTAAGTTGCACTGCATTTTAACTTTTAAGTTTGCATGTTTATTTCTATTGGTTGTATGCATATTTAGTTTCTACCATTATTTCTTATTCTAAAAAAAATGAAAAAATGAAAAAAAAACAGTTTTAGTTCTTGCATTATTAGGAATAGGTCTTATTTCCCTATATGGATGCCGTTTGTCCTCTATTTTATCTATTGAGATTTATGCCCCATGATGTGCTTGGATTGTTTAAGCCTTTGATATATGTTTTCTATACTATTTGGTAGGCATGATTGATTAATGATTGAGCACATAAAATCTTGAATTTTTGGGTGATCTTGAAGTTCTAGACATGACCTGGTGAGCTTATTTTGGCCTATTCAGGACTACACTTTATTGAGTCCTCTTGCTTGTTGTGTGTACTCTCTTCAATTACTTCCTCTTTGACTTGCATTTAGATATCTTTTTCAAGGCTGCATATTATGATTTCTGCACATGACTCAAAAAAAGAATAAAGGAATGAGTTGAGTATGGTTTCTAAAGTTTTATGTTTGAGATTGGTGTTGTTTGGCATTATAGTGATATGGTATGAGAAGTTTATGAGTGGTTTTATGATTTGGTAGCTTCCTTAGTTCCCGGATTATGAGCACCACATGACCAAAATTGTTCCATACCTTATATGTTCTACCTTGGCCCCATTACAACCCAATTGAAAGACCTCATGATTTTTGTTGTGTGTAGAGTCACCAGCGGTGGAGATTTAGAACACTGGTGCAAGGCTCTTATAGCTAAGTTTTTGAAGATTGAGTTTTGAGCGTAAACATTTAAACCTAAACACTTGAGCGAGAGTGAAACACATATCCTTTGTGAGGTCTAGAATGAATATGGTTGCCTGATTTCATTGATTATTCCAATTATGTGCTATGATGTTATTAATCTTTTGTGTTTGCTAGTTTTCATGCACTTAAAGAATATTGAGGTGTGGATACATAAATTGCTATTCTGTGGGGCTGCAGAGTTGAGTTTTCTATTGCTTGAGGACAAGCAAAGGTTCAAGTGTGGGGGAATTTGATAGAGCATATTTAGTGTTGCATAATAGAGTGCATATAGCATAGTTTAGTTGTGAAGATTGCATATATTTAGGTGAATTTACATAATCACTTGTTGAGTTAGAAGAGGCGGAATCTACATGATTTTAGGGTTTATTTCAGGTAAAGTAGATTGGAGGTGAAATGAATTGGAAAAGAGCGAAAACAAGTTAAAGAAATACATAGGAGCTGCTGGAAACAAAGAAGAAGAAGCTCGGAAGAATCGCAGGCCGCCCCGCAGTATCGATGGCCGCCCCGCGGCTCGAAGGGAAACGGAGGATTTCGCAAAATCACCGGCCACCCCGCGGCCCCTGCAGAAACTAAACATTAATTCCGGATTTTTACTTAGGGTTTGATCTAGTTATTTCGGCCGACTTTCAAAAGACTATTTAAGGATTTTCTAGTTATTATTTCATTCACCTTATGCACATTATTCCATTGTTGAGAGCGCTGTTGAGCATGAGCAACTAAACTCTCGAGGTTTCGCCTACAGTTTGGATCTTTGATTGTTGAATTGTGAGTTTCTTAATCTAGTTCTTATTCCTATTGCAATGTTTCGACTTCTTTGTGCTTAATTGCTTGAATGTGTTTTATTCTCTCTGGCCTGGCCAACTAGTTAGAGTAGATTCATTCAATTGCTAGGGTTTGGTAGATTTCTCGTAGCGAACCTTAACCCAAGTGGCAATCATATCCCCTTAGGACTCGTAGGACTAATTGGATGTGTAAGAAGTTGAATACATGTTGAATATCGACTCGTAGCTTGATATTATGTGTACCTTGGTTAATACATAATCTTAATGCTATCTCTAGGTTGAATCTTAACCGTGTTAGGGTTATTTAGAGATAAGGGTTGCTAGGACTCGTAGGACTAGTAATCTACCTAAGATCTGGACAACGACATTGATAGGAAAAGATAAGAACTAGAGGCTGAAACAAGGACTGAATTCATCAATCGAAGTGATAAATTGTAGGTGAACCTATTTCTCTCCACTGCATTCTAAAACCATGCCAATTTACTTTGTTTGCTTGCTGCCGCTTTGATAAAAGGCGGATCTTTTTCACACCAAAAACCCCCCATATTCTCTATTAGCGATTAGAATTGATACTCGAATTGAATAGATTTTCCTGTGGAACGACCTCTTGCTTACACACTATACTAGTTGTGAGTTTGAGTATTCTTTGGCAAGAACAACGACAAGTTTTCCTCTTGTCATTCATTTTGCCCTTTTTTAAAATCCTTTGAAATTCATGGGCGGTTTTCCAAAACATACACTCGACCCTTGCGTACCCGAATTGCACAACCTCGCTCTGATACCAACTTTGTAACGGGCTAGAATTATGATTTCCGGGTTACGTTTCAAGGGATGAAACCCCTTGTTCGGATCTTGCAATCCAGGTACGGGTCGAAGTTTCAAACTCATTTTTAAGGTCAGTAATAAAGAGGGATTTTGAACCCTATAAGTATCGCAGGGCCGTTAGGTACCCTTAACCTGTCCTAGGGACTGTGTCGCGAAAATCAATTCAAACGGAAGTAAGGCGAAAACAAAATTAAGATACAAGGTGCCACGGAATAGCCGGGTCAAAACCAAATCATAAGTGGGTGATTACCATTTATAACAAGTTAGAGAATTAGTCAGGTTCTTCGATTCGCAAAAGGGAACCCCGTCATATAGACATCGAGCACTCAAAATCTGCAGAAAATACATTTAAAAGATGAATAGGGAAAGGAGTCAGATCGAGCCACGCATGCGGGACCGAAAGTCCTCGCTGAGGCAGAGTCTGATAAAGATGCTCTAATGCAGTACGAAAGTTAAACACACCAGCATGCTCCTAGTTATAATAATAAGCAGAAATACTGTAAATGGCCCAAGACAATTCCAAGTGGCATATCACTCTCCTACCTCTGCACCCCTTCCCGTTAGTGCAGAGTCTGATCAGTCGGTGTTATAGCATAGCAATTCCTCGTGGTGGTGCACGGACCACGGATTACACATCACATAAAGTAACCAAATTTGCCCGATGGTGCTGGGCTATAGTAACATGCTCATATTGACTCGATTGACTAAGGGTACCCGATGAGGCTGGGCTATCCTATGAACATAGCCAAGACTCTAGGACTATCATAGATAACGACCGTTCTGTTTCAAACACACATACTAACCACATGCTCAGTTCAATGCAATCCTAGCATGATACTACATGGCATGCTTTTATGCATATGCAACACCTAACATAAAATGCAACAACAGGCATGAGAGTCCAACCTGAGTAAGCCCCCTAGGGAACTTACCTGAAGATGCAAAACAGCAAGATAACACAAGCAAGGGCCCAAATGGAAGTCCAAAGCAATCCAAAAGCAACACACACCTATCATCAAGCCATTCCCATAAGCTACCGGATCAACATTCATACACACGAAATCCAAGTTCTCAACATACTCAAAACCAACCGATAGTGAAACCGTTTTCCAAAACATTTCCGATATGATCAACATCAACCAAAATCATTTCATTTCCAATCAAACCCATCGATAAATCTTACTAACAATATTTCCAAACTCATTTCCCGAAGTTTTCCAAACTCTTAAATCTCAAATTAAGTCAACTCATATTCAAAATAATTTATCAAATCATACTTGGCCAAATTCCGACATTTATCATTTAAATCCTTAACAAATTACCAAAATCATATTATTAAAACAATCCCGACATGTTTATTTTCAAAATCATTACATAAATAAGCTTCAATATTAGATCACCAAATTACTTTATCATTTCTAAAATAATATATCAAAACATCACAAAATACATATTCCAAATAATATTACTTTTGAAATAATCTCATACTATAAAACAATTTCAAACTTTATTTTCATAAAATCAAATTTTATCACAACAATAAAATTAATAATAATCATAATAAGTAAATACTATCATATATTTTAACACCTATATATAATTATCATCAACCATTTATAAAGCAAGATAAAACAATTAAGGAACAAAACCAACAAGCCCAAGTGGAATGTGTTTTGAAGTTTTGCTGAAAAGGCCCAAAGAAATAGGCCCACTCTTACTCAAATCTAATTCTGTTTTAAACCAAAACCAAACCGGGCCAAACAATTAAAAGAACCGAACCCAACAAATTAAAGCGAAGAGGATCAGACCCTCCTTCAATCCAGACACGCCGTAGCGTGGAAAGGAAGATGGGAAAAGGAAGGAAAGGAGAAGGGAGATTCCATCGACGGAAGGTTCCCACTCTGACCTTTCTGACAACCACAGGCAAGAAGGATCAAAACTACACACATGTAAGACAGAAAAGGGATCGAAGCTCACCGAAGAGGGCTCGAGTTTCTCGCTGGAAAACGTCATCGGGCTCGATTTGGGTCATCGGAGTCGGATTTCTGACGGGGATGCCCTAGGGAGTATGTAAAGGGGTTAAAGCTCCGCCTTGACTCGGATTTACAGTGAAAGGAAGTAGGGAGGAACCTTACCGCTTGATTGGAGGAAACAGGGAACGACATCGGCGTTGGGGGGCTGCTCAACGGCTCCGGCTCGCTTGGGAGCTTCTGGGCACTTGACGAGGCTTCTGATTGCTGCTGCTACTGCTGGCTTGTTCGAGGAAGGAGGAGGAGCTAGAGACGGGTCCCAAAATAGAGAGCAGTGCAAGGAGATTGAAGATGGTGGTGTCCGCTGCTGTTCACCGAGAGGGAGGAGGAACTGAGGAAGAGGGATAACCGATGGTGCTCGACTGGGTTGCTTGGAAACAGGGCTGCTGCCCGACTTGTTGGTGGCGACTGGAGGCCAAAAGAACAGGGAAATTGGTGATGTTTAGGGGTCTTTGAAAGAGAAGAGAGATGGAGGTGGAGTAGAGTATGTAGGTGTCTGTATAGGGATTGTGACTTCCCTGAATTTGCTTTTGAAATTGGGCGAGAATCAGTCGGCGTGGGAGCTGTTGGAGGCTTGGCCCGAAAGGGAAAAACAGTAGAAGGAGGAAGAGGTATTATGAGTGTGGGTGTTGGGCTCAAATGGGAAAGAAGACAAAGAAGATCAGGAGGCCACAACTGCCTTCTGAACGAGAGAGAGAGAGAGAGAGAGAGAGAGAGAGAGAGAGAGAGAGAGGGGGGGGGGGGAAGGAAGAAAGAAAATAATGTGGTCCCAACTCTCAAATTTCAAATACCCGAAATGAATATCGAAACCCGCTCACTCGGCCCAATTTCGACAAACATAAGCTTGAAATCGAAAACTCGAACCCGAAATTAAAAGCTTAAATCCCAACCATATTCCCAAATCTCCGAGCCTCAAAGCGGAACGCAATTTCGTATGAAAATCTATTTTAGAATATTGCCGGAACTCGTTTCGAAAGATTTTAAATGAAATAGACCTCTCGAGGACGTGTTTTCTCCCATTTAAATAAAATAATAATATATTTAATTTAAAATAATAATAAACTAATATAAAATATTTTCGGCCTTTACAGTAGTTTAGTTAGAATCCCTAGCTTGAGCTTGTTTTTTGGTTTATTTTCATGTCAATCGAGTATGAAGGAAACGGGGTGATAGCAGGTGGATTTAAGCTTGATTTCAGATGCTCGCCATCTGAGATATGGAGGTTGATCACACTGATTTTGATGAAGGCGACGGGGTGATGACAGAAGACGTGCCTAGGAGGAGGCGTGTGGTGAAAGAGATGCACGATGGAAGGAGACGCGCGGTGGAGGGGTCTACCAAAGCTAATTAAATTAGGTTGGGGTCTAGGTACCTAATTAAACATTTAAAAGGGTCCAAGTACCTAAATCTCCAAAAAAAATTAGGTGGGGATGTACCTTCCCTCATATAGAGTATTAATGGTCAATGATCAACTGTTTGACCATTGACCGATTTATTCAAATTTTTTATTTTTCATTTTATTTTTTTTAATAATAAATTTTTTTATGATGCTTTCTTTGTAATGCCATTTTTTACCGATGACCACTGATGTCAGTTTTTATCGATGACCGCTGATGCCACTTTTTTATGTCATTTTTTTATTTTATGATGACTTTTTAGTGATGCCATTTTTTACCGTTGACCACCGGTGCCACTTTTTTATATCTTTTTTTGGCATCACGTACTGTTTTGATGCCATTTTCTTAATGACATTTTTTTCTTTAATGTGATGTCACTTTTTTAAGTAGTGTTTTGATATCATTGTTCTAATGTAATTATTTGATGCTACTTTTTTAATCAAATTGTTTGATGCCACATTTTTAATTCAGACAATTGTATATCGATATATTTTTATTAATTCTACTTTTGTTCACTAGTAATACATTTGTGATTACACTTTATTGATGAAACCATTTGTGATGACATTTTTATACAATTGATGACAAAGAAGCATAAAACGAGATTAAACTTTATTGGTGTAATTTTTTTATTGATGACTTTTATTCATTGATGACACATTTTTTTTTATTAAACTACATTTTTAAAAAATGTGGAATCAAAACAATATCATCTTATTGCACATATAAATACACAAGGTCGGTTTCATTAGTATTGGTGTCGTTTGTTACAATAGTATTGGTGGAAGAAGCTGCTCCAGTAACCAAATGCTTATGGGGTTTCAATAGAGGAAAAACATTTGCCAACAAAACATAACATGAAATTGCCAAACTTTAGTGATCTAGTGAACAAAAGAGCATATTTTGCATCCATTTGATGCAGCTTACAGTAATCTGTTGTGAGCCTAATTTGCCATGTTTTATAGTTACTTTTATATCGTGTTCTGCATACATTTCATACATTTGGGGTAGAATGATATATAATTTATGTAGTTTATATTTATTTGCAATATATGGAGGTCTACACAAGTTTTTGTTATATTTCGCAGAAATCGGACGCACTTTGGAGCTTAAAGGAAAGTCATGAAGAAGCTAACGATGGTGCAGCTGGAGAAAACGCCATTTTTCACCATTCATCATTTTAAATCAAGCTTTGATGTCTTCATCAGAGTTGTAGCCCTCAGAAAGAGCTTTCCAACGCATGCTCATATGCGTCAATCCGACGAACGAGAACTCAGGAAAGTGCGTTTCCAAAACATAGCAGAATGCTGGAAAATACAGAGGAGGTCGATTTCGACCAGACTTGGTCGATATCGACCTAATTTTGGTCAATTTTTCTCCTGGAGGCCAGAAATTGACCCAGGAAGCTGGAAGAGGAAGGCACAGGTCGATATCGACCTAGACTGGTCGATATCGAGTGGCCCAAAATCGAGCAGAGACCAGAAATCGACCAGAAAACCGGAAGCAGGAAAATGAAGGTCGATATCGACCTACCTAAGTCGATATCGAGTTGAATCTAGTCGATTTGTCTCCTGGAGGCCGAAATCGAGTCTGGAAGCTGGAGCCGGGAAATTGCAGGTCGATATCGAGTGACCCAAGTCCATATCGACTTGACCAACAGTGGCCGATTTCGAGGGTATCCGAGTTCTAATCAAAGTTCTATCCAAAGTCCAATGGAGATATCCACAAGATCAAATTCTATCAAGTTCTATCAAGATGGAAGAGATATTTACCTATTTTAGATATAGTTCCTTTTTAGATTTATTTCTTTTATTTCCATTATTTAATCTTTAATAATTTAGATAGATATAGATATAGATATAGATAGAGTTTATGACGTGCTCGGACCTGGGCTCGAGCAAAAGGACCGGAGACGAGAGTTCCGAAAAGTCGGGAAGTTGTTGGCAGTTCTGGAGCAGCAGATCAGTCGGCAAATAATGCCGATTTCCAGTCGATTGGCTAGGCTTCAGGAAACGTGCGAGTACTACTTTTGTAGATCTTGAAGTCGCAGTCGCGGATTGGGGCAGATCTCGTCAATCGGATGTCAGACGAAGCGGGAAATCGCGTTTTACCGAGACGTCGCCTGTGTAGAGACGATTCCGAAACTGGGTTCGTTTGAGAGGTATTGAGGGCTGTTTTGAGAGTGACGTTTTGGGTATGATTGAGGGTGATAATGGGGCTGTGGAAGACCTTAGAATGGTGGTAAAGAAGGGGAATGGGGTTGAGGGATATGTGATGCAAGATCGCTCTCGGCCTCGCACTCCGATCTCTCTCCAACACTCGATCTTCCACACTCTCGGCCTCGCACTCCGAGTGTGTGGCATGATGGAGAGCATCAATCACATGGGTGTGTCGCATTTGCAACACAATCTCAGCCACATCAGAGTTCAGACCTGCAAGAAACTTAGCAAGAATATAAGAGTCCGCATACCTTGTGCCCGATCGCTGCAAAAGGGCGCGTAGCTCCTTATAGTAATCGTCTGGGGATCGAGGACCCTGTTTCAGTTTCTCTATCCTCAGCAATAGTTGTTGCCCATGGTCCGCCGGAATAAAGCGAGCTCGCATCAAACGTGTCAGCTCTCCCCAGGTCGTCACTGGTGGAGCTCGAGTGTAGGCCCGATCTGCTAGTACTCCTTGCCACCAAGAGAGGGCATAATCAGTGAAGTGGATGACAACGAGTTCCACTTGCTCCTCCTCTGGATATCGATGGAAACGGAAGACCTGTTCAGCTTTGATCTCCCAATCCTGATACGCCTCTGGCCCTGCAGCACCAGTAAAACTAGGAATGCTTACCTTGACCCCATGGGTCCGACATTGACGACCATCCTCTTGGCGACGCCTAGCATGGCGGTCCTCTCTAGTTTGAGTCCGCTCTGAAAATATGGATGCATCTGATCTCTCATCATCTGACCGTGAATTGTTGCGATGATGGCGATGTCTGTCCCTGTGTCCTCTTCCGCCATCTTGATTCCTCTGGCGGTGTTGTTGTCCGTCATGGCTACCATGATCACTCGGTACCTCTCTCTGGGCTGGCGGTAATCGTCGTAGTATCTCTGCAATGCTTAGCTCCATTCTGTCCATACGGTGAGTTAGCTCCTGGACAGCTGGGTCAACTCTGTCTCCTTCCCTGTTCACCGAATGTTGTGACATTACCACAAACAATCAAACAAACTCGTCAAGTTAGCAAAACAGAAACCTCTCTCTCACTTTAGTGGACGCTCACACTCTCTCACACACTCCGCTCGTGTGTTTAAAGTGTTTGCCTCACTATAATGTATTCCATAAAAGAAAGAGACTCGAGAACCTGCAAAATGAGCAAACAATAGATATAATAACAGTTAGTAGCAATAAATCTCCTCGGTGTTTGTCACTCCGCTCCTTACTCTTGATGGTTCTCTCCTCTCGATCACTCACCTTTTCCAACACTACTCAGTGTTGCTCTCACCTCTCCTTTTTCTGTTGCAGCAGGCAACACTCTCAACTCTCCTTTTCCCAGTGCAAGGGCACGGCACTCAAGAACCTGATTAATCGCTAGCGGCAACTAGCACCAACAATAGCAACCAAAGAAACACCAACAAAATAGCAAGCACAAATAAGCTGAAAGAGCAACCTTCGAGCACTAAAAAAGGCCTTTCGACGAGTATTTACCAACACCCGCTATGGTCCCTAGGCAATGCAAAACAAGTGATCTAGCCCGAATAAATATTGAAATTGCAATGTAGGAAACAAATAATATATATGAAGTGTGGTAGGCAAAAGCTAATTCACAAAGCAAGGATATACGAACAAAAGAAACAGTTGACAACAAAGCCAACGTCGAATTTGTTGAATCTTTCACCTGCTTGGTTCACCCAACAAATATATTTTTTTTTTCTTAAGAGATACGTGGAAACTCTCTTTCTTTTTTCTTTTTTTTTTTGGTTTTTTTTTTTGGAAGCTAACTAACAGATTTGGCTTCTTTTTTTTTTAAATGAAAAAAAAAATAATAATAAAATAAAGAAGAATCCCTCCAAACGTTTAATGGGAGCAGCTCAAAGATCAGATTGCTTTGTAACTGATTTGTAACGCTCCATTTGCAATCGATCGATGGTCAACAAGCAACAAGAAATCAAGGACTGATTGCTTCATTTGGAATCGTTTGATGTTCAACAAGAACAAGTAGAAGACAGTGCAGTGGGGACAAGAACAAGCACACGAGACACGTGAATTGGGAGGACGAACAATTGCAATCTCTCGGGCCTAATCAAGCATGTTTTGCAAAAACTAAGGATTAAGCGAAGAGATAGTAATTCGTACCTCGAAAGCTTGAGGAACCCTTGTCGTTGCTCTGATACCACTTGACGTGATCGGACCCGGGCTCGAGCAAAAGGACCGGCGACTAGAGTTCCGAGAAGTCGGGAAGTTGTTGGCAGTTTTGGAGCAGCAGATCAGTCGGCAAATAATGCTGATTTCCCGTCGATTAGCTAGGCTTTTGGAAACGTGCGAGTACTACTTTTGTAGATCTTGAAGTCGCGGTCGCGGATTGGGGCAGATCTCGTCAATCGGATGTCAGACGAAGCGGGAAATCGTGTTTTACCGAGACGTCGCCTGTGCAGAGACGATTCCGAAACTGGGTTCGTTTGAGAGGTATTGAGGGCTGTTTTGAGAGTGACGTTTTGGGTATGATTGAGGGTGATAACGGGGCTGTGGAAGGCCTTAGAATGGTGGTAAAGAAGGGGAATGGGGTTGAGGGATATGTGATGCAAGATTGCTCTCGGCCTCGCACTCCGAGCTCTCTCCAACACTCGATCTTCCACACTCTCGGCCTCGCACTCCGAGTGTTTCCAACCCTTTGATTTCGTCGTCTCTCACTAAGGAATCTCCTTCAGCCTCTCATCGGAGGTTTTGTTCCCGGCCTCTCACCTAAGAACGAGATTCTTGACCCGAATCACTGGAAGCTAAAAGGCTTAACTTTTCTCAAATTTCAACCTGTCCTTCAAATGAGGCTTACAAATGTATATATAAGCTACTTGGTCATAAGACCTCTTAAAACACCCAATAAATAAAGGAAGAAAAGAAATTATGAAAACAAACTAGGCCATAAGACCGACTAATTGACAACTTTGGGGCTAACCAACATAGCCAAACCTTTAGCCCATTATTGTAGAAAGAAATTGCATAAAATGTATAAATATTGGTGGGATAAATCAGCCTTCATTTGGTCTTATTTCGTCTCCACACTAGCCTCAAATGTTGTCGGTTCAGAAGTCACTTGTAGCAAAGTAATCATGTATGCGGGTGACCTTTCAAAGGCTAGAACCGACTGACCAAGTAGGCGAGCTCGAGCTCTTGTCAACGGTGGGGTAGCTCGAGGCAAAAGCGGTTCCTCTTCAATCTCCTCCTCGGTAGCATCTTCAATATCTTCCGTCAGAGCTCCATCACTAGTATCCAGACCTTCACAGCGATCGTCGGACAAGCTAGTTCCGTCGAGGGTCACATCAGTTTCTTTCCTAGATTAGCTTGGAATGAAGCCTATAAATAGAGCCCTAGGGGCTGATTTTCATTCATTCAAGTCAAGTCGTCTTCGGGCGCAAGGAGAGAGGAGGCGAGAGAGGAGAGAGAGGAGGAGGAGGAGGCGAGAGAGAAGAAGGAGGAACGTTTGGAAGGTTTTGTAAGTTTAAGTTTTATTTTGAATGTTAAAGTTAGTTTCTTTTATTATGTTTTGTTTCTAATTTCCTTCTTCTAGGGTTGGGGTGATCCCAACATAGATATGTGTGTTTGATTTATGAATTTATGAATTGTATGTCTTTATTATCATCTACCTATGTGCTTAATCCTTTGCGACAGTCAAGGACAATTCCTTATTTACAATTATGAAGCGAAAGTGAATTAATTATGAATTTGGATAGTAATTAGGCTTTGCTTGCGAAAGTTGGTTGATCCTAATTAAGAAAAGGGTAGTAACACTTAGGGTTTATGCGAAAGCCTCTATATTCCTATTTGTTAATAACGAAAGTTATTTGATATAAAGCATGCATCTTTATGTGATTTATGATCTACACATATGTTTATTGCTGTGGTGATCCCTAACCTTGGAAGTTTGCATCTTTATTTATTTTATTTCATTATTTTTATCCTGTAAAGTTACCAGACACCGACCACCTCTTCTCCTACCATTCCCTCGACATCGACCAAGTCTTAGTCGACGTCGACATTAACCTCCTCACCTTTTCCTTCTATCCCTGAACCCCAAAACACACTAAACCTAGAACCACTGACTTCTTTCCTGAGGACGAACCTGACTCTACTATCCTATAGCGGGGTCTTGACTACAAATTTATTTGGTCGAGAAACCCTCTCGTCAAATTGGCGTCGTTGCCGGGGAGGCAAACATCAGACAAGCATCCGTTCCCCCTCTTTGCTTTGCCAAAGCGTCCCACTCGGTACAAAGTAAACTCTTTCCTCCTGGATGTAGCATGGAAGGATGTAGCTCCATCAACAATCCACTCTACACAAGAATCAGGCTCCTCTAAGCATGTGAGAACAACCTCCTCATCATCACTATCCTGCAGAACTGACGTTGTACCCTTCTGATTTTCCTCTTCATTCCTTTTCTTCTTCCACACATTGACGGAAATCCTTTGTGTCCTATTGTTCATTCTCCTTCTCTTTAACGGTATTCACTCGAGGAAATTCACAACAATTGGCATTAGAGCCAGGTTAGACGATGGCATCTAGTGCGAAATTCGAGGTTCCGCGTTTCGACGGCATTGGAAATTTCAGTCTTTGGGAATGGCGAGTGAAGAGTCTCCTGACATGGAAGAGGATGTTAAAGAAGACGAAAGAGTCAAAATTTGTTTCGTTGAAAGGTGAAGAATGGGAGAAGATACAAGAGAAGGCATTGTCGGGTATTCGACTTTGTCAAGTGGATAAAGTGATATACCACATGATTGACATAGAGTTTTTGAAGAAGATTCGGGTTCAATCGGAGAAGTGGTATATGTCAAAGTCTTTGTCCAACAAGTTATATCTGCTGCAAAGGTTGTCAAGATGGAAGATGGTGCAGGGTACCGGACCGGTAAAGCATGCCACCAGTAGAAAGTTCAAGAAGCACCACTTGGACTTGATCACACCACTTGATGAGACTCAAAGTGAGGAGCCCCAGGGAGCAGAGCACGGGAAGACCTGGAGGCTGGAGCAGACAAGGTCCTAGAGTTGTCTCTATTCGTTGTTATAAATAGATTATTTGTCTTGGTGGAGATTGTTGTAAGAGACAATTAATCATCCTAGGTAGACAGATAAATTAGATTGGGGCCCAATTCAATTTATCTATAGCAAGTTTTATCTATATATGGTTTTATATATAGGTGGTTTATTATAGATGGTTTTATCTATAATGGATTCTAGATAAGGTAGGTTTTATTTATATCTAGCTTTATCTATAGGGTTATCTATAGGAGGTTCACTATTATAAATAGAGGGTGTAGGGTTGAATTATGGAGTGCTTGTGTATCCATCAAAGCATCACCATAATTAGAAACTCTAGCTGTAGAGAGGTTTTTTCTGCAGGGTGTTCGGCGCGGTTCTTGCCAGAACACGGAAATCCTTTGTGTCCTATTGTTCATTCTCCTTCTCTTTAACGGTATTCACTCGGGGAAATTCACAATAATTGGTATCAGAGCCTTTGGTTTATCTTTGGTTGTGTTGTTTCTCGGTAATAGGAGTAGAGATGACGACAAAGACCAAGGAATTTGCAGGTACAGTGATAAAGCTAACGGCTTCGAATTTTTCTATCTGGAAGACGAAGATGGAGGATGTTTTGTATTGCAAAAACCTGTTTGATCCGGTTGAGTTAGGATCGAGGAAGCCAGCTGAGACATCTGATAATGATTGGAAGAAACTGCACAGGAAGGCGGTTGGAACCATCAGAATGTTGGTGGATAATAGTGTTTATCACCACATAAGCAAAGAGGCAGATGCACAGGTATTGTGGAAAAAATTGGAGGATATGTATGAAAGGAAGTCAGTCCAAAGTAAAGCTTTTGTGATAAGAAAGCTAGTGAATCTCAAGTACAGAGATGAAAAGCCTATTGCAGAGCATCTGAGTGAGTTTCAGGAATTGGTGAATCAGTTGAACACCATGAAGTTACCCCTTGATGATGAGTTGCAAGCGTTGTTGCTCTTGAGCTCTTTATCTGATAGTTGGGAGACTCTAGTGGTGTCGATTAACAACTCTGCCATAGGTGGGGTTGTGTCCTTATCTGTAGTGAAGGATAGTCTCTACAACGAGGAGACTAGGAGGAAGGATATGGGCACGGATTCGTCACATGCTCCCGTGACAGTTTCAGGGAGCAGGTCTAGAGGAAGGTCTCAGACTAGGGGGAGCTTTGTTTGCTATCATTGTGGCAAGGAAGGACACATGAAGAGGAATTGCAATGTGTGGAAGAAGAAAAGGAATGAAGAGGAAAATCAGGAGGGTACAACGTCAGTTCTGCAGGATTCTGATGATGAGCAGGTTGTTCTCACATGCTTGGAGGAGCCTGATTCTTGTGTAGAGTGGATTGCTGATGGAGTTGCATTATTCCATGCTACATCAAGGAGGAAAGCGTTTACTTCGTACCGAGTGGGACGCTTTGGCAAAGCAAAGATGGGGAACGGAAGCTTGTCTGATATTGTTGGTATGGGAGATGTTTGTATGATGACAAACACGGGTTGCAGGATGACATTGACAGATGTGCGACACATACCGGATTCGCAGAAGAATCTGATCTCTCTTCAAGTCTTGGACAAAAAGGGCTATGATAACTTCTTTGGAAGTAGGAAGTGGAAACTCAAGAAAGGGTCAATGGTGATCGCTAGAGGTAATTTGAGCGGCACATTGTACAAGACTCAGATGGAAGAAATCAGAGAAGCTGTGACAGAGGTTCATGGTGATGCTTCGTTTCATTTGGTGCAAGGGCTTATAGGATGCTTGAGTGGGAAGGGGCTGCAGAATCAGAAGAGAAAGTCTCTCGTTTCTTTTGCTGATAAGGAGACCTTGAGCACTTGTGATTTGTCTGGATTGCAGACAAGATTTAGCGGAACTTCTGAGACGTCAGAAGAGGATAGCACTAGTGTGGAGTTTTCTTCAGAGGATTGTGCTGATGGGATAGCCGTGTCAGAGGGGAGTTCATCAGGTGCTATGACTGGTGGCAGATCTGAGCACGTCGAGCCAACACGGATAGAAGAAACTGTCAGAGGGTCAGAGAGAGGAGGTCATGCATTCACCGAGAGTTCTACCTCGGAGTACTAGAGAGTTACGGAGGAGGGGGAGCTAGTGGGTGATGGTGACATCTGGCGAGCATCGGTTCCACGTCTCGAAGGTGAGACGGGGCTGAGATGCAGGTGAGGTCAGGGCGACCAGGAACGTCTTCCCCTTGTGCTGGAGGGGGATATTGTTGGGCCAAGGGCCCATGAGTCCAGCCCAAGTTTTTTGGTTTGGTAATTGCTAGGTTATATATATATATATATAGCAATTGATTAACCAATGAAGATGTGAGGCAAGGGTTGCTATTGCTTCATGTAGTGCCGCCAACAACAAGGAAGAAAGGAGAGAGAGAGAGAGAGAGAGAGAGAGAGAGAGAGAGAGAGAGAGAGAAAGGAGAGAGGAGGGAGATTGGAGAGGAAAGATAGGAGATTTGAGCGGGTGTTTCGTCTCTTAATCTGGTGATCCGCCTACTTCCTCCGGCAAGTCAACAACAGATGTTTGTTGATAGGTATATTTCTCCTCCTTGAAAATATAATCTGATTACAAGTGTTTAGCTAGGTTTTTGGAGAGGAATCCTTTCTAGATCGGGTTGTATTTAGATTGGTGTTTGAGATCTCCATGTTTGTTTTTCTCGGGTTGAGACTGGATTGTTAAACACTTGCATTGACCTATTGATTAGTGGATTGGTTGCTATGGTGGACGGAAGGTGGGTTTTTTGATCCTCTGGTTAGAGAGGGTTTTTCCCACGTAAATCTTGTGTTGATTATATGTGCTTGTTTTGTTGTTTGTGTTGCTTGGATGTGTTCTGGTTTTGGTTCTAGTTTTGTGCAATTGTTGGTGCTATTTTCTAGTGTAGTCAGATTGCTGTCTGATTGTCATTAGACTCCCGGATTACCCCAAACGCGCTTCCGTGCCCAACAAGTGGTTTTATTCCTACTTTGCTACCTATTGTTGATGAATCATATGAAGGATCCCAAGGCAAAATAGCACTAGAAGAGAAGAAGTTGGACATTGTTGACCAGGGCATTCCAAGATCGCTTTTACCTTACAAGGTGAAGGCTATCCCCGATGATTTTGAGCAACCGATGTCCATATTCAAGTATGGGGTCCTAGCAAAGTGGCATGAAGCTCCGCAGGATGAGGAGAAAATATCTCTTCCCTCTCCACCGTTTTGCTATGGTGGAGACACGCAAACAAATCAACATATGAAGCGGAAGAGGTATGATGATGAGGTATGTACGTATATTTTCTTTATATCTTCCCTTATACATGCTAGCTCTAGCCAGAGAAGATGAATGGGTGGAGCCATGGACCGTCTACTCGGGGAGGTTTAAGCTTCTTCACATAATGCCCCCGGATGACATCCCACACTTCCCACCACCGGAGGAACCACCAGATCCACCTATACCTCCGGACAAAGATGAGCCAGGCTAATGCTTAATGGAGAAGTCGGCCTAGCGACTATAAAGTCTAGAGCTTGTAAATAGACATTTACTTTTTGGGATTTTTAGACATTGTTGCTTTTGTTTTTGGTTTTGGACATTATTTTCCATTGTGGGAATTTCTCTTCTAATTTTTTCAGGGACAAGGAAGAAAACAAGAAGTCAAAATCGAGTACAATAGGTCGATATCAACCAAGATTACTCGATATCGACTGGGGCCAGCAGCATTTACACTCGATTTTGAAGCTCTGCACATCTGTCTAGTGAGTTTCTTTCTTTACCCTTATTTTTTATACAGTGAGGACACTGTAATGTTTAAGTATGGGGTGGGGGAAGGGCTTACTTTGTGCATATTTGGTCATATTTGACATTATGTGTGCATATTTAAAGTTTAATTCTTGAATTGCTTATACATGGCTATTTTGGAATTCATTATATATTTATGTGCTTACATGCATGTTTTCCAAAGTTTGAAAAATGACCCCCATCAAAATTTTGAGAAATGTCATGGAAGCTTTATTGAACTCGACGATGCAAAATTGGATTCATGAGAGATATAGCATGAAATTGTCTAGTAAAGGGAAGTCACAATGAAGTGCATATTTTCTTGAAAACCATGAAAGAAGGTAAAATTTGAAGTTGCTTTTGACATGTTGCATGATAAGAGGATGGAAGACTTTATATTTCCATATAATGCTCATATGTTTATATTCCTAGCCATACCTATACTTATGCATCACAAAAACCATATTATGCCTTATTTCATATTTTGCTCCACATGATCTAAATATTGCCCATTCTTTACCTTATTTCTATCCGGGGATTATGTTGAGAATGCTGTTACATTATGGAGATATCATATGGTGTTTGTGTTGTTATTATCATTATTGGAGTTTGGCGGAATTGTTTGAAATTATGGAAATTTTAATGAGTGAAAGAAAATCCGATCACCTCAAGAGATAAAGGTAGATCGACCCTGCTCGCTGAGATAATAGTTCAGTGAGATGGGACACACATGTAAGGAGTCCGAAGCACTAAGTATCCGGGGCCATTCATGACACCCTTGTTTGCGACTCGCGAGAAGGCAATGCTGAGGTTAGAGAGGTAAAAGCATTATTATTGAAAAAAAGCATTATGAAAGGTGAGAAATCTTATGAAGAAGGGATGTGGTAAAGAAAGTTTAGAAATACTCCATTTCCGCGGATTATTAGCACCATATTGCCAAAAAATTGCCCACCTTTAGCCTATTACCAATCTACTCCTTATTTGAGCTTAAATTAAAGTCCTCTTGATTATTAATGCTTTGTCACTTATGAATCGTTTTGAATAACCCTCCTTTTGTGAGTAGATGTTGCTTTTTAATTGCAAATGCATGGATTTGTGACACTAGTACCTTTTCGAGGATGGAAATTGATTGCAGGGTTATATGAGAATGAATCTAAGATGTTGAGAGTTTGAATTCTTCCCCTTAATGACCATTAAAAGTATTGCTTGAGGACAAGCAAGCTTAAGTATGGGGTGTTTGTTGTGAGCCTAATTTGCCATGTTTTATAGTTACTTTTATATCGTTTTCTGCATACATTTCATACATTTGGTCTAGAATAATATATAATTTATGTAGTTTCTATTTATTTGCAATATATGGAGGTCTACACAAGTTTTTGTTATATTTCGCAGTAATCGGACAGAGCAGAATGTTGGAAAATATAGAGGAGGTCGATTTCGACAAGACTTGGTCGATATCGACCTAACTTTGGTCGATTTTTCTCCTGGAGGCCAGAAATCGACCCAGGAAGCTGGAAGAGGAAGGCACAGGTCAATATCGACCTAGACTGGTCGATATCGAGTGGCCCGAAATCGAGCAGAGACCAGAAATCGACCAGAAAACCGGAAGCAGGAAAATGAAGGTCGATATCGACCTACCTAAGTCGATATCGAGTTGAATCTAGTCGATTTGTCTCCTGGAGGCCAAAATCGAGTCTGGAAGCTGAAGCCAGGAAATTGCAGGTCAATATTGAGTGACCCAAGTCCATATCGACTTGACCAACAGTGGCCGATTTCGAGGGTATCCGAGTTCTAATCAAAGTTCTATCCAAAGTCCAATGGAGATATCCACAAGATCAAATTCTATCAAGTTCTATCAAGATGGAAGAGATATTTACCTATTTTAGATATAGTTCCTTTTTATATTTATTTCTTTTAATTCCATTATTTAATCTTTAATAATTTAGATAGATTTAGATATAGATATAGATAGAGTTTCTTTCCTCGATTAGCTTGGAATGAAGCCTATAAATAGAGCCCTAGGGGCTGATTTTCATTCATTCAAGTCAAGTCATCTTCGGGCGCAAGGAGAGAGGAGGCAAGAGAGGAGAGAGAGGAGAGAGAGAGAGGAGGAGGAGGAGGAGGAGGCGAGAGAGAAGGAGGAGGAGGAGGAGGAGTGTCCAAATATTTGAAAAAATTGGTGGAGTGTCCATCCCACTTGCCCCCCAGGCCCCCCATCCTCAGTGCCCCCAGGCCCCCCCTCGCGTATCCAGTTTTTTTTTTTAAATAAAAAAATTTACATGTTAGCACTTTCTGTTATGCAAATATAACCTGATGTTATGCAGATATAATATTATGTTATGCAAATATAAAATTATGTCATGCAAGCTTAAATAACCTTATGGAAAGAATATGCACATCCATTTGTATTTTAAAATTGCGTTAATATACATTATTTGCATATAAGCACATCACTCTACCATTGATTAATCTAAGAGGCTTTTAAAATTGTATTAATGTCAACGTCGATGTTGCTAACACAGCTGACACCGTCATTGTTGACATTGTCACTATTAACATTGCGAACACCACTAACATTTTTCGTGTCAGCGTTGACGCTTATGTCGGATGTCGCTGACATCGGAGATGCTGACGCTCATTTTGGCTGACGCTGATGTCGGCTGACGCCGACATCGGAGATGCTGACACTGATGTTGGTTGACGCCGACGTCGAAGATGCTTTTTTTCCGTGTCAGAAGCACTGACATTGACATTGCTGATACCGTCATCGGAGATGCTGACAATTACGTTGCCGACGTCAACATTGGAGATGCTGACGTTGACATCAGAGATGCTGATGCTCCTGACGCTGACATCAGAGATGCGAACATTGTCAACGCCGACATTCGAGATGCTGATGCTCCTGACGCTGACATTAGAGATGTCAGCTGACGCCGACATCGGAGATGTTGTTGACACCGACATTCCTTACATCGTTGACACTGACATCGGAGATGCTGACGCCGACGTAAAAAATCCTTTTTTCCGTGTCAGCAGCACTAACGTTGACATTGCTGATGCCGACATCGAAGATGCTGACATTGATGGTAACATTGCTGACGTCAGCATCGAAGATGCTGACATTGCTAACGTTGACATTGGAGATGCTGACACTGATGTTGATGTTGCTAATGTCAACATCGGAAATATTGACACTGCTGACGCTGACATCGGAGATGTCGGCTGACGCCGACATCAATGTTGCGGACGTTGTTGACGCCGACGTCGGAGATTCTTTTTTGTGTGTCAATGCTTCTTTTTTTCGTGTAAGCACTGATATTGTTGACACTGCTGAAACTATCACCATTAACATTACGAACACCACTAACATTTTTCGTGTCAACGCTGACGATGATGTCGGCTGACGCCGACATCAGAGATGCTGACGCTCATTTTGGCTAACGCTGATATCGGCTGACGCCGACATTGGAGATGCTGACGCTGATAAGCTCAAACTTATACAATACTCTAATAAAAGAAATGGTAAAAGATAAAGCTTTTGCATATCAACAGCTAAATGTCAATATTTAAGCTAAATGTCAACATTTAAGCTAAATGTCAACATTTAATAAAAGATAAAGATTACAAATAAGATCATTCTCAAAATTGATATCATATTACATGAGATGATATGCTCAAACTTCTACAATCCTCTAATAAAAAAAATGGTAAAAGATAAAGCTTTTGCACATCAACGGCTAAATGACAATATTTAAGCTAAATGTCAACATTTAATAAAAGATAAAGATTACAAATAAGATCGATCTCAAAATTGATATCATATTACATGAGATGATAAGCTCAAACTTCTACAATCTTCTAGTAAAAGAAATGGTGAAAGATAAATCTTTTGCACATCAACGGCTAAATGTCAACATTTAAGCTAAATGTCAACATTTAATAAAAGATAAAGATTACAAATAAGATCATTCTAAAAATTGATATCATATTACATGAGATGATAAGCTCAAACTTATACAATCTTCTAACAAAAGAAATGGTAAAAGATAAATCTTTTGCACATCAACGGCTAAATGTCAACACTTAAGCTAAATGTCAACATTCTATAAAAGATAAAGTTTACAAATAAGATCATTCTTAAAATTGATATCATATTACATGAGATGAGAAACTCAGACTTCTACAATCCTCTAATAAAAGAAATGGTAAAAGATAAAGTTTTTGCACTTCAATGGCTAAATGTCAACATTTAAGCTAAATGTTAACATTTAATAAAAGATAAATTTTATAAATAAGATCATTCTCAAAATTGATATCATATTACATAAGATGATAAGCTCAAATTTCTACAGTCCTCTAATAAAAGAAATGGTAAAAGATAAAGCTTTTGCACATCAATGGCTAAATGTCAACATTTAATCTAAATGTCAACATTTAAGCTAAATGTCAACGTTTAAGTTGAATGTCAACATTTAATAAAAGATAAAGTTTACAAATAAGATTATTCCCAAAATTGATATCATATTAAATGAGATGAGAATATCAAACTTCTATAATCATCTAATAAAAGAAATGGTAAAAGATAAAGCTTTTGCACATCAACGACTAAATGTCAACATTTAAGCTAAATGTCAACATTTAAGCTAAATGTCAACATTTAAGCTAAATGTCTATATTTAATAAAAGATAAAGTTTACAAATAAGATCATTCCCAAAATTGATATCATATTACATGAGATGAGATAATCATCTAATAAAAGAAATGTTAAAAGATAAAGCTTTTGCACATCAACGACTAAACGTCAAAATTTAGGCTAAATGTCAACATTTAATAAAAAAAATTATATGTTAGCACTTTCTGTTATGCAAATATAACCTGATGTTATGCAAATATAATATTATGTTATGCAAATATAATATTATGTTATGCAAGCTTAAAGAACCTTATGGAAAGAATATGCACATGCATTTGTATTTTAAAATTGCATTAATATATATTATTTGCACATAAGCACATCACTCTAGCATTGATTGATCTAAGAGGCTTTTAAAATTGGATTAATGTCAACATCGATGTTGCTGACACCGCTGACACCGACATTGTTGACATTGTCATTATTAACATTGCGAACACCACTAACATTTTTCGTGTCAGCGTTGACGCTGATGTCGGATGTCGCTGACATCAGAGATGTTGACGCTCATGTTGGCTGACGCTGATGTCGGCTGACGCCGACATCGGAGATGCTGACACTGATGTTGGCTGACAACGACGTCGAAGATGCTTTTTTTCCGTGTCAGAAGCACTGACATTGACATTGCTGATACCGTCATCGGAGATGCTGACAATTACGTTGCCGATGTCAACATCGGAGATGCTGATGCTGACATCGGAGAAGCCGCCTGGCGCCGACATCAATGCTGCTGAAGCTGCTGACGTTGACATTAGGGATGCTTTTTTTCGTGTCAACGCTTCTTTTTTTCCTGTTAGCACTGACGCTAACATTGTCGACGCCGACATTCGAGATGCTGATGCTCCTGACGCTGACATCAGAGATGTCAGCTGACGCCGACATCGGAGATGTTGTTGACACCGACATTTCTTACATCGTTGACAATGACATCGGAGATGATGACGCCGACGTCAAAAATCCTTTTTTCCGTGTCAACAGCACTAACGTTGACATTGCTGATGCCGACATCGAAGATGCTGACATTGATGCTAACGCTGCTGACGTCAGCATCGAAGATGCTGACACTGCTAACGTTGACATTGGAGATGCTGAGACTGATGTTGATGTTGCTAACGTCAACATCGAAAATATTGACACTCTTGACGCTGACATCGGAGATGTCGGCTGACACCGACATCAATGTTGCGGACGTTGTTGATGCCGACGTCGAAGATGCTTTTTTTTTTGTAAATCCTTCTTTTTTTCGTGTAAGCACTGATATTGTTGACACTGCTGAAACTGTCACCATTAACATTGCGAACACCACTAACATTTTTCGTGTCAGCGCTGACGATGATATCGGCTGACACCGACATCAGAGATGCTGACGCTCATTTTGGCTGACGCTGATGCCGGCTGACGCCGACATCGGAGATGCTGACGCCGATAAGCTCAAACTTGTACAATACTCTAATAAAAGAAATGGTAGAAGATAAAGCTTTTACACATCAACGGCTAAATGTCAATATTTAAGCTAAATGTCAATATTTAAGCTAAATGTCAACATTTAACCTAAATGTCAACATTTAATAAAAGATAAAGATTACAAATAAGATTATTCTCAAAATTGATATCATATTACATGAGATGATAAGCTCAAACTTCTACAATCCTCTAATAAAAGAAATTGTGAAAGATAAAGCTTTTGCACATCAACGGCTAAATGTCAAAATTTAAGTTAAATGTCAACATTTAAGCTAAATATCAACATTTAAGCTAAATGTCAACATTTAAGCTAAATTTCAACATTTAAGCTAAATTTCAACATTTAAGCAAAATGTCCCCATTTAATAAAAGATAAAGTTTACAAATAAAATCGTTCTCAAAATTGATATCATATTACATGAGATGATAAGCTCAAACTTCTACAATCCTCTAATAAAAGAAATGGTAAAAGATAAAGCTTTTATACATCAACGACTAAATGTTAACATTTAAGCTAAAAGTCAACATTCAATGAAAGATAAAGTTTACAAATAAGATCATTCTCAAAATTGATATCATATTGCTTGAGATAAGAAACTCAAACTTCTACAATCCTCTAATAAAAGAAATGGTAAAATATAAAGCTTTTGCACATCAACGGCTAAATGACAATATTTAAGCTAAATGTCAACATTTAAGCTAAATGTCAACATTTAATAAAAGATAAAGATTACAAATAAGATCATTTAAAAATTGATATCATATTACATGAGATGAGAAACTCAAACTTCTACAATCCTCTAATAAAAGAAATGGTAAAAGATAAAGTTTTTGCACTCCAACGGCTAAATGTCAACAATTAAGCTAAATGTTAACATTTAATAAAAGATAAAGTTTACAAATAAGATCATTCTCAAAATTGATATCATATTACATGAGATGATAAGCTCAAATTTTTACAATCCTCTAATAAAAGAAATGGTAAAAGATAAAGCTTTTGCACATCAATGGCTAAATGTCAACATTTAATCTAAATGTCAACATTTAAGCTAAATGTCAACGTTTAAGTTGAATGTCAACATTTAATAAAAAATAAAGTTTACTAATAAGATCATTCTCAAAATTGATATCATATTACATGAGTTCATAAGCTCAAATTTTTACAATCCTCTAATAAATGAAATGGTAAAAGATAAAGCTTTTTCACATCAATGGCAAAAGGTCAACATTTAATATAAATGTCAACATTTAAGCTAAATGTCAACGTTTAACTTGAATGTCAACATTTAATAAAAGATAAAGTTTACAAATAAGATCATTTCCAAAATTGATATCATATTACATGAGATGAGAATATAAAATTTCTATAATCATCTAATAAAAGAAATGATAAAAGATAAAGTTTTTGCACATCAACGACTAAATGTCAACATTTAAGCTAAATGTCAAAATTTAATAAAAGATAAAGTTTACAAATAAGATCATTCCTAAAACTGGTATCATATTACACGAGATGAGAATATCAAACTTCTATAATCATCAAATAAATGAAATGTTAAAAGATAAAGCTTTTGCACATCAACGGCTAAATGTCAAAATTTAGGGTAAATGTCAATATTTAATAAAAGATAAAGTTTACAAATAACATCATTCTCAAAATTGATATCATATTACATGAGATGAGAATATCAAACTTCTATAATCATCTAATAAAAGAAATGGTAAAAGATAAAGCTTTTGCACATCAACGACTAAATGTCAACATTTAAGCTAAAATGTCAACATTTAAGCTAAAATGTCAACATTTAAGCTAAATGTCAATATTTAATATTAAATGTTGACATTTAAGGTAAATGTTAACATTTAATGAATTTCGAAAGTTTCCAAAAGATGTCATCATTTACAAGCTAAGTTTCAAGACACATATTTTGCATTTCCAAAAGATGTCAGCATTTCCAGAAACTACTGCTAGATGTTTGCAACAACAGTAAAGGCATCGAAAAAAAGAACGATTAAACACCAGAAAAAAAAAGATTAAGCTTCACAACTACAACAGCTGGATGTTTAATACTTGAAACAGTAGAATCTCTTAAACCTTATAATACAGGAACAAATTTAAGCAAATAATGTGAAAACTCATATTCCTCCAGCAATAAGTCTTACACAAAAAAAAAGAGGAACCTACGGTTCAAAAAGGCAATGAAGAAGTTTGACATTAGGATTAAAATTGGCATAAACAAGAATTGGTAAATCGATTTCGAATCTTCGACCAAATAAATAGATAAACAAAGGAGAGACAATGAATGAGAATATGGGTGAGAGTCGCAAATCAACGTGGAGTCGCAAATCCAATTAAAAAACAAGCAATCTGAATTAAAAAAAAAGTTGAAAAAGAAGAAGTTTATGTTCTGAATAGGTAAATATATAGATGTGGTGATTAAACCAAAGTATAAGAAGGATAAGACCAAACTATGAGTCTTGCCCGAAAAATTACATCTAGACCACCAAGGTCAAACCACAAAAAGTCTTACATCATGAACCTACCCACAAAAGTCCTACCCGACAAGATTACATCTCCACTCACACCTCATGCTTACTCACACAACCCTACCACATGATAGCGTCACAAACCTAATGCCCAGAACTCCCAAACCAATTCATCGGAAGGGGAAAACACTTGACTGAGATCGTAACACAATCACTCCCCGGTCCACACCAATACAAGCATAGTGTTAAGCCCATTATCTAAAGTAGTCGGTCGATGTGGGAGAACGAAGGCGCTACAAATTCGAGAGTAAATTAATCCCCAATGACAAAAAGGAACACGGGGCAATAAAACAACATCAAGCAACATGCTGACCCACCTCCAACTAGCAGGAGACATCAAAACCAATGACCAGGGAGAAGCCACGAATTCAGCTCAATTAAAAATAAAAATACTGGGCCCCACGCTGGTCAAAGGTGTTGAGAATCACAACCAGACAAAGCAGACAGGTCAGCAGCCAGCACAAGCGCAACAGCACAGCACAATCGCTCAGAGAAACCGGCGCCGGACTCAGACTTCAACAGACCGCACCACGAGCACACAACATTGGTTGCACCACCACAGGCAAGAACAACACCCAACAGCAGCCACCACCACAATCGGAACAGATTAGAAACCGCTGACAGTACACGGGCCACACCCCAACAGATCTGAGAAGCACCCAACGCCTCCAAAAAAACCAGCGAATAGCAGATCGAGCCAGGAAACAGCACCCCGACGGGTAGATCTGAAGTAGCAAGGTGAGAAGTACAAACCTGAAAATCCGAACCAGCCACGACCCACCTCCGAGTCGACGAGAGCAAAAGCAAGGGGAAAGGCAGGTCCCGCATCCAGGGGGGCCGTTGTTGCAGCCCCGTCTCACCAACTGGTTGCCCACACGGACCACCATCCCGCACCTCCGCTCCCCAAGTTTCCTGGTGCCGGTAGATTCTCAAGTTTGAACCACCCAACAAGCCACCCGACCCGATAGAGCACCACCCAACAGCAGATCTGCCACAGGGGAGGGAAACGATGAAGAGAACCCAGATCTGAGATCCACAAGTCCCCACGAACAAGAACTTAGATCTGAGAGCCACACCGTCGAACCCAGCCCAGAGCTCTATCTCCCGAAGCTGCCGGATACTCCTCAGAAGCTCCTCAAGAACACGAAAACAGCAAGGACGAAACCCCCAGATCAGGCCACCGAGGAGAAAACGCAAACAGGCGCTCAGATCCAGTACCCAAACCGCCGAGATCCACCCAGCTCTAGGCAAATCAGAGGGAGGATAAACAGTTCCGAACCCCAAGGGATTGTCCTCCTGACCCACACCCAAACAAATACCATAAAACGAGGGTAGGGATCGGAGGATGGGCCAAAGCGAGTAGAAAAACTCATTTCTCTCTTTTGAGGGTTCTCTACCGCATGAAAAGAATAGAAGAAGTTTATGTTGTGCAAATATAAGTTACTGTTATGCAAATAGAACTTTATGATATGCACAAATAACAATCTGTTGTGCAAATTGTTAATGCTGACACCAGATGTCAACAACATTGTTTGTACCTCTTAATTTAAAGTAAATGATGTGACAAATCATATAAAAGAATGAACTAATCATATAAAAGCAAATGTAAAAGTATGCAAATGTAAAAATATGATATGCAATTATAAATTGATGATATACATATAT
This sequence comes from Persicaria maculosa, assembly GCA_963922045.1. Lineage (NCBI taxonomy): Eukaryota > Viridiplantae > Streptophyta > Magnoliopsida > Caryophyllales > Polygonaceae > Persicaria > Persicaria maculosa. The sequence continues at coordinate 22,719,605 of OY998254.1, forward strand.
AAGATTAAAATATGCATAAATTTATTCATGTTGTACATATATAAGATTATTGATATCTATTACTTAGATTTTAATTTTTAGTAAACAAAAATAAGTTGGGGAAATACAAATTGATGTTGTGAAAATGTATGATTAAAATATGCAAATATAAATTGATGTTGTGCAAATGTAAAAGTATAATATGCAATTATAAATTGATGATATGCAAATATAAGATTAAAATATGCAAATATAAATTGATGATATGCAAATGTAAAAGTATAATATGCAATTATAAATTATTAGAAAATCGCACTAATATATCTTATTATTGAACAATTATTAGAAAATTTTGTAAATTACTAGAATTATTATAAATTTTAGCCTATGCGGGATTCGAACCCACGTATTTGCGCATAAGCACATCGCTCTACCATTGAGCTAAAAGGCTTTTAATTATATTATAACATAACATTCAGATAAACAAATAAGAGTTATGTTCACGCCACGACCAAAAAAGGACAAAAAAAAGTAGGAACTCCTAATAAATAGTACACATTTGTATGCACATCACCAAACTAGATTCCTCTAATCCACTCATAATGTGCAAAAATAAAAAATAATGGTAATTAGCAAAGGAAGGCAGACGGATTCATAACAGAGAGACAAAACATTATGGTCAAGCTGCATAAAGTAGTGAACAACACAACTCTAACACTGAAAATGAAAAATATTATCAATATATCTTCGAATGCCTTCTTTACTGCACAATAGTTTAAAATAGAGAAGGCAAAACTAAGAACAAATTACAATAGTTCAGAAACTAAATAATGAGATGATCAATCAGAAATAGTTCAGAAACTACACATTTTTTATTAGGATGGAATTGTCAAATTACCTAGAAAATCCCCTTTTCCTCCATAATTTGATAAGCTCTTCGGAAGCTTTCTCCCCAGCTTTGGAAGATTTGCAAGCTTTATGGACAGCGGATCCATCCATGTCAACAACAATTTCTGATGTCTCATAGCTTAGAATGTGTTCTTTTGTGTCGACTGGGTGGCTGATTGAATCACCAGAACTTGGTTGTTCCTGCAGAAGCAAAGTTTTGAGAGTGAAACAATCTTCTAATTATATGGTGTCAGTGCATACATAAGTTGTATGAAAAAAGATTGTTGACAGACTAGCAAGCAATTGTCACTTATGTCAAACACACTCAAAAGACCAAGCAAACCGAAATTGAAAGAGCCGTCTTCAGTTGTAGGCACTGACTTGCCGACACATATTAACTTGGAGAAAACGATCACCTTCAGAGTGATGAAAAACAAGCTCAATGATAATGCAACTGATGCATATCAATATGAACATGATAGCCATTGTAAATTTGGCATAAAAAATGCACAATCAACACTATTCCATTAACAAGGAAAAATGCAGAGAAACCTCCTGCATTCTGAGCATATACATAACAGGCAGCCATTCAAAGATAATTTATAAATTTTAGATGGGAGTTCAGTTCACTACATGTTTAGTTTCCAGAAGAAAGCTAACTCGGCGTGCAGGTTTCATTTATAAATTGTATCTTATAAGATCCTAATAGCTAAGTAATTCATGACAATGCTATGATTGCTGAAGGATATACTAACTTGTATACTTGATCTTTATTTTTTACAAATACACTTAGAAAAGATCAATATAAGAGTTGAGTTCCTTGTTAGGAAGAAAATCAAGTATGAAATATAAATCTCAAATTCGACTCCCTGATCTCCACAAATTAATTACAAGACTTCCTCCCGCTGTAGTAGAAGGTAGCCAAGATCGATCCACGAGGAAGCGTGTCAGCGCCCGCCTTTTCAGTTCCAAACTCAGTAGAAACAATAAAACACAGAAGAAAGCAGAAATAACATAGAAAAGTAGAAAATAAAGCAAATGCAGCAGCTTTGGTCGATATCGACCTACTATTACTCGATATCGAGTAAGAAAATCAACCAACAGAACTCGAAATCGATTGGAATAGAAACAAAGTTCGCAACTTTTCGAAGAAAAAATTCGAAACTTGTGAAATAAATCAATAAACTAAAGACTTCCAAGATCAGGGTTTCAACACCACAACGATAACCATGTAAAATAACACATAAAGGCATAAAAGATCATGCTTTTCATCAAATAACTTTCGTTATTAACAAATACGAATATAGAGGCTTTTGCATAAACCCTAATTATTACTAACCCTTTTTCATATAATTAACCCAAATTGTATTCAGATCACTTTTGCTTCAATAACACAAACAAGGACCACCTTCAACTTTCGCAAAAGAATCATGCTCATAGGGATAGAAGACGAATTGCATCAAAAGATTGAACCTTTACTGCATCACCTCACATGGCTACCGTCGGGCTCACCCCGACCCTAAAAGTTGGGTGACTACTCGCTCTTTATCATCAAGAAAGACATCAATAATAAAAGGGAACTAAATTGCATTAAATAAAATAAAAGAAAGCTTACAACCAATTGAAGCCAAATCGTCTCTCAATTCTCTTGCTTCTCCTCGCCACAAGCTCTCTCTTTATGTAACTAATTGTCTCTTAAATTGAATTGGAATTGAATGACAAGAAATCAGCCCCTAAGGCCTTATTTATAGGCTTCATTCAAAGCTAATCTAGGAAAGAAACTCTATCTATATCTATATCTATCTATCTAAATACTTAAAGATTAAATAATGGAAATAATGGAAATAAAGGAAATAAATCAACAAAGAACTATATCTAAAGTAGATAAATATCTCTTCCAACTTGATAGATCTTGATAGAGTCTCCTCTTGTGGATATCTCAATTGGATTTTGGATAGAACTTTGATTAGAACTCGGACTAGCTCGAAATCGGCCACTGGTGGTCAACTCGATATCGACTTGCAATTTCTTCACTTCACTTTAGCAAATCGATCTCGGCTTCCAGGAAATGAACATCGACCAATGTTACTCGATATCGACTAGGTCAAGTCGATATCGACCTACATATTTCTTGCTCAGCTTCTCTTTGTCGATTCCTGATCTTGGCTCGATTTTGGGTACTCGATATCGACTTGGTTTCCTCGATATCGACTTACTCCTTTCTCCTTCACTCGATTCTGGCCAACTCTGGTGAATATCGACTGCTTTACTCGATATCGACAAGCCTAGGTCGATATTGACCAGTGTGTGTCGACTCGGTTTTCTCGTTTCCAGCTCGATTTGTCCTGGTTCTGCTACTCCTTGACCTCGGACTTTCTATAGTTGACTTAGAGCTTTTCCCCCTTTCTCTGAACTGTTGTAAATTGCCTCGATTTTTGCGAAATTAAACAGAAACTGGTGTAGATTCCATAATTTGGCAAATAAACATAAACTACATAGATTCTGAACTATTCTAGCCCAAATGCATGAAATGTACGCAGAAAACGATATAAAAGTAAGTGTAAAACATGGCAAATTAGGCTCACAACAAACACCCCATACTTAAGCTTGCTTGTCCTCAAGCAATACTTTTAATTGTCATACACGGGAAGAAATCAAAACTCTCAACATATTGGATTCATTCTCATATGTCCCTGCAATCAATTACCATCCTCGAAAAGGTACTAGTGCCACAAATCCATGCATGTGCAATTAAAAATCAACATCTACTCACAAAAGGAGGGTTATGCAAAACAATTCATTCATGACAAAGCACCAATAATCAAGAGGACTTTAATTTAGCTCAAATAAGGAGTAGATTGGTAAAAGGCTAAAGGTGGGCAAATTTTTGGCAATGTGGTGCTAATGATCTTGGGAAATGGAGTACTTTCCAAACTTCCATACCACATTCCTTCCTTCCTTTGATTTCTCACCTTTCACTCATTCGCTCAATGCTTTTTTCAACATTATGCTTTTACCTCTCTAACCTCAGCACTGCCTTCTCGCGAGTCGCAAACATGGGTGTCATGAATGGCCCCGGATACTTGATGCTTCGGACTCCTCACATATGTGTCCCATCTCGCCGAACTATTATCTCAGCGAGCAGGGTCAATCTACCTTTATCTCCTGAGGTGATTGGATTTTCTTTCACTCATTAAATTTTCCATAATTTTTTCAATTTCCTGCCAAACTCCAAATATGATAACCACACAAACACCATATAATAATCTCCATAATGTAGCTTTCATTCTCAACATAATCCCCGGATGGAAATAAGGTAGAAAATGGTCCATATTGAGATCATGTGGAGCATAATATGAAATAAGGCTCAATATGGCTTTTGTAATGCATAAGCATAGGTAAGGCTAGGATATAACAATATGAGCATTATATGGAAAATATAAAGTCCTCCATCCTCTTATTCTGCAACATGTCAAAAGCAATTTCAAATTTTACCTCATTTCATGGTTTTCAAGAAAAATATGCACTTCATTGTGACTTACCTTTACTAGGCAATTTCATGCTATATCTCTAATGAATCCAATTTTGCATCGTCGATTTCAATTAAAGCTTCCATGACACTTATCAAAAATTTTCAATGGGGGTCCTTTTTCTAAACTTTGGAAAACATGCATATAAGCACATAAATAAATAATGAATTCCAAAATAGCCATGTATAAGCAATTCAAGAAATAAATTCTAAATATGCACACTTATGGTCAAATATATCAAATATGCACAAAGTAAGCCCTTCCTCCACCCCATACTTAAACATTACAGTGTCCTCACTGTATAAAAAATAAGGGTAAAGAAAGAAAACTCACTAGACAGGTGTGATAGATGTCAGAAATCGAATGCAAGTGTTGTAGGGTGGTCGATTTCGAGTTACTATGGTCGATATCGACCTACTGTACTCGATTTCGACTTGCTGCATTCTTCCTTGTAACTGGAAGATTAGAGGAGAAATACCCACAATAGAAAATAATGTCCAAAACCAAAAACAAAAGCAACAATGTCCAAAAATCCCAAAAACTAAATGTCTATTTACAAGCTCTAGACTTTATAGTGATCGCTAGGCCGACTTTCTCCATTAAGCTCAAGGTGGCATCTATAGGGCCCATGTAGCTTGGGCTTCAAACAGGACTCCATTCTTGTCCATCAGCTGTATTCCTCCTGAATGGATCTTGTTCACCGTGAAAGGGCCCATCTTCTTCTTTTTGAATTTGTTTGGGAACCAATGATCATTTGATTTGGAACATAGACATTGTCTCCATCTTCATATTCCTTGGGCTCATCATTGGAAATCCTACATAAGCGCACATACCAAAGCAAACCTCTCTCATGTATAGATAAATCATTAATGGAAATAGGAGATGAAAGATCCATACCTTGGCTTACCTTTGGAGAATCGGAATTCGGGACTTCTGGAGAATCTGGTCGATATCGAGTAGGGTTACTCGATATCGAGTTCTGCAGCTCTGGTGGAGTGTCAGTCAATGCAGAAGAAGGCATGTCGATTTGATCTTTTCGATATCGACCAGGATTGGTCGATATCGAGTCACTTGGCTCGAATTCAAATGGATTTGGCTCAACAGGAGGAATCGACTCGATGTGGATAGGTCGATATTGACCTAGCTCGGTCGATATCGAGTGCTCTGGCTCGATTTTGCCTTGCTCAATTTCTGGGGGAGATGTCTCGACATGGGGAGGTCGATATCGGGCTGTGGTGGTCCATATCGACCTGTTCTGTGGGCCCGTCGATTTTTCCTGGTCGATTTCGAACCCATACTTAAGACCTAGCAAAGCATCCGAAAAATAGTTAGTCCATATTGACGTACCTTGGTCTAAGTCGGTGGATTCTCTACTTCTTCGTTTAGGATGTCCATGATCTCCTCCACCTGGGTTTCCATATCCCTCTTTTCTAGCTCTTTGGGGGTCATGTTTCTTACCTTAGGCTCCCCGCAAGTGATGTAACCAGCTGATATGAACTTTACCTCTTCCATGGGACCTGTATGCCTTTCAGTTTTATTAAAGGAATACTCAATTACCTCATCGCTAATGTTGAAAGTGAGCACTCCCTTTCTTACGCTTATGTTGGCATCCAGCGTCGCCAAGAAGGGCCTTCCTAGAATAATTGGACAAGCAGGGTCCTCCGCCATATCAATAACTGAGAAATCAGTAGGGATGGAGAACTTACCTACTTGTACTGCCACATTGTCCACCATGCCTGTTGGAATGACCACCGTGTTGTTCTCCATGTAAAGTTTAGCATCCACATGCTCTAGAGCACCTATCTTAATCTTGGACCGGATTGATAAAGGCATTATACTCACACTGGCTCCCAAGTCACATAAAGCATTAAATTTATATTGACCAAATCCAATGGTTATAGCAAACTTACCTGGATCTGGCCTTTTCTCAAGAACGTCCATCTGGCTGCATTCCTCTGCGATCTCAGCCATTGATCGCTTTTTGCTCAGAATCTCCTTTAGGAAATTGACGTAGGATGGCATCTCATTAAGAGCTTCTATGAAGGGAATTGTGACATTGAGCCTTTGAGGCATCTTGATGAAATGCTGGAACTTCTTCTCTGCTGGATCCTTTGGAGATTTCGTCGGGAAAGGCAGCTTTTTCTTCGTCGGAGGTGCAGAAGTCGAGTGGGGATGGTCGAAATCGACTGGCGCTTGGTCGATATCGACCTGTGTCTGGTCGATATCGAGTTGATCTGCTGGCCTCAGGATTTGCTGAGGAGTTGGGTCGATATCGACTAGTGGTGGGTCGATATCGACTGGGGACTGGTCGATATCGACTGGGTTAGTCGATATCGACTGGTCCAGTGCCCGTTTCCTCCGTCGTTTTCTCCGGCGTTTGCATCTATCACCCACTCTTTAGGTTTATGGCAGTCACCTGTCTAGTAGATTTACCTTTAGGGTTAGGTTCAGAGGTTCCAGGGAGCGTACCTGATTGTTTGGGGACGGATACCGCCATCTGGCCAATCTGTGTGTCAATCGATTTCCTCCAGATATCGATTTCCCTAAGCCTAGAGTTTACACCATGCATCTGAGTGTAGATAGAATTGATGGACAACTTGGTGTCTGAATGGTTTCTCTGCATCTCCTCAATGATGGTCTGCAGGTCATCCTTCTTACCTTCTCTGTCAAGGTGACCAGGAGCTCTGTAGGGAAGGGGATTCTGATGCTGGGGCTGGCAATAGTAGCTCTAGTTCTGGTTCTGATGTTGTGTTGAGTACTTTCCCCCCACATACCTTACCTCTTCGTGGGTCTCTCCTTGGTGTACTTGATCGACGTGTGGGCACGCAGTAGTATTGTGCCTCACAGACCCACATTCCAAACAAGGTTTATCTTTAGAGAGGAATTTAACTTGTTTGGTGAGACGCCGTACCTGATCGTTGTGGAAATTTTCCCTGACGTCCGGATCAACCTCCTTTGATGGCACATACAATGGCATAGATGGGGCAGGCCTTTCATACCTTTCGTCAGAAGCGGCCGCAGAAGTCCCATAGGTGTTGTCGTAGTTTGCCAACGTCCTAAATACCTCCCATGCTCGGCGTGGAGTGTATCCAAGATACTCATAGTTGATGTAGTTGTTGATCTGATCCTTAGTAGGCGCATCCAGGAAATTGAAGATGATCTCCTGGATGACATAGGGCGGCTAGCCATGTGTAGGGCAGGACTTCAGAAGCCTCTTGTAGCGTTCCCAGACTTGTGCTAATGGTTCCCCTGGCTTTTGTCTGAAATCTGTGATTTGTTGTCAGAGGGCAGCTGTCTTTGCAGGTGGAAAGAACTTGTTGAGGAACATCTCCTGTAGTTCGTTCCAAGTGTGAATTGATTGTGCAAGCAATCCATCCAGCCACTGTTGTGCTATTCCTGCAAGGGACCAACGAAAAGCCTTTAGTTTTAAATATTCCAAATTAGCACCATCAGTTATAGCTTCACATAAGTCTATAAAAGTGGTGACATGCTCTAAAGGACATTCATTAATTCTTCCCCTAAATTGACTCTTTCTAATTTCAGTAATAAAAGAAGGACGAATTTCAAAATTAATAGCGGGAAGAACGATCGCTGATTCTGGAACATCCAGAGTGAGATGCAGATATTCCTTTGCGTTGGCTGGAATTTGCCCCATCTGCTCCTCGAGTTCTCTTCTCGCGTTGACCTCGCGATCTACCCTTGCCTCTCACCGTTGCTGCATATTCCACCTCTCATCGGGCATCTTCATCTTCTCTGATGGTGAATGCCTCAATTTGTTGGCGGAGTTGCTCAAGCTCCTATGCAGGTGTGAGATGGACCACGTTCTCGTTGTTGGGATTCGACATGAGTCTTTTCCTTAGCCTTTGCTGAAGATGGAAAAAGCGTTCAGGCTCGAGAATAGGGTCTATAGGCATACGATCAGTTCTTCGCATGCACCTGAAAAGCAAAATAAAAAATAAGCAAGTAAAAAGAAACTAAAAAGATAAAGCAAATACAAAGAAAAGAAATAGAACTAAAAGGGGCATGATTGATGGCTTCCCCGACAACGGCGCCAATTTGCTATGAGGAAAATCAAGTTTGAAACATAAATCTCAAATTCGACTCCCTTATCTCCGCAAATTAATTACAAGACTTCCTCCCACTGTAGTAGAAGGTAGTCAGGATCGATCCACGAGGAAGCGTGTAGGCGTCCGCCTTTTCAATTCCAAACTCAGGAGAAATAGTAAAACACAGAAGAAATCAGAAATAACAGAGAAAAGCAGAAAATAAAGCAAAGGCAGCAGCTTTGGTCGATATCGACCTACTGTTACTCGATATCGAGTAAGAAAATCGACCAATAGAACTCGAAATCGACTGGAACAGAAACAAAGTTCGCAACTTTTCGCAGACAGAATTCGAAACTTGTGAAATAAATAAATAAACTAAAGACTTCCAAGATCAGGGTTTTAACACCACAACGATAACCATGTAAAATAACACATAAAGGCATAAAAGATCATGCTTTTCATCAAATAACTTTCGTTATTAACAAATAGGAATATAGAGGCTTTCGCATAAACCCTAATTGTTACTAACCCTTTTTCACATAATTAACCCAAGTTGTATTAAGATCACTTTCGCTTCAACAACACAAACAAGGATCACCTTCAACTTTCACAAAAGAATCATGCTCATAGGGATAGAAGACAAATTGCATCAAAAGATTGAACCTGTACCGCATCACCTCACATGGCTACCGTCGGGCTCACCCCGACCCTAAAAGTTGGGTGTTTACTCGCTCTTTATCGTCAAGAAATACATCAATAATAAGAGGGAACTAAATTGCATTAAATAAAATAAAAGAAAGCTTACAACAAATCGAAGCCAAATCGTCTCTCAATTCTCTTGCTCCTCCTCGCCACAAGCTCTCTCTCTCTCTCTCTATGTAACTAATTGTCTCTGGAATTGAATTGGAATTGAATGACTAGAAATCAGCCCCTAAGGCCGAGCAGAAACCGAAAACCAAAAAAAAATAGTCGATCTCGACCAGGCTTCCTCGACGTCGACCAACAGTCCTCGACGTCGACCAAGTTTAGTCGATTTCGAGTAAAAAAGAAACTAAAGATCGAGACTTTAAAATAAATAAACTAAAATTTTGTAAATAAAATCAATAAACTAAAATACTTCCAAGAACAAGGTTTCAATACCACACAGATAACCATGCAAAATAACACATAAAGGCATAAAAGATCATGCTTTTCTTCAAATAACTTTCGTTATTAACAAATAGGAATATAGAGGCTTTCGCATAAACCCTAATTGTTACTAACCCTATTTCACATAATTAACCCAAGTTGTATCAAGTTCACTTTCACTTCAATAACAAAAACAAGGATCACCTTCAACTTTCGCAAACGAATCATGCTCTGAAACGGTGCAAAAGAATCATGCTCATAGGGATAGAAGACGAATTGCATCAAAAAATTGAACCTTTACCGCATCACCTCACATGGCTACCATCGGTCTCACTCCGACCCTAGAAGTTGGGTGACTACTCGCTCTTCATCATCAAGAAAGACATCAATAATAAAAGGGAACTAAATTGCATTAAATAAAATAAAAGAAAGCTTACAACCAATCGAAGCCAAATCGTCTCTCAATTCTCTTGCTCCTCCTCTCCACAAGCTCTCTCTCTCTCTCTCTCTCTCTCTCTCTCTCTCTCTCTCTCTCTCTATGTAACTAATTGTCTCTGGAATTGAATTGGAATTGAATGACTAGAAATCAGCCCATAAGGCCTTATATATAGGCTTCATTCCAAGCTAAAGGAAAGAAACTCTATCTATATCTATATCTATCTATCTAAATACTTAAAGATTAAATAATGGAAATAAAGGAAATAAATCAACAAAGAACTATATCTAAAGTAGATAAATATCTCTTCCAACTTGATAGATCTTGATAGAATCTCCTCTTGTGGATATCTCCATTGGATTTTGGATAGAACTTTGACTAGAACTCGGACTAGCTCGAAATCGGCCACTGGTGGTCAACTCGATATCGACTAGTGTCACTCGATATCGACTTGCAATTTCTTCAGTTCACTTTAGCAACTCGATCTCGGCTTCCAGGAGATGAACATCGACCAATGTTACTCGATAACGACTGGGTCAAGTCGATATCGACCTATGTCTTTCTTGCTCAGATTCTCTTGGTCGATTCCTGATCTTGGCTCGATTTTGGTTACTCAATATCGACTTGGTTTCCTCGATATCGACTTACTCCTTTCTCCTTCACTCGATTCTGGCCAACTCTGGTGAATATCGACTGCTTTACTCGATATCGACCAGTGTGTGTCGACTCAGTTTTCTCGTTTCTAGCTTGATTTGTCCTGGTTCCGCTACTCCTTGACCTCGGACTTTCTGTAGTTGACTTCGAGCTTTTCCCCCTTTCTCTGAACTGCAGTAAATTGCCTCGATAATATGGCAAATAGAAACTGCATAGATTCTAAACTATTCCATAATTTGGCAAATAAACATAAACTGGTGTAGATTCCATAATTTGGCAAATAAACATAAATTGCATAGATTCTGAACTATTCTAGCCCGAATGCATGAAATGTATGCAGAAAACGAAATAAAAGTAAGTGTAAGACATGCCAAATTAGGCTCACAACATTTCTCCAAAACTCAGCTACTTCTTACTAGTGCAACACCTAACACACCAAAAAGTGTTGTCATCATCTTATAATTGCACATCAAACTCAGGTTTATGATACAAGTGCAATACTTAACACATCAAAAAGTGTTGGCATCACCTTATATTTGCACATCTAACTCAGCTACAATGAGGTCGTGCTATTTCAGTTATATCACACATACTAGAAGCTTAAATAATTTCTAGTCAGGGTTATGAGACAACATTTAATGAATTTCTAAAGTTTCCAGAAGATGTTAGCATTGAATATGTCAGCAATTTCAAAGAAATACTCACTAAAAAAAATACACAAACTGCACAAACCAACAACTTGATATGAAAGCCAAAAACAATTAGGAATTAATCAAACAGTAAAAGAGTAAATTGATAGGCTCTATTTTAGTTATATATTTGCGTATTATATTATGTTATATTCATGCATATTTTACATATTTTATAGTTAATTTGGTATTATTTGGTTTTCGGAGTCTACACGTGTGTTTTTATCTATTTCAGGCATTTTGGAGCAAATTCGGAATAAATTTCAGAGATTCAAACGAGGTGCGAAGTGTACACATTACGGGTTGACAATATGGATCAAAGACCACCGATTGGACTGTCCGAAGTCGGATGAGAGGAGCCCACATGACTTTCAAGTGTTGTCGCATCAAGCTCTTCATGTTACCATATTACGTTATTTATTTTATTAGATTAAGCTAGATAGATTTTCCATATATTAAATTAGATAGAATTAGATGGCAATATAATATATTAAAATATAAATTAGGAAAGATTAGATAGATATATTAGGATAGATTAGTTAGATAGATTAGAAAATAGCTTATGCTATATATTCATTCATACGACAAATTGGAGGAGGGACCTTGGCCGACTGGGCGTAACTAAGTTTCCTCTAATCCTAACTGTTTTGGCTCGTGTTTATGGAGTGTTAAATTATTTAGTTTTTGCCTACACTTTCGAGACTTGGTTGGTGGTTTGTATGTTTCTAATTTAAGTTATTATTCCTATTTAATTCATTCAACTTCTTTGTGCGATATTGATTATGTTATTGGTATTATCTTGCTTCGCGACCTTGATAATATTGATTTCATGCTAGGATTTAATACTTTCGTATTTGTGTTATTTCCGTAGTAGCACGCATAAGATTGTGGATTCCGTGTTTGAAGCATGATTATGTAGGGAGTTGACATATATCTTAAACATTGATTTACCGTGTTTAATTGGTGTTATTTATATGCTCAAGTTCTTGGGATTTACCGTGTTTAATTGGTGTTATTTATATGCTCAAGTTCTTGGGACTATTTGCTATCTCATTGTTAAATCTTGACCGTGTTAAGGTTGCATTGAGGTATAAGGGATTAATTGGACTCGTAGGACTTTTAATCTATATAAACCAAGACGAGAGGAATTCGTAGGAAAAGATAATAACTTGAAAAGGATTCGATGACCAATAAAACCAACCAAAGTCGAGAACTTGTAGATGGAAACGCTTTTCTTCTATCCTTTATTTGCTTTTATCAATATTATTTTCATTCATAAAACTCGTTTCTTTTATATTGATAAATACACAATATGTAGATATACTTGATTCTCTAGGGTTCGACCCCTTACTTCCATCCTATACTAGTTTGTATGATTGGGAATTATTTTTGGCGAGGGAAATCAACGACTTTTTCTTCCGTCATAAACTTAATTTAGCCTTAAAAGCATAAATGAAAGAATGAGACACAAAACAAAAGTTCCATTAATTTGTGTTTGGTAGAAACAAAAGTTGATGACACCACTAATGCTGACATTGATGACACCCGCTAATGCTGACACCGCTGACACAATAATCCATAAAACCCTCTCAGCATCTAAGTGCACAAGAATACAAGATAAGCGGAGGCTACTAGAACATTTGATACTAGGAATTAGGAATTAATCAAACAAAATGAAATGCCTCTTCAAATTTAAATGTCATGTATACAAGTACATGAAAATAGAGTAACAAGGAGCCATTAGACAACAAACAATCAAGAGTATGCATTCTGATCCTACACAGCTACACACTTTATCTTGCATCGTAAAGAGTAACAACTACTCGGACTCAAATTAGTAAAAGCCTCAAATCAGTAAACAGAAGAAGAAAGACTCAAATCGAAAAAGACCATGTCAGCACACTTTGTGAGTGTGTAGAAGGCTGACATACACTGCTAGCATGAAATTGTGAGTCACAGACTGCTGACATGAAGCCAGATGCATATCTCAAATATGTACAATTTGTTTATCAAAATATTCTGAGAACATTGCAAACTAAGAGGACTTATAAGATGATCAACAATCTATCAATGCCACAAATGGACAAGAATTAGTGAATTGATTCCAAGCATTTGAAGGTGAACCAAACTTAGAAATGCAAGGTGCACAAGTTTACATGTTTTTATACAAAAATTTCCTATTCTCAGGACTTACATTAAAAGATTTGTCAAAGGGAAGTGACACTAACATATCTCTCTTCAGGTTAACTATTCAAAATCACATAGGATCTAGTAGATTTGAGGGTTGGAGTTCACAACAATTTGAGAACATGCTAAAATGATCCTACTACGCAGTACTACCAACAACAATTCCAAGCATTTTCAGTCAAACTGCTCAAAGACTACCAGAAGCAAAATTATGCAACAATTCAGTGGAAAGGTTCACAAAATCCAAACAAACCGGATGTAATTGGAAACAAATAAAAGTTAAATGATTTCAAGGGCAAGCAAAAACCTAATTTGGTTCAAACATGAAACTACAAAAGATGACTAAAAAACTGAACTTCAAATCCCAATCTATAACAATAAGTCAATAAGCAATCCATATCTATAATACCCAGATGAGATCCAAATGAACTCCAAATCCTATAAGAAAAACAAGCGAGAGAGGACGAGTAGACCTGAGGAGCAAAGAGGTGAGGTGACAGAGAGCGACTGAGGCGACTGAGAGCGGCCTGATACTCGTCGGGAAGCCGTCACCGACGCTGATTGTGGTGGCGCTGAAATCGCCTGAGCCGCCATCGGACTGCCGTAAGGTTCTCCATCGACGCCGTTTGCTCCTTCGACTTTCACGCTGGCGAGGTCAGGGAGGGAAGAAGACCGATGGATTTGGGAGAAGAGGTCGGTGGATCTGAAGGAGACGGCGGTGGATTTGGGAGGAGAGGGAAGGAGAGGATCTAAGGCAATCTGCTCGTTGGTGGTGACAGGCGGTCGCGAAAGAGGATCGGGTCTGAGCCCTGAGGTAGTCGATGAAGAAAGAGCATTGAATACGAGGGACTGACAGTGTGCTATTAGTTAAGTTGAGTAATGGAAATTTCACAAATTTTTTCAAAAACTAGGACACTCCTCTAATTAGAGCGAAAATTTGTGTTCGGCACAATATATTAGAAAAAAGAATTTCCATGATCTCATTGTCAGCTTTCCATGGTTCAATCAACTCAAGAAGAGCCAGATAATCCACTTTTCGTCTTCCAAATAAAATATGTCGGATTTCATCACCTAACCTCACAATATCCAAATCACCCTCAAAATTTGCCATCCGGGCATTCAAATCAGTTGTTATTCTTTGAAGATCAGGATCCAGAGAAGCATTCATCACATTAATATCAACGCTTCCTAGTTGATGACTTTTCAAGGATATTTGAAACAAAACTATTGGTAACTCACCTCTTTGTTAATCTGTGTTCGGCACCAATTTTTTCAATAACTAGGACACTCCTCTAATTGGAGCAAAAATTTATGTTCGGTACAAATTTTCTCTTTAATATATTAGAAAAAAGAATTGTCATGATCTCATTATCAGCTTTCCATGGTTCAATCAACTCAAGAAGAGCAAGATAATCCACTTTTCGTCTTTCAAAGAAAATATGTTGGATTTCATCAGCTAACCTCAAAATATCCAAATCAGCCTCAAAATTTGCCATCTGGGCATTCAAATCAGTTGTTATTCTTTGAAGATCAGGATCCAGAGAATCATTCACCACATTAATATCAACGCTTCCTAGTTGATGACTTTTCAAGGATATTTGAAACAAAACAATTGGTAACTCACCTCTTTGTTAATCTGCGCCCAACGCCTATCTATAAGGCTTTCCGATGACTACTGTGTTGAGTCCACAAGCTTCCGCCACGGGCACAAGAATGGAGTCACGAGCAACTCAACATAATATACACTGTAGAGACATTGTCTCATGTTGTATAATCCTTAACTTTTTGCTTTTGGGTTTGTTTTAAATTGTTTGGGGCTTAAGTGATTGGGCTTCATTGTGTTGCAACCGGATTTGGGCCATCTGAGCCCAAATCCCGGAAGCCAACGACTAGTCCATCTCTCATGCCTTATATGCTTTGTGATGTTGCTGCAGCTAGAGTTACGGCTCTCTCTTCAGATTGATTCTAGGGTTTTCTTGCTCTCCCTCTTGCTCTGTCTCCTTGGCAACCATTTGTGATTTCCTTGCCTTCGGGTGAGATGCCTTGACAGAGTCTCTTGATAGAGCTCTCGATCAATCCAAAGAGCCCGAGACACTGAGATTCCAAGACGTTTTCATAGGAAATCGTTGGCGCAAAACATCATTGGATGTTTTGCTTATGCCCTAGTTGGATCTCTACTGGTTGTCTCCTCAAACACATAGACATTTTTTTTCTCTTTGCCTTTCTCGTTCTTTCCTTGCGTTTCTTGAGCGTTTCAGTTGAGGCCTAAGCTTTGTATTCATTCTGGCACATATATTTTGATATATATTGTCGATTCAGTTGTCTTTTGTTGCTTTGTTTGAGTTTTCAAACTGGTATCAGAGCTTTGTCACTCTTGGCCCTCAAGAGGTACACCCAAACCTTCCTGGAATAGTGGTCTATAAGTGACAGGTGGTCTATAGTGTCCACCTAGGCAGGTCCCCATAGGTTTGCGTGTACATACTCTAGTTGCCTACGAGCTACATACTTAGATTTCTTAAAGCCAGTTCTGGATTTCTTACCAAACACGCAACTTTCACACAAAGGCAAATCAGAAGCTTTAGATCTTAGACATATCATAGCTCAAGGATCCTTATCCTTTGGATCTAGGATAGATTATCCCAGATCTAAGGAAAGCAAAACTTCAAGACTTTAGATCCGAGTCTCTCGACACAGAAAGTAGTCGGAAACTCAAATTGTTCTTCTTTCATTGAATCATAAACCTTCTGATTTGCCTTTGTATGAAAGTTGTGTGTTTTGTAAGAAATCCAGAACTGGCTTTAAGAAATCTAAGTATCTAGCTCTTAGGCAACTAGAGTATATACAAGCAAACCTATGGGGACCTGCCCAGGTGGACATTATAGACCACCTGTCACTTATAGACCACTATTCCAAGAAGGTTTGGGTGTACCTCTTGAGGGCCAAGAGTGACACTTGAGTTTTGTAACCATGAGTTTGATACCTTCTGTTAGCAAAATGGGATCAAAAGGCACCTCACTGTGCCAGGCACCCCTCGGCAGAATGGCATTGCTGAGAGGATGAACAGAACCTTGCTTGAAAAGGCAAGGTATATGCTCATTAGGGATGGGATGAAACACTCCCTTTGGGGTGAGGCAGTCACAACTGCCTCATACGTGATAAATAGATCACCCTCTGCTGCTATTGGCTTTAAAACCCCACAGGAACTGTGGTGTGGTAGGAAGCCTGGACTAGCACAATTGAGGCCTTTTGGATGCACTGCATTTGCCCACGTGAGTTATGGCAAACTGAATCCAAGGGCACTTAAGTGTGTTATGCTTGGTTATCCAGAAGGGGTGAAAGGTTATAAGCTACTGGTTGTGCAACCTGGAGGTTATAAAGTCATAACCAGTAGAAATGTAACCTTTAATGAGAATGATTTTCACTTTAAAAATGTGCTTACTTCTTCTGTTGAGAATGCAGGTACCCATGAACAAGCTGGAAATCCTTTCTTCATGCCTAGTGAGGATGAAAATGACTCTGGAGATGATGGAGGTGAGTTTGACACTGGTCACTCACCGCCTAGTCACACTGGAGCTTCAAACTCTCAAGGGCAAAGTAATCCAAGTATTGAAGGGCACTCATATGGGTAGGGCTGTTATCTGAGCCGAACAGCTCGGGCTCGGCTCGGGCTCGGCTCGTTCATATAGGTTAAACAAGCCGAGCTTGAACACTGTTTTGGGCTCGAACCGAGCCCGAGCTCGAGCCCGAGCCGAGCCCAAAAGCTCGATTAGGGAGGGGAAATTATAAGTTTACCCTAGGTTTACTTGTGAGTTTAATTCTCTTGAGGCGCCGTCTGCCTCTCACACTTCCACAAGTCCAGCCGTTCTGGCTTCCTCTTTCACTCTCTTCCCCAAGATCTGAGATCTCCCTCCGTTCAGACTCGACATTTGCTTTCCAAGGTCTCTCTCCAAGGTTGAGATCTCTCTCCCCGTAGATCTGAGTTTCGCGATTTAGCTGTTCAGGCTTCCTCTTTCACTCTCTCCCCCACGACGACTCGGCGTTTGCAGATCTGAGATCTCTCTCGATTGAAACCTCTCTCCCCACAGATCTGAGTTCGGCGATTCATCCGTTCAAGCTTTCTCTTTCACTCTCATCCCCGCAGATCTCAGATCTGATACCTCTCTCCAAGAGCTCTCGGCGTTTGCAGATCTGAGATCTCTCTCGATTGAAATCTCTCTCCCCGCAGATCTGAGTTCGGCGATTTATCCGTTCAAGCTTTCTCTTTCACTCTCTTCCCCGTAGATCTCAGATCTAATACCTCTCTCCAAGAGCTCTCGGCGGCTCTCGACTCTTGTCTCTTGGCGAATCTGCCCTATCTCTCTCTCCCTAGCACTAGCCGTCAGATGTGAAAGTTAAGTTGTGTAGACCAGGGTATGCCTATCCTTTTAACCCTTTTGTTTAAATTGATTTCCATCTTCTCACATCCTAATTTTGATGGATTCTTTTGTCTCAAATTTGTTGAAATTGAACACAGATCTCCATCTCTCGACTTCGTCACTTGGCTTCAGTCTCCCCGTTTGCAACTGGATAGACAAGTCTACAATGATTCAACATTTTGATATGTTTTACTGTTTGAAGTGTATATTCTAGATTGCAGTATGTAATTTGTATGTTTTACACTTGATTATAGATTCAAAAATCTATATTTAAGGGTTCAGTAAATCAATAAACTTTTAGGTGTATATTATTGGACTGTTTGGTGAATGATAATTAGGAAATTGGTATGTGTACACAGTCATTTGTAGGTGAACAACTTAAACGAGCTTATCGAGCCCGAACAAACGAGATTGGGCAACGAGCTTGAACGAGTTTGAGCTCGTTCGTTCGGCTTGATCGAGCCTGTCAAGCCGAGCTTGAGTTTAGGATTGGGCTTGAGCGCCAAAAAAAGCTCGTATAAATTTTGGGCTCGAGCTCGGCTCGGCTCGTGTACCGTTCGAGCCAAGCTTGAACATGTCAAGCTCGGCTCGTTCGGCTCGAATAACACCCCTACATATGTGCACTCCCACCATTCAGGTGGGGAACTAATTGACTCTGACTCAGACTCTTCATCTCATTCGTCCTCTTCCTCCTTCTCTCAAGCTGATAATGATAAGTTTCTTGAGTTATCTGCTTCTGATGCTTCTCCTGTTGATGCTTCTTATGTTGATATTGATACTAATGTTGATGAGCCTCCTGATTTAACTCATTATCAGCACTTGATACTAATGTTGAGTTCTGTGTTATGATTGCTGAAGTGCTTTATGCTTATACACCTGAGCTTTATGAATATGATGTCAAGTGCTCTCATGCTAAGTCTTGGATTGCTGCTATGAAAGAGGAAATGGACTCACTACAGATCAATAGGACCTGGGAACTTGTTCCCAAGCCTGAAAAGGCAAGGACCATTGACTGCAAGTGGGTCTATAAGCTCAAAGATGGTGCTACCCCTGGTGATGAACCTAGATTCAAAGCTAGGTTAGTTGCCAATGGCTTCACCCAAAGGGAAGGTATTGATTATAATGATGTGTTTGCTCCTGTTGTTAAATTCAAAACCATGAGATTGCTGTTGTCCATGACTGTTGTGTATGATTTAGAGATAGAACAAATGGATGTTAAAACTGGTTTCCTACATGGTGAATTGGATGAAAAAGTTTATATGAAAAAACCTAAGGGTTTTATTGACAAAAATAGGCCTGATCATGTTTGCTTGCTTAAGAAGTCTATTTATGGTCTTAAACAATCCCCTAGGCAGTGGAATCTTAAATTTGATTGCAGCATGAAAAAGATTGGTTTTGTTGTTAGCAAATATGATCCTTGTCTTTACTTGAAAGATGTCAATACCATTTTTCCCATGTATGTGTTGCTGTATGTTGATGATATTCTGATTATCTGCAAATCAAGGGCAAAAATATCAACTGTCAAGTGCTTTCTTGGAAAGTTCTTTGACATGAAGGACTTGGGCCCTACTCAGGTTATTCTTGGCATGAGAATCTTTAGGGATCGATCTAAGCAGTTGATATTTCTATCCCAAAGGGATTACTTGCTAAAAGTTCTTGAAAGGTTTAAGATCTTAACTGCTAAAGCCTCTCCTATTCCTTTAGGAGGGCACCTTGATCTCACAAAGACTAAGATGCCTCTCCCTAAGAAAGAGGAGCTACGCATGAAATATGTACCTTATGATGTTGTTGTTGGTTCTTTGATGTATGTCATGATTTGTATTAGACCTAATCTAGCTTTTGCTATTAGTGTCCTGAGTAGATACACCTCTAATCCTTGTGAAAAGCATTGGCTTGGCATGAAATATTTGTTGAGATATGTTTCAGATATTTCAGATTATGGTCTTGTCTATGGTAAGCATTCTTGTAAACCAGATCTCCTTGGTTATGTTGACTCTGACTTTGCTAGCAATAAAGACAATAGAAAATCTACAACCTCCTATATGTATATCTGGCATGGAAACTGCATTTACTGGAAAACTCCACAGCAAACTATTGTGGCTTTGTCCTCTACAGAGGTTGAGTACATAGCAGCTGTTGAGGCTTCTAAGGAAGCAATCTGGCTTCAAGGCATACTTAGGGAGATTGAAAGAAAACACTATGTGTCTGTATTGCACATGGACAGTCAGAGTGCTATCTATTTATGCAAGGATCCTACCTACCATGAGAGGACCAAGCATATACATGTCAGATATCACTTTATTAGAGATAAAGTGTATAAACAGGTGTTATTGATTAAATCCTGCTGATTTTGGAACTAAAATTGTGAGAATTGATAAGTTTATTTTCTGCAGGGATTTCTTACACATCAAGGATCTCAAGGCACACTAAGGAGTTGTTGTAACAAATAGGCCGATGATAGAGAAGGATATAAGACTCAAGAACATTGTACGCAAGGGAGTTTTACACTAGTAAACTTAAGAATTAGAAGGGCAAATTTGTAGAGACATTGTCTCATGTTGAATAATCCTTAATTTTTTGCTTTCACTACCAAAAACACAGGAAATAGCCACGGAATTTTAGCCACGTCGTACAGTCGTCGCCAAATCCGTAGCTGATAGCCACGACTATAGCTACGGCCTCACAAGCCGTAGCTATAATAGCGTCGAATGAAAATATTCGTCGCAAAGCCCGTGGCTAGGGATGAAGAAATAATTTCGTGTCCGGAATTTCGGGGTTTTTAGCCACGAATATAAGTGTCGTGGCTGGTATCATGGCTATTAGCCACGACTTTGGCCACAGTCACCTTTTCCGTGGCCGATTTGGACGCCATTTTTGGCGAGTCTTACCCGACATGTCAGTGTAGCCACGAATTTAGCCACGAATAATATCCGTTGCTGTACTCATGGCTAAGAATGTGAGGCAATTAGCAATATATGACCCGAGTTGGAGGTGAACAGCCAGGAATTTAGCCACGGTTGGATTATCTGTGGCTGTATTTGACGCTAACATGGAGACGCCCATTATCACTTTGGTGTATCCGAATTGAGGAAATTCACAAATTAAACCAAATTAATTTGAAAGAAAATATCAATTTTAAGCCCAAAATCTCACCAAAAAAAAAGGTAGGGCCTAAAGATGGTCAAACCCAATTTTAGAGAGTCAAAGCCCAAAAAAGGTCAAGCCCATTAGTATTAGTCAAAGCCCAATGAATATGTAAGCCCAATTAATAACTCTCGACGTATTAAGAAGCCCAATTAATAGCCACGGTCATATCTGTGGCTAATGCCGTGGCTATTTACTGTTAACCTCAAATGACACACTTTAATTTATAATGGGATTTAATTTATTATGGTCCCAAATACGGTTATAATTTTTGCCAATAGGCCAATTAATGGTATATGTATTTATATCTAAATAAATACTAGAATATAAACAAAACTAATAATTGTTAAATAAAATGTGTTTTGAGGGAAAAATCATATAAGTAACTAATAATCGTTGAATAAAACCTTATATTAACTAATAAATTCATATGAGAATATTATGAGAGTTTATCATGAGAAACAAATCATATAAGTAGCTAATAATTGTGGAATAGAATTACACTACAACAGAAAAGCCTTTTAGCGACCAAAATCTTAGCGATGAATTATCTTTCCTCGGTAAATGTTGGCTTTGACGACGAATATATCCGCTCCTCATAAAATGGCATGTGAACATTAGCAAGAAACCTATATTCCTCGTTAAAAGTGGTATTCAACGACAAATTTTTCGACTCGTCGCTAATTGTTAGTATAAAGTGGTCGTATAAACCAGAAGGAAAATAGCGACGAACTTGGAGCTTTTATTGAGGAATGTTTTCATCGCTAAAAATACATTCATCGAGGAATTTTTAATGTTATCGTTATTTGTTCGGTGGGAATTATGTAAAACCCGTCAAATTTATTAACGACGAAAAGTGTAATTGCTCGCTAAAAGAATGTGTTTCTTGAGGAAAATTTTCGTCGCTAAATATATTAATCAACGAGGAAATTCTATTTTTGTTGTTATTGGCTTGGAATATGAGATATGAAAAATGACTCAAATTTATTAAAAAGAAAATTTTCAATTCCTCGCCGTATATTGATTTTGTACGAGTCATATTTTTATCATTGAAACAACTATTTAGCGATAAAATATCATTTTCGTCGCTAAAAGTCTTTATTTCGGAACGAAATCACGAATAGCCCCAAGAATTTGGGCTGGACTTATCTTATACGGAGTAATCAAAGAAGAGCAAAAAATGAATGGCGTTGTGTGTAGCAATTGTTGATTTGAACCCGCAACCATTTTCCAATTTCCAAACGCTCGAGACCACCGTGCCATCGTCACTTTTCGTTCAATATTTGCGTTATATTTATAATTCCTTGAAACTTTTTAGCACAATTAAAATTATTTTACTTTTAAGATATTTTGTATTATCTTTTTATACTTTAAGTTAATTTATAATTATTTGAATTTTTTTAATGATTATTTGAAATTATTTTAAAAAATTTCAAATAAACTATTTTAATCTTCACGTTAAATTTAATAAAAATGAATTTTAATGTAATTAATATAATAAAATATAATTTATTAATAAAACACGTAAAAGTGTGGGTGACAAATACTAGTCTATTATTATTATTATATATAATAAAGCAGAAGTCGTTTGAGGCACGTTGCAGATTCTCCTTAATCGATCGTAGTCGTATAAACCAATCATAAAATTTTAAAATAATCAATATATGCATAAGATAAAATTTTATTTTAACTCTATTTAATTAATATATCTATATATATGCATAAGATAAAATTTTATTCAAACTCTGTTTAATCAATATATCTATATATGCATAAGATAAAATTTGATCCAATTTGATTAGATATGGATATATTTTTAGAAGATATTAACTAATTTTAAATCTATATATACATATACTAAAACCGATGCATAGCGTCCTATATGTCGTGTTGTGGTAGCGTCCTATATGTCGTGTTGTGGTTGATTCTAGGAAAAAATAATAAAATAATATGTTATCATAGTTTATAGAAAGTTATTTAACCCACAATCTATCTATATAGAGATATTTATATTTTAGTTAATTGGCATAAATATAAATAAAAAAATATTTCATAGTCATACTTACCAAAAATATTAGTAGATAAATAATTATTTATATCTAGATGTTTTTTGGTGGAAAAAATTATTTATATCAAAATTAATTATTTAATAATTGCTATTTTATTGACATCAAAAATTGTTATTTTATTTATTTACCATATAAATGTGAATTTTATTTATATTTTGAGAGAATCTAAATAAAAGACATTTAGATTTTTTATAATCCATCGAACTAATTTCATTTATATCTATATTATTTTTTGGTAGAAAAATGATTTATATCTAGAATA
Organism: Persicaria maculosa; assembly: GCA_963922045.1. Classification (NCBI taxonomy): domain Eukaryota; kingdom Viridiplantae; phylum Streptophyta; class Magnoliopsida; order Caryophyllales; family Polygonaceae; genus Persicaria; species Persicaria maculosa. The sequence goes on from OY998254.1 coordinate 22,743,032, forward strand.
TTATTATTTATTTATTGAAATCTATCTAAATTATTTATAATATTGTATTAATGTATTCTCCGTATACGGGATGAGACTTACACTAGGTATTTATAATATTGTATTTATTTATTTATAATATTTACACTAGCTATTTAGTTATTTATAATATTGTATCAATGTATTTATAATATTGTATTAACTAATTTTAAATACTATTATATTAGATAAGATTTTACCTATTATTACATGGACAAAATCATATTCTAACTCTATTTAATAAATATATATCTATATATGTATAAGATAAAATTTGACCCAAATTGATTATATATGGATATATTTTTAGAAGATATTAACTAATTTTAAATACTATTATATAAGATAAGATTTACCAATTTTCTATATATATGAACACATTTTTAGAAGATAATAACTTTATCAATATATTACATGGTCATACTAATTAAATAATCTTGATCAATATGAAGAAAATAAAAGGTTTTCGGTAAATTGAAATAATACTTAGCTGTGTAAGGCTTTTCATATGCTGTCAATTATTTTTACTAAATTTTGTTAAATATCAATATATTTTTATAAGATTTTACCCATGTTTTTAAAACATGGATATATTATATTATATTATATCTCTTTAATGTCAATTTCATGAGGATTAAATACAAATTCTTTTACTATATAGAATGATTTGTTTATCGAAAAACTTAAAAATATTGGAAAAATTATTTGTGTAGTTACAATGATATTTATTTTTATCCAATCATCTTTATTTACATCTTTTACATACATTTGTAATGATATTAAATTATTATTTTCTCTTTTTGAGCAACCAATTGGATTAATTAAAACCATATATCTATATTAGTATATTTTTTTTGCTTTTCTAATCAATATATCTATATATCTATATAGTACTCTAAATGATAAATTGTTTTTAATGATATTATTATTTCAATAAAGAATTATAATACACTTTAATAAAGAATTTTTTATAAAATTCCAATAACATGAATATTCAAAATATATATTAATGTTATTGGAATTTTTTATAATATTAAATTATTATGATTTTATTTAAAAAAATTCCACCATAATATGGGAACGGTAATAGTTTAACTAATAAAGATTTTAAAAATTCATGTTATTGTTAAAGAACAAGAAAAAAATTAAAATAAGATGGAAATTGGAAATTAAATAGACAGCTAAAATAGATGAAAATTTAAACATCAAAAAAAAAAAATGAAAAAAAAAGAAGAAGCGGGCTTAGATTGAAATTTAAATTGAAAGTGTTTAGGGTTTTGGTTCCGTTTATATTGGGTCTTCCTCTTCTAGTCTTCTAGCCGCTTTTCATCTTCATCAATCCATTACAACCAGATCGGTGAGAGATACCTCACATGGAACAACATGTTGGAGGAACAGAGCTCCCCAGCACTTCAAAAAACGTCACGACGCCATGGTTGACAATCCGTTGGATCTCAGCCTCTCACCAGCCTGTGCAAACAGGCGATCTCCCACAGATTGATCGATATCCCCTCTCTCAATGGGGCTGCGCGGCGCGACGGCGCTAATTCGGGGCTAGGGCTCAGCGCGAGGCGGAGATCCAGATTGAATCTACCTCCCACAGATTGATCGATTTCCCCTCTCGCAACGACATTCGGAAAGGAGGCGTCGGTATTACTTCGACATCTTCGACGGCCATCGAGGCCTCTAGGTATACTACTCTTGTATTTAAACCCCACTCAGTTAATTTATATCATCAATCTAACCATATTTCTTCACCTTCCTCTCCCTCTTCTCCTCTGCAGTACTCCCCACAGAATCCGCTCACTTCGCCCCCGATTTCCTCTGCCCCGTCACCGATCTGCCTATTCTTTGCCTCAGATCTAGTGGCCCCGAGAAAGATGTTCACCGCCAACGGCCAACGCCAACATCACGATTGATTGGAGTTTCGCACGTACCTCTGAAGCCAACCGACAGCTTCTGCGGTCCTGAGTCCGCCTAGAATTGGGATTTTGTCTAGATTGAGTGTATAGTTGATCCTTTTTCTTTGATTGAATGGAGTTTGCTTTCAATTGTGTTGATTTAGTTGATGTTGGTGGATTGATCAATTGATCGTTCATTGCTTTTCTTATTTTTAATTGTTGATTTTTATTCAGGGGATATAAATGAAATAAAAATTGAGTTGATTTAGAGTTGGTATGTTGTATTTGCGAGGAACCTACTATATCAGCAATGTATTTTATATCATCACTAAATACATTTACCAATTATTATCGATTTCTTCAATCTTTTTGCCGATAAAATTATTATTTTTTTGTGACAAAAATATATGTCGCGAAATAATATCGGACCAACTTGATATCATCATTAACGAGGAAATATACAATTTTGCGAGGAATTAAAGTTTCTCACCATCTACATTCTACGACTACTCTAGAATCCTCTGACTTTTTTCACGACAAATATAATTACTTTTTGCGTTAACTTTAATAGTCGCTAAAGACTTACAGCGACAAAATTGAATTCATCGCCAAATGTTTTTTTTGCGACGATTTCATTTTTCGACATTAGACTCTTTTGTGAGGAGCTTTCTGTGACCATTTAAAAAGAAAGCGTATTTCCTCGCTAAATATCATTAGCGACGAAATATCAATTTTCAACGAGGAAAAAATTCCTCGCTAAAAGCGACTTCTGTTGTAGTGGAACTTTATATTATGCAATAAGTTCTTATTCAAATAATCTAAGTGAGTGTTTTGAGGGAAAATCGTATAATTAAGGAATAAATGTTTAATAAAACCTTATTTTAACTACTAAATTCTTATTATAATATTATAAGAGTATGTTTTGAGGAAAAGTAATATACGTAACGAATAAATGTTTAATAAAACCTTATTTCGACTACTAAATTCTTATTAGAATACTATAAGAGTATGTTTTGAGGAAAACTCATATAAGTAGTGAACAAATGCTTAATAAAACCTTATATTGACTAATAAATTCTTATTAGAATACAATAAGAGTATGTTTTGAGGAAATCCCATATAAGTAATGAACAAATGTTTAATAAAACCTTATGTTGACTAATAAATTCTTATTAGGATACTATATATAGTATGTGTTGAGGAAAATTCATATAAATAACTAACAAATGTTCAATAAAACCTTATATTAACTATTATATTATTATTAGAATACTATATATAAGAATATGCTTTGAGAAAAACCTTATATTATCTAATAGATTGCTATAAGAATACTATAAGTGTGTGTTTTGAGAGAAAATCATATAAGACCTAATGATTGTGGAATAAAACATCATATTATCTAATAAATTTTTATAAGAATACTATACATGTGAGTTTTGAGAAAATTCAAATAAGTAATGAATAAATGTTTAATAAAACCTTATATTGGCTAATAAATTCTTATTAGAATACAACGAGAGTATGTTTTTAGGAAAACTCATATAAGTAACTACCAATTTTGCTATTATTATTATTATTATTATTATTATGTATCATCATTATCATTATCATTATTGTTATTGTTATTTTATTATTAAATATATATTTTTAATTTATATAATAATAATAATAATAACTATTATATTATATTTTTAGTACTATTATTATATTTATTAGAATACTATAAGAGTATGTTTTGAGGAAAACTCATAGAAGTAACTAACGAATGTTTAATAAAACCTTATTTTAACTATTAAATTCTTATTAGAATACTATAAGAGTATTTTTTGAGGAAAAGTCATATAAGTAAGTAACAAATGTTTAACAAAACCTTATTTTAACTACTAAATTCTTATTAGAATACTATAAGAGTATGTTTTGAGGAAATCTCATAGAAGTAACTAATGGATATTTAATAAAACCTTATTTTAACTACTAAATTCTTATTAGAATACTATAAGAATATGTTTTGAGGAAATCTCATAGAAGTAACTAACGAATGTTTAATAAAACCTTATTTTACCTACTAAATTCTTATTAGAATACTATAAGAGTATGTTTTGAGGAAAACTCATATAAGTAAGTAACAAATGTTTAATAAAACCTTATTTTAACTACTAAATTCTTATTAGAATACTATAAGAGTATGTTTTGAAGAAATCTCATAGAAGTAACTAACGAATGTTTAATAAAACCTTAATTTACCTACTAAATTCTTATTAGAATACTATAAGAGTATGTTTTGAGGAAAACTCATATAAGTAAGTAACAAATGTTTAATAAAACCTTATTTTAACTACTAAATTCTTATTAGAATACTATAAGAGTATGTTTTGAGGAAAACTCATATAAGTAACTAACGAATGTTTAATAAAACCTTATTTTAACTACTAAATTCTTATTAGAATACTATAAGAATATGTTTTGAGGAAATCTCATAGAAGTAACTAACGAATGTTTAATAAAACCTTATTTTACCTACTAAATTCTTATTAGAATACTATAAGATTATGTTTTGAGGAAAACTCATATAAGTAAGTAACAAATGTTTAATAAAACCTTATTTTAACTACTAAATTCTTATTAGAATACTATAAGAGTATGTTTTGAGGAAAACTCATATAAGTAAGTAACAAATGTTTAATAAAACTTTATTTTAACTACTAAATTCTTATTAGAATAGTATAAGAGTATGTTTTGAGGAAATCTCATAGAAGTAACTAACAAATGTTTAATAAAACCTTGTTTTAGTTACTAAATTCTTATTAGAATACTATAAGTGTATGTTTTGAGAAAAACTCATATAAGTAACTAACAAATGTTTAATAAAACCTTATTTTAACTACTAAATTCTTATTAGAATACTGTAAGATTATATTTTGAGGAAACCCGATATAAGTAAATAATAGTTGTTGAATAAAATATAATATTAACCATTTATAAAACCCTGTATTAACCTTATTATTATTATTATTGTTATTATTATTTTATTATTTAATATATATTTTTTAATTTTTGTTTTTAATAATAAATTTAACTATTATTATTTTTACCATTATTTTGATGTTTAAAATATATTATATTTTTATTTGTATTGATGTTTTTTTTTCTAGATGTAGATTTTGAATGAAAATAAAAAAAGCAATGTGTCTGAAATTTTTTTTACCGCCCAAATAGGTTTTGAGCGGTAATTTTCCCGCACCCTGAAATTTGGAGCATTTTGAAGCAACCCTAATTTGGCACCGCCTCATTCCTCCATTATGTTCCCCCTATCTGGCCGCTCCATCTTACTTCCATAATTCTCTCTTCCAAAAATTTCAGATCCTCATCCTCCCCATCTCACATCCACTCTTGTCGTCCTCCACTGGAGATCGACGCCGCCAGACCACCACCGGAGGAAGCGCCGCCTTCTTCCGTCTCTTCCCAATTCGTGCACGCATCACCGTCGTCGGGCCAAACCACCATCGCCGACCTTTTTCTCCATCCCGCTGGCCCTCTTATCCTCGCACCACCTCTTGCCGGCGATAGCCCTCTACCAAAATCACCCCAACAGTCCTCCCACCGCCTTCTTCTTCATCCCGCTGGCCCTCTTTCCCTCTCCATTGAAGATCTCTAGATCGAAATCGCTAGTTCAAGACTAAGTTTCTTCCGGCTTGGATCTGTTGGCGGAGGCTACTGGTACCCCCTCTCCCTCCTTTCTCTTGTCTGATTTTTCCTTTTTTCTTCCGGCTTGGATCTGTTGGCGGAGGCTACTGGTACGTACTCCCTCTCCCTCCTTTATCTCTTTCGATTGTTCTTTTTTTACTCCATCTCCCTCATTTCTCTCTTCTGATTGTTCTTTTTTTCTTTTAGGGCGGCGGCTACTGGTACTCCCTCTCCCTCATTTCTCAACTTAATGTTCTTTCGACTTCGACTTGCTGCAGAAGCCGGTTGTCTTCGCTTTGCCCGCCGGAGCGGATGGGGAATCCGGGAAGGAGTACGGTGTCGTTTCCGAGGGAGAGGATGGAGAGGAAGTAGAAGGCGAGGGGAGAAAGAGTGGAGGGGAGAGGGAGTGGGTTGATTGGGAGGACCAGATTTTGGAGGATATTGTGCCCCTTGTTGGCTTTGTAGAATAGTTCTTCATTCGGGAAGGTAAGCTTGAATTCGTAATCAGTAATCGCTCTAACTTTTTAATGCTTTGAGATTGTGAGTCGGAAATTGTGAATGAATCTGTGATGTCAGTGAATTGAATTGGGATTGTGGAATTTATGAACAAATAAAGTTAACATGACATTATCGGCAAATGTTGTGTTTTAAGCAAAGCGCTCTCTATATCAAATAATTGTGTTTTTGATGTTTGTGAACAAAGACTTAATTTGTTCTCTTTAGTTTATGTTATATATATGTTGTCAATTTGGTGATTTATAAGTTCAGTATCTAAAGATGCTCATAAGAGTTTATCAAATTTCTTATTTTACACTGCTTAAGATTTGTATTAAAACCCATTCTAGTGTTTTAAAACTTGAATTTTTTTTTCTGTTTATATGTGGTATGTAGGAAGGCCTATTGGGTACAAATGACTAAGTGACCCGTAGAATTTTCAAGAGATCAGCAGTTCGTGTGATACTTTGTCCACGTCTTAGCGGGAAGGGACGCAACAACGGTGAGATGCCTGCAGTTTATGTGGAATAGATGTCCACATAAATTAATGTTAGTACATATATTGTTGTTATCCATTCTGAATTGAATACATGTTTTTATTGGGTGTCCTTGGTTAAATATCGGTGGGATATGTTTTGGATGGTTGTCGATGCCTTTGTATGTGTTTTGGATGAACAAATTCTGACAGTGGTATGTGTTTTGTATATGTTTGTGCTCGGCTATAATAAATAATTAAATTATATTTATTATCGAGCTCACAATACAATTAATAATATGGATACACGAATGTAGACACGATATAGCCACGACTAATATGCCACATGGCCACGTCCATAGCCACGGGCATAGCCACGGAACTTACGTCACATGGACACACAGATAGCCACGACATTAGCAACGACCTGCCAAGAGATGTCCCCTGGGTGGCCACGACTTTAGCCACGACACTATTCGTTGCTGTATTCGTGGCTACAGCCACGGACGGCCCATTTTCGAACCGGCCACGGACATAGCCACGGAACTGTCAGATCGTGGCTATTAGCCACGGATATTGTGTTGGTGGCTGTTAGTGTCGAGGCATATAGCCACGAATGGCGACGAACGTTAAATTCATGGCTATGCCCGTGACTAAACCGTTTAGCCACGAAAATTCATGGCCAATTCGTGGCTATTTGACCGTGGCTATTTCCTGTGTTTTTGGTAGTGTTTTGGGTTTGTTTTAAATTGTTTGGGGCTTAAGTGATTGGGCTTTATTGTGTTGCAACCGGATTTGGGCCATCTGAGCCCAAATCCCGGAAGGCAACGACTAGTCCATCTCTCATGCCTTATATGCTTTGTGATGTTGCTGCAACGACTAGTCCATCTCTCTATTCAGATTGATTCTAGGGTTTTCTTGCTCTCCCTCTTGCTTTGTCTCCTTGGCGGCCATTTGTGGTTTCCTTGCCTTCGGGTGAGATGCCTTGACAGAGTCTCTTGATAGAGCTCCCGATCAATCCAAAGAGCTTGAGACACTGAGATTCCAAGACGTTTTAATAGGAAATCGTTGGCGCAAAACATCATTGGATGTTTTGCTTATGCCCTAGTTGGATCTCTACTGGTTGTCTCCTCAAACACATAGACATTTTGTTTCTCTTTGCCTTTCTCGTTCTTTCCTTGCGTTTCTTGAGCGTTCCAGTTGAGGCCTATGTTTTGTATTCATTCTGGCACATATATTTTGATATATATTGTCGATTCAGTTGTCTTTTGTTGCTTTGTTTGAGTTTTCATACACATTAAAGGAAGCAAGTTGAAGAATTGTTAGTAAGAGCAGCAAACAAAAAAATCAACATAGATAGGCACAATAGAGAAAACAAGAACAAGAATGACATCAAGAGCTGCTAGGGTGGCAGTTAATACAACAACAAAATTAAATAGAGGGAATATCATCAACTCCATGGGATCCCATTTGCAATGTAGTAATAAATAAAAATATGATTCAGAAATCCTTAAATACCTACAGTCCAGTTCAACAAGCTATATAAAATTCTTAATTTATTTGAACAAATTCAACAAGAATACCAAGGATCATGACTGTCTAATACTCCCTCCGTTCGGAAATAAACGATGCTTTGACTTTGGGCACGTAGTTTTAGGAGCTAAAAACTATATATAATCTTATTTATTTTAATTATTTTTTTCATAATGTAATACTTATTACTAATAAGTATTACATTATGAAAAAAATAATTAAAATAAATAAGATTATATATAGTTTTTAGCTCTTAAAACTACGTGCCCAAAGTCAAAGCATCGTTTATTTCCGAACGGAGGTAGTATAAAATACTCCAGAAATGATACATATTAATCTGTAAAAATAGGTCAATTCAATGAATTTTGTATTAATCCCAAAATACTTCATCCAAACATACTCTAACAAGAACAAAGATCATATCTTGACTGTTTGATATAATATAGTCTAGCATAGGTATAATAACCAGTAAGAATAGGACTCAAATTAAGATGCCAAATACACAATTAGAGGAGTAAGAGACAAACGATAAGAAAAAGGGGAGTAGGAACAACGACGAAGAGAAAATCAACAAGAACTACTCTAGAGTCCAATATAAGCCATCAAATTTGTCAAAGAAACATCATCAATTAATTCATCATCATCTGTCGGCTTCGCAGGTCTCCAGATATAAGAACCTGAATTCATCCAAGACCTTAAATGCAGTAAAGATTATCACAAGAAACTAGCTATTTTCCCATGATATAAGGTTAGCCAAATACCTTAAATTGGATGAATTTCCAACCTAGAGTAGGAAAGAAAAGATCACCTGTGATGAAATTAAACCCGATAGTACATCCTGACCCCTCAGATCCTGCTATTGAGGGATATACTGGGTTGTTGTTGTTTTAGGTCGTGAGAGTGCACGTTGAGCTGAAATTAGAGAGAATTGATCAGACAGAGTGCGTGATGACTTAAATGGACACCGGGAAAGCGAAATTGAAGTTCCGAATGGGGGAAAAGTTCACAATAATCCCTGATGAGAGCAAGAATCTCAAGCTTTGAAGAGCCGCTCGAAACTGCTAATGAATCTGTGAAACCTGCTCTTTCAGAGTCGGAAAAGGTATCATGAAGTGCTTCGATAATCTCCACTTGACTTTTATCATTACAGAACATTCTGAAGATAAAAACATACACGTCCATTAATAACATCATCTTCAATCACAAGGAGCTTTAATAACTTGTTCATAAAACCAGGATACATGAAAACTGAAAATCAAAGCAATAATTGATCACAAATTCACATAAATAGTATCACTGGTGAACTTACATGCGATTAATCATACTGAATTTTACATCATTTGTCTCTTATTGCTAATTTTGCACATAAATAGTATCAATCTAATGATGTCTCTTACTGCTAATTTTGCACATCATACTAAATTTTGGCAGCTTAATTTGAGTCCTATTCTTACTGTAAAATTTTGATGAACCTCTGATGAATCAATCTATTGTATGATCAAAGGAATCGAAAGTGGAAAAAAAATATTGAACATCGAAGAAATGAGGGGAGAGAGAGAGAGATTACAAAGGAAGTCGGTGTTTTCAAGGTCTTTGGCACTGACTGGGAGAACTTCGAGCTTTAATTTCCATGGGCCTGGGACATCGCTAAGGGTTGTCGAACAAGTTACAATCCTCTGGAGTGAAGGTTGTACATGTTCGCAAAGAATAGAAAGGAGACTAGAAGCAGGAAAGGGAGAGGGACGTCGGAGAAGGAGAAGGAGTCAGATTTGACGAATGTGGAGATCGCGGCGTCTAGGTCGGAGAAGAAGGAATCGCGTGTGAGGGAGGAGGATCCGGCGGAAGCGAGGGGAAAAGGCACTCGATTGAGGGGAAGAGAAGTTCCGGGAAGATGACCGGTGAGAACTCCGGCCATGGGACGACGAACGGGAAGGAACAAATCGCCATGGACGAGAGACGGGGTACACAGAGCTAATTAAATTTTAAAGGATCCTAGAACGACTAATAAAACATTAAAAGGGACTAATTGCCCAATTAAAACACCAAAAAAGTATAAAATATCCATTTTTTTTTTCTTAATTATTGAATGCATATGTATGGTTGTCATGACTAAGAAGTGGGGACGGAGTCAAAGTCCTTGCTGAAAAAAGGGCTTAGAAGAGAAGACAGTTGTTCAATACTTTCCCCTGGAATAGAAGAGAAGTGGATCTCACGGTCCTACTTTAGAAGAGAAGACAGTACGGAAATAAATCACTACTGGATTTCCTGCTAATCAAGGCCAGAATAGTAATTAGTGAATTCCAATCTTTCAAGACATTCAAACCAAACAAATAAAACGAGAAAGAAAGAAAGAAGATGGAATACAAACTATATATGTGGCCGATATGATCGAAGACCATGCATTCTTCATTCTTCATTCTTCATCAGTACTTTATGACTCTTAAAAATATACTTTAAATAATAAAAACCATCAATTCTAACCCAAAAATAATACATCCTCCATTTAATAATATAAGTCCTTGACTTTTTAGCAAATTTAGACTATCCACAATAGTTTTGTCTATAATGTATACATTTGCACAAGGTGTGTAGAAATACACCTTATTTTTTGGTATTTTGCTCCAATCGTCAAATTTGTATTTTTTACAAACCATTCAAATACAATTAATTTAAAACAAAAAAGAAAACAAAAATCATAAAAAGTACACCAATAAAATTGTTTTGCTTTTTGAAAAAGTTTTTTTGCACATAGAGGAGGATCAGTGCTCAAATTTGCACATTACATGCTCAAATGTGCACATTTGCACACCCCAAAAACAACCAATGGAACTCAAAAATGTCAAAAAAATGCACATTTAGACATTTGCGCACAACCATTGGAGTTAGTCTTATGAGTGAAAAATTATATACTATCCCGTTAAAAAATATTAGTCTTTTTAGATATTTGCAGACAAATTAATGAAATCATAAATTTATTTCTTTTATATCCTTTATTAATTATTCACAACCTAATCAACCAATAAAATTTAAGCGAAATGTAAAAACGTAACAATTTTCATATCCTAATATCTAGAAAACCTAAAATAAATTATATTTTCAAACAAAAATCTAAACATAAAATGACCTATATTTTTTAACGGAGTATAACATTAACTTATCTTTTTTTTTAAAAAAAAATTTATATAATTTTATGCATTTTTACTAACAAATATATATATATATATATATATATATATATATAATTACGTATTTTTTTTAAAAAAATGATATTTTATATAGGTTTTGGTTCTCAAAACGTGTTAAAATACTTTATAATATCTCCATCGGAGATGGTATAAATTTTATAAGCATTGAACCGATCGATGCTTGACATATGATATATCCATCGATGGCCTGTGTGACTGTGTCGAGTCTTTCACAAGGTCGATGCATGTTTTATGAGCTACTTTAATTCGATGTTTAATTTCATTAGTCGATGTACGTTTTATTTCTGTAGGATTTTCTATATATTCGATAAAAATCTGATTAAAGTTTTAGTCAAAGAGATAATGTAACAACCGAAAACTTATTTTAGCTTAAATCCAGTCAAATTTTAAATAGGTTGATGTTTGGAATTGCTTGTCTGTACAATTTTTTTTTTATTATTATTATTATATAGTTGATTCTTGTGGTTGAATTTGAGTCTAAAATATTTTTTGAATTAACTCGTTAGCATTTTCGTTGCAATTTTAAGTGGATTTTCAAACCATATTAGTTTTTTTGTCTACATGAGCATATATGTTTGTATATGAATTTATCATTTATAAATTACACATTATTTTATATTCAAAGTTGATAATTTGCATTATTTAAAGTTGTTTCTTCAGTGGAACAGATAGTTACGCTTGGGGGATCAGGCTTTGGCCCTTTACAGTGGCGTCTGTCTACTATGCCCCTGGATTATGGTGGTCTTAGAGTCTACACCGCTGCAGACACCCTACATTTTGCTTTTCTCGCTTCGAGGATCCAGTCCCGCAGTTTGCAAGATCGTATTTTGAGGAGTGCTGGAGTGAGTGGTGATGGATCCTCTTTCGAATTAGCAGTCTCCAGTTGGTTTAGTGCTATCAATAAGGATGTGTTGGGCATGTGTGTATTACAGCCAACCCCCTGCCTAATGAAGAAAATGGCTAGCTGCTACTACAAAAATGTGGACAAGCACCTCAAGGTAGACTTTGCTCTTAGTGGGAGGGAAGAAACTCATATTGCAAATCTGAATCTCCCTATGGCCCAACAGTGGTTGAAAGCTGCTCCTATTCCAGGTCTTGGTCAGGTTATGAATCCCGTCACCTTTCGCTCTGTTATTAAATATCGTATGGGAATTGAGCTATTTAGTGCAGGCTCCAAATGCCCTACTTGTGAGAAAGGCATTTTGGATGCGTGGGGAGATCATGCATTTGCTTGTGCTGCTGATATTGGTGTTAAGCATCGACATAATGTGGTACGTGATGCTTTGTATGATGAGTGCTTGAAGGCTGGAATATCTGTCCGTAAAAAGGCGTCTATAGGTATGGTTGGCGACAAATGAGGGGAGCTTCGATCAGCCGATATTCTATTCTACAATTGGTTCCAGGGCAAAGATACTTGTGTGGACATTACAGGAACTTCTATCTTCAGTTCGGCTAGTCTTTCAAGTTCCATTCCGGGTAAAGCGGCTAGAGTGGCTGCTGATAACAAAAGGAAGAAGTATGAGGATGTTTGCAAGGTCAAAGGTTATCACTTTCTGCCGTTTTCCTTCTCCACTATTGGTGACTTAGAAGTTGACGCTATGGAACTTCTCCAGAGGGTGTGGTGTGGGGTCGCTAAGGGGGTACCTGGATATAGTAGAGATTTTTGTCACACTTTGACTAGGATTGCGTTTAGTATTCAAAAGGGATACGTAGCTCAGCTTGTTAGCCTTCTCCTTCTCTTCGTTGGGAGAGTTAGATACGGATGCGGTTGCCTTGCTGAAGCGGATTCATAAATTCTCCGTATCTCAGGATGTTGGGGCTCGTGCTGCTGCTTATATTTTTACTAGACTCAGTTTTATTATCGCTAAGGGAGTGGGTGCCCAGATAGTATCTCGGCTACCCACTAATTTCTTGTAAATAGTAATTGGTTAATAATAATAGTAATAATAATAATAATAATAATCCCTTTATCGATTGGGAGTTCCGTTGTTCACGGTGTCTAGACCCTATCCCGCTTGTTCTCGGGTCTTTGATGGTGATGTCTACGGTGACCATGCCGTGTCTTGCTCTGGTTCCGTGGGAATTAAACATCGACATAACCTCGTTTGCGACACCTTATTAGATATCTGCTACAGGTCTGGGATTTCTGCCGGTAAGGAGGTTGATATCGGTTTGGCTGATGGACATGACAAGCCTCTTCGTCCGGCGGATTTGCTACTTTATTCTTGGGATAGAGGGAGGGATGTTTGTGTCGATCTGACAGGATCCGCCCCTTTGACTCAGTCTGGGATGTCTGACTTTGTGCCTGGTCGTGTTGTTGCTGATGCTGCTAGGCGTAAGTGTGCCAAGTATCGAGATTTGTGCACGACAGCTGGTTATGGTTTCATACCCTTCTCCTTCTCTTCGTTGGGAGAGTTAGATACGGATGCGGTTGCCTTGCTGAAGCGGATTCAGAAATTCTCCGTATCTCAGGATGTTGGTGCTCGTGCTGCTGCTTATATTTTTACTAGACTCAGTTTTATTATCGCTAAGGGAGTGGGTGCCTAGATAGTATCCCGACTACCCACTAATTTCTTGTAAATAGTAATTGGTTAATAATAATAATAATAATAATAATAATAATAATAATAATAATAATAATAATGAACGACGATCGGGGTGCACTGCTAGGGCATAAACGACGATCGGCGATTCGGCGATGAGGGCTTCTCCGACGGATCTGGACGCCTAGAGTCGTCTTTTATGAGGCCTTATCGGTGGCCTTTCATCCTCCCGGGATGTGTTCGGGGTTCGGTGTATGGCTGCGCTTATTCTCTTCAGGTCGGATGCCTTTCTTCCTCTTGTTGCTTTCGGTGTCGATCGGACGTCGTTGGCTTTCTTCTTCCTCTTCTGTGTCTTCCTTCTCCGGCTGCTTGGTCTGCCTGGTCTGACCGGGCTTTGATTTCGTTTCGGGTTGGCATCGGGGCTCGATTCCTGGGATTGTTGTTTGCTGTTGCTTGCACCTGTTTCTTCGATTAACCTATTGTTGTGTTGGCTTTTTCTGTTGCATGTGGTTGTTTGTGTCGATTTGCCTGCTTGCTCGTCTCGTAGTGTTGCTGTTTCATTAGCTGCTCATCTCGGCTGGTATTTGCAGCGATTCATTTACTGTTTGCTGTCTGCGATTTGTGGTGTTGTTGTTTGCTAGTGCCTGCGACTGGTGGAGTTTGTGGGTTGATTAATTAATTAGCGAGTTTGTGGGCTGTTTAATTAGCATATATATATATATATATATATATATATATATATATATATATATATATATATATATATATATATATATATATATGCACTTACTACTCCTTGCATACAACACCACTTCGTACTTGTTTAGTGGGGATGCTCCTTTATTTATTCAGTTCGGTTGTTTTACGTTGATGCTATTTGTGTTGTGGTGAAACAACTTGGCTTTGTTTTTCATTCTATTATGCCCGATCTTGTTCGGTATCATTGCCTTTTTGTGGGTCTTTGTGGGTGCCTTGATGGTGGTGGTAGAGGTCTTGTTAAAACCTCCATGCTCAGACATCTTCGTGATCGACATTGCAGTGGTGATGTGCAAGGACTTACTCATCAAACTCTTTCTGATAGTTTGGCTATTTTTCTGATGCCGAGATGACTTTTAAGCGTATGGGGGTTTGGTTATGTGGAGTTTGTCTTAAAACTTATACTTTTCGTGCTCGATGTCGGCATGGTCAGGATGATTCTGTGGTGCCTTCGAGCTGTAGTGATGGCCTTGTTCGCTTTATTATTCATGATATTCCTAGACCTTTAGCTCCCGCTCCTTCGGTTCGTTTGACTGATGTTGAGGTTGTGCCTGTTGGGTTGTCTATATCTTCGCTTGACCGTTTGTTCTCTCTGGGGTTACGCACCGTGAGATCCATCCCTCCTAAGTGTCGCCTAGGTTTATCTCGGATTTTAAATGGGGCATTAGATGGTGTGGCTGACTCTCCTGGTGACATCTCTTATTGGATTCACTTGCTTGTGATGCCTCTTTGTATACTTAAGACCTTTTCCCCTCAGAGTAATCTTGAGTGTAGGACGGCTGTCAAGCGTCAGCGTCAAGAGGAGAATATTGCTAGTGCTATTAGTGCTTGGGGTGTGCCTGGAGGCAATTTGCAACTTATACAGGAGACCTTAGCTGAGGTTCCGCCTCCTTTTAGTGTGCATGAAGACCTTGATTTGAGTGAGCTTAACCTCCGACAATGTCGCAGGAAGATTTGTGATGGTCATTACACTGTCGTTGTTCGGGTGCTCTCTTCATCAGGTATTGTTCCCTATTCTGAGGCCACTCTTGAGGCCCTACGGGATAAGCACCCCACTGCCCCCTCTTCCGACTTGCCACCTTTGTCTGTTGATCACCATCCTCTAGTTGCCTCTTCGACTGTTGTTTTGGATATGATTTGATGTTTTTCGCGGGGCACGTCATGTGGGAGGGATGGGTTCCGTGCTCAACATCTTTTTGATTCTCTGGGTGGAGCTGCTGTTGCTATTTCAGATGATTTGATCTCCTCTATTACTCGAGTGGTTAATCTTTTCCTGGAAGGCCGCAGTCCGCAGGATCTAGGTGAGTATATTGCTAGTGCTCCGCTCACACCGCTTGTTAAACTAGGTGGAGGCATACGGCCCATTATTGTTGGCACTATTTTGAGACGCCTTGTCTCTAAGGTTGGTGCTTGTCTAGTTGGTCCCTCTTTGTCTGGTTATTTTGCTGGTCTTCAGTTTGGGGTCGGGGTATCCGGTGGCGGAGAGGTTATTCTGCATGCCCTGAATCGGCTTGTTGAGGCTCGTGGTAGTGAGGAGGGTCTTTCTATATTGTGGGTTGACTTTCAGAATGCTTCCAACCTAGTCGATTGTGTGGCCATGTTATAGGAAGTTCGTCGTCACTGTCCGGTTCTATCCCGATGGGTAGGGATGGCAATGGGTCGGGTGGTGGGTGGATGGACCCCCATTTCACCCGACCCACCATGGGTGACCTATTTCCCCACCCATCACCCCACCAATATCCACTTCACCCATATCCACTTCGCCCATATCCATCGGGTGATCGGGTGAAATGGGTGAGATATGGGTGAAATGTGGGTGATTTTCCCTAAATGCATCTAATTGAATTCCAATCAATTTGGTACACAAAACAGTGTATAAAATATGATCATCTTACACATTTAAGTCTTAAATAAGTCTTAAACATTTACATAAGTCTTAAACAACACATGCCAGAAGTCTTAAACACATATCATTAGTCTAAAATATAAGGAAAATAAGTAGTCCGACTTGAATCTGAATCGCCTTGGATGAACGTCAACATAGACCACTATAGGTAAGCTTCTTCTTCCTCCAAGCAAAATGCATCCAACTAAAAGCAAATGCAACTAGCAAGTTAGGAAAATATTAATTACCCATGTTAAGAATCTGAAAACTAGGACATATCTACCTAGCACAAACTGAATAACAACCTGATTTTTTTACAGATTTTGTACAGTAACGTTACCAACTTCCAGAAAAAAAATTTGTAAACTGAATAACAAGCTGATTTGTACTGCTGTACTGCTATCCAAAATCAAGTCCAAAATCACCCTTAAAACACAAAATCAGATCCAAATCCTTCCTATTCAAACCCCCATTTTGCAACAATTCCATAATTTCGAAATCAAAATTGACATAGAAACGAGTAGAGTTTCGAAAGTTACCGGTTGTGGTCCTTTGGGATGATCGACATGGTGGCCGACGACTAGTGGAGGCGGCCGGAGGTGACTTATAGTGGAGCGAGATTGAGATCTGTGACAGAGAGGGCTGTAAGTGTGAGCCGAGATCTGAGAGAAGGGTTGCGACTTACGAGCTCGGAGCCTGAGAGGGAGGGCTAGTGAGGATGAGGCGCATCATCGGCGGAACTACTTGCTCAGGCCCTCGCCGGCGAGTATGAACGTAGTCTCTGAGGAGGGAGGATTGAGCGAGCGTATGACAATAAAGAGAGATACAGACGAGAGGGGTTGGCAGAGTGACGGGTTGTGGATAAAGGGAATATGGGAAAGGAAATTAGGGTTTACAAAAGTGTATATATTTTTTTATATAAAATATATTTTTTGTATATAAAAATATATATTTTATATAAAAAAATATATTTTTATACGGATCGGGTCGGGTGGCGGGTGGTGGGTCGGGTGGTGGATTAGGTGCGGGTGGAGAAAAACTTCACCCCACCCGACCCACCACCCATATCCACTTTACCCACATCCACTTTCCACCCGTTTTTTTGGGTTTTCACCCACTTTTTCGGGTCGGGTGATTCGGGTTCAGGTCGGGTGCGCGTGAAATTGTCATCCCTACCGATGGGTGGAGTTTTGTTACTCTAATTCCGTCCGGCTGTATTACAGGGGGCATAGATTATGGTCTTGCGGGGGGGGGGGGGGGTTCAACAAGGGGATCCCTTAGGGCCTCTACTTTTTGCTTTGGTATTACATCCTTTGGTGTGCAAGATTAGAGACTCTTTTGCCCTGAGTATGCAGGCTTGGTACTTAGATGATGACACTGTTGTTGGGGACAATTTGGAGGTGGGGAAGGTCTTGGATCTGATTATGGCGGAGGGTCCCCGCTTTGGCCTTCATCTTAATGTGGATAGAACCGAGGTTTTTTGACCTACAGAAGACCCCAGGAGTCGGCTTTCTGGTATTTTCCCCTCCTCTATTGCTCGACCTTCGCGTGATGTCAAAGTTTCAGGTGGGTCTGTCAGCACGTGCCCTATTTTTGGCAGCGACCTTGTGGCGAAGAGAGTGACTAGGACAATAGAGCTTATGGATTCTGTCGCGAGGATTATGGATCCACAATGCGAGCTGCTTCTGCTTCGGGATTGTACGGGTATTACTGAAGTTTACTTTGCTTTGCGTACTTGTTCTCCACGTACGGGTCTTTGGGCCCGTCCATCGCTCCATCAATGCGGCACTTCGTTCTAGGTTGGAACGTATTGTCACTACGTCTGGGCCTGGGTTTGGAGATTGGCAGGGGCGGCTTGGCATCTTCCCCTTTCATTTTGGTGGGCTTGGAGTATATGCTGTTGGGGATGTTCTATATTATGCTTTTCTAGCGCCTCGTTTGCAGTCCGCTGAGTTGCAGGCTAAGCTCCTACGCCCTTCTGGTATTATTGCTACTGGTCCTACTTTTGATGATGTTTGCCGTGCATTTAATGAGATTACGGGTTCTGATCTTCTGCGCGATCCTAGTGAAATCGTTGCCCCCAAACATATGAAGAAATTGACAGATATATATTTCGCAAAGGTTGCTGCTAAATCGGACTCTATTTTCTCTTTGACTCTGCGTCAGGTGGCATTGTGAAAATCTCATCAGGGTGTTCACTCCTCCGATTGGTTGCGTGCAGCTCCTATTTCTGGGCTGGGGTAGACTATGAATGAAAGAACCTATCCTAGTGTGCTTAGCTATCGACTGGGTGTTCCGTTGTTCACGGTGTCTAGGCCCTGTCCGACTTGTGCTCGGGTCTTTGATGGTGATGTCTATGGAGATCATGTTTTGTCATGTGCTGGTACCATGAGCATTAAACATCGATATAACCTTGTGCGTGACACCTTACTGGATATCTGTTATAGGACTGAGATTTCTACCGGTAAGGAGGTTGATATCGGTTTGGTTGATGGGCATGATAGGCCTCTTTGTCCGGCATATTTGCTTCTTTATTTATGGGACAGAGGGCGTGATGTTTGTGTTGATCTGACGGGATCCTCCCCCTTGACTTAGTCCGGGGTGTCTGACTTTGTCCCTGGCCGTGTTGTTGTTGATGCTGCTCAACGTAAGCGTGTCAAGTATCATGATTTGTGCACGGTAGCAGGTTATGATTTCCTACCATTCTCTTTCTCTTCGTTGGGGGAGTTGGATACAGATGTTGTTGCCTTGCTGAAGCGGATTCAGAAATTCTCAGTATCTCAGAGTGCCTGATCTCGTGTTGCCGCTTATATTTTTAATAGACTTAGCTTCGTTATCGCTAAAGGGGTGGGTGCCCAGATAGTATCTCGGCTACCCACTAATTTCTTATAATATGTAATTACTATATTAAAAATAATAATAATAAAATAATAATAATAATAATAATAATGATGATGATGATGATGATGATGATGATTGGATGTGAGGAAATAAAGATTCTTACATCGAAAATTTGAATAAACATACATTTTTATGGTGAACTTTATGCCAATAACAATTTGATTTTAAAATAAAACCAACAAAAATAAAATTATGCGTTAAACTTATAGCGCATGTGCATGGATACATGTTACCTTGAATTGGTAAATAAAGAGCGGCCATTCTGGGGTTCGAACCGGGTACCTATGGGTACTACCCACAAGTCCTTTCCGGTGAGCCATTCCGGAATGGTTCATGGATACATGTTACCACTCAACCAGATTTGCCGGACTTTGATAAGTGGAGTACACCATCTTCATTTCCTTCTCTAAAAATCCTTAATTAAATACACCGTCTGTCCCAAATGAGTTTTCTTTTACTATTTATGTACGCTTTTTTAAAAAGCTAAAAACTATATAAAAAATTCATTTTTTAATAAATTATTTTAAAATAATTATATACTTCTTAGTAATATGTATCATATTATTTAAAAATATTTAATAAAATATTGATATTTTATATAGTTTTTACCTTATTAAAAAAGCGTGCATGTATATAAAAAAATCTCATTTTCATGATCAACAAATGATTGATTCCCGATATTCAATACTCCGTATTAAGCAATTGGTATCGATGGATGGATATGGATCATCAAATCATATCACTGATCATCAAATCATACCACATGGCCAGGCCGGGTTTCAATTAGAGCTTGCAATTCGCGAGATCCGGTTAGGCTCGGCTAGCTTACGTTTGGGTTGGGTCACTGATGATTAGGTCAAGTCTAATAAAATTTTCGTGTTGGGATTGGTCGGGTCGGGTCAAAATGAATATCAGATTGGTCGGGTTTCGGTCTGAATCGGGTTGGACTTATTCGAGTTATCGGTCAAATTATGTCGGACTTATTCGGATTTCGAGTCAGTATTCAGGTCAGTCTCATTCTGGTTTCAAGTAGAAGCAGGTCTATATTTGTTTCAAACTTCCAATTGCTTAGGTTGAAATTGTTGAATCATGTTCCTTCGAGACTTTCGGGTCATCAATTTTATTAAGTTGAATATGTAATTCAAGTTATTTGTGTGTTTTAAAAAGTATTTTTCAGGTAAAATCAAATATGATTCAATCTACTTATAATTTACTCATTGGCTCGTAAACTTGTTCTATTCATCATTAATTTCATTGAAATTTTCCAACATATTGTTATCAACATCATACTTGATTCCCTATATAAAAGAGAATTACGTTATTTGGGAGTCGGGTCGGGTTGGGAGTCGGGTCTGGTTTGAGTCGGATATGGGCTGAGTCGAGTTTGTTTGTATTCGGGTCAATTCGGGTATCAGGTCAATATCGGTCGGGCTCGGTTTCGAGTTTAGGTTATGCATAGCGATAAATTTTCGGGTTCAGTTGGGTTTCGGTTCGTGTGGGTAAGTTGGGTTTCTCGAGTTGGGTCAGATCTTGCCAGCTCTAGTTTCAATATAGTGACTTTTAAGTGAGGGTTGTTGTCCTCATTTTTGCTTGATTTATTGGTTTATAGATTGTGAATTGTTGTGTTTTTTAAGTTGTATTATGATAATTTGTCCGTCTAGCCTTCTATGCATCATCTCAATTTACCATATCTCTGTCTCGTATTTCGAATTTTCATTTGTGAAAAAAAATATAGTGAATATACCCTAGCTTCTTTACTTTGCCTTTGGGGTTTAAATTTTATCTCAAATCCTATCTCATAAAATTATTTTACTTTTACTTTTTAAAAAAAAAATTAAAACGTATATTTAGCTTATACAAATTGATTATAATAAATTTTTAAAAACATAAAATAAACCGCCTTATATTTTTTTTGAAAATCTATCTATCTATAGCTATATATCTATATAAATTTTGAAACAAAAAAACTTTTGATTATGTGACATTCATACCTTGATTTTAGCTCTTCAATAACTCTTAACAAGAACTCTAATGGGTTGTTTGGTATTGATATCTAGATATCAGATATCGGATATCAACCCCCGATATCTGATATCTAGTGTTTGGTATGGCTAGATATCGATATCACTTAAATTGATATCGATATCTAGTGTTTGGTATCCATAATATATCACTTGATACCAAGTGATATATGATATCTGTGTTTGGTAATAGCCAGATATCGATATTAGTTGATATCTAGATATTAAATTTGGCTTATTTTGATATACTGATTTTTAGGGAGGTATCACTTGATATCGATATCGTTCAATATCGATATTTTGATACCGATACCAATATCTTGATATCAAGATATCAAAGATATCGTCCGATATCGATATCTTGATATCGATACCGATATCGACATCGATATCTTTTATATCTAGATATCGATACCAAACGAGCCCTTATGACCAAACAATGATTTGTGACAAATAACCAAGATGTAAAGTAACCAACTTTATGATTGCTAAGTAAATTGATAATAAGGTAGAGAAGATATTTCACCTGTAATTCTGTTGTTGCAGGAGGAAAATCAAGTATGAAATATAAATTTCAAATTCGACCCCCTGATCTCTACAAATAAAAATTACAAGACTTCCTCTCGTTGTAGTAGAAGGTAGTCAGGATCGATCTGCGAGGAAGCATGTCAGCGCCCACCTTTTCAGTCCGAAAAACTCTCGAAATTGACTCAGGAAGTGACGTGCTCGGACCCGGGCTCGAGCAAAAGGATCGGCGACGAGAGTTCCGAGAAGTCGGGAAGTTGTTGGCAGTTCTGGAGCATCAGATCAGTCGTCAAAGAATGCCGATTTCCCGTCGATTGGCTAGGCTTCTGGAAACGTTCGAGTACTACTTTTGTAGATCTTGAAGTCGTGGTCACGGATTGGGGTAGATCTCGTCAATCGGATGTCAGACGAAGCGGGAACTGAGTTTTACCGAGACGTCGCCTGTGCAGAGACGATTCCGAAATTGGGTTCGTTTGAGAGGTATTGAGGGCTGTTTTGGGAGTGACGTTTTGGGTATGATTGAGGGTGATAAGGGGGCTGTGGAAGGCCTTAGAATGATGGTAAAGAAGGGGTATGGGGTTGAGGGATATGTGATGCAAGATCGCTCTCGGCCTCGCACTCCAAGCTCTCTCCAACACTCGATCTTCCACACTCTCGGCCTCGCACTCCGAGTGTTTCCGACCCTTTGATTCCTTCGTCTCTCACTAAGGAATCTCCTTCAGCCTCTCACCGAAGGTTTTGTTCCCGGCCTCTCACCTAAGAACGAGATTCTTAACCGGAATCACTGGAAGCTAAAAGGCTTACTTTTTCTCAAATTTCAACTTGTTCAAAACAAATGTCAAGCTTACATATATATATAGGACTTGTACTATGGAAGCCATAAAGCTAAAGGAAACCAAAAGACAAATGAAAAAAAAAAATATAAGCCATGTACTAAGTTCGGGCTTGGCAAGTGAAATCCCAACCTAACAAGGCTATATTTAGTCTAGTAAAATCCCAACTAAAAGTCATATGTTTGGACTTTTTTTATAGAAAAAATAGCTTGGCATCCCCTCTAATTAAGTCTCGGTCGACGCCAGTTCAGACTTAACTTGTAGCAGAGTGACCGTGTGTGGTGGTGACTGCTCAAAGACAAGAACCGATTGACCAAGTAAGCGAGCTCGAGCTCTTGTCAATGGTGGGGTAGCTCGAGGTAAAAGTGGCTCATCTTCCATCTCTTCATCGTTAGCATCTTTAATAGCATCCATCGGGGCTCCATCCCTAGCATCTAGATCACCAACCCGATCGTCAGATAAGCTAGCTCCGTCGAGGGTCACATCATCCTCCCCCCCTTGAAAAGGATTCGACCCCGAATCCGTCAGCTCCTCAAGTAGCCCATCCCATGCAAGAAATGGAGCTAAGTCACAGACGTTAAAAACATCATGAACACCATACTTACTTGGGAGATCAATTCGGTAAGCGTTGCCGTTGATCTTCTCTAGCACCATGAAAGGCCCATCAGCTCTAGACCACAACTTAGACTGCCGCAAAGCAGGAAATCGATCCTTCCGGAGATGAACCCAAACCAAGTCTCCAACCTCCAATAATAGCTCCTTGCGATGCTTGTTGGCCTGGTTCACATACTGTTGAGTTCGACGCTCTAGCTGTAGTCGAACTCTCTCATGCAAGGACTTCACCAACTCAGCCTGGGACTTACCAGCATGGTCCTCGGGAGACGATAGGGGCTGCGGTGCCAAATCCAATGGTGTGTAGGGATTTCTACCATAAACCACCTCAAAAGGAGACATCTTAGTGGCGAAATGCACAACCCGATTGTAAGCAAACTCGACATAGGATAAACAATCCTCCCATCTGCGCAAGTTAGTAGCAAGCATAGTGCGCAATAAAACCCCTAAAGTTCTATTAACTACCTCAGTCTGACCATCTGTTTGAGGATGACTAGAAGTAGAGAATAACAGCTTGGTACCTAGCTTAGCCCACAAGGTCTTCCAGAAGTAGCTAAGGAACTTAGAGTCCCTATCAGAAACAATAGTTTTAGGCACCCCATGTAGCTTTACAATATGATCAAAGAATAAGGTAGCAACATGAGAAGCATCATCAGTCCTAGAGCAAGCTATGAAATGGGCCATCTTAGAAAACCGATCTACCACAACAAATACAGAATCATGACCTTTCCTAGTCTTAGGCAAGCCTAGCACAAAATCCATAGAAATGTCCTCCCATGGGGTACTAGCTAGAGGTAGGGGGAGGTACAGACCATTCGGGTTTGATCTAGACTTAGCTTTAGCACAAGTAACACAACTAGCACAACATTTCTCAACGTCAGATCGCATCCTAGGCCAGTAAAAATGATCCTTCAAAATCCTAAGGTCTTAGCAACCTCAAAATGCCCCATCAATCCACCTCCATGTGCCTATAAAACCAGCAATGATCGAACTGAACAACGAGGCACACAAAGGCGAGAGGCCCTAAATAAGTAACCATCCTGCACAAAATAACTACCCACACTAGGGGAACCAGCAGATTGCACACATTGACAGAATATATCCCCAAAATCAGCATCAACAGAGTAGAGATCAAGAAGCATAGAAAAGCCAAGAACACGAGCTTCAAGAGTAGAGAGAAGAGAATACCTACGAGAGAGGGCATCAGCGACAATGTTGTCCTTCCCTTTCTTGTACTTGACCACATAAGGAAAAGCCTCGATGAACTCAATCCACTTAGCATAGCGAGCGCTAAGGGTGGTTTGGCTCCGGAGATACTTCAAGGCCTCATGGTCAGTATGTATCACGAACTCACAGGGCAACAAGTAATGAGCCCAAGTCTGTAAAACACGAACCAAGGCATACAACTCCTTGCCGTAGGTAGTGTTAGAGTAATTCTCTGTAGCTCCTCCTAGCTTCTCGCTAAAGTAAGCGATAGGCCGACCTTCATGCATCAAAACACCACCAATACCAACCCCAGATGCATCGCACTCAATCTCAAAAGTCTTTGAGAAATCAGGAAGTGCCAGTAACGGAGCATTCGTCAACCGCTCCCGAAGTGTAGCAAAAGCCTCTTCTTGCTTTGAACCCCATTTGAATGAAATCCCTTTCTTGGTTAGTTCTGTAAGAGGGGCGGCAATGCTGCTGAAGTCCTTGGCGAACCTACGATAAAATCCTGCCAAGCCTAGAAAGCTTCGTATCTGAGTAACAGATGTTGGTTGGGGCCACTCCCGAATAGCTCGAATCTTCTCTGTATCCACTTGAAAGCCATCTTTACCTACAACAAAACCAAGAAAGATGACAGTATCGGAGCAAAACTTACACTTCTTCAAGTTAGCAAACAAGTGCTCCTTCCTAAGAACTAGAAAAACAGTGCGCAAGTGTTCAACATGCTCTTCTAAGGACTTGCTGTAAACAAGGATATCATCAAAGTATACGACAACAAATCGACCTAAGAATGCACGCAAAACATGGTTCATCAGGCGCATAAAAGTACTAGGAGCATTAGTTAGTCCGAAGGGCATGACCAACCACTCGTAAAGACCATATTTGGTCTTAAAAGTGGTTTTTCACTCGTCACCTTCCTTCATCCTAATCTGATGGTACCCGCTCCTCAAATCAATCTTAGAAAACAAGCAAGCACCATGCAACTCATCTAACATGTCATCTAAGCGAGGAATGGGATGACGATACTTAACTGTAATTTGGTTGATGGCTTGACAATCAACACACATGCGCCAGGTCCCATCCTTCTTTGGTACCAACAAAACTGGTACGGCACAGGGACTCAGACTCTCCCTAATATACCCCTTGCTAAGCAAATCCGATCCTCTACCTGTGACTGCAACTCTTTGGTCTCCGTGGGGTTAGTCCTGTAAGCTGGCTGGTTAGGAATAACAGCACCCGACACAAAGTCAATCTGATGCTCTATGCCCCTAAGAGGAGGCAATCCAGCTGGCATCTCATCTGGTAGCATATCATGAAACTCCTCGAGTACACCCGAAATGACAGAAGGCAACTCAACAGCAGTAGCAGACGATGAACTAGAACTAACATGTAAGTTAGAACTAGTAGAAGTACAGACAAGCATAAAACAAACATCACCCCCCTGAATAGCATGTCGGACATATTGAACCCGAGCGACCAGCAAGCTCTGGGGTTCCTTGGGCAATCCTTGCTCCAACTTCTGCTTTTCAGCATCCTTTCCGATCTTCTCGTGAGATTGGCGACGCTGTTGCCTAGCAATATAATCAGTGACAACCTCTTGAGGGGTTAGAGGTAGAAGCCTTACCCGCTTGCCTCCAAAGGCGAAGGAATACTCGTTGCTGTAGCCGTCATGCATCACACGCCGATCATACTGCCATGGCCTACCGAGAAGTAAATGGCAAGCGGTGATAGGTAGTATATCACATAAGATAGTATCGGCATAAGGTCCAATGGAAAAGGACACCTCAGCTTGGTCCTTCACCTTCAACGGTGATCCTGAGTAGAGCCATTCCAGAGTATAGGGTCTCGGGTGTACCTGAGTGGTTAGAGAGAAACGATCCACGACTTTCTGGCTAATAATATTACAGCAGGAACCACCATCAATAATAACAGTGCAAATCTTACTTCCGATTGTGCAACGGGTGTTGAACAAGTTCTCCCGCTGAGAGGTGTCAATCTCCACCTTTTCACTAGCGCTCAAAGTCCTCTTAACCACGAAGTTCTCACCAACTGGTGCTCTGGCAACAAGCTCCTCATCCTCATCCACAACTGGCAGCTCATAAGGGTCATCGAGGCCTTCCACCTCACTCACCACTTCTCCGAACGAGTTAAGGAGAACCTTTCGTGGGTTGGGGCATTCTCTAGCATAATGCCCAATCTCATAGCACTTGTAACACTTGACCTCTCGAGACCTGCTGGACTCTGGTCTAGGAGGTGTAGGTGTGGGGTTAGGTATGACAGGACTAGGGTTTGGGTTAGCTGAAGGTCTAGCGGTGGAGGGGGAAGTAGGACTAGGGTTAGGCGGTTGGGGACGGTAACTCCGAGGTGGTTCTGAAGGAGATTCAGTTCCCGTCCAACGCCTTGTTGAGGACCCTGCAGACCTCCTTTTGAGGAAGTTTTCATAGACATGTGTGGCATGATGGAGAGCATCAATCACATGGGTGTGTCGCAGTTGCAACACAATCTCAGCCACATCAGAGTTCAGACCTGCAAGAAACTTAGCAAGAATATAAGAGTCCTCATACCTTGTGTCCGATCGCTACAAAAGAGCGCACAGCTCCTTATAGTAATCATCTGGGGATCGAGGACCCTGTTTCAGTTTCTCTATCCTCAGCAACAGTTGTTGCCCATGATCCACCGGAATAAAGCGAGCGCGCATCAGACGTGTGAACTCTCCCCATGTCGTCACTGGTGGAGCTCGAGTGTAGGCTCGATCTGCTAGTACTCCTTGCCACCAAGAGAGGGCATAATCAGTAAAGTGGATGACAGCGAGCTCCACTTGCTCCTCCTCTGGATATCGATGGAAGCGGAAGACCTGTTCAGCTTTGACCTTCCAATTCTGATACGCCTCTGGCCCTGCAGCACCAGTAAAAATAGGAATGCTTACCTTGACCCCATGGGTCCGACGTTGACGACCATCCTCTTGGAGACGCCTAGCATGACGGTCTTCTCTAGCTTGAGTCCGCTATGAAAATATGGATGCATCTGATCTCTCGTCATCTGACCGTGAATTGTTGCGATGATGGCGATGTCCGTCCCTGTGTCCTCTTCCGCCATCTTGGTTCCTCTGGCGGTGTTGATGTCCGTCATGGCTACCATGATCACTCGGTACATCTCTCTGGGCTGGCGGTAATCGGCGTAGGATCTCTGCATTACTGAGCTCCACTCTGTCCATACGGTGAGTTAGCTCCTGGATAGCTGGGTCAACTCTGTCTCCTTCCCTGTTCACCAAATGTTGTGACATCACCACAGACAATCAAACAAACTCGTCAAGTTAGCAAAACAGAAACCTCTCTCTCACTTTGGTGGACGCTCACACTCTCTCACACACTCCGCTCGTGTGTTTAAAGTGTTTGCCTCACTATAATATATTCTCAGAAAAGAATGAGACTCCAGAACCTGCAAAATGAGCAAACCACAAATATAATAGCAATTAGTAACAACAGATCTCCTTGGTGTTTGGCTCTCCACTCCTTACTCTGGATGGTTCTCTCCTCTTACTCACCTTTTCCAACACTACTCAGTGTTGCTCTCACCTCTCCTTTTTCGGTTACAACAGGCAACACTCTCAACTCTCCTTTTCCCAGTGCAAGGGCACGACACTCAAGAACCTGAATAATCGCTAGCAGGAACTAGCACCAACAATAACAATCAACGAAACACCAACACAATAGCAAGTACAGTAAGCCTAACGAGCAACCTTCGAGCACTTCAACAAGGGCCTTTCGACGAGTATTTACCAAAACTCGCTAAGGTCCTTAGGCAATGCAAAACAAGTGATCTAGCCCGAATAAAAAAAAAAATTGAGATTGCAATGTAAAGATTGGATGGAAGGAAGTGTGTTCAATAGCTCAAACGATGGAAATGGAGCAACTAGAATATATAACCAACTTGCCAAAATTTCGAACAAAAAGACAATAAACAAACACACCTATTTCTTCTTCTTCTTCTTTTTTTTTTAACGAAACAAACTGATCTCTTTTTTTTTTTTGGTCTTTTTTTTTTTGGAAGCTAAATAAATAGACTTTGGCTTCTTTTTTTAAATGAGAAGAAAAAATAAACAAACAAAAATCCCTCCAAACGTTTAATTAATTGGAAGCAGCTCAAAGATCGGCTTGGCTTTGTAACTCTAATTAGTAACGCTCCATTAGGAATCCATCGATGGTCAAGAAGCAACAAAGAAGCAAGCACTGATTGATTCACTTGGAATCGATCGATGGACAACAAGAACAAGTAGAAGACAATGCAGTGGGGACAAGAACAAGCACACAAGACACATGAATTGGGAGGACGAACAATTGCAACCTCTCGGGCTTAATCGAACATGTTTTGCAAAAACTAAGGATGAAGCGAAGAGAAAGTAATTCGTACCTCGAAAGCTTGAGGAACCCTTGTTGTTGCTCTGATACCACTTGACGTGCTCGGACCCGGGCTCGAGCAAAAGGATCGGCGACGAGAGTTCCGAGAAGTCGGGAAGTTGTTGGCAGTTCTGGAGCATCAGATCAGTCAGCAAAGAATGCCGATTTCCCGTCGATTAACTAGGCTTCTGGAAACGTTCCAGTACTACTTTTGTAGATCTTGAAGTTGTGGTCGCGGATTGGGGTAGATCTCGTCAATCGGATGTCATACAAAGCGGGAAACTGAGTTTTACCGAGATGTCGCCTGTGTAGAGACGATTCCGAAATTGGGTTCGTTTGAGAGGTATTGAGGGCTGTTTTGGGAGTGACGTTTTGGGTATGATTGAGGGTGATAATGGGGCTGTGGAAGGCCTTAGAATGGTGGTAAAGAAGGGGTATGGGGTTGAGGGATATGTGATGCAAGATCGCTCTCGGCCTCGCACTCCAAGCTCTCTCCAACACTCGATCTTCCACACTCTCGGCCTCGCACTCTGAGTGTTTCCGACCCTTTGATTCCGTCGTCTCTCACTAAGGAATCTCCTTCAGCCTCTCACCAAAGGTTTTGTTCCCGGCCTCTCACCTAAGAACGAGATTCTTAACCCGAATCACTGGAAGCTAAAAGGCTTACTTTTTCTCAAATTTCAACTTGTTCAAAACAAATGTCAAGCTTACATATATATAGGACTTGTACTATGGAAGCCATAAAGCTAAAAGAAACCAAAAGACAAATGAAAAAAAAAAAAAGCCATGTACTAAGTTCGCACTTGGCAAGTGAAATCCCAACCTAACAAGGCTATATTTAGTCTAGTAAAATCCCAACTAAAAGTCATATGTTTGGACTTTTTTTATAGAAAAAATAGCTTGGCATCCCCTCTAATTAAGTCTCGGTCGACGCCAGTTCAGACTTAACTTGTAGCAGAGTGACCGTGTGTGGTGGTGACTGCTCAAAGACAAGAACCGATTGACCAAGTAAGCGAGCTCAAGCTCTTGTCAATGGTGGGGTAGCTCGAGTTAAAAGTGGCTCATCTTCCATCTCCTCATCGTTAGCATCTTCAATAGCATCCATCGGGGCTCCATCCCTAGCATCTAGATCACCATCCCGATCGTCAGATAAGCTAGCTCCGTCGAGGGTCACATCAGGAAGTACTCGATGTCGACCAGAGTCCTCGACGTCGACCACTCAGTCGAGTAGAACCGCAAAACAGAGAACAGAAATGCAAAAAGAAAGCAAAGACATTCGATGTCGAGTGCTACAGTACTCGTTGTCGACTAGGCGGCACTCGACGTCGACCAGTGTCGTCGATGTCTAGTAGAACAGAATAAAAAATTATAACTTTTCGCAAATAAAAAAACGAATGTAAACACGAAATTGGTGGAAATAAAATCAATATACTTAACACTCCTAGAATCGGGGTATCAACACCACAACGATAATCATATACAATAATGCATAAAGGTATAAAAAATCATGTTTTTCATCAAATAACCGTCGTTATTAACAAGTAGGAAGATAGAAGCTTTCGCATAAACCCTAATTGTTACTAACCCTTTTCACATAATTAATCCTAGTTGTATTAAGATCACTTTCGCTTCAATAACATAAACAAGGATCACCTTCAACTTTCGCAAAAGAATCATGCTCATAGGGATAGAAGACCAAATCGCATCAAAAGATTGTACCTTTATCGCATCACCTTACATGGCTACCGTTGGGCTCACCCCGACCCTAGAAGTTGGGTGACTACTCGCTCTTCATCATCAAAAAACTCATCAATAATAAAAGGGAAATAACTACTTGCATTAAAGAAAACCAAAACTTACAACCAATCAAAGCCAAATCCGCTTTCGCAACACTTCACTCCAATCGGCTCCAAGCTCTCTAACTATCTCTCCTACTCGATATCTATGATGGTAAACACAATTGCTTTTGGCTTGGATGGTTCTTAAAAACCAGCCCCTAAGGTCTTATTTATAGTGTTCAATCCCCTCTATTCAAGGAAAGAATAACCTATCTATGTCTAAAACTATCTATCTAAAGACTTTAAAACTTTAAAGCAAAACAAATAAATCCAATAAGGAAACTAGCTAATGTGGATAAATCCTCCTTTGTCTTGATAGATCTTCATGTTGATCGATAGAATTTCACATATCGTTACTTGCAAGTAATCCACAAGGCTCGGACTTCTCCTAGTACTCGACTCGGATTGCTGACTGCAGGGGTACTCGACATCGACTAGGTGTAGTCGACATCGACTAGGTGTAGTCGACATCGACTAGCTTGTGTCTCCGTGTGTTGCACTCGAGCTCGACCACGTTCTGGACACTCAACATGTACTCGACATCGAGTAGAGTTACTCGTCGTCGAGTGGCTCTAGGCTCCTCGAGTAATGGCTTGCTCGACTTGGTGTGAATTGGGCTCGAGAGTGCTGGATATCGAGTAGTGTTACTCAATATCGACTAGCCTTGTCGAGTTGATCCTTTCTTGTTTTCTGCTCGATTTGTCCTTGTTCATCCTCTCCTTAATCTTAGACTTTCTATAGTTGACTTCGAGTTGTTCATCCTTTCTTCGAATTGCTGTAAATTGCCTTGATTTCTGCGAAATTAAACAGAAACTAGTGTAGACTCCATAATTTGGAAAAAGTGTAAACTACATAGAATCTGTACTATTCTAAACCAAATGCATGAAATGTATACTAAAATCGATATAAAAGTCAATGTAAAACATGGCAAATTAGGCTCACAACAAATTCTCTAACAATGGTTGAGATTCATGGTCGTAGGATTGATCTATCAATTACTCATAAACATATGTCTTTTTTTTTATACAAGGCAAGGATTGGGGAAAG
This sequence comes from Persicaria maculosa, assembly GCA_963922045.1. Lineage (NCBI taxonomy): Eukaryota > Viridiplantae > Streptophyta > Magnoliopsida > Caryophyllales > Polygonaceae > Persicaria > Persicaria maculosa. The sequence goes on from OY998254.1 coordinate 22,774,911, forward strand.
GTCAGCCGCGATTGACCCATTGCCCAGTAGCGTCCCAATGGACGAAATCAGCAATCTCAACCGGAACACAGTCAGCGATGAAGCACGAGGACATGCCCAGATATGCCAACCAATCAGCCACTCGATTACCATCTCGATCCCCCATGGGCACTGCCAAATGCCCAGCAAGACATTGATGACGGTCAAGCAGTCGACTTCAACCACCAGCCAATAGAAACCCCGCTTCGAGGCTTCTAGAAGACCATTAATGAGACCATAACATTCTGCTTGCCTAGCAGACACCATTTCGTGGCTACGGGCACCACAAAGAAGGACCCTTCCCTGGCTATCACAAATAACAAAGGCAGAAGAAGCACGGTTCGACCTAGTCCGAGCACCATCAAAATTAAGCTTAACAAGCTCCTCCGCTGATTTTTTCCATTTAACTACTTTTTGTATTGGCATTTTCTTTTCTTTTTTTGGGAATTTTTTCTTAATGTGTCAATGTCTTCTTCTTGATCCATAATTTGTGCTCTTTTCCAACTAGTCATGTATTGTTTTATATTTTTGATCCATTCTTCCATCATACTTATATCATTGTTGTCAAAAATTATTTTGTTCCTCATCGACCATAATCCCCAAAGAGCAAATGTAAGGATACAATCACCTTATTCAATATCACTAAAGAATAACATTAAAGATTCAAGTAATTAGACCAATTTGCATATTGATTCAATGCAATTAAGACAAATCGGAGCAACCCTAAATCAGCCATAATCAACACTCCTCAACATAGATTAATTGAAATCATCCACTACAAGACAAAGAAATATCACTACATCAATACCTTCGTTTGCTATCAAGAATACAACAACGGATTCATAGCTAAGATGCAATTCCTAACATGGTGATCAATCATAGAAAGGAACTCAAATATAATTAATAAGCATGTGATGATAAATATGAATATGAATAACTAAATAGAATCAAATCCTCACAATCTAAACAACCATGTCTTCGAATCACATGCGAAACTATGAGTTTAGCAACTCATAGACCAAAACTCCCTCTCTCTAATTGTGTTCATCGTCTCACAATCCATATGCTACACATAGCTGGAACTAATAGAAATAACCTAATAAAGAGTCATGAAACCCTAGAAATATAATAATATAATAATAGGAAATAGAATCTTCGGATCCGCAATCACAATCGTTGAAAACCGTCTCACGGCGGGCACCGCCTGAAGCACGGCGGGCGCCGCTATCTCAGTGACGGAATTTCCTCTTTTCCTCGATTGTCTTCAATGTTGTGCTTCCTTGCTCCACTCTAGCCTCTTCCTCAGCCTTCATATGCTCCAAAACATCTCTCATAAGCTCTTCCAAAATCCCATCTAAGGTCGGAATTTAACTCTGTAGAATAAACACTAAAAATGCGTAGATTCCGAACTCGAATACTTCACAAGCAATATATGAAACTAGACTTAAACATATGAAAAACTCCTATCTAATTGCAATAAGAAATACTTACAATCCCTATATGAAATATGCATTATCAGTAGGCGAAAGAGAGTAGGGAAGAGTGCAGGGACAGGGGTCGACTATGCTTTTTGGGACGTTAACTGCTAACATCTGGACCCTTTAACACAGATGAAGACTGGGTATTCGTTTGCAAAGAGATAAGGCGGAACTTGCTTCTTTTCCAATTTACAATCGAAGCTGATAAGGAGAGGGTGATCAGAGGGGCTCTGTGGTCCTTTGATAAGGATCTCTTTGCACTAAAAGAGGCTAGAACGGAACAACCATCGCGAATCAATTATGATAAGATTTCCTTCTAGATCCAAGTTTATAATTTACCCTTTAACATGATGACGGCAAGCACAACCAATGCCATAGGGTCGTGTTTGGAGGGGTGCAGGAGATCAATGGTGGGAAGCATATGAGTTGTGCGAGATTCCTTCGATTGTGGGTGGAGGTCGATATAAAGAAGCCACTACATCCAGGGGGTCATTCTACGGGCGGAGGGGAATAAAATTTGGGTGGATATTAAGTATGAGCGCCTTCCAAATTTATGTTACTTCTGTAGATGCTTGAGCCCTGTTGATGCAGATTGTGATATTTAGGTGTAGTCAAGCCAGTGCAAGTATGGAGAATGACTTTGTGCGTCGCCTTTAAAGCATCTAGGGGATAAGCGGATAAGGGGGCTGAGGGCAAACCGAGAGAAAGATAGAGAGAGAGAGAGAGAGAGAGAGAGAGAGAGAGAGAGAGAGAGGTTTCTTGGGGTGAAGGGAGGAAATTTGGAAAGAGGAGGAGAGGGTTGCTGAAAAAGCAAGGAGGTCATTGGTAGACCAAATAGATTGCATGTTTTGTGAATATACGATGATAAACATTCTAATGTTAGGTGTCACCACAATAATGCACCCTCAATTGACCAAATAGATTTTCATGTATGAATAAGTTGAAAGAAGATATTTGAAAAAAAAAATGTCAAAAAACCAAATAAAAAGAGTTTCTCATGCATTGCATATATGTTTTTATCAAAGATACCCATCTAGTTTGAGTTTGTCCTATTGATTTGACCTTGTCTTTAAAATTCGTTTTTATATGAAATATAATTTGGCATAGGTAATTGAGCATGTATGATCTAAGTTTGTGAGCATGCTTGACATTCAACAAAAATTTGTCCTTGTGAGATATTTTTTGCCTTATAAGGGATACATTTATATTCCTTTTGCTTTTATTGTGTGATTTACTCTTCCTATTCATTTATCTTTAAGCATTGACACAGTTATCTATTTTAAAGACCGATTATATACATGATCATTGCTTGATAAGTTCAAATGATAGAGGCATCATTTTAACCACATTTTATCCATGTCTACCATATGTTATATCTTGCTTTGAAGCCAATTTGAGCCTTTAGCCTATTTTATTTGTAAGATCCACAAAATTGCATTTTTTGTAGCCTATGATAAGTCTTACCCTTTTTCGGAGAAATTGAGATTTTGAGTGGGTTATGAGATCTATTTTGGAGTTGATGGAGGAAATAAGCTAAAGTGTGAGTTTTATGCTTTATGGTTTTGAGAAGATGTAATGTTAGGAGGGAAATCAAGTATGCAAATATAAGAATATAGAAGCAAACCGAATCTCTAGTCCATGCAAATAAAATACAAGAAACCCTCCCGCTGTAGTGGTAGGGAATCGGGATCGATCCACGAAGAAGCGTGTCAGCGGAATCCTAGATAGCTCGTAAACTCACGTTCTAAATTAACTCAGAAGCTCACTCGATGTCGACTCCTGTGATGTGTGTCGAGTGAGCTCCACTCGATATCGAGTGATGGGACTCAATATCGATTGCTTCATGTGGTTCTTTAGTGTCTTGGTCAATTTATTGCTCAAGTGTTCTTCTGCGAGACTCGACGTCGAGTCATGTTCAGTCGACGTCGAATGAATTGCAAGCTTCATTCCTTCTTCTCCAAGTTGCTCCGAAAATGTCCCGATTTCTGCGAAATTAAACAAGAACTTGTGTAGATCTCCATATATTACAAATAAACATAAACTATACAAATCATATATCTTTCTAACCTAAATTTTAAAATATGGACACAAATCGATATGAAAGTAGGCATAGAACATGGTAGAATGAGCGCACATCAACACCCCATACTTAAGCTTGTTTGTCCTCAAGCAATACTTTTAATGGTCATACAGGGGAAGAAACAAAACTCTCAACATCATAGATTCATTCTTATATAACCGTGCAATCAATTACCATCCTCACAAATGTACTAATGTCATCAAATCAATGCATGTGAATAAAAGCAACATCGTACACAAAAGGAGAGTTTATGCAAAAACAATTCATACGTACATAGCATTAATAATCAAGAGGACTTTTAAGCGCATGGTGAAGAAAAGGTAAAAGGTATAGTGGTGGGCTATATTTGGGCAATGGGTGCTAAATCCGGGGAGAACTCTTCAAACTTTACTTTAATGCACTTTCTCCCTTCATAATGTATTTCCACATCCCTCATCCTCTCATAAATCACTCTTTTCTTTTTTCACTATTATGCTTTTACCTCTCTAACTTCAGATTTTTCTTGTTGCAAGTGGCAAACATGGGTGTCATAAATGGGCTTGTATACTTAGTGCTTCAGACTCCTCACCTTGGTGTCCCTCTCGCCGAACTAACATCTCAACGAGCAGGTTCGATCTACCTTTATCTCCTGAGGAGACCGAATTTTCTTTCTCTCATTAAATTTTCCATAATATGATCATTCTCCTGCCAAACTCCAATATAATGACACAACACAACAACCATATAGCAATATCCATAATATGACATCAATTTCTAAACATACTCCCCGGATTGGTAATAAGGTAAAGAAATAGGCAATATATAGATCACATGGAGCAAAATATGAAATAAGACATAATATGGATTTATGATATATAATAGCATAGGTAAGGCTAGGAATAAGGTAAGCTCATATGGAAAATAAAGTGCTCCGGTCACTTATAATGCATATGTCAAAAGCAACTTCATATTTTACCTCCTTCCATGGTTTTCATAAAATAATGCACTTCATTGTGACTTTCCTTTACTTTGCAATTTCATACTATATCTCTAATTAATCCAATTTTGCATCATCGAGTTCAATTAAAACTTCCATGACACTAATAAATAAAATTCAATGGGGGTGATAAAAATAAACTTTGGATAAAAACATGAACCATATAGATGAAAGAAATATCCAAAATAACCATGTATAAAATAATTGAAGGAAATAATCATAAATATAGGATAAGTAAGACTTTCCCTCACCAAATACTTGAGTATTACAGTGTCCTCACTATATAAAAACAAGGTTAAAGGAAGAAACTTACTAAAAATAGGTGGTTTAAAGGGATGCAAGGTTAGTAGATATCGAGTGAGTGACGGAGGTAAAACCTGTCGTTGATCAGCCAAAGAAAACTCAAACCTATAGCAAGTATAGCAATAAGCAAGAGGTCGATCCATAGGAAAAGTTATAATTCAAGTTTGATTCAAGTTTCAATCAAAGTAACCAATTTGGGGTTTTTTTTTGTGTGAAAGTTCCGCCTTTTATCAAAGCGGATTGAAGCAAACAAAAGTAAATGATTTTAATTCAGACAATTAGGAGAAGCAATTCTACCTACAATTTTCCACTTTATTTGGTTGAAGCGATCCTTGTAACTTCTTCTCGTCCTAATAAGTTTCCTATGAATGCCCTTGTCCCGACCTAATATAGTTACTAGTCCAATCAGTCCTAGAAACCCTTATCAATCGAACAGTCCCTAAAGAAGGATTTAACACAATTGATAGCTTTAAGTTCAGAGATTAGCCAAGATATTTGCAGTCCCTAAAGAGGGATTTAACAACACATCCAACTTTCTACTTGTTCAATTAGTTCAATCAGCCCTAAAGGAACAAGTTTGCTACTTAGGTTAAGGTTCACAATCAGGAATCTACAAAACCTTAGCGATTGAATTGATCTAACAAGTTGATCAGGCAAGATAGAACAATTCAATAAACAATCAAGCATGAAGAAGTTGAAGCATTCAAATATAGGAAACAAGGAACGAGAATTAGAAACTCACAATCAATCCAAATAAAGCTTCAAATTGCAGGCAGAATAGATGAGTTTAGTTCCTCATGGAAGACATCGCTCAAATCTCTAAAGTTTCTGATGAACGGAAGAATAGAATAGAAGTAGTCTCAAAATAACATAATTTCGGCCTTATAATAGATCCAAGTCGGCCACAAAACACAAAACAATAAATAGGGTTTTTATTAAATGAAACGCAGCGTATAATCGCTGACGACCCATGCAGCGGCCGCAACATGGTTTCTGCGGCCGCGGCATGGTTGCTGCGGCCGCGGCATCAGCTTCTCTTCCACAACCCGCGGTATCCTCCCTGAATGCGGCCGCGGCACACATGTTGCGTCCGCTGCATCGGTCTTTCACGGAAAATCTGTCTCGAATTTGCTCTTCTTGTCAACATGAAAGTTGTAGATCTTTGAAAGAGCTTTCCAACGCTTGGTCATAATAGTCAATCGAACAACTGAGGCCTCCAGAAAGTGCAAAACAAGTTCAGCATGCCTAGCGACAACTTCTGCAGACATGTTCTTCGTTTAGGTTCGCTTCTTCTTCTCAAGACCTCTTGAGATCTTCATGTAAGCTTCTTCGATCAGCTAGACATTCTCATATAATGCGTTATCAACTCCTGTCTCATCATCGGATTCACGATTACCTGAAATAATCAATAAAAGTGTGTAGATTCCGACTCCTTCCAAAATACTCACAAGATGCAAATTAACTACAGATTGTGAACGAAGTGCAATCTAACTAGCCTAAAAATGCCTATAATGCCTATCTAAGATATGCATTATCAAATTCCCCCACACTTAGCCTTTGCTTGTCCTCAAGGAATGATAGAATGAACATGAATCAACGCATCCCACAGGAAATCCCTTCAAGTTTCAACCTCATCAAAAAGCAACATCATAGCAAGTGAAAACATAAGCCAAGTAAACAAACGTCATATCATCTATTCCAGTGATCAAAGCTTAGAAGTAGACATCATCCAACCTCACCAGAAATATGTGTTTCACTCATGCGTTTAGGCTTTAAGGTACAACACTCAACTCAATCCAAAATGCACTAAGCTCATAGACATTGACCACCATATCACCAAATATCTACCAAAATGTCATTACTTGCGGGACACAATAAAGACAACTAAATAAAACGTGACACTTTTTTTTCTTTTCTATTGTTTTCTTTTCTTCTCTTCTTTTTTTTTTTCCTTTTTCTTGTCTTGATGCTTTCCTTACGCGAGGCGCAAACATGGGTGTCATGAATGGCCCCGGTCTATCAACACCTCAACCTACTAATATGAAGTCCACTTGAACATCTTTTGACGCAAGTTGCAAACATGAGTGTCATGAATGAACCTGGTTACTCAATGATCAAGCTTTCTATCCTAGTGGATAGTTTTCAACACCTTTTTGCGCGAATCATACCCATGGGTGTCATGCGTAGACCCGGTTACTAAGTGCATCAACCATTGCCACCTTATTAACTAAATATGCACAAATTCAAACAAAAGACTCAAAATATAAAAATAAACTCCGCAAGCAACAAACATGTGAGCCGGTCTTTAAAAATAGATACTGCAGTCAATGCCAAAAGGTAGCAACACAAGGAGAGTAATTCACACAATTGAGCAAAAGAATTCAAATAAGGTCAAACATTCTCACAAGGTTCATGTTCATAGGAGTTCTATCATACTTTAGCTCAATCATACATGCTCAATTATATTTGCTAGCTCATGTTCCACAAAAATCAAATAAAGACAAAACCAAAACATCCAGAACTCCATGGGATTTTTATGAACATGCTTGAAATCTAAATTAGAGGACAAACTAAGCCAGATGGGTATTTGAATAACACATATGTATACAATGCATGCTTATTTTTGGATTTTTGGATTTTTTTTAATGCGGAAATAAACAAGAAATTAATAAAAATGATTACATAAATTAAACATGGTGCAGAGATTTAAATATGATCTCCTATATGCACCATATATACAGAATTCCTATCCCACACACTTAAAGTTTTCATTGTCCTCAATGAAACAATAAAGACAACAAAAGTAAATCAAATATAATCAGGGTGAAGGAAAAGAAAAAGGAAAAAGAAAGAAAAACTTACCTCGGGTTGCCTCCCGAGAAGCACCTTTGTTTTAGGTCGTTGGCTCGACGTAATATTGAAGCTCAAGACACTAATCAGACATAGTCAAAGCCCTCATCAACCTGTCAAACTCTTGTGCACAACTAACAAACAAACATGCACTACATACAAATAAATTGAAACTAAATATTAATACATTTAAGAATCATTTCAACTTATTGTATTCATGAGCTTGACAACCCACAGAGGGTATATAAAATCACCAATTTAGTTCTATTGGTGGCTTGTCAAATTAGCAGTCAAATGGATCAACGTATCCCCCAATATTCTCTCTAGTGCAGGAGACAACCGTTACCTGCTCTGTAGCCTCAGCAATAGGCTCTGGACCTGATTCATCAATGGGCGAGCTAGGGATGATCTCATCAGATGGAGTGTCTTCTTCCTCAATCTTCTCAATGTGATTTTCCACAATGACCTCAAGAGGTACAACAGAGGTCTCAACGATTTGAGATACTGGAGAAAATGACTCGTTCTGCGCATATTGATGATCCATGTAGCAGAAACATTCCCACATCTCCGAGAGTCCCATATCTAATAAACCTCCATCACTCATGCGCTCAGCAAGACTCCGTGTCTCAGAAGTCATGCCATCAAAGATGCATAGAAGCACTTCCTTTATACTAGCTTGATATCCCCGGCCATGAATAAACATCGTTAATGTACTCCTACAGTGTGATGAAAACTCTCTCCGTCTAACTGCAATAACCTCACCTTCAACATGTGTTAGTAGCACGAGTACGGACCATATAAGACGTTCCACAACAAAAATCAACACCAAAAACACACAAGAATTAATAAAAATCCCCGGTAACGGCACTAAATTTGACGGAGGGAAAACCTGTCGTTGATCCGCCAAAGAAAACTCAAACCTATAGCAAATATAGCAATAAGCAAGAGGTCGATCCACAGGGAAAGTTATAATTCAAGTTTGATTCAAGTGTCAATCAAAGTAACCAATTTGGGGGTTTCTTTGTGTGTGAAAGTTCCGCCTTTTATTAAAGCGGATTGAAGCAAACAAAAGTAAATGATTTTAATTTAGACAATTAGGAGAAGCAATTCTACCTACAATTTTCCACTTTATTTGGTTGAAGCGATCCTTGTAACTTCTTCTCGTCCTATTAAGTTTCCTATGAATGCCCTTGTCCCGACCTAATATAGTTACTAGTCCAATCAGTCCTAGAAACCCTTATCAATCGAACATTCTCTAAAGAAGGATTTAACCCAATTGATAGCTTTAAGTTCAGAGATTAGCCAAGGTATTTGCAGTCCCTAAAGAAGGATTTAACAACACATCTAACTTCCTACTTGTTCAATTAGTTCAATCAGCCCTAAAGGAACAAGTTTGCTACTTAGGTTAAGGTTCACAATCACGAATCTACAAAACCTTAGCGATTGAATTGATCTAACAAGTTGATCAGGCAAGATAAAACAATTCAATAAACAATCAAGCATGAAGAAGTTGAAGCATTCAAATATAGGAAACAACGAACGAGAATTAGAAACTCACAATCAATCCAAATAAAGCTTCAAATTGCAGGCAGAATAGATGAGTTTAGTTCCTCATGGAAGACATCGCTCAAATCTCTAAAGTTTCCAATGAACGGAAGAATAGAATAGAAGTAGTCTCAAAATAACATAATTCGGCCTTATAATAGATCCAAGTCGGCCACAAAACACAAAACAATATCTAGGGTTTTTATTAAATGAAACGCAACGTATAATCACTGACGACCCATGCTTCGGCCACGGCATCAGCTTCTCTTCCACAGCCCACGACATCCTCCCTAGCTGCGTCCGCGGAACACATACTGTGGCCACTACATCGGTCTTTCACGGAAAATTTGTCTCGAATTCGCTCTTCTTGTCAACATGAAAGTTGTAGCTCTTTGAAAGAGCTTTCCAACGCATGATCTTAATAGTCAATCGGACAACCGAGGTCTCCATAAAGTACAAAACAAGTTCAGCATGCCTGGAGACAACTTATGCAGACTTGTTCTTTGTTTAGGTTCGCTTCTTCTTCTCAGGACCTTTTGAGATCTTCATGTAAGCTTCTTCGATCAACTAGACATTCTCATATAATGCGTTATCAACTCCTGTCTCATCATTGGATCCACGATTACCTGAAATAATCAATAAAAGTGTGTAGATTCCGACTCCTTCCAAAATACTCACAAGATGCAAATTAACTACAGATTGTGAACGAAGTACAACCTAACTAGCCTAAAAATGCCTATAATGCCTATCTAAGATATGCATTATCAGTGAGCCCAGTCGATATGGTGGATCCAAGCTTCAGGGTGATCCAACCTCGACCACAAGCTCATCCCACTTGATATGCTCAGTCAATGTCGAGTCTATGACCTGATATCGAGTCCCTTTTTCAGCTTCTTTGCACCTAAAATTTAGTTAGAAAAAGAAAAGAAACACAAAACAAAACCAAGTTCACAACAAATCCAAAAATATCAAAAATTCTAAAAACTACTTGTCTTGTTACAAGCTCCAGATTTTATAGTCGCTAGGCTGAATTCTTCTTATGATGGTCAAGGTGGTAACTACAAGGGGCCACGTGGCTCGGGCCTCGAATAGGACTCCGTTCTTATCCTTTAGCTGCATCCCGCTAGAGTGGATCTTGTGTACCTCGAACGGACCTACCTTCTTTTCTTTGAATTTTTAGAAAACCAATGACCCTTTGACTTGGAGACATACACCTTGTCTTCGATTTCATATTCCTTCGGATCGTCATTGGAAATCCTGCATAATCTAACGTACCAAGGCAAACCTCTTCCATGTATAGATAAATCATTTATTGAAATAAGGGAAGAGGGATCCGTACCTTGGTTTACCTTCGCGTTGCTTTCCTTCTGTAAGTCCACTCGATATCGAGTGTTATGGGTCGATATCGACTTTGTGTTGTCTCCTTGTGGTGATGTCGAGTGAGGAGAAGATGTCAAGTCGATGGGTACAGTGTGACTGGATGTCGAGTCAAATGACTCGATATCGAGTGATGTTCTGCTCCAGGAGACTCGGTCGATGGAGATGATGTAGAAGATGTGTTGATGTCGAGTGCACCACTCGATATCGAGTGAGTTGGCTCGATGTCGACCCCATACTTAGGCTCTAGTACAGGTTCTGGCGTCTCAGTTTCAGTCGATGTCGAGTCAAATGAGTCGATGTCGACTGGATTTGCAGTGTGCTCATTCCAGATTGCCACGATCTCCTCCATTTGGGCTTCTATAGCCCTCTCCTCTAGCTCATCTGCATTCAAAGTTCTCGTTGTTGGTTCCTCAGAAGGGATGTAGCTTCCCCTGATAGATTTGACCTCTATTTTATCGAGTTTCTCCATAGTTTTGTTGAAGGAGTACTCGATTACCTCATTACCAATTGTGAATGTCAGCACCCCCTTCATTACACTGATGCTGGCATCGGCTATAGCTAAGAAATTTGTACCCAAAATGATAGGGCATGTAGGGTCCTCTGTCATCTCGATCACAAGGAAATCTGAAGGGACAAAGAACTTCCCAACATGGACGGGTACATCATCAACTGTGCCTGTAGGTATCACTACCGTGTTGTTTTCCATGTATAGCCTGACATCCATAGGCTCTAATGCACCGATCTTCACCTTGGACAAAATAGATAAGGGCATGATGCTCACGCTTGCCCCCAAATCACAAACTGCTTTGAAGCGGTGTTGACCAAGTTCTAATGTGATGGCAAATTTTCCTGGATCAGGTCTGTTTTCAGGAAGTTCCATCTTGCTACACTCCTTTTCTATCTTAGCAATTGACTCCTTTTTGCTTAGGAACTCTTTGAGGAACCTTACATATGATGGCATCTCATGAAGAGCTTCGGTGAAGGGTATGGTGACGTTGAGCCCTTGAAGCATCATCACGAAACGCTGAAACTTCTTCTTAGTGGGGTCCTTCAAAGATTTGTTGAGGAATGGCAATGTCTTTTTCTTCTTTGTTGCAGTTGGTGTCGAGTGAGCAAAGTCGATATCGATTGGTGTAGAGTCAATATCGATTGGAGCATGAGGCTTCTGGTGTTGCTGATGAGATGACTCGACATCGAGTGATGGGTCGGCGTCAAGTGGTGAATGCGAGTCGATATCGAGTGGTGACTGGGCGTCAACTGGTACTCCAACAGCTTCCTCTTCCGGTGTTTGATAGGGCGTTTGTAGTTGACGCCCACTCCTTAGGTTTATAGCCGCCACGTGTCCAGTAGATTTTCCCTTTGAATTGGCATCAGATTATCCGGGGAGTGATCCGGACTGTTTGGGGATCGATGCAGTCAATTGTCCCATTAGGGTCTCCATGTTTTTCCTTCAAATATCGATCTCCCGAAGTCATGAGTTGATGCCGTGTAGCTGAGTGTGAATGGAATTGTTGGATTGCTTGTAGTCGACGTGACTCCTCCTCAACTCATCAAGAACAAGTTGTAGGTCGTCTCTCTTTTTCTCCCTTTCAAAATGTCCAGGAGCTCTATAGGGTGGGGGGGTTCTGTTGGTAATGGGGTTCATAGTATCCCCAATTATACTGATGTTGCCATGAGTAGTTAGGACCCCCCGCGTAGCACGCCTCCTCATGTGTCTCTGTCATTAATTATGACTTCCTCGGAATATGGGCAGTCATTTGTGTTGTGCCTGACAGACCCACACTCCAAACAAGGTTGGTTGCTGGTGAGAAACTTTACATGCTTTTAAAGGCAACATACTTGGTCGTTGGTGAATTGTGCTCTTATGTCTGGATCAATTTCCTTTGAAGGCTCATATAGTGGAATAGATGGGGCAAGCCTTGAGTCGTAGGCCACATGAGTCCCATAGGTGTTGTCGAAGTTCACGAGCCTTTTAATTGTGTCCCAAGCCTCTGTAGGTGTGAACTCAATGTACCGATAAGAGGTGTAAGAGTTGATTCTCTCTTTATTCGGCACATCGAGGGAGTTGTAAAAGATTTCCAGGATGATGTAGGATGGTTGCCTATGTGTAGGGCAAGATCGCATAAGTTCCTTGAACCAATCCCATGCCTGCGTCAGCGTCTCTCCCGACTTTTAGTTAAAAGTCGTGATCTTCTGCCGCAACATCGCCGTCTTAGAAGGAGGAAAGAACTTGATAGGGAAAGCATCCTTAACCTCCGTCCATGTTCTGAGCGAGCGTGGAGTCAAGCCCTCGAGCCACTACAATTCTTTCCCTGTAGGAGACCAACAAAAAAAAAATTTAGCTTTACATATTCAAGATTCTCGCAATTGGCAAGGGTTTCACATAGGTCAACAAAAGTAGTAATGTGCGTAAGAGGCCATTCATTAGGTCTTCCTTCAAAAGAATTTCGTTTATTTTCATAAAGGAAAGACGTTTTAATTTCAAAATAAGAAAGAGGGATAACGATGGCCGGTTCAGGCACAGTGAGTGTCGGGTGCATGTATTGTTTGGCCGTCTGAGGCATCTGGTTGATTCGTGCATCAAACCCTTCTATCTGTTGAGCCTGGGTTTCGACATCCCTCATGATGCTTTTTAGTTTGGAATGGATGTGTAGAAAATGCTCATGCTCGTCTAATTGTTCGAATCTAGGTGGGAGACCAGCATGTTGCATACATCTGCATAATAAACACTAGAAAAAGAAGGTGAAAGCAGCTACCTAGGGCGCGAATGATTGCTTCCCCGACAACGATGCAAAAATTTGTTAGGAGGGAAATCAAGTATGCAAACCTAAGAATATAGAAGCAAACCGAATCTCTAGTCCACCCAAATAAAATAAAAGAAACCCTTCCACTGTAGTGGTATGAAATCAGGATCGATCCACAAGGAAGTGTGTCAGCAGAATCCTAGATATCTTGTAAACTCACGTTCTAAATCGACTATTGAGCTCACTCCATGTCGACTCCTCTAATGTGTGTCGAGTGAGCTCCACTGGATATCGAGTGATGATGGGACTCGATATTTACTGCATCATGTGGTTCTCGAGTGTCTTGGTCGATTTCTGGCTCAAGTGTTCTTCTGCGAGACTCGACGTCATTGTATGCTTGAATTCTAAACACATGAGAGTGAGAGATACACATTGTCCTTGGTGAGGTTGGATTTTTTACCATGCAAGCTACTTGTTCCCATATATACATGTTATTGACGTTTACATGCATTGGCTATATTTGCACTACTATTGATGTGGCTTTTGATGAGTAAAATTGTGAAAGAATCTCCTATGGGATGCATAGATGATGTTTTCTTTTATGGTTGCTTGAGGATAAGCAAGAGCTTAAGTGTGAGGGGATTTGATAATGCATATTTCATATAGGCATTATAGGTATTTCTTATTGCATTTAGATAGGAGTTTTGCATGTGTTTTAGTCTAGTTTCATATCTTGCTTGTGAAGTATTCGAGTTCGGAATCTACGCGTTTTAATGTTTATTCTGCAGTTTTACATTTCGAGCTTGGATGGGATCTTGGAAGAGCTTAAAAGACATGTTTTGGAGCATATGAAAGCTAAGGAAGGAGCTACAAATGAGTAAGGAAGCACAACATTGAAGGAAAGAAGAGAATTAGCCACTTCATAGGGCTAAACTCATGTGTTGGCATGTCCTATTTAAGTTTTATTCTTCCACAATAATCCATGTGTTGGCATTAGGGTTATCAATGAACACAATTAGAGAGAAGAGTTGTTTTTTGCCTATGAGTTGCTAAACTCATAGTTTCGCCTATTATTCGAAGACATGGTTGAATGAATTGTGATGATTTGATTCTATTTAGTTATTGATGGGTATATTATCATATTGTTCTTATTGATTATACGGAAATTTCACGAGGTACCCCTGAGGTATCGCGAAATTCACACGGTGACCAATTCTTTTACCTCTTTCACGTGGTATCCTTGATGTTCGAAATTCTTTCACCTCGTGCCCTTTTCTCTTAATGTTAAAAGACCTTCGTTACTTAAAAAAAAATCAATTTCCTTCAATTGAAACTATCGGGAGAAAGAAAGAACAGAATGTTGCACAGGGAGGAACTGCAAACAGCGCCCAGGGCGGACTGCTCGAGGAAGGGCGAACGAGTTTTTTTGCAATTATTTTAGGGCCTTGAAGATTGTGGGTTTTCTAAATGGTGTAAGAACAACACAACTAGTTCAGGTTTAGGTATAGCACGAGTTGCTAACACCCCTGCTGAATTGAACACAAAACAAAGTTCACTAGAGGAGAAGATTGCAAAGTTGAGGGAGAAAAAGACGATGTTGCGCATGGAGGTGAAGAGACTACAATATGAAAACTGGAGCTTGTAGGCATAAAATTTTACCTTGAAGACTGAAAAATCTACATGGGAGAGGGAAAAATATATGTAACACCATTGCAAGGGAAAAATATGCTATTAGATTTGCTCTATGTTCTTGGATTATAGTTTTTGTATTGGTTGTAAACGTCATATAGGTTATTAATGGCGAGTCTTATTAGATGACGGATAATTGAGATGTAGAATATTTTGATGGGTTATATATGTTAACTAATTACTATGCTTTTTCTTATTTCGATTTGAAGTTACTGTTGTAAAGGGTTTTTTGGATAGCTTCTAAATGTTGTTTTTGCAGACGAAAGTGGTTGTTTTTGCTGCTGTAAATGGGTGCTGTAAATAGGTGTTTTGGACAGCTGAAAAATATATATGACACAAAAGCTAGAGGCAAATAAAGTTAGAAGTAGATTGCATTATAGAATCACCGAATGTGTTGCTAACTAAAGGCAACTAGAAGTCATATACAATGCCGCACAAAAGTAATATAGTTGATGTTGTCATATTGGAACCGATGCATTAGTCTATTGAGTTCCGGCAACCGATGGGGCCGAGGACATCACTTCATCTACGGATTGGAGTTGTACATCCTTAGGTGAGTCATTCGTTGTCTTCTTCCTTGTTCTCCGTTCAATTCGGATGCCACCTTGTTCCCTTACCTCTCGAGCTGTTGGTCCACCCTTCCACGCCTTTCCATTATGTCCATATGCCTTACATCTTCCACATAGCACCAGCTGCAACACCATTCTACAAAGCATAGTGTTTATACAAACAAATTTAGAAACCAAAAAATTCAAAAAACCTCAATTTATAAAAGATAACACAACAAAGTTCCTAATTCCCCCAATCTATAATTTTTGTCATATTTGAACAAAGACATGAAACTTATACCTAAAATCATCAAAACACAGCCTATAAACCCCTAAACAGCAACAAATCATCAATTATTTACCAAAAAAATGCAACAAAGCATCAATAAAGTTTACATCTACACAAATTTTTGCACAAACCAACCATCATACTAAACCCTAATTTTTGGTAAAAATCTTAAAATTGGAATGGTTCTTCACCTGTAAGAAGTTGCCGAGTCCATGATTGGAACGCCGACGAGCAACAGCCCCAACGCCGTCGAGTCCTCCTCCAGCAGGTGTTCGCTGAGGTCTGATAGTGCAGCAGCCACCACCACTGACGCCGGAGTCCACCACCACCACCGATGCCGGAGATGCCCTCCGCCTTCGCTGTGCTGCCCTCGTTCGCCCTTCCTCGAGGAGTTCGCCTTGGGCGCTGTTCGCGGTTCCTCCCTGTGCAACATTCTGTTCTTTCTTTCTCCCGATAGTTTCAATTGAAGAAAATTGATTTTTTTTTAAGTAATTGAGGTCTGTTAACATTAAGAGAAAAAGGCACGAGGTAAAAGAATTCCAAACCTCAGGGGTACCACGTGAAAGAGGTAAAATAATTGGTCACCGTGTGAATTTCGCGATACCTCAGGGGTTCCTCGTGAAATTTCCGTTGATTGTATTTGTGTTCCTCTCTATGATTGATCACCATGTTAGTAATTGCATCTAGGCTATGAATTCGTTATTGTTTTCTTGATAGCAAACAAAGTCATTAAGGTAGTGATATTTCTTTCTCTTTGTAGCGGATGATTTCGATTGATCTATGTCGTTAGATGTTTATTAGGGCCGATATGGGTTGTTCCTATTGTTTCTAATTGGATTGAATCGATATGTCAATTGGTCTTAGAGCTCGAGTGATTAATGCTATTCTTTAGTGATATTGAATAAGAAGATTGTATCTTTGTGGATTTATCAACTTTAGTCAAGTTGACATATGTTTAGAAATAACTATTGAATCAATCCTAGGATCTTGAACCTCAACCATGATCTGAGAATTACAGGTGAAATATTTCCTCTATCTTATTATCAATACTTTACAATTATATTTCTCTTTACTTTACTTTGTCATTAATTTGCTACAAATCATTACTTTTGTCATAAGAATTATTGTTAGAAACATTGCATAACAACCGTTCTCTCTGTGGGTTCGACTCCGGACTTTATCGCTATACTAGTGTGCTGTTTTATCAATTCATTGATTTACTAATCTATTGGTTTGAGCTTTGAGTTAGGATATTATTAATATTTGGCAAATGGTGAAATTGCCAACGACGTTTGTCCTGCACCAACGCCCTCGACCAACACTCGTAGGGCAAATTTAAACCATCAGGGTGGCAATCACTCGGATTTCATGGCCATGTGGAACATCACCTCGAACTCGAACATCCTCAACCTCTCAATGCCGAAGATATCATGGATAACGGTCTTGTCTGATTCGC
Organism: Persicaria maculosa; assembly: GCA_963922045.1. Lineage (NCBI taxonomy): Eukaryota > Viridiplantae > Streptophyta > Magnoliopsida > Caryophyllales > Polygonaceae > Persicaria > Persicaria maculosa. The sequence continues at coordinate 22,792,267 of OY998254.1, forward strand.
CATCTTCAAGCTGATGGGCAAAGCTGCAGTTTAGACTGGTCACAACCGCGAACTCAACTATTGAGAACCTGATGATCGCATCTTGGATCTTGTACCACATCTCGTGCTGCTTTTTCGTATTCAGTTTTCGTTGGAGGACGTAGTGTACAACCTGCGCGGAGAATTTGACCTTTGTACCCAGCCTCACAACGCCCCTCCAACGGGCTGTCCATCAGGCGCTTCGAATTGCCATCGCTCTAGTGCTCGTCCATGTTAAGTAGGAGTTGCGACCGAGAGTATTGGTTGCATCGCCCTTTGAAGTGTTTGTCTGCTTCCAAAGTGTATACATCCTACAAAGATTTCAACATGTCAACCACACTGCATGACAATAACAACTTACATTGCTCGAACGAAAGCCCTTCGTAACTCGCCAAGGATTGAGTCTGAGTGTGGACAACCTTCTTCCCACTCTGCTATTACATTATGTTCTTCACTAGATACCCTGCATGTTGAGAGACCACACATCAGTAATCCACAAAAAATTCGTCTACCCCAACCCACAGTTCCTTTCTTCATATCAGTTCCAATTAAATGCCAGAAGTCAATATTTACATGACAGTTACTTGTTTTTACATGTCACATGTATATTCATACATGAAAGAAACCAAATTTGAACATTTTCATTTCAAATTTCACACTATCTTGATCCTATGCATATTAGATGTCAATCTATTCATCTCAGTATTGAATGCATCCAATGCTTCCACATATTCAACCCAACAGTTTCCCTTCCACATATTATTGAATGCATCCAATGCTTCCATGTATTCAACCCAAAAGTTTCCCTTCCACATATCCAACCAAACAGTTTCCCTTTCTACATGACACACGACAGTTAAGCATGTCACCTGTATATCCATATATGATAGTCAACTTATTTAATTTATACATCTCCAATTGCACATGAGTTTGGAACATATTCATTTGAAATTTCGACCTATTGACATAAATATTCAGTTCCAATCCCCTGCCCAATTTCAACCACACATATGAAAACTCACCCTTTCTAACATTTTTCCTAACCCTATTCTCCCTGATTGCGCCAAATTTCCCCCTAAATTGAACACCATTTGCCTAGTTCTACTTTGCACATCACCACATTCCCGAACTTCACACAAAGCCAAACAGAAATCAATTTCTAAAAGCAGTTTATCCTGTTCTAATCCATTAACATCTTCATTTCAGCATTACATGTAGGGGTTGCTTACTTGAAAACAGAGTATCGATGTCTGTGTGTTCTTCTTCCTTCCTGTCACTTTATGTGGCTTCTTCCTCTTCCGTCCTTTCGCTGTGTTCTTCTTCTTCCTTCTCTTTTTTTTTTCCTCTGTTGTTGTCTTCTTTTTCTTCTCTGGTCAGATATGGCTTTTGCCTTTCTTTTTCGCCTTTAAGAACCCTCGATTGAGATGGAGGTTGATCGGATGGTTTTTTGAAACGGCCATCTCTCTCTTTCTATTTTATCTCACATCAACATTATTTTTTTATACTCAATTGTACTTTTTTCCGTCACTGCAATATCTCTCTTTCTCTCTTCCATATCTCACATCACACACTCTCTCTATCCTATTAATAAGGCAGTCGGCTGGGCAAGAGTTTTTATCGTCTGCTGGGCTAGATTTTTACAACCTTTTTTTGTTGGTGTTGTGATAGCTATGCAAAGTGGAATGGATAGTGGATTAGGTAATGCATGCAATTCTCTCAATTTAAAATATCATTATGTAATCTTTTCAAAACATTAGAAATATTATTAATGACTCTTTGAACACACCCAACAGTGATTAATTATGTATATTTTTTCAAAATTTAAAGGTTTTATTGTAAACATTAACATTATTTTTTTGTTAAGTATAATTTAACCATTTATTATACGACTAATTAATATATAGCACTATAAAACAGTGGTTGTTTGAAAATAAAAATATATTTATGATTATCTTATGATTTATATAAATTCTAAAAGATTTTTAACCAATTTAGTTAGGATAAAATGCATAAAACCACCCTTTATTCATTGTTGGTTGCAACTAACTACCCATACATTTCTCTTGTTAAACCTCACTTAATTTAATATGAAAAGACAATTATACATACCCATATTCTTTAATGTTTTATTTTTAGTAAAAAGATAGTTATACTTCTCTCTGTTGCTTGATTTTTCAGGTATTACAATTAGACTTGTCAAACGGATCATTCGGGTCGGGTCACCTCGGGTCTTGGGTAAAACGGGTTCCGGGGATATCCAGGTTGACTCGAACCCGGGTTTGACCGGGTTTAGGGTCATTTCAGGTCGATTTCGGGTTTGTCAATTTTTTTCGTTTTTAAAATTAAAACAATCATGATTTGATAATTTTGTATAATTTTAAAATTCTAAAATTAAAGACGTTGATCATAAATTCTAGTGCTTGTAATTATTATATCTGATCTAAAATATTTCATTTTTATTATTTCTCGTCATTTTTAATAAAATGTAATAATATATAAATATCAAAATTTTAAATAATTCTTTTTAAATTTTGATATTTTATATATTATTACATCTTACTAAAAACATTTCAATTTTATTATTTCACGTAATTTTTAATAAAATGTAATAATATATAAAATATCAAAATTTTAAATATTTTTTAAAATAATTTCATGTAATTAGTAATAAGCATAGAATTATTTTAATATTTTTTAGAATTTTTATCTTCTTAAACAAATGTGTTGAAAATTAAAAAATCAAACACTATCGATCGAACGGAGTATTACACAATACAAATAAATGTAAATTTAGATTTGAAAATGAAAGATCAAGTGATTGTAATTATAAAATGTAATAAATTGGAATCTCCATAAAAAAAATTAATCATATATAACTATAAATCAACCGGGTCACTCGGGTCATTGGGTCAATCAGGTAAATTGGATCAAAATTACCGAGTCAATCGAGTCACCAGGTCGAAACCTAGATTACCTGGAAAAATTTCCGGGTTTTCGGGTATAATTGTCTTTTCATAATAAATTAAGTGAGGTTAACAAGAAAAGGGGTATGGGTGGTTAGTTGCAAACAACCTATATTTAATAGGTGATTAGTTGATAATTTTTTGATAAGGGGTGGCTATTTGCAAACAACAATGAATAATGGGTGGTTTTATGCGTTTTCGCCATTTGGTTAACATATAAAATTTGTCCAAATATATCTTGGCTACCACATAAAGATCGTGATTACAATGCAAAATTCGTACAGTGAATGTGAAAAAAGACAAACCACGTTTAAATATTCCTTAAAAAAAGGTACACGACTTGATTTAGGACTGATCAGAATTCGATTCAAACCGAAATTTTCAACCGAACCGAACCGATCAAATCGGAATCAAATCGAACCGAGGTGTTTCGGTTTAGGTTTTCGGTTCAGGAAATTTTCAATTTCGGTTTTCGGTTCGATTTGTGTTTGGTTCGGTTAAACTGGGAAAACACCGATTTTTTTTTAATTCTTTTATATTTTCATTTAACACAAAATACAAATTATGAATCTTTATTTATCATGTTTAATGTTTAATCTTTATTTTTTAATTCTTTTATGTTTTTTTTCTCTTTCTGTACATTTTTTAAATTAGCAGCACAAGTTTGCACTGGTGTGCAATGTGCAGTGGCTGTTTTTAGCTATTGTTGTGTTGTAGTTTGCACAAGCTCACCCTCCTAGGCTCCCACAAGCTCAAAATTTAATTGCTATGGCTTCTGTGCAATTTTTTTCTCTTTATTTTTTTTTGTGTTAATCCGAAATTTTCTCCCGCAAGCTCAAAATCAAATTGCTCAATTAATTTCGGTTCACTTAGGTTCATAACCGAACCGAACTAAATCTGAACCGGATGAAAACCGAACCAAACCTATTAGTTTCGGTTCGGTTTTCGATTTACATTTTTTAAAATTTTGATTTTCGGTTCGGTTCGATTTGACCAGGTTCGGATCAGTTTTAAGCCGATGATCAGCCCTAACTGGATTCATTAAAAATCAATTTCCATCGCAAATGTGATTCATGTGAGCAGCAAGTCTCTCCCCCACAAGCAGCAGCTGATGACGCCAGCAGGTGATGGCGTCACGACCACTTTGCACGATCAAGATCAATCACTAGCGTTTGCACACTACTTTAGATGTGGTCAACTCGGAACTTTGATTCATTGAATATCATTTGCACATTACAGTGGATTTGAAGATCTATCCCTTTCCCTTTAAGAAGTTTCCACTATATTTTTTATTAATTCTTTTAAGTTAATTTGTATGTTATGTATGTATGAACCCTCGTGCTTTAATATCATCCGATAATGCTAATCATCACGATAATGTTGTTCATAACTGATAGATTACATAAGCTTTATATTGTATATTAGGCTTTTTGGCCCAATCCATTATAACATATATATATATATATATATATATATATATATATATATATATATATGATTAATCAATGAATGAAACCCTCGAGGAGAACTTTACATCAATTCTATCATGCATGGTATCACAACCTATTCTTCATAACGAAACCCTAAATTGATCCTCCCGTCTCACCGGTCTTCTTCTTCCTCCGACCTTCCTCCTCGCCGCCATCCTCTTTGCCATCCTGCGCCGCCATCCTCGAGCCCAGATCCGCCGCTTTCGCTCCCGCTCCGTCCTCGCTATAAGGCAGATCCGTATCGGCACCAACAAGGACACCAGGGACACCGCCTTCATCGTCTACGAGGACATCTAGGACGCCAACACCGTCGTCGACCACCTCTCCGGCTTCAACGTCCTGCGTCCAGTCAGTCGTGCCCGATCTTACTACGAAGGTTACTCGCATGAGATGTAACAGCACCGGGGAGCTCACCCTGTCACACAACCTCCTGCGTCAAGTCAGTCGTGCCCGATCGCCCTCTTGGCATGGTCATCCAGCCTGTGGCATGCATGCCTAGGCCATGTTGTGAGCCTAATTTGCCATGTTTTATACTTAATTTTATATTGATTTCTGCATATATTTCATACATTTGGGCTAAAATAGTTCAGAATCTATGTAGTTTATGTTTATTTTCCAAATTATGGAATCTACACTAGTTTCTGTTTAATTTCGCAGAAATCGAGGCAATTTACAGCAGTTGAGAGAAAGGAGAAAAAGCTCGAATTCAACTACAAAAAGTCCGAGGTCAAGGAGTAGCGAAACCAGGACAAATCGAGCCGGAAACAAGAAAATCGAGTTCACACCATCTGGTCGATATCGAGTACACTAAGTCAATATCGAGGAGTCCAGTCGATTTCTACCTCAAGAAGCCATAATCGAGCAAAGCTGAAGGAAGTTGGTCGATATCGACCATGCCAAGTCGATATCGAGTAACCAAAAAATCGAGCAAGACCCAGGAATCGACCAAGGAGCTGGAGCAGGAAGACGAAGGTCGATATCGACCTAAGCTAGTCGATATCGAGTTGAAAGTGGTCGATCTGTCTCCTGGAAACCGAAATCGAGTAGCTCAAGTGAAGTGAAGAAGTTGCAGGTCGATATCTACTAGTCGAGGTCGATATCGAGTGGAGCCACAGTGGCCGATTTCGAGGGTATCCGAGTTCTAATCAAAGTTCTATCCAAAATCCAATCGAGGTATCCACAAGAGGAGATTCTATCAAGTTCTATCAAGATGGAAGAGATATTTCTCTACTTTAGATATAGTTCCTTTTAGATTTATTTCCTTTATTTCCATTATTTAATCTATAGGTATTTAGATAGATAGATATAGATATAGATAGAGTTTCTTTTCTAGATTAGCTTGGAATGAAGCCTATAAATAAAGCCTTAGGGGCTGATTTTTATTAATTCAATTTCACACATTCATATCGAGTAAGTAGGAAAGAGAGAGAGAGTTGTGGCCGAGTGGAGCAAGAGAGGCGAGAGCGGATTTGCCTTTGTTCGGTTGTAAGCTTTCTTTTATTTTATTAATGCAATTTAGTTTCCTTTTATTATTGATGTCTTTCTTGATGATAAAGAGCGAGTAGTCACCCAACTTCTAGGGTCGGGGTTAGCCCGACGGTAGCCATGTAAGGTGAAGCAATAAAGGTTCAATCTTTTGATGCAATTCGTCTTCTATCCCTATAAGCATGATTCTTTTTCGAAAGTTGAAGGTGATCCTTGTTTGTGTTATTGAAGCGAAAGTGATCTTAATATAACTTGGGTTAATTATGTGAAAAAAAGTTAGTAACAATTAGGGTTTATGCGAAAGCCTCTATCTTCCTATTTGTTAATAACGAAAGTTATTTGATGAAAAGCATGATATTTTATGCCTTTATGTGTTATTTTACATGGTTATCGTTGTGGTGTTGAAACCCTGATCTTGGAAGTCTTTATTTTATTGATTTATTTCACAAATTTCGAGTTTTAAGTTACTGTTCCAGTCTTACTGTTGGTCGATTTTCTCACTCGATATCGAGTTACTGGAGGTCGATATCAACCAAAGCTCATGTCTTTGTATTATTTTCTGCTTTTCTTTGTTAATTCTGCTTTCTTCTGTGTTTTACTGTTTCTGCTTAGTTCTGGAACTGAAAAGGCGGGTGCTGACACGCTTCCTCGTGGATCGATCCTGACTACCTTCTACTACAGCGAGAGGAAGTCTTGTAATTAATTTGCGGAGATCTGGGAGTTGAATTTGAGATTTATATTTCATACTTGATTTTCCTCCTAGCAAATTTGGTGCCGTTGCCGGGGAAGCCATCAATCGCGCCCGTTTTAGTTCTATTTCTTTTCTTTATATTTCTTTTTACTTTTTAGTTTCTTTTTACTTGTTTAATTCTGTTTTTGTTTCTCAGGTGCATGCGAAGAACTGATCGCACACCCATAGACCCTATTCTCGAGCCAGAACGCTTTTTCCATCTTCAGCAAAGGCTTAGGAAGAGACTCATGTCGACATCCGACGAGAACATGGTCCAGCTCACACCTGCACAGGAGCTTGAGCAACTCCGTCAACAGATTGAGGCACTCACCACCAGAGAAGTTGAACACGCCCGACGAGAGGCGGAATATGTACAGAACCAGCAGCGGTGGGAGGCAAGGGTAGATCGCGAGGTCAACACAAGAAAGGAACTCGAGGAGCGGATGGGGCATATCCCAGCCAACGCAAAAGAATATCTACATCCTACTCTAGAAGTTCCAGAATCAGCGATCGTTCTTCCTGCTATTAATTTTGAAATTCGTCTTTCTTTTATTACTGAAATTAGAAGGAGTCAATTTAGGGAAAGAATTAATGAATGTCCTTTAGAGTATGTCACCACTTTTATAGACTTACGTGAAGCTATAGCTGATGGTGCTAATTTGGAATACTTAAAATTAAAGGCTTTTTGTTGGTCCCTTGCAGGAATAGCGCAACAGTGGCTCAAAGGATTGCCTGCACGATCAATTCGCACTTGGAACGAACTACAGGACCTGTTTCTCAACAAGTTCTTTCCTCCTACAAAGACAGCTGCCATCAGAAAACAAATCACGACTTTTAGAAAAAAGCCAAGAGAACCATTAGCACAAGTCTGTGAGTGCTACAAGAGGCTTCTGAAATCCTGTCCTACGCATGGACATCCGCCCTACGTCATCCAGTAGATCATCTTCAATTGTCTGGATGCGCCTACTAAAGATCGGATCAACAACTACACCAACTATGATTATCTTGGATACACACTACGCCGTGCTTGAGAGGTATTTGAGACGCTGGCAAACTACGACAACACATATGGGACTTCTGCGGCCGCTTCTGACGAAAGGTATGAAAGGTCTGCCCCATCTATGCCATTGTATGTGCCATCAAAGGAAGTTGATCCAGGCGTCAGGGAGCAATTCCACAACGATCAGGTACGTCGCCTTACCAAACAAGTTAAATTCCTCTCTAAAGATAAACTTTGTTTGGAATGTGGGTCTATGAGGCACAATACTAGTGCGTGCCCACACGTCGATCAAGTACATCAAGGAGAGACCCACGAAGAGGTAATGTATGCGGGGGGACAGTACTCAGGACAACATCAGTGTCAGAACTGGAGCTATTATCGCCAGCCCCAGCATCAGAATCCCCCGCCCTACAGAGCCCCTGGTCACCCTAACAGAGAAGGTAAGAAGGATGACCTGCAGACCATCCTTGAGGAGATGCGGAGGAATCATTCAGACACCAAGCAGTCAATAAATTCCATCTACACTCAGATGCATGGTGTCAACTCTAGGCTTGGGGAAATTGATATCTGGAGGAAATCGATTGACATACAGATTGGCCAGCTGGCAACATCCATCCCCAAACAGTCAGGTACGCTCCCTGGAACCTCTGAACCTAACGCTAAGGGTAAATCTACTGGACAAGTAGATGCTATGAACTAACTATTTTTCTCCGGGTAAATCTACGTCCATATGGACTAACTATTTTTCGGATGCTTTGCCAGATCTTAAGTATGGGGTCGGAATCGACCCGGAGAAATCGACTGGAGCACAAAGGCAGTCGATATCGACTACTCTTGGTTGATATCGACCAGATCATGTCGAGTTGAGTCCCCCAGAAATCAAGCAAAGGAAAATCAAGCACAACGACTCGATATCGACCCCTCTAGGTTGATATCGACCTGCCCCAATCGACTCGATCCCACCTGTTGAGCCGAAACCAGCCGAATTCTAGCCATGAGACTCGATATCGACCACCTCGAGTCAATATCGACCAGATCAAATCGACCTGTCTTCCTCAATATCGACTGCATCTCCACCAGAGCAGCAGAACTCGATATCGAGTGACTCTACTCGATATCGACCAGATCCTCAGAAGATCCCGGAGTCCGATTCTACAAAGGTAAGCCAAGGTATGGATCTTTCTTCCCCTATTTCTATTGAAGATCTATCTATACATGGGAGAGGTTTGCCTTGGTATGTGCGATTATGCAGGATTTCTAATGACGATCCTAAGGAATACGAAATTGGAGACAAGGTCTATGTTTCCAAATCAAATGATCATTGGTTTCATAACAAGTTCAAAAAGAAGAAGATGGGCCCTTTCACGGTGAACAAGATCCATTCCGGAGGACTACAACTGATGGACAAGAATGGAGTTCTGTTTGAAGCCCAAGCTACATGGGCCTGCAAATGCCACCTTGAGCTTAAAGGAGAAGTCGGCCTAGCGACTATAAAATCTAGAGCTTGTAAATAGACATTTAGTTTTTAAGATTTTTGGACATTGTTGCTTTTATTTTTGGTTTTGGACATCATTTTCTATTGTGGGTATTTCTCTTCTAATTTTTTCAGGTACAAGGAAGAATGCAGCAAGTCGAAATCGAGTACAGACAGGTCGACATCAACCATAGTCACTCGAAATCGACCACCCTATAGCAGCATATCACTCGATTTCTGACATCCTGCACACCTGTCTAGTGAGTTTCTTTCTTTACCCTTATTTTTTTATACAGTGAGGACACTGTAATGTTTAAGTATGGGGTGGGGGAAGGGCTTACTTTATGCATATTTGACATATTTGACATTTTGCGTGCATGTTTAAAGTTTATTTCTTGAATTACTTATACATGGCTATTTTGGAATTCATTATTGATCTATGTGCTTACATGCATGTTTTCCAAAGTTTGAAAAAATGACCCCCAATGAAAAAGTTTGAAAAATGACCCCCATTGAAAATTTTGATAAGTGTCATGGAAGTGTAATATTGAACTCGACGATGCAAAATTGGATTCATTAGAGATATAGCATGAAATTGCCTAGTAAAGGAAAGGCACAATAAAGTGCATATTTTTCTTTAAAACCATGAAAGGAGGTAAAATTTGAAGTTGCTTTTGACATGTTGCATGATAAGAGGATGGAGGACATTTATATTTCCATATAATGCTCATATTGTGAAATCCTAGCCTTACCTATGCTTATGCATCACAAAAAGCCATATTGAGCCTTATTTCATATTATGCTCCACATGATCTAAATATTGCCCATTCTTTACCTTATTCCATCCGGGGATTATGTTGAGAATGATGTCACATTATGGAGATTATTATATGGTGTTTGTGTTGTTATCATATTTGGAGTTTGGCAGCAAATTGAAAAATTATGGAAAATTTAATGAGTGAAAGAAAATCCAATCAGCTCAGGAGATAATGGTAGATTGACCCTGCTCTCTGAGATAATAGTTTGGCAAGATGGGACACAGGTGAAGAGTCCGAAGCACTAAGTATCAGGGACCATTCATGACACCCATGTTTGCGACTCGCGAGAAGGTAGTGCTGAGGTTAGAGAGGTAAAAGCATAATATTGAAAAAAGCATCAAGCGAATGAGCGAAAGGTGAGAAATCAAAAGAAGAAGGAATGTGGTATGAAATTTTGAAAAGTACTCCATTTCCCCGGATCATTAACATCACATGGCCAAAAATATCCCAACTTTAGCCTTTTACCAATCTATTCCTTATTGAGCTTAAATTAAAGTCCTCTTGGTTATTATTGCTTTGTCACTCATGAATTGTGTTGCATAACCTTCCTTTTGTGAGTAGAAGTTGTTTTTAATTGCACATGCATGGATTTGTGACATTAGTACCTTTTCGAGGATGGTAATTGATTGCAGGAACATATGGTAATGAATCTAAGATGTTGAGAGTTTGATTTCTTCCCCTGTATGACCATTAAAAGTATTACTTGAGGACAAGCAAGTTTAAGTATGGGGTGTTTGTTGTGAGCCTAATTTGCCATGTTTTATACTTACTTTTATATTGATTTCTGCATACATTTCATACATTTGGGCTAGAATAGTTCAGAATCTATGTAGTTTATGTTTATTTGCCAAATTATGGAATCTACACTAGTTTCTGTTTAATTTCGCAGAAATTGAGGCAATTTACAACAGTTCAGAGAAAGGAGGAAAAGCTCGAAGTGAACTACAGAAAGTACGAGGTCAAGGAGTAGCGGAACCAGGACAAATCGAGTTGGAAACAAGAAAATGGAGTCGACACCATCTGGTCGATATCGAGTACACTAAGTCGATATCGAGGAGTCCAGTCGATTTCCACCTGAAGAAGCAAGAATCGAGTGAAGCTGAAGGAAGTTGGTCGATATCGACCATGCCAAGTCGATATCGAGTAACCTGGAAATCGAGCAAGACCCAGGAATTGACCAAGGAGCTGGAGCAGGAAGATGAAGGTCGATATCGACCTAAGCATGTCGATATCGAGTTAGAAGTGGTCGATCTGTCTCCTGGAAGCCGAAATCGAGTAGCTGAAGTGAAGTGAAGAAGTTGCAGGTCGATATCAACTAGTCGAGGTTGATATTGAGTGGAGGCACAGTGGCCGATTTCGAGGGTATCCGAGTTCTAATCAAAGTTCTATCCAAAATCCAAGGGAGATATCACAAGAGGAGATTCTATCAAGTTCTATCAAGATGGAAGAGATATTTGTCTACTATAGATATAGTTCCTTTTAGATTTATTTCCTTTATTTCCATTATTTAATCTTTAGGTATTTGGATAGATAGATATAGATATAGATAGAGTTTCTTTCCTAGATTAGCTTGGAATGAAGCCTATAAATAAAGCCTTAGGGGCTGATTTTTATTAATTCAATTTCACACATTCATATCGAGTAAGTAGGAAAGAGAGAGAGAGAGTTGTGGCCGAGTGGAGCAAGAGAGGGGAAAGCGGATTTGGCTTTGTTCGGTTGTAAGCTTTGTTTTATTTTATTAATGAAATTTAGTTTCCTTTTATTATTGATGTCTTTCTTGATGATGAAGAGCGAGTAGTCACCCACCTTCTAGGGTCGGGGTGAGCCCGACAGTAGCCATGTGAGGGGAAGTGATAAAGGTTCAATCTTTTAATGCAATTCGTCTTCTATCCCTATAAGCATGATTCTTTTGCGAAAGTTGAAGGTGATCCTTGTTTGTGTTATTGAAGCGAAAGTGATCTTAGGGTTAGTAACAATTAGGGTTTATGCGAAAGCCTCTATCTTCCTATTTGTTAATAACGAAACTTATTAGATGAAAAGCATGATATTTTATGCCTTTATGTGTTATTTTACATGGTTATCGTTGTGGTGTTGAAACCCTGATCTTGGAAGTCTTTATTTTATTGATTTATTTCACAAATTTCGAGTTTTTAGGTACTGTTCCCTTCGATATTGAGTACTGTTGGTCGATTTTCTCACTCGATATCGAGTTACTGGAGGTCGATATCGACCAAAGTTTCTGTTTTTGTGTTATTTTCTGCTTTTCTCTGTTATTTCTACTGTCTTCTGTGTTTTACTGTTTCTGCTTAGTTTTGGAACAGAAAAGGCAGGTGTTGTCACGCTTCCTCGTGGATCGATCCTAACTACCTTCTACTACAGCGGGAGGAAGTCTTGTAATTAATTATCGGAGATCAGGGAGTCGAATTTGAGATTTATATTTCATACTTGATTTTCCTCCTAACAGACCATCCCATTGATGCCATTCTAGATGTCCTCCGTTCTCATAGTCTTGTCACCTGTAATAAAGACCTACGCTCTAGTTTATGCTCTTCCTATAGTTAGGCAAACATGCAAGACTACCGTTCCAATGGTCTTTGAACTCCACCCTTGCTCCTTTTGATATCATTCATAGTGACATTTGGACCTCTCCTGTGCCTAGCAAGGAGGGTCACAAGTACTACCTCTTCTTTCTTGATGATTACACTCATTTCTTATGGGTCTTCCCATTGCATTTCAAATCTCAAGTGTTTCCTATCTTTGTCAAGTTCCATGCCTACATCAAAACACAGTTTCAAACATCCATCAAATGCTTCCAATGTGAGAATGGCCGTGAATTTGACAACAAGGCCTTTCACTCTTTCTTCGCCACAAATGGAATCTCATATCGGTTGTCTTGCCTCTATACTTCCCAGCAGAATGGCAAGGTCGAACGAATCATTAGAACCATAACCAACATGATGCGCTCTCTCTTCTTTCACGCGTCTATGCCCCTTACCTATTGGCCTTACGCCTTATCAACCACATGTTATCTCCTCAACATTCTCCCATCTACTACCCTACACCATCACTCGCCAACTCATGCACTCTATTGCACCTTGTCTAGGTATGATCACCTTCGTACCTTCGGGTGGTTGTGCTTCTGAAACCAGTCCTCCACCGCCCCACACAAGCTTCACCCGCGCTCCACTCCATCTGTCTTCCTAGGCTATCTGTCTGATCATCACGGTTACCTTTTCCTTAATGTTCGAAGCCATAAGCTTATTGTGTCACGTCATGTCACTTTTGATGAGTCTCGTTTTCCCTTCTCTTCTCCTCCTCCTCCATCTTCGACACCTCCTGTGTCTCAGCCTGAGTCAGAATCTCCCTTCCCACACTTTCTTCTTCCCCAAAGCTCTACGGGTGCTCTTGCCTCTCCTCCTACACCGCCCCCACCACCACCCCCTCCTCCTACCACCAGACTGCACACCCGTAGGATCTCCGGAGTGTTCAGACGTCGTCAGATCGTCTCGATGAATGTCACCCTTCACCCCGACATACCCTCTCCTGCAAACTCCAGATTCCCCCCCCCCCCCCCCCGGTCACACCAGATGTCGCGGCCGCAACATCATGCTGCGCCCGCGGCATATCAACCCGCCGCGGGCGCCGCAATGCCTCCTCCCGCCCCAACCACGTCCCAACTCCCTCCTACCTCAAACCCGACTTCCCTCTCCTCCGTCCCAACCTCCCACAAAACAGCCCTCCTCGACCCGAATTGGCAGCCGGCCATGCTCGACGAAGACATGGCCCTGACAAGGAATGGTACATGGGTTCTAGTTCCTCGCCCTCCTGAGGCGAACGTCATTCGCTGCATGTGGCTCTTCCGCTACAAGTTCCGCTCTGATGGGTCGTTAGAGCGCTACAAAGATCGTCTGGTGGTTAACAGTCGATCTCAGCAGGCAGGTATTCATTGTGATGAGACATTCAGCCCCGTGGTCCAGCCTTCCACTATCCGAGTGGTGTTGAGCTTAGCGTTATCGCGATATTGGATCATTCATCAGTTGGATGTCAAGAACGCCTTTCTGCATGGTCATCGAAATGAGATAGTTTACATGTTTCAGCCGCCGGGGTTCACTGATCCTGATCATCCCAAGCACGTTTGTCTCCTGAACCGCTCTCCGTATGGTCTGAAACAGGCTCCGCGGGCTTGGTTCCAGCGCTTTGCTTCTCATCTGCTACGCTTGGGCTTTGTTGGCAACCACTCAGATACGTCTCTGTTTATCTATCATAGAGGCACAGACATGGCCTTTTTGTTACTATATGTCGACGACATCATCCTCACCGCCTCTTCTGATGCTTTTGGGACGTCTATTATTTCCCAGTTGAGTGCCGAGTTCGCCATGTCCGATCTGAGTCCGTTGTCTTACTTCTTGTGCGTCGCCGTGCAGCGTCATGCGTCTGGGTTGTTTCTATCTCAGAGTAAGTATACTGCCGAGATTGTTGCTTGGGCCAAGATGAGTAACTGCAAGCCAGTTGTCACCCTTGTGGATACTTCCAACAAGCTCAATGCTCACTCTGTTCATCTGTTTGAGGATCCGACGTTGTGCCGGAGCCTCGCCGGTGCATTGCAGTATCTTACGTTTACTAGGCCAGACATCAGTTACGCTGTTCAGCAGGTCTGCCTATTCATGCATGCGCCGAGGGAACCGCACTTTCAGGCCTTGAAGCGGATCATCTGATACATCAGCGGTACCCTCGAGCTGGGCACCACGACCACCCCTTCTTCTCGGCATGACCTCGTTGCTTACACTGATGCGGATTGGGGTGGTTGTCCTGACACACGTCGCTCCACGTCAGGCTACTGTGTCTTCCTCAACGACACTCATGTGTCATGGTCAGCGAAGCGACAGTCTGTGGTGTCTCGCTCTAGCGCAGAGGCTGAGTACAAGGGCATCGCCAATGTTGTCTCCAAGTGCTCATGGATGCGCAATCTCCTCCTTGAGCTACGCTGCCCTCTTCAGAAGGCCACACTGGTCTACACTGAAAACGTCTCCGTTTTCTATCTGGCTAGCAACCCAGTCCAGCATCAGCGCACGAAGCACATTGAGCTCGATCTCCACTTCGTACGGGACAAGGTTGCTCTTGGACATGTTCGTGTTCTACATGTCCCGTCCTCCTGTCAGTACGCTGATATATTCACCAAGGGTTTACCTCGTCAGTATTTCCTTGATTTTCAGTCCAGTCTCAGTGTCTGGGACCCTCCACTTTCGACTGCGGGGGTTTGATAGATTGCATAGGCTTTATATTGTATATTGGGCCTTTTGGTCCAATCCATTGTAACCTATATATATATATATATATATATATATATATATATATATATATATATATATATATATATATATATATATGATTAATCAATGAATGAAACCCTGGAGGAGGTCTTTACATCAATTCTATCATTCTAAAATAACCAATATCGAGTTACACGTACTGCGTAAGTAAAAAAATAATTCTTCACAATCATATATTATGACAAAATTAACCATATATATTTTAGTGTCTTCACTATTTTCTCACACTTTTTTAAAGAAGGTTAAAAAAAACATTTATCTCGTTTGTCTTACTCCTTATTATTAATTTTTTTTAAATATTTTTTTTTTCAAATAGCATATATGAATAATAAATTACATCAATAAACCGGTGAGAGAGGGCAAAGCCAACCTTTAAACTCCTACTCCCTCTGTATTAGTATAATTGACATTTTGACCAATTTCACACTTTTTTCTTTTAGTCTAAATGAGGAAAGGGAAAATGATTTACAATCATGGTCGGATGAGCAATCGGGAATGGATTGGTAAATATAATTTGGTTCAAATGCATACATTTCAAAACTGTTGGAATATAGGGTTGTCCCACATTGAACATATTGAGATATCATGAACATTTACTAAAGGATCTGTATAACTTTATTTCAACACATCCATACTGAAAGATTTGTATCGATTAATTAGTTAGAATTTTTCTTTTTGCTTTAAGAGATTTTCTATCCGACCTATGCTTTAAGAATATAGGATCAGAAGCTAAATTTAAAAATGTTTTTCCTAAATACACCCACAATTCAGCCATTTTTAAAATAGATTATAGGGTTCACTTTTTTTTAAAGGATTTTCTTTCTCGATAGATTATGGGGTTACCTTTTTTTTTAATAGGATTTTCTTTCATGATAATTAAAGTATCTTTATTCTATACTACTAGTTGACGGTCCCGTGCTACGCACGGGTTTACTTTTAAAAAATTTTAATAAAATTTGATACTATATACTCCTTATAAACAATAATTTATATTACTCGTATTAGTTTATATATTTTCAATCATGCAATTTTTAACGATTTATTTCATCGGTAACTCTATATAGTATGGATTACTTGTTATAGGAATCAAGTTTGAAAAACATATTTTATTTTATAGTTTTACTTTTTTGCCGCTGTCATATTTTCTCAAATAAATTAAATTAATAAACATTTAACCATTTGTCACAGACCTAAATAATATTTACTCTAGTTATTATATTTAATAAAAATATAAATAATATTATTTTATTCTTTTAAATTTCATATGTTGTTTTATTCTTGTATTTTTTTTTATTTTTATTACTCAATTAATTATTCAAATAAGTTTCTTCAAATTTTATTTCTAGAAAGTTTTTTTTATATGGTTTACTTACTATTATATTCTTGTAATTTTCTTTCTTCTTTGATTTACATTACTCAATTGTTTAATCGGATAAGTTTCTTAAAATTTTATTTCTACTTAGTTTATTTTATATGTTTTACTTATTCAAACTAAAATTTAAAATCTTATTTAATTTAATAATATGAAAATTCATGCTTAACTAAAGAGTATTTCTTTGTGGTAGAAGAAGAGTTTTTTTTATATGAAAAGAAAGAAAAATAAAAAGCATATATGATACTAATGAATGAGCAATAAATGACCAAAAAAGCTAACTTTACTATATATTACGACGATTACGATTACGATACGATACACAATAGGCAAACCGTTACTTTAGTTATGATTAAAATATGTTTTCTCCATCTTTTAATTACTAAATAAATAAGCAAATCCCATTGAAATGGAATTAATATGGATTGCACCTACAATAATCTGCTAGAAAACACATAATTAATCCAACTTTCAAAGAGACACTGATATTTTTTAAATCCTTAGTTTTACTTTATATAACCGATATTTTAATGGAGTGCCCTCGTAGTGTTACCTCTGTGATTTAGATGACGATAAAACTCACCATATTTTTTCCATTTGTCAAGCGAAACTAGCCATAATATCACAATACACTTAAAAAACAGGTGAGCAGTTCTTGCACCCGACTCTAAATTGTAACTTCTTGGAAAATCTTGTGAATATATATGAAGGAAATCAGTCAACAATTCAACTCTCTTTTGTTTCAATGGGATGCAATTTGGGAATTGAGAAATAGAATCATTTTCAACAAAGGTAGAAACACAACCTTTGCAGAGGTCGTACATCAAACAATCACATCCATAAGCAATTGGTCCCAGACACAAAAAATAGAAGACAAACACCAAAAGAAAGAAAAACAAGGCTACTGAAGTGGGGATTCTACCAACTAAATTTAGATGGCTTTCTCAAACCCTCTGGTGACTGATCTGTCTGATGTAGTTTATGGAATGATAGTGGTCAGGTTGTGGATATCTTTCAGCTTGGGATTCCGACTGGATCGGTATTACAAATAGAAACAACAACTTTTTATACTGGTATTAAGATTGCAATAAGAGAGGGTATCAAAAACGTCATTGTTGAATAAGATGCTTTAGGAGTGATCAATCCACTTTAACAATAATTCTAAAGTGTCATGGGAAATTATTCAAACGACAGAATAGATTCATACGCTCAGAAGAAACTTCATCAACATCTGTTACACTACTAGAAATAATCAAATGATGTTGTTGATTTTATTGCTAAAGTTACTGGGAACTATTTGAGGAGGAGAATAGCTAGGGGTGATGTAAATGATATCATTTATTGTTATGATTATAATAAATGTAAAATTATACTACATAAAAAATTAATAAAGAAGTTACAACTATAAATTTTACACTATATAGTTTTTAATAGCAAACTAACGGGAAAAAAAAGCCGTGGGTGGTGATTTCCGATAAAATGGGTCTAAGGGGTGGTTTTCTGCAATTTTAATTTTAAGGGTTGGTTTTCTGCCTAGAGGCATATTTAAGGGGTGGATTTCCGCCATTTTCCCTAAAATATATTTCAAAACAAAAAAAGACATATCATAAAATGAAGGAAGTATAACATACTGGGAAATATGTCCTCTGGAGAAAGTCGAAGACAGAGTTGACCCCGATCGTTTTATAGTACGAAGTGTAACGCGTCTTAGAATTTGGAAAATTCAATGTACCACCTTTATTTCTTAATCATAGAATCCAAATTATTTTACTCTTTTCCAGGGAAATAAATTGTGAAATTTGGTTGTATTTTGCTTTTGAATTTATCTATTACTCATTGTTAAGAGAATGAAAGGTGTGAAAAGACCAAAAGAGTCCCACATCGACTATATGAACAAAGAAGCCATAATATATAAGCTAGTGGGCTACCACACCTAATGCGAATTGGTTTTAGGATGGAACTCCGCTCGGCTTATGTGCTAGGCTATTAGCGCAAGGGCGCACGTGCACACGACCCCCGATTCCGAGTCCCAACGGATTTTAGTAGGGTATCAGAGCGGAAAAGCCAAACGGCCCGACTCTCGATCTTGGGCTAGCTAAAAAGAGAATGAGATGCTAGACCCGTTGTCCAAGTGTCAACTAGAGGTGAAAGACGACCCTAGTTGCACTTGCGTGGGCGTGTTGAGAGAATGAAAGGTGTGAAGAGACCAAAAGAGTCCGACATCGACTATATGAACAAAGAAGCCATAGTATATAAGCAAGTGGGCTACCCCACCTAATGCCAATTGGTTTTAGGATAAAACCCCGCTCGGCTTATGTGCTAGGCTATTAGCGCAAGGGCGCACGTGCACACGACCCCCGATCCCGAGTCCCAACGGACTTCAGTACTCATGTAACTCATATTAAAACAGAAGTATATTTGTCGTAAGTGACATCATTAGAGGGCTCGAGCATTTTCTAAAACATAACACCTCATCCATTCAATTTTTCATTTCCACATTATAACGGCCCGTGATTATGATTCCCGGGTTACGTTTCGAGGGATGAAAACCCCTCGTTAGGATCTTGCGCCCCGAGTACAGGTTGAAGGTTTGAAATTCTACTTTAACGTTTTCAAGTGGGATTTCATACCCAAAATTCACAGGGATCGTTGGAATCCCCGGGGGAAGTCTCCTGTACCTGTCATAAGTCTAAGCGTGGAAAACCAATAGTCATGCAAATACTAGAATCAAGGTGTAATACAAGAGAGTGCCACGACGGAGCCGGGTCAAAACAAAATCAATAAGCGTATTTATCGAAAATTAAGGTTAGACCATTTCTTTGCAATCGCCCAAGAGAGTTCCCACGTTACAGAAGCAAGGAACAATTATGCTGCAAAACAAACCTAAAAAAAATGTATGCAGGGCGGTGTCAGATCGAAACCCTACGCAATGTAATCCCAAACAAGCAGACATATACACACGCTAGTCCTAATAATGATGCTTCTAGATGCAAGGCGGAATATTAACACACTAGCATGGTCCTAAGATCAAGTGCATAAATATAATAAGGCCTTAGCACTGAATATCAAGTGGTATATCCCTCTTCTACCTCCACCCCCTTCCGATAGGGACGAGACTGGCCAACTCGTGAATGCATTCCATAATAATCGGGCGGCACACATGCCCAACTCGTATCCACAATAAAGCCCGCAGGAAGCTCATAACATAAGGAAGTTCCATGACTCGAATGACTCAAGACGGGACCCGATGGGACTGGGCCGTCCTATAACCCTAGCAAAGACTCTAGTTACTTCAAAGATAACGACCGTTCTATTTACAAACGCAACAAGTAAACGAATGCTCAATCATGAGTGCAATCCTAGCAGGATACTATATGACATGTTTTATTATGAATCCAAGCACCTAGTATGAACATGGCTACAAGCAGGGAGATCTCTTTTCGAATCTGAGTGAGCTCATATAGGAACTCACCTGGCTATGCAGAACAACATAATAGAAGATCCAGCATACATCATTCATAATCATAAAGTATCACCTAGATTCACATCAGAACATGTATGTATAAGTCTACGTCTAATTATCCAAGCACTCAAGCACATCGTTCAACGGGAATAGCAACCATATCGCAATCATCATTCCATCAAGTTCAACTATTCATCAAATTGCCACATTCCACGAGACCATATCATTCTCATCATTCAATTCAACCACATTCATATTTTCGCAATAATAATCCCGCAATAATAAATCTGCATGGCCATTTATCTCAAAGTTCATCATTTTGATCATAGCTCATAAGCGATAAGACAAACGATACATAACTTAACATGTCATCATGCTATTAGTCAATCAATTATGACATTAGTCCACACAAAACATGATATTAGTCAATCAATCATATCATCATGCTAGTTAGTCATCGATCACATAATTCCCAAGTTAGTCCCAAAAATCGTTATGAAAACCGAGTCAACTAGTTAGAAATTCCATCCTTAGAAAATGTTCGTCAAATCCCTTTTTAAATCCGATAATACCTTTTTAAATCTTCAAGTCTCGCAATATTATACCTTTAAATCACCTTAATATTATATCTTTAATCTCAAAATAGTATTTCGTATTTTAATCCCAATAATATTATATAATATTTCAAATACGATTTTCTTTTAAAGAACTCCATGAATATTTCTAAATGCCTTAAAATCCCAGCCTTTCTCATTTAATAAAATCATTCCTTTTAAATTACCAAACCAACCCCTTTATTTCGTAAAATATCCAAACCGAACTCACATTTTGTTAAAATCTTAAAACAATGTTCTAATTTATAAATAGGCTCAAATTCATTTGTTTTTCTGAACAACCAGCCCGGCCCAAATCAATTTCCCCTTTTTAAAACATTTCCAGCCCAACAAAAATAGGCCCAAAACCATTCTCATTTTAATCGAACACGGAAGAGGTAAAACAAACAGAGGGGCCCATCTGATGTGGCGGATGAGTTGGCGTGGGACCCACCAGCTTCTCCCTTCTCTTTCTGTTCGAAGGAAAGAATGGGGACAACTCCCCTGTTCAAAACTGAAGATGGGGAAGAAGAAAGAGGAAACCGGCGGTGATGGAGCTGGGCTCCGGCCGCTCGAACCGACTAAACCGACGCACTCAAGCACTGGACAAGCAAGGAATAAAAGGAGGAGGAAAGGGAGAAGGCTCACTGAGGGATCCCGACATTTCGCCGGGGTGCTCCGTCGGAGCTCGATTTGGACTGTCGGAGACGGAATATCGTCGTAGATGGCCTGGGACAGAGGAAGGAGCTCAAAGGATGAAGCTTTAAGGAGTTGGAAGACAAAAGAGAGGAGAAAGGGAACTCACCGATTCGAACGGGGAGGACAGACCTGACATGAACAACCTAATCCCCAAGATCGATGATTTCCCAATTCAAACAACCTTATACTACTCATCCTTAGCATTTCATCAACCTTATCCGTCACCAAAACCGCTCCCAGTCACCGCAAATACAACCTAGTCCCAAAGTCTACGAGTCCTTAGACATTCCTTAGTCGATCATCCTCAACGTCGTCTATGATCCGCTCCTAGACTACTTGGACACCACATTTCCGCTCAAGAATCCCCCGATCAACTCCTAACTCACTCATCCACCTCTAGAACTACACTACCCGCACACACTATTGCCTTACTCTACCGCTAATGAAGACCTCCCCCTCGGAATCTCACCAAGGAATCACTCGACTCATGCCCAAGAAGAAAGCACCACCACATATATAGCTCATAACCTATTCACTAGCAAGTCAGTACACTCAAGCATCACGGCACATCATCGCAAGCACAAGTTAGTCAGGCAATCATTCACTTCCAATTCAACATATCAGTCATCACACTTCCAATTATGTAAGCTCTAGACCTATCGCACAACATCAATTCCGACTAATATAGAAGATCCGCGGTTTGAAGAATGTCCTTCCTTGAGTCATCTAAGAGAACCACATCCGCATCTACCATCTTCGAAATGTGCCCGCCCTTTGTATACCATCGGCGACGTCTGTCCTGTGGTCTATGGGCCATGGACCCACTACGCTTCCGCTGCGCCACTCTGATTCCATTCGATCGTTCGTTTTCTTTTCTATGTCGACGTCCATCAAGGGGATCGCGAGAGGTTAGAAGTCACAGAGATAGGGGAGGGCAAGGGAGGACAACACGACTTCCTTAAGGATTCAGACATAGACCATGACTAGAGATGACGAGATCCAAGACAAGACACGAACCCGAGAGTTACAACAATGCCCTTAGGGTATTCTATGAGGTTACAAGTGCGACAAGCAAACACATAGAAAATTCCACACTAGCATGTACCTATTAACAAGAATAGCGTCTTATGCATTCATAACATGTTCATATAATCAACTTTTCATGCACGCGAAACAAGCTGGCAACCTATCATCTCTTTCACCAATCATGCTCGACATATTAAGATCATGTATGCACGAACCGACAACAGACATATGCAAGATAAGTTATATATGACATAGCGAATATTATAGGATATGACATGCATGATTCATTACTCATTTTAAGTGTACACATAAGCAGGTCAAAACGATGTGGGTTCTAGGTAAGCATGTTAAGATGCACTCTAATAATCGTGTCAGGGGATATGGTTAATTCATTTGGGCATAGCAATTATCACATCCAATACAACCATGTACGTGTAGTATGACAAGTATGACACATAATTGCATGATGGTCCATAACTAGGAGATGTATATCTTACATGATACTACCAACACTCATCAAGGAAGTACATAGTCAACGAGGTTCAATTTGGTCAACTTAACATGCTAGGAATTGATTTCACATGATACTCATACAAGAGGGTTGACCACACTATCATGGACCTAATTCAATGGAGAGTAACTATCATGGGGATTCGTACATTCGGTATATATATATATTCATTCGTAAGTGTAATCATGCAAGATATATGGCAAGTCATGTTGGAATATACTAACACATCATGTCATGTAATCACAAGGTGGGCTACTATCATAACATAACAGAATTCTCCAAGGGCAATCACCGACTCTTTACCCCATTTTCCCATGGGACACTAGTATGACTCACTCGGTAGGTCACAAGGATGTTCACAGTGCTTTCGGGAGGTGAGGGTAGAACTCGTGTTTACACTCTTGCGGTAAGAAGACACAATGACCAATACAAGGATTGAAAGGGATGAACCCATGAGGTAACTCACTTCTAACTTGAACTACTACGATCATCACCCCTACTAACATACTCAGGTAATCCTCACATCCGACATGTTTTCCGTAGGTATTTAGTTGACCAACCCAAATTTCCCGTGGAATGCAACAACCTTATGTACGAGACTCGATAAAAGCATAAATGGTGGGGTATCAAACAAAACTCAGAACGGGGAGAGCAGAGGCTCCTCAACCCTTGCTAACATGCCTAAATGTTTTGGTGGGACGGTTGACGAAGTCAGAATCATCAGGGGAATGAATTATTGAAGAGCCATTCCGACAAGACAGGAGTTCCAATGACATAAGAACTAGGTATTCTCCCGCTATCCCATTTGCACAGTTATTCAATACATGATTCAAGTCAAGGCATACTGATTAGTTCTCTATCCTAAGCACAATAGCACTCAGCATGGACGCAATCAACGGGATTAATATGATCCTCTTCGAGGAGGATCGCCCTCGGGCCCAGTTGGATATAATGCATGTAATCACAGAGACGATCTATGCCGTCCTTCGAGGGACGGTTGATCGGAGGGGCAAATACCTCATGGCCTCCTAACCCATGTCACTCCAACCTTCGGGTTCCTTGGAGTCTACAAGTCCACCTGTAAAAGAACAAGCTATATTTTGCCTACCCGTTCCCAACTACATCCAATAGGGATGGTCTAACGCCTTTACAACCCCTTCGTTTCCCTTTGTTTGATTACCGGATTTGTTAAATCAAGTTCATATTTAGTCCATTTGAGTTAGCCATATTAAATTCATTTTGCCCATTCTAAAACATTTTAAAAAACAATTTGAAAACCTTGGGCCATTTTCAAAACCATATCAACCTATCATACTCGGTTTGCGAAACCTCGCTTTGATACCAACTTTGTAACGGCCCGGGATTATGATTCCCGGGTTACGTTTCGAGGGTTGAAAACCCCTCGTTAGGATCTTGCGCCCCGAGTACAGGTTGAAGGTTTGAAATTCTACTTTAACGTTTTCAAGTAGGATTTCATACCCAAAATTCAAAGGGATCGTTGGAATCCCCGGGGAAGTCCCCTATACCTGTCATAAGTCTAAGCGTGGAAAACCAATAGTCATGCAAATAGTAGAATCAAGGTGTAATACAAGAGGGTGCCACGACGGAGCCGGGTCAAAACCAAATAAATAAGTGTATTTATCGAAAACTAAGGTTAGATCATTTCTTTGCAATCGCCCAAGAGAGTTCCCATATTACAGAAGCAAGGAACCATTATGCTGCAAAACAAACCTAAAAAAAATATATGCGGGGCGGTGTCAGATCGAAGCCCTACGCAATGTAATCCCAAACAAGCAGACACATACACACGCTAGTCCTAATAAAGATGCTTCTAGATGCAAGGCGGAATATTAACACACTAGCATGGTCCTAAGATCAAGCGCATAAATATAATAAGGCCTTAGCACCGAATACCAAGTGGTATATCCCTCTCCTACCTCCACCCCCTTCCGATTGGGCGGAGACAGGCCAGCTCGTGAATGCATTCCATAATAATCGGGTGGCACGCATGCCCAACTCGTACCCACAATAAAGCCCGTAGGCAGCTCATAATATAAGGAAGTTCCATGACTCGATTAACTCAAGACGGGACCCGATGGGACTAGGCCGTCCTATAACCCTAGCAAAGATTCTAGTTACTTCACAGATAACGGCCGTTCTGTTTACAAAAGCAACGAGTAAACGAATGCTCAATCATGAGTGCAATCCTAGCAGGATACTATATGGTATGCTTTATTATGAATGCAAGCACCTAGTATGCACATGGCTACAAGCAGGGAGATCTCTTTTCGAATCTGAGTGAGCTCATATAGGAACTCACCTGGCTATGGAGAACATCATAATAGAAGATCCTGCATATATCATTCATAATCACAAAGTATCACCTAGATACACATCAGAACACGTATGTATAAGTATACGTCTAATTATCCAAGCACTCAAGCACATCGTTCAACGGGAATAGCAACCATATCGCAATCATCATTCCATCAAGTTTAACTATTCATCATATTGCCACATTCCACGAGACCATATCATTCTCATCATTCAATTCAACCACATTCATATTTTCGCAATAATAATCCCGCAATAATAAATCTGCATGGCCATTTATCTCAAAGTTCATCATTTTGATCATAGCTCATAAGCGATAAGACAAACGATACATAACTTAACATGTCATCATGCTATTAGTCAATCAATCATGCCATTAGTCCACATAAAACATGATATTAGTCAATCAATCATATCATCACGCTAGTTAGTCATCGATCACATAATCCCCAAGTTAGTCCCGAAAATCGTTATGAAAACCGAATTAACTAGTTAGAAATTCCGTCCTTAGAAAATGTTCGTCAAATCCCTTTTTAAATCCGATAATACCTTTTTAAATCTTCAAGTCTCGCAATATTATACCTTTAAATCACCTTAATATTATATCTTTAATCTCAAAATAGTATTTCGTATTTTAATCCCAATAATATTATATAATATTTCAAATACTATTTTCTTTTAATATTTCTAAATGCCTTAAAATCCCAGCCTTTCTCATTTAATAAAATCATTCCTTTTTAAATTACCAAACCAACCCCTTTATTTCGTAAAATATCCAAACCGAACTCACATTTTGTTAAAATCTTAAAACAAGGTTCTAATTTATAAATAGGCTCAAATTCATTTGTTTTTCTGAACAACCAGCCCGGCCCAAATCAATTTTCCCCTTTTAAAACATTTCTAGCCCAACAAAAATAGGCCCAAAACCATTCTCATTTTGTCTCATTTTAATCGAACACAGAAGAGGTAAAACAAAGGGAGGGGCCCATCTGATGTGGTGGATGAGTTGGCGAGGGGCCCACCAGCTTCTCCCTTCTCTTTCTGTTCGAAGGAAAGAATGGGGACAGCTCCCCTGTTCAAAACCGAAGATGGGGAAGAAGAAAGAGGAAACCGACGGTGATGGAGCTGGGCTCCGGCCGCTTGAACCGACTAAACCGACGCACTCAAGCACTGGACAAGAAAGGAATAAAAGGAGGAGGAAAAGGAGAAGGCTCACCGAGGGATCTCGACATTTCACCGGGGTGCTCTGTCGGAGCTCGATCTGGACTACCGGAGACGGAATATCGTCGGAGATGGCCTGGGACAGAGGAAGGAGCTCAAAGGATGAAGCTTTAAGAAGTTGGAATACAAAAGAGAGGAGAAAGGGAACTCATTGATTCGAACGGTGAGGACAGGGGAACGCGGAGAAGGTGGCGGCGTCGGCTCCTTCTGGTGGCTCCAGCTGCTGCTGGCGGCTCCGAGAAGCGTCGAGGGAGGCCTCTGATGCTGTTTCAAAGTGGAACGAAGACATAGGAGGGAGAGGTGAGGCAGGAGAGCTCTCGGCAACACAGGGGAGGTGGGCGGAGGCTGCGATTGTCAGTGGTGGCCAGCGACGGAGACTGGGAGGCTAGTGACGGGGGTGAAGTGGTGAAGGCGGCGACGGATGGTGGCTGCTGGCTGCGAAAGGGAGAAGAGGAGGGTGGAATGGTGGTCGGCGCAGCAGGAGGAGAGAAAAGGGGCTCCCCTTTTTTTGTTCTTCTAGGTTTGGGTTTGGAAAAAGGGAAGGAAAAGGAGGAGGATGAGGTACGGGTTTGAATTGTAAAGCTGCGGGTAGCTTTTGGCTAGGATGAGGAGTCAAAAAGGAGGATGAGTAGGCTGCAGACTTAGCCTGGGATCCGTTTGGCACCTTGCCAAGATTAGGTGGGTCAAGCTAAGGAGGGAGGAGAAGGAGAGGATAGAACTTTACCCAAACTAGCAGAGAGGAGTTGGATTGGATAAGAATTGGGAAATACGACGGAATTGTGTTTCTGAGTCGGAAATTTGAATTTTCGATGATTGGTCTTTCGAATTCCGCTTTCTTGATCGATTTATTAAATCTAGGACGAGTTTTCTTTGTAATATTCGAATCAAATCCGCGTTAAATTCATTTTTAATTTCCTTTTTCCGAAAATTAAGATTTGAAAATATGAGCCTTTACACACATACACCAATAAAAAATAGTTTACTTTATTACTTAGGTTGAGTCATCTTATTACTTATCTTATTGCTCGTTTAACTACTTACCCAAAAATATATATTCATATTATTGACTATATAAATATATATTCAATACTCATTTCATATAAAAATATTAAATACTAATACTTTTTTTGTCATTTTCATATACTTTGTATTATACAATGTTATAAATGATATTTTCATGTTATAAAACATACTAAATACTCCATCTGTTAATTAAAACTTGTCATTTTAGAAATCTGCACACTTTTGAAGAAAACAAACAAAAATACATTTATAATTCTAATTATTAAACTACTTTTTACTTTCTGGAGATTTACAACTAACATCTATCTAATAATTAAAGGGGCAATTTTGTAAAGTGGATGGTAAAATACCTAAAGTAATATTTTTTTCTTAACAAGATTTACATCATAAAACGACATGTTTTAATTAACGGAGGGAGTAGTACATTTGTAATAGTTATACAAAATATAAAATCAAAAGTATAATGGTTCTCCGTGGCTTCAGTAGAAATCTTCAATCCACATTTCAATTGTATAACAGATTATCTCATTTATTTTTTTATCTTTTTTCATAGAAGCTTCTATGTGGTATCTTTTTCTTTTTCATTTGAATACAAGGAAAGATTTAGGATAGGAGACCACAGGCGGTCTAATACGGACGAGAACTTGCAATTCTTCATTGGCCTCCAGATCTTCGTCGGCATGGATACAGTAAGCCAGATGCGCAATCCAATCTGCAACCGTATTTGCTTTCCTGAAAATATGACGAATTGAAACAAAATTAAATTTACATAATAGTAGCCTAATCTCCGTTATCAGGATCTCGATAATGCAAGGGCAACTACATTCATCCAAAATAACTTTAACAATTGTAAGGTTATCCCTCTCTATAAGGACTTTATCCAAATGCATAAAGTCAGCCCTTAGCAAGCCATTACGTAGACCAAGAGCTTATGTGTAGATTGGAGGCATACCACTACATAAACCCCCACTAAGGGAGATGACAGAAGCATCCGGGTTCCGAATAACAAAACCAACGGAGGCCTTACCACACTGCAACCTAGAACCATCAAAATTTAGTTTAACGTAATTAAGGGGTGGTTTAGCCCATATCACCGATCTTTTCCTGTGTTTAGATTTATAGTAATCAGAACGGTTATGAAGCGGAGGGCTCATGTTAGGGTTATCATCCCAATCATCTAATTTTAAGTTGAAATATGATGCTTGAATTCATGTTTGTTGTGTCGTAAGGTGTAAGGCCTTAATACAGTTCATATCCGGAGTTTCCGTAGGATTAAAAACGAGGTGGTTCCTGTGAGTCGAAAGAGCCCACCAACAGAAAGCAAGGTTCGACATCAGCTTAGGACCAAAATGATTTCGAATGCATCCTAGAGCTCTGTCATTCCTTTGGTTATCAAAGTTGCAGCACAAATTAACTTGTAAGGAAATATTATGAATAGCTAGTAGAATATGATTGGTCGATTCCAAAGTGCAGTCCCCGAACATACATGTCGTAGGGACTGAGATATGTGACATTGTAGTCGTTCCTTAGATGGTAACCCATCCTGAGCAATCTTCCATAGGAAGTGCTTAATCTTGGGGGGAACATCAAGCTTCCAAATCTGAGGACAGTGGAAGTTATGCAACTAGGAGCCATTCGGGATCAATGTTGAAGCTGACTTGGTCGTAAACCACCCAGAAGGGCTAGGACCCTAATGCAATCTATCAGTGATGTGTAAAACCGGCAGATTTACATCCAGAATCTCATCAATAACACGTCTAGGAAGAACATCCGCAAGATCCCTACTTAATGCTGAAACATCCCAGCAATTTGAGTCTGTAAGAAAGTGGCTTACCTTCCAAGACAATTGATCAACCGAAATAGGAAGCACCAGATGAACAAGGAGCAAACCTTCCGAGGCCGAAGAGTCTGACCAAAATTTAATCGTATGATCGTCGCCAACAAACCATCGAAGGCCTTTCGCAAAAACTTTCCGAATAGGCATCAATTTTGACCACTGCCAAGAGGTTCCCCCTTTATGTTGATAAGAAAATAAGTAAGAATCTTTAAGATATTTTTCTTTGATTACCTGAACCCAAACATTAGTCGGTTCAACAATTATTTTCCAAAGGAGTTTCACTTGCAATGCAGTGTTCATAGTTTCGGCTTTATAGATCCCCAATCCACCGACCAAAGTGTCTAAAAAGATTTTATCCCGACTAATAAGAGGAGTCGACGACGCCTGTTGGTTCCAGAAAAAATTTCGGTAGACCTTATCCAGTTCATCATGGATAGATACGGGAAGCATAAAGAATTGAATCAGATATGTTCATTGGGCACTAAGATTAGATTTTATTAGGACCTTGCGACCTTATGATGAAAGCGAAGAAGCTTTCCATTTGGACAGTTGAGCCTTAGTTTTTAGAACAACTTGATTAAAAGTTTCTTTATTATCCCGTCCATTAATAATAGGGCAACCAATATATTTTTAAATTTTTGTGGAGTGCATAATTCCTAATCTTAAAGAGATCGAAGAAATAGCCGCTCGTCCAATATTAGGGGATATTAACTTTATCAGAAACTTCAGATTGATGACCAAATATTTATATCATTCTTTTTGTTGAAAACTTTATGAAGAAGCCTGAATTTAATTAAGCCCAACCGTTTAATTGGTGTGGCTCAAATCAGTCAAGATAATAAGGTCAACGGTCTTACTTGAGATATTTAGTCCCTAATGGACCCCAATATCAATAATGCAGAGTAAATATTATTCTATGTTTTTTAAGCAGTACATTATCGCAGTAAACAATATGAAATGATATATCCTAATCCACATTATCAACCACGCACTTTTTATTTTACAAACAAAAAATTCTTAACTATTTTCAAATTAAATACGTACATTTTCTCAAAATTAAAAGATATTTCTCTACTTTGATACAAATTAACTAATGATATATCATTGTAGTTACATTTTTTTACTTGCAATAAATTGTTTTTTTACAATTTTTTTACATAAGTAATACTTTCCTATAGTATATACACATATATATTACATATAAACCCAAAAGCTAGATCATCATAGGTGACATAATGAGAGTGCCTTGTTCCTTGAATTGATAAATAAAGAGCGACCATTGAGTGGTTTGTTACATAGACCATGTAAAAAACTCTCCGCGTTATTTGACTCTTTAATGTTTCTTTTTGTACTTTCACATCACCAAATCACGATCTCTCTCCCTCTCTAATAACCTTCTTCAAATTACAATCCCTTTCTAAATGACTACATTTATAACCTCTAGACCCCCACTAAGTCACTTCAATTTTATTTTATTTTTACAACAGGCAACATTATGATGTCTTTGACTAAGCAAAGATCATCCTTTATTATTCTGTAAGATGATAGTATAAAGCTCCCTATTCATATGGAAAGTGCCCATATTACAAATATAACTAGCTTGTGCAATGTATTCGGCACAATGATTTGATTTTCTATAACAGTGTATGAACTAGCTACAACTGAAGTTACTTCTCAATGTATGAATCCTCTCAACCATCCTAGGGATCTCCTACGGAACGTTGTTAGAGTCTTCAATCCTGTGATTACTCCAAGGTCGTCATCTTCAACTATCATATTCCTTATTCCTTTCTCGAACGCTACCTTTAAACCAATACAAATCGCAAAAACTTCTGTTCGTAATACTAATCCTAGTGGGATCGCACACTGAAAAATATCAATAATCTGACCATTACAATCCAAAATAATCCCCCAACACCACTAAGCCACTTCAATTATATCCTCTGAACGCTCATATAAACTACCAAATTTTATACATGTTTTATAAAATTAGATAAATTAAATTTTTCTCCAAAGTAAAAGATATCTTTTTGTTAACTCTTTACAAAAAAAAATGAAGATCTATCATTATGGTAGTATCAATGTAATTTTTTTACTATAACTAACAATAATATATTATCAAAATTATAAAAAATAACTATAATTATATATAAACTTTTAAATTAAAATAATAAATAACAAATTTTAAAAACTCGTGCCTAAAGCATGGGTCTAACACTAATTGCACTTCTTATACATTAATACTCCGTATATGTGAAGCTTGGGAGTTGATATATACTCCTTTCATTAAGGAAAAACATGTCGCTCTCACCAAAAAAAAAAAAAAGGAAAAACATGTCGTTTTAGAGAAAAAATATTGTTAAGAAAAAAATGTTATTTTTTTGATAATAGAGAGAGTAGAGAGGAGAAGTAGAGAATGAATTGATGTGTTTTTGGGGGTCTGCAGGACCCTTTATATAGGAGTTTACATAGGGAACTAGTTAAGTGGGTACCTGAGAGTAATTTTTCAAACCCTGAAGCGTTTGAATTAATTTACCGTATCCCTTGAAGTGGATGGTTTTTCTTTTTTTATGCTTATATTATATTTGTTATATCTTCGCTTCGTATCTATATATTCAACAATTAACAAATCCGGTCAAAACCTAAACTAGCAAAGTTGATTACGGCATTTTGTTTTTTTTAACTTTGCATTCGGCTAAATATGGCATTCATTTTTTTTTGTAACTTTATTTTCGGCTAATACGGCAAATTTTGCAATGGCTACATACAAGCAAAGGTTTTAAAAAAAAAACCTGTTTTTTTTTTAATCGGACTTTAGTTTATTTTTATTTTTATTTTGGGATTGAATCATATTTGTAAAATCCCCTTTCAATCCCTGAAGCGATTTGATCAATCAGTTGTAGCCCCTGGAGTGGATGCTATTTTATTATATCCCTGAAGTGATAAACGATTGAATATCATCCCCGTAGTGATGATTTATTTATTTTTATTTATTTTATTTTATTTATCTAATTTTTATGTTTTTTTTAAATTATTTTGCATCTCCCGAAGTAGATGAATTATGTCCCGAAGTAGATAAATTTATATATCATCTCCAGAAGTGGATGAACGAAATCATTTCCCGAAGTAGATGAACGAGCGCATCTCCCGAAGTAGATGAATGATAAATTGATCTCATCCAAGAAGCGATGAAACGATAAATCTCATCCCAGCAGAGATGATCAAGGCGATAAATTTCATCCCTGTAGTGATGAAAGTAAATTTATTATTTATGTTTATTTATTATTTTATATGTATGTTGTTAAATTTAATTTATTTAAATTATATCTGTTTAATCCTCATCTCCCAAAGTAGATGAACGGAACATCTCCTGAAGTAGATGTGAATGATTGAAAATCATCTCCGTAGTGATGATTTTTTTATTTTCAGTTTTATTATTCATTTCAATTTGTGTTTTTTTTGTCTCCAGAAGTAGACAAACATTATCTCCCGAAGTAGATATAAATTGTTAAATTTGCATATCATCCCAAAAGTGGTAGTTTATCTCCTGAAGTAGATAAAGTAAACACCATTCATGTATCACATCTCTTGAAGAAGATGAAATTCTTATTTATCTCCCGTAGTAGATAAAAAAAATTTAAAATTTATAATCGTCCCTGGACCGATGATTTTTATAAGCAAGTTATGGTTTTTCCCCCAGTCTCCAGAAGTAGACGAACATGTATTTGCAGATGTTCATTTTCTTGTCACCAGAAGTTGACAATATGCCAATTGGATTTTATTTATTTATGATTTTATAATTTTATTAATTATATCAATTGTGTATTTATTTATCATTATCTCTCGAAATAAATGAACTCATCCCCTGAAGGGGATGAACACATTATGCTCATAATTAAATCGTTCACGCAGTAACGACAATCATCTCCCGAAGAGTTGTATATGAACAGGAAATTCATAAAATGTCACACTATCTCATCAATACATATTTGTCACGTAAGTGACAATATTCATTCTTCGAGCTAAATTGATGATAAGTTTGTATAATCTCCGAAAATTGAATTAAAATCATACCCTG
The DNA here is from genome assembly GCA_963922045.1 of Persicaria maculosa. Classification (NCBI taxonomy): domain Eukaryota; kingdom Viridiplantae; phylum Streptophyta; class Magnoliopsida; order Caryophyllales; family Polygonaceae; genus Persicaria; species Persicaria maculosa. The sequence continues at coordinate 22,825,732 of OY998254.1, forward strand.
AAGTGTATGAGCTTTATTTTAAAGTTGCACAAATAATCCCTGGAGCGATGTGTATGTAAAGATAGATATAACCCTTGAAGTGGTTGTATACAACTTGTCTTCTCCCTGAAGTGAGTAATAATCAAACGTACCATTTCTTGAAGAATATTGTCAATGTTTATATGACAACTTACTATATTTTTGAATTGCAACTTATCATTTTTTGGAGTATATGATCGAAATATACATAATAGAGACTAATTGTCACTCGAAGTTGACAAATGAATCTTTTTATAAATAAAATCATTTCTTGAAGAAAATGATAAATTGACAATTTTTTTTATGGCTCCACCTGAAGTAGACAAATACAAATTTCTTTTATTTGTTTTTTACTCATTGCTTTATATTGAATAAAATTATTATGATTTTACTTATTGTAATTCAAAGCTCAAAGCGGTTCCCGAAGAAACAACTTATCATGAGCGTCAAATACGAAGTTTTGTTTGGCAAATGAACATTTGGGAGAAAGGTTTACCACAATCCCGTAGATTGCGAAGTTTTTCAACGCAAACCTAAGAGCTTGAAGACTCTATTAGTGGATTTTTTTATTAAACTCCAGAAGAGTGAATGATTCTTATAAACTCTAAAAGAGTATATGATCCTAATTTTATCATTTGTACTCCCGAAGAAGTACATGGAATGTGGGTTTTATCATATGCAGTACTGTTTTTGTTTGGTTGATACAACCAATAGAAGTAATCACATAACACGATCCGGTCAAGAAGGTCACTTCCTGACTATCCTCTAAGCATTGCCTGAAGCATGCCCCTCCGGTAGAGGGTGTGAAAGAGGTTATGGTTAAGCGCTTGACCAAAGTTATTGTTGTGGCTTATAGCTAGGTCTGTTATACGGTTAATTATCATGTCTTGAAGAACATTATAAATGACTCATACCTGAAGTATGACACCAATGAAAGTTCTGACAATACCCATTCAATGGCATCTAAATTAAATAGATCAGCATATACAAGGTTCAATGGTTGAATATTATGGTTTTGTAAGTGTCAAACAATTTTGAAAACCTGAAGTTTTCTCAAACAATCTTGAATGGAAAACCAAGATGAATACCATATAGCTCCAGAAGAGCATTGATCTTGTTACCCGAAGTAACAATGACACATATGTATGAATTAACATGGTATTGAACACCAACATCTCATATGAATAGCCAGAAGCAAGTCTTACAGAGTGAGAATGTATATATATGGTTTATTTGACACTCATTTATCCCATTCAAAATAAACTTATCACTAACCAGAAGTTAGTTGATGATATTTTTTTTCTTTGTGGCATTCGGTCACTCATGTGAATCGATGATGTGCGGGATCATTGAAATTCACATAGACACCCACTTAGAGGGACCAGAAGATCCTAGGACCTGAAGATCCTCCATAAGGGTGACCGAACATATATGGTCTGTCATCTTGGCAAATCAACAACAAGACCATCTAAATTCAAAGTAAATGCAAAGTCTCTAATGTCTCTTGATTGGATTCAATGAGACAACTACGGAACATTATCATATAGACCAGTGTAATTCCAAGATTACAGATGCCTCAACACTTTGGTCATATGAAACATAAGGTAGAGAATGTTATCAACCACATTGTTGAGCATACGGTAGCTCACGGCGACCCAGAAGAGTCGCTGGTCAAATGGGCCCATGCATGTTTGCATTTCGAATTTGACACAATAACATCTCCCTAATTATCTCTAGAAGAGAGTACGTCATTCAAAGGTTTTGAATAAACAGCATATGTTCCGAGATGTACCTCCTCCATATACTAGCTCATTTGAAAGTTCCTGAAGTAACTCCAACTCAATGAATATCAAGTGATTCTCAAGTGCACCAGAAGTGTTGGAGATCACTAGGCTCTTGGTATATGATTCTCCAGAAGTGGAATGAGCCTATGAGAATATGGTGATCATCAAATAAACAAATGGATGTCGACATCGAAATGATAGTAAAGAGCTAGAAAAAGGAAATTCATGCAAGAATGGGTTCTTTAAGCATGATGGCATTGGACCTGTAGTTCCAACACCGGAAAGTGTAACATCATTTGGTTTTAAGTGGGTGTTCATACAAAATAAAATATAAAGCCAACTTGATTGCACAAAAGTCGACCTATCAAAGGTTATATGGAGAATATATTCACCAGAAGTGAATATAATTTAGGATCTAAATGTAAATGACGATCGTGTTACTTGCATACGCATATAAATGAAAAAGATCGATTGAAAATGCCTGAAGCATTAATATCAAAGTCACGTCACATGCAATTGTTAAAGATCCTTATAAGAGTACCTGAAGTACCTATAATTGTGAAAATGGTGACATTGCATTAGGTCCCGAAGTACCATACAATGTTGTACTCTTTTCCTTGATCTTGGTTTTTATCCCATTGGGTTTTTCCAAGTTAAGGTTTTTAACGAGGCAACTTAGGCACCATTTAATACACCAGATCCCCCATGATCAAATGGCACACTAGGTCCTGAAGTATCTTATGCTTGTGCATTCAAAGCAGCTCAACACCAATACATGGAAGTCAAGCGCATCAAGTCAATCATGAAGAAATTCCAGGTCAAGGATAATGTTGAGATTCGACCATAAGTTCATCAAGACAGCGCCATCAAGAAGAATGAGAAGACTTCGAGAATGATGTTGAATTCAGGGGGAGTATACACGCACTGCACTCTTTTTCCCTTCGATCAGGTTTTGTCCCACTAGGTTTTCCTGACAAGGTTTTTAACGAGGCAGATCACCAAAGCGTATCAAATGTCATATGTATTTGTTCTCTGGATCCTAGTTTTGTCCCATTGGGTTTTCTAGGCGATATTTGTAATGAGGTAGTATTTAGGGATGTTTATCCAAAGGGGAGTGTTATAATATTATTATATTGGTATGGATAAACACTAGAAACCCTAGTTCCCGTGTAAACTCCTATATATATAAAGGGTCCCTTGGAACCCAATAAACACATCAATTCCTCCTCTCTTCTCTCTACCTCTCTTCTCTATTCTTACGATTTATCACACGTATGCAGAACTATTGGGGGTCTGCAGGACCTTTTATATAGGAGTTTACATAGGGAACTAGGGTTTCCTAGTGTTTATCCATACCTAATATAATAATTAAAGATAATCTCATAACACTCCCCCTTGGATAAACATCCTTACAAACTGCCTCATTAAAAACCTTATCTTGGAAAAACCCAGTGGGACCAAAAACCAAGATTAAGGGAAAAAGAGTGCAGTCGTTATTCTCCCCCTCAACTTAGCTTACATCCTTCAAGCGCCGCATACCAATATTGTGTATAAGCTGTGTAAATGCTGTAGTAGGTAAGGCCTTGGTAAATACATCTGCTAAGTTCTTGCTCGATCGAACTCGTTGCACGTCGATCTTGCCTTCTGCTTGGAGCTCGTGGGTGGAGAAAAACTTGGGGAAAATGTGCTTGGTCTTGTCGCCTTTGATATATCCTTCCTTGATCTGGGCGATGCAAGCTGCATTATCTTCGTATATCACTGTTGGCTTTTGCACACTTGATTCCAATCCACATGATGCTTGGATATGGTGTATGAATGATCTGAGCCATACACATTCCCTTCCGGTTTCATATAATGCGATAAGCTCTGCATGGTTTGATGATGTAGCAACCAAAGTCTGCTTTGTTGAACGCCATGAAATAGCCGTTCCACCATACATGAGAGTCACTAGCTATTTGTTGGTTAGGAGTTACTGCAGGAATCTCCAAACGAGCTGGTGCATTTTCAGCTGGTATATGTGACTTGGTCACTCTCTTGGCATCTGTGAGCGCATCAGGCAATCTATTTGCTATGTTTTGCAAATGTATGATCCGTCGAACTTCAAGTTCGCTTTCATTTGTTCTCGGATCCAAATGAGATAATGATGGTGTGTTCCATGTAATCTCTCTTTTAATTATCTCTTTTCCTTCTCCCTCTAGAATTGGAAATTTTGATTCATCAAAATGACAATCTAAATACCAAGCTACAAATGAATCACCGGTCATAGGCTCTAGGTACTTAATGATCGATGGGGACTCAAACCCCACATATATTCCCAATCTTCTTTGTGGTCCCATTTTTGTTCGTTGTGGGGGAGAGATAGGGACATACACCGTGCATCCAAAAATTTTCAAGTATGAAAGATTTGGCTCTCTTCCGGAGATAAGTTGTAATGGGGATAATTGGTTATAAGCAGTTGGTCTTAGGCGAATTAAAGCCTCGGCGTGCAAAATTGCATATCCCCAAGCCGAGGGAGGTAACTTGGACCTCATTAGCATCGGCCTTGCTATCATTTGTAACCGCTTAATTAACGACTCTGCCAGGCCGTTCTGTGTATATTGGTGAGCTACCGGATGCTCAACCACAATGCCAATCGATTGGCAGTAGTCATAAAATGACTTTGAAGTGAATTCTCCCGCATTATCTAACCTGATTCTTTTTATAGAGTAATCAGGAAAGTGGGCCCTTAATTTGATAATTTGGGCTAAAAGTCTTGCAAATGCAACATTCCGTGTTGATAGCAAGCTTACATGGGACCATCTTGTTGATGCGTCAATCAACACCATAAAATATCGAAATGGTCCACAAAGCGGTGTAATAGGTCCACATATGTCTCCTTGAATTCGATCAAGGAACATGGGAGATTCTGTGTTCACCTTTGTTATTGACGGTCTTGTTATGAATTTGCCAAGTGAACAAGCCGTGCATGTCAAGTCGCCCTTTGATAGGATCTTCAGGTCCTTAAGTGGGTGACCGTGTGAATTTGCAATGATCCAGCGCATCATTGTTTCACCTGGGTGACCGAGTCTATCATGCCACAAAGAAAATTTGGCGTTGTTGGCTAACTTCTGGTTAGAAACATTATATGATTCAATGGGGCAAATTATTGTGCCATATAAACCAGATGTATGCATTCTCATCTTTTCTAAGACTTGCTTCTGGCCAGTCTAATGAGACGAAAAACACAAGTATTCGATTCCATGTTCATTGTTGGTTTCTATATGATAACCATTTTCTCGAATATCTTTGAAACTCAATAAATTTCTCTGTGATTTGCTTGAGTATAGAGCATGCTTGATTTGTATCATTGTTCCTTCAGGTAACAAGATAGAGGCTCTTCCGGAGCCTTCTATGAGGTTGCTCGTTCCAGAGATAGTATTCACACTGGTTTTTGTCATTTGCAGGCTTGAGAAAAACTTCGGGTTTTTCAAAATAGTGTGAGTAGTGGCACTGTCAATGAGGCATAGTTCTCCACCATTGAAGATTCCATTTGATTGAGCCATTCTATATAAATAAAAACAAGCATATATAAATAAGACAATACTAAATATAATAAATAAGCATGCAAAAGTTCAAAGACTTAACCAAACAACCAAAAACAGTCCGAAATAGTTCAAAAAACCTAGCAAAACAAGCAAACCCAATCCGAAAATAGTTCAAAAACAATCCTAAAAGAAATTGAATGATAAACTAAAAAAGATATAAATTCAATTGATGAAATAGTCGTCATCTTCCTGGGGAGTAAGCGCATTTGAGTTAACGTCAGGCAAAAAATTGCCATCTTCACATTGTTGTAAGAAATCGGTGACATCGAGATGAGTATTCTGAAGTCCCTTAATAAAATCAGCATCAGCAAAGTTTGTCTCTACTCCTTTTCCCTTGGCCTTCAAGGAGTTTTGATATAATGTCACGAGATGGTTGGACGTACGACAGGTACGAGACCAATGGCCAGGGGCTCCACATCTATGGTATGGATTATGTCCTTTCTGTGCAACTTTCTCTTGCTTCTTGGGTTTGTTCCCGACATTCTTCTGGATATCAGGATTGACCCATGTACGGTGGTTTCCTTGGTCTTGTCCATGACGACCATGACCATGACCACGTCCACGACCACGACCTCGCCCACGACCTCGACCTCGGCCACCACCTCTTCTAGAGGAGGTAGCATTTGCTTCAGGCATTTGAGATTTGTCAGGAGGTGGTGCTGAACCAGTGGGTCGGCTCTGGTGGTTATTCATGAGCAGCTGATTGTTCTCTTCAGCTAAAAGTAAGCAAGATATGAGTGCTGGATAAGTCTTGTACCCTTTCTCCCTGTACTGCTGCTGGAGTACCAAGTTATTTGCATGAAAAGTGGAGTATGTTTTCTCTAGCATTTGATCATCAGTTATAGTTTCTCCACAAAGTTCCAATGTGGAAGTAATTCGATACATTGCAGAGTTGTAATCAGAAACACTCTTGAAATCCTGAAGTCTCAATTGAGACCATTCATACCTCGCCTTGGGTAGAATTACCGTTTTTTGATGATTGAAGCGATCCTTCAAACTCTTCCAGAGCTCGGAGGGATCCTTCACAGTCAAGTATTGAGCTTTCAGGCTCTCATAAAGATGGTGACGGAGCATGATCATCGCCTTGGCCTTATCCTGCGGGGATGAGTCCGATTTTTCAATGATCGTATTTTTCAAATTCTGGCTATCCAGGTGGAGTTCCGCATCGAACACCCATGTTAGATAGTTTCTTCCGGAAACATCAAGTGTGATAAACTCCAATTTTGTGAGATTCGACATCTATAATAAAAAACATAAAATATAATTACAAGATGCAGGTATGAATGCCGTATATATGTACGTGTATGATTCCATCCAAAAATATATGTATATGTCGCAGTAAATAAAAATATATGCCAAGTTTTCCGAACGCCGTAGCCGAATACCGTAAAATATTGCAAAGTTAACGTGTTTTGATTGTATGTAAGCTAAAGCAGTACGTAATCAACCCAAATCAAGCAGGAAACTAATTAATCAAACAATTTGCCGTATGTAAACTAATTATACCCAAATCAAGCAGGAAACCCAAATATACGTGTTTTGATTGTTTTGATTGTATGTAAACTAATTAATTAACAAATTGCCGAATGCTGAGGTTATCAATTCAATTTGTTTCAAGATGCAAATAGTGATCAACCGAGTAATCGATATAATAAATATAACATAACTGCATTAAAAATAATAATATCCGCTTCAGGGGATACGGTAGATTAATCAAACACTTTAGGGATTGACAAATTAGTTTATATCCAATTTAGGGGATATGAAAACTTTTGATTAATTCAACACTTCAGTGTCGAAATTAGTTTATATCCACTTCAGGGGATATGAAAATTTTGATTAATTCAACACTTCAGGATCGAAATTAGTTTATATCCACTTCAGGGGATATAAAAATTTTGATTAATTCAACACTTTGAAAATTTTGATTAATTCAACGCTTCAGGGTCGAAATTAGTTTATATCCACTTCAGGGGACATGAAAATTTTGATTAATTCAACACTTCAGGGTCGAAAGTAGTTTATATCCACTTCAGGGGATATGAAAATTTTGATTAATTCAACACTTCAGGGTCGAAATTGGTTTATATCCACTTCAGGGGATAACGAAAAATAAATAAAACAATGAAACGAATAAGTGTATAAAAAGATATATGCTACCGAAGCCATCATCATACATGTATAGGGAACATGTTGAATCAACGAGGTAGGTTAGAAGGGTTTAGAAGAAGAGAAGGGATCGAGATCGATTCGATCTTTATTATACCTTTTTCCTCCTTGGAGAAACTCGTGCTGATAACATTTGATAATGAGAGAGTAGAGAGGAGAAGTAGAGAATGAATTGATGTGTTATTGGGGGTCTGCAGGACTCTTTATATAGGAGTTTACATAGGGAATTAGGGTTTCTTAGTGTTTATCCATACCTAATATAATAATTAAAGATAATCTCATAACAATTTTAGGTTTTTTTTTATTTATTTTTTAAAATTATCCTTGTAATAATTAGAGAAATATTATTTGTAATTTTCAATAAAGTGAGAAGGTAGATTGGTAATTAAAAGTACAAATGTACTAATATTTTGTTTTTTTTCAAAATATGTGTAAATTTTCAAAATTATACGGAGTATATATATTTTAATTAACACATTGAGTATATATATATATATATAGGTCTTGTTCCTTTTATATATATGTTATTTTCTCAGCTCATGCATCTCAGTAGCTGTGGTCTCTTGGTTATGGTGCAATCTGTTCACACATTGATTGAGATTAATGATTTGTTTCATCTAACGAAGTTATTTGTTTGCAATAGTTACTTAATTGTTCAAATAGTTAATATATATAGTTGTTTACTCCTCTGTTTGAAAATAAAAATCGTTTGTCTTTTTCTGCACGCTTTTTGAGAAGATAAAAACACTATGAAATATTTTTTTTATCAATTTTTTTTAATAATTTCATACTTAGTAGTCATAAGTGTAAACTTATCGAAAAAAATTCATTAAAAAAATAATATTTTATATAGTTTTTACCTCATAAAAACGCGTGTAAAAAAATCAAATGACTTTTATTTTTAAACGGAGGGAGTTAGAATAAAATTTTAGGTGGGTTGGATTTGCTATGTTTTTTTTTTAATTAGGAAAGAATTCGGGCAAACGAGCTCTACCGGCCAGCATCCTTTTGGATGAGGTCTAAAAGACCAAAATAGTTGAAAATATTGACACCCCAAGCAGAGTGGCAAAGGAATGCAGCCTTATCAACCACTATGTTGCTTAAACGGGACAGATGAAAGAAGGACACTTCTTTCAAATTCGATAAAAGGAGTTTAACATCTGACAATATCAGTTCAATTTCCCAAGGATATTTAGATTTTTGGTTCATATGGTTTATGATTATACTAGAATCCCAGTTTTAGAGCAAGAGCTTCCGCTTTCAATGAGCTTTGTTTGCCTAGTTTTTGATAGCATATATGTATTGGGCGCCCTTCCCAATCCCGGATTATAGCTCCCGTCGAGCTGTCGTTGTTTGTTTTAGTGGATCCGTCAAAATTTATGATACGGGGTTAGCCGCAGGTTGGTCCGATCTTCGACAACAAGCAAGAAACAATAAAGAAGGACTCAAGAACTCAAAGAAACTCGGCAAGAACACCAAGATTCGACCAAGACTCAAACGACGCAGCAAGATAGCTTCAAGAATCGATCAAGAAATCTGCAAGATCAATCAAGAAGTTAAAGAACGCAATAAAGACTCTAAAGAAAGATGCAAGACTCGAAATTCAAGAACAAGAATTGAAAGACACGACCTGATATGGACTGAGTCGATCTATATAGAACAAGATAGAGACCCCAGGCTTCCGTAGAAGGTAGGAACCAATACCAATGACTATATAACCCGCCTCTACAACCCTACACAATCAAGCGGACAATTTGAAGGCACAAGGAGGGGGCTCGTGGATACTAGGATCACCAAGTCTTGCGAAGTTGATGAACACAAAGCAAACCAAGCTGAGATAGATACCAATTCGTGATCAACGAGCACAGCTCTAGTTGGATCAACATCACTCAATGTGTTTCACACAAGTTTGAGAGAACTAATTCTATTCATTAAAAGCTGAATGTTTACAATGTATGAAATCGAAATATATAAGCTATGCTAAGGCCTGATGGGCCGAGTTTAATGATAGAAAGATAATATCTAACATCTAATTAAAACACCTAAAATCATAAGTAAATAAGCTCTCTAGAAATAACACTTAAAATAGCCCAATTTCGGCCCAATAGGAACACTAGGCGAAATGGGGTTCCAACACTTAGTAAAATCCCGTCAAAACAGTGACAGCTTGGAAAGATGTGCATTTTCGGCCAAGCTCTAGGTCGAATCTGGAATAACCTTCAACATCAAAGTTGTAGATCTCTTCGTCCTCGTTCCGACAAGGTATGGCACGATCCAATCCGATTAATATTGAATCCGTACGACTTATTTTACTGAGACGTCGAAAAGCTGTCAAACTGCTGAACGAATCTAATAACGAACGACCATCAAGCTTGCACCTTTGGACCTTCTCCCATGGGGGAGCCTTCTTCTTCCTCTTGAGGATGACTTCATTCTCGTGAGCTCGAATCATAGGTCCATCCTCAAGTATAGGTGTGTCCGAAGGTGTCTTGGATGGTCCCGCATCAATTTAGCTTGAGAGTTCCCCACGGGGGTTTGTGTCACGTAATCTTACCATCCTTTTATTTTTCTTCTTTAGTTGATCAGAGGTTTGAGTGTGTAAAGGGAGGTCCTCATCTAAATTATGCTCTATCTGAGCAGTTTTACTCCAATTCATTTTATGAGTTTTAATAATACGTAATGCAACATCTCTAACTCAGACAGGGACCTACCTAAATACGTATCGGTTCCGAATGTACCAAACTATCCACCAAGCAAAGGCAAGCTCCACCATGGCCGTTGAGTTAAGGTTGTTCCCATGAAAAGAAATGATAGGTTTTATATCTCGGAATGATTTATTGTAAGACCCGGGGTCTTTAAGAGGTGCCAACCCATGTCACCTAGCCTTCCCAGGTCCGTTGTCCTCACTTGGAGCCTGAAAAAAAAGAGATCTTGTGACATAGGTAGGGCTTGAATCACTTATAAATCACTCCTAACATCCTTATGATATCCGATGTGGGACGGGGTGTTACAATCTCCCCCACTTAAAGCACTGACGACCCCGTCAGGCCCAAGGGCTACCCTCCAAGAGGAGCGTACCCGAGCATACTGTCGGCGCACCTCCGAGCCCGGAGTCGGCTCTGATACCATCTATAAGATCCGGGGTCTTAAGAGGCGCCAACCCATGCCACCTAGCCCTCTCAGGTCCGTTGTCCTCACTTGGAGCCTGAAAAGGAAGAGCGATCTTGTGACATGGGTAGGGCTTGAATCACTTATAAATCACTCCCAACATCCTTATGATATCCGATGTGAGACGGGGGTGATACATTTATCATGTTGGATATTGTTGAATTAATTCGAGGAGGCAACCGAAATAAAGAGCGCAAATAATGACAATCTAATAGAAGGTGAACATCATCTTCGGTCGCACAGTTGCACATGCTAGAAGTGGAAGGGACGGAGGCCCCACGAGAAGCTAGTCTAGAGGCAGTTGGGAGCCCATCTTGGCAAACCTTCCACAGGAAATTTTTGATCTTGGGCGGAATGTCCAATTTCCAAATCCAAGCATTATTATCTAAATTCATAGAGGATTGGGAGGCAATTAGTTTGTATGCACTCGAGGTGGTGAACCAACCCGCTCTATAGGACCATCAATAAAGTCGATCCTCAAAGGGAGAAACAAGAAGAGGAATGTCCAAAATTTCTTTTACTATATCCACAGGTAGAACATTGTTTAGTTTTTCCAACCACCATCTACCCCCCCATGATGTAGTCACTCACGGTTTCTTCCTTGTTACCAATTTGGGGGCAATCCTCTCTAAACTGTAGAGAGGAGGTTTTAATCCAATTATCTGTCCAAAATTTGATAGATCTCCCATTTCCGACTGACCAAATAAGCCCCGACTTAAATTTATCTATAAGACTTGTCAGTTTGGCCCATTGCCATGAGGTGTTACCGCTTTTCTTATATTCGAGTATGTTAGCAGAACGCAAGTACTTATATTTGATTAGAGTGACCCAGGCATTATTTATTTTTCAGCCAATATTTTTCATAGTAGCTTCATTTGAAGGGCTTCATTCATCTCTTTTAATTTTCTGAGCCCTAATCCCCCACACTTTTTAGATCTGCATATCCTATCCCAGCTAATAAGTGGCCGGTGTTGGAGATCTTTTTTCCAGAAGAACATTCTATTAATCTGATCATGCTCTTTATGTATCGAAGCAGGCCGGTAAAAGAAAATTTTGCATTGTATACATCGATTTAGCTGATAAGTTTGAATTGATTAGGATTGCACGTTCATGTTGTGATAAAGCATTAGCACGCCAATTACTTAGTTGTTCTTTAGATTTACATATGATGTCTTCAAAAGTATGTTTGTTTACTCTACCATTAATAATCGGGCAGCCCAGATATTTTTCCAACGAGTTTTCATTTGTGATATTCAAGCAAGTACTAAGCTCGGAGATCCTAGAGTTCAAAATACTTTTGTAGCTTGGAAGCTTGATTTATGATAATTAAATTTTTGCCCCAAAACATTACAATATGTATCAATTATTGTTCTAACTTTATGTTCTGCATCAACACTCCCTCGAGTGAAGATGATAATATCATCAGTAAAGGATAGGAAAGAAACTTGAGGACCGTTCCTACCGAAGGTGAACCCAATTGGACTATTATTCAAAATTGTTTCAGCAGAGAGGATCCCCTTGTTGAAGACCTCGCAAGGGGAAGAACATATCCGTAGGGCCATTTTTCACTAGCACTGAGAAGGAAACAGACGTAACACATTCCATAACCCAAGTAATGAAAGTATAGTGGAACCCAATTTTTTTTTTTTTTTTTGAGAAATCCCAATCTACTCTATCGTACGCTTTTTCCATATCTAATTTTATCGCCAACCATCCTTTGCAGCCCTGCGGCCAGGGTTGGACATGAGATTTTGAATGCCTGAGGCGAGATTTCAAAATGGGGCCCTTTACTATTTTTAATAATAACAAAGCAAACATCAAACTATATATACAAAAATACACATAACTAGTTAAATGTAGAAAAGTTCCAAAATACATCACTAAAAAAGTAATGTTCGTAGTGAGGGTAAAAAAAACTAAAACATATACATCAAATTGTAGTAATTTGCAACCTAAAAAATGTTATCACTTGAATACAACTCGTCTCGCTCTCTTGGAGGCAAAAGTATCAATTAACTTTGCATAATCAACCTGCTCAACCACATTCTTTTAAATCGATAACATAGCCAAGTCATTTAGCCTCTCTTGCGTCATAGTGGACCGAAGATAAGTTTTGATTAACTTCAACTTGGAAAAACTCCTTTTAGCCGATGCTACTGTAACTGGTATGATCAACATAATCTGATGTGCAATATATGCATTTGGATAACACTCATCCATCTTCCTCAAATAATTCAGCACATCGATTGCTCTACTTGTTTCTAATGGAAGTGAGTGCCTCAATAGTTGCAATTCTAAACATAAATCCGACCCATCAATATATCAGAGTGTCCATCATGTGTAACAAAATTTTGAAGATTATTACGTGATCTCAAAAGGTCAGTATCATCAGCAACCTTTAGCTGCTCCACATTAAACAAAAACCAAAAGATCTCCTCATACTTTTGAAATTGCTCAAACTGAGATTGAAGAGAGGAAAGTTCTTGATCAATTACAAATAAAAAGTAGTTAACCCGAAAAAATTCTCTAGGTGATTGACGTACCTTTTCACTGTTGATCTCATCGTATTGCCTATTTCTTCGAATGATGCGTTTCTCTTGAAAGACAACTTCAATTCCCATTTTAGTTGCTATGTGTTCTGCTTCAGCCATGGCTTGATCAAATCCATATTTTCTGCACTCTTGAAGAGAAGAAATAAGCCCTTTTAATTGGGTGATAACAACCTCGATGTCCATATCCTCTTTCTGTAGAAACTTACTCACAATATTAATCTGATGTAGCAACTTGTACCAGATCACCATTCCAAGCAAAAACTCAAAATTTGCAAGCTCAAATTCTACTAGGCCTTCGGCTTCACTTTTTGTTTTCGGATCTTCACTAGTTGTTGACAATTCAACTAAAGCATCCATAATTTGTGAAGCCTGCTCTTTTATGGACTTGACACTCTCCACATGACTTTCCCAACGTGTATGTGAGAGCGGCTTCACTGTAAGTCCCTTCACATGCTTTTTAAAAATCTGCCATCTCTTGGTAGAAGAAGACAAAAATGTGTAGATGCGCTGTACAACTCCGAAAAATGACACTGGCTTAGAACAAGAAGTCACCATATCACATAATGCCAAGTTGAGAGAGTGACATCCTCATGAAGTATAGAAAGATCTAGGATTAACTTCAAGCAATCTACTTTGCACACCTTTGTGCCTCCCTTTCATATTGGACCCATTGTCATATCCTTGACCTCTTATATCATTAATGTCAAGGCCAAGTTTGCTTACAACAGATTGAAGCTCCTTAAAAAGTCCAAGCCCTGATGTATCATCAACCTTCAAAAACTCAAGCCAGAATTCGTCCACACATCGAACTGTGAGAGACATTTGCTCTTCATGGCTTGTATCTAGAGTGCAGTCAAGTATAACTGAGAAATACATGGCTTTTTATCTTTATAAGAATTGAACATTTCACACCAGCAGCTAACATATGTATCAACTCATTTGGAATCTTAGGGCCAATATATGAATAATGAGTCTTCCTTTATTGAACACGGTGTAAATGCTCTGCCATTACCGTATCAAACTCGGAAACCATTTCAACTAGCTGTAAAAAAATCCAGTTATTGTGAACGAAAAGCTTCTCACAATCACCCCTTAGTGCCATGTTATTCTTTGCAATTCTCTGAATAATAACAATTATCCTCTTCAAAACCTGCTTCCAATGCCTTTTCTCTTTATTGATAGCTAGTTGCACAATTTCATCAATTGTCTTTTTACTCTGATCGAATTCTTCTTTCAAGCTCAAGCCCCTTAGTCATGCAATCGACGTGGTATCTACTGATTTCGTGAAAATTGAGAGCCCGACTGAGATTTTTCCAATCACAAAACCCTTCACTTTCTAGTTGACCAAACAGATTCACTATACTCTGTGTCTTGAACAATTTGCAACAAAAACAAAAGATCTTGTCTAATGAAACAGAGTACAACAACCACCTTCTATCAATCTTGTCACCGTTAACAAGTTGTCTCATATAATGCTTCTTATCAAAATGCCAGCTTCTTGAACTTTCAAGGGAACATCTTCTCCTGGTTTGGGGCCTCTTTCAACAAGAAAATCCCTAATATTCTGTCCAATTTTGTCACAATTTCCAGGATCATCAACCGCCAAAGGGAACATCTTCTCCTGGTTTATATCATCAACATTCTCGATCACATTAGTCATCTCTTCATTCTCATGATCTACATTATCATTGGCATCTCGATCAACTTCTTCGTTCTCATTTTGAGTAATCTCTTCGTTGACATCTTGATCAACTTCTTCGTTGACACTTTGAGTAATCTCTTCATTGGCATCTTGATCATCAACCTCATTAACAGTTTGCTCAACCTCTTCGTTGGCACTTCGAGTAATCTCTTCATTGACATCTTGATCATCAACCGCATTAACAATTTGCTCAACCTCTTCATTCACATCTTCATTGACAGTTTGATTACTACAAAAAAAACTTCTTGATATTACCGGCTTGACTTTGTGTCAGTGCATCTTGTCGCTCCTTCAATTTTCTATTTTTAGCTCCAGACATATGCTTTCCCATCTTCAATTTATAAATAGTTTTAAACAAATTTCAATAGATTGTATACACAATTAAATATAGATAACTGTGAAAAAGAAATTTTAGATTTTAGAAAACTAGGAACAAATACAATTTCTAAATTCTAATGTTAGAAGGAGACTAGCAACTCAACAAAGAGGAGCACGCAACAGCTAGCGCAACATCTAGAAATCAGTGAGCACAGTAGCCATAAATCAGCAGGCCAACGGCCAATTCAGGGTTGATTTTTATAGACAGATGATTTTTTAATTTTGACAATCAAAATTCAGGGATTATTCTTACAACTGAAATCATTTTTCAAACACTCAAAACAACAATTCAGCATTACAACAACTTATGACGGTACTTAAATTGAAATCAAACACTCAATCTCAAAGTCTCAAACAGCAGCAGCAACAACAACAACAACCCACCAAAAAATCAGCAACAATGACATACAACAAGGTAGAAATTTGGTGATTTTCAAACAGTCATTCAGCAATTACCTTAACCTATTGCAAAAAAGTGAAATCAAATCATCGAAAACCCTAAACTCTTGAATTGAAATCAAAATTCAATGACAACAAACATACCGTTAGGCGGTGGAAATTCGGTGCGGCGTGCGGGTGACTGAGAAATCAGAATCGAATCGGTAGTCGGCGATTGAAAATGAGCGACGGCGGGAGTGGCGATCTTAGAGGCTCAGAGAATCGAAGTTGAGAAATTAGAATTCAAAGGATTAGAATTTAGAACGATTTGAGTGAAATTTGCGTGATTGATGCCAATGCGTATTGCGTTCCTGATTTCCTTTTTTGTTTTTTTTCCTTTCGTTCAGTTAGATAGGTTATGTATTTAATTTTTTTTTAATATATATATATATATATATGGATTGGCACTGGGCTCCCTACGGGATGTGGGCCTGAGCCGACGGCCTCTTGGGCCTCGCCTCAGGTCTGGGCCTGCTCACGGCCCGTACGCGACCTGAAAGAGTGGAAGATTCCGTGAGTTATCAACACATTATCCTGGATGGTCCTATTTGACACAAACGCACCATATAAAGGGTGAATAAGTTTACCGATAATATTTTTGAGTCTTTCTGTCAAGATTTTTGATATGATTTTATATAACGTTGAACATAAACTGATTGGACAGCAGTGACTGGCAGTAGTAGGGTCGTCTATTTTCGGTAGTAGTGTAATAAATGTGTAATTGATTTGTTTAAGAATTTTTCCAGAGTGGAAGAAGCTCTTAACAACACTAATAACAGACACACCGACAATATCCCAGTACTTCTTGTACAATTCGGCTGAAATTTCATCAGGACCCGGAGATTTATTATTACCCATACTAAAAACCGCAGATTTTATTTCATTATTAGATGAAGGTTTAATGAGAATTTCATTTTCCTCTGAAGTAATAGAGGGATGGATTAGATTAAGCATTTCGTTTAGAAGTCTTTCATCTATATCCTCTTTTTTGAATCTTTTCTCGAAATCATTCTTAATTTCGTTTCTGACATTTTCCTCTCCTACAATAAATGTACCTTTAGCAGTAGTTATGTTGCAGATTTGTTTCCTATGTCTTCTCCCAGAGGCAACACGATGGAAATACGATGTGTTGGAGGCAACACGATGGAAATACGATGTGTTGGAGTCTGAAAGCTTAAGATGCTTTGCTTTGGCCCTTTGATTCCAGAACGTTTTTTAAAAAAGGAGAAGTTTTTCCTTTTTTCTAAGAAGGCAATTTTCTTTACTGGTGGTTCTATGTGTGTTATTTACTGATTCAGATGATTTAATTTTAAACAATTCGTTCTTTGTGTGTTATTTACTGATTGGATTTGCTATGTATAAAGTGGGCTGGATTTGCTATGTATAAATAAAATTTTAGTTGCTTTATTGTCAAATACTCAAATATATGAAAAACTATTTCAACATAGCCTATATAAATAGCAGAGCGGATCTGGTGTCTTCAAATTTCCCCTAATTTTATGTACTCTTTCACAATCCACCCTATTTTTGACCTTTTTTTTTTTTTCCAAATTTTAAATATTTTTCATTTTTTTAAAATTTTGGAGGTGAGGAGGGGCATACAAGAGGGTTGGGCCATCTATATTAGAAAAATATGGCAAAAGGTGATAGTGAGAGTAGGGAAGCAAAGGCGGCCCTAGGGTGTGGCGCGCGTAGACGATCGCCACAATCTAACCCACGTGCCCCAGAGTTTGGAGGAAAAATAGTTTATATATATATATATAATAAGTAAAATTAGGATGGATATTAATGAGACCAAAGAACGGGGCTTCGATCCCTATCTGCCTCATTTTTCAAAACAAAAATTCGTCTACCTCATGGCCCAGTTTCTTGCTCGTACCACATTAGTTTTAATCGATTTTTGAGTTGTTGTCACTGGGTTAATTCTCTAATTTCAATTTAATTTTAATTGATGTTGCTCGGGAGATCCATTTTTTGAACTTTATGCAAAACGAGCAATCAATTGCACAAGTAAATTGAGAGCAAAGGGAATCAGAAAACCTCCATTGGAGGAGCTCAAATTGATCTGTTGAAAATTAAAGTCTGTTACAACTTCTCATAACAGAAATCCCGCCTTATAAAGCCATCTACCAACTGAACATGAAAAGACCAAACTACCCTTGCTGTATGTAGCTACATTTTGATCAACATTTTGATCTTCCGAAATACACACACACACTCATATACCCCCCTCAAGCTGTGCCTAGTGCAGGAAGAACTAGGCCAAGCTTGGCTCTGAAAAACTCATGATGTTTGGCCCCAAGCGCTTTGGTAAAGATATCAGCCACCTGTAGAGATGTTGGCACATGGACAGTGTTGATGAAGCCAGCAGCAACCATTTCTCGAATGAAATGTGATTCAATCCTCACATGTTTTGTGCGCTCGTGGAAAATGGGATTGAGAGCTAGTTGCTGAGCAGATTTATTATCACAATGCAGAGAGATGGGAAGTGCAATGTGGATGCCAAAGTCAGACAAAATGCCTTGCATCCAAACCAGTTCACTAGCCACATATGACATAGCCCTGTACTCACTTTCTGTAGAGGATTTGGACACCACTTTCTGCTTCTTAGTTTTCCAAGACACCAAGGATGAGCCTAAGAAAACACAATACCCAGATAATGATCTGCCAGTGTCTAAGCAATTGCCCCAATCAGCATCAGTGAAGGCTTGAACCCTTAATGATGAATTGGCTGAGTAAGAAAGGGCATAGTTGAATGTGCCTTTGAGATACCTAAGGAGATACATCAAGACATCCCATAATGTCAAAACTGAATCTCAACTGTTGCTCACACATACATTTAGAAAGAGACAACAGGTTATGCCTAAACTGTGGCACCAAAAGAACATGCTTTAGCACCAATTAAGAACTCAATCTAACTGTACCAAACTGTGTCACTGTGATGCATTTGCCATCATGTAACCCAAGTTTGATAGGAGTCTTGAAATCAAAAACCTTTGAGAAAATGTTACAATCAAAGGCAATATGATATGTGGCCCTAGAGTCAACAATCCACAGATCATGTTGAGATTTATTCACTCCAATTAGAAAAGAAGAACTTAAGGTACCTGCAAAATGCACGATGGCCTGATTGGCAGTGCTATCAATCCTCTCCACCTGGGATTTTCCTTTCATCAGCTATAAGACTTCCTGAAACACAGCATTCACAACTGCTTGGTCAGGTTTGCTGGTGTTGTAAACATCCTCTTCAAATGGACTCTCTTGCTGTGTTGACAAACTGAGCTGCAAATTTCCCAACAGGCCTAGGCTTCCCTTCATCCTTAGGCCCTCTAAACCATTCAGGATACCCTATGATCTTAAAGCAAAACTCCTTGGTATGTCCTCTCTCACCACAATGATCACATTTCCTTTCAAGCTTAGCTTTCTTATAATCTTTATAGCTTTGCTCAGAATTCTTATCAAAATACTTTGACTGATCACCAGTCCTGTAATCTCTATAACATTTAGTAGCATTTGCTTCACTGCCCAATTGATAATTCCTATCAGTTTGTCCAAACCTGTCCTGTGCAAATCTATCGAATTGCCTTGACACATTCAAGGCATTTTGCTCACCTTGAATGCCATTAGTAAATCCTTTGGATCTGTCTATCTATGTGGCCATTTGGAAAGCTTTATTTATCCCTGGCATAGGATCCTTAGACAGTATGTTGCTCCTCAAATTCTCATAAACATCTTTCAAGCCCATCAGAAACTGCATCACTTTTTCTTTCTCCTCTCTATCTACAATCCTTTTTCAGTAAAGCACAACTGCATCCATTCATACCTCCACAGTTACATATAGGAACAGCATCTAGGGACTTTAGTTCATCCCAAATCTTGCTCAATTTGCCAAAGTAAGCCCCAACAGAAAAATTGTCTTGTCTAAGATTGGCTAGATCCCTACGCAACTGGTAAACCAAAGGATCATTAGATTCGAAGAACCTTTCCTTCACTTCATCCCAGAGTTCCTTTGATGTCTCAACATACATGAGGCTTTCTGCTACCTCTCTTGTCATTGAATTAAACAACCAACACATGACCATCTGGTCAGCACGCATCCATTTCTCAAAATCATCGCTATTTTCTAGAGTTTTAACACAGCTTCCAGTTATAAATCCTAGCTTGACTTTTGCTCACAACGCCATTTCAATACCTCTACTCCAACTTGTAAAATTGGCACCATTAAATGGATTCGAGACTAAAACCATTCCTGGATGGTCTGAGTTTGATAAGAATAATGGATTGACATGCGCATTCGACAGACCTTGCATCATATCTCCAAACTGAATCCCTTGCTTCGGCATGTTCCATCCTCTGCCAGCGCCTGAACCTGGTGCAGGAGGAGTGACAAATGTTCCTCGTCCTTGTCCATTGTTGTCTCCTCCAACGCCAGATGATTGACCTGCTCCTCTTCCGACCATATCGACCTCAACAAATCCAGATCTCACCGGAATTTCACAAAAAACGAACACCAGGTTCCAGATGACACCAGAACTTCGAACAACACTCGAATTTCGAAGCGAGACCAAGCACAAATCACGGATCACGACTCAGCGCTCTGATACCATTTGAACTTTATGCAAAACGAGCAATCAATTGCACAAGTAAATTGAGAGCAAAGGGAATCAGAAAACCTCCATTGGAGGAACTCAAATTGAGTTGTTGAAAACTAGAGTTTGTTACAACTTCTCTTAACAGAAATCCCGCCTTATAAAGCCAGCTTCAAATCAACTTTGGCCATCATTGTAGGGAAGAATGAGGCTTCAAATCACTTGTTCCCAATCTTGTCCCTAACTCCCTCCTCTCACAAGCATTAACTAAAAAGAAAATAAATAAATAAATAAAGATTTAAAAAAAAAATTAAAGGGAATTTGGGAGAGGCGAAGAATGAAACTAGGAATTGATTGTAAGGGTAAAACAGGACAAACAAAACACTGTACTTACAAATCAACTTTATTGTTAATACTCCTCCTGTCTGTAAATACATTTTCTTTCATCGTTCATAGTACGTTTTTTAATAGTTAAAATCGATATAAAATATCAACATATTTATTAAATTTTATTAATTATAAACTTGTTATTAATAAGTTCAAGTTATTAAAAATTAAAATTAATATTTTATATAGCTTTTATTACAATGAATAATTATTTAGCTACATGAATAATTATTCAATCAAAAAGTATATTATTGTTGTTGTTGTTATTATTATTATAATAGTACAAAGTAGCTGATATTTAACTATAAGAAAATTTGAGGTGGTATTTGTTTCTCAAATTTTTAGAAAAGCCAACATGGCAGTTGTAGCTTATCTGGCTCTGACTTTCCTACATATAGTTTCGATTTAGAGTTTCGGAGCTTAAAATGACGCCCTTAAATAATGGTATAGCCGTAGTGGACAAAAATATCGTCTTGTATTAAAAAAAAAAAAGAAAATTTGACAAATAATTATTAACGATAAAAAAAAGGGAAATCAAATCTTAATAGTTAATATATAATATCCAAATTCCATCAAACAATTAACTTAAAAATCAATATCATGCACGCGTGCAACCCTTTATGTGGTTAATTGCATACCCTACCAGTCTTCCACTAATCTCACAAGTTGAAATCATTCACACAATCGATCTTAATTATTGTTTTTCATGATCCAATTATTAAGGGTAAAACCAATCAAAACCTTGTTACTTTTGAAAAACCATATATATTATCCTTCCACCTGTAATTAACTTAACTTAGGGCTACAAGAAAGTTGGTTTCTAGATTAATGATGCTAATTAGACAGTTAAGTTATCCTACATGAACAAAGTATTGAATATTGATACGAGATATCATTTTTCAAGATTATTCATGTTCACACATTAAGCTTATTTTCAGCTACATTTACAACTTCTTACAACTGTTATTTCAGCATCTATTTTGTTGTTTTCTTTTGGCATGTAATAAGCCCTTAGGCATGGATCTCACGTGACCTCGAGAGGCCGACGAAGTCGGCAGACGGCAAGCCGTCTAAACATACAACAAAGTAAAAGAAATACAACAGAAAACAAAAACCTAATACAACAAAAGGACTACACGAAACAAACCCGGAAAACCCCAAAACCTAAGCAAACAAGCGGACACAGCAGCGAGAAGATGGAGACCCGACGTGGTGAAGTGGATAGCGAGCGCATGGGACAGCATAACTGACACGATGTCTCGCCGCCGGAAAGACGGAAAGCAGAAATCCATGTAGGACAAAGACGACTCCTGGGGAAGTGTGGATCACACGACGTTCCCTCCACCTAGATGAAGGTTCTTTGGAGACCACGAACACCACCAACACGATCACTTCGATCAACCAGGGTCGCAGAACTGCTTCTCAACCGAAACTAACCACGTACAACGAACAGAACTCCATCCAAACTCGAGAAAATGAAGCACGACCGCGAGAGGGCAAAGAGCGCAAGAGGATTCCGGATTTAATAAAAGATTATTTCAACGGGTCATATTTAATTTTATTTAAAGAAATCGGTTTTGGATAGCGGAAGCGTAATAGATCTAATTTTATTTAAAGAAATCAGTACTGTATTGCACAACATCTTTAAAAGTATCAAATTGAGCAGGCAAAGAATTTAACAACAAAACACATTGCTGAGTTTCCTCAACTTTATCACCACATCTTTGCAAATCTTGAAGAATAGTCAGAAATTTATCAAGATTATCAGACAAGGGACAGGAAACATCCATTTTGAAATTAAACAGCTTATTAAACAAATTAACACGAGAAGGGAGAGATTTTACCAAGTACAAACCTTCAAGACCTTCCCAAAGCTTTTCAGCAGTGTCAAAATTTAATACCTGTCTAGCAACTTCGTCACTTAAGCGAAGCATAACTTCACTGTGAGCCTGTTGATCAATTTCAAAGATTTTGTCCTTTGATGTCCCTTCTGGAAACTTGTTGGTTACAGCAACCCAACACTTTTCCTTGATGAGAATAGCCTTCATCTTCAGCTGCCACATAGCAAAGTCTGTGTGGCCATTGAAGGGCTTCATGTAAGTGCCTTTATCACCCATAGTTGTTTTATTGTACCTGTAGAACAACTAAACAGTTAGTAAATGTCTTAAAGAGCACAAAAGCGATTCAAGAAAATATGAATCTAATAGTGCAACTAAGGATCCTATCAAGCCAAGCACAAAACAAGAAAACTTGAAGATCAGAAGCAGTCAAAACACAAGATCCAAGCACAGAAGACCTAGATCTAGCAAACAAGGGTGTGGTACGTCGTGCAGGGGGGGTGCTGCACCAGCGATGTCGCCTTTTAGGTCAGCCCGAGGCCCTACACCCGTTCCCTATCCCTAGAACTCAACAATGAGCGAGGAAATCAAGAACGCGACAGCCAAGCTCTGATACCACGTTGTAAAACCTAGATTCGTCTAGAAATTGGTTTTGGATAGGGGAAGCGTAATAGATCTAAAGCGATAACGAAAGATCAAACGAAGAATCACAAGCAATCGAACACTTCAGCAGTTTTACGTGGTTCGGTATAATACGTACATCCACGGGGCCTCAAGAGTTGGCCGAATCCACTATAAGAGAGTTCGTACAAGGGATGATACAAGCAATGAAAGCAAGCAACCCTAATCTAACATGCATGTGAATCAGAGGTACAAGGAAGAAGAAGAAATCCCCCTGTATGGGATAAAACCAGAAGATCGATAAAGAAATCGATCTCTAGAACCCGAGATCTCAGAAGACGAGGAGAGCGGCCACCCAGGAGGACGCTGGAGCTCGATCCACCTTCCAGAGAAGCCACCAGCAACCTTTCTTCTCCGAGCGCTCAAGAACCGACGGCAAGAGAAGGAGAGAAAGCTCCAAACCCTAGAAACCCTAATCGGAGAAAAGAGAGCGTTTGTGAGGAGAGAGAAGACAGAAGCTGAACTGTCCAGCTCTCAAGAGGAAGCGACGCTTTATAGCTAGGTCAAGAGCCAAACATCAAAACGCTGCGCTCCAATAAAGAGAGGTAGGTCAGGCTCCGCGTCCCTGGGCTCTGGGCTACTAGCTCATCCGAGCTTCAAGATCTTTGGGCCAGTAATGGGCTAAAGCCCAATACCAGGTAAGGTCGCTTCTTCCCATCATACCTTATACAAGATATATGTATATAGTATAGTTTATACATATATATGTTTAACCCCGCTATAGTATAGTTCCGTTAGAGGATCAAGCCTAAAAGGCTCAATACGACTCAGTCGAGACGTATAACTATAGTGCAACATATATGTATAATATATACTATAATATACCTGTATAAACATCATACACACATACATGTCCAAACAAACATATAAAACAATATTACATGCCAAAGGAAAACATAGGAAACTAAACACATATCATTACAGAAATAATTCGAGGCCGGACAGGCCCGGACCTCGAGAGGCCGACGAAGTCGGCAGACGGCAAGCCGTCTAAACATACAACAAAGCAAAAGAAATACAACAGAAAACAAAAACCTAATACAACAAAAGGACTACACGAAACAAACCCGGAAAACCCCAAAACCTAAGCAAACAAGCGGACACAGCAGCGAGAAGATGGAGACCCGACGTGGTGAAGTGGATAGCGAGCGCATGGGACAGCATAACTGACACGATGTCTCGCCGCCGGAAAGACGGAAAGCAGAAATCCATGTAGGACAAAGACGACTCCTGGGGAAGTGTGGATCACACGACGTTCCCTCCACCTAGATGAAGGATCTTTGGAGACCACGAACACCACCAACACGATCACTTCGATCAACCAGGGTCGCAGAACTGCTTCTCAACCGAAACTAACCACGTACAATGAACAGAACTCCATCCAAACTCGAGAAAATGAAGCACGACCGCGAGAGGGCAAAGAGCGCAAGAGGATTCCGGATTTAATAAAAGATTATTTCAACGGGTCATATTTAATTTTATTTAAAGAAATCGGTTTTGGATAGCGGAAGCGTAATAGATCTAATTTTATTTAAAGAAATCAGTACTGTATTGCACAACATCTTTAAAAGTATCAAATTGAGCAGGCAAAGAATTTAACAACAAAACACATTGCTGAGTTTCCTCAACTTTATCACCACATCTTTGCAAATCTTGAAGAATAGTCAGAAATTTATCAAGATTATCAGACAAGGGACATGAAACATCCATTTTGAAATTAAACAGCTTATTAAACAAATTAACACGAGAAGGGAGAGATTTTACCAAGTACAAACCTTCAAGACCTTCCCAAAGCTTTTCAGCAGTGTCAAAATTTAATACCTGTCTAGCAACTTCGTCACTTAAGCGAAGCATACCTTCACTGTGAGCCTGTTGATCAGTTTCAAAGATTTTGTCCTTTGATGTCCCTTCTGGAAACTTGTTGGTTACAGCAACCCAACACTTTTCCTTGATGAGAATAGCCTTCATCTTCAGTTGCCACATAGCAAAGTCTGTGTGGCCATTGAAGGGCTTCAGGTAAGTGCCTTTATCACCCATAGTTGTTTTATTGTACCTGTAGAACAACTAAACAGTTAGTAAATGTCTTAAAGAGCACAAAAGCGATTCAAGAAAATATGAATCTAACAGTGCAACTAAGAATCCTATCAAGCCAAGCACAAAACAAGAAAACTTGAAGATCAGAAGCAGTCAAAACACAAGATCCAAGCACAGAAGACCTAGATCTAGCAAACAAGGGTGTGGTACGTCGTGCAGGGGGGGTGCTGCACCAGCGATGTCGCCTTTTAGGTCAGCCCGAGGCCCTACACCCGTTCCCTATCCCTAGAACTCAACAATGAGCGAGGAAATCAAGAACGCGACAGCCAAGCTCTGATACCACGTTGTAAAACCTAGATTCGTCTAGAAATTGGTTTTGGATAGGGGAAGCGTAATAGATCTAAAGCGATAACGAAAGATCAAACGAAAAATCACAAGCAATCGAACACTTAAGCAGTTTTACGTGGTTCGGTATAATACCTACATCCACGGGGCCTCAAGAGTTGGTCGAATCCACTATAAGAGAGTTCGTACAAGGGATGATACAAGCAATGAAAGCAAGCAACCCTAATCTAACATGCATGTGAATCAGAGGTACAAGGAAGAAGAAGAAATCCCCCTGTATGGGATAAAACCAGAAGATCGATAAAGAAATCGATCTCTAGAACCCGAGATCTCAGAAGACGAGGAGAGCGGCCACCCAGGAGGACGCTGGAGCTCGATCCACCTTCCAGAGAAGCCACCAGCAACCTTTCTTCTCCGAGCGCTCAAGAACCGACGGCAAGAGAAGGAGAGAAAGCTCCAAACCCTAGAAACCCTAATCGGAGAAAAGAGAGCGTTTGTGAGGAGAGAGAAGACAGAAGCTGAACTGTCCAGCTCTCAAGAGGAAGCGACGCTTTATAGCTAGGTCAAGAGCCAAACACCAAAACGCTGCGCTCCAATAAAGAGAGGTAGGTCAGGCTCCGCGTCCCTGGGCTCTGGGCTACTAGCTCATCCGAGCTTCAAGATCTTTGGGCCAGTAATGGGCTAAAGCCCAATACCAGGTAAGGTCGCTTCTTCCCATCATACCTTATACAAGATATATGTATATAGTATAGTTTATACATATATATGTTTAACCCCGCTATAGTATAGTTCCGTTAGAGGATCAAGCCTAAAAGGCTCAATACGACTCAGTCGAGACGTATAACTATAGTGCAACATATATGTATAATATATACTATAATATACCTGTATAAACATCATACACACATACATGTCCAAACAAACATATAAAACAATATTACATGCCAAAGGAAAACATAGGAAACTAAACACATATCATTACAGAAATAATTCGAGGCCGGACAGGCCCGGACCTAGAGAGGCCGACGAAGTCGGTAGACGGCAAGCCGTCTAAACATACAACAAAGCAAAAGAAATACAACAGAAAACAAAAACCTAATACAACAAAAGGACTAAACGAAACAAACCCGGAAAACCCCAAAACCTAAGCAAACAAGCAGACACAGCAGCGAGAAGATGGAGACCCGACGTGGTGAAGTGGATAGCGAGCGCATGGGACAGGATAACTGACACGATGTCTCGCCGCCGGAAAGACGGAAAGCAGAAATCCATGTAGGACAAAGACGACTCCTGGGGAAGTGTGGATCACACGACGTTCCCTCCACCTAGATGAAGGATCTTTGGAGACCACGAACACCACCAACACGATCACTTCGATCAACCAGGATCGCAGAACTGCTTCTCAACCGAAACTAACCACGTACCAACGAACAGAACTCCATCCAAACTCGAGAAAATGAAGCACGACCGCGAGAGGGAAAAGAGCGCAAGAGGGTTCCAGATTTAATAAAAGATTATTTCAACGGGTCATATTTAATTTTATTTAAAGAAATTTATATCGGGTCATCTTCGGGCCCAAGGCCAAAGCCTTGGGCCCGAAGCACACTAGCAAGGCCCATTACAACAAGCCACATGGGCATGAGAGCCCGAAAGAGACACTGAAGCAATAGGCAAGCTGGAGGCCGACCAACGTCGGCTGCACAGATGGGATTCAAACCGGAGCCCGACCGGCGCCGTCACCCAGTAGGTAAACCGGAGACGAACACAGGCAAGCGGGGAGGGGTGGCGAGGACACTAGTGAGAAGCGAATAAGCTGAAACCGAATCCCGATTGGAACAAGACCGACGACGGCCACCCAGAGACCACGACCGGCCGGAGGAAAATCGAGAGGGCAGGGCCAAACATGAAGTTGATAGTTTGCCTTGTAACATAAAAAGTGGCCACCAAGGCGCATCAATAACTAAATCGACGGAGGCGGACAAAACCAAGCCCAAGAAATCGAAAATCGATCAGGAGAAGAGTAGTCCTGGATTAGGATTCTCCTCTAAAGCACAACAAAAGCCCCAATAAAATTGGGAAATCTGACCATAGAAGCGAGGTGCCATGAAAAGGGAGAAGGAAACGAGCCCTAGAAGGAGGAGAGCTCGAATTAAAACCAACAGCAAAGGGAGTCGGAGGGGGAGAACCCATCGGCGGCGCCATTTGGGAAGCGGACTAGGTTCATAACCTCCCAAGGGAGGGGGAGATAGGGAACCTACGGCCGACGACGGGGACCGACGGAGGAAGGTGGTGGACCGAGGGCAACCACCAAAGTCCGAGGCATTCAAATCACCCAAATCGGGTGGGTTAGGGCTCCCGAAGGAGGGTTAGGACTCCCGGAGGAGAGTTGTATCTCCCGAAGGAGGGTTGGAGTTCTACCGTCTGGAGAGTTAACGGCGAAGAGTGAGAGATGGGTCTGAACCCTTTGTTGTGGCGGCCGTGGAAAACCCTCTCCCACTTACTCATTTTCTTTTCTCTTTTCCTACCCTAATTTTACACCTGATTTTCTGTTGTACTATATATATGTTAAATTCTGGTGGGCCATATAACGTGGGGGTTCACACGTTCGAGCGCATCATGTGTAACAAGTCGAACACACAGGATCAGCGGGGTTCCATCCTAAAACCAATTAGCAATAGGAGGAGTGACTCACTGACTTATATGTAATGCTCAGATTCTTGTGTTTTTCGATGTGGGACAAACCATCCTTCACATCACAACAATATAGTCAACTATAACTTCCCAATGATGTAGGGTTTTGGGATCAACAAATGTGGTTTTTGTGTAAAACGTGCTTAAAAAATCTTAAAACGAACACG
The DNA here is from genome assembly GCA_963922045.1 of Persicaria maculosa. NCBI lineage: Eukaryota > Viridiplantae > Streptophyta > Magnoliopsida > Caryophyllales > Polygonaceae > Persicaria > Persicaria maculosa. The sequence goes on from OY998254.1 coordinate 22,854,257, forward strand.
GTTTAATTTTCAAAGTGTGTTCCCAAAACCAGATTTGACTAAAATAAACACGCTTTGCTATAAAAATGTTCTTGTTTATTTCTAAAAAAATATTTAGATTGGTTTTCGTGTAAAGCGTGCTTAAAAAAACATAAAACGAACACGGTTTAGTTTTCAAAGTGTGTTCCCAAAATCAGATTTGTATTTTCTCCAAGTAAACTCATTACCAATCAAGGGGATGTCCAAAAAATTACACCGGTCCTTGAAAATTAGGAGCTGGGAGAATCTCTTTGGGTTGGGAAGGGCACCCCCGAATTTCTCCGAAGGGCATTGGATTTTGTTGAGATCTCCCATAATTAACAATAACAGGGACATCAATATCCTGAATGTGGGTCGTAAGCCATAGCCATAGTTCAAAATTTTCACTTTCTTGGGCGGGTGCCCCTGAGCAGGACACCCGCAAGTTGAATCGAAGCCTGCCTTTTTCCCGACGGCTTCCGAGGGCGTGACTAGTATAGTTGAGATCCAATATGTCTGTTTTCTTCTCATCTCTTATCACATCCTTTATTTAATAAAAAAAGTCAAAAAAATTAATAAGAAAAAGATGTGGTTTGAGATGGATTGTAATTAGTGTTTGGTAACACAAGTATCTTTTCAGACCTTCTTGTTTTAATATTTTATAGTTTTAAATGAAATAAAACTAAGATTATATTTTAATTAGCGTTTTGGAATTGAATTTTCAACAGCTACACTCCTGAGCTTTACAAAGTTTTTCTTTTTATACACACAAATTTTTTCAGTTTATCAGCTAGCTAACTTTATCAGTTACTTGTTCATCTAAGTTTACCAAACGTATTACTAGCTTTTATCAATAGTTTAATTCAACATATATTTTACAACATTAATCATTCAACTATGTATCTAGCTTCAGTTATCCATTCAGCTTTGGTAACCCAACACACTCATGTCATTCTACATAATTATTTTCAAATTTGATAGATTAAAATGTGCCTTTTTCAATAATAAACGGTTGGATTTTATGTTTTTTTTTTTGGTAGAACGGTTGGATTTTATGTGAAGGATATAAATTGGTAGTTTTTATTTTTCCTTTTTGGTCAAAAAAGCAGATTTTGATTTTATTATTTGTTGTTGGGTCAAAAGTAGTCTCGATCTGTTAGTAAATGCACACACCCACGAATCCACGAGTCCATTACCCATACGGTCATACACTATTGAATGGTTTCACAATATATTGATGTGGAAACCTACTTTAATAATGTCGGGTTCATATCTCGTCTTATTAAAGATTGTTTTTTTTTTTGTTTTTTTTTAAGGTAAAATTTCGGCCGGTCAAAACCTAGCCGATCGCATCTTGCCGGATGAGGTCTAACAGACCTGGATGTGTTTTAAGTGCATGCCCTTGCAAAAAGCGGCTAAGGTGTGCAACCTTATCAACCACTCTATTCTCAATGCGAGGGACATGCGAGAAGAATACTTCATGAAAGTACTGAACGGATGTTTTGATATGAGGAAATGGTAGTAATTAAACCAAAAAATGGGCCTATTGGCTAAACTAGACATGTACCTAAAAAATTGGCTAGGGGTAGAAAGTGGTGTATTTTTGCAAATGCAAAAATCCAACCGGCAGTGGAGGTAGCAGGTGAAGGGGAGAGGTGCACTGTAGCTCCATCATTTCCTCAAACAGAAATCGGGAGGGGGAGGTGGTGGACATGGTGTGTAACTCAAATAAAAGAGGAAAATGGGGGGGCATTTATGAGGGGAAATTTCAATGATTGAATTAAGGGTGTCAATCAACCCTTACAAAATATTGATTGATGGGGGTCATTCCATATTAAATGCTCTGCAAAAAAGGGAGCCAACATAGGAGACGAGTGGAAAGTTGAGGGCAAAGCATCACCTTCATTTTTTGGAACTGGAAACGGTTGGCTTACCAATAGAGGACAAATATCTTACAAATAGTATACATGTGTCTTACCGATAAGACAAACTTATCCTACCATACATTGAAATTTTGGAGATAATATGGAGGGGGATGTCCATAGCGATTTTGGCGGGATGTCCGTGTAATTTTGGCGCCAAAACAGGGTTCTTCATTGGGGGGAGAGGGAGAGCATCTGTCTGACCAATATGGTACAGTTATCTAGCCAATAGCATATAGTTATCCTACCAATAGGCTCAAAATGTCTTACCATACCTGAAAATTTGGAGAAATTTGGAACGGATTGACCGAACCTGTTTTGGCGGGTTGTCAGTGTAATTTCGGCGCCAAAACGGGGTTCTTCATTTGGGGGAAGGGGGGAGCATTTATGAGGGGAAAATGCAATCATTGCATTGATGGGTGTTCCCCAAGCACATATATAAGCTTGAGAGGAGGATCTCAAACACCCCAACATGCCCTGCAAAAACTGAAGAAGAGCAGGAGAGAGGCGGAAAGGACGGGGGAAAAGGCACACGTGGATCCGAGGAAACGATACAGTTGTCATCCTACCAAAAGTACAGGTTTGGACTACCAACAGTGTTCAACTGTCTTTCCATTCCAAGAAAAGTGCAACAATCTTGTGAGTGGTAGTGGCAGCGATGGGTAAGTCATCTTGTACCTTTCCTTTGTAGTTGTTCCTCTTTCCTATATCAGAACTACCCCCTAGGTTGATCCTCTATTCCCGTGGCGTACCCCAGGTGATAGGGTATGTATGAACGTCGTGTGCGGCGGTTGGTGGGCTCCCGAGAGTGGGAGCTTGGTGTTCAAGGGAGAGGCACGTACTGCAGCAATGGTGGTGGCACAGAATATTGGTTACGCCCAATTGAAGGAGAAAATTGTTTCCAAATTTGACGTGGACATGGTATTGTACGACATTGAGTTCACCTACCTCCCTCCTTCGATGGGGCGGGCCAGTCCGATTCGGGTCAAGGACGACGATCACCTAGAAGCCTACAAGTTCTACAACACTGAATCCGGTGCACGAGCCTGGCCAATCGCACTGCACGCCACCTTAAGGATGAAAACGACAACCCCTTCCACAACATCCAAAGAACATGAGTCGGAGAACTCCGACTCATGGGCTGAGGACCTCTCGTCTCCCACCCCAGGGGAAATACTCTTAACCGGGCCTCCCACCACGCAGGAAGACTTCGAGGATGGTCTTGATGGAGGCGGAGGGGCGGATGAGAAGGTTCGAGGCTCCATCGAGGAGAAAGGGAAGTTGGACGATCTTAGCAGCGAAACTGGAGGGACCTGCCTGTGTGATGAGTGTGTAGCGGGGGAGGGAGAGTGTTGTCCCACTGCAAAGGACAGCGTCAGTGGGATGCAGGATGAGCTTGCTGGGAGCGGTATACATTTAGACGGAGTTGGTAGGATGGATGAAAACAATATGGTTGGACAGGCGGACGGAGTTGGTATGATGGATGACAACATAATGGTAGGACAGGGCGATGATGTGGAACAGCTTCACGAAATGGATGAACTCGAGAAGGGTGGTGACGTGAGCAGGTCCGATGCCATTCGACGCGGAAAGCAAGTGGTGATCGTGGACACCGACGATGATGTGGACGACCTACCCCCCCACGGAATGGAGGACATAATAGATGTAGGAAGCTCCGACGATGAAATGATCGGTTGTGGTTTCCCCGTTAAAGTGGAGGTTGGAAGGTCGAACGAGAAATCTGAATCATGGGATGAGGAGGCTGAGGCAGCGGTGAGAGAGATAGAGCGAGCGTACAAAGGACACAAACAACCTTTGCCGACATTGGAGAAAGTGGAAGAGGACGTGGCTCGGTTCATTCCTCTAGTCGGAGACCCTCGGGAGAGTGTGAAGGAGTTACGTGAGGGGGAGATGTTCGATACGAAGGCTGCCATTCAGTCTATAGTGAAGTGGGAAGCTTTGCACGGGTGCTTCGCGGTCCAAGTGAAGCGATCGACAACAAAGGCGTACGTGGTTGTTTGTCCCGAACCGAACTGCTCATGGTACTGTCGGGCGTCAACGTATCGGGAAACTAAGAAGTGGGTGGTTCGTAAGTTCGTTGACACACACAGTTGCAAGGTTAGTGTCGCCAGCAACTACCAGCGCAACGCCAATTACAAGCTGATGGGGCAGAGTTTGGTGTCCGAGTATGTTTCTAAACTGGCGTCTTGTTCCCCGTCTATGTACTGTCGATGGTGGAATTTTTTTGGTTTAACTCTTATCTTCGCGTCTTTGTAGTTTTGCTGGGTCAGGGAAGGAGTTGGTTCCTCGTCAGATCAGTACGCTGATGAAGTCTCGGTTGGGCGTGGACTGCAGCTATTGGAAGGCACGCAGGGCGCAGGGAGCCGAAAGGGAGGGCTTGCACGGGACCTACGAAGCGAGCTACGATCGGATGGCCTCATACCTTTACATGCTTGAGCGAGCAAACCCCGGGACCATAACCACATTAGTCCGTGATGATAACCAGCAATTCAAGTATGCGTTCGTAAGCTTGGGTGTTTGGCGGACAGCCATCCCACACCTCAGACAGGTACGCCCGCGCAACTTTATAATCCTACCAAATGGCAGATATAATCTTACCATCTGTGTATATTTGTCATTCCAATTCATGTATTACCAATAGTTACAGACCATCCCACCCTTTAAGATCATACCAACTGTCTCCATGTATCCTACCAACTGTCCCCCTCTGTCATACCAATAGTGTTATGTTAGCCGACTGTTGAAACTGTGACATTGACAGGTATTCTCGGTGGATGGAAGTTTCTTGAAGGGGAAGTATCGGGGTTACTTGATGTTTGCGACTGCCCAAGACCCAAACCACAACATATACCCCATTGCATTTGCCATAGTCGACGGGGAGAATGACGCATCTTGGGGTTTCTTTTTCCGTCAAATGAAACGCGTGGTCCCAGATGAGCCCAATGTGGTGTGGGTAAGCGACAGGCACATGAGCATCGCCAAGGGGATTCGAGCGAGTTACGACTTCGCAAAGCATGGCCGCTGCACTTACCATCTATTTCAGAATGTGAAGGCATATCACAAGGCGGGTGGGCTACAAAAACTGTTCTTCCTAATGGCAAACGCGTACACCGTTGCGGAGTTCAATGGCCACTTCGCAGCTTTCAGAGAGAAGTCTCCCACTGGTGCTGAGTACATTAAGATGGCCGGGTTCTCCAATTGGGCTCGGGCTTTCTATCCCGCCAATCGGTTCAACGTCACCACCACAAACCATGCCGAGTGCTTGAACTCGGTATTTCTTGAACCTCGTGACCTGTCCGTCACCTCCCTGATGGACAGCATACTCGACAAAGTGGGTGAGTGGTTCGTGAAGCGCCGGGAGCTAAGTTCTAATCCCGACAAGGTTGTCACCGACCATGTGGACACCGTTTTGAGGAAAAACGCCATGCAGGCTATATGTCTTCAGGTGAGGACTTTGAGCGAACACGAGTATGACGTACGTAAGGGGCTGTTCGCCTGGCTGGTCAACCTTTTTGCTCGGAGTTACACATGTAAGCAGTTTCAAATTGATCAGATTCCATGTCCACATGCCCTCGCCGCGGCCAAGGTACGTAGGATCGACCCATACTCCCTCGTCCATCCTCTATACAGGGCTGAGGCTTGGCGCGCCTGCTACGTCAATGTCGTGTACCCAGTGCCACCTCGTGAGACATGGGTGGTGCCTGCTGAAATAGATGCCAGGATTTGCTTGCCCCCGGTGGTGAAGCGTGCGCCGGGAAGGCCGAAGACGAAGCGCTATCCGTCCAAGGGCGAATACAGGGGTCCAAAGCGCCGTCGACAGTAGTGTACTTAGAACAGAACATGTCTTGGATTCTGCCAGTATGTTTGGTGGACGCTCAAGTCAGCTGACGGGTTTATTTTGGGCAGTGATCGCCGTCGACTAGAGTGTGGATTCTGCTAGTATGTTTTTTGCTCGTGTCTTCGTGTTCCTAGGGGGGCTAATTGTGATGTAATCTTTGGGATTTCGCATGTTTTTGGCACAGTCACATGAATTATCGGATCTGTTAAGTATTTCTCATGTCGTCCTACCACTATCCTATCTTTATCTACCCAATAGTTAAAACGTATCCGACCAACACATTTTCTTTATCTTACCACTTCATTCTCAACTTAACTGCAATTGACATCCTCAACAATGTTTAGTTATATCATGCCAAAAGTGTCGTTTTATCTTGCCAATAGATTCGTATAATCTTACCACTTATAACAGTTATGCAAACGTAAACTTACCCGCAACATAATACAAGAATCAACCTTGGTTGTAAGCAGGAACTAATTAACGTGAACCATAAATACCAGTTTTAACCATTACAATCACAAAACAACCTACCAACCGTGAACAACATAAGTTTTGAAACTACAAACACCATAAGTTTTGAAACGGACACAAGTGTCCAAACAGCCAAAAGTGTACTTAGAACAGAACATGTCTTTACAAACAGGAGAGCATGTCTTAACAAACAGGAGAGACCTACAAATCGTGGCGCTGGATGGAGAGCCCCAAGTACTGGCGGTAGGGGGCAATATAATTGTCGTTGACGGTCTCGAATGTCTCTACGCCCTCTGCCACCAGCTGGATAGTCCTGATAACGTATGCCCCATAGTCACCGCTGCACGTGAAGGAATTAACAACCAGCATAAGTTATTTACGTCTTACCACTTATGTCAATTTATCCTACCAATAAATGGCATATATCATACCAATAGGGCTATTAAATCCTACCAATATTAGTAGACGTACATAACCCAATAGTAAAGAGAAACTTACGAGGTTTCGTTCCTAGGGATCTTGGCGGTTCGAGTTATGGTGAATGGGTTGGGGACATCGACTGTGTGCCTGGCCCGGAGCTCGACAGAAAATTGCATCACCACCGGTATCAGCTTCGCAACAGGCTCGAGGTGGGCTTGAAGATCCTTCTCCTTTATCTGGTACCAGTCACAGTCGAGCACTTCTATGTTCCACTTTACGAGGTCGATGACGAGCCCAATCCAGTTCTTCGCCTTGTACAACCAAGGAGCTAATATCTTCGCGTTGGCCACCGACCATGTCCTCCCGTGGGGGTCCGGCAGTGTCCCCGAGAAGTACCTCAGAAGCACCTTGGACACATTGCACTGGTTAATGCGGCTGACATCGCCGGAAACAGTGTCCAACTACTTCACCACGGCTTCCTGCCAGTATGGGTCCACCACGACGACACCAGACTTGTTGTCACCCTCCCGGGCGTCCAATGCATTCCGGACTAAGACCAGTGACTGCTGGAGGTGCTGCGTTAAGAGGTGTTGTGAGCTGAATCTGCCATGTTTTACATTTACTTTTATATCGATTTCTGCATTTATTGCATGCATTTGGGCTAAGATAGTACAGAACCTATGTAGTTTATGTTTATTTGCCAAATTATGGAATCTACACCAGTTTCTGTTTAATTCGCAGAATTCGAGGCATTTTACAGCAATTCTACAGAAGTTCAGAAAAGCTCGGAAACCACTACAGAAGTCCAAGGTCAAAGAAGCAGCGGAACCAGTCGAATCGAGCCGAGAACCCAGGCTACTCGATCTCGAGTAGGTCTTACTCGATCTCGACGAGCATGTCCAAGCACAGCCTTGTCGACCAGGAGCAACGTCGAGAGCCAGACCAACCCGACTTCCGGACCCAACTCGATCTCGACAAGACCTTGGTCGAGATCGACGAAGCCCAGATGCCACACCCGGAGTCGAGGAGAGAACTGGATGAGAAGCCGAGCACAGCTCTACTCGACCTCGACGAAACCTTGTCGAGATCGACAAGCCCCACAACGCCAGTCCGAGTCCGTGCCGAGGAGAAGCTGCTCGACCAGAGAAGGCCACACCCTACTCGATCTCGACGAACCCTTGTCGAGATCGACGAGCCAGAGTCCAGATCCAGGCTTGTCGAAGCACACCTACCCGAGAAGACCCAGTCGACGAACAATCCTTGTCGAGGTCGACGAGTTCTTGTCGATGTCGAGTAGACCAGTTTCCAGAAACGCGTCGTCAAGGGCTGTCCTAGTCGAGTTGGGATTCCTTGGAGCCGAAGGAGGAAGATTCTATCCGAATTTGATCAAGTCTATCCATGGGGGACAAGATCTATCAAGACATGAAGACTTACCCACTTTAGAATTATCTTTTCCTTGTTGATTTATTTCCTTAAAGCATTTTATTTATCTTTTAGCAAATTAGATATAGATTTAGATATAGAGATAGATGATTATTTCCTTGATTAGCGGGGTTTGATCACTATAAATAAGGCCCTAGGGGCTGGTTTTTCATTCATTCCAATTCACACACAATTCAATTCCAGTAGAGAAGTTTAGGAGTTCTAAGGTTTTTAGGGTTTTGGCTTTCTGCGAAAGTTGATTGCCAGGATTGTAAAGGCTTTTGAATTTAGTTTTAATGCAAGTTTCTTTTTATACATCAATGTCTGTTATTGCAATGAGGCGTGAGTAGTCCACCCACTTCTGGGGCTGGGGTGAGCCCGACGGTGGCCATGTGAGATGACGCGGTAAAGGTCAGATTTTGTTATGCAATTCGTCTTCTATCCCTATGAGCATGATTCTTTTGCGAGAGTTGAAGGTGATCCTTGTTTGTGTTATTGAAGCGAAAGTGATCTTAATGCAACTTGGATTAATTATGTGAAAAAGGGTTAGTAATAATTAGGGTTTATGCGAAAGCCTCTATATGCCTATTTGTTAATAACGAAAGTTATTTGATGGAAAGCATGATCTTTTATGCCTTTATGTGTTACTTTGCATGGTTACCGTTGTGGTGTTGAAACCCTGGCTTTGGAAATCTTTTATTATATTTGATTTATTTTCATCAGAAATCTGAGTTTGGGTTCGAAAATTTGCATTTTAAAGTTTATGTCCCCTTGTCGATATAGAGTAGAGCTTGTCGAGATCGAGTACTGCCTTTGTCGATCTCGAGTAGGAACTGGTCTATGTCGAGTTGAGTTTCTGCTTTCTGTTGTCGATTTTCACTTTCTGTTTTCTGTCGACCTGCCCTTGTCGATCTCGAGTTGACTGTGGTCGAGATCGACGAGCCTCTGTTTTTGCTTTTACTTGCTGTTTTGCTTTGTCTTTTCTGTCTTCGTTTAGTTCATTACTTTTGTTTGTTATTTTCTGCTTTTATTTCTGTTTCTTTCTGTGTTTCTGTCCTTCTGCTGCTTTGTCTGTGAGAATTTACAGTTACCTGAGAACTGCTGACGTGCTTCCTCGTGGATTCGATCCTGAATTTCTCTTACTACAACGGGAGGAAGTCTTGTATTTATTTGCTGAGACAGGGAAGTCAGTCTGATCTTTATTCTATTTTTATTTCATACTTGACCATCCTCCTGCAACAACAAATTGGCGCCGTTGCCGGGGAAGCTATCAATCGCGCCTTAGGTAGTCAGTTCTCACTTTTTCTTTGAGTTAATTTACAGGTGTATGCGCCGTTCTGGTTAACCACCTGAGTTTGACGGCTTAGACGAACCAGAGCGCCTACTTCACATCAGAGCTAAACTACAAAGAGCCATGGCGGCCGCTGAAACACAAGAACAGCTGATCGCTAGGCTTACCAGGGAATTGGCCGCTAAAGATGCTGCTATCGCCGCTGAGAAAGTAGCAAGGGAACAAGCACAGGCTGAGCTTGCCCAGTACCCAACCACAGCAGAGGACTATATGCACCCAACTCTCGTCGTGCCTGAATCGGCGATTCTTATCCCTGGTAACTCTTTTGAAATTCGCACTCAATTTCTTATAGAGGTTAAAAATAATGCCTTTTATGGTAGATTTAATGAGTGTCCTCTTGAACATATTACAAACCTTGCTGACATGTGCCGTACTCTTGCTGAAGGTACAACTTTGGAATATGTCAAGATGAAAGCTTTTCGCTGGTCTCTCGCTGGGCCTGCACTGAAATGGCTGGAAGGCCTGAAACCAAAATCACTCACAACCTGGGCCCAAGTAGAGCAAGAGTTCCTGAACAAATTCTTCACACCCGCCAAAACAGCACATCTCTGCCAGAAAATCACCGCCTTCAGACAGAAGCAAGGGGAACCGCTGGCAAAGGCATGGGAGCGCTACAAAGAACTTCTGCGTTCTTGCCCTACTCATGGACAGCCACCCTACGTCATTCAGGAGATCTTCTTCAACTCTCTTGATCAAGTCACCAAGGACAGAATCAACCATTATAGTCGCTATGAGTATCTGACAATGCCGCCAAGTGACGCATGGGGTGTGCTAGAGAAGCTCACTACCTACGACAACAAGTATGGGTCTACTGCAACTTATGAAGAGAACCCATACGCCAGGCCAGCACCATCCATGCCCCTATATGATCCACCTAAGGAGATTGATCCAGATGTTAGGGAGCAGTACTACAGAGACCAGAACAAAAAGCTCATCAAGCAAGTAAAGTATCTCTCCGTCAACCAGCCTTGTATTGAATACGGATCTCAGAGGCACACAACTACTGAGTGCCCACACACCGAGCAAGTCAGGCTGGTAGAACACCAAGAGGAGGTAGCTTACGCAGGGGGTCCCAATCGCTACATGGGGGACCAAAGGTTTCAGCAACCACAATGGAACCAAGGTGTCCCTAGGAACCCCCCGCCCTACAGAGCTCCAGGACATCCGGAAAGGGACCAGAAGAAGGATGATATACAGACAGTCCTGGAGGAAATATGGAGGAACCACTCAGAAACTAGGCAATCTTTCAACTCCGTCTATACTCAGATGCAAGGTGTCAACTCTAGGCTTGGGGAAATTGATATATGGAGAAAATCAGTTGATACACAGATTGGTCAGCTAGCAGCGGGAATCCCCAGACAGTCAGGTGCGCTCCCTGGATCTTCAGAACCAAATCCTAAGGGAAAGACTGGACACATCGCTGCTATAAAACTCAAAAGCGGCCATCAACTGCAAGAGCCAGAGGTCGGAAAGCAGCAGAACAACGAGGAACAGCTGGTCGACCAGAGCCTAGTCGATCTCGAGGACGGCCAACTCGACCTCGAGGAGAAGCTTCAGAAACCTTCGTCTGCGCCGAACAGCAACTCGACTGCACCCAACCTGGTCGAGATCGACAAGGGCCTGGTCGATGTCGAGGAGCCCCTAGTCGACATAGAGAAGTCTGCAGCACCTCCGACGTCTGTTCTGGCTCCGAATCTGAAAAAGAAGCTGCCTTTCCCCACAAAATCTCTAAAGGACCCAGCAGAAAAGAAATTTCAGCGCTTCATCAAGATGCTTCAGAAGCTCAACGTCACCATCCCCTTCACAGAAGCTCTCAATGAAATGCCATCTTATGTCAAGTTCCTGAAGGAGATTCTGAGCAAAAAGCGGTCGATGGCTGAAATCACAGAGGAGTGCAGCCATCTGGACATATTGGAGAAGAGGCCGGATCCAGGTAAGTTTGCTATAACTATTGGGTTTGGTCCATACAAAATTAATGCCCTATGTGATCTTGGAGCTAGTGTGAGTATAATGCCTTTAACGATTTGGTCCAAGATTAAGATAGGTGCCCAGGAGCCTGTGGATGCTAGACTTTACATGGCCAACAACACTGTGGTCATTCCAACAGGCATGGTGGACAATGTGCCAGTACAAGTAGGTAAATTCTTTGTTCCTGCTGATTTCTTAGTTGTTGATATGCAAGAAGATCCTGCTTGTCCAATTATTTTAGGAAGACCATTCTTGGCGACGGTGGATGCCAACATAAGCGTAAGGAAAGGAGTGCTCACCTTCAACATCAGCGATGAGGTAATTGAGTATTCCTTTAATAAAACTGAAAGGCATACAGGTCCAATGGAAGAGGTCAAATCTATCTCAGCTGGCTACATCACCTGCGGGGAACCCAAGGTCAGAAATATGACCCCTGAGGAGATAGAAAAGAGGGACATGGAGGCCCAGGTGGAGGAGATCATGGCAATCCTCAAGGAGAACACAGAGAATCCAATCGACACGGACCAAGGTAAGTCGTTGTGGATTAATTATTTTTCGGATGCCTTGACATGAGCTAAGTATGGGGTCAAGATCGACCAGACCCTAGTCGATCTCGATCAGACCAAGGAGTCTCCACCAGTACCAGCCTCGTCGAGCAGCCAGACGGAAGCAGAACCCTACTCGATCTCGAGTAGGCTCGTCGAGATCGACCACCAGAGCCCTACGTCGACTCAGCTTTCCTTGACGCTGACGACACCAGAGCCAGGATCTTCGTCGACATCGACCACCCTTGTCGAGATCGACAAGCCCTCTGCTGACTCGACTCCTGCTTCCTCGACGCTGAGACCACCAGAGGCAGAAGCCTACTCGAGGTTGACCAGCCTTGTCGAGATCGACAAGCCCTGTCCTTCGTCGACTTCCACATCTTCGAGCAGACCACCACCAGAACCAGCATCCTCGTCGAGATCGACTAGACCTAGTCGAGATCGACCAAACACAGTGGTCTCCGATTCCGTCTCTGCGAAGGTAAGCCAAGGTATGGATCTTTCTTCTCCTATTTCCATTAAAGATCTATCTATAAATGGGAGAGGTTTGCCTTGGTATGTGCGATTATGCAGGATATCCAATGATGAGCCCAAAGAATATGAAGTTGGAGACAAGCTCTATGTCTCTAAATCAAAGGATCATTGGTTCCCCAATAAATTCAACAAGAAGCGGATGGGACCGTTCGTGGTGAACAAAATCCATTCTGGAGGATTACAGCTGATGGACAAGAATGGAGTCCTATTTGAGGCCCAAGCTACATGGGCCCTGCAGATGCCACCTTGAGCATAAATGGAAAGTCGGCCTAGCGACTATAAAATCTAGAGCTTGTACATAGACTTTTTTAGGACATTCTTTTGAGACTTTCTTTTTCTTTTTTTTGGTTTTGAACACTTTTGGTTTTTTGTTTTTGTGGGTATATGTCTTCTACACTTTTCAGGTCCATGGATAGACCCAAGTCATACTCGGCCCAGGAGGTGCTTCCATTCGAAAATATGAGGCTCTGCACATCTGTCTAGTAAGTTTCTTTCTTTACCCTTGTTTTTATACAGTGAGGACACTGTAATGTTTAAGTATGGGGTGGGGGAAGGGCTTACTTTATGCATTATTTTCCATATTTGACATTATTTGTGCATATTTGGAATTTATTTCTTTGAATTGCTACATGGCTATTTTGGAATGCATTATTGATTCATGTGCTTATATGCATTATTTCCAAAGTTTGAAAAAAAAGACCCCCATTGAAAATTTTTGAATAATGTCATGGAAGCTTTAATTCAACTCGACAATGCAAAATTAGATTCATTAGAGATATAGCATGAAATTGCCTAGTAAAGGGAAGTCACAATGAAGTGCATTATTTCTTGAAAACCATGAAAGGAGGTAAAATTTGAAGTTGCTTTTGACATGTTGCATAATAAGATGATGGAGGACTTTATATTTCCATATAATGCTCAATTGTTTATATTCCTAGCCTTACCTATGCTTATGCATCACAAAAGCCATAATATGCCTTATTTCAATAATTGCTCCACATGATCTAAATATTTGCCATTCTTTACCTTATCCGGGGATTATGTTGAGAATGATGTTACATTATGGAGATTGTTATATGGTGTTTGTGTGATTGTTATCATTATTGGAGTTTGGCAGGAGAATGTTTGAAATATATGGAAAATTTAATGAGTGAAAGAAAATCCGATCAAAGATCGACCCTGCTCGCTGAGATAATAGTTTGGCGAGATGGGACACCAGGTGAGGAGTCCGAAGCACTAAGTATCTGGGGCCATTCATGACACCCATGTTTGCGACTCGCGAGAAGGCAGTGCTAAGGTTAGAGAGGTAAAAGCATTATTATTGAGAAAAGCAATATCAAAGGTGATGAATTATATGGAGAAAGAATGTGGAAATTCAAGTTGGAAATACTCCATTTCCCCGGATCATTAGCACCACATTGCCAAAAATTGCCCACCTTTAGCCTTTTACCAATCTACTCCTTATTTGAGCTTAAATTAAAGTCCTCTTGATTATTGTTGCTTTGTCACATAAAAATTATTTGTGCATAAACCTCCTTTTGTGAGTAGATGTTGCTCTTATATATTTGCACATGCATGGATCTGTGACACTAGTACCTTTTCGAGGAGGGTAATTGATTGCAGGGTCATATGAGAATGAATCTAAGATGTTGAGAGTTTGAATTCTTCCCCTGAATGACAAATAAAAGTATTGCTTGAGGACAAGCAAGCTTAAGTATGGGGTGTTTGTTGTGAGCTGAATCTGCCATGTTTTACATTTACTTTTATTCGATTTCTGCATATATTGCATGCATTTGGGCTAAGATAGTACATAACCTATGTAGTTTATGTTTATTTGCCAAATTATGGAATCTACACCAGTTTCTGTTTAATTCGCAGAATTCGAGGCATTTTACAGCAATTCTACAAAAGTTCAGAAAAGCTCGGAAACCACTACAGAAGTCCAAGGTCAAAGAAGCAGCGGAACCAGTCGAATCGAGCCGAGAACCCAGGCTACTCGATCTCGAGTAGGTCTTACTCGATCTCGATGAGCATGTCCGAGCAGAGCCTTGTCGACCAGGAGCAACGTCGAGAGCCAGACCAACCCGACTTCCGGACCCAACTCGATCTCGACAAGACCTTGGTCGAGATCGACGAAGCCCAGATGCCACACCCGGAGTCGAGGAGAGAACTGGACGAGAAGCCGAGCACAGCTCTACTCGACCTCGACGAAACCTTGTCGAGATCGACAAGCCCCACAACGCCAGTCCGAGTCCGTGCCGAGGAGAAGCTGCTCGACCAGAGAAGGCCACACCCTACTCGATCTCGACGAACCCTTGTCGAGATCGACGAGCCAGAGTCCAGATCCAGGCTTGTCGAAGCACACCTACCCGAGAAGACCCAGTCGACGAACAATCCTTGTCGAGGTCGACGAGCTCTTGTCGATGTCGAGTAGACCAGTTTCCAGAAACGCGTCGTCAAGGGCTGTCCTAGTCGAGTTGGGATTCCTTGGAGCCGAAGGAGGAAGATTCTATCCGAATTTGATCAAGTCTATCCATGGGGGACAAGATCTATCAAGACATGAAGACTTACCCACTTTAGAATTATCTTTTCCTTGTTGATTTATTTCCTTAAAGCATTTTATTTATCTTTTAGCAAATTAGATATAGATTTAGATATAGAGATAGATGATTATTTCCTTGATTAGCGGGGTTTGATCACTATAAATAAGGCCCTAGGGGCTGGTTTTTCATTCATTCCAATTCACACACAATTCAATTCCAGTAGAGAAGTTTAGGAGTTCTAAGGTTTTTAGGGTTTTGGCTTTCTGCGAAAGTTGATTGCCAGGATTGTAAAGGCTTTTGAATTTAGTTTTAATGCAAGTTTCTTTTTATACATCAATGTCTGTTATTGCAATGAGGCGTGAGTAGTCCACCCACTTCTGGGGCTGGGGTGAGCCCGACGGTGGCCATGTGAGATGACGCGGTAAAGGTCAGATTTTGTTATGCAATTCGTCTTCTATCCCTATGAGCATGATTCTTTTGCGAGAGTTGAAGGTGATCCTTGTTTGTGTTATTGAAGCAAAAGTGATCTTAATGCAACTTGGATTAATTATGTGAAAAAGGGTTAGTAATAATTAGGGTTTATGCGAAAGCCTCTATATGCCTATTTGTTAATAACGAAAGTTATTTGATGGAAAGCATGATCTTTTATGCCTTTATGTGTTACTTTGCATGGTTACCGTTGTGGTGTTGAAACCCTGGCTTTGGAAATCTTTTATTATATTTGATTTATTTTCATCAGAAATCTGAGTTTGGGTTCGAAAATTTGCATTTTAAAGTTTCTGTCCCCTTGTCGATATAGAGTAGAGCTTGTCGAGATCGAGTACTGCCTTTGTCGATCTCGAGTAGGAACTGGTCTATGTCGAGTTGAGTTTCTGCTTTCTGTTGTCGATTTTCACTTTCTGTTTTCTGTCGACCTGCCCTTGTCGATCTCGAGTTGACTGTGGTCGAGATCGACGAGCCTCTGTTTTTGCTTTTACTTGCTGTTTTGCTTTGTCTTTTCTGTCTTCGTTTAGTTCATTACTTTTGTTTGTTATTTTCTGCTTTTATTTCTGTTTCTTTCTGTGTTTCTGTCCTTCTGCTGCTTTGTCTGTGAGAATTTACAGCTACCTGAGAACTGATGACGTGCTTCCTCGTGGATTCGATCCTGACTTTATCTTACTACAACGGGAGGAAGTCTTGTATTTATTTGCTGAGACAGGGAAGTCAGTCTGATCTTTATTCTATTTTTATTTCATACTTGACCATCCTCCTGCAACAACAAGAGGTACGTTCCAAATTCCCGTGAGGGCTTGTCCAATGACGTAAGTGAATAAGGAAACATGCGTTACAGGACAGAAGTTTCCGTACCTCGGTGGAAAGCCATACGCCGGGTGATATTAGGTTGTTGAAGAACTCCTTGTTCAATTGGGACCCGTCTGGGCCCTGAACCTGCGCGGGGAACTTCAGGAGCCAGGCCAAGAAGTCGTCTCTCTGTTTATCAGTGACCATCCCCTCCGCAGCTGCGTCGGTGGTTGGACACGATGCCTTTGCCCCCTTCTTGGCCCGCTTAGCGGGTTGCGTAACCACGCAGTCCCCTAGCTTTGATGTGATCTTCCTGTCACGCTTGCCTCTCCTAGGCTCCAGCTTTGTCTCCTAACAGTCAAACACACCCGAGTTATGTTCAAACAGCTTTCATTATCCTACCAAAACAGATTCATTATTATACCAAAAGGGTAAATATATCCTACAAACTGGGTTATTATATCTGACCAAAATACAACTGCCTTTTTTATCATACCAAAACTCACCTTTTTTCTTACCAACAGGGTCAGACTATCCTACCAATAAGTAAGGTTTACCTTTTCCTCCGCATCGTCCGCATCAGACTCACCCTTGGAACCCACCCTTGCAGCTTCTTTTACATGCTCCTTGCCCTTCTTAATCTGTTCCTCAGCCTGCACCACCTTCTCTCCATAGTCCTTGCCCTCGTCACCCTCCTTTGCCTCCTCCTCAACCTTTGCCTCAACGTCCTCACCAGTGCACATGCCCTGCCCCTTCAGATCAGAGTTCAGCTCTTCTTTCTCCGCCGTGTTATGCTCAACATTCTGTCCCTGCTTCACCGACTCCTGGTCATCAGCAGTCATCTCTTCCTTCTCCTCCGCCCTTTCCTCAACCTTCTCAGCTTTGTCAACCACGTCGGCCACAACCTTGTCCAAATCTCTCTCAACAACCTTCTCAACAACATCGTCATCAAATACATCAACAGGATCCTACCAATTATACATGTATGTCATACCATAAGGCTTAGAATGGTTTACCAACACAAAAACATTATCCTACCAATTGCACATATGATGAACAATGAAGCACATAACTTTCCCTTGCCGGTCCTCTCTGATAACACCTGCTTGCATTCTCTCGAAAGTTCAGTGACCTTCTCCTCAAGCTCCCTGAACCTGGTCCCCATCTCTACCATCATGCCCTTCAATAGAGCCTCAACCTTAGGCACAATCCGGGCCTCCAAACCGACGCTCGACGCGTCTGACCCGGACTGGCTGGTGCCCTGACTGGGTCCAGCAGTGGCATCCTCACCTCTCCGCTTATCTCTGCGGGCCCTCGTGTGGTTGCCCACAATCTGATCAAAAAAGACGTCTGGAGCGTCTTTCTTGTACGATGAGTGGGGGTACGCATCTTTTTCCTTATGGGTGGGGTGCAAGATGGGCTCTGGCGTCGCCACCAGAACGTGTTCATCAATTGGGTCGTTGGCGGGGGCGTCCAGGTTGAGGAAGGACTTCACATTCTCGTATCGTATGTGCGAGTTTGGCGTTTCCCATCGCATACACCTGGGGATGATGGTGTCGTCGATGTTGCGGCCAAAATGATTACCAATCTCAGGGAAGGTCTCGTACACCCACAACTGCAAATACAATATGATAAATTTGGGTAAGCTATTATTGCACAGTTTGCATGACAACTTCATAGATTTGGTAAGATAGAAATACACAGTTTCCATGTCAACTTCATATCTCTGGTAAGATAGACATATATTATTGGCATGATATAATTGCCTTATTGGCATTCCACACAGTCACACATAATCTGAAATGGCAAGGGGTTGAGCCTTTTTTCAGAACTTGACTAACCTGGAATGCCATGGGGAACCCGTAGAGCGCGTACGTTGGCCTATCTTTCAGGTGAGCTTTTGCAGCCACCAAGTCCTTCAACGTCCCGGGCAGGCTCTCGTGTAGCCTCTCGTACACAAGGCGTCCCCAAGGAAATTCCAGAAATCGCGTCGTGTCCTCCAACAGCAGCTTAACCACCCACCCTCTAATTTGTGTCTTCTTCTCCAATCCGAAAAGAATGCCCTCCACAATGACTAGGAGGGCAAGCTTGTACTTCTTCATTAGGGAGCCCGAGTCCGTCTGTTTTTCGTGCTCCCAAGCTCTCTCCAAATCCTTCAGACTTACCTTCTCTTTCTTGAACAGCTGGTATATGGCGTCTTTGTGATCCCCCTCCATCACATCCCTAGGGGGTGGTGCGCAGTTTAGCCCCGTTATCAACGCGAACTCCTGAAGCGAGAATCGCACGTGATGCCCCTGGATGGAGTACCACATCTCGTGTTGCTTCCGGGTCTTCAGCTGCCACAGGAGGCAAAAGTGCACCAGCTGTGCGGCGAACTTGTTCCTCGACCCCATCCTCACTATGCCTCCGAATTGGCTCTTCGTCAGGGCCTTCACATCATCACGGTCGATGGCTAAGTCAAGACCGTCCAGGAGGTCTAAACTTCCATGTGAAACCGCCCTGCCACTGAAGTGGTCCTTCTCCGCCACAGCTAAGACAGCCTACAACACATGTAACACTCTTAGGTTCGAAATTTTTTTCCCAAGCATAACTACCAAAACAAGGGAACTTTCTCAGTGTCCTTACCCCCTGGCTGCTTGGTCCTGCCTTTACTTTCCTCTTCCCGGCCTTTGTCATTTTTTATGGTTGTTGCACAAAGGTTACCTGCAACACAATCACCACACACATGCAGTCAGACATTAAAACTACAATCTTTTATCTTACCAACAGTGTATTTGTTTCCTACCAATAGATTATTATTTTCCTACCAACTCTGCTATATTTTTCTGTCCTACCATTTTCGAATTTCATACAAGTTTGGTTCATTTTACCTCTTTCCCAACCCAAGAGATAGCCAAAGTAATTCACCAACACCAACAACAAATGACCAACAATTCATCATACATCTAGGCATTTAACCAACAAGTAATTCACACATTAAGTTTCAAACATATAGGCAAACACCTACTCGGTCATACCAACATGTCTTACTTGTTTTCTTCATTTTACGTCTTTAACAACACAACATATAGGCAATGAGATTAACCAAAACCAAATCACCATTTATTCATCTTATTTTTAGGCATTTCATCAAACACTTGGTGGGCGCTTACGGTTTCAACATTAAAAACCAATCAACCAAAAATTCCTTCATCCCACTCGGCATACCAGATGTTCAATTTTATCGTGCCAATTTCGTTACCCGGTCCTACGAAATCTGCGACCCCAATCCTTTTCCCGACACCCTCAAACCCTAATCGAACCCGCCTCCCCAAAATCGACTCACAATGGCACCCGTAACCCCTCCTACTTCATTCCTCCTCTACTGCTACGCATCTACCCCAAATTCGTCTCAAATCCTTCAGAAAACCGCACCCCCATTACCCCAATTTCACAACTTAAAGAAAAAACGTCCACAGTTGCTTACCTTTGTCAAGGTCTTCAACCTTCTCCTCCCTGGCTGTGACTGGTGGCCTTCTTCTTCAACCGGTTCTCCGTCTCTCTATCTGTCGCCTCCTCTCTGTATGTCGCCTCCTCCTTTCGCCTCCTCTCTATCTGTCTTCGTCACCTCCTCCTTTCGGTTTTGAGAACATGTAACCGTCTCTCTCCCTCCCTCCTCCTTATAATTTCCCAAATTCTCACCCACTACAACCGGTTATGAACAGTTAAAAAAACCCGGCACTTTAATTGGCATGGGGGTAGAGAGGTTAGTTTGGGCCAATTTTTGGGCTACTAGTCTAGTTTATCAATTAGGCCCATTTTTTGGTCTAGTTTAGCAAATTGGCCTTTTGATATTTCCCATAGTTAGGGGCGGATCTAAGGGTGGGCGACACCGGGCCGCCGCCCACCCCAATGCCGAAAAAAGTACAAGAATAATGTGTTATGTAAAATAATTACAAGGTAAAATACAAATATCTTTAGTGGCTTAGTGGTTAAGCCCATCCCATTTTAAATAGTAATCAATCAACCCTTGTTCAAATCCCACTAGACACATATTTTGATTCATTTTTTCCCCAATTTATTTTCCATTATTTTAAAATTCTTATAATTTATTTGGTCTTTTACAATTAAATAATTATAATTTTTCTTATAAATTTAAGATATTTTTTTGCCATTTTTTTAATAAATATTTCTAATAAAAATTATCCAAAAAAATTGTGCCCACCCCGAAAAAATTTCTGGATCCGCAATTCAATCTCCCAAGGACATTTTTCTTTCCGTGTTAGATGGTTGATGATGATCTGTGAATCATCTTCAACTAAGATTGTTCGGATTTGAAGTTCTCTAGCTCTAATTACTCTTTATCTCAGGGCGAGGGTTTCTGTCATAAGAGGGGATTGTTTACCTATATGTTTGTGTCCAAAGGAAATGAGTTTTCCCTCCCAGTCCCGAATAATGTACTTTGTGGTGCTTTTATCCAAATTTGTAGATGAACCATCGAAATTTAAGTTCATGACTCCTCGTCCCGGTTTTCTCCATTTAATTTTTGTTGTTTTTGTAATTTTTCGACTTGGCTTATCTTTTACATTTTCTATTCCCGTGTCCTCCTCTTGTTTACATGCTTTTCTCCAATTCTCATAAAGTGTATTTATGAAAAACTGTATTTTCCTATTTGATGGAATATGGTCATCTCAGAAGGTAATCTGATTTCTGTAAAACCAAATGACCCACCATTTGAGCGCTAGTGCTTCTTTTTCCGTGGAATTGAGTTTATCACCTAGTGTGCTCATGATTACTATAATATCTCTTGTGTTGTTTAGTAGGTTGGGTATGATGTGTTGGATTGCCTGTATTTACAGAGCTTGATGATTTGCGAAACAGCATTCAATAAAAAGATGTGCTTCATCTTCAATATGGTGGTTACATAATTTACAGGGAATTGGTACATGAACGCCTCTCTAGAATAATCAAGTTGTTGTTGGGAGTCCCTTTGGGACCATTTTCCATAGAAAGTTTTTAATCATTGGTGGAATATTTAGCTTCCAAATCCACGAGTTGGGATCGTCTGTCATATTATCATAGTTTGTAATGAGTTTAATTGCACTTGCATTTTTAAACCAACCCTCTCGATCCAGCTACTAGAAGAGTCTATCTGGGAGCGGTGAGATAGGGAGAGGAATTTCTGTTATTTCCTTTACGGTTGTGTTATCAAAATCTCGGTTTAGTTTCTCAATCCACCTTTTTCCGTTTATCATATAATCACTGACCTTTTGATTAATGTTCACACCTTGAGGTGAGTTTATTCTTCCTAAAAGAGGGGTCATAGAACACCAATTGTCTATCCAGAATGAATGGATCCCATGTCCCCAACACACCAGATGAGGCCTTTTTTGAATTTATCAATAAGTCGGCTTAGGTTTCTCCATTGCCATGATGTATTTCCCTTTGCTTTATATTGTAGAAGTTATTTGTTTTTCAAGTATTTATACCTTACCAGTTGAACCCAAAAGTTATCAGGTTCAGCAAGGATTTTCCATAGTAATTTCAGTTGGAGAGCCTCATTCATGTCCTTCGATTTTCGGAGCCTAATCCTACCTTTACTTTTTGGCTTGCACATTATATCCCAGCTTATTAGTGGTCTATGTTGAAGATCTTTGTTCCAGAAAAAAGTTCTGTTTAGTTGATCCAGTTCTTTGTGTATATTGGTCGGCAATATAAAACTCTGCATTAAGTAGAGAGGTTTGGACGAAAGGTTTGAATTAATAAGTGTTGCCCTTCCCTGCTGAGAGAGCGCATTGGCTCTCCATTTAGACAGTTGCTGTTTGGACTTGCATACAATTTCTTCAAAGGTTTCTCGATTAACTTTTCCGTTAATAATGGGGCAACCCAGATATTTTTCGAATGCTCTGTGTGAGGAATTTGTAAACTGCCTTCAAGTTCTTGAACTCTATTTCTGGGTACACCACAAGTTGTTTGAAAGGAGAATGTGTGAAATTAACCTTCTGGCCCAAGTACTTACAATATTCATCAATAATTTTTCTTATATTTTCACTTGTAGTTGATGTGGCTTTCGCAAAAATCATGATGTCGTCCGCAAAATCTAGGAAAGGAATGGAGAGACCGTCTTTCCCAAACCTAAACCCAACAGTTCCATTTCTAGAAGAAGCCTCGTCTTGTAGTTTTTTGGCAAGGATTTCTTCCCCCAATATGAATAAAAATTGAGATAATGGATCATCTTGACGGAGACCCCTAGTTGGTTTGAATAATTCCGTAGGGCCGTTGTTAACCAAAATTGAAAATGAGAATTGTTTCTACACATTCTCCAATCCATCCAATAAAGGTTGGGTGGAAGCCAAATTTCGCTAGGATTTGAAAGGAGAAGTCCTAGTCAACACGGTCGTATGCTTTTTCTATGTCCAGTTTTATTGCCATCCAGTCTTCGTTTCCTTTTATGTTTTTGAAAGTGTGGACGATCTTGTGTTCTATCAAAATATTGTCCTGAATAGCGCGGTCAGATACAAAAGCTCCTTGTAATGGATGTATGAGCTTCCCTATCACTTTTTTTAGATGATCAGTTATGATGTTTGAAATAAGCTTATACATAGTTAAAGAAAGACTTATTGGTCTCTAATAGTTTGTTGTAGCTAAGTTATCACATTTTGGTAAAAGGGTAATAAATGTGTGGTTTATATGTTTAAACTTATCAAAGATTGTTGAATGGTGATAAATTAGTTCCTATAAATTAGACGAGGGTTGTGAGAAATAATAGATTTGTAAATATAAAAAGAAAAGATGTAAAATTTTTGAGATAGATAATTGTTAAAAGTCTAATTTAAACTTAAATTAAAGTTTAATCTTATTTTAACTTACTTAAAAATTAAAACTATATAGTATTAAAACAAAATCAAAAAGTTACTAACATTATAAAATCAAGAGAAAATTTGCGGTACAGGTTATTTGTATTTATAATCAAGAAGAAAATTGGCATGATTCTTCTACAAGAGTATTAGGTTATTCATATTTACAATATTGAAGTAAAATTGATCTTATTATGAATTAGGATTAATTATCAAATTGGGATAGTAACACTTAGGGTTTATGTGAAAGCCTCTATTGTCATATTTGTTAACAACGAAAGTTATTTGATGAAAAGCATGCATCTTTCATGAATTTGGCATAATACTTATATGGTTATCGTTGTGGTAAATTCCCCGACTTTGGAAGTTATTTGGTTAATTAATATTTACAACAACATACTGCGTATTTCTGTTCATTATTTCTCATCCATCCTATTACTCTTTGGACTACTTTTCCGACCAGTGTTCTAAATATCGGATATATCAGCAATATATCGGGGATATTTAGAACACGATACAATATCGGCTTATCGGTTGGATAATATCGGTCAACGCTATTCAGCGGGTCAACGACCGATATATCGGTCAATATCGGGTTGACCGATTTATCGCTTCCACTGTACGACGTCGTTTTAGGGGGTTTTTTTACGGAAAAATTAAAAAAAAAGAGAGAGAGATCTCATCTGACTATGGACAGATGAAATCGATCCAAAGCCAAACTTAGGGCTACCGAAGTTTTGAGATCTCATCGGAGTATTTGACCAGACGGATGAAATCGATCCGCTTGTGTGACTGCCGACTTCTCTTCTCCGACCGCCCCTGCTATGCGATTGTGAGACTGTGCCCATGTTGTGCGACTCGACTGTGCGAGTTCTCTTCTCCTAACTGTTGTGCGACTGTGCAAGTGCTGTGCGAGTGGGACTGATTTGGTCGCCCTTGCTTCTTCTCCGGCCGCCTCTTCAATAATCAGTCCCTCAACACTCGGTAGTTCAGCACATACAAGGTAAGTATGTCGACCTTCCTTTTTAACAAATGAGTCTTCTGTTAAATTCGATTTGGGTGTCTTAATAGTTGATTGTCGAAGCTAAATTGACATTTTGATTGTTAAGACTGTTGCGTAACTACATATATTTTTTATATTCTTTTCAATTTCATTTGTTAATTTTATAATTTAAATATTAATTATTCATGGTTATTTTAAAATTTTAAAGTATAAATATAATATCTATGTTTAAAAATTAGCGAATTTGATAAATCCGATATATCCTGATATATCCCGATATATCCCTGATATATCGTTTTTACCCCCAACCGATAATACCCCGATACACGATATTTAGACCATTGTTTCCGACATTACTACTTGTTTGGGTTTTACTACAAGAAGAATCGAAATCGACCCATCTAAGTCAATATCGAGTGAAACTGATCGATACCGAGTGCTTTCCACTTGAAGTCGAGATTGTTGCGTTGTTTTGCAGGTCTGAGTACTAGGAATCGACTGCCTTGACTAGATATCGACTTTTCTAGCCGATATCGAGTGGCTTCTAGTCAAAATCAGGGAGCTTTTTATGAGACTTGATCGGCGAGCGCTGACACGCTTCCTCATGGATCGATAATGACCTCTTCCACTACATCGGGAGGAAGTCTTGTAATTTTTATTTGCGCGGGGCTACGGATTCAGTTTGGATTTACATATCTTATATTTATTAGACTTGATTTCCTCATACGTCGGCTTCGAATGGGAAGTTTTTTTGGCAACTTTGAAGATGTTAAGCATTTTGGGGGTCCTCAGCTGGATCACGCATTGATTGAAGATGTTGAGTCACACAATGGTGGTCAAGAGAGGTCCATTCTCGATGAACACACGATCAACGTGATTGCTAAAGTTGTCAAGAAAGTTCATGGCAAAGGATTGGAGGGTCATCCCTTTCCCAATGGTGGAATGAATTCTGCAAGTATTCTTACTGCAGTTCCTTTTGTTAGTTCTACATCAAGTCCACATAAATGGATCATCAATTCGGGGGGCACGGATCATATTACTTATGAAAAATCTTTGTGCATTGAATTCAATTCTTTGAAGAGTCCTATTCACACTGATTTTCCTGATGGGGTGGTGCAACAAGTAGGAAGTGCTGGGACTGTTAAAGTTTTAGATTCGATTACTCTACATGATGTTCTATATATGCCACACTTTCATAATCATTTGTTATCTGTTTCCAAGCAATTGGACAATGATGGTTTTTTCCTTCTCTTTTACAAGTCTAATTGTGAATTACATGACATTTCAACTAGGCAACTTGTTGCTATGGGGTGTCGAAGTGCTAGCTTATATCACTTTGATGATTTCAGTTGTCTTCCTCAACATCTTGCCATCCACAAAAGAAACATTTCTTCTATAAATAAAGCTAGAACTCATTGGCGGGTCTCATGGATGCTAGTAAGCTACACCTTCTTCATTCTCGTCTATGACATTTATCTTCTTCGAAAATGAGACATTTGGTATTCAAAGTTTGGAATCTACTGTTATTAGTGCTTATTTGTAGATCATAAGATCCGACCTTGAAAGGTGGAGAAATTGGTGGGATGAAATGTCGTTTGTTTCACCTCACCAAAGATAATGATTCCCACACTAACAACTAACTAGTAAACTAGTATAGCGGATAAGTAAGGGGTCGAACCCACATAAAGAATACCTTTCATGTCTACTCAAATTGCTATCAAAGTAATGAAATTGAAGGTAATTGAGATGATCAGAGTAAACAAATAAAGTAAAAGTCGCAATGGTGATTGATTGATAACAATAGGGATAAAGTAGTTTCACCTACAAATTCTCAACAATGGTTGGTTTATTGATCCTTGACTCTCTTTCTAGTTATTCTAATTATTTGGATTAATCCGACTTTGGTTTATATGGATCGAAACTCTTCGCATAGATGATCATCTCTTACATCTATAGGCAAAACCCTAACCCTGGAGGATTTAACATACAAATAGCACAAATTCCCAAAGTTCTAGGTAGAATGGTCGCCCAAACTGTCATTACCCTACACAATTATGATCATCCTCGTGGAATTCCTTGCTTGTGGTTGCTACAAAAGGCACAATCTCGTGAAACAATTTAAACCCTAGCATGATGCAATTCTATCAAGGTAGCTAATCAAAATTGAATCAACAACACAAAATGAACGCAAAGGTAATGAATCAATCATTGGAATAACATAGAATTCAAGTCTCAGAAGTCAACCAACCATGTCTTTGAATTGTATGCAAAACTAAAGAGATTTAGTGAATCATAACAAAGTAGAAAACCTCAATTCTTCTCTCCATAGTTGTCTAATGAATGAATAATGAAAAGAATAGTCTATTTAGGCTCAAAACCGGCCCTTGAAAACCCTAGGAAAAGATAGATAAAAGTTCCCATAAAAATAAACTCGGGCCGCTTATCGCAAATCAGGATATGATAGGATGGCGGGCGCCGCGGAAAAGGCGGCGGGCGCCGTCCGTAGAACTTGACAGCATCGACAGACTGAACTTGTAACGCACTTTCTGGAGTCATCCTTCGTCCGATTGACGCATATGAATATGCGTTGGAAATCTCTTTTCAAGCAATACAATTCTCATGAAGACCTCAAAAGGTAATTCCAACTTTTCAGAATATCAAAGATGGGATTTCTCCATGTTCTCAATTTCTACTCTTGTTCTTTAGCTCTTCTTTTGTCCATTCGCTCCAAGTTTTCTCCACCTTTCCAGTCCGAACATAAGACCTACAAGTAAGCACTAGAAACCTTAGATTCCGAACATCGAATACCAAATGATCAAGAATATGAATAAGCTTATTAGACACGCAATATGAATACTTAATGCACCTAAAACCTACCTATAATGCATGCTTATCTAAAATATTTATTATCAGAAATCATGGATCAAATTGAGCTAAGGAGAGCTAAGGGACAATCCAATACAGATTCAAGATAAGGCGAGCATCAAGGGAGAAAGGAATCTAGGTCTAAGAGCTGAAACGATAGCGAGCCGCAAAAGCTGTCCACGCAGCGAGCTGAAATTAAAACGTGATTTCCCAAGGACTCAAATGTCCGATTGTCTGTTATGACCATGCGTTGGAAAGCTCTCGATGAGCTCTACAAGTTTGGAAAAAGCCGCTTGAGAACCATCGCCCGCCGTGGACGAAGGAACAGCGCCCGCCGCTAGAAAACTGGGGCCCACCGTTTATGCTGTTTCCAGAATCTGCGAAGATATCCCAAAATCTTATCTTTATGGAAACTTTATCCACGACTTATAAGGTTGATGGGATGACAATTATAAGTTTGACTGTGTAGGAAGATGATAGCTTGGTTAAATATAGGTTACTAAGTTGAATTGCTAGGGTTGATGGGATGACAATTATCGACATATGCTAGTTTCTTAGGAGGGTTCGGTACTACCATTCTACCAAGTGCATTGGGAATTTGTGCTATTTATGTTGTAAATCCTACAGAGATAGGGTTGCATATATATGATTGTAAGGGATTGTCATATTCGCAAAGGGTGACAATCTATTTAAACCACTGTTGGAATAATCAATTGAGAAAGAATAACTATAAATTGAGTCAATGATCGAGTATACCAACCAATGTTGCAAATTCATAGATGAAACCACCTTTCTTCTATCCTTTATTCGTTCTTGTTAATATTCTTTATTGTTTATTTATGTTCATATTCCATACTTCCTCTGATATTGATTAATACACATTCCAATTGAAATACTTGGATCTCTGTAGGTTCGACCCTTTACTTACATACTATACTAGTTTGCTTGTTTTGGAATTATTTTTTGGCGGGTGAAACGACGACTTTCTCTCCGTCAATATCCTTTTCCTGTGAGTTCTTCACATGCTGAGAAACCATTTGATTTGTTGCACCTTGACCTTTGAGGTCCTTACAAGGAACCAACCATGTGTGGTAGCATGTATTTACTTACAATCTTGGACGATTGAACAAGGAGCACTTCGACTTTTCTTTTGAAGAGCAAAGACCAATTCTACAGGTTGATTGTTGAATTTTTTGCCTCTGTTGAAACTTAGTGTTCTGGAAAAATTAAGACGATCAGGTCCGACAATGGTTCTGAGTTTATATAATCTAAACTCAGAGGCATCTTTGGATCAAAAGGTGATATTCATTAGATCTCGATTAGCCACCAATAAAAAATGGAGTAGTACATTTCAAGATCAATATGACTTACTATTCGCCTTGAGTGAGATCGAGTTAAGTTGCTTTTTTTTTAAAAAAATCAATTTCAAAATACTATAAATTTACTTTATATATATGCAATTGTGAGTTCTTCACATGCCAAGAAACCATTTGATTTGCTGCACCTTGACCTCTAGGGTCCTTACAAGGAACAAGCCATGTGTGGTAGGAGGTATTTCCTTACAATCTTGGATGATTGTACAAGGAGCACTTCGGCTTTTCTTTTGATGAGAAAAAACCAAGTCTACAGGTTGATTGTGGAATTTTTTTCCTTTGTTGAAACTCACTTTTTTGGAAAAATTAAGATGATCAGGTTCGACAATGGTTCTGTGTTCATCCAATCAAAACTCAGACACATGTTGAGATCAAAACATTTTGTTCATCAAAGGTCAACTCCTAAGCTCGAGACATTCGATTAAATGCACGTCTTTCTATCAAGTTTTGAGGTGTGTGTATTCCCACTACAACCTATCTTATCAATCTCATGCCCTCATCTATTCTTTCTTGGAAAACTCCTTATGAGCTCATGTTTTGTAAAACCCATGTGTATGATCATTTGAAAGTCATGGGATGTCTTTGCTTCGTGTTTATTTCGAAAGCTCATAGGTCAAAGTTTGATTCCACTGCTCGAAAGTGCGTCCTTCTAGGTTATCCTCCAGGGCAAAAGCATTCAAGGTATTTGATTTGGACACTCAAAAAGTGTTTGTTTGTCGTCATGTTACATTTTAGGAAGATCGATTTCAATCAAGGATAAATTTGTGACATATTCTTTGGCTACTTCACCCTCAATTCCTTCTCCTCCATTGATTAGAGTTGATGATGATGGTCACATTGATCATAGTCCACCTCACGTGTCGCCTAATCCTCCTCAATCTTCTTCCTTTTCCCCTCTTGGTGACAGTTTAAGTCCTGATTCAGTTGCTCATTTTGATTCTGTTCCGCTATTGCTCATGATTCATTGTCTTCTAATGATAATCACATGATAATGGTTCATTCTCAAAATGATATGATAGAGAATGTTCCTTTGTGAGAACCTAGACACATAATTTGACTTGTTAAATACCAGGATTTTATTGGGGCCCCCTACCCTCATCATAACAAAGTGCTTCTTCTTGTTGAATTTTTGTCTACGGCTTTCACTATATTCAAGTTAGATGATTTTGGCCACTACATAACAAAATTTGTTCTTTCCTTGCTCAATGTTTTGGTTGTTCACGGACCTACCACTTACGCTCAGACTTGTATTTATCCAGCTTGGTCAATGCAATGAATAAAGAATTGGAGGCTTTGGAGGCCAATCACACTTGGGATTTATCTTTACTTCCACCTAGTCATAAAGTTGTCGAATCCAAGTGGGTTTATAAGGTTAAGTACAGAAAGAATGGTGAAGTTTAGAGTTTGAAGGCTCAATTACTCACAAAGGGATACCATCATATTAAAGATCGCAATTACAAACACACGTTTTCGCTAGTGGCCAATTTTTTACTGCCCGAACCTTGACTGTCATTGCTGCTTGCAGGGGTCGGAATCACCATTAGTTAGATGTTAATAACGCGTTTATTCATGGTTTTATTGATGAAGAAGTATAGATGGATCCTCCCCTTGGTTATTTAAAGGCCTCCCTTGGACAGATGTGTCGTCTTAGACGATTATTGTACAACCTTAAGTAGGTCAGTCACTAGTGGAATATTGAGCTTACCAAGCACCTCATTTCCTTTGGTTTTGTCCAATCTTGACATGATTATTCTCTCTTCAAAAAGGTCACTGGTGGCGTGATTGTTGTTGCCTTAATATATGTAGATGATATGCTTTTTTCTGGAAATGATGAAGTACCCAACAACTCATTAAATGTCTCTCTAGATCGTGCCTTTACAATAAAAGAATTGGGGCTTGCTCGTTACTTCTTAGGGATGGAGATTTGTCGTTCCCAAGATGGAATTTTGCTCAACCAACGCAAATACGTTGTTGATCTCCTTCAAGATTCTAGGTTTTCAAATTGCAAACATGCTCCCTTCCCTATGCAGAGGAACCTTCACCTCAGGATAAATGTTGGAAAGCTCACAACAGAACTTGAGTTTTATTGAGGATTGGTTGGTAACCTCTTGTTCTTAGATATATCTTAAATTGTTAATCAATTGATTCAAATCTCGGCATCTCCACGAGTTCCTCATATGAATGATGTTACATATTTGCTACCGTATCCAAAGGGTGGATCCAATTGCTCTTTGTTTTACCAACAAGCTTTTTTTCTTTCTGTTCGTGCTTATTCTGATGTCGATTGGGATGCTTCCCCATTTTCCAAACGCTCTTTAACCGGTTATTATGTTTTTTTCTAGGTGATTCTCTTGTCTCTTGGAAGACCAAGAAATAGAAAATCGTCTCCAAATCCTCAGCTGAAAGTGAATACCGTAGTATGACCAACAACTAGTAGCGAATTTGCTTTAGATAGTAGGGATTTTGGGTGATCTTCATGTGCCTGTATTTTTTCCTATCCCGTATGTTGTGACAATAAAGCGGTTGAGCACTTGGATGCTATTCCCATCTTTCAGGAGCGCACCAAACACCTTCAAATTGATTGCCATTATGTGAGGAACTTGATGCTTGAAGGATTTCTGTCTACAATTCATGTGGCTTCTCATATGCAGTTAGCTGATATTATGACCGAATCGTTGGGAGCTCAACAACATCAATTATTATCTTGCAACATGGGTAACTTGTTATGCATAGGGTTCATAAGTTGTTAGCATACAATCTAATAAGAAGTTAGTTTAAAGCTAAATAATTGATGATGTCATCATTGTAACCACTTGGTCTAGAAATATTGAAACAGACCGTGTACATACTAAGCTTGGTGAATAAGAAACACGGGCACACGGCTGCAACTAACTCGGTTCTTCTTTTTCCCTACTATGTTTCTCTCAAGTTCTCTTCTTCTAATTGTTTGCTCAGATCTGGTTCTTCTATGGTTTTGGATACAGATTCAGCTTGTATGTTGAGTCTTGACAAGATCAAAGGTCTATGTAGTTGCATCAAATTAATCATCTCTTTACTAAAATTCATATGAACGAATTTGAGTAGAAGTATATATAAGAAAGAAGGAATCAGAACATGGAAACAAAGGATTAAGGCTCTACCTTTTGGTGTTTATAACCCAATCCAGAAGAAGACCAACATATGCCCTTGAGGTTTCATGGAATGGAATTGTGAAGGCTCGTAGGGATCAAGGGATGGTCTAGGCAGAGACGGTGTTGGATGAGAAGAAATGGTGGGATGAGTTAATCTGAGAAGAAAGGTTGCACTGCTATTAGGGGTGGGCACATATTGTGATCCCGGCAGGATTTAAAAAAAAAAGTGAATCATGTCCCGCAAAAATTATGTTGGATGGGACACGGTACGACTCATCCTAATTTTACAAATGTGCCCCCCTGGCGCGCGCGCACACACACAAGATTACATATATACATTGTGTATATGTCTTTGTGTATATATAGGAGAACCCGTAAAATATAAAACATTATAGATCTATATGTGTTACGTCTTTGAAAATCGCAAAATATATAAGAATTTTTTTATTATTTATAATCTGTTTTATTTGATGAACCAGGCTTGTCCCGACCCGCAAGGAATAAGGTCCATGCGGGATTAAAAAAAGAGTAAATTCTGTTCCGGTTTTGTCCCATAAAAATTACGCATGACATGATGTAGAATAACCTTTGTTTCGTCCCGTCCCATCCTGCGCCCACCCCTAACTGTTATGGTAGGGTTAATTTTGGCACGAAAAAAATTGATAGCCTTCCAACCAATTTGGGCTTAATGATGGACATTTTTGAATCTTTTAATTTGAAATGGTCCGCTCGCTTGGTCTCCCTATAAATATTCACATCTAACCCCTAAGAAAATAATCCGATTCAAGAGAGAAGAAGAGCTCTGAAGATCTCCCTGACCCAATCCAGAAGAAGACCAACATATGCCCTTGAGGTTTCATGGAATGGAATTGTGAAGGCTCGTAGGGATCAAGGGATGGTCTAGGCAGAGACGGTGTTGGATGAGAAGAAATGGTGGGATGAGTTAATCTGAGAAGAAAGGTTGCACTGCTATTAGGGGTGGGCACATATTGTGATCCCGGCAGGATTTAAAAAAAAAAGTGAATCATGTCCCGCAAAAATTATGTTGGATGGGACACGGTACGACTCATCCTAATTTTACAAATGTGCCCCCCTGGCGCGCGCGCACACACACAAGATTACATATATACATTGTGTATATGTCTTTGTGTATATATAGGAGAACCCGTAAAATATAAAACATTATAGATCTATATGTGTTACGTCTTTGAAAATCGCAAAATATATAAGAAATTTTTTATTATTTATAATCTGTTTTATTTGATGAACCAGGCTTGTCCCGACCCGCAAGGAATAAGGTCCATGCGGGATTAAAAAAAGAGTAAATTCTGTTCCGGTTTTGTCCCATAAAAATTACGCATGACATGATGTAGAATAACCTTTGTTTCGTCCCGTCCCATCCTGCGCCCACCCCTAACTGTTATGGTAGGGTTAATTTTGGCACGAAAAAAATTGATAGCCTTCCAACCAATTTGGGCTTAATGATGGACATTTTTGAATCTTTTAATTTGAAATGGTCCGCTCGCTTGGTCTCCCTATAAATATTCACATCTAACCCCTAAGAAAATAATCCGATTCAAGAGAGAAGAAGAGCTCTGAAGATCTCCCTGACCCAATCCAGAAGAAGACCAACATATGCCCTTGAGGTTTCATGGAATGGAATTGTGAAGGCTCGTAGGGATCAAGGGATGGTCTAGGCAGAGACGGTGTTGGATGAGAAGAAATGGTGGGATGAGTTAATCTGAGAAGAAAGGTTGCACTGCTATTAGGGGTGGGCACATATTGTGATCCCGGCAGGATTTAAAAAAAAAAGTGAATCATGTCCCGCAAAAATTATGTTGGATGGGACACGGTACGACTCATCCTAATTTTACAAATGTGCCCCCCTGGCGCGCGCGCACACACACAAGATTACATATATACATTGTGTATATGTCTTTGTGTATATATAGGAGAACCCGTAAAATATAAAACATTATAGATCTATATGTGTTACGTCTTTGAAAATCGCAAAATATATAAGAAATTTTTTATTATTTATAATCTGTTTTATTTGATGAACCAGGCTTGTCCCGACCCGCAAGGAATAAGGTCCATGCGGGATTAAAAAAAGAGTAAATTTTGTTCCGGTTTTGTCCCATAAAAATTACGCATGACATGATGTAGAATAACCTTTGTTTCGTCCCGTCCCATCCTGCGCCCACCCCTAACTGTTATGGTAGGGTTAATTTTGGCACGAAAAAAATTGATAGCCTTCCAACCAATTTGGGCTTAATGATGGACATTTTTGAATCTTTTAATTTGAAATGGTCCGCTCGCTTGGTCTCCCTATAAATACTCACATCTAACCCCTAAGAAAATAATCCGATTGAAGAGAGAAGAAGAGCTCTGAAGATCTCCCTGACCTAAAGCCCCGGAATTGAGTTCTTAAGGTCTTCATTAAAATGTTTTGACCCATTGATCGAAATAAACCTGTCGTTATTTATATGACTTTAGAACGAGCAATTTAACAACGCGTTTGATTTAAATATATTGTATATAGCTATGTACTTAATGCTCACAAATTAAAGAATTACGGAGTAGTTATTAAATGGAAAATGATATGTTAATTTAGTGGTATAAAATGTTGACAAAATATAAAGTCATATTTAAACACTTTATGACGTTAGTTATGATTGGATAATCAATTTGTACAATTTGTACAATATAAAGTCATATCTAAACTCGGATGATTAAGACTAGGTATTTTTTCTTGGAATGTGATCAGTTGGTGCTATACTTTCCAACACTATGAATAATATGATCAGTTGGTGCTATACTTTCCAACACTATGAATAATATGATCAGTTGGTGCTATACTTTCCAACACTATGAATAATATGATCAGTTGGTGCTATACTTTCCAACACTATAGGATAATCAATTTGTTCTCTGTCTCTCTGTGTGTGATTTAAGCCATTTTAACTTTTGACACATTTATTTATAAAGTAAAAGTAAAATAATTTATAGTGTAATTACAATACTTATAAAGTGAGCTAATTTTTTTATTTTTTTTTGAGCACAAACAAAACATTTCCATTAATTGTTGCATAAGTCTAATTGAACAATAGTATCAAGCTCATACGGTAACAGACACCCCGCCTCCACCACCCAAGGCTCCGCCGGCATGAACTGTGCTATGCAGTGGGCTGCTCTATTCCCTCCCCGTCGAACGAACATTAGCCTGCAGCTTTGAAACCGAGCTTGCAGCTCTCTGATCAGCGCCACAGTAGCCCCCAGCTGTCCCCTTCCGCTCCATCCGCTGTTCACTTTAGCAACCAGTGTCGAACAGTCCGACTCCACCACCACATGCTCTATATCATGGTGAAGTGCCATTGTCATCCCCCAAGACACTGCTTCTCCCTCCGCCGCCTCCACCCCCGGGCATCCCACACACATTCTAGCAGCTGCAAAACACACCTCCCCTTCATCTCCTCGCGCAATAATCCCCACTCCACACCCCTTCTTGACATGGACGGCTGCATCACAATTAATTTTAATCCAGCCATCCGTCGGTCGAACCCATCGCTCCACCTCCAGCCTTTCCATTCTCCTCCCCCGCTCCTCCCTCTCGCTCGTCGCCCCACCCCTAAGCTCTTCGACCATCAGCCTTGCGTCCTCCATCATCCTCTCCCTGTCAATCGTCACCCCCTCGAAGATTCGTCTATTCCAAGCTCTCCAAATATTCCATATAATACCCAACCACAGTTGCAACCGCTCCTCCGTGAGACGCTCGATCGCTGCCTCCAGCCAACCCTTTACCTCCTTACACCCCTCCCCAATCTCACACAGTTGAGGCTGAAGCTCCCACACTCTATACGCCTCTACACACTCAAACAGCACATGGAACGCAGATTCCCTTCTTCCACACACATCACACAAATCCTCCTCCAAGACCTTCTTATCGCACAATCTCACCTTACACGGCAGGATGTCCCTAGCAACTCTCCATACCATCGCCCTCACTCTAGGGATCGTCTGCAGCTTCCACACCTTGCGCCAGAAACTCCTCCAACCACTCTCCTTGGAGCCTCCTGCCTCCCCCTCCCTTACAAGCTCCTGTTGAAGTGCTACGTGGTATGCGGTCCTCACCGAAAACTCACCTTCCTTTGAGTGGATCCACACTCTCTCATCCTGAACATCATGGTTGGTAAGATGTATCCTTAGAACCACCTCCGCATCGCAAGGATACAACACCTCCCGGACGAAATCCTCCCGCCAGCTTCCCCTCTCCCAATCAATAAGATCCAGAACTCGCAACTCATCAGCTGCACTTGTCGGGTTGCCAACTACCCTAAAACTAGTTGGTCTTGGAATCCACCTATCCTTCCACACACTTATATTAGCCCCATTCCCCACCGTCCACACTAACCCCTCCTCCAAGAGATTCTTCCCTAACCAAATGCTTCGCCACGTATAGCTTGGTCGATGCCCCAAGCTTGCCTCCAAAAAAGAACCATTAGGGAAATATTTCGCTTTAAGGAACCGAGCAACCAGGGACTCCGGTTCGTTAATAATCCTCCACCCTTGCTTGGCCAAAAGAGCCAAATTAAAACTTCGCAAATCACGGAATCCCATCCCTCCGAGCTCCTTTGCAACACAAAGCCTCTTCCAGCTTAACCAATGAATCCTCCTCCTTTCTGTACCATCTCCCCACCAAAATTTAGCCATCAGGCTCTCTATCTCCTTACACACCTCATCCGGCATATAAAAACAAGACATGGTATACACCGGAATTGCTTGGGCCACCGACTTGATCATCACCTCCTTCCCGGCTGCGCTTAGACTAGCTTCCTTCCACCCCTTGAGTTTCTTCCATACTCTCTCCCGAGCATTTGCAAAAATTGCCTTCTTAGACCTTCCAACTATAGTCGGCAATCCCAGGTACTTTTCATGCTTTTGCACCTCCCTTACTTGCATCACTTGTTGAATCTGATTCCTCGTCCCCCCTGGCACATTCTTGCTAAACGATAGCTCAGACTTAGCGAAGTTCACTTGTTGTCCCGACGCTGCTCCATACTTGTGGAGAATAGAAATCAATTCAGTGCTCTGTTGACAAGACGCCTTCGCAAAAATGACGCAATCATCTGCAAAAAACAGGTGAGACACCCTTGGAGCTCCTCTAGCAATCCGAATTCCTTCCAGTCTTCCTTGTTCCTCACTTCTGCGCAACAAACTAGCAAGGCTCTCTGCACATAACAAGAACAGATAAGGAGAAAGTGGATCCCCCTGCCGTAGCCCCCGTGCTGGTCTGAATTCTTGAGTCGGCACCCCCTCCATCAAAACCGCAAACGACACCGAAGAAATGCACTTCATAATCAATGCTGCCCATTGCTCCGAAAATCCCATCTTTTTCATGCTATGCTCAAGAAAAGACCACTCTACTCTATCGTATGCTTTAGCCATGTCCAACTTTAAAGCCATGTATCCCTTCTTGCCTTCCTTAGTCTTCATGTAATGGAACAATTCAAAGGCCGCGATGACATTATCGGTTATCATCCTCCCTGATACAAATGCACTTTGACTCTGCGACACCACCTTATTCAAACACTTCTTCAACCTGTTAGCTAACACCTTTGACACAATCTTATAGAGGACATTACACAAGCTGATAGGTCTCAACTCCTTCATGGATGAAGGCGCTGAAACCTTAGGAATCAGAGTAATGAAGGTGTGGTTCATACCATCCGGGAAAGGAGCACCATTTAGAATATCGATTACCCATTGAGTAACACTAGGCCCAACAATATCCCAGTGCCGTTGGAAGAACAGCGCTGGCATACCATCCGGGCCCGGTGCTTTCGTAGGATGCATCGAAAAGAGCGCAGCACGTACCTCCTCACCCGTGAAGGGCAGCAACAGCTCGTGGTTATCCTCAGCCGACAGTATAGGCTCGATACCTTGAGTAGCCGCTTCAGGGTCAGATCTCACATCAGATTTAAATAATTCTTTGAAATAATCAATTGCCACTTTTGCCATACCCTCATGACTCCTCCATTCTTTCCCCTCATCATCAACCAATTTTGTGACCCTATTTCTCCTTCTGCGCCCATTAGCTTTCATGTGGAAAAATTTTGTATTTCTGTCACCCCACTTAAACTCACTAGCCCGAGCCCTCTGATTCCACATAATCTCCTCTCTCCTTATCAGTTCCGTCTCTCTACTCTCGAGCTCTCTCCTTCTATCAACCCACTCCCCCCTCATTCCTTTTTCATTCATCTGCGCTAGCTCCCTTCTAACCGATCCCAACTCCCGTCCTACATTACCAAAAGACAAGAAGTCCCACTCCTTTAAATCCATCCCACACCTTCTCACCTTCCCTACAATGCCTTCCTCCGCCCTACTACTCCCCGGATTCAACCAGGCATTCCTTACCACATCGATGTACTCTTCATGCTCCATCCACATAACTTCGAATCGGAATGGTCTCTCCCCTTTGGCCCTTTGGCCCTTTGGCGTTCTCCCTCACCTTCACAATCAAGCAATATCGGAACATGGTCTGAGCCTGCTCTCTGTAGATGTCTGATCCGGGCTCTAGGGAAAATCTCAAGCCACCCTTCATTAGCAAAACCCATATCCAAGCGCTCCTGGATAAACCCATCGCCCCTCCTAGCATTATCCCATGTGAATCGATTTCCTTCAAACATGATCTCCCTTAACTCACATTCCTCCATTGCATCCCTAAAATTCATAATGTTATTGAAACTCGACTGCAACCCTCCCACTTTGTCTGCCGCACTCACAACTTGGTTGAAGTCACCAATAATAACCCACGGCTCCCTCACCCTCTCCTTTAGTTTCTTCATAAGCTCAAATGTATACCTCTTCTCATGTTGTTCAGGCCACCCATAAATTCCAGTAAACCTCCAACCCCCAAACATCACTTCTATGTGATGTCTAGTATATGACTCGACCGCCACTGGGACCACATCATCGTTCCACAATAAGCACAAACCACCCGATCTCCCAACACTTTCGATAGCAAAACAGTTTCTAAAGCCCACCATCTTCTTCACCTTGTCCATCCTCCGCTTATCACATTTCGTCTCCATCAGAAACACCAATTTGGGGTCCATTCTTCTCACCAGAGCGGCGAGTTTTTCAACCGCCGGGTCCTTCCCCAATCCCCGGCAGTTGTAGCTTAGGATCATCATTGCGTCCGGCAAGAGAGGTGGTTCACCTCTCCCGCCGATATCTTTGGTTTCTTCGATCCCAAGTTACCATTATCAACCCTACTCTCTTCCACTCCCCCCTCACTGCCCCTCGCCCCTACCTCCCCCTCCTTCCTCTTAACTCCCGATTGAATTTGATCACCCTCACTCCCAACCACCCTCTCCTTCCTCTCCCTCCTCTTCCATGTTTTGACTGTTTTCGCATCCCCCAACCCCTCTCCCTTCCCTTCCTTCATATTTCCTTCACCTCCTCCATCCCTGTTCCTTCCCCCATCTCCCTCCTCCTCCCTCATCTCAACATCTCCGCCATTCACCTTCCCGCCCTCGTCTAGACCTCTTGTGTTCCCTCCCTCCTTTCCTAAATTTCCCACCCTATCTCCCTCGTCACAAACATCATCCCGTCCCACACCATTCCTTTCCCCCACGCCCTTATTGTCCCCCTTCCCCTCTAATCTCACCTCCCTCACCTTAACCGCAAGCTCCGTCGCTTCGCTGATCGGCTCAGTTCCTATCGCCCCGTCCTCCGCCTCCTCCTGTAACTCATCCAGAATTTCCAGCAACGATCTCCTTTGCCCATCAGCTCTTTCGTCAATCTTCTTAACTCCCCCCATCACTCTCTCCTCCCTCCACTTCTTAACCAACTCCCTATCCGGATCCCTTCCCCCCTCCCTACTCATTCCCCCCTTGATTGGTAAAGCCCTCAAGTCATCCCCATATTCATTCTGGAACCCCTCCCTCTCCTCCATCTCACAGTCCCCTTCCATGTGCCCAATCTTTCCACACCTATAGCAGAAATTCGGAAGTCTTTCATACTTGACACTCACCCACATCTTCCTCCCTCCAATCATCATAAAGAACCCCCGAATTAATGGCTTTGTTATATCAATATAAGCCCTTACACGCAGAAACTCACCACTCACCAAGAGATCATCACATTCAGCTTCCACAAAACCACCCAAACAAGCTCCAACCGCCTCCGCCGTCTTCCGATTTATCGCTGCAATAGGGACATCATAAACCCTCACCCAGAACTGAGCATGTGTAAACTTAATCCTTGAAGGTTGCTCAAGACCCGGCACTTTGAGCACTAAGAGAGCTTTATCGAAAGACCATGGTCCGCCTTGTAGCACTTTCTGCACATCATCCTCATTCGCAAATTGGAACAAGAACACATTCTGCTTCACCTCTCTAAAAACAAAACCTTTCTGTAACCGCCATGCACCTTTCATCGTTGCCCTAAGGGCAAACACATTGAACGGTTTATTTGTGATTAGGGATCCCACCAGTGTTGCCGACCCAATCTCCTGACCACCATCCGTGTTGATGAACCCCTCCACCACCGTATTCTCCTTCTCCGTCAGTAAAATATCCTTCCCCTTATCCATGGCAAAAGTGGCAAAATTTTACTTCAAAGACCTAGTAAATCCGATTGCGAAAACGTACCTGAGAACCGGTGTATCTCGCACGCAGCCGGCAAGGAATACCTAGCTCCTACAGCCCTACCGCCGAGGAGGATGCAAGCGTTCGACGGCCACCAAGAGTCACCATCGCTGATCGCCTATAAAGTGAGCTAATAAAATTAGAAAATTGTCATGAAAAAATATTTTGAACAACGTACAATAATTACAATTCACCAATATTTATTGTCTGTAAAACTTAAAATTTTGAAATGGCATGCAAATTTTTCCGATCAGAATAATATATACAAATGTGTAGTTGTGTGTATTCATTTGTATGATTTTGGTTACAATATATAGAGTGATTATAAAATAAGGTAAGATCTGCACAGGATAAGATCAAATCACTAACTAACAAGATTACAAAGATCACATAAGATTACGTTTATCTAATACCCTTTGTAAGCTAAAGGACCCGAAGTGACCAGAAGCTTCCGACGAACAACAGTGAAAAATCGGCCAATAAGTATCTTGGTGAAGATATCCGCAACCTGATCAAAGCGAGAAGATGCGGTCAAGGTGAGGTCGTGATTAAGAGTACCTTTTGGGTACCATAAGATTCATCTGATATGTTGCCAGTAAGATGGCAAGGGATTGTGCATCTGTTGACACACTCGATTGACGACGAAACTGATCGTTGGACGAATGATGATTGATGGGTCAGTCGGGGATCAGTATAGGACAGGTAGTCCAGATATCAATTTGATGACCTGGACTATATTGTAAGTTGCCAACCAGGTCAGGCTAATTATAGGGTCGTTTGATGACTGATGGGTCAGCCAGGGAGGAGATGGGTAATTTGGCCTCCACCATTTTGCAATGCTCAAGGAGGTCATATAAGTACTTCTATTGAGAGAGATGAATGGATGAACCAGAGTACGTAATCTCAACTCTAAGAAATTACGACAGGCGACCAATGTGTTTAAGAGCAAATTGTTGAATCAAAGTCGCGATGAAGCAAGTAATAGTAGCAGAATCAGAGCCAACGACAATATTGTCATCAATATAGAGAAGAACATAAGTGATGGTGGAAGCAAATTGTACAACGTCAAAGAGAGATTTGTTTGAGAAACAAGCCCAAAAACTACAATTGTGGAGATAGAGTAAGAGGTTGTTGAACCATGCACGTGAAGCCTATTTCAAACCATACAAATCCTTATGCAATTTTTAAACGTTGTTAGGAAATTGGGGATCAACAAAATACTTAGGGACGAGACATGTAAACAAATTCATGCAAGTCACCATTAAGAAGGCATTGTTAACATCGAGTTGACGGATATTCCATCGTTGGGAAATAGCGATGCACAATACCACCTGAATTGTTGTAGGCTTGATGATAGGGTTGAAATAATTAAAACAATCAACTCATTCTTCCTGGTGAAACCCTTTGGCAACTAGACACGCCTTATATCATTCAATGCTCCCATCAGACTTTTGCTTGATGCAAAAAATCCATCTATTGCCAACTATCCTGGCCTAAGGAGGATGAAGGATAAGTGACCAAGTTCAATTTGCCATGAGATCATGGATTTAATATTGGATTGCAAAGAGTCAATTTTTAGATTTTGCGGCAGAAGCAAAGGTTGCAGGTTCCTTTTCAGTGAGGAAACACACTAGAGGGGGATGATGAGCAACGGTGAAGATTTCCCTGTCTGAGCTTGGATGGTCGTGGAGTGTTATGACTTATATGCATGCCGGAGGAACCCAAGTTGGTGCTGCTCATGCGAGAGTAAAGAACAGACAGAGCACCCGTCGGTGTGGCCGATGAAGACGGGTTGAGTATGAGGAAGCTCGAGGACGTACAGGGTGTCGGACGAGGGTGAGTTCAAGGCTGGGGAGAGAGGAAAGGCCGACAGGGACACTGCCGGTGAGGGTGGGGACCGAGGCGAAGACATGACTTCTGTAGCAAGGCGAAGGAGACGGGTGGAGGATTATGGTGTCACTTGGGAGGAGGGTGGACTAGGAGTTACAAGAAAGGGGGAGCCTTTATAGGGAAAAGCCTCTTCCTCTTCAGTGAAGATGACCTGAGTTAAGATATAGATTCTCCCAGTAGATAGATGCAAACAAATGTAGCCTTTGTATTTGGAACTGCACCTAAGAAATAAACAAGGATGAGAGCAAAAGGCCATTATGGTGGAGTTTTAAAGTTTAAGATAAGGGTATCAAGTAAACCCAATGGTTTTGAGAAGTATGTAGTCAGGGGATTTGTGTAGAGAATTTAGACGGGGGAGGCATTTTGGAGGAGTGGAGTAATGGTCCGGTTTATAGATATACAACGGTGTGAAAGACATGTTCCCAATCCTTAAAGAGAAGAGTGACATGGGGAATAATAGATAAGCCTTTTTCTCGGACAATCTGATGGCGTCACTCAAGACTCCCATTCTGAGAAGGGGCATCAGGACACTAAATGTGTTGTCCAAGTAAGGGTTTAGGGCAAGGAATTCATTGCCGCCATTTGTTTGATGTTGTTTAATGGTCTTATTCAA
Source organism: Persicaria maculosa (assembly GCA_963922045.1). Classification (NCBI taxonomy): domain Eukaryota; kingdom Viridiplantae; phylum Streptophyta; class Magnoliopsida; order Caryophyllales; family Polygonaceae; genus Persicaria; species Persicaria maculosa. The sequence goes on from OY998254.1 coordinate 22,896,932, forward strand.
TTGAGTTTGCACCATTTTATGAAAGGTTTCAAATGTTTGCACCACATGAGATTTGAGGGATAAGAAGTAAATCCAACAAAATTTAATGTAGTCATCAACAAAATTAACAAAATATTTATTACCATAAATAGATGAGACAAATACAAGACCCCAAACTTCATCATAAATGAAATCAAAACAAGAGGAACTAGACTCGTGTGTGGCAGAGATAGGTAAACGATAACTCTTGCCAAGCTAGCAAGACTCATAGACACTCGGGAGGTGTTTATTGGACACAAGAAAATGAAATTTCATAATATGAATCTTGAGTATAGCAACATGTGGATGCACAAGCCGATTGTGCCAGCCTTGATGTGTGGTTCAGCAAGACAATATGGCATGAGGAAAACTGGAAGGTAGGAGGCGATAGAGTCTATCTTCAAAGGTTCTCTTTAGCACCGTTCGACCCTGTAAGTCCTTCACAAAACAACACTTAGCATGTAACTCAATTAAAACATCATTGTCTCTTGTAAGAGACATTTCATTCAACAAATTCTTAGCAATTTGAGGCACTATAAGAACATGTTGCAGAGATAAAGAGGAACGATTAATGAAAGTACAACCAATATGAGTAATGGGATAAATTTACCATCACCAAAAGCAAGATGATCAGTATGCGGCATATTCAAAACTAATAGATAAGTTACTTAAATGGTTGGTGTCATGGTGAGAAGCATCAGTGTCCACAAAACACGAGGGATCATCCCCGAAAGACCTGGTTGCAACATGGTTGGCAGACTTTGGAGAATAGGTGGGCAGAAAAAGGGTGGCATCAAATCAATTGAAATAATTATTTGCCGAATGTCCAGTGCGATCTCAGAGTTGGCAGACGAGACGAGAGAAAGATTGTCGATGGTTGGTGGTGTCATTAGAGGAATCATAGGAGGCATAATGACGTTGCTAGTGCTAGTGGGTGGAACAAATTCATCATGAAGCCTCTCTTCTTCATGGAGAAGAAGGTTGGTTAACTTGTCAGGAAAACAAGCTCAACACAAACATTGGTGGTTGCCTTGAAGACGCCATATGATACATCAAGACCATGGAGTAGCGAAGAGACGAGGTCATCTTCTTGAACAAAGTATTGCCATTCACTAAGTGCATCTATATGGCTCATTTCTTCTTGATATAATCAAACATAGACATAGATCCTTTTGACAAATTTTAAAGTTGACCCTGCAGATTCATCAGGCGAGCACGAGTTTGAGACTGAAACATGAAAGAGTTCATTGTCCATGTAGAGAAGCTTATGAGAGAGAGTAGAGCGCAACAAAACAAAGATAAAACGATTAGCTTTCCACCAACCAGTGTACTCGACAGAGGGATCAACACCATCTTTTGGAGTAAGTTTGGGCTTCAGGAGCACATAAGAGTCAAGGTCTTAGGCTTCAAGGGTTGATAGAATGACATTATGCCATGAGTAAAAGTTGGTACAATCAAGTTTGATAGAAAGATTGAAAAAGTGCATATGTGTGGTGCTACCAGTACAGTGCAGATGAGGAGGATGTTGTTGGACTGGGAAGTAGACATGATGATTGGCTAGGAGAAGGGCGTTGTTTGTTGGGCGTGAAGATATATTTTTTTTTCCAAAAGGAAAGACGGTGCTCTCTGCGCTTCGAACACACTTTATTAGAAAATTGAAAAACACTACGTAGTCAGCAAACGAGAGATAGCCCAACCCTTAACATCTTCATGCATAACAGATAAAATACTCTAAAGCTGTAACACCCCGTCCCACATCGGATATCATAAGAATGTTAGGAGTGATTTATAAGTGATTCAATCCCTACTCATGTCACAAGAGCTCTTCCTTTTCAGGCTCCAAGTGAGTACGGACATGATAAGGCTAGGTGGCATGGGATGGCGCCTCTTAAGACCCCGGGTCTTAAAGATGGTATCAAAGCTGACTCCAGGCTTGGAGGTGCACCGACAGTATGCTCGGGTATGCTCCTCTCGGAGGGCAGTCCCTTGGGCCTAACGGGGTCGTTAGTGCTTTAAGTGAGGGAGGTTGTAACACCCCATCCCACATCGAATAGAATAAGAATGTTAGGAGTGATTTATAAGTGATTCAAACCCTACTCATGTCACAAGAGCTCTTCCATTTCAGGCTCCAAGTGAGGACAAGAGACCTGAGAGGGCTAGGTGGCATGGGCTGGCGCCTCTTAAGACTCCGAGTCTTACACAAGTGGGTCAAGCAGTACAATCAATCCAATGTTGTAATCATACGCTAAACTAGCAAGGTGATTTGCGACATGATTTGCTTCGCGAAACACGTGACAAAACTGGATATTCAAGTCTCTTTGAATCAAGTCTTGGCACTTACTGAAAAGACTAGCCACTGAGTGGCCTTGTAGAGTCTCTTTCCCTAGGATGGTTGCTACAAGATGTGAATCTGTTTCCAAAATCACATTTATGTAGCCTCCATCGCAAGTGAGCATTAGTCCTTGTACCACACTCCAAAGCTCTGCCTTGGGGACTGTACAACGGCTCCATCGGTGGCCCATCCATCTAGTGGCTTCTCCGAAGCAATCCTGGCCTCTTTTCTGCATCCCTCTCTTGTCGGCTTCAGCTGCCTATTCATGCTTCTTCTGTATTCATCAACCTAAGGGATTATGAAGGTTCTCTTGTACCCATGTCAGCCTTGACTATTGAATAATTTCTAGATTCACCAAATTGTTTTTGCAAACATATCTCTCCAAGCAATATTGTTAATACAAATAGAAGAGTTAAGGATATTACTTCGAATTCACCCGATAAATGTATCCGTGAAGAACGTCCTCTCATACCTTACCACATTCAGCTTGTCCCACACTTGGCGTGCTTCCTTGCAATCTCTAAATAGGTGTATCAGCGATTCTTCATGTTCACGGCAACCAGTGCTGGAAGCTTTCATAGGCGAGTGGGGGCCATGGCCACCCCGGCAGAAATTTTATTTTAATAATATGTGTATATATGTGTTACAGACTTACGGAGTATGGATTCACTCATTCACTTCTTTCAATTTTCAATTCGGTCGGTGCAACTGTGCAAGCAACCGCATCAACATAATGCTCTTTTACCTTTTTTTGAAAAAAAATTATTAGATTGTTCAATAGCCCACGTTGGCTAGTTTGTTATTTTTTTATAAAAAAAACGTTAGATTTCTTTTTTTTTAAAATTATTTTTAGAACATTTAGATTTCTCCACCTTAAGATTTTATTTAGTTGACAAAAAGAAAAAGATTTTTATTTTTAACTTCCATATTTTTAATATCTCAACCACTTAATATCATACCTCTTAATTGAATTGAAAAGAATAAATATCTCTTAAATCCTAATTCAAACCCTAATTCATACGGTGGAACACTTGAATATCTCAAAAATCCTAATTCAAAATGAAGAGGATGAAAACCATTGATTCGTTCTTCAAAAGAAAACAAGAAGGAACATCTACAAATCCTCCAATAGAAGTCAACGCTACTGCTACTGCTGCTCCATTAAGCTTTCCTGTCGACGCTACCGTTTTCGAACCTCCTGCTAATCCTCCAAGAACTGATCTAGAAGTTGTGGCACCCGAGAATCCATACATTCGAGTAGACTCAATTGTTGAGCAGGAACAACCTCAACTCAATGTCGATGGCACTAATATAGAAAGGGATCCTGGTAAGCGTCCATATATGTGGGATTATCCGGTCAACAAGATCGATGAGATTAGACGTGCTTATTTGAATTTTGGACCTTATCAAATTCATCTTGAATGTTTTCCAATGTCAGATTCAGGAAAGAATCGAGTTCATCGATTTCAAGCATCATGGTACACAAAGTTTTCTTCATGGATTGAATATTCCCCCTCTACTGATGCAGCATATTGTTTACCTTGCTATTTGTTCACAATGAAGCCAATTCAACGACCTGGGTGGGATGTATTTTGTGTGAAAGGATTTCGAAATTGGAAGAAGGTGAATGATGGGAAAAGATGTGCATTTTTAAATCATATCGGGGAGGATCCCTTCTCACCTTATAATGTGGCCGTGCAAGCTTGTGATGATTTGTTAAAGCAATCAAGACATATCGAAAAAGTGATCTATGCGCAAACACGGGAGCAGATTTTAAACAATCAGCTGCGAGTGAAAACTTCTATTGATGTTGTTCGTTACCTAGCAAGACAGGGATGTGCTTTTTGAGGCCACGATGAAACTTTGGAGTCAAAAAATCCAGGTAAGTTTCTTGAGTTGATCAAACTTTTGGCTGCATATAATGAAAAGGTTGCACAAACTGTTTTAGAGAATGCTCCTAAACATGCCAAGTACACATCCCCTCTAATTCAAAAGGAAATTTTACAAGTAATGGCAAGCAAAGTGAGGAGTAAGATTCGTGAAGATATTGAGGATTCGAAGTACTGTATCATTGTTGATGAAGCCCGTGATGAGTCTAAAAGAGAACAAATGGCTCTTGTTTTGAGATTTGTCAATAGAGATGGTGTTATAGAAGAGCGATTCTTCGATCTCTCTCATGTTAAAGACACTTCAGCAGCAACTCTAAAGAATGAAATTTGTGTCATTCTTTCTCGTCATTCACTTGATGTACAAAATATTCGCGGACAAGGGTATGATGGAGCTAGCAATATGCGTGGAGAGTGGAAAGGATTGCAGGCTTTGTTTCTTAATGATTGTCCATTTGCGTACTATGTGCATTGCTTTGCTCAAAGATTGTAGTTGGCCCTAGTTGCTGCATCTCGTGAGGTAATTCCTGTCCATCAGTTCTTCTCCAATTTGAGTTGTATTATCAATGTTGTTGCATCTTCTTGTAAACGTCATGATCAATTACAAGATGCTCAAGTAGAAGAACTTGCTCATTTGTTATCTATTGGTGAACTTGAAAGTGGAAAGGGAGCAAATCAGGTTGGCACATTAACAAGACCATGTGACACTCGATGGAGTTCACACTTTCATTCTCTTTGCAGCTTAATGCGGCTATTTGGTCCAACTATTATAGTGCTTGAAAAAATTGAGAAAGAAAGCTCAACCTATCAGCAAAGAGGGGATGCTAATGCAGCTAGCAAAATGATCACTTCATTTGAGTTTGTTTTTGTTATGCATCTGATGAAGGAGATTATGGGTATGACAAATGGTCTTTGTTTAGCCTTGCAGCAAAAGAATCAAGACATATCAAATGCTATGCATTTGGTTTCAGATACAAAGAAAATGATTCAAATTTTTAGAGAAGATGGATGGGTCACCTTTCTTAACCAAGTTGTTTCATTCTCTAAAAAATTTGAAATTGATGTTCCTTGCATAGATGCCCCTTATTTTGAAGGGCGGAGCCTTCGTCGACAAAGTGATGTTACATTAGAGCACCATTTTCACTTTGATATATTTGTTGCTGCAATAGATGCTCAGATGCAGGAACTTGATTGCAGGTTTGGTGAGTCTGTTGTAGAGCTTTTAACTCTTAGCAGTTCTTTGGATCCAAGAAATTCATACAAGTCCTTCAATATTGATGCAATCTGTTTACTCGTGGACAAATATTACCCATGTGCTTTAGAGCACCATTTTCACTTTGATATATCAGTTGATCTCTTTTCAGATTGATGTGCAGAATCATCCGGTCTTGCAGTCATTGTCATCTATTCAAGAGTTATGCATGAAGTTGGTGGAGACAGAGAGGGGAACCAGATATTATCTATTTGATAGATTGGTTCGCCTTGTTTTGACTCTTCCGGTGTCTACTGCTACTAGTGAAAGGGCATTTTCAGCAATGAAAATCATCAAAACAAGGTTGAGAAACAAGATGGAAGATGATTTTTTGGCAGATAACTTAGTTGTTTACATTGAAAGGGAAATGGTTAAGACCTTTACATCAGATGATATTTTAGATGAATTTATTTCTATGAAAGAACGTAGAGTACTATTTAGATAGAATTCGCTATAATTTAGTTTTTATATGGAGTTTTGGCATCAAGTCCCCTCCTATATGTGTAATTTTTTTTTAGTATAAATGAAAAAGGCATAGGGATGAGCCTCCTAGCTTGACTAGGTTCCAAACCCTAAAAAACAAATTTGGGCCCTGCACAACTTTTGTCCAGGTTCCGCCACTGACGGCAACTCTCGTACCTCGGGGAAGTGGCTAGATATCTCCGGACCCTCTCAAGGTTGGTAAGGATCACCCATTTAACAAACTTCAAAGCAAAATAGCACACCTGCTCCTGCACCTTTATCTTCTAGGTTGATTTATACACCTGCTGGTCAACTGAGCACACGTCCTTGCTACCCTGGATAAGGTCGTACGCATAGCTCATTGAGTAATTACCATTGGCGCTAGGATCCCAAGCCATCAGATCCCCCATTCCCTTCCGCACATTGAAGCTAGACAGAGTAATAGAGGTTTCCTTAGACAGAACCCTGGCTAACCAAGCTCAATCCCAATAGCCCTCCTCAAGCCACAAATTAAATCTGCCACCATCAACCCTTAGTCCTCTTGAGGGACGTTACAAATAGTATGTTGAAACAAAGGATTTCTTCCGCTCACCTGTCAGTCCAGAAGAATATATCTTTGCCTTGTCCAAGAACATGTCTGATCCCTTTTGACACCTCCTCTTTCATCCCAATTTGTATACTCCCCCACATATGCGACAACTCAGCAACGATGGTTCCCTTGCCTCAAGTGTACTTGTTGCGCAAGGCCTTCACCCAAACCGGGCTATTGATAGCACGAATTTGGATAGGCATATTAGGATGCATTTAGTATGATTTAGATGTGCATAATGCATAGTTTAAGCTAGATTTGCATTTATACTTGTTTTGGTGGTATAGTCGGAATCTACACGCTTTTATGGATTATTTCAGGTATGTGTGAATCAGACGAGGAATGAAGAAGCTCATGGATGAAGGAAGAGTGAAGAAGAGGAGGAAAAGTGAAGAGCACCGGAGTGGAATCGAAGTTAGAGAGCCTAAGTGAAGAACAAGTCAGCAGAAGTTGTCGTCAGATAAGCTGAACTTGCAACGCACTTTCTGGAGGTCTCGGTTGTCTGATTGACTATTAAAAGCATGAGTTGGAAAGCTCTCTCAGAGATCTACAACTTTCGTGCTGACATTGAGACCAGATTCAAAACGTAAAAATCATTGTGAACAGTAAAGCCGCCCCACGACCAAGTTAGCCGCCCCGTGGCTCGTAACTCAGAGAATGATTTCGCAAATCGCTGGGCGCATCGCGGCCTGGGTTGGCTGCCCCGCAGCTTCTGCTGAAACGTCGAATCTAAGTAATGGACGTTTTATCTCTTTAATTAGGTTTTTAGAATTATTATTTGGCCGACTCTTTTGAAGCTTTTTAAAGACGTTTTAGGGTTTTTTTAATGATCTAATTCCTTAGTTTATGTACTTTGAGATTATCAATTGAGAGAACTCTAGAGAGGAGCCTCGATGTCCATGGAGTGCTAAACTCTTACGTTTTATCTAGGAATCGAAGCTTTGGTTTGATAAAGTTGTGAGATTTCTATTCTTGTTCTATTCCTATTGATTCGTATTGATTCTTTGGAGAATATTGTTAATTTCTTTTAGTCTGCACAACTAGTTGATATTATTGCTATGATTTTGTAGATTCATCATAGCAAACTTTAATCCATAGTAACAATCATGCCTTTTTAGGACTCGTAGGACTAAACTGGTATGTAGACGATCAATTATATGTTGAATACTGACTCGTAGCTTGGGGTTGCATGTATCCTAATTAATCATTAATCTTAATGCTACTATTAGGTTGAATCTTAACCATTTTAGGGTTATCTAATTAGTAAGTGTTACTAGGACTCGTAGGAATAGTAATTTACACAAGATTAGGACAAGAACAATAATAATATGAAAAGAGAATTTGAAAAAGAATCGAGGAGCAACTAGTCAAATTACAGTGGATATTTATAGATGAAACTATTTTCTCAATTGTTATCTCTACTAACTTGTTTATAGTTTATTTTCTTTACTTCAATCATCAAAACCATCCCTTTTCTGCTAATTAGTAAATATACATTACTTATGAATACTTGATTCTCTGTGGGATCGACCTCTTACTTGCTTACTATACTAGTTTGTAGGTTTGATTTTTACTTTTGATAGGAACAACGACAGTTACCTCCTATCAGCTATCCTCCATAAGGAACCTCCACGCAATTTTCCCAACCAGCCACATTCATGTCATGTGCATATCGGATCGCCAACTAGTGAAGCTCCTTGGGCTTATAAATATCTTTCCATGCCAAAAAACGCAATTTACATGCCCCTTCCATTTTACCCTAAAGGAACCGTCTGCAAACCCGATCAATCTCTTTGCATGTTGTTTTTGGAAACAACATCGAACTCATCGTGTAAACCGGAATAACAATCAGAATGGATCTAGTGAAAGTGACTCTACCAGCGAAACTAAGAGTCTTACTCTTCCATATAAGCCTGCCATTAATCTTTTAGAAAGTGGCTTTCGAGGCCCTTTCGTGCAGATGGGCATCCCTAAATAGTTGCACAAGTTTGAAGTCATCCTAATACCACTGATCCGATTGATATCCGTCTTGAGCTCCTTCGGGACATTCGACAAAACAAAAATCTTGGATTTATCCTTGATAATTCTCTGACCCGACACACTACATAACATCTCAATAGCACTGATGACCACATTTATCTGCTTTGTCGATAAATGTGAAAAGCAAACCTGACCACCTGTCAGATGAAGGCCTCATGTACGTGCTTGGCTTCCCTGCGACCCACAGACCTTGACACTTGCCTCTTCCATGGTGGTTGGTTTAACATTATCGTTCTTGCTAGCACTTCTAGTCTCCTCATTCAGTTAATCTTCGTCCCCACCAAGCCTGACAATGCCCTCGGTCACACCCTCCATGGTAATAGCTCCACATACATCGGGCATCCTCTACTCTCACGTTCAGCTGGTTCAAATTGATTCCAGACTCTAGAGCTTTAGAAATATCTATCCGCCTTCTCCTCCATCCCCTCCTCACCTTCTGGGCTTCTTTCCTCATCTTAACTTGTTTCTTTTCATCTTCACCCCTTTCAGCTCCTCCTCCCTTCTGTTATCCTTCTCACTAAAGTACGGTTATCACCTCCATGTTGGTGGTCTTATCAACTCTCTACACACTACCCTTCTTCCCCTTCGTAGCCTCCTCTTCGATTTTATTCTCTTTGATAGCTTCCGTTTCCATATTCTGCCCCTAACCCCTCCTTGCAATCGTCGTCTCTTCCCCTTCGCTCAACACCTCAAACGAATTCTTCTTCTGAGTAGCTTGTCCTTCTCCTTCCCGGGCTTTATTCCTCCCATTGTTAGTCATATTAACTTCCTGATTAGCTCCTACCATTCTACAATATTGATTCTCCCCTACTGTTGCTTCGTTTGTAACCTTACCCTTAGAGCGCTCATCTTTTTTCTCGGGTACATCGTAGAACCATATCTAGCCTCACCGACCCCATTTGGGCTTCCCACGTGGTCTTTCTTTCTCCCTATTTTGCAAGCTAGTCTTCTCCACATTCATCTCCTCTCCTCCCTCCTGAGTCGAGTTGGGCTTTTGAATGAAGCTACACTGAGACACATAATGCCCATATCGGCTGCACCTATAGTAGATTGTTTGTAAGCCTTCATACTCGATCGAGCACCTTCTCCCATGTATAATAATCATTCTCTTCAAAGGTCTGCTAAGATAAAATTTTACGCACACCCATGCAAATCTTCCCCTATTCGTGAAGAGTCTTTGGATTAATCAATATGGGTCTACCCACCCCTGTAGCCATGTTCCAGAGCACCGTTTCTTCACACCATTGCATCGAAATTTTAGCGATTCGAATCCATATGGGGGTCGAGTTGATAGCGTCCAGAGTCGAGAACTCCAGAGACCACCACTTCATGATTAGACACCTCCCAAAGACATACCATGGACCACATGTGAGCACGTTCCTCATTTCATTTTCATTCTCAAATTTGGCCCCGAAGAAACCATTAGGGAGATCGATTATCTGCATATTATCTCCAAACTTCCACATCTCCCTTATTTTTCTTTCCATCACAGGAAAGGAAACTTGATAGGCTAAAACCTTGAAGACAATGGTGTTCCTCCACACTTCCTCCGATGCTCTTTCAACTCCCTGGCCAACGTGATCATCAAATCGCCTTCTGGGTCGTTTGGGAACGAGGTTGTTAATTATCTTCCTTTCCAAACACTGCCTGTCCAAAATGACCCTCTGTTGCTTCGCCTATCCAGAAGGACTCTCTGTTATGTCGATCATCAACTCTTCGGGATCCATTCGCTCTGTTAATGACACTGCTCTTCCTCATCACAAACGTTATCAAGAGGTCCTTCGGAAGATTCACTTGATTCTCACCCCTCCCCCCTCTGCCATAGGCAAATCCTGTTGCTCAACGGTCTTTTTCGAACCCAATCGCGATAGTGGAGGGTCCTCGGCCAGGGTCGGCGGCCTAATTAACCTCCTTGGTTGCCGATCTCGAAGAAACACAAGTCAATGACAGAATTAGGGCACTGACCAACGAGACTTTCTCGCTCTGGAATCTTTCTCACTCTAGAGTTTTTCAGGCGTGATGATATTGTATATGTATAATAAGCTACATAGTCAGCATATAGAAATAACTTCGAATAATTAATGGGATGAAAGCTCAAGAAACGAACATTCAATCATTAAAAATCTCAAGCAAATAATTGACATAACAAAATACAACAATTTCGTGGAGTATATTTGATACGTCATAAGTTAAAGAGTTTTCATAAATGGGGTTAACTAGTACAATTAGTAATGTTATAAAAATTACAGATAATAACTTATCAACTAGAACACAACTAAGGTTAATGAGGAATATGCAAATATAACATGAACTCCTAATCCACATATAGTAGCAAAAATATAAAGAAAAAAAATGATCAAATGGGAAAAACGAATTCAAATGACTTATGTTTTAAACTAAGCTTGATGGGACGTCATTCTGGGACAACGAAAATTTACAATCGGATTATAGATATGGGATCAGGAAGGAAATTGTATCTTTATAAAGGGTGCAAGTATCCCACAATATGATCGGTTATTAAAATTGATGCCACAAATTTGAGAACCATAAATCATTAGAACTCAATATCCAAAACATAAAAATAGATTGTGACATCCTTTGCATTATTAATTTACTTGAGGATTTTTTAAAATACCAAATTGAGAAGTACTTTGAAATGATTATTTCTGATTTCCCTGGATCCATGTCATTTTTAAGCAGTCCACACATTCGCTATGTATCTAGGAAATTAATAGTGTAGCATATATATATTGACTTGGATGAAAGTTTCATTAACCCTGTACGTGATAGATTTAAAACTATATGTTGCTCTAGAATATACAACTAATTGTGCATGTCCTAATTGCTTTTGGTTTTCAAAAAAATAAAAAAAATCACTGATAGATATCTTCGGTCATAATTCCTTGGCTTATTTGAACATTCCACATTCCCACACATGAAATTACCTGACTAGCTAGTTTGAAATATGACTATATCAACTGTTTGAAGTCATTCAAGAAATATTGCATGAAATTGCATTATAAATAGGTTGACAATGTGACTAAATCAATCGATTGAATTGAAGTCATACATCAATTTGCATGGCTAGCTAGCTTGAAAACTACTAGGAAATACACATATTTATATATATACTGCATAAAATAAGACTCAACTAGCTAGCTTCATAAATGCATAACGTTAGCCTGAATTTTTTAAAGGCATCAACATCTCCTGGAATTTTATTTTGAGTTCTTATTGTTGTGAGTTATAGAACATTATTTCGCGAGATTATCATGAATATTGTTAGTACATTTAATTTATTGCGCTCTGAAAAAAAAACTCATGGATTATTTGCTGAAGGAAGAGGCCGTCTATCTCTGCGTATAAAAATATTATAGCTAGTTGTTATACTACCTCTATTCAGAAATAGATGTCATTATCTTTTTTGACACGTTTTTAAGGAGCCTAAAACTATATAAAATATTAACTTTTTAAATAATTTTTTTAATAATATGATACTTATTATTAATAAGTATTTATATTATATTACAAAATTACAACAAAATTGATATTTTATATAGTTTTTAGCTCATTAAAAAACGTGCCAAAAAGTCAAATGACATCTATTTCTGAACGGATGTAGTATACTCCTTCCGTTCCAAAATAGATGGCCTTTTGCTTTTTGACACGTTTTTTAAGGAGCGAAAAACTCTATAAAATATTAATTTTTTAATTAAAGTTTTTATACTATTTGATACTTATTACTAATAAGTACTACCTCCGTTACAAAATACACGGGCTTTTACTTTTCGGCACGTTTTTTAAGGAGCAAAAAACTCTATAAAATATTTTTTAATTAACTTGTTTATATAATTTAATACTTATTAGTAATAAGTATCAAATTATGTAAAAAAATTAATTAAAAAATTAATATTTTATATAGTTTTTCACTCGTTAAAAAACGTGCCAAAAAATAAAAGTCCATCTATTTTGCAACAGAGGGAATATCTAATTATTTATAAAAAATAATAATTAAAAACAAATATTATATAGAGTTTTTCGATCTTTAAAAAGCGTGTCGAAAAGTAAAAGATCATATATTTTGGAACTGAAGGAGTATATTAATGCTTGCATTACATATGTTGATGCAACTAGTCGCCTCCTGCATTATTTTATGTGTGTTGTGTATATTATAATTAATAGGACAACTAGCTAGCTGATCATAAATATTGTATATAGTAAATTAACGCTAGTGTGCAATTTCTAAGGCATCAACATCTCCTGCATTGTTTGCTCAAAGAAGAGGCCGTCAATGAAACTTTCATCGAAGTAGCCTTGACTAGAACTAGAAGTTAACACCAGCTCGTTGTTGTTATACTCGCTGAATGGCTGCAGGCCCCAGAAATCGTCGTCCTCGAGTAATGCCCGGCTTAAATCATCTATCATGATCGGAGTCTGTTGGTCGACCGATTCGCTCTCATGATATGGACTTATAATTAGAGATGACATCTCTGCAAAGAGCTCAGATGAGTTCAACATCTCTTCCAGACCTCCATCATCGAGACTCGATGTTGAGATCTCGAATGGGGAGCTTCTTGAGATGTCGCTGCTGGAAGTAGTGGTTGATGAGGGCGCCAATTCTTCCCATGAGCTTAATGGGCAGCTCTCCAGGATTTGAATATCCCCACATAACACTATTGGATTCTTTCGGCATGTGTCGTATTCAGCGATGTGATCATCGATCGATAGTTTGGTGTTCCTTGTGTTGTTTCCGGGTTTTTTGGGTCGGATCACCCTCTTCTTCAGGTGGGTGTGCCAGTGGTTCTTGATCTCGTTGTCGGATCTTCCCTTTAGCTTCGATGCTATCATTGCCCACCTGCATTAGTGTGTATGTACGTCGCCAGATAACATAATAGTTTAAACTTTTGTGATGGAAGTTAACAGAGACTGTTCATATAAATAGAATACGTACTTGTTACCATGTTGTTGATGTAGCTGAAGGATGAGATCCTCTTCAAATTTGGTGTAGTTTCCATGCTTGAGATCCGGCCTCAAGTAGTTCATCCATCGAAGCCTACAACTCTTTCCACATCTCTTTAGACCTGCACACATTGATTGATTCACAAACTATGTTATATACTAATTAATGAAAGATGGTTGCATTCAAGCTTTGAAGCTATATATATAGATTGATGATCTAGCTACGTACTTACCGGCAACCCTTGGAAGCTCCCTCCAGTTTCCATGGCCATAGTTGAAGATATGAGCTCTGAGTATCTCGTCTTCTTCGGAGCTCCATGCCCCCTTCTTGATCCCATTCTTGTCAAACGACGGCGTTCGAACCATCGATCTCGATCGTACGTACGTTTCAGGTGTTGGTTTGTTTAATATGGTTTCCTCAGCCTTTGTTAGGGTCTGAATCTCCTCAATCGGCTTAATTATCTTGTACGTTTGTGAGGAAAAATTTGATGGAGGGAAGGATATTTATAAGGGTCAGTTTACAAAACCACTCCTCTTATAATATAACCTTATGAAGGCAAAACTTTGAAAGGCAAAGGAATGAAAACCATGCAAAGGGGAGTGGACCCCACAATTCTAATGTAAATGAATAAAAGGGGGAGACCCCACAATTCTACAAGTCACGACGCAAAATCCAAATTATTTACTCAGAAAATTCATCGTTGAACGAACATAAAAAAGGAAAAGAAAAAAGATGAATCTGAAAAGTGAAGTGTAGAGAGGAGACGATGACCCTCATATTCTCATTTCTCAAGTCAAAAGTCATTTTTCAATAAAAGAAAAGGGAGACAGGGGATGGCCCACAGAGTGGCCCCACACCCTCAAAGACCCCAGTCCAGTCCAAGACCAAGAATGAAATGAAGATGCCTTCGAAATCTCGCGCTGTTTTCCTAGAAGTTAAACGTTAAACCTCTGCACATAAACAATAGAATATATAAACTGTTCAACGATCATCGTCATCGATACTACCGAGTTATTATTTCTAAATAATGCATCTTCTACATTAACTCAAAACCAGAATAGGAAAAGACCAGCTTTATTTATTTCGTATTTTACAAATAACTAAATATTTTAATATTATATATTGCCAGTGATGGCATAAAGATGGTAGCATTTGCTAATTATTCATCATCAAAACTGGGAAAATGCATAGCTCAACATTTAAGAAGATGATAAAAAAAAAAAATGGATATACCTCGAAAAGGAAAAGGATAGAGAAATTACTGGAATCATTTTCATTAAAATTAATTTTGATAGTTTTTTCATATTTGATGATGCAGAATTGCAAATTGTTCTTCTATTTAGATGACAGATGTTTTTTTTTTTCAGCGAGGAATTTATTTTTCAAAATATTCACTAAAAAATAATTAATTAACAAAATATTCAATCTTTAAAAAATATTTACACAAATATTCATTTTTTGCAGATTTTTCAGAAAAACACGGTCTTATTCATTAGGCATAAAATCTAAAATCGAAAAAAAGGAAGAAAAAAAAAACCAACAAAAGAGACGCGGTCCTGACCGCGTCTCTGATTTTTATTTTTATTTTTTTGGGAAATTGAAACAGGTCGAGAGAGAGGAGGCGCGGGTGAGGGTGACGGAGGCGGCGCGGGTGGGGGCGCAGGGTGGAGCGGAGCAGAAAAGCGGAGCGGAGGAGTTGGCGGGCGAGGGCCGAAGAGGGAGGCTGGAGGAGATGGTGGGCGAGGCCCGGAGAGGAAGACGAAGGAGATCTCTGGGCGAGACACGCACAGATCTCCGGCGCCGTGCTCCCTCATCTCCGCCGGCGGCTTCCTTTGCCCTAGATCTCACCTCCGACCTCTCTCTCTCTGGCTGTGCCGTCTCCGCGCCCTCACCCGCGCCGCCTCCCTCACCCGCGTCGCCTGGGCTTCCTCTCACCTCCGACCTCTCTCTCTGTCTCTTTCAATTCCCCCCCAAATAACCCTCAGTTCATCTCCGGTGGCGGCCTCCTTTCCTCTCTCTCCTGCGCTCCGCTCCTCCCTGCGCCCCCACCCGCGCCGCCTCCCTCACCCTCACCTGCGCCTCCTCTCTCTCCTGCGCTCCGGCCTCTCTCTCGACCTGTTTCAATTTCCCCAAAAATAACAAAAAAAAAAATCAGAGACGCGGTCCTAGTCTCTTTTGTTGGTTTTTTTTCTTCCTTTTTTTCGATTTTAGATTTTATCCCTAATGAATAAGACGCGCTTCTAGACCGCGTTTTTCTGAAAAATCTGCAAAAAATGAATATTTGTGTAAATATTTTTAAAGATTGAATATTTTGTTAATTAATTATTTTTTAGTGAATATTTTGAAAAAAAAATTCTTCAGCGAGACTTTGGGCTCTCAGATGGTGAAAAATTAATTTGTTTTCCTTTGGATTTTTTTTTTTGAGAAAATTGGATGAACAAAAGGTGATTTTAATATTTGATCGACTCCATAGTAAATCTTACAATTTTATAGGCATTTCACTATATGGTATCGATCACTTTTTTTTAATCAATATATTATTACTATTTTATTCTTAAAAACAATTTTTCATTTTGTAAAAAAAAAAGTTGACATGGATAAAATGTGATGAGGATAAAGTACTTAAAAAATAATATTATAACCTAAGGCAAGATTTTAAGGTAAAAAGAGGGGTACTACTTTATCTCTTAGAGAGAAAAAAATATCAAATCTTTGCAGAGAATTTTTTTTCTAATTAATATTCATTTTTTAAATAAAAAATTAATGAAATATTTATTGATTAAAATTTATGATCAAAATAATTTATTTTTTTCGGAGAACAAAAAACACAGATTAAAAGAAAAAAAAATTAACATAAAACGATAAGAAGAGAGACACGCGATAGTATCGCTGTTCAAAATTTGGTTCAAACCAAAATTTTGAATCGAACCGAGTCATCTAAATCATAACTAAACCAAACCTAAGATATTAGGTTCGGTTTTCGGTTCTCAATTTCGAAAAATTCAGTTTTAGATTCAGTTTAGTTTAGTTTATTTTTTTCTTCAAGCCTAATTTTTATGAATTTAAATAAAAAAATTATATGACATTCTTTAGGTTCAATCAATTTTCATTAAAAAAAAGTTATGATTCATTATAAGATATTATGTATAATTTTAAGAAATTTTCTATAACTTAATTTTTTTTAAATTTAACATTTTATTATTTTTTATAATTAATTGTCAATCAAGTTCATATAGATTCAAAAGTTGAATTAAACCTAAATAAAACGAATCTAAGCCGAACCGAACCTAAGGTGTTAAGTTCGATTTTCGGTTCGGTTTGGCCCGATTTTGAATTTCTAAAAATTCAATTTTAGGTTCGGTTTGGCCCGATTTTGAACTGATGAGTGGCCCTATCGGATGGGTACTTTCAAACTTAATTTTGATGGTTCATCTCTCCTGAATAACGATAGCATAGAAGGTTTTGTTATTTAGGATTAGGATGGTAGACCGCTTAGTACGTATAGGCTATAAAAGAAATAGAAATCAATCACCCTTAAGAGCAAGCCCAAAAGCTTTTATATAAAATCTCTATTTTGTAGGAAAAAATTTTAAAATCTCTAAATTTTTTATACCCCAACCTCAATATCTTTTCTATTTTACAAGTTTTTACATTAATTATATTCTATATTTATTGCATATTATTTAATAAAATTTTACTTAAATTAAAAGGAAATAGAAATAGGACATAAAATATTTACTTTAATTCAAAATCTTACAATCTCAACCACAAATCTATTAACAATTTCATGGGGAAGAGCAAAGCATTTAATTTTACAAATTTCACTTCTTTCTCTAAATTTACAGATTTTTCTTCTCTCTCATAATGTTTCTCTATTTTACAAGAACATTTGCAAAAACTGTTGGGGTGAAAAAACCCCTTTTTTCTGTAAAATATCATATTTTCTCTATTATACATGAGCTGCCGGGGTTGCTATAAGGTAGAAGCTCTAGCCTTGAAGCTTGAAATTTTATATCGAGATTATCCACCTAGGTATAATCAGAATTCAAATTGTAGGTGACTCACTCATAGTCATTGACCACATGAAACTTGAGAGTAAATACCCCTAGTAAATAGAATTGATAATGTCTAAGAGCAAGCCCAATAACTCCTCTAAAAATTCTTTAAAATAGAGAAAAAAGAATCAAAATCTCTAAAAAATTTACACCTCAACTCCAACAGCTTCTCTATTTTACAAATTTCTACATTTATTACATACTACATATACTTTCTATTTAAAACAATTTCTAATTTAGTTATCCTTAAACTTTATGCAAATTGTGAAATAATTTCATACAACTAGATGAACATGAATTTTAAGTTAAGATTTTACATAACGTAAATAATTTTAATTGAAATATGAAGTTTAATACTTAAGCTTAACATAACTTAAAATGTAAAATAGTATAAGTTTAACATTTAAATATAACATGAGTTTTAACATAACTTAAAACTTGCGTGTTTAAATTAAATATCGAGTTAATTGTAGCAACACATTCAATTTAATTTAATTATAACAAATATTCCTAACTTAATTTTTGTATAAATATAACAAATTTGTCCAATTGTTGATGAATTACAATGAATTTACATTGGTATATATATTGAGAAGAATTAAATTTTAGAGTTTTTGCCATCTTTCTCTAAATTTAAAGATTTTTTCTCTCTTTCCTATGGTTTCTCTATTTTAGAGATAAGTATAGAGGAGTTGTTGGACCTAAAAAAACCCATATTTTCTCTAAAATTTCCAACTTTCTCTATTTTACAAGAGTTGTTGGGGTTGCTCTAATATCAAAACACTTCTGCTGTCTATGAGCTAGACAATGGCGAATCCAAGGGTATAAATACAAATATATATGTGTTATGTAAAAAAAATTAAAAGATAAAATACAAATATTTTATAGCCTTAGTGGTTAAGCCCACTCCATTTTAAATAGAATTCAATTAACTCTTGTCCAAATCCCACTAGGCACATATTTTTATTTATTTTTTCCTCAATCAATTTTTTATTATTTTAAAATTCTTATAATTTATTTTATATTTTACAATTAAATAATACTCCCTCCATTAATTAAAATATGACGTTTTACTATTCACGCACACTTTTTGAGGTGTTAAAAACTACTCCCTCCGTTCAAAATTATAAGTCATTTTAGACTTTTGCACACATATTAAGAAAAGTCTAAAAATATTACTTTTATACCCCTCATTAATTATCCACTACCATTATCAACCAATAACATTTCACAAAACAACTCAAAAAGTTACTTTTCTCTTATCCCAATACCTCGAAAACCTAAAAGGACTTATATTTCTAAACAAAATTCTAAGGCTAAAAAGACCTATATTTTTAAACGGAGGGAGTATATTATATATTAAATTTGTCAATATATTTTTTAAATAATATCATAGTTGTTGCTATTAAGTATGAATTTATAAAAATAAATTTAAAAAAAAGTTAATATTTCATATAGTTTTTATCATTCTAAAAATGCGTGCATGAATAGTAAACGACAAGTTTTAATTAACCGAGGGAGTAATAATTAATCTTATAAATTTAAGATATTCTCTTCATATATTTTTCAAAAAAATATTTCTAATAAAAATAATATAAAAATTATCCATAAAAAATTGTGCCCACTCCAAAAAAATTTCTAGATCCGCCCCTGGAGCTAAATAAATATTTTTCTCCAACGTTCATCGTGATTGCAACAGAGTTACTAATAAAGTTGTACATATTTGCCGCTCTGTTAGGGATATTAACATGTATACAAATTTAGGTCTCCAAGACCTCATTCGACATATGCTATCGTGTAAGGTTTCCTTACCTAAATTCTTACTTTAAAAAAAAACAATTTTTTTTCTTTCCTTTTATTTCTAAGATGTATTTTTTTCTTTTCCTATTATTTCTAAGATGCAACTCTTGGACGTTTGTCTTCACTGTCCACAGGAGACGTCTGATGTACTGCTGGCATGCGGTGCTGCTTTCGAGTAGTGCTTGGCTTCGTCCGTCATCTATGTCCTCATCTCGTTTGGTTTAGTTGTGCTTAGTTTCGCTTTGTAGAGTGTTATTGCCTTTATTTTGCACCATCTTTTTTGTGTGTGTATGTGTGTTTGTTTAGACGGTTTTCCGTCTGCCGACTTATAGACATTCGAGGTTCAGATATCTCTGACCTCGAATTTTTACCTAATAAAAAAACAAAAAAAAATTCTAAGACCTTGTTTGGTTACTCAATTAAAAACCCATGAAGTAGTTAAAAAACGGATGTATGATAAATTCCTGTGTTTGGTTTGACAGAAAGACAGAAATTCAACTTCATAGGAATTTCAATTCCTCCAAATTGTAGGAAGTTCACTTAGGGACTAAGAGCTCGTTTGTTTACCATTTAAAAAACCCAGGATGTTACAAAAACCCAAGAAGTAGAATAAATACCTGTGTTTGGTTCCTTTTTTGAACACGAAAAAATCCAAGATTTTGACTTCCCATGAATTCCAATTCCTACAACATGGAGGAATTTCACTTACCTAGAGAACTAGGTAAGTTGCAATTCCACGATTTTTAATGGAAAAATTCAACTTCCTCCATTTAAATTCCCTACATCTTATAACTTAACCAAACAACTTTTTAAATTTTATGGGAATTATAATTCATGTGAATTGAATTCATGGGAAGTAACTTCATAGGAAGTATACTTCCTATGTTCAACCAGACAAGCCCTAAGTAAGTTCAACTTTCACCCTTTTTAATGTATTTTTCTTTATTTTCCTATTTATATCTTGAAACACCAAAATTCAACCTAATAACTTTTTTAAATTCACTAGAAGTATATTTCATGGGAATTCAATCGATGGTAAGAGCCCTAAGATGCAACATTTTTAACCGACGAAACACGCCAACCGTTTCTCTCTCGTCGGTTCAATTTTGCAGAAGACCTTTATCCACGGCAGCACCGCCGGCTGCCTGGCTCCGTCTTTCCGCCGCCCAGCGCCGGTCCTACTGTTATATAGGCCCGGGGCAAATAAATTTTTTGGGACCTAATAATTTAAAATTTAATTAATTATTAAAATTAAAAACTACATCAATAACATATTTAAATCACTATAAATCATTTTATTTTCTACAATATAATACTAACTTTTGTAAATAGATATACTACTTAATATATAAAAATCATTTTATTTTCTATTAACAAACATATATATGTCATTTATGAGTTTTGCTTAGGGTGTTTCTTTTGTTGTATTATGTATTTGTATTTCCTTCAGATCTTCGTGATCTCATCCTTTGGGATGCTCTCGGGTTGGCTAACTACCACCCGAATTTTTTCCTTATAAAAAATGTCATTTACGAGTTAAACACGCCTTTTAAAAAAAACTACTTAATACATAAAATATCAATTTTTTTAATAAATAATACACAATAACAAGGTTCAATGCAATAAGTAAGTATGTAAACACGTCAACAACAAAACTAGTTCACAATAATAATATGATATACCCAACTAGGTTATAAATTCACGTTTTTTTGTTTTTTTTAATAATTACTTTGTTAAATAAAATTTAAAATAAAGAAAATAAAACTACCTGTTGGTGATTTTGGGAGATTGACCATGGCAAAGAACGAGTACAAATCGAAAAAAAAAATCTGGATTTGTACATTATTCTTGGGTGGAGGTGTTTGTTTTAGTTGTAGTTCTTGTTGCACTTATTAGACTTAGTTGGTGATTTTATCTTATTTACTGGTTGTATCAAATGCGCCCACTTTGAAAAAAAAAATCTTACATCCATCAAACTTCAAAATCTACCATTTATATGTGTTTTCATTCAAGCAAGCAATAAGAACACTTGCATCACTAGAAGTAAACAGAAGCAAGGATTTCTCAACATCTTAAAGCAATAAGAAATCAACCATTGCTTATTTGCTTCTGTTTACTTCTAATGATGCAAGTTTTCTTATTGCTTGCTTGAATGAAAAACACATATAAATGGTAGGTTTTGAAGTTTGATGGATGTAAGATTCCTTTTCTTTTTTCTTTTTGCAAAGTGGGCGCATTTGATACAACCAATACATAAGCTAAAATCACCAACTAAGTCTAACAAGTGCAACAAGAACAACAACTAAAACAAACACCACCACCCAAGAATACCGTACAAATCCGGATTTGTTTTTTTTTTCCCGATTTGTACTCGTTCTTTGCCATGGTCAATCTCCCAAAATCACCAATAGGTAGTTTTTTTTTAAATGTTATTTAACAAAGGAATTATTAAAAAAAACCAAAAAAAAATACGTGAATTTGGGGGACAGGGTTATTTGGCGAAAAAAGATAAAATCTCAGGGTTATTTGGCGAAAAAAGATAAAACATCTGGGTTATTTGGCGAAATATGTAAAAAAGTTGGGTACCACATGAAATATGCAAGATCTCAGGGTTACTAGGCGAAAAATCCGAAAATTAAAAGCCAAACACATCTTCACAACAATTAATTAAATTTTAAAATAATATTTAATTAGTTTTATTGAATGTTAAAAATTATGAGAACTGCGTCTTATTTAGGGTAGGAAACTGACAACGGGTGCTACCTTTTGTCATTATTTGCTTACGGACTCTAATTTATCATAATGTCAATGTACAACAAGGCCCATTTAATATTGTGATTTGTTCACCTAAAAGAAATGGGCTAAAATAATATTGGGCCTAAAAATTACGGGCTCTAATTTATACATATATATATATATACATAGAACTTTTTTTAATATTGGGGTCCAGATTTGCTTGGGTCCTGGGCCATCGTCCAACTTGTCCTTGCCTCTAGGTCGAACCTGCCGCCGCCGTCATGATCTCCATCGGTGCCCATTCCTTCGACGATGTCTACTCCTTCGACCACTCCATCTTCACCCTACTCTTCGCCACCATGGCCCTCGTCATCTTCCTCGGTCGCGCCGGCCACTTCTACCTCCTCGCTCGCCTCTTCTCCCGGCGCTCCCTCGGCCCCGGGCTGCGACTTCGCCACCCGGGTCTCCCTCATCTCCTCCGCCTCCGGCCTCCCTCTTTGGCCCTCACACCCGCCACCTCCTCCGTTCTGCCTCCCTCTCCGGCTTCTCCCCACTCCCCATCATCCTCGATCAACTGTGACATCCAAATTGCAAATGTGAACAAAACGAACCAAGTCTTTCGGTTAAAACAAATATATTTTGTATTTTGGAAATAATATCAAAGAAATACAGTTTTAACAGGCGTTTTATATTTTATATTTTCTTTTTATTCAATTTCAATTCTATCCGACAATGTGAACAAAACGCATTCAATCGATAAATATTTTGTTAATTTTTATTTTTAATGAATATTTAGGAGAAAAAAAATTCCTTCAAAGGCTTTTCATCAAGAAGTGCTTCAACGTTTTGAATCTTCGCGTTTTATCTTTGCTCGCTTTCGGAATTTGATATTAATCTTCTTTCATTAATTTGTTGATCATTTAATTTGGCAGTATGTACTAATTAATTTGTGTACTTTGTGCTTTTCAACCTTCGATTTTTACTTCATTTGTTTTGGAATTGAATTTCGTTGTCCATCCAGCCATATCTCTTCTTCTTTTTGTTGAATTTTTTTATATAAGGTAATAGTTCAGCTGGAATATGATCCTAGCCGATAGTGTTAAATTCCTGTGGTCATACAACGTTGGAGGTATATGCCAGTTGCACTTGACGTCTTGAGCCTTAAGGCCGACTAGCCCAGTAGTAGACCAGGGGTCCCGAACCATACCACTCTGATACCATGTTAAATCCCGGTAGGCCATACGACGTGGGGGTTCACACGTCCGAGCGCATCATGTGCACCCAAGCCGAACACACAAGACCAGCGGGGTTCCATCCTAAAACCAATTGACAATAGAAGGAGTGTCCCATTAACTTATATTCAAGACTCGGGTTATCGTGATTTTCGATGTGGGACAAAGATCCCAAGAAATCACAATAGATAGCATAAGATCTAAAAGATTAAGAATTTGTAATGGTTGTGCAACAAAGATGTGTAATCATATTAGCTACTTTTTTTACCTCACTCCCAAAAGGGAGAATATTATTAAGAAGTTCAACAACCTCTAGTCTGTGCGCATTCGGGGTTTCAAAACCCATCTTGCATCATTGTTCAAGAGTTGTACCAAACCCACTGGAATAGAGTCCAATCTAACAAAACCAAACGAATAAGAAAATGTAAAATGAGCTAAACCATCCACTAGACGGTTAGCCTCATGAAAGATGTGACTGAGTTGGACACCTTACCTCCTACTAAGGAAGCCTTGGCAGAGAAACACTAGGCTAGCACAAGGATGAGTCAGCATAACCAACTCCGAAATTAGCTCCAATGCAATTTCATAATCCACCTCACACTCCACCTTCCAGAACCCGCAGCCACAAGCCAATTCCATCCCTTTAGCAACTCCTTAGAGTTCGGCCTCCACCACCGAGAAAGTGCCTATGTTGTGGGGTAACACCGTGTCCCAAGAACCTCTTTCATTGCGGATAACTCGTAACTACACCAACTCCCGATCCTGTTTATAGATTATATATTGTATAGTGTACGAGCCTATTGACTCAGGCTCCCTCTTCCTCTTGCGCCGCCCCTATCTCTATCGGCACTATGGTCGACAACTCCAAGCCTCCATTCCACTCTGCCCTCACAATCTCCAATATAAAAAATTGCATCCCAATCATCCTTGATCAAGACTCTAGCTCCTACACCACATGGCCTCACCTCTTCAAGACACATGTGAAAGCTCATAAGATCCTCCATCATATCGATTCCACACTCATTCGCCCCACCACCGAAGACGGTGATCTCTT
This sequence comes from Persicaria maculosa, assembly GCA_963922045.1. Classification (NCBI taxonomy): domain Eukaryota; kingdom Viridiplantae; phylum Streptophyta; class Magnoliopsida; order Caryophyllales; family Polygonaceae; genus Persicaria; species Persicaria maculosa. The sequence goes on from OY998254.1 coordinate 22,921,348, forward strand.
CGCTCAACTTGACACCATTGTTCTTCAATGGATCTACAACACCATCTCCAAAGGTCTATTGACCACCATCCTCGACACCAGCGACAACGCCATGGGTGCTTGGAACAAGCTACGCAACCTCTTTTAGGACAACAAGTCAATTTGTGCCGCGTCTACCTAGGGCACGAGTTCTCAGGTTGCAAGTTTGCATCTTTCACGTCCATTACCCACTACAACAAAACTGGTTATTTGCGAGGAATTTTTTCCTCGTAAAAAATGAAGATTTCGCTGCAATAAGTGTTTAGCGAGGAAATTTTTTTCCTCGCGAGTTCGTCGAGGAAAGCTCGTCAAGGAAAGTATTAACGAGGAAAAAATAATTTCCTTGTGGAGGCCTTTTAAAGATGGCTATAATGTGTCACTATTTAAATTTAGCAACAAATATTTTCCTCGCCAAAAGTCATACAATTTCGTAGCCAAATAAGTTCAAGGATAAGAAAATGGTGGTTGAATGTATTTGTCGATAAAATATATTTCCTCGCCAATGTTTTTATTTCCTCGTTATTGATGAACATATCTCATTTTAGCGAGAAAACTTGTTCAAGCAAAATACACGGATCAAAGCGGAAACTATAGTTTCGTCGTTATAAATGTTTATTGATGGCAAGGAAATATGGTAGGTCCTACAAAAGAGCGAGAAAATGCATATTATAATTCAAAAATAATAATAATAAAGTATTTAAAAAATGTTACCATTTGATCATAAATAACAAAATATATATTGCACGTTTACCGATCGACCTAATGATTGGATTAATGTAATCTACATTTCAAACTAAAAATGAGCTAAAGTGTTTAGCAATTATTTGCACCAATCTATTAGAAACTAAACTTCCTCCCTTCTAATTAGACCTATCAAACGGGTCATTCGGGTCGGGTCACTTCGAGTCTCGGGTAAAACGGATCCCCAGTAAACAGGTTCCGGATATTTTCGGGTTGACTAGAACTCGGGTTTAACCGGGTTTCGGGTCATTTCGGGTCGATTTCGGGTTTGTCAATTTTTTCTTTTTTAAATTAAAAAAATCATGATTTGATAATTTTACGATAAATTTTAATTATATATAAATAAATTTAATTATATTTAATTATAAATCAACTGGGTCAATCGGGTCACCGGGTCGAAACCCAGATTACTCAGAAAATTTTCGGGATTTCGTGTTCGGGTCGAAAAAAGTTTCCTGGTTAAAATTTTTGGGTCTTGACCTAAAAAATTCCGGACGGTCGGGTCGGGTTTTCGGGTCGGGTTATGTTTTGACAGGTCTACTTCTAATGCATTGAGCATGACATTTTGAGCTTGTTTAGTACGTTGTTGAGTCTCTTTGAGCTCCTCATCCAAGCCTTTGTTCTTCTAAATCATTTAATGTAATCCAGACTAAGAAGTGTTAGTTGGTGTAGAACGACATTCGACATCATAACTATAGGCCGATTTTGCTCCAAAGACATGTTTGCAGATTTAGTAAACAGTCATAGTGCGAGTTTGATCCATCTTCTTGGGCTGTCTTTGTACGCATCGTCACCATATTTCACACTGCAAGAATATAAAGGCATTAGAAAACAACCACTAGCAAGAATATTGCAGTAAAAAGCTATCAATAATCAACAAGAATATTTCATACAAATGGATCTCATTTCAAAGGTTTCGAGTTTTCTTTATTTTTATAGCCAACTTCAAACAGAATCAATTCATATGCTCTTGTTGATACATTGTACAAAATCCTTTAATACAAACAGTAACCAATGACATGCCGGGTTTTGTTTGGCTCCCAAATCCCAGCTTTCTTAAACCGTTCAATTACACCTAGCACCTCACCTATAAGTGCAACCTATAGAATTAAACAAAATGTTTTGGTAAGGCATACATAAAACATTACTCATTCTAATAAGGACACAACAACTACAAAATAGTCGGATATGGTAGGGCATGAATTTTCATATCTATTTTTTTTCCACTTAAAACTCTCTTAGTTGCTCTAACAAGTTAAATAAGAATAATTAGCACCAAAGCATTCAGAAAATGGATCTCACATCCAAAAATATATAGTAGATATAAAAGTCAGTATAGTAAAGTTATAATACTGGCATCTCATTTAAGGTCCATAAAGGCGACCAATTCAATAGCAAAGGTTAATAAATCAACCACCCCTAGTAACTACATCTAGCAAATTCCAATCAAGCAAGACAAACTGATGAACAAGCAATGCCACAAACATCACCATAGCTAAGCCACAACGATAAAACCAAAAACACCAACAAAAAGTGGATACAAGCTAGTAATGGAGCATGTGCAACTATCAACGAATTGCCCTCGCGTCGCGGTAGTTTATAACATTTTCAGCAGAGAGGACAATTCTAAATCCACTTCTAAATCTTTAGAAACCTTAATTTATCCGTTAATGATCGACAATCACAAGCAATTTCAAGTTACAACCTTTCCAATTCCAATTGAGCCAAATCAACATTCGGGAAGCAACATCGATCACATGCCCATAACATCACATAAGGAAAAAAACAACAACACAAATTGCAGTAATCAAGCAAGAAAAGTAATCGTTGATTCAATCAGTTTGGCGTCAATTAAGCACAAATTCAGCCCAACACTACAAAATGGAATCATCATTTCATCATCCGAGACACAAAAAGTCACAAATTCAGCATTAGTAGACATTTAATTCAACGCTAAAAATTGAAGCATTGGAGAGACAAATTTGCACTTACCCAGGGCAAAAATGGGTTGGAAGTCGAAACTCTCGATGGGTGACTTGAATAAAATCTAGATCAAGAAGCAAGGATCCCGCAGGGGCCAAAGGATGTTGGCGACACAGAGAAGGTCGATGGTGCGAAATGGAGAAAGAGATCAAGAGACGGAGGAATCGCAACCATCCGGGAGAAGCAACAGTGACGGTGGCCGGAGAGCGAGACTGCGGTGGTCGAAGGAGATGACCATGGTCGATGGTTAGGGTTCCGGCATGGGCAAAGAGAACAGAGAGGTGGCGGGAGGGAGAAGGTGGATCTCGTGGAGTGAGAGGGTTGGAGCGGTGGTGAAGAGGCGGAGAGGAAACGAAGAGGGCGGCGACTTGACTAGGTCATGATTTAGGGTTCGGGGATGATGCGACGAGCGAGAGAGATGGTGGATGCGCCGACTGCCAAGGATGGACGAGAAGAGAGGCGCTCAGACTGGTATAGAGGGCAGAAGAACAAGAAGAACAAATGTAACCTACGTCTGCCTTGGGATTTTTTTACTTTCTTGATTAATATATTTATTAATAAACTTTTTCCTTGAAAAATATATTTAGGAAGAAATTAAAATCTGTGTGACTAAAAAATTTGGCAAAGAACTTAAAGTTTTCACCGCTAATTTTTACTATTTCCACCGCTAATCACCGCATAGGTATGCGGTGGGTTTAATGACAGTCAACGATCCACCGCAATACTTTGCGGTGGGTCGAGGAGTATACAGGTCTAAAACCGCCGCCATAACCCACCGCATATGTATACAATGGGTTTAAACTGCCGCCATAATGGTCCAAAATCGTCGCCATAACCCGCCGCATAGGTATGCGGTGGGTTATGGCGACGGTTTTGGACCACTTCTACAAACCGTTTTAAATTGCCCAAAAACTAACCGCATGTATACGGTCGCCATAACCGACCGCATACCTATGCGGTGGGTTTGTATACGGTCAACGGATCCACCGCATGTATATGCGGTGGGTCTGGAAAAAAGTGGATTAAGACCACCACATACCTATGCGGTGATTAGCGGTGAAAATAATATAAATTAGCGGTGAAAATATCCGCCACGATTTTCACCCAACCTATTTGGAATGAAAATGGAATTTCATCGTTAATTAATATAATTAGCGATAAATTTTTTCGTTGATAAATATATACTTTTAGTGTAAATTCCAGTATTTGTCGCCAAAAAATTTGGTGGGTTTTAAATAATTCACATCAAACATATAACGACAAAGTTTAAAATTCCTCGATGATTATACTTTTAGTGAGGACAATATTCCTCAATAAAAGCTTCAAATTCGTCGCTATTTTCATTATCTTTTAGGCGACCACATTATGATAACAATTAGCGATGAATAAAAAAAATTGTCGTTGAATGTCACTTTTAGCGAGGAATATAAGTTTCTAACTAAAGTTCTTGCGTCCTTTTACGTGGATTGGATATGTTTGTCGCTAAAGGTCCCATTTAATGAGGAAATATAATTCGTCGCTAAAATTTTGGTCACCCGTTAGTCGTGTCTAGTCGCCCTCTCGGCATCGTCATCGGCATGCACGCCTTGGCCATCCTAGTGTTGCCATTTTAGATTTCCTTCGTTCTCAGAGACTTGTCAACTGTAATAAAGACCTTCGCTCTAGTTTAGGTTCTTCATGTCAGTTAGGCAAACATGCTAGACTGTCGTTTCAACGGTTTTTGAACTCAACCTTTGCACTTTTTGATATCATTCATAGTGACATTTGGACCTCTCTTGTGCCTAGCAAGGATGGTTAAAAGTACTACCTTTTATTTCTTGATGATTACACTCAATTTTTTATGGGTTTTTCCATTGCAATTCAAGTCATAAGTGTTTCCTATTTTTGTCAAGTTTCCCGCATATATTAAAACACAATTTCATACATCAATCAAATGCTTCCAATGTGACAATTGCCGTGAATTTGATAACAAGGACTTTCACTCTTTCTTCACCACAAATGGCATCATATATCGGTTATGATGCCCCTATACATCTTAGCGAATTGGCAAGGCCGAACGAATCATTCGAATAATAACCAACATGATGCGTTCTCAACTTTTTCACGCATCCATTCCTCTTGCCTATTGGCCTCACGCCTTATCAACGACATGTTATCTACTCAACATTCTCCCTTTCACTACCCTCCATCATCGCTCGTCAACTCAGGCATTATATCGCACCATGCCTAGGTATGATCACCTTCGTACCTTCGGGTGCTTGTGCTTTCTAAACCAGTCCTCCACCGCCCCACACAAACTTCACCCGTACTCCACTCCATGTGTGTTCATTGGTTATCCGTTTGATCATCGCGGTTACCTTTGTCTTGATCTTCAAAGCCATAGGCTTATACTGTCGCGTCATGTTACCTTTGATGAGTCCCGCTTTCCCTTCTCTTCACCTTCTCTCCCCTCTACCACACCTACTGTCTCCCCGTCAGATTCGGAGTCTTCCTTCCCGCACTTCCTCCTTGACCAGCGCTCTCCCGGTGCTACTATCTCCCCCCCCTCCACCTCCCAATTCATCTCCGCCACCACCACCGCCTCCCCTACCTCCCACCAAACCTCACACCCGTAGCATTTCCGGTGTTTTCAGGCCGAGACAGATTGTCTTAATGCAAGCCTCCCATCGCCCCGCCCTCACCCCCTAGCCTCACCATGCCGCCCCTACACCTCCCATAATGTCACGGCCGCCGCCAAGTGCTGTGCCTGCAGCTCCCATCTCCCCAGCCTTGCCGCGGCTGCCGCCCAGTGCTGCGCCCGCAGCACACCTCGCCCCCACTTGCCCCTTGCACCTCTCGCCTCACCCACGACCTAGCTCTCCCTCATCCCCACCTCCCACAAAATTGTCCTCCTCGACTCGAATTGGCAGGCGGCTATGCTCGACGAGTTCAAGGCTCTTACAAGGAATGGTACCTGGGTTCTTGTTCCCCGCCGTCCTGAGGCAAACGTCATTCGCTGCATGTGGCTCTTCAGAAAAAAGTTCTGCTCTGATGGAAGGTTGGAACGTTATAAAGCTCGTCTTGTGGTTAATGGTCGAGTTCAGCAGGCCGGTATTGATTGTGATTAGACATTTAGCCCCGTGGTCAAGCCTGCCACTATTCGTGTGGTGCTGAGCTTAGCCTTATCGCGACATTGGTCTATTCATAAGCTGGATGTCAAGAATGCCTTTTTACATGGCCATCCGAATGAGACTGTTCACATGTTTCATCCGTCAGGGTTCATTGATTCTGAATGTTCTAATCACGTATGTCTCCTCAAGCGCTCTCTGTATGGTTTGAAACATGCCGGGCGTGATTCAAGCGCTTTGCATCTTATCTGCTCTGCTTGGGTTTCGTTGACAGCCGCTCCGATTAGTCTCTCTTTATCTATAGAAGAGGCACATATATGGCTTTGAATTCGCCTCTGATGCACTCCGGACCTCCATCAATGTCGAGTTGAGCTCTGAATTCGCCTATCAATTAATTTAGATCTTCATTAAAAACTTTTGACTCATTGATCGAAATAAACCTGTCGTTATTTATATGACTTTAAAACGAGCAATTTATCAACGCGTTTGATTAATTAAATATACTGTATATAGCTATGTACTTAATGCTCACAAATTAAAGAATTACGGAGTAGTTATTAAATGGAAAATGATATGTTAATTTAGTGGTATAAAATGTTGACAAAATATAAAGTCATATTTAAACACTTTATGACGTTAGTTATGATTGGATAATCAATTTGTACAATTTGTACAATATAAAGTCATATTTAAACTCGGATGATTAAGACTAGGTATTTTTTCTTGGAATATGATCAGTTGGTGCTATACTTTCCAACACTATGAATATCATCAGTTGGTGCTATACTTTCCATTTTCCAACACTATAGGATAATCAATTTGTTCTCTGATCAATTATCCAACGCCAACGCTCTCTAAACGCCAACGCTCTCTAAAAACGATTCTCTCCGGCCGGTAGTGTGCTGCATTCTCCGACCATGGGGTCTCCTTCTCCGGTCACCTTATGTGGCCCAACAGGAGATCCCCCTGATGGAAGGAAAACCTGGAAAGAAATGGTTGTAGGGGATTCCGGTGCTGGCAGGCCGGTTCTGGAGCCGAAGTTCCTTGAGGGTAAAATCGCTATCTCCTACCCTAATGATGGTAAAGGAGACCCGATTGTCGCCATTGATGCGGAGGTTATTCATGCCCTCGCCTCGGTCTGGAGGTCTTCTCTCATCGTGAAGCCGCTTGGGTTTTGTCCCATTCCATGTGATGGATAAAAAGATCCGTGAGCTATGGCGGCCCACTGGAAGAATGATGCTTGCTGATCTCCCCAACGGGTATTACGTTGTCCGCTTCGAAACTGAGCATGATTATATCTGCGCTCTCACTGGAGGCCCTTGGACCATATTTGGTCACTACTTAATCATCAAAGCCTGGACGCCTGAGTTCAACCCGGATACAGACGAGATCACAACCTCCCCGGCCTGGGTCCGAATTTCGGGGCTCCCGATCATGTTCTATGAAGAGAACGTGCTTATGAGGATTGCGGAGGGGTTTGGGAGTCCGATCAAAGTTGATACCAAAACTCTGTTCTCAAACCGATGTAGATTTGCCAGAGTCTGCGTGGAATTGGATCTCACGAAGCCGCTTAAGGGTACAATCACGATCAATAATCAAAGGATGTACTTGGAGTATGAGGGCCTTCATCTGATCTGCTTCAAGTGTGGTCGGTATGGCCATATCGCTTCGAAATGTCCTTCGGGGGCTAAACAGGATTGCCCAAGACCAAGGGAGGAGGTGACCACTGCGAACGGGAATAGTCAAAAGGAGAGCATGGAGATGGAGACGAATAATGGCCCGGAGGGGGACCCTTCGGAGGGTACATATGGGTCCTGGATGGAGGTTCCCCTTCGGAAGTCCAAACAGAGAAACAGGAACAAAGAGGATAAGGGCGTCTCCGGGGGAAGTAACGCTCAGAATTCAACAGGCATTAAGAAAGGAAGCAATGTTGTGGGCCAGGCCGCCGGCGCTGGAGGCGGTGATCTACCCGGTAGTGACGAGGGTCTGAAACAGGACTCCAACGGGAAACAACCATTGGTGGAAGACGCAATTATGGCGGATGACTCGGGAAAGAATAAGGGAGTTAATGCTAAGAAACCCGACCAAGCGTTGGGAACAAGAAGTGATGGCGGCTCTTTGTCCAGTATTAGGGAGGAGATCCCGAAAAGTGCCGCTTTTAATGTAGGAGATACAAAGAATGGAAGAAAGAAGAGTGGTAGAGGGCAAAAATATGTCCTGAAAAAGAAGACTGACATTAAAGGGAGTGGGCCGGGCCAAGAGGCCAAGATTGGGCCTAAAAAGAGGGCTATAAAAGATGACCCACCCATTACTTTTGTTCCAATTTTGCATAATTCTTTTAGTGTCCTAAATGACTCGGTGGACTCTAATAATGGGCCGAAGGCTTCTATTGAGACCACCATACCTGTTAACAGTGAGACTAATCATCAATCTTCCATGTTATCGGTGTAGGTACCATCTCCGACCCCTAACCAGATGGTTATTGAGATCAGCCCCATGGTTTCGACTGACGGAGTTGCTGCTCAGCCCTCCAGCGATGGTGCTATGATTCTTGCGCCGACGGAGGAAGCGGTCATGACGGAAGCGTCGTTGGACCACGTGGAGCCGGCTTTAGATGCCCACTCAGGGGCGTCTAATCCAGGGATCTGATGTGTTGGTGGGCGCTTTTCCCCTACCTCCGGTTGCCATGAATTGCCTCTTATGGAATTGCTGTGGTGCGGGCAGGGCCCGCTTCCGCAGATCTATTCGCTATATGATAAAGCAGAATAAGGTTGATGTTCTTGCCATCTTTGAGCCCAAAATCTCTAGAACTAGGGCGAGAGAGGTGTGTGATAGGCTGGACTTTACTGGCAGGTTTATTGTCGAAGCCAACGGTTTTCGCGGTGGTGTGTGGTTGTTATGGGATACTGAGAAAGTTTCGATTACAATTGTAAACTCCCATGATCGTTTCATTCTTGCCAAAGTCGAGATCGGGCATAGGAGGTTTCATCTGCTAGTGATCTACGCTTACCCCTGTGACAATGATAGACGTGCGTTTTGGGAAGTTCTGGGTAGAATTACTGATCATGTCGATGGCCCCCTTTTTGCTGGAGGAGATTTTAATAGTACGGTGCATAGTTGGGAGCGTGATGGGGAGTCAGGGTTGCTCTCTTCGGACTCGGATCTCTTCTATGACTGGATCAACAACGCTGAGCTGATTGACCTTGGGTTCTCGGGGCCGACGTTCACATGGTCTAGGGCCAAGACGCCTCAGACGTATGTTGCGAAGAGGCTTGATAGGGTGTTAGTTAATGCCCCTGGCCGGCTCGACTGGCCCGAAGCTTCTGTCCGCCATCTTCAAAAGTTCGGTTCTGATCACATGCCTTTACTTCTGACTATCGACTCCCAAGTTCAGTTGAATAGAAAACGTCTCCCCTTCCCGTTCCAAGCCGCTTGGATGACGCACCCGGGTTTCACGGGGCTGGTCAGGGACTCTTGGGATGGGAACTGCGCTACTCCTGTGGCGCTAAACCACCTCCAAGGCTGCCTGCTCAAATGGAACAGAAAGGTGTTCGGCAACATCTTCGAACGCAAAGACCGGATTTCTTTAGAGCTTAAAGGGATTCAATTGGCACTGGAGAGGAGTCACTGCGGAGCTCATTAACAAGGAGAAGGAGCTCCAAGATCAACTCAACGCAGCGCTTGAACAAGAGGAAATGATCTGGTTTCAGAAGTTAAGAGAGCAGTGGCTGAAGGCCGGGGATCGGAACACGTCCTTCTTCCATTTATCTACTGTTATCAGAAGAAAGCGAAATAGAATTGACTGTATCAAAGGCCCTGATGGTGCTGTGGTGCAGGATGGAAAGGTTATCGAGCAACTTGTTACGGGTTTCTTTCGTGAGGTTTACACGGTCCCTCCCGATGAAGCGCAGCAGCACCTTATTGATAGGGGGTTTCCCCCAAATTGATTCGACTGATTGGGAGGATGTCTCTGGGCCTGTTTCGGACTCGGAGATCTTCTCGGCTATCAAAGATATGGGGGCGTTCAAGGCGCCTGGCATCGACGGCTACCAACCAGTGTTTTTTCAGAAATGTTGGGGCACTGTTGGTGATTCAGTGAAGGCCTTTGTTCGTAGCTTCTTCGACTCAGCGTCCTTAGGGATGAGCATCAACGATACACTTATTGTTTTACTTGTGAAACTAGCCAAACCGGAAACGATCTCCCAATACCGCCCAATTAGTTTGTGCAACGTTTTATATAAAGTCATTACTAAAATTATGGTCAACCGGATAAGACCCCTTCTCCCGACCCTCATCGGTCCGACGCAAGGGAGCTTCTTACCCGGGAGACTAATCACTGATAATATTGTTATTATGCAGGAAATTGTCCACTCTATGAGGAGGAAGAAAGGCAAAAAAGGGTGGATGCTACTTAAAATTGATCTTGAGAAGGCCTATGATAGGCTTCGTTGGGATTTTATTTTGGACACCCTTGTGGATGCCGGGTTCCCGGACTGTTGGATCAAATGGCCGACGGAGTGCATTTGCACGGTTCGGACGCGGGTGTTGATCAATGGTGAATTCACGGAGGCTTTCGAACCTAGTAGGGGTATTCGGCAGGGTGACCCCATCTCTCCCTATGTTTTTATTTTGTGCATTGAAAGACTAAGCCATTTGATTCAGGGAGCTGTTGACCATGGTAGTTGGAAAGGCATCAAGGTGTCTAGGAATGGACCAGTTATCACCCATGCCATGTTCGCGGACGACTTGGTATTAGCTGCGGAAGCTTCGGTGGACCAAATGAGGATCATAAAGGAGATCCTTGATCGATTTTGCTTGGCGTCAGGGCAAAGGGTGAACGTGGGAAAGACCAAGCTGTTCGTCTCTCCCAATGTTGATAGTCGGACCATCGAGGAGCTCCATAGGGAGAGTGGATTTGAAGTGACTACGAACCTCGGTAGCTATCTCGGTATGCCGGTGTTGCACAACAGAATCAATGGGGAGACTTTTGCCCATGTTGTCGACAAGGTGAAGAACAAGCTTGCTGGTTGGAAGTGCAACCGTTTGAGTTTTGCCGGTAGAGTCACACTCACAAAATCGGTGCTTTGCGCCATACCGGTCTACTCCATGACAACTGTTACACTACCAAAAACTACCTGCGACAAGATCGATGGCTTATGTAGGAGCTTCGTATGGGGCGATTGTGATGATCGTAGGAGGATTCACCTTGTGGCCTGGGAGGAGGTGTGCAAGTCGAAGCGATTCGGAGGACTTGGTCTACGGACTATGGGCGCGCTGAACTTGGCAATCTCTGGTAAGCTGGCTGAGAGATTCCTATCAAGCAAGAGTACTGACATTTGGAGTTCTATTTTGCAGGCCAAATACGTGCGTAATCAGAATACCTCGGGATCGCCTCACTCGGCTGTTTGGTCAAGTTTGGTAAAGGGTCTCAAGGCGGTTGTCCTCGACGGGTCTAGATGGATGTTGGGGGATGGTGTTTCAATTCGGTTCTGGGAAGATGATTGGCTGGGCTGTGGAAGGCTGTCGGAGTGGTTGCAAGGAGCCGTCGACGGAGGATTGGAGGATGCTACGGTCCGGAGCTACTGGACGGATGGTGTTGGTTGGAAGTGGGAGGTTCTTTCTCCCCTCTTGCCGGCTGGGGTGCTGATGCAATTGGCATCGGTGGCAACTTTGGAGGATGGTTCAATCCAGGATACCCTTTGTTGGAGAGACTCCTCTGATGGTCAATACCATATTAGTAATGCTTATGATCGAATTATAGGGTCTGCTAACTATTGTGATATGGATGCGCAAGTGTACAAGTCTTTATGGAAGCTTAGAGTCCCCGAGAGAGTGCGCCACTTTGTGTGGTTGGTTTTAAAAGGCGTGATCCTTACAAATGTCGAGCGTAAGAGGAGACACCTGGCGGTCGATGAGGGGTGCTCGGCTTGTCTGGACCAACCGGAGTCTCTCTCCCATCTGTTTCGGGACTGCAGATGCATCCGAGGTATGTGGACTTCGATCCATGTGGGCGCTGCTGATTTCTATTGTGCACCCTTTGCAGGTTGGGTCAGGAGCAATTTGATGAGCCTAGCTAGGAGGGACGGAGATGTCGATTGGGCGAGCTGGTTTGCGATGGCGCTTTGGTGGACATGGAGATGGAGGAACGAAAGAATCTTCAACAACAAGGAAGTGTCAATTAATAAAGCTGGCTTCATCAGTGACAGAGCTACGGAATATGCTAGGGCCTGATGCAACTTGGATCTGAGGCAAGGTCTTACGGAGAGATCAACCGTGATGGTGAAGTGGGAGAAGCCGGAGAGTGGGTGGATAAAAGTGAACTCTGATGGCGCTGTCAACAGCGACGGGCTCGCGATTGCAGGAGGAGTGATCCTGGATGATGCGGGAGGCTGGATTGAGGGGTTTTGCCATAACATTGGCCTTTGCTCGGTCCTGATGGCCGAATTATGGGGAATTCTCGATGGGCTTCGCTTAGCCTGGGATAGAGGTTTTCAGAAGGTGGCAATTGAGACGGACTCCCTGCTCGCTGTCACGCTGATTAAAGGGAATATCACTGCGGGGCACCCGCTCTATAGCCTTGTTCGTCAGTGCCAAGGCTTTCTCTCTCGGTGTTGGGACATCTAGCTCCGTCATGTCTTCAGGGAAGCGAATTCGGTCGCGTACGCCCTTGCGCCCCTCGCCTTTCACCACCTTGTTGGTGTTCATCTCCTTTCTTGCCCGCCTGAGGGTGTTTTGGTTCTTGTTGAGGAAGACTCTAGGGGAAGGGCTACTCCCCGCCTCACTCGTTTGTAGCCTTTCACGTTTTGTTTGTTTGTTTCTTGTTATTCCAAGAGCTTGCTCTCGTTTTTCCACCAAAAAAAATCAATTTGTTCTCTCCCTGTGATTTAAGTTATTTTAACTTTTGACACATTTATTTATAAAGTAAAAGTAAAATAATTTATAATGTAATTACAATACTTATATAGTGAGCTAATAAAACTAGAAAATTGTCATGAAAAATTATTTTGAACAACGTACAATAATTACAATTCACCAATAATTATTGTTTGGAAAACATAAAATTTTGAAATGGCATGCAAATTTTGCCGATCAGAATAATATATACAAATGTATAGTTGTGTGTATTCATTTGTATGATTTTGGTTACAGTATATAGAGTGATTATAAAATAAGGTAAGATCTGCACAGGATAAGATCAAATCACTAACTAACTAGATTACAAAGACTACATAAGATTACGTTTATCTAATACCCCTTTAAGCTAAAGGACGCGAAGTGACCAGAAGCATGCGACGAACAACGGTGAAAAATCGGCCAATAAGTGTCTTGGTGAAGATATACGCAACCTGATCAAAGCGAGAAGATGCAGTCAAGGTGAGGCCGTGATTAAGAGTACCTTTTGGGTACCATAACATTCATCTGATATGTTGCCAGTAAGATGGCAAGGGATTGTGCATCTGTTGACACACTCGATTGACGACGAAACTGATCTCTGGACGAATAATGACTGATAGGTCAGTCGGGGATCAGTATAGGACAGGTAGTCCAGAGATCAATTTGATGACCTCGACGTACTATATTGTAAGTTGCCAACCAGGTCAGGCATATAGGGTCGTTTAATGACTAATGGGTCAGCCAGGGAAGAGATGGATAATTTGGCCTCCACCATGTTGCAATGCTCATGGAGGTCATACAAGTACTTCTGTTGAGAGAGATGAATGGATGAACTAGAGTACATAATCTCCACCATGTTGCAATGCTCAATGAGGTCATGCAATGTGTTTAAGAGCAAATTGTTGAATCAAAGTCACCATGAAGCAAGTAATAATAACAGAATCAGAGCCATCGACAATATTGTCATCAACATAGAGAAGAACATAACTGATGGTGGAAGCAAATTGTAAAACAAAGAGAGATGTGTATGAGAAACAAGCCCAAAAACTACAATTGTGGAGATAGAGTAAGAGGTTGTTGAACCATGCACGTGAAGCCTATTTCAAACCATACAAATCCTTATGCAATTTGTAAACGTCGTTAGGAAATTGGGGATCAACAAAATACTTACGGACGAGACATGTAAACAATTTCAGACAAGTCACCCTTAAGAACGCATTGTTAACATCGAGTTGACAGATATTCCATCGTTGGGAAATAGGGATGCACAATATGACCTGAATTGTTGTAGGCTTGATGATAGGGTTGAAAGAATTAAAACAATAAACTCCTTCTTCCTGGTGAACCCCTTTGGCAACTAGACACGCCTTATATCATTCAATGCTCCCATCAAACTTTTGCTTGATGCAAAAAATCCATCTATTGCCAACTATCCTGGCCTAAGGAGGACGAGGGATGAGTGACCAAGTTCAATTTTCCATGATATCATGGATTTAATATTGCATTGCAAAGATTCAATTTTTCGATTTTGTGGTAGAAGCAAAGGTTGTAGGTTCCTTTTCAGTGAGGAAACATACTAGAGGGGGATGATGAGCAATGGTGAAGATTTCCCTGTCTGAGCTCGGGTGGTCGTGGAGTGTTATGACTTATTTGCATGTCACAAGAACCCAAGCTGGTGCTGCTCATGCGAGAGTAAAGAAGAGACAGAGCACCCGTCGGTGTGGCCGATGAAGACGGGTTGAGTATGGGGAAAGTCGAGGATGTACAGGGTGTCAGACGAGGGTGAGTTCAAGGCTGGGGAGAGAGTAAAGGTCGACAGGGACACTACCGGTGAGGGTGGGCACCGAGGCGAAGACATGACTTATGTAGCAAGGCGAAGGAGACGGGTGGAGGATTACGGTGTCACTTGGGAGGAGGGTGGATGATGAACGATTTTTAGTCGCATAAACCGTATAAAAATAAAACTCAAACCTACAAACTAGTATAACAAATAAGTAAGAGGTCGATCCCACAGAGAATCAAGTATTTCTGAGCAATGTGTATCTATCAATTTGTGAAAGGGGGGTTTTTGGGTGATTGAAATAAGAAAGAAAAAAAAATAAACTATAAACAAGTTGATGCAAAACAATTTAGAGAAGATCGCTCTGCCTACAACTATCCACTTTATTTGGTTGAATTCATATTGTAACTTCTTCTCGTCCTTTTAAGTTTTCCTATGAATGCCCTTGTCCCAACCTAATATAGTTACAAGTCCAACCAGTCCTCGAAACCCTTATCAATCAAATAGTCCCTAAAGAAGGATTTAACCCAATTGATAGCTTTAAGTTCAGAGATTAACCAAGGTATTTGCAGTCCCTAAAGAGGGATTTAACAACACATCCAACTTCCTACTCATTCAATTAGTTCAACCAGCCCTAAAGGAACAAGTTTGCTACTTAGATTAAGGTTCACAACCAGGAATCTACAAAACCTTAGCAATTGAATTGATTCTAACTAGTTGCGCGGGCTAGATAGAATAAAACAATCAAACATGCAAGCACACAGAAGTTGAAACATTCAGTAAAGAAAATAAGGAATAAGATTCAGAAACTCACAATCAATCCAAATAAAGCTTCAAATTGCAGGCAGAATAGATGAGTTTAGTTCCTCATGGAAGACATCGCTCAAATCTCTAAAGTGTCTAACGAATGAAAGAGTAGAATAGAAGTTATCTCAAAATAAGATAATTTCGACCTTATAATAAATCCAAGTCGGCCACAAAACACAAAACAATAACTAGGGTTTTTATTAAATGAAACGCAGTGCATAATCGCTGACGACCAATGTTGCAGCTGCGATATAGTTGCTGCGGCCGCGACATCAGCTTCTCTTCCATAGCCCGCGGCATCCGTACTGGCGGCGGCCGCGTCACGCATGCTGCGGCCGCTGCATCGGCCTCTCACAGAAAATGTGTCTCGAATTGTCTCTTCTTGTCAACAGGAAAGTTATAGCTCTCTGAAAGAGCTTTCCAACACATGGTCATAATAGTCAATCGGACAATCGAGGCCTCCAGAAAGTGCAAAACAAGTTCAGTATGTCTGGCGACAACTTCTGCAGACTTGTTCTTCGTTTAGGTTCGCTTCTTCTTCTCATGACCTCTTGAGATCTTCATGTAAGCTTCTTCGATCAACTAGACACTCTCATCTAATGCGTTATCAACCCATGTCTCCTCATCGGATCCACGATTACCTGAAATAATCAATAAAAGTGTGTAGATTCCGACTCCACCAACATAGAGATCAAACATGCAAATTCTACTTAAATCATGCATGATATGCATCTTAACTAAGCTAAATGTAACCTATTATGCCTACCTAAATGCATGCTATCAAACTCCCCCACACTTAAGCTTTTGCTTGTCCTCAAGCAATGAAAAACAAATATAGAATTAATCATCCCACAAATAAGATCTTCATGCTATAATTTTATAAAAGCAACATCAAGCAATAGTGAACATGAATAAGAGAACAAATATCCTAGCAAATATGTAAGCGATCCAATAGTAAAGGAAAATTTAATCCAACCTCACCGGGATAATGTGTTTCACTCAAGCTCTCATGTGTTTAGGCTTTAAAGTCCAACTCTCAACTCAATCCAAAAGGCTCTATACACCGTGAAAGTCATCACTTGCAAACAACATCATGAGGACTTTGATAGGGTTGTAATGGGGCTTTGGTAGGAACATAAGGCATGAGAAATATTTAGGCTTGTGATGCTAAAAATCCGGGAAAAAAGAACAACAACCAACCAGAACAACACCAAAACTTCCATACTTCGTAAACCATTCCAATAACATAAACTTCAATACACATCAATAAGCACTCTTCAATTTCAATAGCCATACAACTCATGCATTTTTTCTATTTGGATGATGACTTCTTTTCTTTTCTTTTATGCTTACTTTTTCCCCTAGGTGAATTTTATCCTCCCTAGGTCCAAGCTTACTAGATTTTTACTCATAAGTGAATTTTATCCTCCTTAGGCCCCTAGTAATAAGTCATCTCTATTATGTAAGAAGGGTTACCTTATTTCGGCTATGCCTCTCACAATGCACAACCATACATACATCATCTCCACTCAAAGCAACTCCAACATAAAGATTTTGCACCAATTCTCCTCCTAATTCCCGAATAGGGTCAGACTAATCATTTGCTATGATATATTTTTGTGGAGCTATAAAAAAAAGAATAGGCTTTAAGGCTCAGATGGGCTTCAAGCAAAGGATAATGCAAGGTAGATAGGGTATAATATGGCTAAAGAAAACATGCCTCAATCATTTGAAATTCACAAGCAACAACATGTGCAATACGATCATGAAAAACAAGAATATGAAGAGTATACTCACACAATAAAAGCAAAAAAAGGAATAATATGTAAAGACCCTATAAGGCCAAAACAAACTCACAAAGTTTATATATTTTTTTAGATTTCAATTAAACCTCAACTATGAACCATACTTGCTCAATTATATTCTCAAATCATCCTCCAAAATCATTTTCAAGCAATTCAATCAAATAATGGGATTTATGCAATTAAGATCATAAAAATGAATTAGAGGACAAACTAAACAAGATGGGTATCTTTAATAACACCTAAATGCAATGCATGATATTTTTGTGATTTTTTTTAATGTGATATATGAATAAAAATAAATATGAAGACATAAATAAACATGATAACATACATAAACATGATATGCAAACTCTATCTATATGTAATGCAATCCCTCCCCCACACTTAAACCTTTCATTGTCCTCAATGAAAAATAAAAGACAACAAAAACAAAAAAACATAGAGGAAGAGATGAATGAAATACTCACAATGTGGTGGACGAATAGGCTCATAGACTTTCATAGACAACCAAATGGTTCGACTGGGCCTTGCGGCGGCTTTTCCGGAAAAGTTAGTCTGTCCCAAAACTAAAACCAACTATCTAATGCCTAATGAAAAACCTAATTTATTGAAAAGAAAACTAGCTAACTAGGAATTGAAATAACTAAATTAGAAAACTTACCTCGGGTTGCCTCCCGAGAAGCGCCTTTCTTTGATGTCAAGACCTTACCAATCAGACATCGTCAAAGCCCTCAATAGCCTATCATATTCTTGTGCACACATCTTACAAAGAACATCATAGCACAATAAATTAAAAGCATAAAATGTGGAACTCAAGAACCCTTTCAATCTATCAAAGAGTCTAGCATGACTCTCTGTAGAAGGAATATGATACCACCAACACAGTTTCGCTGGTGGTTGTTCAAAATAGCAATCAAAAGGATAAACATAATCACCATTAACTTCAAAATTGCAAAAGTTTACCTTTATTACCATTTGAGCCTCAGCTGATGGCTCTAGACTTGGTTCATCAATGGGCGAGCTCGGAATGGATGTGTCAGATGGAGTTGGAACCAAAACAGATGAAACCTCATGTGTCGACTCATGAGATTCCAAGTCATGAAGCACTAGACCATCTCCTCCATCATCTAAGAAACTATCGTTGTCTGCAACCAATTCCTCCTGATTCGGCATGTCATTGTCATGTTGAAACCACATAGGAGGGAATGAACTAAGTGTAATGACTTCGATAAGATCATCCATTTTTGCATCCTTTAAAGACTCAAGGGGTGGTGGGGTGGGTTTCTCAAAATCAAGAGAAGAAGACGTCGAAGGGGGCTCATTAGTAGCAGTGCGGCGATCGCCACCCTCCTGCGGCGGTTGCCGCTCCTCAGAATTTTCCCCCTCCGTTACGATTTCAACTCCTTCTTCTAAGCCTCTTTCATTCTCACCTTTTGCACTTAAAATTTGAATGAGTTTGTTCATCCGATTCTCCAAGTTCTTACTGCTCTCAGCTTGCTCTTGCGACACTTGTGTAAGGCTATGGAACGGATCCTCCAGGTATGTGACAGAGTTTTCCATTGGCGGAGGAGACGTGGTGAGCAATTCTTCTTGTGCAACATGGTAATCCATATAACAGAAAAAATCCCACAACCCCGACAATCCTCCTAACCGCTTCAGGCCTCCTTTACTCAGGTGCTCAGCAAGCGCTCGTGTCTCAATAGTCATCCCATCAATTATGCACAAAATCATATCTCGGATGCTGAATTGATAACCCCATGAACCAAGTTCGTCAACATACTCATGCAATCTACTGAAGTATTGGTGAAAGTTCTCACCTTCAAACTGCGCTAATCTCAACATCTTGAAAAAGTTAGTAGCAAGGGTGTTCTGAACCGTAAGATAGGTTCACAACAAAGTTAGATATATAAACAAAAATTAATAACTACACAAAACAAAGAAATAAACTTGATTCCCCGACAATGGCGCCAATTTGATGGACGATTTTTAGTCGCATAAACCGTATCAAAATAAAACTCAAACCTACAAACTAGTATAGCAAGTAAGTAAGAGGTCGATCCCACAGAGAATCAAGTATTTTTGAGCAATGTGTATCTATCAATTTGTGAAAGGGGGGGTTTTTGGGTGATTGAAATAAGAAAGAAAACAAAATAAACTATAAACAAGTTGATGCAAAACAATTTAGAGAAGATCGCTCTGCCTACAACTATCCACTTTATTTGGTTGAATTCATATTGTAACTTCTTCTCGTCCTTTTATCTTTTCCTATGAATGCCCTTGTCCCAACCTAATATAGTTACTAGTCCAACCAGTCCTAGAAACCTTTATCAATCAAACAGTCCCTAAAGAAGGATTTAACCCAATTGATAGCTTTAAGTTCAGAGATTAACCAAGGTATTTACAGTCCCTAAAGAGGGATTAAACAACACATCCAACTTCCTACTCATTCAATTAGTTCAACCAGCCCTAAAGGAACAAGTTTGCTACTTAGGTTAAGGTTCAAAATCAGGAATCTACAAAACCTTAGCAATTGAATTGATTCTAACTAGTTGCGCGGGCTAGATAGAATAAAACAATCAAACATGCAAGCACAAAGAAGTTGAAACATTCAATATAGGAAATAAGGAACAAGATTCAGAAACTCACAATCAATCCAAATAAAGCTTCAAATTGCAGGCAGAATAGACGAGTTTAGTTCCTTATAGAAGACATCGCTCAAATCTCTAAAGTGTCTAACGAATGAAAGAGTAGAATAGAAGTTATCTCAAAATAACATAATTTCGACCTTATAATAGATCCAAGTCGGCCACAAAACACAAAAAAATAACTAGGGTTTTTATTAAATGAAACGCAGCGCATAATCGCTGACGACCAATGTTGTGGCCACGGCATCCGTACTGGCGGCGGCCGCGGCACGCATGCTGCGGCCGCTGCATCGGCCTCTCACAGAAAATCCGTCTCGAATTTGCTCTTCTTGTCAACGGGAAAGTTGTAGCTCTCTGAAAGAGCTTTCCAACGTATGGTCATAATAGTCGATCGGACAGCCGAGGCTTCCAGAAAGTGCAAAACAAGTTCAGTATGTCTGGCGACAACTTCTGCAGACTCGTTCTTCGTTTAGGTTCGCTTCTTCTTCTCAGGATCTCTTGAGATCTTCATGTAAGCTTCTTCGATCAACTAGACACTCTCATCTAATGCGTTATCAACCCATGTCTCCTCATCGGATCCACGATTACCTGAAATAATCAATAAAAGTGTGTAGATTCCGACTCCACCAACATAAAGAGCAAACATGCAAATTCTACTTAAATCATGCATGATATGCATCTTAACTAAGCTAAATGAAACCTATTATGCCTACCTAAATGCATGCTATCAGTTGACTAAGTGTTACAAGAAATGGGGAGCCTTTATAGGGAAAGGCCTCTTCCTCTTCAATTAAGATGACCTGAGTTAAGATGTAGATTCTCCCAGTAAATAGATGAAAACAAATGTAGCCTTTGTATTTGGAACTGCACCTAAGAAATAAACAAGGTTGAGAGCGAAAGGCCATTATGGTGGAGTTTTAAGGTTTAAGATAAGGGTATCAAGTAAACCCAATGGTTTTGAGGAGTATGTAGTCAGGGGATTTGTGTAGAGAATTTGGACGGGGGAGGCATTTTGGAGGAGGGGAGTAATGGTCCGGTTTATATATAGATAAACAACGGTGTGAAAGACATGTTCCCAATACTCAAAGAGAAGAGCGACATGGGCAATAAGAGATAAGCCTTTCTCTTGGACAATCTGATGGCGTCACTCCAGACTCCCTTTCTGAGAAGGGGCATCAGGACACTAAATGTGGTGTCCATGTAAGGGGTTAGGGCAAAGAATTTATTTCCGCCATTTGTTTGATGTGGTTTAATGGTCTTATTCAATTGAGTTTGCACCATTTTACGAAAGGTTTCAAATGTTTGCACCACATGAGATTTGAGGGATAAGAAATAAATCCAACAAAATTTAATGTAGTCATCAACAAAATTAACAAAGTATTTATTGCCAAAAATAGATGAGACATATACAAGACCCGAAAATTCATCATAAATGAAATCAAAACAAGAGGAACTAGACTCATTTATGGCAGAGATATGTAAACGATAACTCTTACCAAGCTAGCAAGACTCACAGACACTCGGGGGGTGTTTATTGGACACAAGAAAATGAAATTTCATAAAATGACTCTTGAGTATAGCAACATGTGGATGCACAAGCAAATTGTGCCATCCTTGATGGGTGGTAGGAGGCGATAGAGTCTATCTTCAAAGGTTTTCTTTCGCACTGTTCGACCCTGCAAGTCCTTCACAAAACGACACTTAGCATGTAACTCAATGAAAACATCATTGTCTCTTGTAAGAGACGTTGCACTCAACAAATTCTTAGCAATTTGAGGCACTATAAGCACGTGTTGCAGAGATAAAGCAGAACGATTAATGAAAGTAAAACCAATATGAGTAATGGGACAAATTTACCATCACCAAGAGCAAGATGATCAGTACCGTCATATTCAAAACGAAGAGATAAGTTACTTAAATTGTTGGTGACATGGTCAGAAGCATCGGTGTCCACAAAACACGAGGGATCACCCCCGAAAGACCCAGTTGCAACATGGTTGGCAGACTTTGGAGGATAGGTGGGCAGAAAAAGGGTGACATCAAATCAATTGAAATAATTATTTGCCGAATGTCCAGTGCGATCTCAGAGTTGGCAGACGAGAAGAGATAAAGATTGTCGATGGTTGGTGGTGTCATTAGAGGAATCATAGGAGGCATAATGACGCTGCTAGCGCTAGTGGGTGGAACAAAATTCATCATGAAGCCTCTCTTCTTCATGGAGAAGAAGGCTGGTTAACTTGTAAGGAAAACAGGCTCAACACAAACGTTGGTGGTTGCCTTGAAGGCGCCATATGATACATCAAGACCATGGAGTAGCGAATAGACGAGATCATCTTCTTGAACAAAGTACTGGTGTTGAATGATAAATTTTGGTGAACTATCAAATTATCCCTATTTATTAGAAATTTGGGAGATGTTCATCCTATGACATATCTTAGATTTCATTAAAAAAATGATAAATGAAATCAGGTTTTATAAATACAAGCCCCCAAAATGATTAGACTAGCCCAAATTTGAGGTCCATATTTAATTCTATTCAATGGAGAAATATGGAATTAAAATTGAATAAAATATGTATGGGCAAGTGGTCAATCATGCATTCAAACAAATGAACAGTTAAAAAATAACGGAGAACTGTCAAATGGGGAAGTTGAATTCAGCCTCAACTGCTCCCGTTTTCTCCTTCCACCAACAAAATATAAATAAAGAAAGTAATTATTTAAAAAGGGGAGAGTGGGGCGATGGAGCCAATCCCATAACTGCTCCTACAGGGCTTATAAAAGGAGGAAGCTATACAGTTTTGGAGGGTTACACAGACACAGGCAGATAGGCTATCCAAAAGAAAAGAAACAGGCAAACAGAGGAAAAAATCCCAGCAAAGCAAAGTCCCGATCAAGGTAGTGGCTTCGTTTGATGTTTGTTCGATTCTTGGAACCCCGCTCTTGAAAAACTCGAGAGCTTTTCTGGTGGCCCTGGTTCCGGAATCACTAAATCACATAAGCCGTGTCGAAGTGCTGTCAAAATTTTGTTGTGTATCCTTTCGATTCTTGTAACCCCGCCCATGAAAACCTCGAGAGCTTTTCATGTGTCTTGGGCTCCAGAATCAATGAATTGCTCTAAACCGGGGCTGAAATGCTGCCCAATTTTGGTCAGAGCAAAACTGATTCAAGAAAAAAAAAGGAAAGGGGAATCACCAGTTTCAACCCTTCACATAAAAATAAAAAACAACAGTGAATGACTCTGACCGAATTGGTTCTAAATAGAACCTGAAGCCAAAATCACAGATTCACAGTGAATGCAAAATGAGACTGGGGAAATTAAAGTGAGCAAACACAAAGCAGTGGATTTCACTTACCCAAGAGAACAAAAAAAAGACTATATAATTAAAATCGGTGTAAATAATACAAGAGAACACCATATCAGGCCAACTTTCATTTGATTTGAAACCTTTGGACGGTTACAAGCATTCTAAACTTTGATTCAAGGCTTACAAAGTGTTGGATTGGTAAACATTACACATTGGAGGAGAAAAATTGTCTTAAAAGGAAACAAAGAAAAAAGCCCTAAATTTGACGTCATAGTGGAAACAAGGAATCCAAACCTATGCGAGCCCTGTAGGATTTTTTCTACTCCCCGAGTCGACAAATCTGCTATTCGCTTAGATCCTCTCGTTCGTGGACTTTTAAGTCTTGCCGAAGCTCCAAAGATTCTCGGCACCTTCAATCTTCAATCGTCAAAGAGAAATCGCCTCTCGGTGCTGTTGCCCTATGCATTCTAAAAAGTTGTCTGTGTGCCTCGTATTACACAGAAGAGAAGGAGGAACATGGGTTAAAAAAAAACTAATCAATTAGGATACACGGGATGGGCTAATTTTTTAGTTTGGACTGAGCCCTTCGAACAAATGAAAAAATGAATGATGTATTCATGCATGTTAACACATGGTAAAAGGGTGCATCAATTTCTTGGATTCAAAAATGAATAAATAAAAAAACAATATAAATTAATGTTGAAACGAAATGATATATATATATGTTGTGCCGGGAGGAAGGGGACGTCAGACACACCCCTTTAACACACAGGAATCGGGATGGACAAGAACTGTAAACCAGAGAGCCAAACTCAAGCAACCCAAACCAACAATCAGACACAAACAGAAGATAAAATAACCAAGCACAAAGAACAACAGATTTACGTGGAAAACCCCAAAACGGGGAAAAAACCACGGGAGCCAGAAACTTCCACTATCAAAAATAACAAGTGGGTGCAATCTTCCCTAGACAAAGCTAGAGGCATACAACATCATCAAGAATCAACAAGCTAGGCCAAATCTCCAATTTTTATCACCCAATTGGTGGAAATCAAAAAAACCCAAGAGAGGACACTAGCAAAGGGGATATGAGATTGGAGGCTCAAAACGACGATCCAACCGTAAAAAATGAAGCCTGTGATGAGGTTAACAACATACCAGAACATCGTCCCAAT
This sequence comes from Persicaria maculosa, assembly GCA_963922045.1. NCBI lineage: Eukaryota > Viridiplantae > Streptophyta > Magnoliopsida > Caryophyllales > Polygonaceae > Persicaria > Persicaria maculosa. Next base: position 22,945,610 of record OY998254.1, read on the forward strand.
CGGAGGTCGTTTGGTCGTCGATCAGGGCACTTCAAAATGGGCTGAACAAAGGCATACGAAATTCCTCTCCAAGCTCTCTCTTTTCTCCCTTTCTCACTCTTTGTTTTCTCTCTCTTACTTTCCCAAATGGAAAGGCATCCCCTTTTATAAGGAGGAGGGTAAAACTTCACATGGTAAAAAACCATATGATAAATAGTCCATTGGACTCTTTTCCCATATAGGAGGGAAACACAACATAGCTCCCCCTCAATCCTATATGGGGGGCTCGAGCAAGCCCGCCTTTGAGCTGCACTTGATGAGCTTCTCCTTTGAAAAAGTCTTTGTCAGCATATCTGATCCGTTGTCATTTGTGTGGATCTTCATGAGCTCAAAATCTTCATCTTCTACTCTTTCTTGAAGCCAATGATACCTTCTCCGGATGTGCTTGGTTCGAGAATGGTAGGCGGCATTCTTGGCAAGGTGGATGGCACTCTGATTGTCACAATAGAGTGGGTAGCAAGCTTGCTCCACTCCCAACTCCTCTAGGAAGTCTCTCATCCATATCAGCTCCTTACCAGCTTCAACTGCAGCCATATACTCTGCTTCTGTCGTTCACAAAGCAACACACTTCTGCAGTCTCGATTGCCATGAGATTGCTCCCCCTGCGAATGTAATCAGATATCCAGATGTGGATCGGCTCGTGTCAATATCACCTGACATGTCTGCACCTGTAAAACCATCAAGCATAGGTTTTTCCAGGACCAAAGCACAAACACACTCTCGAAGTGCCTCTGAGATACTTGAGAATCCATTTCACAGCTGCCCAGTGCTCCTTTCCCGGATTACTCATGAACCTGCTGATAACCCCAACTCCATAGGCGATGTCTGGCCTAGTGCAAACCATGGCGTACATCAGACTACCAACGGCTGAAGCATAAGGCACCTTCTTCATCTCTTGTTTTTCTTTCTCACTTGTAGGAAGCTGATCAGAACTCAGCTTCATGTTCACTGCAAGTGGAGAACTCACGGGTTTAGCTTTATCCATGTTGAATCTTTGCAGCACCTTCTCAATGTATCTTTCTTGTGATATCCACAACTTCTGATTCTTTCGGTCACGGGTAATCTGCATACCCAAAATCTGTCTTGCAGGGCCAAGGTCCTTCATAGAAAAGGACTTCTTCAATGGAGTCTTCAAACTAGCAATCTTGTTGGTATCCCGACCAACAATAAGCATATCATCCACATAAAGCAAGAGAATCAGAAAGTCACCTTCGGCGTAATTCTTCACAAACATGCAGTGGTCGGCATGTGTCTTGTGGAATTTGTGGTCGATCATACAAGCTCTTTCTGAGACGGCAAACCATCTTCTCTTTTCCCTTGACTTCAAAACCTTCAGGTTGCTCCATGTAGATTTCTTCTTCCAAATCACCATGAAGGAAGACGGTTTTCACATCAAGCTGCTCGACCTCTAGGTCCATGCTAGCAGCCACATGCCTAGAAGGGAAACACATTGGACTCTTTTCCCATATAGGAGGGAAACACAACATAGCTCCCCCTCAATCCTATATGGGGGGCTCGAGCAAGCCCTCCTTTGAGCTGCACTTGATGAGCTTCTCCTTTGAAAAAGTCTTTGTCAGCATATCTGATCCGTTGTCATTTGTGTGGATCTTCATGAGCTCAAAATCTTCATCTTCTACTCTTTCTCGAAGCCAATGATACCTTCTCCGGATGTGCTTGGTTCGAGAATTGTAGGCGGCATTCTTGGCAAGGTGGATGGCACTCTGATTGTCACAATAGAGTGGGTAGCAAGCTTGCTCCACTCCCAACTCCTTTAGGAAGTCTCTCATCCATATCAGCTCCTTACCAGCTTCAACTGCAGCCATATACTCTGCTTCTGTCGTTCACAAAGCAACACACTTCTGCAGTCTCGATTGCCATGAGATTGCTCCCCCTGCGAATGTAATCAGATATCCAGATGTGGATCGGCTCGTGTCAATATCACCTGACATGTCTGCACCTGTAAAACCATCAAGCATAGGTTTTCCAGGACCAAAGCACAAACACACTCTCGAAGTGCCTCTGAGATACTTGAGAATCCATTTCACAACTGCCCAGTGCTCCTTTCCCGGATTACTCATGAACCTGCTGATAACCCCAACTCCATAGGCGATGTCTGGCCTAGTGCAAACCATGGCGTACATCAGACTACCAACGGCTGAAGCATAAGGCACCTTCTTCATCTCTTGTTTTTCTTTCTCACTTGTAGGAAGCTGATCAGAACTCAGCTTCATGTTCACTGCAAGTGGAGAACTCACGGGTTTAGCATTATCCATGTTGAATCTTTGCAGCACCTTCTCAATGTATCTTTCTTGTGATATCCACAACTTTTGATTCTTTCTGTCACGGGTAATCTGCATACCCAAAATCTGTCTTGCAGGGCCAAGGTCCTTCATAGAAAATGACTTCTTCAATGGAGTCTTCAAACTAGCAATCTTGTTGGTATCCCGACCAACAATAAGCATATCATCCACATAAAGCAAGAGAATCAGAAAGTCACCTTCGGCGTAATTCTTCACAAACATGCAGTGGTCGGCATGTGTCTTGTGGAATTTGTGGTCGATCATACAAGCTCTTTCTGAGACGGCAAACCATCTTCTCTTTTCCCTTGACTTCAAAACCTTCAGGTTGCTCCATGTAGATTTCTTCTTCCAAATCACCATGAAGCAAGACGGTTTTCACATCAAGCTGCTCGACCTCTAGGTCCATGCTAGCAGCCACATGCCTAGAAGGGAAACACATTGGACTCTTTTCCCATATAGGAGGGAAACACAACATAGCTCCCCCTCAATCCTATATGGGGGGCTCGAGCAAGCCCTCCTTTGAGCTGCACTTGATGAGCTTCTCCTTTGAAAAAGTCTTTGTCAGCATATCTGATCCGTTGTCATTTGTGTGGATCTTCATGAGCTCAAAATCTTCATCTTCTACTCTTTCTCGAAGCCAATGATACCTTCTCCGGATGTGCTTGGTTCGAGAATTGTAGGCGGCATTCTTGGCAAGGTGGATGGCACTCTGATTGTCACAATAGAGTGGGTAGCAAGCTTGCTCCACTCCCAACTCCTTTAGGAAGTCTCTCATCCATATCAGCTCCTTACCAGCTTCAACTGCAGCCATATACTCTGCTTCTGTCGTTCACAAAGCAACACACTTCTGCAGTCTCGATTGCCATGAGATTGCTCCCCCTGCGAATGTAATCAGATATCCAGATGTGGATCGGCTCGTGTCAATATCACCTGACATGTCTGCACCTGTAAAACCATCAAGCATAGGTTTTCCAGGACCAAAGCACAAACACACTCTCGAAGTGCCTCTGAGATACTTGAGAATCCATTTCACAACTGCCCAGTGCTCCTTTCCCGGATTACTCATGAACCTGCTGATAACCCCAACTCCATAGGCGATGTCTGGCCTAGTGCAAACCATGGCGTACATCAGACTACCAACGGCTGAAGCATAAGGCACCTTCTTCATCTCTTGTTTTTCTTTCTCACTTGTAGGAAGCTGATCAGAACTCAGCTTCATGTTCACTGCAAGTGGAGAACTCACGGGTTTAGCTTTATCCATGTTGAATCTTTGCAGCACCTTCTCAATGTATCTTTCTTGTGATATCCACAACTTCTGATTCTTTCTGTCACGGGTAATCTGCATACCCAAAATCTGTCTTGCAGGGCCAAGGTCCTTCATAGAAAAGGACTTCTTCAATGGAGTCTTCAAACTAGCAATCTTGTTGGTATCCCGACCAACAATAAGCATATCATCCACATAAAGCAAGAGAATCAGAAAGTCACCTTCGGCGTAATTCTTCACAAACATGCAGTGGTCGGCATGTGTCTTGTGGAATTTGTGGTCGATCATACAAGCTCTTTCTGAGACGGCAAACCATCTTCTCTTTTCCCTTGACTTCAAAACCTTCAGGTTGCTCCATGTAGATTTCTTCTTCCAAATCACCATGAAGGAAGACGGTTTTCACATCAAGCTGCTCGACCTCTAGGTCCATGCTAGCAGCCACATGCCTATAACAACCCGGATGGATGACATCTTCACAACTGGAGAGAAAATCTCATCGAAATCTACACCCTTTTTCTGCTCAAAACCCTTCACCAGAACTCAGGCTTTGAACCTGGGAGGTGTACCATCTTCTCCATACTTCAAACGAAAAACCCATTTGTTCTTGAGAGCTTTCTTGCCCTTAGGCAATTTCACCAAGTCATAGGTGTGGTTCTCATGCAAGGAACTCGTCTCATCCTGCATGGCATCGTACCACTCCTTCTGATGCGCATCTGACATAGCTTCCTCATAGCATTCAGGCTCTCCTGAATCAGTCAACAACACATAATCGTTGGTTGAGTATCGGGAGGAAGTCTGTCTCACTTTGGCGGATCTTCTTAACTCAACTTCAGGTTGGATGGGGGGCTCCTCTTGTTGAGGTTGTGGAACTTTTGGTGGAGCAACATCATCATCATCATGCTCATCTTCCTGCTGATTCTGAACTGAAGTTCTCTGCACAACTTGAGGAAAAACGGGATCAAAGGTGACTGGAGCAGGAGAGGAAGACGACGGTCGCTGGAGCTTCCAGTCATCAATAGTCTTGTCTTCCATGAACACAACATCTCTGCTTCTGACCACTTTCTTGCCTGTAAGATCCCACAATCTGTACCCAAATTCATCCTCTGAATACCCTAGGAAGATGCATGGCTTTGTCTTGCTATCAAGCTTGGATCTCTGATCTCTAGCAACATGAACATATGCTAGGCATCCAAAGACTCTCAAATGCTGGAAGGAAACATCTCTCCCAGTCGAAACCCTCTGTGGAACATCACCATCAAGAGGAACTGAAGGCGAGCGATTGATGAGATACACAGCAGTCAACATTGCCTCCGCCCAATAGGACTTTGGCAGCTTTGCAGTCGACAACATACTTCTGACTCTTTCTGCTATGGTTCTGTTCATCCTCTCTACAAGCCCATTCAGCTGTGGCGTCTTCAGAACTGTTTTCTCAAGCCTAATGCCCTGACTCTTGCAATACTGCTCAAACGGACCCCTGTATTCTCCACCATTATCTGATCTGACACACTTCAACTTCAAACCAGTCTCTCGTTCAACTCTGGCTTGGAACTCCATAAAAACTGTCAGAACCTGATCTTTGCTTTTCAACACAAAAGCCCACAATTTTCTAGAGTAATCATCAATAAAAGTGATAAAATATTGTGCACCACCATGTGACTTGCAATCCATAGAGCACACATCAGTATGAACAAGATCTAAAGCATGCTTTCTTCTAGATGGAGGTCGAGTATGAAATGCTACTCGATGTTGCTTTCCTTCTAGGCAATCAACACAAGGTTTGAGAGAAATACCTTGCATATCCGGGAGAATGTCCTTCCAAGCCGCTTGTGCCATAGCTCTCCGGCACCATCATCAATCACATTTTCTTCTTCTCTGCAAATCTTGGCTTGCATCACATACATGGTATTCTGCTTCTTTGCCCGGGCTACAATCAAGTTTCCCTTGGAGCACTTCCAAACACCGCCTTGTGTATTTTGAGCATAACCATCATCATCAAGTATCCCAGAAGATATCAAATTCAATATGATATAAGGAACATGGCGAACATTTCTCAAAATCAAACTGCAACCAGTGGATGTCAACAAACAAACTGTGCCCATGCCAACAACATTGGACACGCTATCATTTCCCATCCTCACACGGCCAAAATCTCCATAAGTGTAAGACGAGAAGTACTCCTTGTGTGGAGTAATATGATATGAAGCAGCTGAATCAACAATCCAAGTGCACTCATCACTTGCAAGATTCAAGGAACCTTCATCAGCCACCACAAACAACTCCACAATTTCATCACTGATTGTAAGAGCAGCAGTGTCTTTATCTTCTTGATTTCTCGACGTCTCCGACTTATCAGGTTCTTTGCCTTTGTCCCTCTTGAACTTTTGGCAATACTTTTGAATGTGACCCGACTTCTCACAATAATAGCAAATGTACTTGCTTCGAGACTTCGATCTCCCTTTGGACTTGTCTCTATTCTGCTGTTGTCGTTGCTTACTCTTTCCGCTGTTATTACCAGAACCCTGCATCACATTAGCCTCTGAATGTGAGGAGACACCCATCTCCTTCCTTCTAGTCTCTTCGTTCAAAAGACTAGCCTTCACACATTCCATAGTCAGCTTGCCTTCCGGAGTGGAGTTACTAAGTGACACGACAAGCGTATCCCAACTATCCGGCAATGAGGAGAGTAGTAGTAGAGCTTGCAACTCATCATCTAACGACATCTTCGCAGAAGCCAACTGATTCACAAAGCCCTGAAATGTGCTCAAATGCACAACAATGCTCTCACCATCTTTGTACTTCAATTTCACAAGCTTTCTAATCAATGACGCCTTGTTGAGAGCATTCTTCCTCTCATACATCCCCTCAAGCTTATACCATAACTCATAAGCATTCATGTCATTGGCAATATGCTGGAGCACACTCACATCAACAAATGTCTGATCGTAGCTACCGCTTTTCGATTCAGAATCTTCCATTCAACATCAACGACACCTGTTGGAATCTCTTTGTGCACAATCGGCTCATACAAATCTTTCACATATAAAAGATCTTCCATCTTTCTCTTTCAATATGAGTAGTTGCCTGAATTCAACACAACCATTCCCTGAAAACTGTTCTTTTCCTCCATCCTAAACCAAAAGCTCTGATACCAGTCTGTTGTGCCGGGAGGAAGGGGACGTCAGACACACCCCTTTAACACACACGAATCGGGATGGACAAGAACTGTAAACTAGAGAGCCAAACTCAAGCAACCCAAACCAACAATCAGACACAAACAGAAGATAAAATAACTAAGCACAAAGAACACCAGATTTACGTGGAAAACTCCAAAACGGGGAAAAAACCATTGGAGCCAGAAACTTCCACTATCAACAATAACAAGTGGGTACAATCTTCCCTAGACAAAGCTAGAGGCATAAAACATCATCAAGCATCAACAAGCTTGACCAAATCTCCAATTTTCATCACCCAATTGGTGGAAATCAACAAAACCCAAGAGAGGACACTAGAAAAGGAGATATGAGATTGGGGGCTCAAAACGACGATCCAACCGTACAAAATGAAGCCTATGATGAGGTGAACAACATACCCAAAAATCGTTCCAATCGAAGGTTGTTTGGTCGTCGATCGGGGCACTTCAAAATGGGCTGAACAAAGGCATACGAAATTCCTCTCCAAACTCTCTCTTTTCTCCCTTTCTCACTCTTTGTTTTCTCTCTCTTACTTTCCCAAATGGAAAGGTATCCCTTTTTATAAGGAGGAGGGTAAAACTTCAATGGTAAAAAACCATATGGTAAATAGTCCATTGGACTCTTCCCCCATATAGGAGGGAAACACAACAATATACATGCGTATATGCCTTCGGCCGTGTTTTAATAAAATGTATTTAATTACAAAATCAGCCCACAAAAACATAAGAATTATTTTTGGCATAAATTAAGAATTCGAGTTTGATCAAACATAAGTTTAAACTCGTCAAATATTCTTCGTTAATTAATTCGAGTGGGTCAATCTCAAACTGGCTCCTAAATAAATAACGGAGTCAAAACCTCGAATCAAGTTTTACAAAATATAAACTTGGTTTTTTCTAGAAGAACTACGGGGGATTTGATCCCGTTTAAACGGGTACGTAGGAAGCTCGACACAAAGCTAAAGCTCGTCGGGTTCAATCGTCAATCCAAAAAAAATCCAATCGGTTCGTACAGAACTACGTAAAGACTTGATGCTGTAAAAACGGCTACGTAGGTAACTCGATATTAAATATCCAATAATATGTCGGGTACAATCGCTAACCTCTAACTTCACTTTTAAAAGGAAAATGAGGTTAAAATCAAATTTAAATTAAATATACATGATTTTCCATGTAAGTGATAGTCGTTAAGTTGAGAAACCCTTCCAAGAAGGTGTGATCGATTTATTCGAATGATACACGAGAGAATCTCATGCATATGATAGTGCGATTTATGTTAGGGCTACCCTTCCGAGAAGGTGGGTCCTAATACGACCCGATGATGCATGAAAACCTTTAAAGGGGTAAAACACATAAACTAAAACACTATGAACTACGTGAGGCTTGATTCTCTTCCAAGAGATACGTAGGCAACCCGTTAAGTTTCGGGTGCAGCCCAAATCACAAAAAACCACTCAAATCTTGGTATCGATATGACTTCGAATCAAGAGGATAACCAAAAGGGGTCGAACTCAAATATTGAAAACTAAATAAAATATGTTGTTCAATTATTTGCGCATTTTTGTTCAACAACTGGCATTCACTAAGTGCATCTATATGGCTCATTTCTTCTTAATATAATCGAACATAGACATAGATCCTTATGAAAAAATTTTAAATGTTACCTTACAGATTCATCATGCGAGCACAATTTTGAGACTAAAACATGAAAGAGTTCATCGTCCATGTAGAGAAGCTTGTGAGAGAGAGTAGAGCGCAACCAAACAAAGATAAAGTGGCTACCTTTCCACCAAGCAATGTACTCGACAGAGGGATCAACACCATCTTTTGGAGTAAGTTTGGGCTTCAGGAGCACATAAGAGTCAAGGTCTTAGGCTTCAAGGGTTGATAGAACGTAATTATGCCATGAGTAAAAGTTGGTACAATCAAGTTTGATAAAAAGATTGAAAACCTGCATATTCGTGGTGCTACCAATACAGTGCAGATGAGGATCGGATGATGTTGTTGGATTGGGAAGTAGACATGATGATTGGCTAGGAGAAGGGTGTTGTTTGTTGGGCATGAAGATATATATATTTTTTTTGTCCAAAAGGAGAGACGGTGCTCTCCGCGCTTCGAACACACTTTATTAGTAAATTGAAAAAGCACTACGTAGTCAGCAAACGAGAGATAGCCCAGCCCTTAACATCTTCATGCATAATAGATAAAATACTCTCAAGCTGTAACACCCCATCCCACATCGGATAACATAAGGATGTTGGGAGTGATTTATAAGTGATTCAATCCCTACTCATGTCACAATAGCTCTTCCTTTTCAGGCTCCAAGTGAGGATAACGGACATGATAGGGCTAGGTGGCATGGGAGGGCGCCTCTTAAGACCCCAGGTCTTACAAATGGTATCAAAGCTGACTCCGGGCTCGGAGGTGCACCGATAGTATGCTCGGGTACGCTCCTCCCGGAGGGCAGTTCCTTGGGCCTGATGCGGTCATCAGTGCTTTAAGTGAGGGTGATTATAACACCCCATCCAACATCGGATATCACAAGGATGTTAGGAATGATTTATAAGTGATTCAATCCCTACTCATGTCACAAGACCTCTTCTTTTTCAGGCTCTAAGTGAGGACAACATACCTGAGAGGGCTAGGTGGCATGGGCTGGCGCCTCTTAAGACCCCGGATCTTACACAAGCGGGTCAAGCAGTACAATCAATCCAATGTTGTAATCATACGCTAAACTAGCAAGGTGATCCGCGACACGATTTGCTTCACGAAACACATGATGAAACTGGATATTCCGGTCTATTTGCATCAAGTCTTGGCACTTACTGAAAAGACTAGCCACCGAGTGGCCTTGTAGAGTCTCTTTCCCTAGGATGGTTGCTACAAGATATGAGCATTAGTCCTTGTACCACACCCCAAAGCTTTGCCTTGGGGACTGTACAAACTCACAACAGCACTCACCAACATTATTTCTAATAACCCCAACGATCGTGGTGTACCCATCTCTACTAACGACTCCATCGGTGGCCCATCCATCTAGTGGCTTCTCCGAAGCAATCCTGGCCTCTTTTCTGCATCCCGCTCTTGTCGGCTTCAGCTGCCTATTCATGCTTCTTCTGTATTCATCAACCTAAGTGATTATGAAGGTTCTCTTGTACCCATGTCAGCCTTGACTATTGAATAATTTCTAGATTCACCAAATTGTTTCTGCAAACATATCTCTCCAAGCAATATTGTTAATACAAATAGAAGAGTTAAGGATATTACTTCAAATTCACCCGATAAATGTATCCGTGAAGAACGTCCTCTCATACCTTACCACATTCAGCTTGTCCCACACTTGGTGTGCTTCCTTGCAATCTCTGAACAGGTGTATCGACGATTCTTCATGTTCACGGAAACTCTCGTACCTCGGGGAAGTGGCTAGATATCTCCGGACCCTCTCAAGGTTGGTAAGGATCACCCATTTAACAAACTTCAAAGCGAAATAACACACCTGCTCCTACACCTTTATCTTCTAGGTTGATTTATACACCTGCTGGTCAACTGAGCACACGTCCTTGCTTCTCTGGATAAGGTCGTACGCAGAGCTCATTGAGTAATTACCATTGGCGCTAGGATCCCAAGCCATCAGATCCTCCATTCCCTTCCGCACATTGAAGCTGGACAGAGTAATAGAGGTTTTCTTAGATAGAACCCTGTCTAACCAAGCTCAATCCCAATAGCCCTCCTCAAGCCACAAATCTACCACCATCAACCCTTAGTCCTCTTGAGGGACGTTACAAATAGTATGTTGAAAAAAAAGGATTTCGTCCGCCCATCTGTCAGTCCAGAAGAATATATATTTGCCTTGTCCAAGAACATGTCTAATCCCTTTTGACACCACCTCTTTCATCCCAATTTGTATACTCCCCCACATATGCGATGACTCAACAACGATGGTTCCCTTGCCTCAAGTGTACTTGTTGCGCAAGGCCTTCACCCAAACCGGGCTATTGATAGCACACATTTAGATAGGCATATTAGTATGCATTTAGTGTGATTTAGATGTGCATAATGCATAGTTTAAGCTAGATTTGCATTCATACTTGTTTTGGTGGTATAGTCGGAATCTACACGCTTTTATGGATTATTTAAGGTATGTGTGAATCCAACAAGGAATGAGGAAGCTCATGGATGAAGAAAGAGTGAAGAGGAGGAGGAAGAGTGAAGAGCACCAGAGTGGAATCGAAGTTAGAGAGCCTAAGTGAAGAACAAGTCAGCAGAAGTTGTCGCCAGACAAGCTGAAATTGCAACGCACTTTTTGGAAGTCTTGGTTGTCTGATTGACAATTACAAGCATGAGTTGGAAAGCTCTCTCCGAGGTCTACAACTTTCGTGTTGACATCGAGACCAGATTCAAAACAAAAAATCGTTGTGAACAGTAAAGCCGCCCTACGACCAAGCTAGCCGCACCGTGGCTCATAGCTCAGAGAATGATTTCGCAAATCGCTGGGCGCGTCGCGGCCTGGATTGACTGCTCCGCAGCTTCTACTGAAATGTCGAATCTAACTAATGGACGTTTTATCTATTTAATTAGGTTTTTAGAATTATTATTTGGCCGACTCTTTTGAAGCTTTTTAAAGACGTTTTAGGGTTTTGTTTTAATGATCTAATTCCTTAATTTATGCACTTTGAGATTATCAATTGAGAGAACTCTAGAGAGGAGCCTCCATGGCCATGGAGTGCTAAACTCTTACGTTTTATCTTTGAGTTGAAGCTTTGGTTTGATAATGTTTTGAGATTTCTATTCTTGTTTTATTCCTATTGATTCATATTGATTCTTTGGAGAATATTGTTAATTTCTTCTAGTCCGTACTACTAGTTGATATTATTGCTAGGATTTTGTAGATTCATCGTAGCAAACCTTAATCCATAGTAGCAATCATGGCATTTTAGGACTCGTAGGACTAAATTGGTATGTAGAGGGTCAATTATATGTTGAATACTGACTCATAGCTTGGTGTTGCATGTATCCTAATTAATCCTTAATCTTAATGCTACTATTAGGTTGAATCTTAACCGTGTTAGGGTTATCTAATTAGTAAGGGTTACTAGGAATCATAGGACTAGTAATTTACACAAGATCGGGACATGAACAATAATAGGATGAAAAGAGAATTTGAAGAAGAATCGAGGAGCAACTAGTCCAATTAAAGTGGATATTTATAGATGAAACTATTTTCTCAAATGTTATCTCTACTAACTTGTTTATAGTTTATTTTCTTTACTTCAATCACCAAAACCATCCCTTTTCTACTAATTAGTAAATATACATTACTTAGGAATACTTGATTCTCTTTGGGATCGACCTCTTACTTGCTTACTATACTCGTTTGTAAGTTTGAGTTTTACTTTTGATAGGAACAACGACAGTTACCTCTTGTCAGCTATTCTCCATAGGGAACTTCCACACAATTATCCCAACCAGCCACATTCATGTCATGTACATATCGGATCTCCAACCAGTGAAGCTCCTTGGGCTTACAAATATCTTTCCATCTCAAAAAAAGCAATTTACAGGCCCCTTTCGTTTCACCCTAAATGAACCGTCCGCAAACACGATCAATCTCTTTGCATGTCGCTTTCAGAAGCAGCACCGAACTCATCGTGTAAACCGGAATAGCATTCAGAATGGATCTATTCAAAGTGACTCTATCAGCAAAACTAAGAGTCTTACTCTTCCATATAAGCCTGCCATTAATCTTTTCAATGAGAGCTAAGAAAGTGGCTTTCGAGGCCCTTTCGTGCAGACGAGCATCCCTAAATAGTTGCACAAGTTTGAAGTCATCCTAATACCACTGATCCGATTGATATCAGTCTTGAGCTCCTTCGGGACATTCGACGAAACAAAAATCTTGGGTTTATCATTCATAATTCTCTGACCCGACGCACTACATAACATCTCAATAGCCCTCATGACCACCTTTATCTGCTTTGTTGATAAATATGAAAAGCAAACCTGACCACCTGTCAAATGAAGGCCTCATGTGCTTGGCTTCCCTGCGACCCACGGACTGTATCACTTGCCTCTTCCATGGTTGTTGGTTTAACATTATCGTTCTTGCTAGCACTTCTAGTCTCCTCATTCAGTTAATCTCCGTCCCCACCAAGCCTGACAATGCCCTCAGTCACACCTGTTGTGAGCCTGATTTGCCATGTTTTACACTTACTTTTATATCGATTTCTGCATACATTTTCTGCATTTGGGTTAGAATAATACAGAATCTGTGTAGTTTACACTTATTTGCAATATATGGAGGTCTACATAAGTTTTTGTTATATTTCGCAGAAATCGGACGCACTTTGGAGCTTAAAGGAAACTCATGGAGAGGCTAAGAATGGTGCAGCTGGAGAAAAGGCCATTTTTCACCATTCTTCGTTCCGAATCAAGCTTTGATGTCTTCAATCCGACGCATGGTCATATGCGTCAATCCGACGAACGAGGACTCGGGAAAGTGCGTTTCAAGAACAGAGCAGAAAGCTGAGAGAACTCTACTCGAGATCGACTAGCCTCTACTCGATCTCGACAAAGGCTGTCCGAGCACACCTGGTCGAGCAGAGCTGATCGAGGACACTGAGTCAGAGACAACCCGATCCCGGAACCCTACTCGATCTCGAGGAGGCCTTGTCGAGATCGAGGAGCCACCCTGCGCTAGTCCGAGCCCATGCCGAGGAGGAGTCCTCGACAACATCAGTCCGAGTCATCCTCGACCGCACTCTACTCGATCTCGAGTACCCTTGGTCGAGATCGAGGAGCCAGAACCACCAGATCCGAGCCATGTCGAGCAGGGCCACCCGACCAAGCCAGCCAGACGACGAATCCTACTCGATCTCGAGTACACCCAAGTCGAGATCGACGACGCCCAGGAGCCTTGTCCGAGCTTGTCGAGCAGAGCCACCCGAGGAGCCCAGCCAGGCCAAGTCGACGACCACCGTACTCGATCTCGAGTAGAGCCTGGTCGAGATCGACGAGCAAAGTCTGAAAACGCGTTACGCGGTTGAGCAATCCGAGTCGAGCTGGGATTCCTTGGGCACGAAGGAGGTCGAGTAGGCCGAAATCTATCATCATCTATCTATGGAAGGAAGATCTATCAACATGAAGACATATTACCTAGTTTAGATATAGTTTTCCTTTAAAGATTTATTTCCTTTAAGCAATTTATTTATCTTTAAGCTTTAAGTAGATATAGATAGAAGATTCTATCCTTGATTAGCAAGGATTAGAAGGCTATAAATAAAGCCCTAGGGGGCTGATTTTTATTCATTCAAGCAAGGCCGTCTTCGGGCGCAAGGAGAGGGAGAAGGAGAGAGAGAGAGAAGGAGAGAGAGAGAGAGAGAGAGAGAGAGAGAGAGAGAGAGAGAGAGAGAGAGAGAGAGAGGCGAGAGAGGAGAGAGAGGAGGAACGTTTGGAAGGTTTTGTAAGTTTTAGTTTATTTTATGTTAAAGTTAATTTCTTTCATCATGTTTGCTTTCTAATTTTCCTTCTTCTAGGGTTGGGGTGATCCCAACATAGATATGTTTGTTTGATTTATGAATTCATGATTTTGTATGTCTTTATTATCATCTACCTATGTGCTTAATCCTTTGCGACAGTCGAGGACAATTCCTTATTTGCAATTATGAAGCGAAAGTGAATTAATTATGAATTTGGATAGTAATTAGGCTTTGCCTGCGAAAGTTGGTTGATCCTAATTAAGAAAAGGTAGTAACACTTAGGGCTTATGCGAAAGCCTCTATATTCCTATTTGTTAATAACGAAAGTTATTTGATATAAAGCATGCATCTTTATGTGATTTATGATCTGCGCATATGTTTATTGTTGTGGTGATCCCTAACCTTGGAAGTTTGCATCTTTATTTATTTTATTTCATTATTTTTATCCTACAAAGTTACCCGACACCGACCACCTCTTCTTCTATCATTCCCTCGACATCGACCAAGTCTTAGTCGACATCGACAACAACCTCCCCACTATTTCCCGATATCCCTGAACCCCAAAACACACTAAACCTAGAACCGCTGACTTCTCTCCTGAGGATGAACCTGACTCCACTATCCTATAGCGGGGTCTTGACTACAAATTTATTTGGTCGAGAAACCCTCTCGTCAACACCCTCCATAGTAAGAGCTCCACATACCCTGGGGCATCCTCCAATCCACGTTCGGCTGCTTCAAATTGATTCAAGACTCTAGAGCTTTAGAAATATCTACCCGCCTTCTCCTCCATCCCCTCCTCACCTTCTGGGCTTCTTTCCTCACCTTCACTTGTTTCTTTTCATCTTTACCCCTTTCAGCTCTTCCCCCCTTCTGTTATCCTTCTCACTAAAGTATGGTTATCACATCAATGTTGGTGGTCTTATCGACTCTCTACACACTACCCTTCTTCCCCTTCCTATCATCCTCTTCGATTTTATGCTTTTCGATAGCTTCCGTTTCCACATTCTGCCCCTAACCCCTCCTTGCAATCATCGTCTCTTCCCCTCCTCTCAACACCTGAAATGAATTCTTCTTCTGAGTAGCTTGTCCTTGTCTTTCCTGGGGTTTATTACTCCCCTTGTTAGTCATATTAACCTCCTGATTAGCTCCTACCATTCTACAGTACGTATTGATTCTCCTCTGCTGTTGCTTCGTTTGTAACCTTACCCTCAGAGCGCTCATCCTTTTTCTCGTGTACATCGTAGAACCATATCTAGCCTCACCGACCCCATTTGGGCTTCCCATGTGGTCTTCCCTTCTCCCTATTTTGCAAGCTAGTCTTCTCCACATTCATCTCCTCTCCTCCCTCCTGAGTCGAGTTGGCCTTTTGAATGAAGCTACACTAAAACACATAATGCCCATATCGGCTGCACCTATAGTAGATTGTATGTAGCCCTTCATACTCGATCTGGCACCTTCTCCCATTTATAATAATCCTTCTCTTCAAAGGTTTGCTAAGATAAAATTTTACGCACACCCATGCAAATCTTCTCCTATTTGTGAAGAGTCTTTGGATTAATCAATATGGGTCTACCCACCCCTGAAGCCATGTTCCAAAGCACCGTTTCTTCACACCATTGCATCGAAATTTTAGCGATTAGAATCCTTATGGGGGTAGAGTTGATAGCATCCAGAGTCGAGAATTCTAGAGACCACCACTTCATGATTAGACACCTCCCAAAGACAAACCATGGACCACATGTGAGCACATTCCTCATTTCATTTTCATTCTCAAATTTGGCTATGAAGAAACCATTAGAGAGATCGATTATCTGCATATTATCTCCAAACTTCCACATCTCCCTTATTTTTCTTTCCATCACAGGAAAGGAAACTTGATAGCCTAAAACCTTGAAGAAAATGGTGTTCCTCCGCACTTCCTCCGATGCTCTTTCAACTCACTGGCCAACGTGATCACCAGATCGCCTTCTGGGTCGTTTGGGAACGAGGTTTTTAATTATCTTCTTTTCCAAACACTGCCTACCCAGAACGACCCTCTGTTGCTTCGCCTATCCAGAACGACTCTCTGTTATGTCGATCATCAACTCTCCGGGATCCATTCGCTCCCTTAATGACACTGCTCTTCCCCATCACAAACGTTATCAGGAGGTCCTTCGGAAGATTCACTCGATTCTCACCCCCCCCCCCCCCCCTCCTCTACCATAGGCGAATCATGTTGCTCAACGGTCTTTTTCGGACCCGGTCGCGATAGTGGAGGGTCCTCGGCCAGGGTCGGTGGTCTAATTAACTGATACGTTTGGGACACCCGATCCTTCGCATGTGGGCTCAAGATCAAGAACAACACTGTATATTTGCCCGATCTTGCAATGATCTTCCGATATCTCCTGATTAACAATTGAATTAAACTAATTAGCCTACTAAATAAAGCGACATAAATTAACTTAAATAAATTAAAACTAACTAAAGGTAACAGTTGTTAACTTAAAGAAATTAAGCAACTACAATGGGGGAAATAGAACTTGGTTAAATCTAACTAAACAAAAAAATAACTAAGATAATTCATAAACTAATTAAAAACAACAGAAATTAACTTAACAAAAATTAAACTAAAGGAAAGCGACAAAGAGAGAAGCGAGAGGACTGGTGCGCGCGAGAAGATCCGGACTGCGCTGAAGCAAGGACGTCTCAGGGGACTTGCTCGCTGGGAACAAGGCCAGACGCTTGGGGCGGAGCCGAGGGTTGTCGGGTGTGTTCCCTAGAGGCGATCGAGAGCCTGCGAAGCCGAGCGCGAGCGAGCGCGAGAGCCTGGATTCCGCGGGTGAGATTGCTGGAAGCGAGCGCGCCGCGACAGCGAACGCGAGTGCGAGAGTGAGACCAAGGAGTGCTGAGGAGCCCGAGCGCCGAGGCCTGCGGAGCTTGTTGCTGGTGTCACCAAGCGCAGGTGCCGGTGTTCTTGATGCGTCGACTAAGTGTCTTCGGTTGAGAGTTGGTCGAACAACAACAAAGAAGAAGTGACGGTGATGGTGATGGGTGCCGAAGGGGGTAGAACACAAGAGTTTAGAAGGCTTTTGGATTGATAATCGAGAACCCTTTAATCCTATAAGAGGGTTTCTCAATTCTAATTCAATCTGATTTAATCCAATAGAACTACAACGTTTAAATAGAAAACCTTAGAACCAATTCTACCATGCAAGATAGAGTTTTGGTTTCTTAAAGATAAAATTTTAATCTTAAAGATAAATTAAACCTAGAAGATAAAACTTAATCTAAAATCCTAATATAGAAAATAATAAAATATGATAATTAAGAAAGCGTAAAGATAGACTCTCATTACCATCTTATTTAACCTAACTAAGAAATACTAAAAATAAACAATTCTATAATTAGACTCCAACTAACATAGGAGTTACTAAAAATAAAATATATTAAAAACAAGAAATATAAATAATAAAATAATTAACGCCGTTTCTTCAACGACTCCCAACGTGGAGCCTTCTTCTTCCGCTTGAGGATGACATCATTCTCCTCCATTTGAAATCGACTCGTCCTCGACTCGTCGCCTGGATCAAGATCGTTGTTTGCCCCACAAAAGGCCATCTTGACCCGCATCATTCCCCCCCCCCCCCCCCCTCTTATCTTCGATTTGTCCTCGAATCGAGTCATTGAAGAGCGGTAGGGAAGGAGCAACCACCAAAAAGTAACTTCCTTGACAATCAACTTGAGATGGTGTCAACAGAAAAACCTCAAAAACAACAACTGTCATAGGGATCATCAAGCAATCAAAAGGAACAAAATCGAAAGACTCAATAACCCTATGAACTCCAGAATTCTCAACATTAGGAACATTCTCAAGAGGTACAATAGCTAAATCAAGAGAAGTGTCCTCAACGTCCTCATCGTTGTCGTCAGAAGCATCCAACGCATCATGCTCAACACTGCAGTCCCCTTGCAGAGCAGTTTTGGGTGCCTTAACGGAGGAGTCCTGCAGCGTGTGACCCACTGTTGAAAGGCTCATCGAGTCAGCTTCGCAAGAAGACTGAGTTGACTCAATTCCGAGGTCAAAGTCAACTGGAATATGCGAAACAAGGTCAACGCGTTGTGCTGAATCTGGGCCCACGATTTTGATCTCATCCTGGGCTGCGGGCGCGACTGAATCAGGGGTGTCGGATGGGATGGCCGCGGGTGCATCCTGATTGGTGTCTGTGCCGCAGTGCGCTTCCCGTCTTGCAGCAGCCTCCTTCTCGGCTTTGTATTGGCGTTGTCGTGCCTGTTCCTTCAAAACAGCTTGAGGCGAAAGGGGTAGGAGAGTAACTCTCCTCCCATCAATGGTGAAGGCATATGTATTCGCACGACCATCATGAATAACAGAACGATCATATAACCAAGGACGGCCTAGCAAGATATGACTACAATCCATTCGAGCAACATCACATAACACTTTATCATGATATGATCCAATAGAAAATGAAACTAAACATTGTTTGGTGACCATTATATCAGATCCATCATCAGTTATGCCATTTAAGCCATAGTGAGTAGCTCTAGGAGTAGTAGTTAAATGGAGGAAATCCACTACCTTTTCATTGATGAGATTGCAGCAACTCCCAACGTCGATGATGACACTTAATGTAGCCTCGCGAACCACACACTTGGTGTGGAAGATGTTCTCCCTTTGATCAGCCATGGGAGACTCCTGAATGTGTAGGACCCGTCGATTGATAAGACAGAAAACGTCGTCGAACTCTGTGGGGTCGATCTCTCCAGCGTGTGGCGTAGGAGGGGTAGGGGAAGGGTTGGGGTTATTGTCATTCGACATGTTCCTACAATATCAGAAGAGAAACAAGTAAACGGAGCAAAGACCAGAAACCAAGTAATGCAAGCCCTATTTATTCCTAAGAGTGATTCAGTTTTAGAAATCAAAGAGGCGAGAAAACAAGGCACAAAATTCAAGCAATTCCCCTGGACACAGAGTTTTGCAATATTGAAGACAACAAGTAAAGATCAAAATTGCAAATTAAATCAGCCACAAGTCAGATATCAAGGATAACAAGTATAAACAAGCGGCTAATGAATAAGAAAAGAAATATACAATGTGATGCTCGAAATATATGAATATATAGCAATCGACAATAGCAATCACAAGGGCAATCAAGTGCACACACTCCGTCAACTATTATCTGACGGTTGCAACACGGTTCAGAAAGAGAGGGGTGTGACCAAGGCTCCTGAGTCGGCACAGCACAAAATCATACAAAGTAGGGTTCTTTTGTAATGCTTTAAACCAAATAGATCATCTAACAAGTAGCAAAGAAAAGAAATAACCATATGTAACGAGTTACTAACTCAAACAAGGAGGTATGCTATTTTTTTTTTTTTAATGCTCTCGGCTTTCTGTTTTTTTTTTTTGTTTGTTTTGTTTTTTTGTTGGCTACGAAATAGCTACGTAATGTTGCTATTATGCGACAAAAAATGCCAAGAAGAACCCTTTAGCCAAAGAGTTTCTCAATTCTAATTCAATCTGATTTAATTCAATAGAACTACAACGTTTAAATAGAAAACCTTAGAACCAATTCTACCATGCAAGATAGAGTTTTGGTTTCTTAAAGATAGAATTTTAATCCTAAAGATAAAGTAAACCTAGAAGATAAAACTTAATCTAAAATCCTAATATAGAAAATAATAAAATATGATAATTAAGAAAGCCTAAAGATAGATTCTCCTAACCATCTTATTTAACCTAACTAAGAAATACTAAAAATAAGTAATTCTATAATTAGACTCCAACTAACATAGGAGTTACTAAAAATAGAATATATTAAAAACAAGAAATATAAATAATAAAATAATTAACGACGTTTCTTCAACGACTCCCAAGGTGGAGGCTTCTTCTTCTGCTTGAGGATGACATCATTAACCTCATTGTTTGTCGATCTCGAAGAAACACAAGCCAACGACAGAATTAGGGCATTGACCAATGAGGCTTTCTCGCTTTGGAATCTTTCTCAGTCTAGAGTTTTTCAGGCGTGAAGATATTGTATATGTATAATAAGCTACATAGTCAGCATATACAAATAACTTCAATCAATCTTAGAAAAACACACATACACGTACACAAATAATTAATGGGATGAAAGCTCAAGAAACGAACATTCAATCATTAAAAAACTCAAGTAAATAATTGACATAACAAAATGACAACCATTTCGTGGAGTATATTTGATACGTCATAAGTTAAAGAGTTTTCATAAATGAAGTTAACTAGTACAATTAATAATGTTATAAAAAATTTCAGATAATAACTTATCAACTAGAACAAGACTAAGGTTAATGAGGAATAGGCAAATATAACATGAACTCCTAATCCACACATAGTAGCAAAAATATAAAGAAAAAAAATGATCAAATGGGAAAACCAATTCAAATGACTTAGGTTTCAAACTAAGCTTGATGGGTCATTTAGGACAACGAAAATCTACAATCAGATTATAGATATGGGATCAGGAAGCAAATTGTATCTTCATAAAGGGTGTAAGTATCCCACGTACAATGCTCGGTTATTAAAATGGATACCACATATTTGAGAACCATAAATCATTAGAACTCAATATCCAAAACATAAAAAGAGATAGTGACATCCTTTGCATTATTAATTTACTTGAGGCTTTTTTAAAATATCCAATTGAGAAGTCGAAATGATTGTTTCTGATTTCCATGGATCCGTATCATTTTTAAACAGTCCACACACTCTGTTGAGAGAATGAGAGATGTGAAGAGACCAAAAGAGTCCCACATCAACAATATGAACAAAGAAGCCTTAGTATATAAGCTAGTGGGCTACCCCACCTATTGCCAATTGGTTTTAGGATGGAACCCCGCTCGGCTTATATGCTAGGCTATTAGCGCAAGGGCGCACACGTGCACACGAACCCCGATCTCGAGTCCTAAACGGACTTCAGTATGGTATCAGAGCGGAAAAGCCAAACGGCCCGACTCTCGATCTTGGGCTAGCTAAAAAAGAGAATGAGATGCTAGACCCGATGTCCAAGTGACAACTAGAGGCGGAAAAAAAAAACCGACCCTAGTTGCACTTGCGGGGGCGTGTTGAGAGAATGAGAGATGTGAAGAGACCAAAAGAGTCCCACATCGACAATATGAACGAAGAAGCCTTAGTATATAAGCTAGTGGGCTACCCCACCTATTGCCAATTGGTTTTAGGATGGAACCCCGCTCGACTTATATGCTAGACTATTAGCGCAAGGGCGCACACGTGCACACGAACTCCGATCTCGAATCCTAAACGGACTTCAGTACACTCGCTATGTATCTAGAAAATTAATAGTGTAGCATATATATTGACTTGGATGAAAGTTTCATTAACCTTGTACGTGATAGATTTAAAACTATATGTTGCTCTAGAATCTACAACTAATTGTGCATGTCCTAATTGCTTTTGGTTTAAAAAAAAATAAAAAAAAATTACTGATAGATATTTTCGGTCATAATCAAGCCTGCCTTGGCTTATTTGAACATTCCACATTCCCATACATGAAATTACCTGACTAGATACACTACAGGAAAACCGGGTCATTTTCGACGCTTTTAATGGCCATTCTCGACGCTATAAACCGTTGAAAAAATCAATTTCGACGCTTTTAAAAAGCGTCGGTATTTTTTTCATCACGAATGGCAGCCAGTCATTTTCGAAGTTAAATTGTGTCGGAACCCATTTCGACGCCTAAAAGCGTCGAGATTGACATGCCATTTTCGACACCCTAGATCGTCGAAAATGACTTATGTCGCTTGACCCATCAACCTTTTTCGACGCTTTAGGGTGTCGAAAATGGTTTATATTTTTTTTTCTCTTTTCTAAACTAATATATATATATATATATATATAACATTTATTGATTTAATATATACAATAAAACCATCCGTGGACAGTGACAACTGGCAAGAGCAAAACAAACGCTTTAATTTCAAAACATCCATTTATCATATACACAATACACCCGAGCACAAATTACTAATCTTTCAAACTACCATCACCGTACTAATATTTAGAACTCAAAGAACAATAACACCTCTAAAGGAATTTCGGCACAATCATTCGAATTGTTGGAAGAGAGTTAAGATTGATCAAAACACTCCATACTAAAAAAAAGAACGCGCCCCTTCTTCTCTTTCACGCGCCCCTGTTGCCCTTCTTCTTCCTCCTGTTTCGGCGCCTTCTTCTCCGGGTGCTTGGCCATGGCGCGGCGCTGCCGCTGCCTTTGGCTCCCAATCTGAGATTTCTTCTTAAATCTTACTCCTCCAATGTCCAATTCTCAAGTAAACAACTTAACCCTAAATTTCCAAAACCCAAATCCTCTTACAATTTGCTTCAAACCTTGGCTTGTAGCCCCCAAATTGTCCGTCACCACGCCATCTGTGGCACATGCATCAGGTCGCAAGGGTGTGACAGCCCGCTTATGGCCTCGCTGATGCTTGGGGGCTCCGATTTGGGCAAATCTCCCCAAACAAAAACTGTCTATGCCCTCTGGGTGTTAGGCATCAGATATGTTCAAACAATCCCTCAAACTTCTAACCAAAATCTCTCAAGAAAACCCTTTTTTACCAAACAAAAACTTAGATCTCAAAAAATTTTCAAAACCCTTGCCTGCAAACTCATGTTTCATAATTGCAGTTTCTCGATTGTGGACACGGTGGTGAGCACAGTCAGAGAACTGCGTAAAAGCCTCTTCACTCCTGCTACTAGTAGAAGCCTGTGGAATCGGACTCTGGCTGAGTTGGTCCCTGGATCTCGTCCCATTGCCAGGGATGTATCAGCGCAGCCTACTTCGGGGTATGTAAAGAATCGATCTTCTCAACAAAGTAAGTGTTCCCAACAAACTTTAAACTTCCTATTATGTGTATGTATATCTACAGAGATGAGTTTCATTATTATTTGCTTCTACATGCCTAGTATTTGTCATCGTAATGAATTACGTGTCATTTTTAAGATGACTAGTTGTCCTTGTAATGAATTGTATCTCTCTTTTAAGATTAGTTTTACCAATATTAGAAATTTGCACTCTGCTGAGAGATGCGAATCTCGGATGTATGGTGCTACTGTTGATTCCTTCTTTTACTTGGTGTCTTATAGTGAACTTCATCTATGTTGTGAGCTGATACTGCAGACTATGCTTTGTTGTGGCTGTAATTTAACTAAAGGTTGTAATGGAACCATTGTCGGTATGATTCTAGAATGTGGTTGCAATCTGATTAAAGATCCCACTAGAAGTAGTATTGATAGCTTATCAATTGGATGCTATCATTGCCGCGATCTCTATCTGACTAACGCCACTATTATTTTTTTCTATTTTTATCACATTGTTTACCATCGCTGCTGTGGCTTTTTGTCACACTGTTTCTCATCCTACATCTCAAGGGATGAATGCAAGCTAACCAAGTGCAGGATTTGGAAGCATGATGTTGCCAAGAGATAGGGTAGAATGACAGGTATACCTCTCTCCTTTGCTCTCATAAAAAACTTCAATAATCCTCAGATGAACTTTTCGGTTAAGGCTTTTGTTGATTTCCCTAACATTAAATCTTTGATGAGTGGTTGTAATATACTGAACAAGGATCTGATGGTTCATGGTTGCTCCTGGTACTCTTCAAACCTCACTGGGAGTAGCGGTGATATGGATGATTTAGATGTTAATCGTACTATTTGTATGTTTTCCTATTTTTGCCTTAACTGTCAAAGAAGCCTTGGTCTATCCCTCATTGTTAGCTTGGCATTGGGTAAAGGACAATTAAGTATGTGCAGGAAGACATCCCGCAAGGAGATTGCTGTTGAAGTGCCTTGGTGGTGCTCAGGTATCCTTTTCTCCTTTGATCTATCCAAAAACTTCAAGCAAAGCCACACTAGTTCCTTTTGGGATTCAGTGGAGGCAAGCTACACAAACTTTATCCCCAAACCTTTACAAACCAAAACTTCTACAAATCTTCTTGCAACAAAGGCAAGGCATATCTTCAACTCCTTTTGCAGATTTCAAATTCTTTGGAAGATGCAGTGTGATCATATGAGTTGGAAACTACAGACAGAAGACAAAAGGCTATGCCTTGGGGATGCTTGGCTTCCTAGGCATCCTAAGAGACTAGATCAGAATAGCATAACAATATGTATAAAGTCTGATGTAAAAACTATATATTTTACCTTCAGCTTAGTTAGGAATATGCTAAAAGCTTATTCTCAATGGAATTCTCATGATTAAAATTGCATACTGGAATGTTAGGGGTTCTAAAAGGCCCCTTTTTTGGCAAGAGCTAAATCAACTTAGAGCTTCTAACCGTTTAAACGCCATTGTGCTAACTGAAACTAAGGCCACTGAGGCCCCAACTGATAAGATGGTAAAATCATTAGGTTTCCATAAAGCAATCAATATTAGTGCTAAGGGGCACAAGGGAGGAATCTGGCTTCTTTACAAATCAAAGTTTGAAGATTTAAGCTTAATTCTTGAGCATTCAGATTGCTTCATAATGATCAAAACTATAGTGGACAAGCATGAAATGGCACTTCTATTTGTCTATGCTCCTTCTGTAGAATCGGAAAAAAAAACTATTTTTGGGAAGAAGTTTTTTCAGTTACACATAAACACAATCTTTCGATCCTTATTATTGGAGATCTAAATGATTTAGAAAACGATTCTGAAAAGATAGGGGGAGCTACTCCATCCATAGCCAGATTCAGACGCTTACAATTTGTCAAGAATGAGCTTGATCTCCAAACTGTTCCCTACACTGGCTCTCCCTTCACATGGAGAAAAACAAGACAAATATTAATAATACTTATGAACGATTGGATAGAGCTCTCGCAAGTCGACAAATTTTCAATTGGTTCCCAAAGATTCACACAAAACACCATTCCTTCTCTAACTCCGACCATTGTCCGATCTCTCTAGAAATAGGGAACCAAAACCAGAACAATGGTGCTCCTTTTAGGTTGAAATGGCATGGACTACAAAACCTATCTATGAAACTATGGTCCGACAAGTTTGGCATAACAAATTTGTTGGCTCTTATGGATTTAAACTTATTCAGAACCAGAAACTTCTTAAACACAATACGAAGAATTGGTGCAAATCTCAAACAAATAACATCTCTAGGCAACTCTCCCAAGTAGAAAAGATTCAGATTACTAGAATATAACCACAGGTTTTGGAAACAAAGGGCGAGAACTAATCACCTTCAACTCTCAGACAAAAACACAAAATATTTTCAGGTGACAGCTAGAGTTAAAAATTCTAAAAGACCCATAAAGTCATTCACAACAAAACAAGGTAATATCCTATATGATAACGATCTCATTTCGGATCAAATTACAACAGAATTATCGGAAAGATTTATAGGAGCTCACCAGCATCATGTAAACCCAGCAGAAGTTTGGAATATTCAACCTCAAGTCACGATAGAGGAAAACCGAAATCTTATAACCCAACCTACAATAGCAGAAATTAAAAATACAATATTTGAAATGGCAGAAGACAAATCTCCTGGTCCTGATGGCTACTCTCCTGAATTTTATAAAAAATATTGGCATATAGTTGGCCCATCTTGCTGCAAAGCCATAAAAGCTTTTTTTCACTCAGGACAATTATTAACTGAAATAAACAAAACCTTTATTGCCTTAATTCCTAAACTTGAGAACCCTACCACTATCAACCATTACAGACCGATTAGCTTATGCAATACCATCTATAAAGTAATTACAAAAATTCTAGCAAATAGACTGAAACCCATTCTACCAAAACTCATCAACCCTTTCCAAGGAGCTTTTGTAGAAGGAAGATCTATCCAGGATAACACCTTAATTGCCCATGAAATCTTCCATAGCTTTCATAAGCAAAAAGGGAGAACTGGATGGATGACACTAAAACTAGATATGGAAAAAGCTTATGATAAAATCAACAAGAGTTATATCAAGGCGGTTCTTCAAAGGTTCGATTTTCATCCTATATGGATCAACTGGGTAATGACTTGTTTAACGACGTCCTCCTTCTCAATTCTAGTAAACAACCGCCCAGGTAAACAATTCAAGCCTAATAGGGGAATCCGCCAAGGAGACCCCCTTGCCCCTTACATTTTTGTTCTAGTTATGGAAGGACTAGCAAGAGAAATGCACAAGGAGGCTTTGCAAGAAGATGCTCTAGTCGGGATCAAACTCACCAGAAACGGTCATCCTATACCCTTCCTCACTTTTGCAGACGACACAATTATATTTGCTAAAGCTGCCCACACTAGTCTAAATACTATTCAGAATATGATAAATAATTTCTCCAACCTTTCGGGTCTTACTATTAACTATAGTAAAAGCTCTCTCCAATGTTCGAAAAATGTTAGCCAAAACCTAGCCAAAGATCTTGCCCGAAGCATCGGAATTCCGATCTCTAGCACTCTTGAAAAGTACTTAGGCATCCCTATAATTAATGGCAGGATTAGAAATTCGATTTTTGAAGAGGCCATCCAAAACCTTAAAAAACACCTATCCAAATGGAAGGCGTCGAATCTTTCTCAAGCAGGCAGAGCTGTTCTAATTCAGGCTAACCTCAGTTCCAAAACCAACTATCTTATGCAGAACTTCTTACTCCCTAAAGGTATTCTCAACCAAATAGATCAGATAAATAAGAACTTCTTCTGGAATAAACTCCATACGGAGAGATATACCCCTCTTATAAGCTGGGATAACATCTGTAAAAGCAAAACCCATGGTGGCATGGGGACTAGAAAAGCGGAAGAGTTGAACATAAGCCTTCAATTTAAATTATTGTGGAAACTTTACTCTAATGAAGATAATATCTGGGTTAGTGTCATTAAAGAAAAATATTTGCAAAATAATAGCATTAAAGACAGACCAAATCAGGCCACCTCTTGGCAATTCGGTAGATTATTATCCCTAAGAGATAAATTTGAAAAAGGTCTCCTTTGGCTTATAGGGGATGGACTCTCCATAAATACCTGGAATGATCCTTGGATTCCTAACATAAATCTCAAATCTTTGATGGGTAATAATGACCCAAATATGAAAGTTTGCCATCTCTTCACTCCTCAAAAGCGTTGGAATGAGCCCCTCCTAGGGCGCCTATTTCCTCAAAATATTGTTAAAAGCATTCTAGCTCTCAAAATCCCAACTTGGCGAACTCCGGACAGGCTAATCTGGATGCCTGATTCCACAGGAAAATTTACTACTAAATCTGCGAAGAAAATTACAAATATCCAAAACCATAACACTGACAATCACCGCTGGATCTGGAACCTAAACCTTCCACCACGACTCATAAATCTTGTTTGGAAAATTAAAGTTGACGCCCTGCCCACAACTAGTAGGCTAAATAGGTATGTCAACAGAGTACCTAGCATTTGCTCCCTTTGCGACCAAAGTAATGAAGACTCTGCTCATCTGTTTTCAGAATGCTCCTTCGCAAAGGAGCTAATAGCGCAATATGAACAATCTACAGGTAAATTCTTTAAGAACCTCTCTATGCAAGGTCCTCTTTGTGACAATCTTGACCTAATCAAATAAACAAATCATCACTTCGAAGATCTAGTGGTCATTTGGCAAATGATCTGGGAAACTAGGAACAATTTAATATTCAGAAAAACAAATCCCGACTCGTTTGGGAATCTAATAAGGTGGATCAAATCAGAAATACAAGACTAGAGACAGGCAAATAGTGACAAAAATAAGGAAGGTTGGAAAAGAAAAAAAGAGGTCTATGTCTAATTGGACTAGACCACAAGGAACCATCTACAAAATTAATGTAGATGGTTGTGTCAAGCCCACTGGCATCTGCCAGATGGGGGGAATCATTCGTGATTCTACGGGCCATGTAATTGATATTTTTCACCAGGAAGTAAGTCAAGGTACGGTTATTCAAACTGAAGTGGTAGCCGTCCAGATAGGCATGCAACAAGCTCAAAGAATGGGACTACGGAAGATTACGATAGAAGGCGATAATCAAGAGCTAATGAGATCTCTTACTCAAGGGAAAGGCATCAGATGGGAAGTTATGCGTCAAGTAGAAGAAATCAATATCATGCGAGCAGACTTCGAATCAGTTGAATTTAGACACATCTTCAGAGAATCGAACAGAGTTGCATATTATACATCCAAGAAGGGCATCATTAGTGATAGATCTACAATCCCTTTTAATAAGGATCTTTGTACCATCAATCGTCAGGATGATCCAGAAGCGCGATTATATTTTATGTAACAGCTCCGAATGTTTGCATACTGTAAAAAAAAAAACAATAACACCTCTAATATTTAGGCTACTAAGGCTTCATTCTTGAAGTCAATCTTGTTCTGCTTGACCGGAGCTTTTAAGAAACCTCTTGCTACATCAATCAGATGCTGCAAGTAAATTGGTATCCAAAGATACATCAGTGTCAGTTAGGAATGAACAAGTGAAAATATTGATAGAAGCAGCTCTAGAATCCAACCATGATATTATCTTCACTAATTCTAAAATTCTGTCCTAGCTACCACATTGAACTAGTCATTAACAACCGAAAAGGGAAAGAAAAAGTGTGCAACCATGTCAATGACAAGATTGTTTTCAAACAGAAGCACAGAAAAGGCAAAATAGAAGCAGTGGAGATCAATAAAATAGATACAATTCATATGAGACGGCGGCACAAAGGCTAAAAGTCATTAGATACAAAAATACATATGATCCCAATAAAGAACATCAAAATAAATGCATACAATCCCAAAAATAGAACCTTTAGGGAACAAAATTAGAGTCCATATATAAATACATAGACTTTGATATCAAGCTTTGAAATAGTACCTTTACCTCTGAAATCCAACCCTCTTGTTGCTGGATCATAGTAGCGATACATCTTGATAGACAATCCAGCTAGCATGAAAATCTTTGGGTGGTTTTCCTATGTTGGTTGGGGGATATATATTGTATGTTGTGTCAATAGGCATGCATATCAGCACATTCAAAATCCAACAGACATGAAAATCAAAAAGAAAAGGAAAAAGAATATATGTAGTAGTCATTTTACTTGGTGATAATGTTTGCGCAGAAACTCAGCTCCCACTCCAACGGAGCTTGTGCTAGATAAACATTGGACAATTGCGATTCTATAATCTCCGATGGCAAGGCTGTCTGGAAAAACACAATAAGGAAGCAATACTGTAATATATCTACTAAATTATCTTGTTGACAATGTCATGAACTTAGCTAAACTACTAAAACACATAAGCTTATCTATAAACCACGACAAGCAAGGATATGATACAAATAACCAAGCATTACTTGTCAAGGTCAAGAATGAGCTTAGCACTCAATTTACTTAACTGCGCAACTGCAGTGACGGGAAGATATTGTTGAATATGCGACCTACAAGGAAAGGTCACTTTACTACGTTGTTTATTCATTTAAATTTATTTACATATAAATAAAATCAAAAATCTATTTTAGCATATATAAATAAAAAGGCTAACTTTGCCTGTCGTTAACAAGTTGCTCCTCTCCTCCGATCTCTGAACAACATTTATAACTAGAGGCTTTGCAACAACTCTTAGAGGGGAACACATCTGGGTTAAAGCTATCAAACTTAAATTAGAATGCTAGAAATAGATGGATAGGTGGCTGGGTGGTCTTCCCATTGATTCCACCTACAATAAATTAACGGGAAAAAACATTATACTCATCATTCCTAGATAATGACCATTGCAAATATTTGACAATGTCATGAACATAGCTAAACTACTAAAACATATAACCATGCTAGCGATGACACACTGCACTGCGTAAATGAAAGAGTTAAAAAGTGTTGTTCTCAAGTTCCCATTTTATAACATCATATGCTAAATCCCGGAGAAAGGAAGGTTAGTAATAGGTATTCGCCATGACATTTGCCAATAGCTATGGCGACTTTGGTTCATCAATGGACACGACATCTAGGAGGAGACTGGGGTCACCGATGAGTTAGGCGGTGAGCCGGCGAAAGAGAAGATATGCGAGATTTGGAGGGGGATGGGAAGGAGAAGTGGCGGCTGGGTTCAAAAAGAAACCCTAATATTGATCTACAAGCGCATCTCGGCCCTTTAATTTCCCTGTTAAGTCATTCTCGACACCCATTGGTGTCGAGAATATTCCCGACGCATACAAGTGTCGAAAATGAAACGTGTTGATCGACGCTTAGTAAAAGCGTTGAGAGCATAGCGTCACTTTTTAACATAATTTCCTGTAGTGATAGTTTGAAATAGGACTATATATATCAACTGTTTGAAGTCATTCAAGAAATATTGCATGAAATTGCATTATAAATAGGTTGACAATATGACTAAATCAATCAATTGAATTGAAGTCACACACACACATATACTGTATAAAATAAGACTTAACTAGCTAGCTTCATAAATGCATAACGTTAGCCTGAATTTTTTTTAAGGGATCAACATCTCCTGGATTGTTTGCTCAAGGAAGCGGCCGTCGATCTCTGCGTATAAAATTAAATATTATAGCTAGCTAGTTGTTATACTACATCCGCTCAGAAATAGATGTCATTTGACTTTTTGACATATTTTCTAATAAGCCTAAAACTATATAAAATATTAATTTTTTTTTAATAATATGATACTTATTATTAATGAGTATTTATTTTATATTACAAAATTACAACAAAATTTATATTTTATATAGTTTTTAGCTCTTTAAAAAATGTGTCAAAAGTCAAACGACATATATTTCTGAACGGATGTAGTATATATTAATGCTTGTATTACATATGTTGATGGAACTAGTCGTCTCCTGCATTATTTTATGTGTGTTGTGTATATTATAATTAATAGGACAACTAGCTAGCTGATCATAAATATTGTATATAGCAATTTCTAAGGCATCAACATCTCCTGCATTGTTTGCTCAAAGAGAATATATATGTGACTCACCTTTGCTTTATTGTTGTATAAATTGGATTTATACTTTATCGACATTGACTCATTTCATATCGTGATTCAAGTGTTATAAATTGGTAGGGTTTAGTGCTCTCAGAGGCGGAACTACTTGGGGGCCAGGGATGGCCCTGGCCCCCACAAGCCTTTTTTTTTTTGTAATATATGGGTAAATATATATGTAGTACTATTTATATAAGTAATTATATATAATATTAATAATGAAAGAATAAAATAATAAATCATTTAATTAGTTGTTAAAGGGTAACCAATTTAATTTAGAGATTAGAGATTCAAGTCTTTATACCTCTAGTTTGGACAAATTTTTGTATCGATGATTTTTTTTTAAATTAAACATTTACACTAATATTTTTTAGTTTTTTCAATGCTTTTTTATTATAAACAAAAATCATTTTTCAAGAAATTTTTAGTATACATTCAATTTTTGATTTTACCATTTTTTTTAAAGAAATTAAACATTTAAACTATATTTTTATAGTTTTTTTTTTCAAAAACACTTTTATTTATGATAAAAAATCCACATTTTTTTAGTATGTCCCTTTTTTTTCGATTTTTCATAAAGAAATTGCATATTTAAACTACAAATTTATTGCCTTTTTAATATTTTTTTAAAATTTTGTGCTTGATAAACAAAAAAATATAATGTAAAATTTCGGCCCCCTCATCACCGGGAGTCTAGTTCCGCCACTGAGTGCTCCTTTTCTAAATTTGAAGAAGTTCCTACAATTCCTTCTGTTATCGACTCAATCAAGTACTTCTTTGGAATGCTAAAAAAAGATTCAATATTACTGGCTTTTTTTTCTTAAATGGGCGCGCCCGCACTGCCCAGATACTTTTTACTTATTTTCTAATAGGATAGTATGGTAGAAAGAAATATATCAATCTTTCTAGCATATTATCAAAAATCTCACAGAAGACTGTTGATTCTAGGCTGCCTATTTAATTGAAGATTAAAGAAACAATATGGCCGTCAATGAAACTTTCATCGAAGTAGCCTTGACTAGAAGATAACATCAGCTCGTTGTTATACTCGCTGAATGGCTGCAGGCCCCAGAAATCGTCGTCCTCGAGTAATGCCCGGCTTAAATCATCTATCATGATCGGAGTCTGTTGGTCGACCGATTCGCTCTCATGATATGGACTTATAATTAGAGATGACATCTCTGCAAAGAGCTCAGATGAGTTCAACATCTCTTCCAGACCTCCATCATCGAGACTCGATGTTGAGATCTCGAATGGGGAGCTTCTTGAGATGTCGCTGCTGGAAGTAGTGGTTGATGAGGGCGCCAATTCTTCCCATGAGCTTAATGGGCAGCTCTCCAGGATTTGAATATCCCCACATAACACTATTGGATTCTTTCGGCATGTGTCGTATTCAGCGATGTGATCATCGATCGATAGTTTGGTGTTCCTTGTGTTGTTTCCGGGTTTTTTGGGTCGGATCACCCTCTTCTTCAGGTGGGTGTGCCAGTGGTTCTTGATCTCGTTGTCGGATCTTCCCTTTAGCTTCGATGCTATCATTGCCCACCTGCATTAGTGTGTATGTACGTCGCCAGATAACATAATAGTTTAAACTTTTGTGATGGAAGTTAACAGAGACTGTTCATATAAATAGAATACGTACTTGTTACCATGTTGTTGATGTAGCTGAAGGATGAGATCCTCTTCAAATTTGGTGTAGTTTCCATGCTTGAGATCCGGCCTCAAGTAGTTCATCCATCGAAGCCTACAACTCTTTCCACATCTCTTTAGACCTGCACACATTAATTGATAGATTATATGTTATATACTAATTAATGAAAGATGGTTGCATTCATGCGTTGAAGCTATATATATATAGATTGATGATCTAGCTACTTACCGGCAACCCTTGGAAGCTCCCTCCAGTTTCCATGGCTATAGTTGAAGATATGAGCTCTGAGTATCTCGTCTTCTTCGGAGCTCCATGCCCCCTTCTTGATCCCATTCTTGTCAAACGACGGCGTTCGAACCATCGACCTCGATCGTATGTTTCAGGTGGTGGTTTGTTTAATATGATTTCCTCAGCCTTTCTTAGAGTCTGAATCTCCTCAATCGGCTTAATTATGTTGTACGTTTGTGAGGACAAAGTTGATGGAGGGAAGGATATTTATGAAGGCAAAACTTTGAAGGCAAAAGGCAAAACTTTGAAAGGCAAATTAAAGGAATGAAAACCATACGAAGGGTGGTCCCCACAATTCTGATGTAAATGAATAAAAGGGGGAGACCCCACAATTCTACAAGTCACGACCGAAAATCCAAATTATTTACTCAGAAAAGTCATCGTTGAACGAACATAAAAAAGGAAAAGAAAAAAGATGAATCCAAATTTTTTTTTTTTTTTTTTTTACGCAAGATAAGAATTAGGTCGGGTCGACCGCAGCAGAGGCCCTTCCTAGCGCATCCTTCCGGACGAGAACAAGTAGTTCTGGATCATCCTCACAGCTGACGTCGGCAGGGGATGCATGGGCACTACGAGCAAGGTAGTCGGCCACCGCATTTGATTCCCTGAAAATACGACGAATAGCAACATAAGTAAAGGACGAGATATCAGACAGAATATCAGCTTGTAGCATCTCTATTGTCTAGGGGCATTTCCAATCCCCTAGTAGAGCTTTTATCACTACTAAGTTATCTCCTTCGATCAGAAGATTCGAAAGCTGTAACTCCTTTGCTCGTAGCAAGCCCATTCTGAGTCCGAGGTTTTCGGCGTAGATCACCGAGATATGAGTGCAAACTGACCTGCCAGCAGAGACTACTGTTTTTGCCTAGTTTTTTTATTTACTCAGAAAATTTATTTTTTGCCTAGTTTTTTTACAAATTAGCACTAAAATTAGGTTTTTCTAAATGGTTTCCTTAGGGAAAAAAAAATTCGAAATAAAATTAAACCCGAAAAATGAAATTGATTCAACCAAGAAACTAATCCGGTCAAATTAAAATTGCCTAAAATTAATACAACACGACTATTTTTAACATCAAACCGACAACAAAACTAAACCGAATACAACAACAACAATGAAGAGGGAAAAAAAAAACAAATTTACTCAGTCAAATCCGTGAACGAATCAAAGAGGAAGAAGATGTGAGGGAGATCGACATGCAGCTCAAGATAGACGACCACAAGGGAGGAAGACTGACATTGAAAAGGAACCATGACTTGCCTGGATAACCTGGAAGACAGTTCAAGAGGTGGTCACGGAAGAAATTAGGAGGGAGGAAAAGACGTTGGGTATGAATCCGGTCCAAATCTTTAATTTTTCTTAAAGAAACCGTTCAAGAAAACCCTTGTAAAAAAATCTACGTACGTAGGTTAGTTTATCAGCATTTTTGACCCATGAAAAAATTTATGGTAATATATTACCACTACCCTCAAAGATCAGGATAGTTTTATTAAAGTTGGGGATATATTTTTACCATACCCCCAAAGGTGGGATATTTTAATTAGTTTTCCCTTAAATATTTGATCCACGTACTCCATAGTCAATCTTACAATTATATAGGCATTTCACTATATGCTATCACAGTTTTTTTAATCAATATATTATTACTATTTTATTATTAAAACAATTTTGCATTTATTAAAAAACAAAAGTTGACATGGATAAAATGTGACGAGGAAAAAGTTCTTAACAAATAAATAGTCGTTTTTTGGGTGTGGGTTCGTTTAGTTCAGGATGATGTGCAGTCTCGGACGCCCTGTTCTTCGAGTAGACCGTGGCAGTGTTCGTGATTATCGAAGATCTCTCATCTTGGTGGGGGAAACGTCGTGGATCCGCACTTCCCCAGGAGACGCCTTTTTCGCTGATGGGTTTCTGCATCTGTCTCCCCGGCGTCGAGTCGTCGTGTTAGTCCATCGACCTTCCCATCTTCTCGGCATCCGCAGCTTCCACTCGGTGTCTTTCGACTGTCTCTCTTCTAGTCTTCATGCTGAGATCTTTTGTTTATGGGTTTAATTTTTTGTTTTTGTTTTTGGTTGTATCATGACGGTTAGCACGTCTGCTGTTTTTCGGCCTCTCGTTGCTCCAGACTTCAGTTGAAGTCCTGGACTTCGAATTATTTCCTGTTCAAAAAATAAATAAATAAATATACCTAAGGCAAGATTTTAAGGTAAATAACGCTTCCTCATTTATCTCTGAGAGAAAAAAAAAATTATTTCTCTCTATCAAATATTTCCAGAGAATATTTTTTCTAATTAATATTCATTTTTAAAATAAAAAATTAATAAAATATTTATTGATTAAAATTTAGTTTGAAAATCGGAGAACAAAAAACACAGATTAAAAGAAAAAAATAAAAATTAACATAAAACGATAAGAGCATGCCCAAGAGATTTCCCATCTTGGTTTTTTAGAGAATATTGAGGTGATTTCTGGTCCAACAGCTTCTCCATTACATTCTCCAAAATAGAGAATGAAGAGAAAATACGGAGATCATTCCCTAAATTTGGAGAAAACCCTACATATTTTGGAGTAAACTCTATAATGGGAAAGCTATTGGAATGGGGCCAAAAATTACTCAGAATATCTGACTTATAATTCTCTATTTTGGAGATTGTTTTAGAGAATCTGTTGGGCATGCTCTAAGAAGAGACCCGCGATAGTAGAGCTATTCAAATTTTGGTTCAAACCGAACCTAGCCATCTAAACCGGACCTAAACCGAACCTAAGAGATTAGGTTCGGTTTTCGATTTTCAATTTCTAAAAAGTCAGTTTTACGTTCAGTTTGGTTTAGGTTTTTTTTGTTCAAACCTAACTTTTATGAACGTTCAATCAATTCTCATAAAAAAAACATATGATTCATTAATTATAAGATATTGTGTGTAATTTTAAGAAATTTTCTATAGCATAAATTTTTTTATTTAATTTTTTTATTATTTTGTATAATTAATTGTCAATCAACTGCATTTAAATTCAAAAGCTGAACCATACCTAAATAAAACAAACATAAACCGAACCGAACCTAAGGTGTGTTAAGTTCGATTTTCGGTTTGCAATTTCTAAAAAATCGATTTTAGGTTCGGTTCAGCCCGATTTTGAACCGATGAGTAACCCTACCGGATGGGTACGTTCAAACTTAATTTTGACGGTTCATCCTCCTGAATAACGATAGCATAGAGGGTTTTGTTATTTAGGATTAGGATGGTAGACACCGATTAGTATAGGGTATAAAAGAATTGGAATTGCGACTGAATTGGCTGAAAGATTCATTTCTAATAATGCACCGATTAACAGTAATTCATATTTCCTAAATTTCATTGATCAGACCATTACTGAATCTGAAAACAGAATTTTAACACATCCTTTTTCAAATAAAGAAATTAAGGATACCCTATTCTCAATGACAGATGACAAGTCTCCAGGTCCTGATGGGTTTCCAGTAGAGTTCTATAAAAAATACTGGGATATTGTCGCGCGGTAAATTAGTTTGCAAAGCTGTTCAATCTTTCTTTCATTCTGGTGTACTACTCAATGAAGTAAATTCAACTTTTATTGCACTTATTCCAAAAATTGATACACCTAGTAACATTAACCACTACCGTCCGATTAGTCTGTGTAATACTATTTATAAGGTTATCTCGAAACTTTTGGCTAATCGTTTGAAGCTTATCTTACCACGTATTATTAATCCATTTCAGGGAGCTTTTGTTCAAGGTAGAAATATTCAGGATAATATACTAATAGCTAATGAGGTTTTCCACTCTTTTCATAACAAAAAAGATAAACTTGGATGGATGGCTTTAAAGCTATATATGGAGAAAGCTTATGACAAAATAAACTGGAGTTTTATTCGTATTATTCTAAACAAATTTGGTTTTGATTCCAGATGGATTAATTGGGTTATGACCTGTCTAACTAAAACTAGTTTCTCAGTTTTAGTTAATAATTTGTCGGGCCGTACTTTTCATACTTATAGGGGAATTCGACAAGGAGATCCTCTTGCTCCATATATTTTTGTATTGGTTATGGAACTATTAGGGAGAATATTGCAACATGAATCTTTGGAATGTGACCCTTTGGTTGGAATCAAACTTACAAATAACAGTGATTCTATTCCATTTCTTTCCTTTGCAGATGACACTCTAATTTTTGGACGAGTTGATGATTTAAGTCTTCATACGATTAGAAATCTTCTGAATACTTTCTCCAATATGTCTGGATTAACTATAAATTATAATAAAAGTTCTCTACAAGTTTCTAAAAATATTCCTTTCAGTAAATCCCAGTCCCTTACTCAATAGCTAAATATTTTAGTTACAAAATCAATGGAAAAATACGTTGGTATACCACTTATTAGTGGCAGGGTTTGTAACGTCTTGTTTGATGAGGCGATAAGTAGCCTTAAAAAGCAGTTATCAAAGTGGAAATCTAATACTCTCTCTCAAGCTGGTAGATCGGTTCTAATTCAGGCAAACTTAAATTCTAAAACAAATTATTTAATGCAGTCTTTTCTTCTTCCAAAAGGAGTTCTACAAAAGATTGATCAGATCAACAAAAAATTCTTTTGGAATAAAATTCAATCGGATAACTATCATCCTCTTATCAGCTGGGAACATATGTGTACTCCTAAAAAAGATGGTGGGTTAATTAGGTTTTAAATCAGCTGAGCAAATTAATATTGGTATGCAAATGAAACTTCTTTGGAGAATTATGGCTAACCCTGATAATATTTGGTCGAAGGTTATTACGGATAAATATCTCTCGACAGAATCTCTAATGGAAAGAGGTAGTTTCAAAACCTCTTGGCAGTTTGGCAGACTTCTTAATATCAGAAATATTTTCTCTAAAGGTCTGCTCTGGCTAGTGCGTAATGGGAAAACCATAAATGTATGGTCTGACATTTGGGTAAATGCGCAGTATCTTCAAAACTTTCGAAATAATCGTAATCCTAACTTAAAAGTTTGTGATTTATTTACAAATACCAACTCTAGGGATATTGATAAATTAAATAGTATATTCCCTTTTCATATTGTTCAAGCTATTACTAATATCCATATTCCAATAATTGATATTCCAGACAGGTTAATTTAGATTTATAGTAGTGATGGAAAATTGTCTGTTAAATCCACATCTTTTATTTATAATACAGGGAATATTAAGAAAATTCCAGCAGAATGGATTTGAAAAGTTAATATTCCTCCGAATATGAAAAATTTTATTTGGAAGGTTATTTTAGATATCCTACCTACCACGACCCGTCTAAATAGATATATAAATAGAGTTCCTAGTACTTGCTCTATTTGTAATTCTGATACAGAAGATACAAATCATTTATTGTTTTATTGTCGGATCACAAAATCTCTTATTCAAAATCTGGGTGTTAAGTTGGAAAAATGTTATAATATTCCAATTCTAACAAGTAATGTTTCGGAAAATATTTTAAATACTAGAGCTCTTAATATAGATTTTACATACTTATGTCATTCTGTTTGGGAACTCAGAAATAGAATTATTTTTCGTAATACTTCGGATACATGTATTATCTATGCTCTAACTCAAACTATAGACAAAATATCATGTTGGAATAAACAGCAGGTAAAAACGAAGTTAACTAAACGTGTTAGACATCTTGATAAATTAATTTGGAAATGCCCTCTTATAAATGTCATTAAGATCAATGTAGATGCTTCGGTGAAAACTGATACTCAATCGTAGGTTGGTTGTATTGTTAGGAATAATGATGGTCTAGTTTTTCGGATTCATAAATGTAACGTCAGGATGAGTTCGGTCATTCTAGCAGAAGATTTTGCAGTTTATACAGGTATAAGACTGGCAGTGGAGATGGGGATTCGTAGAGTAATAGTTGAAAGTGATTGTGCAATCATCGTCAATGTCATCAATCAAGTGAGCATTATACTATGGGAGGTCGCTCAAATAATCCAAGAGATCCATTCGTTAAGCAATGATTTTGAGAGCGTCGTATTTCAGCACTGCTATAGAGAGGCAAATGGTGCAGCTGATTTTCTTGCTAAATCTCAGTTGAATTGTACTTTTATTTTGAGTTCCTGTTGTTGTGAGTTCCAGAACATCATCTTGCGAGATGATCATGGATGTCGTTAGTACATCCAATTTATTGCCTACTGTAAAAAAAATGAAAATCAATCACCCTTAAAGGCAGAAACTCTAGCCCTAAGGCGTGTAATTATCAAGATTATCCACTTAGGTATAATTAGAATTCAAATTGAAAGAGACTCACTAATATTAACCACGCGAAGCTAGATAGTAAATACCCCTAGGAAATAAAATTGATAATGTGTAATATCAAAACACTTCTACTTTCTATGAGCTAGATAGTGGCGGATCTAAGGGTTCACGAATCCCAGGGTGGGCGACACCGGGTCGTCTCCCAGGGTGGGCGACACCGGGTCGTCGCCCACCCCGATCTAGAAAAAAATATAAATATATATGTGTTATGTAAACAAAAAATTAAAAGGTAAAATACAAATATTTTTATGGTCTTAGTGGTTAAGCTCACACCATTTTAAATAGAATTCAATCAACTCTTATTTCAAAAGGTGATTACTAGAATGTTCATATTTATGGGCTTTATTAGGAAAATATCATCCAAGTGCTCCAAATTAGCAAAATGTCCACCGCCCCCTTTGCCCCCCCCCCCCCCCCCCCCCACGTGTGCCCCATGTGCCCCCCTTATGTTTCAACATTTTTTTTCCGCGTTGCTCAAACGGAGTCGCTGAAACTCCTGTTTCAGCACATTCGGTTTCAGCAACCTCAGTTTCAGTGGGTTTTTTTCCCAGTTTTTTTTTTCGCTTTGCTGAAACTCCTGTTTCAACACATTCGGTTTCAACAACCCTTGTTTCAGCGGATTTTTTTTCCAGTTTTTCTTTCGCGTTGTTGAAACTCCTGTTTCAACACATTCGGTTTCAGCAACCCCTGTTTCAGTGGATTTTTTTTACCGCGTTGCTAAAACAAGGGTTTCAACACATTCGGTTTCAGCAACCCTTGTTTTAACCTTCTTTTTTTTCGCGTTGTTGAAACGAAGTTGCTGAAACCGGAGTTGCTTATTTTTTTTATTTTTTTTTTCGTGTCATCACTTTGACACCGAATTTGCTGAAATCGGAGTTGCTGAAACCGTGTTGCTGAAACCGGAGTTGCTTTTTTTTTTCTTTTTGTTTTTCCGCGTTAGCACTTCGACACGGGAGTTGCTGAAACAGAGTTGCTGAAATTGTTGTTGTAATTGCTGAAATTAGCTTCTTCTTTTTTCGCGTCAACACTTCGACACAGGAGTTGCTGACATTAATGATAAATGATGCAGAAAACAATAATGCAGACACACAAATTCACCGTAAAATAACCCAAAAATACACTAAATAGATGCGGACAACAATATAAAATTTTAGCATTTCAGCATTATAAATAGAGGTCGATTCCTCGATCAAACTGGAATAGCAAGAACAATTGGAATCAACAATCCAGTAGTTTTCATCTTATGACTTTCCAAATCATTTTCATGATGTAAAAGAAGACAAGCATACATGATTTAAAATTAATTCTCTCTAGATCTAATCTTAAATTAAAATTATAAAAAAAAGAGCAACACTTACAATACCTTTCCAATAGCCCCGCTGCCGGTTGAATTACCGAGCGCATGTATTCCGGAGATGCCCAGCGAGTACGGCGGTGTCCCGTCTGGCTGGAACAGTCCGTAATTCCTCTCCGAGGTCGGCCCATGCTTCATATTCTCGTTGAACAGCGCAAACACGAAGATGTTCAGATATGAATCCAGCCTCATCGGCGTCCCCTTGTTCGTTGCCATCAACTTGATCAGATTCCCGTTGTACTTCCTCGCGTTCTTCGGCGTAGCTCTGTTCTTAACTGCAAAGGAGATCCGGGCGAATTCAAGCACAGATCCGGCCGAAATCAACTGCAAAGGAGGATAACCCTGCGGCGAAAAATCCGGTTGAATTCAACTGCACAGATCCGGTCGAATTCAATTGCGGCAACAAAAAACTGGTCGGATTCAACTACACAGGTCCGGTCGAATTCAACTGCACAGATCCGGTGGAATTCAAGCACAGATCTGGCCGAATTCAAGCAGAATCGGAGATTTACGGCGACTGTGGCCATTGGAATCGAGACTTGGGAGAAGCGGAGCTCCAATTTGTCGGAGACGCCATTGGAATCGAAGATGAAGATCGAAGATGATATGTATGAAATCGAGAGATAGATATGTCTGAAATCAAAGATGAAGATCGGAGGGAGTAGTATTTGGCGTTTGATCGGAGAGATCAAGTTGAGCGAGAGAGGCGGAGGAGGAAATCCAAAGAGGGTGCACAGATTTTTCAGATGGACAAAAACCTAATATGTTGGAGTTGTTGGACACTCTTCAAATTAAGGTAAAAAAAAAGGCCGGCTGGACACATTTTCTCTATTTCAAATCCCATTGGGCTTATATTTTCATTTATTTTTTCCTCGGTCAATTTGTCATCATTTTAAAATTCTTATAATTTATTTGATATTTTATAATTAAATAATAAAAAATAATCTCATAAATTGATATTCTCTTCATATATTTTTTTAAAAATATTTCTAATAAAAATAATATAAAAATTATCCATAAAAAAATATTTAGTCCACCCCGAAAAAATTTCTAGGTCCGCCCCTGGAGCTAGATAAATATTTTTCTCCAACGTTCACCATGATTGCAACAGAGTGGATGATAAAGTTGTACATATTCGACATATTAACATGTATACAAATTTAGGGATATTTAACATGTATACAAATTTAGGGATATTTAACATGTATACAAATTTAGGCCGTCAAGAACTCATTCGACATATGCTATCGTGTAAGGTTTCCTTACCCAAATTCTTACTTAAAAAAAAAACAATTTTTTGGTCTGCGATGCTGCTTCTGGGTAGTGCTGACTTCGTCCATCATCTACGTCCTCATATCGTTTAGTTTTGTTGTGTATAGTTTCGCTTTTGTAGAATGTTATTGCCTGTATAGTTTCGCTCTCCTCCTCTCTCTACCTCCTCGCTCTCCTCCTCTCCCGGCGCTCCCTCGGCCCTTGCGAGTTCGCCACCCGGATCTCCCTCCTCATCTCCTCTGCCTCGGATCTCCCTCTTAGGCCCTTACAAATATATTTTGTATTTTGGAAATAATATCAAACTAGAATTTGCTATGTACTGCAGAAGAAAAACGTGGGTTTGAGGTGTGAACACGGTCATTGTAATGTTAAAGATTGTTTTGTGTGTGTGTGTTTTTGTTTGTAAGGTTAAGAGTTTGAAGGTGACTGCATTGTAGGTGAAAATTGTATTATTCACATTAAAGTAATTGCAGCTCGGGACCAATTGGCACATGTAAGTATGATGTATCATACAAGATGACAGGGCCGTCCAAAATAGCGACCCTTGGCCTAATAGGCTAATACTATAACAATACTAATAATAAGGTAATTTGGTAATTACTCACTAATTAATACTAGGCCATGCCAGTCCAGTCCGTACAAGCCCACATAAAAGGCCAGTCAAAGAGTTGACCCTCTCCCTTTCTATTCTACAATGTAACTTTAATATATTACTATCAATTATCATTAAGAATAAAAACTTTGCTAATATTTACATTGACAATTTTTTTTTTTATGACAAAGAACCCACCTTTGGTGGCAAACCCTAGGCACGTGACTCAGCCGGCAAGAGTCACGCACCAGGTAAACCGGCGTGCGTCGACCGACTCGACCCACTGGAAAGGGGCAAGGCAAACCTTGGATTTTCATCCAAGGAAAGGGGCGGAGGTAGGGATCGAACCCGAGACCTCTTGACATCCCCCCTTACTCCCCACCAGTGAGCCACCCCGACTGGGCCATTGACAAGATTTTTATCCACACATGAAAATCAATCATTAGAGCAATCCCAACAGATTCTCTATCTTAAGTTTTTGGAGATTTTTTTAATCTTAGTCCATTTTCATCGACTCAGTCACTCTACATCTGAATCGGGTACTGTATGACCCATTTAGTTTTTGGAGAATATTGAGATTATTTTTGGTCAAGCAACTTCTCCATTAAATTATCAAAAACAGAGAATGAGTAGGGAAAAAAAATCATTCCATAAATTTGAAGAAAACTCTATATATTTTGGAAGCTGTTGGAATTTAACAAAAAAATCAAAATATATGATTTATAATTCTTTATTTTGAATAATGTAATGGAGAAGTTATTGTACATATGCTCTTATAATCCATCATTTATACCATAATCATGTAGCACTCTTACCAAACACACATTACTTTGAGACATTAATTTGTTTTCCATATTTTATTGAGAAAAAAATTATGTACATGTCTATATAT
Organism: Persicaria maculosa; assembly: GCA_963922045.1. Lineage (NCBI taxonomy): Eukaryota > Viridiplantae > Streptophyta > Magnoliopsida > Caryophyllales > Polygonaceae > Persicaria > Persicaria maculosa. The sequence goes on from OY998254.1 coordinate 22,989,185, forward strand.
AGTTCGGAATAAAACAACAATTTCAATATATTTCATTTCAAGTATGGTCTAGATCGATTTTTCCAAGTGAGAGAAGCAACGAAGAAGTTAGAAAATAGGCCCAGACAACCAGACACAACCACAAAAGCCCCTAACACTAAATATCAGCAACCCGAATGCATTTCCTCCGGTGATCCCTATTCAAAGTAATATATTATCAATAAATCCCGAAATGATAAGATCATGTCTAATAATAGTCTTAATAGATTATCGATGAGAAATAAAGGGTGTGTTTGGATTCCATTACTTTCTAATTGTAATGCAATTATTTTATCTCGCTTTATGTGAGCGTTTGTTGTACAAATAAAAATCTCGCAAAAACTGAGGTAAAACAGTAATTTAATCAAATAATCACATAAATCGAGATAAAATAATTGTATTATATTTTAATACATCGTTAAATTCAAACACACCCTGAAAGTAAAATAACTTATGTTAACCAAACACCACCTTATATATTTGCATTATAAACATAGGGGAGCTTTCACATGCTTTCACCCCTTAGAATGCATTCGTGAGACCGTGTATGAACCGTCGGATGATGACAATGTGGATGGTTAGATTTGAATGAAAGAATTGAAATAATTTAAATAAAAAATATATATTACATTTCTCTCTCCAAATCCCATATTTCTCTCCTTAAACCATTCTAACGTGGGTTTCCATTAACCTCAAACGGAAGATTTGAATATTCAGAGAGAGTAGAAGCACGGTTGGAGAATATTCCTTTGCAATGGAAGCGTAATTTGGAGTAGATCTGTAGATGGAACGTATATTCAAGTTCATCCGAAGAAAGCGTAATTTGGAGTAGATGGAACGTATATTCAAAATGAATATGTATTCAGATGAATAATTAAATATGTATTCATACGAATAAGTAGAGTTTATTCAAATGAATATTTATTCGAATGAATAAGTAGAGTGTATTCAAATGAATATTTAGGTGAATGGATAACTAATAATATATTCAGATGAATAAGCCTAATGTATTCATATGAATTTTGTTAACATAAATAACGCGTCGTTATTCAAATGAATATTTATGCACATATTCATCCATATTTATTTATATTCTATGCATTTTTTCTAGTTAATACTGCCATCAAATTTTCAATCGAAATGGATATAAATATAAAAAAGGCAAGTTATTTTTTAATATTTTTACTTTTCAAAAATTTCTCTTTTTAGTTTTATCATTTAAACTTCTCATCATAACCCTTAATTTAATATTCATCCGGATGTATTGTAAGGAGCATATGCACTGAATACTCTTCTATAAAGATAATATAATTGGAATTCAAACACACCCTTTAATAATTTCTTTCAAGTATATTCGACGCAACGTGAACAAATTAAGTCGGACGACAAAAATTAATGAGATGCAAGAATTTTGAAGCCCGTGCTAGCTAATTAAGGCAGTGGGGTAAATAAAACAACACAGCTGGATTTTATTTTTGAATAAATTAAAAGAAATATATAAAGAGAAAATTTGCTGAAATATCACATTTTACTAATCTAATTAGTTTAATAGCATCCTCACTTTATCTATTGGCCGTTGTAACACCCATTTAATTTTTTTTAAGCATGTAGCACCCTCGCTCTCTCGCTCTACCTCTGATCGCTCCACGCCTCCACCATTGGAAACCTAAGTCCCGATCTGGATCCACCCTCTCCTACCTCTGATCGCTCCACCATCGCTCCCTTTCTCCTTCACTTTCTCCATTTCAGATCTCCCTCCACCATTGGAAACCCTAGGTCCCGATCTGGATCCGGCGTCGGGGACAAGCTCCAGCGGCGATCGCCCGGAACCTCCCGATTTCTACGGCGCTTGTCTCAGGTTCATCCACGATGTCCTCATGGAGGAGGAGGAATTAGACGACGCCCATGTCGAATTTCCCGATTTCGGCGCTCTCCAGACAACTGAGAAGTCGTTCTACGACGCCCTCGGTGAGCCTCATCCATCGCCGTCTGATCAATTCCGATCGTTTGTTGCTCGATATGTTGACAGCTCCAAAGGCCAGGTTCAGTCTTTCTCTATTGTGAGGACACTGGTGTCGCCGGGTTGAATTCCGATCGTTCTACGACGTCCTCGGTGTGGACACTGGCGTCGACAGAGTGAGTCCTTCCCATAAGGTAACTTCATAAATCCTTCTATCATTTGAGTCAATGTAATTACAAATTCTTGAATTCAGATAGGCTAAGTATTCAACTCGTTAAATCACATAAGGATTTGGAGCTTGAGAATACTTGGATTGATCTTAAATTTTCTGAAATCTTGGTGTCTAAAGCTGCCCACCAAGTGTTTGTGGAAATGTCTAGGCAAGGATTGCAAACTTGATAACGATTTTTCATTAATTAGGAATCTGTTGGTTTTCTTTTTTCCCATGGTTGTTTGGTTTACATTGTGACATTGTTGTTATTTGTGTGAGTTTGAATGAATTAGGAAGCAAGAGCTAAAGGTAGAGGAAGTAGGAATTGTAGAGTTTTTTTAGTTAATTGTTTCGTCTACATTGTGAGTTTGAAAATGAAGTTTCCGTGATGAATGAATTTGGAATCTGTTCGATGAAATGCCTCTGCGGATTTTTTGACTTCTAGCGATGAATTGATCAATCGAATTGCTTCCGATCTGTTGGCGAGATGCATTTTAATAAGTTTCAATGTCTTCCTACTTTGATTGAGCTTCTAAATGGCTTCTTTCCTAGCACTTTTTTAATCAAAACACTACTAGCTGTTTTAGGCTTTCATAAGTAGATGATTGAACATGAATAGAATCCCAAGCTCTGAACTCAAGAGCCATGTGATTTTCTGTTAGAACCTACAATTTTGATTGAGTTAGGGTTTGTTTTGGGGTGAAAATGTCGAAATTGATGACAATTTGGATTGTTTGATGATAGGTGGAGCTTTGAATTGTGTTGCTGCTCATGTGGGTGAAATCAGGCATGGTGGTGTGAGGGCCAATGTCATCAGATATTTCCCAACACAGGTTGGTACTTCATCCTGATGCGTTAATATGCCATGTCAATTCTAGTTATTTTCCCTCCTTGTTTGATAGAGAATAATGCATACTCTTATATTCTAGTTATTTCCCATTTCTGCTGAACTCTAGGTACTGATTGGGGATGTGTAAACATTATTCGATGTGGGCCATTTGCCCGGAACAGGAAGAGGACATTTTAGTTCTGTGATATTAATCCAGTCTTTGCTGACCTTGTTCCTCAAATAATGTACTTTATCATGGATTATGATCTGTTGAAGTTCAGTCCAATAGAGTGTAATGTTTCTTTATAGAAAAATGTTCAACCTCAGTTCTCTGAATGGTATGAATCATTTTTTCTGATACGGGGTTTTCAGCTGTGAGAGACTGAGAGTTGCTCAAAGTGTACAGTGACCCGACACTGACCACTTTCATTTTCAAATTCAGCATTATATGTGTTGCAAACGCTTGCTGCTAACTCTCTTCGTCACTTGGTTGGTTTCATTCTTTTCTTGGATAGGTTTCAAAATCCTAGACAGACGGGGCTATGAAGAAATATCTCCATTGGCATACATATGGCATATATGGGAGATGAGTTGATCTAGTTTTCGCATCATGACATTCAAAGCATACGAAGTTCAAGCAAGACTACGCTTTGTGACTTTCTCTTCTGAAAGATGCTTGCTGGGCATCCCATATGGAGTCTTAAAGGTAAGATCCTCATTGGTGTCGACATGAATGAATGCTAATGTGCTTGTTCATTATGGATGAATCTGGTTATAATGTTGTTAATTTCCATGTTATGCCTTTTGAACTTGCATCAACTTTTGCTTCCATGATAAACATTGCCTGCTTTCAGGAATGAAACTTCATTTTTTGTTATGGAATTTTTATAATGATTTTGGCAACGAGGGAAGAAATTGAAGTTCTTAATTTGCTTTTAAATCTGTTATGAAGTGATTTTATAGTTCTCGTTCTCAGACCAAATCATTCTGCCTGCGTGAAAGTGATTATGCCTATGAAATCCAAAAAGAAAAATCTGGGTGAAGGCGTGAAGCTTCTGGAATGGGCTGGATATTGAATGATCCATGTGCTGGCAAGTGAAGCCGATAAGGTTGTGATGGGGGTTCATTAATGGCCTAATGGGTGACATGGGTTGGGTGTATCACCGTAGTGACGCGAGAATTAAGAGGGCTTCAGGTTATCGTCTTGGACAAGAAGTACGGATCTGGCGGCGGCTAATTCTCATTAGATGATGATGACAAAGTCAAGAGGGGGCTTGCTTTGGTAGAGCTGTTGCAATTGGCTCCTTGAGATGTTTAAAATCGGAGGGGCAAGTCATTAACCTATGGCGAAAGTGTGGAGTCTCCTGATGTGTTTTGATTTTCGATCAGCTGTCATAGATTTTAGTAGGGGACTTAATTTATTCCATTTAACGAATGCTAGGAAGGCTAATTAGACTCAGTTTTGGGTTCTTTTTCTTATTACATGTTATGTTAGTATATGCTAAGAAATCAGGTTTGTTGATACCCCTGTATACATGTTCTGTAATATTGAAACTTATATCTGAATGTTGATCATGGGCTTATAGTTATACTAGAACTATTTGGCAGGACTCAGGACTGTTTTCATACTTACGGATCTTAAGTTCCTTGATTGAGGTTTCTAATGCAGCTGAGGTTCCGAGCACCTATGAGAGTTCTTGAGAACTTAGCTGTATTAATCTGATATATTCACTTGGTGACTGTTTTATTTGTATGGAGTTTTATGTACACGTTGATTGGCAAAGTCGTGTTTTAGCTGTAGATTTACTTTTATGTTGCAATCCTCTGATGAGGTTGAAGCTTCCGTTCCGTGTACTAGCACTTATCAAAGTAGATTCATAATAATATCTGCACTTAATTGTTGCATATGTAGGTGTATATTTTATGCATTACTGACTTACTGTGATTGCGACTATGAATTGTATCAGCTACTGATTAAGTTGATTTATGGCATCAAACGATTTGATTAAAAAAATGGCATCAAATAACTACATTATAAAAAATGGCATCAAAACACTGCTTTTAAAAAGTTGTATCACATTAAAGAAAAAAATGTCATCAAAACATCACCTTGAAAAAATATGGCATCACGGTAAAAATATCATCAAAAAATTGACATAAAAAAAGTGTCATCAGTCGTCAACGGTAAAAAAAAAAGCATCAATGGTCAATGTGGCATCATAGTAAACAAAAAAATGTCATCAAGGTTTGAAAAAAGTGGCATTAAAAAGTGTCATCAATCAATTTTATTAGAAAAGTGATATCAAAACGAAAATAAAATGTAATAAAAATGGCATCAAAGCGGCAAAAAATGGCATCATGTAAAAAATGGCATAAAAAAAAGTGGCATCATCGGGTTTTTTTTAAAAAAAAACTGAAATAGGTCAACGTTGACCAGCGTTGACCGGTCAACGCTGACCGGTCAACGGTCAAACATGTTGACCGTTGACCTTAGTAGTCAATTTGGGAAGGGTGCTAGGTTAGTTAATTAATTTTGTTTGGGTGTTAGTTAACTAATTAGATATTCATAATATGCTAGTTGCCAAAATAACCCATATATAAAGGAAAATGAAATAAAAAAGAAAAGAAAAAAAGAGGTATGATGGATGAAAGGGAAATGGGCGGCCATGGATAAATAGGAAAAGGCTACGCATACACTTGTGTATGTATATACCATTTTTTTTTAAAATTTATTTTTTAGGGTTCATCATTTAAAATTTAGGGTATCATTAGTTGTTATTGAAATTTTTAGACTTTATTCTTTGTAATATGGCTATAATAGAGTTTTAAAGAAAAATTTTAGGGTTAATTTTTATAATTTTAAAATTAGTGGATAAATTTTACAAAATTTTACACGTGGAAAAAAGATATACCAACGTACACGTGTATCATCCTCCGGATAAATAGCATTGGGGGCTTCATCACGCTGAGCATGGCCAGAGAGAAAGGGACATCCTCACATGAGTCCAACCAGCTGATCAATTCATGCTCATCTGGGTGGGTCCCTACTTTTTTTGGTTTAGCCCTAAATAAATATATTTAACTACATATACTCTATATATAAAAACTTGTTTAAAAACAAAAAGAAAATAGAAAAGGTGAAAAAGCATTATTAGTTTATTAATTTATGGTAACTAGTACAGTTCCCGCGCCATTGCACGGTTTATTTTTTAAATCATAATAATATGACAAATTAATATTGTAAAATTTTAATAAAAGTCAGTGTAAAATTAAAAATGTATAGTTTTATTGGTTGAAAAAACTGCAATTAATGTAAACCATTTCTAGTGGTTTCAGCTGGAAAGGACCTGCGGAAAGTACTCAAAGGTCCCCGGTTCGAATCCCGCCCTGGGTGGTCACTGGAGGGCTTACCTAATTGTTAACTTCAGGGCTCATGGGATCAGTCGGGTGCTACTTGCTAGTAGCCCCGAATACCCATGTAATTCAAAAAACTACAATTAAATGTAATGATAACATCTCATTAAAAATGATTCTCGTTTAAAGAAGTGTATAGATATAGATATTTTAAAATAAATCTTATTAGAAAGAAAAAAAATACTATCACTATAATATTATATAAAAGATTTAACTAAAGATAATTTTACGAAAATCTCTTAGATGAAAGAGAGAATTTATAAGATATGTTCTCGTGCTTTTAATTTAATATAGTATATAAAAAAATTACATATAGGTATCGTTATTTATTAATTCAAACCCTTGGTTACAAAATATAACATATATGTTAAATGAAAATTTAATCTACAATCATTAAACCAAAATCATACTTTAGATAATTTAATAAGATCATTAAATTTTGATGTATATAAACAAAAATTTTGAATTTTGAATTTTTTTATGTGTATATAAATAAATTAATAAAATTTAATGGGTATATGTATATATATATCCAATTATGGATAGATTGAGATATATGGAATATACTTACCTAAAATAACTTGGCATAAAATGACGACACATGGCAAAATTGCTTCTCATTTAATAATATATATAGATATATAGATATAGATATATAGATGAATACTGTTCTAACAGGCGTTTTATACTTTTTATTTTCTATTTATTTAATTTCAATCGATAAATATTTCGTTAATTTTTTTTAATGAATATTTAGGGGAAAAAATGCCTTTAAAGGCTTTTCATCAAGAAGTGCTTCAACATTTTGAATCTTCGCGTTTTATCTTTGCTCGCTTTCGGAATTTGGTACTCCCTCCGTTCTTTAATAACTGACTTTTTACTATTTAGGCACGTTTTTTAAGGTGATAAAAACTATATAAAATATTTAATTTTGTAACAAATTTTTTAAATAATCTCATACTTATTAGTAATAGCTATATTATTATTGAAAAAGATTGAATAAAAAATTAATATTTTATGTAATTTTTACCTTTCTAAAATAACGTGCAGATTTGAAAAAGTCAAATATTAAAGAACGGAGGGAGTATTAATCTTCTTTCGTTTTAATTTGTTGATCATTTAATTTGGCAGTACTATGTACTAATTAATTTGTGTACTTTATGCTGTTCAACCTTTGATTTTGGTTGCGTTTGACGCTAGATAGATATTCTGGAGATTAAGAGGATTTTTTGGAGATTATAGGAGATGAAGATTATTTTGGTAGATTAATGAGATTTGGGAGATTGAGATTATTTATGATGGAAATCTCCGAAAGGTGTTTGGTAGGTAGAGGATTGTGGTGTATTTCAAAATAACAAAATTATTATACCCCTTAAAAAAAACCAATACCCTCGGCCCTCCTCCTACTTGTGCTCCTGTGTCTGAACGACATTCGAGAGGATTCCCTCCTGGCGACGACAAAGCTCCAAGGTTAGGGGGACACTGCCGGGCGGTAACAGAACTCTAGGCAGCCATTGCCTTGAACCTTCGGTGACGAAGCCATGAGGGAGACAATGATGTCAGCAGAGGTAGTAGAGGAGCAACTCTTGGAGGCTCTTCTAGCAATCCCCGACTTTGTGAAGCCCACGCGCCTCCACCATCTCCTTCATAGATCGCCGGAAGTCTGCGTACAGATCCGGAAAATACGTATGCACCGCCACGCCTCCCGACACCGCTTTATCGCTCGGACATTGCTCCAATTCCGAAGACGATGAGGAGTCGACGATGGAGTTGGAGCGGTCTGGGGAGGAGAAGAAGAACCGGTGGGAGGCGTAGGCGGTGGCGAAGTCCATTGTGAAGGCGCAACATGTAACAAGTCGTCTTCATTGTCGTCGGTGGAGTGGTCGGAGTTTGTTTGATAGAGAAAGTCGTCTTCATTGTCCTCTCCAGATTTGGAATTGGGAATTGTGGAAGGCAGGGGCAAATTTGGCCCTCACAAATCAAAATCCCTTGACAATCTCTTGAATCTTGGGGTGGGGAGATTTCAAAATAATCCGATGAAATCCCCAGAATCTCCATCCCCAAATCTGCAGGAAGCTGTTTCCGAACACCATTGCAATGGAGAAAACCTGATTCGTATTTGAGCAAAATCTCCACAATCCCCCAAAAACTCCTGCCGAACACACCCTTTTACTCTTTTGGTTTGGAATTGAATTTTGTTGTCCATCCAGCCATATCTCTTCTTCTTTTTGTTGATTTTTTTTAAATAAGGTAATGATTCGGCTGGAATATTATCCTAGTTGAAAGTATGAGATCTCAAAGATTATGAAAGGATATTGCAACTCCGTGTTAGGACAAGTATATAAGGTTGTCCTTTGTAAATGAGAGATTCATTCATGATCAATCAAATACAAGTCTCATACAAACACTCTCATTAGATTTTCTCTCTAATCGGTTAGACTAACTAACTTGGAGCCTAATAATTGGTATCAACAGATTGGCGGTCTTTGGCAATGGCGGATGGAACGCGCAACAAGATCAGGGAGAAGGTGGATGTCCAGCTTCAACGACTTCATTAGAGGAATTCCAGGCTCAAGGGAAACAGACTCAATCACGGATGGATCAGACCGTCGCTCAGATCACCAAGTGGATTCGGATACTGAACTAGAAAGCAGCGACGCAATCCAATTTCACGGGAGCAGCGGGTGATCAGCAGGAGAAAACCCCGCCCGCATCAAATCGGGAATTCTCGGAGGAGATGAATGCGTACAAACTACCACCGACGAGGAATGAAGGATTTTTTGCTGGCTAAAATCGATTTCCAAAAGTCAATTTCCCTCATTCCGACGGGAAGAAGCCCCGGAGCTGGGTCCGTAAGTGTGACAAGTATTTTTTACTTTTTGGGATCCAAGATCATCGGAAGGTGGAATTTGCAGCTATGTATATGCAAGATCGTGCAAATACATGGATTCAGAGGTACTTAATGCAGAAGTGGTGAGTGAGGTGGAAGGAGATGAGCGAAGCATTGTGTAGCAGATTCGGAGAAAAGCAAGGGGTGGAAATAGTTTAGGAATTCAATAAATTGAGTCAGACTGACGATCTTGAAGAGTACAATGAGAAGTTTGAGGACTTGCGCACATGTATGCTTTCATACAATCCACATCAGCCCAAGAGTTATTTCGTCCCCAGTTACATTAGCGGTTTAAAGGCCGAGATCAAACCACTCGTGAAGCTGGGCCGACCAAGAGATATGGCGGAGGGTTTGGAATTAGCTAGGTAGCATAATGATGTGGTGCAGGCCTTGGTTAAAGAAATGTTGTCTACATGCCTTATTAGACCTAGCCAAGAAGAAAGATGGCTATGTGGTGCAGGCCTTGGTTAAAGAAATGTTGTCTATGTGGTGCAGGCCTTTGCTTCACCCGCGTTGCTTGTCAAGAAGAAAGATGGCACGTGGAGATTTTGTGTAGATTATAGGAAGTTTAATGATGCAACCATCAAAAACAAATTTCCAACTCCAAATATTGAAAAACTACTGGATGAGCTACACGGTGCATTTGTGTTTTCAAAATTGGATCTTAGAGTTAGTTATCATCAAGTGAGGGTAGCTGACTGTGATATTCCTAAAACTGCTTTTCAACCTTATAATGGGAACTATGAGTTTAATGTGATGTCATTTGGATTGACAAATGCGTCAGCTACCTTTCAATCCTTAATGAATGTGGTGTTTGCTGATTTTTAATTTGAGGATGTCCTCGTATTCTTTGATGATATCCTCATTTACAGTGCTAGTCTGAATATGATAATATAAAATAATATTATAACAAGGTAATTATTACATACTCCCTCTATTTGTCAAAACTTGTCACTTACTATTTACGCATACTTCTTTAGGATGATAAAAACTATATAAAATATCATTTTTTTTTATAAATTTTTGTAACAAGTTTACTTATTAATAGTAACTATGAAATGTTTAATTTTTTTTAAAAAATAAATATTTTATATATTTTTTATTGCCTAAAACACGTGTGTGAATAGAAAAATATTTTGGCGAACGGAGAGTACAAAATCTAGGATATATCATGCAATTAAATATTTCTCCTGACAGTGTGTATTTTAAAATAAAATTACGAGTAAGAGAATCTATCCACATATTAAAACATTAGAAGGGTCCATAAACTTCCTTTGGTCATTTTTTAGGTCGGGATGGTTATAGAAGATGTGTTTTACAAAATACTTTGAAGTTTAAAATAAACTAGTACGATCCCCGCACCATGGCGCGATTTTTTTATAAATAATATTTAGATATAGATAAATCATAGATATTAGATTTAATTCAATATTTTTAATTAAACCCATTGATTAGTAAATGTGTTAAAAATAATAGAAAAAAATACACTTGGGTTAAAGAGATAAAGAGAAAAATAAATAATAAATAGTGAAAGATAAAAGTTTTGAATTAATCACATTGGTTAAAAAATGTAACATCGAATAATATTGGGTAATTAATTATTATAATATTTTTCAAAAAAAATAATATTAGAAAATATAGTTACCATAATAAAATGATATTATGTAAATCATATTTTCACAAATAACTTTGAAAATGGAGAGGACATGTGACATAAATTAATATAGTATATAGATATAGATAGTTAGTAAATGAATTTGAGTTAAGCTCAATATTTATATTAGATTGAATTCAATGTTTTGAATTAAGCCCAATAGTTAATAAGATTAAAGGGAAAAAAAATTAAAAGAAAAAGAAGAAAAAAGGAGAATTAAAAAAAAGATTAAAGAGAAAAAAGAAAACTATAATTGGTCAAAAGCCCTAAAATCTCTCTAATGTTGACACATCAGTATAAACTCTTCTAAATTAAGAGTTTATATAGATAGTTAATAAGATTAAAGGGAAAAAAATTAAAAGAAAAAGAAGAAAAAAGGAGAATTAAAAAAAAAGATTAAAGAGAAAAAAGAAAACTATAATTGGTCAAAAGCCCTAAAATCTCTCTAATGTTGACACATCAGCATAAAGTCTTCTAAATTAAGAGTTTATATAGATAGATTGGTTAAAAAATGTAACATCGAATAATATTGGGTAATTAATTAGTATAATATTTTTCAAAAAAAAATATTAGAAAATATAGTTACCATAATAAAATGATATTATGTCAATCATGTTTTCACAAATAACTTTGAACATGGAGAGGACATGGGACATAAATTAATATAGTATATAGATATAGATAGTTAGTAAATGAATTTGAGTTAAGCCCAATAGTTATATTAGATTGAATTCAATGTTTTGAATTAAGCCCAATAGTTAATAAGATTAAAGGGAAAAAAATTAAAGAAAAAGAAGAAAAAAGGAGAATTAAAAAAAAAGATTAAAGAGAAAAAAGAAAACTATAATTGGTCAAAAGCCCTAAAATCTCTCTAATGTTGACACATCAATATAAACTCTTCTAAATTAAGAGTTTATATAGATAGATAGTGAATAAGATTAAAGGGAAAAAAATTAAAAGAAAAAGAAGAAAAAAGGAGAATTAAAAAAAAAAGATTAAAGAGAAAAAAGAAAACTATAATTGATCAAAAGTCCTAAAATCTCTCTAATGTTGACATATCAGCATAAACTCTTCTAAATTAAGAGTTTATATAGATAAATAAAAATTCAAGTTTTATAAAGAGTTGTCAGTCAGACTCAGAATTCATAAATACACGTGCACGAGGATGCGCCTACATTTTACTAGTAATTTGTAACTGGCATGCAAAAATATTTATTTAAGTTAAAAAATTCAAGTTAAAAAAAGACTGCAAAAATATTTATTTAAGTTAAAAAATTCAAGTTAAAAAAAGACTGCAAAAATATTTACTAGTAATTTGTAACTGGCATGCAAAAATATTTATTTGTAACTGGTGAGGGACACCATCCGGAATTGTCAAAAACTCGGGGTACCAAACAGAATTTCCCTAATTTTAGCTAGTTAGAAAGACTATTAGGGTGTGTTTGGATTCCATTGTTATTTCATTATAATGTAATTATTTTACCTTGTTTTATATGTTCGTTTGGTTGTAAAAATAAAAATCTCGTAAAAACCGAGGTAAACCCATAATTTAATTAAATAATCACATAAATCGAGATAAACTAATTTCATTTTAATTAATTTATCGTGGAATCCAAAAATATCATAATTTAAACGCCTTAAAATTTTTGTTAACCAAACACCACCTTATCATTTTGCATTATAAACATAATGCATTTGGAATCCAAACACACCCTTAGTAATTTTGTAATGTAAAGATTATTCTCTCACTAGCTAAGTGTTATGGAGGGAAATGTTATAAAATAAATATAAATATAAACGAATTAAACCAACTCCATATCCAAACAAATAAAATACAAAAATCCCTCCCGTTGTACTGGTATGGTATTCAGGATCGTATCAACGAGAAAGCGTGTAGCGCTCGCCTGATTAGTTTCAAATTGCTCTCGAAATTGACCAGAAGAGTACTCGATGTCGATGTCGAGTAAAGTACTTGATATCGACCACTGCTGTCGACTTTCCTACAAATCTGCACAACAGAAGACGAAAGTACTCGACGTCGAGTATATATACTTGATGTCGACCACTCAGTTACTCCATATCGACCAACAATAGTCGTTGTCGAGTGTCAGTGCAGAACAAAACCGTAACTTTAAAATAAAATAAAAGACAAAAGCAAACACGAAATTGGTGAATGTAATTCAATAAACTTAAAGCTCCTAGAATCGTACCTTTTACACCACAATGATAGCTATATAAGAATAATGCCAAAGATATAAAAGATCGTACCTTTTCATCAAATAATTATTGTTGTTATTAACAAATAGGAAGATAGAGACTTTCACATAAACCCTAGTTGTTACTACCCTTTTCACATAATTAATCCAAGTTTGCATTAAGATCATTTTCGCTTCAATAACACAAATAAGGATCACCTTCGACTGTCGCATAAGAATCATGTAAATCAGGGATAGAAGATGTAATCGCAATAAAAGTTGTACCTTTGATGCATTACCTTACATGGCTACCGTCGGGCTCACCCCGACCCTAGACGTTGGGTGACTACTCGCTCTTCATCATCAAAACACACATCAATTCATGAAAAGAACTACTTGCATTAAATTAAACAAAAGCTTACAACCGAATAATGACAATTCCGCTCTCGCCTCCTTCACCTTACTCGGTCAAAAGCTCCAAAAAAACCTCTAAAATGACTAACTAGTGTTTGCTCAATTGCTTGAGAATAGAATGATCTTAAAAACTAGCCCCTAGGGCTTTATTTATAGTGTTCAACCCTAGCAAATCTAGGAAAGAACAATCTATCTTTATCTAAATCTATCGATCTAAAACTTTAAGATATAACTTGAATAAACAAAAGAAATAAAAAAATTAAATTTCCCTAAACTAAATATGGGAATTTACTAATGTGTATATATTAAAATCTCTTCATCTTGATAGATTCTCGTGTCTTCATGTGTAAGCAAGCTTTAGAACTCGAATTGGTACTCGATTTTTACGTTGAAGGTACGATGTAGATGGGAATGGACATCAGATTTGATAGGAACGAAGATGAAGAACGGAACTGGTGGCATTGAAACCAAATACTTGCCAAAGCTGGGATTCAGTTTCCCAACTCACATTATTGTCGAATGGTATGATGACTCGAGCAAGAACCCTAAAGTTTAATCAAGCAATTTACAGACTAGTGGCGCACTATTCAGAGTCAGTGGACATCGAGGCACCTTCAAGATTTGTCCACTTGATCGTCATTTTAGCATCAGAGCACGAGGATGAAGGTACATAACTACGCGCACCTACGGACGCATGCCTGCGTGGATGGCTCTGTCCACGTACCCTGGCTCACGCAGTCACGCATCTGTCTGTTGATGTCTGGATTGATATTTGGAACCCACTACGTCATGATGCAACTCAGGCAACGGACATAAAGTCGTTGTCTGAATGCCTTTCACGTCACCTAAGGATTCAAGCAACGGACATGTCGTCGCCTGAAACCCTGTTGCTTCAAGCCCGTGCCTCTGATCTACAAGTGACGAACAACCGTTTGTCCGTTGCCTGAGTAGTCTCAGGCGACGAACAAAGCGTTCGTTGCCTGAATATGGTCAACGCCTTTAGAAATGGTTTAAGCCATTCAAGCGACGAGGAAAGTCCGTGGCTTGAGTGTTGTAGCAACAAACATACTATCGTTGCCTGAGTCTTGAATAAGGTGTTTTCCATGTTGTAGCAACCACAGGAGTTGCTTTGTTCGTTGCCTGATCGTTCAAGCGACGAACATAATCTCGTTGCCTGAGCCCTAAAGGAGGTGTTTTCTACATTGTAGCAACCGCATGAGTTGCTTTGTTCGTTGCCTGGTCGTTCAAGTGACGAACATAATCTCGTTGCATGAGTCCTGAAGAAGGTGTTTTCCATGTTGTAGCAACAGCAGGAGTCGCTTTGTTCGTTGCCTAGTCATTCAAGCAACGAACATAATGGTTTCCATATTGTAAGATTTCGCTCCCTGTTGTTATGCACCAAATCACACATACATACACAACACCTGTTTCTCATACATTCATAGACATAGACATTCACAATTGACGAAAAAAGTGCATTCATTTGAGATTCATACGCAAGTCACATTCATAGTTTTTGTTCGAGCAAAATATTCACAAAACCTGTTCCATCAAAACCCACAAACACAACAGTTTATTTTGTACCAGAAGTAGACAGATTCAGAAGCCAATCACAGTTGTTCAAAAGTAGAGCTCAAGAGTCAGAATCTGAGTAGTTCTAGGACGAGAAATTCACATTCAAACCTTATGCATCAGTCGGGCGAAGGGCTGTGTTGGTCATCCGAAGAGCGGGATTGCTTGTCTGCAACTAGGCTCTGCACTACATTCTCCAATGCAAAAAGGCGGGATAGAGCTTCTTCAGCCTGCTCCGTGGCCACTCTTGCCTCCTCCCGAGCCTTAGCAGCAGCCTCCTCAGCCTTTGCGGCTTTCTCCTGCAGTTCCCTCCTCTCTTCAGCAGCTGTAGCAGCCCATGGCCCTTCTCTCTTTTTGGGGATCTCCGATGAGTGCCTCCCAATCCTACATAATCACCATGCAAATATGAGTGCATGATGCTAAAAAAAAGGCTGAAGCCTGATGCTAAAGAAAAAAAGCTAGAAGAAGAAGAAATTATAAGTTTGTGTACAGTTTATACTAACTTCTTGTAAGTTATAGAAAATACATTATTACAAGTTAAGTTTGTATACAGTACTAAACTCTAATACTTTATGAGTATTAGAAATTATCAGTTATAACTGATACATATCAGCTAATATCCTACTCCGAGTTTGTATACGGGTTTTTTTTTATTATAATAGATAAATACCACCTTAGTAATAATTATCAGTTTTTATATAACTGATATTTATAACTAATATTTATAACTGATATTTAAACTGATAATTTAAATGAAAAAAGATAACTCAATAAGTAACATAAGTTAGTAATAGTTAGGATATGTTTTTTATTATAAGTTTGTAAACAGTATTAAAATATTGATATTTATAACTTATATTTGTAAGTTTCTTGACAGTGTTTTTATTTTAGTTTCCAATCAAGTTTTTATCTTCATTTGTCATCAAGGTTTTATAGTCATACAATGTTATTATAAGTTTTTATAGTTTTTATGTGAAATTTTAATCAAGTTTTTATAGTTGTATAGTGCTATTATAAGTGTTTATGGTGATAGAGTGTTTTTATAGTTATAAAGGGTTTAGGGTTTTTGTAAGATATTATGATTCATTCTAGTTATCCAGTGTCTTTATTTTCACTTCTAATCAAGTTATAAGTTATAATAAAACCACATTCATGTAGTTATATAGTGCTTTTATGAGATATGATCATTTATCCAGAATTAATAGTCAACTAGAAGTTTTTATAGGACATTGTAATTTGTAAGTTATTATAAGTATTTATAGTTATCGAGTGCTTTTATTTTAATTTGTAATCAAGTTTTTATTTTCATTTCTAATCAAGTTTTTGTAGTTTTACAGTGTTATGATAATTTATCCACAATTACAGTGTTATGATACTCCAGTTTTTATATTCTTACAGTTTTTATAAGATATGATAATTTATCCAAAATTCCAGTGTTAGTATAAGTTTTTATAGTTTTTGTTTCAATTTCTAATCATGTTTTCATAGTTATACAGTGTTATAATTTTTTTTATAGGTATACACTCTTTTTATAGTTATACAGGGTTTAGGGTTTGTTAACACTTGCAAACATAAATACTAATGTATACAGAACTCATCCTAAAGGTAGAAAGGATATCAAGTCTTGTATAGTCTATCTTACTTGTAGATAATTGTTTCTTAGCCTATATAATGTAACTCATATTTTCATTAATAAAATCATTCAAGTATATAAACCTTACACTCTCATCTTTGTGCGTCCCCTGTCTTGATAATCAATCCTGGCAAAATACAGAGAATTAAATCCTATCCACAACATCACAATCAAGCACCAAATCATTTTAGTCTAGATTCAAAAGCAAAAAAGGCCCTAATCTACCATAACAACACATACCTGGGCAAGATCCTCCTAAACAATAATAAACTGCAAAGTGTGCAGCACCCAAAAAAAATGAAAAGAAAAAGAAGAAACTTAGAGACGAACCAAAGAACACATTTGCCTTAGGCTACCTTGATCTACATTTGAAATCCAGAAATCAATAAACAAAGTTTAAACAAATTTTCCTTGTTCAACTTTGAAATTAATAAACAAAATTTAAGCAAAACCTAAAATCATAAGTGGTGGTGGTCGTAGAAGGGCGGTAAATTGAAATGGTAGATAGCTAACGATGGAGGAGAGACAGGGAGAAGTAGGTAAATTGGAAATTCACACTTAACTTATATCACACAAAATCTATATATAACAACCAAAATCTAAATAGAGGAAGACCAGTGGAGAGAGAACCTCTTTCCTAGGAGTGAGGCTGAGTAGATCTGCAAACAGCGGACCAAAGAAGTGGAAAGAGAAATTTGGAACAACAGGCCAAAGAAGTGATGCCTCCAGCTACAATAACAACAACAAAATGAAAAATAAACGTCATTCAGAAAGGGGAGAAGTAACAAGTTAAAGCCCTAATAAAGGATAATAACTCAAAGAATTCACATCATGCAAGCTCGTTCAATGAAAACATGAGGCTACATGCTTCAATAAATGGCATAGCCTCCTAAATAAAAATATACATTAAACCTTCTCTTTTCAGTTGATATGAATGTAATTTGCAATGAAAAGAAAGCATGAAGTTAAATAAAAAAAAAATCAGATCCTTCTATTCTTTAAAATCTTATATAAGGTGAATACTTGAATATGCTCATTCGGCCATTATTCAAATTAACACATACATATTCCCGAGCTGCAAGTTTTTCCTATGAAGCAAGCAGCTCTTCTTCTTTCTTGTTTAATGACATCTCCTTTTCGTTTAGAGCCTACATAAGACAGCCATTGTGTTCAGAGACACAAATAAATGTATCAAAATCAATCAACAACCATTGAATAAGAACACCAAAACAACAGAAAATAAGACCCTCGATCTCTTTCAGAAATAGATGCTAATTTCATATCGATATCAGATTCTTTATCTGTCAAAACCTTCCCCTTGAATGAAATGTTCTCCCTAAAAGTTTCCAACTGTTCTTACCCTAACCAATCTGGCTCTCTCTTCCCAATCGCCTGTTTCCTCAAATCAAACCCTAACCAAACACTAATCAAGCTCCTAAATTGAAATGAAAGGGGTTTGAAGCCTCATAATGGGGATCGAGTGAACAATACAGATCTGAGGAAGAGAGAGGGAACGATACCTGTTCTCCGGCGAGAACCTCTTAGTCAACAGCGAAGTTCGATGGCGATGGAGAGGAGTCAGAGTACCTAGAGCATGTCCTTTAAATCCCTAATTTCAAAACCCAAAAGGGAAAAATGGAAAGGTGAGGAACCGAACCGAACGAGGGAGCGCGGAGGAGAGGGGAACCGAGAGACTATGCTCGGAGCAGGCGCGGAGGTGCTAGTTTGCTCTCTGTGTGCGCCGGCCGGACTGGTGGCTGCTCGGAGGAGAGCATCGAGAGGCGCCGGCATAGGGTGGCCGAAGAGGGTGGTCGGGAGGTGGCCGGACTGGGGGCTTCTCGGAGGTGAGCATCGAGAGGTGGCCGGACTCGGAGAAGAGGGATCTTGAAGCGGGCGATCTGGGTTTGAGAGGAAGAGACTAGATAGAGGCGGTGGTTCTAGCCTTCTAGGGTTAGTGGTACCACCCTAGCAAAATTAAAAGCGGGAATTATAATGCTCAATTTTCACAAAGCGCCCCCAAAAATTAATTTCACTTACATTAAGATCAATAATTTATTTATACATTTAAAAAATATTATGTAATATATTTAAATATAAAATTTTATATATTTTGAAAAATAATTGATTTGTTTATACTTAAATATATTATGTAATATATTTAAATATATTATGTAATATATTTAAATATAAACTTTTTTTTATACCACTTATATATTTAAATGAAAAAAATTATTTTGTTAACTCGGTTATCTATAAAATTAAAATCAATATATTCTATAAAATTAGAACTAATATATCTTGATCTAAATCTCAGTCTCAAATCTCGATTATCGATCTCGATCTCAACTTGTATCTCAAATCTCAATCTTGGTCTCAATCTAAATCTCAAGCCTCAATCTTGATCTTAATCTTGATCTCAATATCAAATATATCTCGATCTCAATCTTAGTATCATATTATAATCTCAATATCAAATCTCAATCTTGGTCTCAATCTGAAATCTCGATCTCAAATCTCAAATTATAATCTCAATCATAATCTCAAATCTCGATCTAAGCTTTTAACTCAATCTCAAAGCTTGATCTTAATCTTAATCTCAATATCTAATCTCGAACTTGATCTCAGTCTCAAACATTGATCTTAACTTGATCACAATCTCAAATTTAATCTCAATTTCAATCTCATTCTCAAAGCTTTATCTTAACCTCAATCTCAAATATCAAATGTTCATATTGACTTCAATCTCAAATCTCGATCTTATTCTTGATCTCAATCTCAAATATCGATCTTGATCTTAATCTTGATTTTAATCTCAATCTCAATCTCAAACAAAAATTGGAAATTCATACTTTAACTTATATCACATAAAAGCTATATATAACAACCAAAATCTAAATCTCAAACAAATTCGTAATAATCTCAAATGAAAATTGCTAGTCGGTTCTAGTCCAATTTTCATGTAGAAACTTTGAGTATTAATAATGAAATTGACTTCAATTTCGTAGCTAGGCTAGAACCCGGGTGGGGCACAAGGAAATCATGACTTCAATCTCCATCGCAGTTCCTAATCTCGACCTCGATCAATGTTTATCTCGATATAAAATCTCAATCTTTGTCTCAATCACAATCTCAAAACTCGATCTTGATCTTAATGATTTCAATCTCAAATCTCGATCTCAATCTTAATCTCAAATTCAGATCTTAACCTCAATCTCAATCTGAAATCTCTATCTCAAATCTTTATCTTAACCTTTGACTGAATCTCAAATCTCAATCTTAGTCTCAATCTCAATCTCAAACATCGATCTTGATCTTAATATCAATATCAATCTCAATATCAACTTCAAATCTCGATCTTGATCTCAATCTCAAACATTGATCTCAACTTAATCTCGATGTCAATCTCAATCTCAAATCTTCATCTCAATCTCAAATCTTGATCTTAACCTCAATCTCAAATTTTGAAAAGAGTATCATTGTCATAGGTGATTAATGTTAAATTCCAACCAAGAGGTGAAATGAGTGGTCAAAATAATTCATAAACTATGAAATATTATTTCAACATTCATCATACTTCAATGATAAAATTATAAGCTTGTGATTTTATTAAAAGATAAGGAAAAATGAGACCAATATTTATATTTTCACCAAAATTAAATAACATGATTTAAACGATAATAATAATAATAATAATAATAATAATAATAATAATAATAATAATAATAATAATAATAATAATAATAATAATAATAATAATAATAATAATAATAATAATAAAATACGAAAACAAAGACTTAATTTTCTATGTGTCAGACCCTGGCTAAATTCGCTTATGTATCGTTCCCTAATGCAATTTGACTCGATTCTTTTTGACACGTCAATTAATGATGATACAATGTATTTAAGCCATGTCAGACAATGACCCTATCTATTTGAGTTATTTAACTTATCAATATGAGTGGTTACAATTAGTTTTTATATCATAAGTACGCGTTTATAAAACCTATCATTTCGCCTTTAGTTATTTTATAAATATTTTACCTAAAAAAATTTACACAACCTTAAAAGGTTAGATTAATTTACTTAATCTATTATGATTTAGTATAATCTAATATATTGAATCAAATCATATCTTTTCTATTATATAATTGTTTTAATTAAACTCTGGAAAAATATATAAATCAAATAAAAAAATATCTTTTATATTAATGTTATTCAATAAAAAAAAAGCATCTTATTGTATATAAAAATTTGATTTCTTGAGATTCTATCACAATATACCGCCATTAACATAATTTCATTGATTACAATATCTTAATGAAAAAACAACCTTATGACTTTGGGATTTTGATATAAAAAAAAGGGGAGAAATAGTTTATATATATAAATAAAATATGAGTAATTTATATATAAATAAAATTATTATAAAAATTAATTTATAATTTAATTTATTAAATCAATAAAAATTACTATAAATAAATACATTTTATAAAAAAAACCGCAACAGACGTGGGTAATAAGAATAGTAATAGTATTAATAAAGGCAATCTTGGTGTTATTTTTCAAAATTTGTTCAAGTGACCAGTTCCAAACATGTTCGTTGCCTGAGTGCATTCAAGCGACGAACATTGAAAAATTCGTCGTTGCTTGAGTCCTACCAATTTTTTTACCAGCTTTCAACATTCGTTCAAGTGACCGCTTCGAATATGTTCGTTGCCTGAGTGTATTCAAGCAACGGACATTGAAAATTTTGTCGTTGCCTAAGTACTACCAATATTTGGTCAACTTTCAATATTTGTTCAAGTGACCACATGTAATATGTCCGTTGCCTGAGTGTATTCAAGCGACGAACATTGGTGGTCGCTAGAAGTTAATTAAGTGGTTGGTGGTCAAGTTACATGTTTGTTCAGGCGACGATTTTCCCAATGTTCGTCGCTTGAATATAGTTCAAGCGACGAACATTGAAATATGTTGGTTGCTACAAGCCCATCCAAGGTAGAGGTTGCCTTGGGTCCGGTTGGAGTGACGAAGGTCCCATTGTCCGTTACCTGAACCTTTTTCTAGCAACGAACTGAAATATGTCCGTTGCCTGAGTGTATTCAAGCGACGAACATTGGTGGTCGCTAGAAGTTAATTAAGTGGTTGGTGGTCAAGTTACATGTTTGTTCAGGCGACGATTTTCCCAATGTTCGTCGCTTGAATATAGTTCAAGCGACGAACATTGGAATATGTTGGTTGCTACAAGCCCATCCAAGGTAGAGGTTGCCTTGGGTCCGGTTGGAGTGACGAAGGTCCCATTGTCCGTTACCTGAACCTTTTTCTAGCAACGAACTGAAATATGTCTGTTGCCTAACTTGCACCATGACGTAGTGACCGGGCCCCGCTTTTGACATCTATCTTATTCTATATTTATACATTCTTATATTTTATATTTTCATTATTAAGGACTTTTATCAGGATAATGGCCTATCTTTGATTTTTATCTTGATTAGATTTAGATAGACTTATTTTAGAAAGTATGAATCTTTTTCCTATCTAGTTAGTACTAGTTTTCTATAAATTCAGTTGTATCATATTGAAGTTTTGAGTTTAATAATAAAGTACATTTGTCTTTTATTGAACTCTTGAGTGACGGTAATTTTGTGCCCTTGTTCATGGGCTCAATCAAGGCCCCCAAACTCCATCGAGATTGAATATATAGCAACTAACAATTCGTGGATTTGAGTAGTTTGATTTATTGGATTGAAATAAAAACGCTCATATGAATTCGATCCTCATAATTACACAATAAAGAAAAAAAAATGAACTAAAACATGAGCGACCTCCTCATTAATCGGCATATCTTCGTGTATATTGATGAGAGGAAAGAGATGAGAGGAGAGGCTACTGTTGTATTGCTTGTAAATCCAACAAAATCAGCTTGTTCTACTACATAAGGAGCCAATTTATACTAATGT
This sequence comes from Persicaria maculosa, assembly GCA_963922045.1. NCBI lineage: Eukaryota > Viridiplantae > Streptophyta > Magnoliopsida > Caryophyllales > Polygonaceae > Persicaria > Persicaria maculosa. Next base: position 23,011,932 of record OY998254.1, read on the forward strand.
AAAGTAACTTCATCTCTAACCTACGACTTCTAGAAGTTTATTACATATAATGATATCATATAATGTATGAAATCACATCACTCCCCCTCAAGCTTGGGGATGGCAAACTGATTTACAACACCAAGCTTGCCCATCAACTTCTGGTGTTGCTCTTGGCTCAATACTTTGGTAAACAAATCAGCCGGTTGCTCTTTCGTATGCACATATTTGGCTTCAACTTCTTTTCTCATAACTTTGTCAAGTAAAAGATGGCAATATGATAACACTCAAAATCCGATGACTCTCGACGGCAAGACGATTCAAGATGAGAGCTGGTATGACTCAAAGCTCAACCGCCAACTCAAGATCTTAGTTTAAAACCTAGGTCATTCCACCTTGACATCCAAGATTTGCACTCGACACACACAAGGTCACTCGACACATGGATCAGGATCCTTTCCTTAGAAAAATCTTCCTAATATCTTCCTAAGGAATTTATCTCCACCGTTCAATTAAATTGATGGCTAAGATTACACCTCGTTAAATTAATTAACAATTAATTTATAAACATTCAAAATATTTGCACAACAGGAGGAAGTTCTATTGCTCATGAAATTTTATCGATCGGCTCATGTGAAGTGCTAATCCAAGAATGGAGACCCACTGGAAAAAAAAAATTAAAGTATGTAAAAGATTCTGAGATCAATTTCGTACTTTTTGTGAAGAAGCAAAATATTGTATAAAGAGCCAGTGGAAGCAATTTGAGGCTTCTTGGCAGAAAGAAGATTTTAATTGAACTCCATAATAGAATTGAGAAGTCCAGAGACCTGAATTGGACCGAATCGAGAGCGTCGACGAACAACTCCCCACTGGCTTGGCCTCCTTGAACAAATACTCGTCCGAATTTGGGTTCTAATTAAACGAAAACAGGAAAATCTTGAGCCTGGCAGGCTTAGGAGATCTCCAATGGAGGCTATCGTACTCCGACATCAAGTGCTCGAGATCTTCATCGTTCATCACATAAATCAGCCCATCGAGCTCATCACCTAGAAGTTGGTACTTGAAGCAGATCTGGAAGGGAACAGCGTCATAGAGGGGAGACGAGGAGGGCGGAGAAACTAGTGTTGCGATCCACGGAGATCAAATTTAATTAGGAGAGGATCCAGATCCCTCGACACATACACATGTCGAGTGGACCTTAGGCCCATGTCGAGTACCTTGGTGGTTGGGCCGGTTTTATGGGACGGGACTCGTCCCCCGAAATTTTTACGGGACGGGATCGAGACGGGATTGACACTTTTTTTCCGGGACGGGATGGTGTCTGGACGGGACGGGACATGCCTTGTCCCGCAAATAAAAATAATAAAATATTATATAAATTTGCAAAGTGAAAAATGCTTTCATAATTCATTAATTTGTATAATATGTTGAATATGATATTCTTCTCAACTATATTATTCAATAATAATAATAATAATAATAATAATATTATAATACTATTATTAATTCATACAATGATTATATAATTAATTATAACGTTCAACATATTTGGCTACATTATCTTACTAGATCGGAACGGAAAGGGATTGAGATGAGATTCACCAGATACTGTCTTATTATCGATTGATAGTAGGGAAGAATACCGTATTTAGCGATTTGCCTCTTGTAGCTCTAAATGGGTATAATAATAATAATAGTAGTAATAATAATTTCTTGTAAATTATTATTACAACATTTGTTGTAAATTTGTATTTATAATAAAATTTATAATAATAATAATAATAATAATAATAATAATAATAATAATAATAATAATAATAATAATAATAATAATAATAATAATCATAAAAATAATAATAATAATGCCACGTTATAAGTAAAATAATAATAATAATAATAATAATATTACTTATTTTTATTGTTATTATTATAAAATAATTATGCTTTACAAGAAAAAAATATAATATGATATAATAATACTATAATAATATAATATAATAATATAATAATAATTTTATTATAAAGTAATATTATTATTAAATTATATTATAATATTATATAATAATAATATTATTATTATAATCAATTATTATTATATATTGAAAATTATTAGGATAATTATAAATAATATTTGCTCAAATAATAATATTATTATTATAAAAAATATTATTATTATTATAAATGGAAGATTATGATTATAATTATAATTATAATATTTTCTCAAAATAATAATACTAATAATATATTATTATTATTATTCTATAATATTATAATATTATTATTATAAAAATTATTATTATTATTATAATATGCGGGACGAGACGGGATTTGCGGGATCACACCGGGATCGTCCCGCATAATTTTTGCGGGACGGGATTTCCTATTTTTTTCTAAATCCCACCGGGATCGGGACGGGATCGGGATATGTGCCAATCCCTAACTAAAACTCTATATTTTGCACAAGATGGAATTGGTATGTCTCTATTTAAATCTTTGTATTTCATTCAATTAAAAACAAATTAGAATATAGAATTGAAGAAACTCTTTGGCTAAAGGGTTATTCGTTTACCAATCCAAAACCTTTGGTTCTTTACTACCTTCAAGTTCCCGTTCTTATGCTTCGTTTCATTCGTACCAAATTCAATTACTTTCCAATTCAATCATCCTACGTGAAGTCAGCCTACGTATGTTGTTGATGGCAATGGTGCGGGTAATTGTTGACCAAATACAAGTGTTTCAATATATACTCCTCCATTTTTCGTTAATAGAATCGAGAAGTCAACCGAGTGCAAGATGGTACTGTACGGCAATTTGAAGGCCTTATTAGCAATTCGGCAATTTGCAAGTGAACAACGGTAATTTGACATCAATTCACGGAAATCAATGAGCATACGTAAGATCGGGCGTTTCTTTTAGCAATTGGCTATTTGAAGACCTAATTAGATAGTCCTAATTAGCAATTCGACAATTTTCAAGTCATCAATGGCAATTTGGAGTCTACTCGTTACAAATTCGGCATCAATTCACGGAAATCAATGAGCATACGTAAGATCGGGCGTTTCTTTTAGCAATTGGCTCGCCTAGCCAATTGCTATACATCAATTGGTATTCAGAGACAGATTATGCTACACTCTTTGTTTCTTTGAGTTGATGTTACTAATGTTTTGATTTGATGCCTTAGGAAATTTGGGGCGATTAGGATGATGATCCCGATCCATTAGATGAATTTTTTGCTTTGGAACGTGCTAAACAACAACGACGTTAACAAGAGTTACGTCGGAGAGCTTGGCTACAATAACAAACCCTAGAGCGTCAACGCGAAGCCAAAATACATCAACTTTGGCTTCAACGTCAAGAGGAAGAACAACGACGTGCTAGGGAACAACTTCAACTAGCACGCTAACGAGAGTACAAGCGAAATTGGTTGCGACAACATAAAGAGAAGGAATCTGTGCTGCAATCAGACGTCAACTTTGACATTGTTGATTGGGATGTTTGGTATGCAACGTATCATCCTCGCCAAAGATGGGAGAAGGAAGCTCGACAAAAAGCTGCGGAGGTTGTGGATAAATTCGTTGCCCAGAATACAGCACAGCGCGACGATTTTGTTTCGCGGATTCCCATTGAGTCCGACCTTGGATTCGCCTCATCTCAGTCTTGTTGCGAAGCTGACTTGACGAGATTTCCAATGGTGGGTTATAAGCTTCCAGACTCTTCCAATAAGGTCTCCGAATCTGTGCTTCAATCAGACTGCGACAATGTTCAGGATGAGCATGTTGATTCTGTTGACGAGGAGGAGGTACTTGATGACGTGTCTCAAGAGTTAGCGATTGTACCTCTTCGCCATGTTCATGAAGTTACAACTTCTGAGATTTGTGTGCTCATTGATCCTATACTTATTGAAGATCAAGTCCGTTCAACGATCGCGCATGAAGGTGTTGTTTTTGGGGTTCCTATACCTCTAATTCTCCTGGCACCTATTCCACCTGTTCCTCCATCATCTTCTTTAAAGGTTGCTGCTCCTTCCTCCTTGATCATCACCGAATTGATTCGATGACGAATTGAAGATAAGAGGGGGAGAATGATGCGGGTCAAGATGTTCTTCTCTGGGTCAAACAACGATCTTGATCCCGGCGACGACTCGAGGACGAGTCGATTTCAAATGGAGGAGAATGATGTCATTCTCAAGCGGAAGAAGAAGACCACACATTGGGAGTCATTGAAGAAACGTCGTTAATTAGTTTATTATTTATATTTCTTATTTTTAATACATTCTATTTTTAGTAACTCCTATGTTAGTTGGAGCTATTTATGGAATTTCTTAATTTACTATTACTTAGTTAGGTCAAATAAGATGATTAAGAGAGTCTATCCTTTAGCCTTTCTCAACTAGTCTACTCCCCGTGCTACGCACGGATTTAATGTACAAATATTATAAAATTATAATGATTATTTTCAAATTTAATTATAAAAAATGTTGTATTAACCTACAAAAATAAATAATGTATATTCATCTACAAATAAAAAAGATAATCTAAATGTTATAATAATTTTTTATATAATTTAATATTAAAAGATTAAAATTTGTTTGAATAACAACAAATGAAGTTGTTTTTAATGACCCCCAAGTGACTTTAACAAATCGACAATCACTCTTCACAATAATATCATAATATGTGTCAAACCATCACCTCATGCTAATTGCAATACATAAATAATATGCTCATGTCTCTGCCATCTGCGAGGTTGGTACCATTTGAATAGCTCTTACACACAAGCAAGTCAGGGGTGTATGGAGTGGTTGTTAGTACCATTTGAATAGCTCTTACACACAAGCAAGCCAGGGGTGTATGAAGTGGCTTAAGTCCCCTCTAGTTGAGAAGGAAAAAAATTGCATGCTTTTAAAAAATTGAGTCTCCCTTATAAAACAATTCCTAACTCTATAATTGCTCACAAACTCACAATTTTTATCATACTTTATGTTTATTTTTTTTTTGTAAACAACAATTGAGGTCTTTCTCAATTGGACATCATTTTTGTTAATTAACTGAGGCATCACATTTTTTCATGAGTTTGCACTATTTGACCACCCCTTCCACCCCCTCCCCCTCGATATTCAGCAATATATAATAAATGTTTAGAAATTATAATCAATATATGAATTATTATAATTAGAAAAATATTAGCATGTAAGAAGTTATTAAGTTGAAGACTTTAAATGATTAATATAAGATTTTAATCACTTAAAAAAATATTAGCATATATATATAAGATTATGGTAGTATTTTAGAATCATCGATCATTTATAATCAATATAATATTTATAATATATATAAGTGGAGTATATTGTATATATTTTAAAAATATTATAATACAATTTTTCTCTAGAAATCGACATGTGGAATAAATTGTTTTAAATTTGAATATATGAAATGAAATTTTCTAATTGAAAGTGATTAATGTTAGTTTAATGTACTTTTAGTCAGTATTAATATTTAAATAAATATAATTGTAAACATGTGAGAAGTTATTAACATATATATGACTCTGAAAAGATTATAGTTTTTAAAATATAAAATTAAATTAAATCGGTATTATTTTAATGTATTTTATTCTAAATAGCAAGCAAATGAAAAAAAATCAAATTAAGGATATTTTGTTAGGCAGGTACGAATACACCATTGTCAAATGACAAAAAAATATAGTTTCCAAATATAAAAATATTCTGAATAGATTAATAGAATAATTGTAAAGTGATTAAAATTTTATTTATGGATGATGACATGTAATGATTTGGATTAAATTGACAACCTGACATAATTTAATTGGCTAAAATTTTTGGAGGGAAATTTTTTAATAAGAGCGCGATATGTGGCAGAATCAACTTCTATTTTAGTATTGTTTAGGATTATCATATTTTATTATTTTTCTATATTAGGATTTTAGATTAAGTTCAATTAGTTAGGATATAGTTTGGTAAAACAATCCTTAGCCTCTAAAGAAGAGCACCAAACCCTAATTATTTACCTATTTAAACACTTTTATACATTTAATAAAAATTAGATTGATGATAGAATTGAAGAAACCATTTGGCTAAAGGGTTATTCGATTAATCAATCCAGAAGCCCTACTCGCAAATTAACCCACGTTCTGTTCCAATTGTTTCTTTATTCTGCCGATCGAAATTGAGATTCACTTTCATTACATTCGATCGAAAGGAATTCTAATATATATGTTCACTAGCCAATTTACGTGAGCTGCCAATGTTGACCAGTGTTTGGTAATTAATGATTTGTTAATTAATTACCAATTCCATACGGTGTTAAGGCCATTCTCTGGGATCAGTTCGTCAATGTGTACTGCGTGTGATCGGGTATCCCAAATGTATCATAATCAGCCTAAATGTCCTTTGTCCTTTCATGAAAGACAAGATTCTTTGCAATGTGCAAGGCTGCCTGATTGTCAAAGTAAAGCTCCACTGGATTTTCCTGTTTCACATTAAGATCATTCAAAAGGCTTACCAACCATGTAATTTCACAGCACGTAGCTGTCATGGATCTGTATTCTAATTCTGCAGTTGACGTAGCTACAAATGTCTGTTTCTTGATGCGCTAGGATATCAAATATGCTCCCAAGAATATGCAGAACCCTGTAAGAGATCTTCGAGACATTGGACAGGATTGCCAATCAGCATCACAGTATGCTCTTAGTCTTACATCAGAGTCTTGAGCAAGCAGTAAACCTTGACCTGGTGCCCTTTTTAGATACCTCAAGATGTGTTTAGCAGCCTTCCAATGTTTTCTACACATGGTTCCTGCCAGTGTTCTAAAAGGCGCTAGGCGGCCGCTAGGCGGTGGGTGGCCGCCTAGGCGGTGCCTAGGCGGACTTAGAAAAAACTTGATTATTTCATTATATTTTAATATTTCATACATGTCTATAATTCATATAATATAATAATAATCCATAATATTGCCCATAAACTCAAATTTAGGGTCCCTAATTGACACTAGGGTAAATAAACACAAAAGCTCGCATCCGATTGAGTCGTTTTACAACTTTAAACCACCTAAAATACTTAAATACATCATCTAAAAGTCTAAAACCATAAGTTCAAGGTTTCAAGTCAAAAGAAAATACTTAAATAGTTAATACATACATCATCTAATCTTCTAGGTTCACATACACATCATCATCGCATTCCTTATCCGACTCTAAATCAAACTCCTCCGCATCACCTTCCTCATCCTCCGGCTCCGTTCCATCGGATACAAAGTCATCTTCTTCGGGTTCTCTCATTTCTCCCAAACGACGAGCACTCCTTCTTGGTTGCAATTCTTCGGGCTCCACGAGTGTGACCTCATCCTCATCCTCTTCATTGTCAACTACTCCATCCATCATCCATGATTGTGCACGAGAAGACTCTTTCGCTAAAAGCCCATCAACTTTATCATTCCTCTTCTTTTTCTTTACCAACAACCTTGCATTGAATTGAACATAGACTAACTTGTTCATCCGATCGGTATCTAGTCTATTTCTTTTCTTCGTATGAATCTATGTAGAAAAATAAATCTTATGATTAATAAATTATCATTCACAAACCATAACATATTTGGTATATTACACAAACAAAATGCTAAATTAGATATTTAGATAAAGAGAATTTTATTACCCCTTCAAAGACACTCCAATTCCTTTCACAACCGGATGAACTTGTCGTCAAAGAAAGAATCCTCTTTGCAATCTTTGAAGATTAGGCGTGTCATGACCGTAGTTAGACCACCATCCAACTATGATTTCAAATATACAATTAATATTAAAAAAGAGAGTTGAAAATAAATAAAATGCATATGTAAAAGTCAAGCACATTACGTACAAATTGTACATTACGTACAAATGCATATGTAAAATAAATAAAATGCATGCATGTGTTAAATCTCAAATAGATTTAATTTTTCATCCAAAAAATGGATTGAATTAATGCATAAGAAAGAATAACATCGCTTCACAATTAACTATAGAACAATTGAACAAATAATAAAGTGTTAAGGTTGCGATAATCATACCCGGATCATATCTCTCGTTGTTTGTTTGACATCCTCTTTGGGCCAAGGTGCTTCCAAATTTTCCTTCTCGCATCTTGTACTTCACTAGCTCAACATTCACCACTTCATCTAGCACATCCAAATTCGGAAACATACGCTCCATAAAATTAAGGACTCCATCTCCGATTTTTGAACTCTCATCACTAGACCAAGAAGACCCACAACCGCTACTCCAATAGTAGTAGTAGGGATTCAACATATAAGACGTCAAGTGAAGCGGAGTATCAATGCGACCTTTTCCTTTTGCATCTATTATCGCAAGTATGGGATTGTATTTCTCCTCTCTATTATTCAAAGCTTCTTTGATTTCTTCTTTTGCCTTTTGTAGCTCACCATACACAAAGCCCATGGCCGGCTTCTTGTCTCCATCAACAAGCCTAAGCACCTTCACCAATGGAGTAAATACCTTCACACACGTATTGATACTACCCCAAAAATGTGCTTGTGACATGATAGCCGCGGCGGCTTTTCCCTTCTTACTCTTCGACCACTTCGATTCATCCCACTCCTTAGAGCAAAACATTTGCCTTAACTCCACTTTCTTCTTAAGAATACTTTGCAATGTCAAGAACGCGGTGGCAAATCTAGTAACCCCGGGACGAACTATTTCTCTTCGTGTGCACTTCCTCATCAATGCCAAAGTTTTATGATGAGAGTAAATAAAGATGGTAAAGTTTTTCGCCTTTGTAATTGGATTCATGAACATAGGAAGCTTACCGATTCCTTCAAGCATAAGGTTCAAAGAGTGAGTGGCACATGGAGTCCAAAAGATGCGAGGTCTCTTCTCAAGTAACAAGCTTGCGGCCGCCATATTGTTTGAAGCATTGTCGATTACCACTTAAACAACCTTTTCTTCACCAATATTTTGAATGCAATCATCCACATACTCAAATATGTATTGACCGGTATGTGCATCGGAAGAGGCCTCCTTAGAACCAAGAAAAACCGTGGAACCAAGCGCATTCACACACAAATTCATAATGCTTCTTCTATTTCTATCACTCCAAGCATCGGTCATGATAGAACACCCACTTCTCTCCCATTCTTCCTCTTCAACCTTAATTGATGCCTTTGTTTTTTCCACCTCTCCTTTCAAAAGCGGTTCTCGAAGTTGCTATTGGCTTGGTGGAACATAACCCGGACCATATTGCCCAACCGCCTCTACAAATCTCTTGAAGCTATCATTATCAACCGCATGAAAAGGAATTCCGGACTCATATACCCATCTAGCCAAGTATTGATGCACTTGAAGTGTTCTCTCTTTGGAAATAGCATCATTGAGATTTTGTTGCCTTCTACTTTTGTTGTCGGGATCAATATTTGAGACGTATTTATCCATAGAGCCAATCGTACGAGGAGGTTTTTTGGACCCTCCAACTTCTATGACTTCCTCTTCCATTTCTTCACCTTTTCGAACATCAACTTCGCTTCTAACACTTTCATCATCTCGTCTTTGCAACAACTTTTTTTTCTTAACATTCTCAAGTGCTTCTTTGCATTTTTTCTTGTCTTCATCGGATGCTTGTAAACACTTAGCAACACTCCCCGGAATGCCGGCAATGTGAAGCTTAGCTCGGTAAATTCCTCCACTAAAACATTTCCCACACAAAAGACATTTCCATTTGTCTTGATTCATTGGATTGCATAACACAACATAATCCCATCCAACATCACCACTATTTCTCTTTAATTGCGAAGAAGTACTAGACGTTGAAACGTTAGAGTTCTTTGAGGAAGGTTTATCACCACCACTAGACATGATACCTAAGTTAACAATAACAAGTGAATTAACAACACAATTCATAAAAATCCATTTAATATTTTAATTAATTGTGCACAATCACAAATTCACAATGAAGTCTCTAATTCTAAATTTCTAACAGTAGCTTTTACTCCTTCACAAGAGGCAAAAAATCAGTAGCATTCATTCACTCATTCACAACACTACAACAATGACAGGAAGAAGGCAGAAAAATCAGTAGCCTCGTTTCTTCACAGCAGCACAATTACAAGAGAAAAAAAAAACAGTAGCCTCACTCCTTCACAGATACACATTCACAAATCACAATGACAGGAAGAAGGCACAAAAATCAGTAGCCTCGTTTCTTCACAACAGCAACACAATCAGTAGCCTCGTTTCTTCACACACAAATACAATAGCAAAGCAATCACCCAAGCAAGATTTCAAAGTTTAGAGAGAGAGAGGAGAGTGCAAGAGAAGAATACCTTAGGGAAGGTGAGAACAGTGAGGAGTTGATCGAGGGCGGTGAGGACAGATCACAGATGAGTGACGACTGACGAGGACTGTGCGGAGTGCGGACTGAAGACGAAGTACTGAACATAGAGGAGTTGAGGACTGATGAGTAACGAGGAGTGATTCACAATTTTAGAGGAAGAAGATGAGAGATTGAGAGAAGAGAAGGTTGTCGTCGGCTTCAAATAAGGAGAACAAGGCCATACCTGTAGGCTGTCGAATCGAAGGCTGGAACGAGAAATTGGAGGAGGCAGTCCGCATTTAACAGAAGCACGAGCAGAAGGCAGTGGCCGGACCGCCGGAGTGTAGAGAGAGTCGCCGACCTAGGGAGCAAACGAGAAAGTCGAAGAGAGAGAGAGAAGGCATGTGTGAACAAGAGCTAAAATTGGAAAGCATTCCAATTTCTTATTCGATTTGGGGAAAAATTGAAACCCTAACCCGCCTAGGCGGCCAAAACACGCCTAGTCGCCGCCTAGGCGCCGCCCAGCCCGCCCAGCTCTCTGCTTCGCCTAGATACCCGCCCAGGGCAAAAAATTCCGAGGGAGCCTGGCGCCTAGCGCCTAGGCGGCGCGATTTTTAGAACACTGGTTCCTGCATGAATTGACTTAAAATATGCACACCATAAGTAATGTCCGGTCTTGTGACAGTTAGATAAACGAGTTTGCCAATCAGCCTCCTGTATAGGTGAGAATTTCTCATTCGCTCCCCCTCTCCAGTGAGCTTTTCATGAGAATCCAGAGGTGTATTCAGGGGTTTGACATTTCTCATTCCCATTTCTTCAAGCATTTCTAGAGTGTATTTCCTCTGATTTAGGAACACTCCTTTAGCAGATATATCAACCTCAATGCTTAGGAAGTATCCCATATCTTCTAGGTCTTTAATTTGAAATTGACTCTGCAAATACTTTTTAAGTCTTGCAATCTCTACCTGATCATTCCCAGTTATAACCATATCGTCTACATAAACAAGGTGAGCACTGAAAGACTTACCACTTCTCCATGTAAATAGAGAGTAATCAGCTTTGGATTGCACAAACCTAGCCCTTTGAACAACTCCTGAAAACTTTGCAAACCACTGACGTGGTGCCTGCTTTAGCCCGTATAGAGATTTCTCCAGTTTACATAGCAGAGATGAACTGCTCAGAAAAGAGTAAGCAGGGGGCAGCGTCATGTAAACCTCCTCCTCTAAATCTCCATGGATGAAAGCATTAGTCACGTCCATCTGACACAAAGGCCACCTCTGAGCAACAACTATGGCCAAGAGAGTATGAACTGTGATCATGCGAACAACTGATGCAAACGTCTCATAGTAGTCAATGCCTTCTACATGAGTGAACCCGCGAGCAACCAACCGAGCTTTATGACAATCTAGAGTGCCATCACTATGAAATTTGAGCTTAAATAGCCATTTGCAGAGATCGGAGACTTCCCTTCAGGAAGTGGGAGAACACTCCAGGTGCCATTTCTCTCCAGTGCATCCAACTCCAAGAGCATAGCATCACACCAGGCAGGGTTAGCCAATGCTTCAGTAACAAAAGACGGTTCAGTGATAGTAGCAGCATTGGTCATAAACACTTGATAAGAAGAAGAACGTGAAGAGTAAGAAAGACAAGAAGTAATGGGGTAAGAAGAGGACTTAGCAGATTAGGAGATGACACTGGTGGAGTCCCTAAAAGCCATGTGCACATAATCCTTCCACTAGCTAGGAGGCATGTGCTCTCGAGCTCATTAACGGGGAAAAACGGGCCCAGGTGGGTCAACAAAGCAGGAGACACTAGGGTGGGTTCATAATCAACATGAGATGCTGGTGGGTGAAGGGAAGAGGAGGTCACCGTGGGGTCAGATGCTATTAGATGATAATCAACAATCACATAGTCCATGTGAAAATTGTGATCAACAAATTGAATGAGAGATTGTGGGGTTGTTTTTTCAAGCTTATGCTCATCATATAATTTGTAGGGAAAAATGGACTCATAAAACTTCACATCCCTGCTGACCAATATATGGTGGTAGTGAAACACAAACATCCAAAAACTCGCAGATGTTCATTCTGAGGTGCAGATCTAATAAAGTGATTGATGATGAAGAAGAGGATTTGGGAGGCGATTTATAACATAAGTGGCAGTAAGAATGATGTCACCCCAAAACTGAATTGGGAGACTGGCTTGAATCATGAAGGCTTGAGCCATCTCTAAGATTTAATGATGGAGACGCTCAACCCTCCCATTTTACTGAGGTGTGTAGGCACACGAAGACTGAAGGATAATGTCATTGGACTGCAGAAATGAGAGCAACCGAGTATTATGAAACTCAGTTCCTTGGTCTAGTCGCAAGTATTTCACTATGGCTTTGAACTATGTTTGAACAAGAAGAATGAATCGTTGCAGGTGATGCAGTACAAATGTCTCCGACTCCTGGTGACATTGATGACAACATGAAGGTGTCATTTGACGATCCTATATCACTCGTGCAAGGGGCAAGAAGATTCAAGACGTAACAAGAGCACTTCTTGTTCGTTACCAAGGAACCATGGAGCAAGGGTTCAGGCCACCCTGGATCACTTTGCTCAAGACTAGACCACCTGCACAGGAGTTGAGCTTGCGTCCACAAACGGAGCTCATGAAGACTCGTCAACACCCACCTTGACAAGACACACTCGACACACATGGGCCACTCGACACATACTCATGTCGAGTGCAAGAAGGCCATACCGAGTGGGCTTGGGCTCATACCGAGTGGGTGTGAAGTGTGGGCCGGTTTTGGTTATTTTATTTTAGATATATTTATGCAATTAGAAAATAATGTGGGAAAATTATATCTCATCTAGATAGAATTCCTTCCCACCAAGTTTTATCTTTATTAGGAATTATCTATCTTATATTATATTTATCTATCTTTATTTACCAAAGCTCTATCTTTGCAAGATAGAATTGGTTCAACTTTTTTCTATTTAAGCAACATTGTAGACTTTGAATTAATTAGATTGGAATAGATATTGTGGAACCTTTATAGGAATAATGGTTTCTACAATTTGCCAATCCAAAGGCTTTCAAATTCTCTTATGTTCTTGCTCCATTCGGTTCTCACAAAATCATCACCATCTGAAAAACAACCCTGCAATCGTCGCATCAGTGAAGGAAGAATCGTTGCAGAGGGCTTGGCGCGTGGTGGCAATCGCTGCCGCTCGGCTCCTACCCCTTTCTCCTCAAGCTATTTTGAAGGAACAAGTGCGCAAGCGACAACAGCAGGAGCCCCAGAAGAAGGTTGTGAGCCATGAGCCACCCCATACAGCCGCACCTCACCATGCGCCCGTGGCTCCTACGACACCCACACCTCCCCCCTCTTCTACAACTTCGGCCGTATCTCCAGCAGCTTCCCTTCTACTTCGCTTAAGGGTACTGTTGAACGACGATCTCTGGTCTCTCAGCCTCAGCAATAGACTATCACTTGGAATGATCATCGACCTCACATCCGATTGGTAATGAAAGAGGTATTGCTTAATGTTGTGGATTTGAGTCATATTCTTGCACCTATTGCTGCTCTTCTGCAGGATTACCTCGATGTGCTTCCAGCTAAGCTACCACAAGGCTTGCCACCCATTAGAAAGATTGAGCATCAGATTGATTTCGTCCCTGGCGCAGTCTTGCCTAATTGCGCCGCCTACAGAGCTAGCCCTAAGGAAACAAAGGAGCTGCAACGCCAAGTCACGGAGCTTATGGACAAAGGCTTTGTTCGCGAAAGCCTCAGCCCCTGCGTCGTCCCTGTGATCTTGGTACCCCAAAAGGATTACTCCTAGCACATTTGTGTTGATTGCAGAGCAATCAACCAAATTACGGTTTAATATTATCACCCTATTCCTCGATTAGATTATATGCTTAATGAACTTTATGGTGCATGTATATTTTCTAAAATTGATCTTAGAAGCGCCTATCATCAAATTAGGATTAAACACGGAGATGAATGGAAAACGGCTTTTAAAACTAAGTATGGATTATATGAATGGTTAGTAATGCCTTTTGGATTAACTAATGCTCCTTCAAGTTTTATGAGGCTTAGGAACCATGTGCTTAGAAGATACTTAGGAAAATTTATCGTTGTTTATTTTGACGATATCTTAATTTATAGTAAGAACTTTCATGATCACCTTAGTCACTTAAAATTGGTATTTGATTGCCTTAGAAAAGAGAAATTGTATGCCAATTTGAAAAAGTGTTCTTTTGCATCCGAGTCTACTATTTTTCTTGGTGTTGTAGTTTCTGCATCTAGATTGAAAGTAGATGAGGAAAAGAGAAATGGCCCCAGCCACACACTCCCACTCATGTCCGCTCATTCTTGGGCCTTGCTGGCTTCTATCGACGCTTCGTCAAAGACTTCAGCACCATTTCCGCCCCCCTACATGAGCTGATCAAGAAGGATGTGACGTTTCGCTGGACAGACGCGCATCAGAGGGCATTCGACGCTCTCAAGGATGTACTCACCCATGCTCCAGTGCTGCAACTACCTGACTTCGCACAACCGTTTGAGCTCGAGTGTGATGCTTCTAGCACTAGCATTGGTGGGGTTCTTCTTCAGAATAGGCGCCCTATTGCCTATTTCAGCGAGAAGTTGGGCCCTGCTGAGCTCAACTATTCTACCTACGACAAGGAGCTGTTCGCGCTTATTCGATGCTTATAAACATGGCAGCACTACCTTTGGCCTAAGGAGTTTGTGATTCATTCAGATCATGAAGCTCCGAAGTACCTCAAAGGTCAGTCCGTCCTCAGTCGACGCCTTGCTCGATGGGTGGAGTTTCTGGAGAGCTTTTCCTATGTGGCTCACCACAAAAAGGGAAAGGATAACGTGGTAGTTGACGCTCTATCATGTAGGTCTGTGCTCTTGAACCATATGGATGCACATGATTTGGGTTTTCCTATGATAAAAGGAACTGTATGCTTCTGATAGTTTCTTTAAGACTATTTATGCTCAATATGTTTCCAAAGGTGAATTTGATTCTTACTTTCTTGATAATGGCTATTTGTTTAAGATGGGCAAGCTTTGTATCCCATCTTCATCTATTAGAAGACTTTTAACTCAAGAAGTATATGAATCTAGAGGACATGAAGGATTTGAAAAGACTTTAACTGGATTAAAAGAACATTACTTTTGACCTAAAATGACTAATTATGTGCTGAGATTTGTCAAAAGTTGTGTTAAATGTGCTAAAGCCAAATCGAAATTGAATGCAAACGGCCTGTATCAACCCCTACCTATTTCGAATGCACCCTGGGAAGATGTTTCTATGGATTTTATTGTTGGCTTGCCTGGAACTTCTAAGGGTCATGATTCCATATTTGTGGTAATGGACAGATTTTCCAAAATGGCTCATTAAAGATGTTGTGCGCTTGCATGGAATGCCATTGTCTATTGTGTCCGATCGTGATTCAAAATTTTTGAGATGTTTTTGGAAAACTTTATGGTATAAGTTGGGTACTAAGCTTTTATTCTCTACATCTTGTCACCCTCAAACTGATGGCCAAACTGAAGTTACTAATTAATAGAACTCTTGGGGCTCTCTTAAGGGTCATGTTGGGTACTAACCTCCAAAGGTGGGAAGAATGCCTACCATTTGTTGAGTTTGCTTATAACAGGTCTAGGCACTCGGCAACAAAGAAGACTCCTTTTGAGGTTGTCTATGGGCGAAATCCACTCACTCTCATGGACATGATGCCTCGGCCATTAAAGGAGAAAGAGAGCATGGATGCACCTAAGCAAGTGGACTTCATCAAGCGCTTGCATGAGCGAACCAAGGCGCAGCTGGAAAGGAAAATCGCCCAGCACAAGGCGGCAAAGGACAAGCATCGCAAGGATGTGTAGTTCAATGTTGGGGACCTTGTATGACTGCATCTCAGGAAGAAAAGGTTTCTGCAAAAACGGAAATCTAAGCTGGATCCCAGGGGAGATGGACAATTTCGAGTGGTCCAGAAAATGGGTCTTAATTCTTACAAGCTGGATCTCCATGCCGACAGGTACAACATGCATTCCACCTTCAACGTCACCGATCTATCTTTGTTCGTGCCTGACGATGACTCTGTCGACAATTTCAGGACAAATATATCGAACTCAAGTGGAGGAGAATGATGCTGTACAAATGTCGATGACTCCTGGTGACATTGAGGACAACACGAAGGTGTCATTTGACGGTCCTATCACTCGTGCAAGGGCCAAGAAGATTCAAGACGCAACTAGAGCATTTCTTGTCCGTTACCAAAGAACCATGGAGCAAGGGTTCAGACCACCCTGGATAACTTTGCTCAAGACTAGACCACCTACACAGGATTTGAGCTTGCGTCCACAAACGAAGCTCATGAAGACTCATCAACAACCACCTTGACAAGATACACTCAGCACACATGGGCCACTCGATACACACTCATGTCGAGTGCAAGAAGGCCATACCGAGTGGGCTTGGGCTCATACCGAGAGGGTGTGAAGTGTGGGCCGGTTTTGGTTATTTTATTTTAGATATATTTATGCAATTAGGAAATAATGTGGGAAAATTATATCTCATCGAGATAGAATTCTTTCCCACCAAGTTTTATCTTTATTAGGAATTATCTATCTTAGATTATATTTATCTATCTTTATCTACCAAAGCTCTATCTTTGCAAGATAGAATTGGTTCAAGTTTTTTCTGTTTAAGCGACATTGTAGACTTTGAATTAATTAGATTGGAATAGATATTGTGGAACCTTTATAGGAATAAAGGTTTCTACAATTTGCCAATCCAAAGGCTTTCAAGATCTCTTATGTTCTTTCTCCATTCGGTTCTCACAAAATCATCACCATCCGAAACACAACCCTGCAATTGTCGCATCAGTGAAAGAAGAATCGTCGCAGAAGGCTTGGTGCGTGGTGGCAACGCACCCGTCTTTGCTCCCAGCGAGCGCTGCCGCTCGGCTCCGCACGTCCCAGGCGCTCGCGCGCCCTCGTTCTCACGCAACCCTCGATGTCTCTCTAGCTCGCAGTGAGCGTTGTCTGGCTCCTGCTCGCTCAGGCGCTCTCGAGTGCCCCGCAACCTCGTGCGCGCTCAGTCCTCGCGCTCTCTCTCTCGCATCCCTTTACTTTCGTTGCTATTGTTTTAGTTTCAAGTTGCTGGAAATTGTTCTAAGTCATAAATAGTCGCAAAAATCAGATTCACTAGCTCACTTACTTAAATTTGTCCCAATCAAGAGATATCAAAGAGCATTGCAAGATCGGATAAATATACGGCGTGATTCTTGGTTCTGAGCCCACATGCAAAGGATTGGGAATTCCAAACATACACTACGAATGAGATGGCACCTAACTTTTGTGTTTAAGGAGAAACACCCATACACTGCGACTTTTATCATCCATCACTATCAGAAAGAAACGAAAGCCCTCTCTAGTAGGGGTGTCATAAGGACCCCAAACATCGCAATGAAGAAGCTCAAAGATATGATCAGCAGTTGAAGTGCTAGCGGGAAAGGGACAACGAGTTTGTTTAGCCATAGGACACACAATGCAATCATGATCAAAATTGGAATCAATATTATTAGCAATAGATGATATATGTTTTAATTTAACAAAGGGAGCATGCCCAAGACATAAATGCCACAAGCCAATAGTGTTTGACATATTGGATTTTTGTTTGGGAAGAAATAAAGATAAAGAAGACATAGTGGTGAAACTGTGAGAAGGAGGTAGCTCAAGATCACTTGGAGCTTCCCCATTGGTTGATGGATCCATTTAAAACATGCCCTTCAGATATCTACCAAATGAAAATGTCCTCTTCCTTTCTTGTTCCTGATGAACAGCACAGAAGTCATAATCAATGCCAATGTGAAATCTGTGATCTCAAACAAGCTTAGAAAGGGACAACAAATTGAACTGAAAGGTAGGAACAAATAGGACATTATGTAGAGTGAGGTTTGGAAAATGCACAGATCCAATATGAGTAATATGAAAAACACTGCCATCAGCAAAGTTGATAACAGATGGAGAAGAAATTGGAATTGGATCTGATAGAAGAGACCAATCAGATGTCATGTGGTCTGTTGCTGCGCTATCCATGATCCATAACCTATTAGAGTGAGCAGAATTGAAGCAAAACTTACCTACAAGGTGAGATTCATGCGAGGAGTTGTCAGCCTGACGAATAAGAGATGTGATAGAGCCGAACAACTTCTGATTGTCAGCAGACATGCCTAAGGAGTTTCCAGACTGAAGAAACTCATGAGCTACATTAACTTCATCATCCTTTGGGCCAGAGTTAAGAGAATTAGACTTCTTAGGTTTCTCTGCACCCTTAGATTGAGCAGTTTGAGGCTTAAACTTGCTCTTAGAGTGCCAACTGGGGTAACCTATCAACTCCCAACATGTCTCCATCTCGTGATTACCAGAACAATGATTGCATTTTGTTTGATGTGGCGTCTCGTCCTCCTTCTTTAGAGCAAGAACACCTCTCGTGGATACAGTATCCTCCTGCTTAGACATAAAAGCAGTAGTGGCATCCGACTTGCTGATCTTCTTGTCCGAGGGTTTACGCCCCTGATCACTTTGTAGCAGCAAGGAGTGTGCTGTACTAGGAGTTGGAAGAGTAGTGGTCATGAGGATCTGACGACGAGCTCCATCATACCTCTCATGAAGTCACATGAGAAACATCATGAGCTTTTTCTCCAGATCTACATCAGCAGCTTGCTTCTGCAAGGCACACTCGCACTTCCCACACTTGTACTTCCCACACTTGCACTTGATGGCAGGAAGAAATACAGATTGCCTACGCCAAAGCCCCTTCAGGTTTGTAAAGTACTCGGTCAGATCTGAATCCTCTTGATGACACTCATGAATAGCCCGAGTAATTTCGAACACAAGAGGATCATTCCTCTAACCATAACTCTCCTCTAGATCTAGCCACATCTCCCTGACAGTATCATATTCATCAATTGTATGGTAAATATCTTTAGACACGGTATTTAGCAACCATGAGCATACCATGTCATTACATCGACCCCATTGAAGAGCATTTTCAGCAGATGTAGCTAGGGATCCATCAATTAGCCACATTTTATTCTTGACCGACAAGGCCTTTGTGAAGAATCTACTCCATGGAAGATAGTTTTCACCAACCAGTTGAATGGAGCATAGATTAATACCAGAGTTATCAGACGGATGAATAAACAGAGGATTTTGCAAATCGGTCATCGTGATTTGCGTTCCTCGTTGACGCTCAGTTGTGAAGGTGCCTGGTGGGTGTGATGGAGAGCTTGTGGCCATGGTGAAGCCGATGAAGACATCGAGCAACACAGATCCGGCAAAGAGAATAAACTACCACTTCAGATCTCCAACAAGAGCAACAACCGAGCACAGATCCGCGGAAATTGAGCGAGATCACACGCGGCTCTGATACCATGATGAGAGGAAAGAGATAAGAGGAGATGCTACTTATGTGTTGCTTGTAAATCCAACAAAAAACTAGCTTGCAAGATTGTTCTATTACATAAGGATCCTATTTATACTAATGTAAAGTAACTTGATCTGTAAGCTACGATTTCTAGAAGTTTATTACATAATGACAACATCAATAAACTTATGAAATCACATCACATATATACGACCATTGACACACATATTTTTTTCTAAAAAAATCTCGTCTTCTTTGTTCTTTTAACTATTAGGTAGGAATTTAGATGTAATATATCTAATATAACAATTATTTTTTTTATATTAATAAAGCACGTTTCACTCTAAGGTTAGCTCTTCTTATTTCTTATCATGGTTAAGCTAATCTGTTGAAGAAAATAATACTTAGTAGACATTGCCACCACTACGCCTGATTGCAATTTGGGAGATGGACAAACTATGCTTTGTCGCCTGAAAAGACTTCAGGTGACATACATATCAACCGTCGTCTCTCAAATAATTCCCAATGTGGCCTGATCCTAGGCATACATTCATGCGATCGACTTAGACCTATGTTGGTTGCTTAAGATAATCAACACAGCGGATATAAACTGGGTCGCCAAATGTGGTCACCTGAATGAGTGTCGAAGTTGGTACATAGATGGCAAGCCTTCAGGAGACAAACATGTCATAGATGTTAGTCGCTTGAGCGTATTCAAGCAACAGACATTATATGAGTTACTATGTTAGTCGTTTGAATTATTTCCAAGAGTGTGGATTATCTATATCTCTAATGTTGGTCACTTGAATATCTTTCAAACTAAGTCATTTGAAGTTTGTGATGCAGGGTATTTTCTACATCTGAAGTGATCGAAATCAACCCATTCTTGCTTTGTATGTTGGGTAAGCCTCTCTCGAGCTCCAAAATTTTCGCCCCTTTCCGATTTTTTTGCTTTGTGGTTGTAGTTTAGGGGATTTCTGGTTAGGGTTTGATGCTTAGAGGTAGGGTTTTGTGTTTCGGTTCTTAGTTTTTTGAGAAACGTGGTATAAATGTGTATGACCGATTTGAGTAATGCTGTGCACGACTATGTGGGATTAAGAATCAATTTCAGAATGTGATATCTCAAAAAAAAAAATTATGCTGTGTAGGGAAAATGGTTTTGGTATGTTTTTTATAAGCAATGTATGCTCTTATATTTGAGTAATGTTGTCACTACAGGAAAATTAGTTTTTTTCGACGCTTTATTTTCGACGCTTTTTAAAACTGTCGAAAATTTTCGACACTATAAGTTGTTGAAAATTTTCGACGATTTTAAGTGTCTATATTGGCATATTCTCGACGTTCTGAAGCGTCGAGAAGGGTTTTAGTAAAAAATTAAAATTGATTCCGCACGCTGGACTTGTTTCTCCCGAGTCTCCCTAAACCCCTTTCAGAGCTTCAACCCGCTTGGCCGCTTCAACTTCGCCAGAGTTTCAATTGGGACTCAGAGCGCGTTGTCTCTCCAACTTCGCCATCGCCGCCAGTCTTGCTTCAACTTCGCCATCTCGCTTCGCCATCTCCCTTGCTCTTCTTCTTTCTTTCTCCTCCAGTCGAAATCTCCACATCGCCATCTCCGCCGGTCGAAATCTCCCTCGCTTCACCATCTCCCTTGTTTTCGCAATTTAGGTTGTTAGCGAAGTCGGAAGTTCAAATCAGGTATTCCCGTTCTTCTCTTTCTAGATTTTTGGAATTTTGGTTTAGTTGAAAATGAGATCTGGATCTGATTTTGTAAAGAGCACATTTCTAGGTTTTTTTTTTTACAGATTATGTTGAAGTGTTCATGGTCTGAAATACCTACTTTTGATTTGTACTAGAAAAGCGTGTGAATCCGACGGATTGGAGAGAAGAAGTTCGTTTTCTCAGTTGTAGTTTGAGTTAGGTTTCTCCTCTTCTTATGTCTTTGGATTTTTTGAGTTCGAATCACTTCGGGTGTCACATTCTATGAATTTAACCACTTGTTTTCCCGAATCAGGTTGGTACCGAAAGTGCCTTGGAGTTCAGAAGTTCGAATCATCCCCTTAAGTTGGAATCAGGTGATAACCTTACTGACGTTTGATCTTCTATTGTGTATTTGAACCTGAATTGCTATCTTATTTTGAATCTGAATTCTTCCTGTCATGTTTGATAGTGCACTAGTATCTAAGCAATGTTCTCTTTTGATTGAATACAAGTCACATGAGTTTTAGATTTGAGCCAATTTTTAGGCTGTAGTTGTAATATACATTGAGAAATAGAGTTGTTTTTGAGGTATAGCCTAGGAGTTGGCACTTTCCATTCAGTCAGCTGTTCTCATAAACAATTTGTAAGTAGAAACTAAGAATTGGTTGGTCTAATATATCAAGGGCCCCAAAGAGGAGAGAATATGTTGAAAACGGAAATATTTACAAGATAAAACAAGGTTCCATAGGGATCGACTCTAATCCACGTGGCTCTACCATGTGGGGTGAATGGACAATGTCCAGTGTGGATCCTATCTCTTCAAGCCTAGGCTATCAGAAATCATATAAGGATATTGCAATACCATACATTAGTACCCCTAAAGTTCCTTAGGTGAAAGAAATCATATAAGTTAAAGAACCATATAGGCTTGGCAGTTACAAATGGAAGTAGATGCCACCACTTTTGTTGTGCATTCTTGTTCTTCTCTTTCTTCTTCTTTGCAAAAGGATGTCGATCCAATAATGTTTGCAATCTTATTCTGTCTCTGATTTACTTTTGTGGTTGCTATCCTTCCCATGATTGTCTGTTTCAAGGGCTCCAATCGCTTCTTCAATGGCAGAAGAGAGGAGTTCCACCTATCACAACAGTTTGATATATGGTCTTAATTAAGCATGCTTTCGCAAAATAAATCTACAAGAGAGACTAGTTCATTCATGTTTTAACCAAGATATGTTTTTACACATACCCTTGTGAATTGTCACCGAGGAATATTCACCTCTAGCTCTGATTGATAGTCTCTCTGTTTCAGCAAGTACCATAATATAGTGTAAGGAATCTTCAGCTTGGGGTATAACCTACAAGTTTTAATATATCTTCAATGCTCAAATTCATGCCAGGTAACATAAACTTAAAAAGTGTCATGTTATTTGTATCTCTGTTAGTGGTCTTAGCCGCACCTAAGAAGAAAGTGATAAAGAATACGGTGAAAAGTATATAAAAGCATTTTTTTTTTACAAATCATGGAAGTTCAAAACTTATTTAAAAGTTTTGATATTTACAAGATCAAGGTTACCTTGTTGAATTGATTAGCATGTTTTAGACAATTCAATGGCTGATGCACCTCTCAAGAGAGTGAACAAAATTTCTGCATTTCAATCATTGTAATGGAGAGTTTGAATAATATTCACATACTGAGAAAGTAACCAATGTTGCATTTAAGAGACATGTTCACCTTATCTTCATTAATCAGATCCTCACTGGGAGAAACAAATGGCTGCAGCTGATGTAAGCCAGCTGATGCCATTCGGAAGAGGATGAACAAAAGTTCTGCATTTCAAGTAGTTGACAGCAAGTATCAATAACCCTCCTAAAAGAGTACGGCCTGCAGCTTGCATGAGTGACGACAAGCGATTCTCAGTTAAAGAACTTGGAGGGTCTTGTCTCAACTGAAATTTCCCCTGTGAGCTCTATGATTTCATTTCTTTCTAATAAATTATTAACTTTTAAAGTTTATTTAGCTAACCATGATTAGTTAATGTTATGAAGCATTGGCATTAAGAGCACTTGATCAGTCCTTGAACTGGAAGGTAAACGTAAACCATTGAAGACAAGTTATAAATACCTCCAAGTTTAACTGAACAACCTTTTACAAGCTTTGCAGGATATAGATTGGTTGAGATCAATCACAAAATTGCCCATTCTGATCAAGGGGGTGCTGACAAGGGGGTGCTGATCAAGGGGGTGCAGAATCATTCAACACATGTTGTGATAGTAAGAATCATGGTGATACGGATTTGGCTCTATTTCAATACATTGCCAGGTTGTCCATGCTGTCAAAGGAAGAGTTCCCGTCCTCTTTGACGGAGGAATTTGACATGGAACGGACATCTTCAAGGCTTTAGCACTTGGTGCACAAGCAATTCTCGTAAGAGTTTTATTACTTGCAAAAAGTTATCATCAATCCACTGAATAATATATCTGAACTCGATTATCTGGGTTGCAAAATACCATTTACGTATGTGCATAGGTTGGAAGGCCAGTGATCTTCGTATTGGCAGCCAAGGGAGAAGCCGGAGTTAGACAAGTACTGGAGATGTTGAAGAATGAGCTGGAGATTGCGATGGCTCTTGCAGGATGTCGTACTATGAAGGATATCACTCGAGACCGGGTGAGAACGCAAGAGGAAAGGTTCCAATCCATGCTTTAACTAAAGCATCAATAAAGGGTATTGACTATTGAGAATGTAGTATGGCTCGAGGAAATATCATCGGATAGAAAACTGTGGGATAAAGTTGCTTTAAGATGTTAGACATAATCAGCTAGGCAGCTTTGTTCTATTTGCTTTGCTTAATATGTGTATTTAGTGTGGTTAATAAAAGAGGGAAATGAGCTGCCGTGCTGGAGAATTGAAACGTACTGGTCTCTCTACACATTTGTAGCAGTAGAAGTACTATGTTTAAGATCTTGCCTGAAGAGAGACAGGTGAGTACTCCGATAGCATACAGGAAGTACTTTATTTCATTTAACATAAATTAAAGAACTTACAACAATTTGAAGAGCATCTAGTTCAGTTGGGTTTAGATTTGATTTTTGCCTTAATCTAATTAATATACATTTGAGATATACCATGTGGTTGCCTCTAACATAATCTAATGATTTTTACCTTAACTTGCAAATGCCTAGGTCCTGATATTTTGTTCAGGTTTACCTTATTTTTCTTTCAAGATTCTCATGTTCTCTCTTGCAGGCAGAAGAACCTTTCCATGGAGGAAAGTAGATTAGATGAACAAATAAGGTAAAAAAAATTAGGAGAATGTTACTGCTATTCTTTTGGATTATCTAATTTGAGATACTATTGGTTTTGCTTGTGCAAATTCATGCAAGAAAGAATAGAAGAGCTGAGTAAAGCTAGTTGGAGCTCTCTCTTTGTTTGTTTCCAGATTCAAATCAAGTAATTTCATTTCATTTATTTTTCCTTGTGTGTACGTAAATACAACACTGTTTTATCCAAAATGAGAACTCTGTAAGGCTGATAAAATTCCCACCGTTCCAAGGCAGGAATCAGCTTTCTGTTTCCAAGATGTCATATTTGATTCAGAGAATGAAGTCTCAACCATCTCTGGGGTCTGGAGAGTAAAGATGTAGAGAAGGTGATCGATGTTGATTCAGATGCCTTGATAGTTGATACAAACACAACTGATCAGCAGTTCTAACTGAGAGTTGTAGATTACAGGTGGATCGGGAGACTGGTTACATCGTATACCTTAGAATTCCTTTCTGTTTCTGGAAGATCTATGGCTATGAGGAATAAGCAACTTGGAAGCTCTACCAGAAGGATTTTAGCTTCTTGCTGCCCTCCAAAGCCTCACTACTAATGCCTAATGGTATTGATTTCGTGTCGTCAACATATTGAATGAGCTCCCTCTCATCTCTTTACTGGCTTGGAAAGGATTTCCAAGCGTTCCGAAAAACTAAAGAAGCGATGCAGGAGACTGCTGCTGCTGCTGCTTCTGCCAGGTAGGTCCTTTCAACTTCCGCACTATCTCTCATTGCAAATAATAGAATCTTCGGTCAGTTAGTATGTTTCTTCAGTGGCAAACTCCTTGTTTCCATATCTTTGCTAGCTTTATGCAATTCAAACTTCCCGAATTGCAAGCAGTGTAACTTGAACTTTTTGTAACCAACAACTCATTTACTTTTTGTGTGATTAATTGGGCATGTATATGTTGGGGGCACTGTTTGTGTGTTTGTTAGTCATTTTCCTCAACACTTGAACAACTCATTTACTTTTTAATGCATTCAGTTTAGGACTAGCTACCAACAAGTTTAAATTTGTAGATAGTTCTAGACTATACTATGCAATACTCTCCCCTTTTGTTTGACTATCCTGTATGTACATGTTGATCTCATGATGTTTCCTTTTGTTTTACCATCCTGTATGTGCATGTTGATCTGATGATGATTTTTTTTTATAGTTAACCAAAAGAATATGAAAATTTGAGAATGTGCAAAATTTATAGGGTAAATTACTGATGAGTTTACCTGCTAGATCTAATCGAAGTGGTTTTGTTATCTGTAGGTTGCTGGAGATTCATTATATAATCTTCTAAGGATAGGAGAGGTTGAAACTGACAAGGATGACAGGCCATTTGACCCACCTCCTAAGATAATATCTACAGAGGTTGTTCTGTATCCTTGTCGTTATCCTGGTCATGGTTGCTTAATCTGAGTATTGATGCAAGTCACGTGCCTTGAAATCTCTTTCTGAAAATTTATTATTAATAAGTGTTGTTTTTGCTGAAATTCTCCACATTTGTTACAAACAGACTTATAAAGGAATTTTTTTTTGATGGAATCAGGTCCTTTTGAACCCTTTTAAGGATATTGTCCCAAGAGAGTTGAACAAAAAGTTATCCCAGCAGGCATCTGATATCAAAGATACTAAATGATGTAGGTGTAAAGAAGAAGAAATTGTACATTTTATTGCTATTGATCTACTAATTTAACTGTCATGTATATTATTTTAAATTCAGTAAGATCTTGATTCATTTGACTAATGCTTTATTGGATTTGTGTTAATGGTTTTTTGTTAATTAAAGGATTTGAATTAGTGTTTAATGAAAGGGGATTAAAGAAGAAAAATATGATTTTTATTTTTTTTTGAAAAATAACATGCCAATTTCGACGCTTTAGGGTGTCGAAATTGGCATGTCATTTCCGACGCCTTATGGCGTCGAAATTGACATGCCATTTCCGACGCCCTAGAACGTCGAGATTGGTTTCGACAAAATTTTGCGTCGAAAATGGCACTAGCCATTCGTGATGCAAGAATTTTCGACGCTTTCAAAAAGCGTCGAAATTCAAATTTGCGACGCTTTAAAGCGTCGAGATTGGTCCTAAAAACTGTCGAAAATGACACTGTTTTCTTGTAGTGTGTGTACGGCTGATTTGTGTATTGTTATAAGATGCTCTAGTTTGTGCATTTATATAGGGAAGAATTGACTACAAAAATAATATAATATGAAACCCAGTAATCAACCCTAGGCTATCAAATAAATTCAAGACGTACTCCACCGCTGTAATGGAAAGAAATCAGGTTCGATCCACAAGGAAGCGGCTTAGCGGATCGAAAGTAGCTCCAAATCACGTTCTGTTATTGACCAAAAGTCACTCAATGTCGACTGGAAGCATTCGATGTCGATCAGGGAGAGTTGATGTCGAGTCAGTATCAACAACAATCGACATAGCAGAACGTCGATCGATATAGGGTATTCTATGTTGACTAGATTTAGTCGATATTGAACACTAAAGCAGAAACTCAGAAAGTCGACAACGGTGGCCGAAGAGTAAAAGTGATGCGTTGCTAATCCCGATTCTTCGCCTGTGGGCTTAGAATCAAGATTACGACGTCGAGTGTGTGACCGATCTTGCTGTAGCTCTTGTATTTGGTCTCTTTGAGGATGAATTTGTAATCGATCGGACTCCGTGTATATTATATTATATATATACGTATGCCGATCAATAGTTGAACCCGTTGAAGGAGCTTGGTTGTATGAATGGAATCCACGGCTGCGCTCGAAGTTGCTTCCACGGTGACAAACCAGGCAGTGGAACAATTAATTAACAATATTGTTAATTAACCTTCAATTGCCACTATTGTGAAAGTAGCAAACGTGATCGGCAAATTGTGAGGGTGATTGAAACGTAGGTATTGGAATCGTAAATACTGGGAAGCGGTTGGATTGATTAATCGAAGAACCCTTAATCCATAAAGGGTTTCTTCAATTTTATATTCAATCTGATTTAATTCAATAGAACTACAACATTTAAATAGAAAACCTAAGAACCAATTCTACCATGCAAGATAGAGTTTTGGTTTCTTAAAGATAGAATTTTAATCCTAAAGATAAAGTAAACCTAGAAGATAAAACTTAATCTAAAATCCTAATATAGAAAATAATAAAATATGATAATTAAGAAAGCCTAAAGATAGACTCTCATAACCATCTTATTTAACCTAACTAAGAAATACTAAAAATAAGCAATTCTATAATTAGACTCCAACTAACATAGGAGTTACTAAAAATAGAATATATAAAAAAATAAGAAATATAAATAATAAAATAATTAACGCCGTTTCTTCAACGACTCCCAAGGTGGAGCCTTCTTCTTCCGCTTGAGGATGACATCATTCTCCTCCATTTGAAATCGACTCATCCTCGAGTGGTTGCCTGGATCAAGATCGTTGTTTGACCCACAGAAGGCCAGCTTGACCCGCATCAAAAAGGATGGAAAAGATGCAATGAACTGAAAATCTCAGGGTGTTGGGTTTTTCAATCACTCAACGAACAAAAAAATCAAATATGTAAACAAATAAGGGAAAAGATCTTCCAAAGCCAGGGCTTACCGCGACAACAATCATGTAAGTAAAACTAATAGATTATAAAAGAAGCATGCTTTATCGATAAAGGAAAAGACTTTCACCTAATCCAGCAAATAGGTAAATATATCTCATAATAAATTGACCTAATTTGCGTCTACCTTTTTCATAAATAAAGTTAATAAACTTTCTCTAATTACTACCCAAGTTTCACAACATGAGTTCTTTAAATTTGCATTGAAAAGTTAAGTATAAGGAAGAACAAGATAAAAGATAACTTCTTTAACAACTTACCAACCTTACCAACATGACTATTTACCGGGCTCCCCCCAACACTAGAAGAAAGGCGACTACTCGCTCATGGTAGAGAAAGACATAGCGGAAATAATAAAAGAAACCTCTTGCATAAAATAAAACTTGGACTCTTCACAATTACAGCGCTCAAACTCTCACAAGAACGCCAAAGCCCCTAAAGCTCCAAAAACCATAACTTTCTATCGCTATTGATTGTTCTTGTATGAATTGAATTAATAAAAGCATAGCCCTAAGGCTTTATTTATAGGAGACTAATCCTTGCTAGCCAAGGAAAGTAATTCTAAATTCTAATCCTAAGATAAATAGAATAAATAAAATCTATCTAATAATAAAAATCCCTAGGGTAAATAGAGAATTACCCATAAGGAAAGCGTCTATCTAAGAATGAAAAGACATGTCAATTCGTGGCTTAAGCAATCCTTCTTCAACTCGGACTTCTCAAAGCGCGTCCGCGACAAAAAAACATTTGCAGTCGACGTCGACCATGTGTAAGGTGTGGTCGACGTAGGGATCATCTTAGTAGCTTCTAAGTGTGGCTTCAGGTCAGTCGACATCAGGCACTCCAATTGATGTCGAGCACTTTTGTGGCCTAGTCGATTTCGAGTAGTGGTGATCAATGTGAAGGAATGAAGGTTGAATTTCGACCACTCAAAGCTTGATTACAGTAGGTTTATCGTCCAACATTTAGAATTTTTCAGTAAATCTTCAGGTCGATGTCGAGTGCACCTAATCGACATTGAGCAGTTTTCTGCATTCGATTCCTCTTCTTGGCTTTGCTCTAGAATGACTCCAAATTCTGCAAAATTAAACCAAAACTCGTGTAGACCTCTATTTCTTGCAAATAAACACAAACTACACAAATTATCAATATTCCCAACCCAGAATATATGAAATAGATAGAATATGAAGCAAAAATATGCACAAAAACATGGTAAAAAACATGAACATCATGCATGTATTACATATTTAGTGTAGTTGTGATGTCTTAGCGTGGATGTTGTTGTATGGGTTTGTAAATATCAGATTTAGTGTATTTGTGGATAGGGGTGATATTCGAGCCGAACGAGCCGAGCTTGACATGTTCAAGCTTGGCTCGAACGGGAAACGAGCCGAGCCGAGCTCGAGCCCAAAAATTATTCGAGCTTTTTTTGGCGCTCAAGCTCGGCTCGCGAGCCTAGGGTGAAACTCGAGCTCGGCTTGTTTGAGCTCAAACAAGCTGAACGAACGAGCCTAAGCTCGTTTGAGCTCGTCAATTGGGCTCGTTCAAGCTCATTCGGCTCGGTTGGTAACAAAAGCCTAAATGCAAATTACACCAGGACATGAACAATTACACACGAAGATGAACATATTTTTTCTTATAAAAAATTCATCAATTTTAAGTTCCACAAAACAGTTCTACTTCAATCACACAGGAAGATGAACACTGAACAACAGGAAGATGAATCATATTTATTAATCAACCATATTTATTAATTAGGATGTACAAAGAACAACAAGAAGATGAACATTGAACAACATTACAACGATTAACAGAAGAACGTAGATGAGGGAGTGAGACTGAGGAACATGGGGAGCCGAGGAGGGACAGATCATAGATCGACGCCATATGTTTGTAGAAACCCAGTTGAGAGAGAAACGAAAACCCTGGGAGGAGATCTAGAAGTCTACGATCTGCCAAAAAAAAACAAATGGCATACATAGAAGGTAAGAGAAAAACCTAATTACAAGTTCCATAACTTCAATTGGAGAAAAACAAAAGCCATACTCAAGGATGCCGACGGAGTGCCAGGGACTTGGGGTCTTGCTCGAGCGAAGTTTGTCGGAGTAAGGGGACTCGGGGTCTCAACCAACTCAAAGACGTCGACGGAGTGCGAGGAAGAGTCGGAGACAGAGAGTAGGAGGCGGAGTAGAGAGTAAAGCCGGGGAGAGAG
Source organism: Persicaria maculosa (assembly GCA_963922045.1). Classification (NCBI taxonomy): domain Eukaryota; kingdom Viridiplantae; phylum Streptophyta; class Magnoliopsida; order Caryophyllales; family Polygonaceae; genus Persicaria; species Persicaria maculosa. Next base: position 23,042,490 of record OY998254.1, read on the forward strand.
AATATAATCGATCGGGAGGCGTCGGAGACAGAGAGAGGGAGTAGATCTGGAAGGAGCCAAAAACAGACACAAGAGAGTTTTGTTGGAGAGAGTACGGAGACAGGCAGACGACGCTCTCTTCAAGCACTTCCCTTTAGGCTCCTTTCATCCTGATTTGCCCTAGGGGCATTTTCGGAAAGAAAAAAAACAAGCTTTCGAGCTCGGCTCGGCTCGGGCTCGGTTCGAGCCCAAAACCTTATTCAAGCTCGGCTTGTTTTACATATTTGAACGAGCCGAGTTCGAGCTTTTTGGAACCAAGCCCGAGCCGAGCTCGAACTGTTCGACTCAGATAGCAGCCCTAGTTGTGGCATTCAAAATCAATGTCTGAAAATGGGCCTAAATAGTATAATATGGATTCTGAAATTTTATAAATAATAGAACTGAAGCTTAGTTTTTATTGAATTGAAGTGTTAATTGAATATGTGAACTTCGAAGTCTAATTGGTAAGGCGTGGTGTAATGATGAGCATACAAGATGTCACATGATAATGGTAGACTCCTCCTTGAATTGGTAAATAAAGAGCAGCCATTCCGGGGTTCAAACCGGGGACTTATGGGTACTACCCACAAGTCCTTTCCGGTGAGCCATTCCGGAATGGTTATGGTAGACTCCGAGTACTCATCAACAACAAGGTCATACTTTGATGGAGATTGGCAATCTAACAACCCCTAGTCACACTTCCCGCCTGATGTATATATGCTACTCACCCCTAGACACACTTGACAATTCCCTACTTGCAGCTTTGATATGCCTCAGCGTGTGAACAAGTACATCGAGTTGGCTCACCCCTAGTTGACAATTCCCTCAAAGTGTGAACAATTACATCCAGTTGGCTCACCCCTAGTTGACATCCAGTTGCCTCAAAGTGTGAACAAGTACATCCAGTTGACAATTCCCTACTTGCAGCTTTGTATCCTACTCCTGATGTATGCTACTCACCCCTAGACACACTCAACAAGTACATCCAGTTGGCTCATTTAATGGAGATGGTCAAGTAACGGATCGGATAAAGTTATATCATGTTCGTTTGCCTGAACATGGAGCAGTTGTGGAGAAGTAATTATTAGGTATGGTGGGGACCGATATACGACTATGTCCATCACCTGAGTCATAAACCCAACGGTTTGTAACAAGCGCTTAATCACGCGACGTGAGGAATATCCTAATATTCATCGCATGAGCAAGTACATCCAGCTGGATCATTTAATCGAGAGATGTTTATGTGACGGATAAAGTTACCATGTTTGTCACCTAAACATGGAGCAATGATAGAGGAGAAATTTTGTGGCGATCGACGACTATGTCTACTGCCTGAGTGAAAATTACCAACTACCGAATTCAATACGTTCTTCTTTTCGTAATCAAAATCAACCCTTTGCTCTTTCTTCCTCTTTTCTCAGCCAGCCGTAAACCCACTTCTTCTCTTCTCCATCTTTCTTCCTTCTTTTCACAAATTCTTGTCAAAGTGGTGGTAGAAAAGAAAAAATGCCATTAACTTGTATTAAGGTTAGTGTATATGTTATTATTTTTTTAAAATATTGTAGCTAATATGGTAATTTATGTCCACATTTTTAGCATGTTTCTTAGCTTTATTTCGAGTTCATTTGTATTTCATTTAGGTTAGAATATTGAGTCGCTTGTATAGATTTTTAGTATGGTTTGCGATATGGAGGTCTAAACAAGTATGTACTGCATTTTGTATGATTTTGGAGCTATTTTAGAGGATCTTGGATGCATTAGGAAGTTTAAAGGAAGATCAAGAAGATGTCCGATGTGCTGAAAAAGTGGAAGCAAAATCAAACAAAGTCAATGAGATGGAGCAGCCGGAAAAACTCCCTCTTTTCTCCATTTAACAATTTAATTTAATCAGGTCTTAAAACCTTCGTAAGAGTTATATTTCTCGAAAAGAGCTTTCCAATTAACGCAGAGAAAGACCAACGGGGATCCCATTAAGTGCCTTACAAGATAGAGCTGAAAAATGGAGCATTCCGAGTCGATATTCAGACATTCTGAGTCGGTACTAGTGTCCTGGAAGTTTTTGTTGAAGATTTTATTTCCTAAAATAATTTTATAATTTTTTTTAGATTTAACCTTAATAGTATAAATAGACCATTAGGGTTCAGGATTAGGAGACTTGAAGAAGAGATTTGCAGCCGCCTAAGAGAGAAGAAGAAGAACATGCAGTTTTGGAGGCGAATTTGACGAGTTTTGTGACTTTTTAGATTCAATTAAGGTGTTTTCTTGCCTTTATGTCTTTGTTTATGTTTTTGATGATGAATGGTGGGTAGTTTATCTCTTTTCTAGGTTTGGGGTGATCTTAACGATAGTCATTTGTGTCGATTGATGATGAATTGATGTTTGCTTCACCTCTCTCTCTCTCTCTATCTATCTATCTATCTATCTATCTATCTAGCTTGTGTGCTTAAGTTCCTTGTGCGAAAGTTTAAGGAAAATTCTAATTTGCGATTTGAATTGAAAGAGCAAGATAGCATATTGGATGCATACTTTAGGGTTTTAAACAAAAGTTGAATTATCCTAATTAAGAGAAACTAAGATTGAGTTGTTGACTGAATAAACGAAAGTGAATTCGATTAACTTGTTCGGTTTTGTGAAGGTTGGTGGGATGAAATGTCGTGTGTTTCACCTCGCCAAAGAAATAACCAAAAATAATAAACTAAACTGGAAACATAGTATAGCGGATAAGTAAGGGGTCGAACCCACAGAGAAACAAGTACTTCAATGCAATATGTGTTTACCAATTATGACAGTAACGATAGAATAGGAATACGAATGAAGAAAGACAACGCAAATAAACCATGACAATGATATGAATAGGAACAAAGAGAAGATCGACAAAACATAAAAGTGTAATTTCGCATACAATTCGGAACATTGGTTAGGTCATTATCCTTAACTTTATCCTACCTTTTCTTATTTGATTCAACCAAACTTGGATCACTCCAAAGCTTTAGCAATTAAACAATATCAATAACGTAAGCAACCAAAGATAGAGGCACAACTCCCTAACCGTAATTGATGCAATTGATAAAGTATAATTGTCAATATCCCCTACACACCCAATCGATGGTTTCAGGGGATTGATTGGCTATGTTGTGCTACTTATTCAATCTAATCGCAAGAAATAATCAAACCTAGCAAGAGAGCAAATTCTGAGAATGTAGCTAATCAAGAGGAAATACATGCAATCAATCGATTGAAGAACAAAGATATTGAATCAATCAAACATAGAATAGATAGAAATCAAGTCTCACAATCCCCTAAACAAGTCTTGAATCATAGCAAAACCATAAGAATTCTAGGCAAGCATAACGTGCCTCAAATCCCTAAACTTAAATCCTCTCATTGTAATGAGTTTTTGGGGAATAAAATGAATAGAACTCTACTAAAATATGACCTAATATAGCCTGCTTTCGTCGACCAATCCCTAGAATAAGTGAAGATAAAAGTTCCCATAAAGATAGACTTGAGTCGCGTATCGCAAATCCGGATCTGAGAGAACGACGGTCGCCGTGGGTTTGGCGGCGGGCGCCGCTTATACAATGTTGATAGCTTCGATAGACTGAACTTGTACGCACTTTCTGGTGTCATCCTTTTTCCGATTGATGCATATAAATATGAGTTGGAAAGCTCTTTCGAAACACTACGATTCTCATGAAGACCTCAAAAGCTAATTCTAACTTCTCAAAACCTTAAAGATGGGATTTCTCCATTTTCTCCATTTCTGCTCTCGTTCCTTAGCTCTTCTTTGTCCATTTTCTCCATTCTTTCTCCACCTTTCGAGGTCGGATCTTATAACCTACAAATAAACACTAGAAACCATAGATTCCGCACTTCGAATACCAAATGACCAAGAATATGAATAAGCTTATTAAACATGCAATAAGAATACTTAATGCACCTAAGACCACCTATAAATGACCATATAAAATATCCATTATCAAACTCCCTCACACTTAAGCTTCGCTAGTCCTCTAGCGAATTATATTAGAGCATAGAGATGGAGACTTCTTCATGCCTAAACAAAATTTTTTATATAGCATAAAAAGTGCAATTTAAACATGAAAGAAGCAAACAAATTGTCATAACTGCAACTCCCCCACACTTAAGTCTTTGCTTGTCATCTAGCAATGAAAAACATAGCAATAACCAAATATCCCACAAACATATTCATCATGTATTCACCTCATCTAAAGAAACGTCAAATTTAAATGAACACAAGATCAAGTGAATACACATAATAACATGTATTTAGTGCTCAAAGCGTACAAGTAGAAATCATCCAACCTCACCAGCAATATGTGTTTCACTCATGCTCTCATGTGTTTAGGCTTTAAAGCTCAATTCTCAACTAAATCCAAAATACAACTAAGCTCATAGAAATTTATAACAATATCACCAAATCTCCACCCAAATGACATTACTTGCGGAAAAACAATAAAAATAAGCAAATCTCCCTTTTCTTTCGTTTCTCTTTTTTTTTTGTTCTTTTTGGCTTTTTGTTATCTTTCTTTTTTCCTGTTTCACTTTCTTTCGGCCTTCGTTTATTCCTTATAAGAGTCGCAAAAATGGGTGTCATGAATGGCCCTGGTCTATCAACACCTCAACTTACTTGAATAAAGTCCACTTGAACATCTTTTGACGCGAGTTGCAAACATGAGTGTCATGAATGAACCTTGTTACTCAATGATCAAGCTTCCTTCCTTAGTGGATAGCTTTTGACACCGTTTTGCGCGAATCATACCCATGGGTGTCATGCGTAGATCCGGTTACTAGGTATCTCAACCATTGCCACTATATTTCACACTAGATACTCAATAAATAGCTAAAGCCAAATATAAACATAAAAGCAAAAACACCCGCAAGCAACAAACATGTGAGTCGGTCTTGACAATAGATAATGAAGTCAATATCAAGAGGTAGGAACATAAGAAGAGTAAATCACACATAAAATCAAAAGGAATTATGTGATTCAAATAAGGCTAAAAACAATCTCACAAGGGTCATATTGTGTAGGATTTCAATCATACTCAAGCTCAATCATACATGCTCAATTAGATCACCAAATCATGCTTCATAAGAAAAACATTTTAAGGGGATAAGGCTAAACAATCCAAACATGCTATGGAATTTATATGATCATGCCAAAATACATAATATAGGACAAACATTGCAAGATAGGTAGTTGAATAACACATATTTATGCATTGCATGATATTTTTGGGTTTTTGACATTTTTCATTTTTTTTTTCATTTTTGACATTTCCTATAACAAATAACATAAAATAAAGTAACTAAGAATTGAAACATAAAACTAAAAATTAAACATGAACTAATCTAACTAACTAATTCACTTTACTTCCCCCCCCCCCCCCCCACACACACTTAAACTATTCATCATCCTTAATTGAAAATGAAATAAAGACAACAAAATTTAAAATAAAACCACAAGTGGGGTGGCGGTTATAATCGTCGGACAACAAGCATTGGAGCACTAGGGTGGCGGCGGGCGCCGGTTAAAGGGCGGCGGGTGTCGTCTGTGTAGAAACGTGAATCCGAGTAGCAACGACGATGTTACAGCGTCCAAACTCCTTCCAAATTGCTCTTTGAAGATCAGGACTTGGTTTCAAAGTCTTCCTTTTGTGGTAGGGATGGTGATGGTATGAAAAGAATCGAATTTGATGGATGAAGGGTATTGATAGATGTGGATGATGGATGGGAAAAAGAAAGGCTTTTGATTGAAACAAAAGGTTTAGGTTTTGGAATTTAGATTCAAGTGAAGAAATTAGGGTTCTTGCATTTACTTGGACACAAAGGTTTGAATGATCAAATTTGGGAATTGGGATATATGGTTAATTGGAAAGGGAAAGGAACATCTATCAAAAAGAAAGGAAAAATATTAGAAATAGATAGAAATAATAAAATAAAATAAAATAACTAAAAAGATAAAATCTAGTCCTAAGATAAACAAGAACTAATCCTAAGATAGATAAAACTAACCTAAGATAAAAAAAAAATCTAATTTTAAAGATAGATAGAATAAAATCTACTCCTAAATTTGGTGGGATGAAATGTCGTGTGTTTCACCTCGCTAGAGAAATAATCCAAACTAATAAACTAAACTAGCAACCTAGTATAGCGGATAAGTAAGGGGTCGAACCCACAGAGAAACAAGTACTTCAATGCAATATGTATTTACCAATTATGACACTAACGATAGAATAGGAACACGAATGAAGAAAGACAACACAAATAAACTATGACAATGATATGAACATGAACAAAGAGAAGACAAAAGATAAGAGTGTAATTTCGCATACAATTCACAACATTGGTTAGGTCATTGATCATTGACTTTATCCGTCCTTTTTTTATTTGATTCATCCAAACTTGGATCACTCCAAAGCTTTAGCAATTAAACAATATCAATAACATAAGCAACCAAAGATAGAGGCACAACTCCTTAACCCTAATTGATGCAATTGATAAAATATAATTCTCAATATCCCCTACACACCCAATCGATGCTTTCAGGGGGTCAATTGGCTATGTTGTGCTACTTATTCAATCAAATCGCAAGAATTAATCAAACCTAGCAAGAGAGCAAATTCTGTCAAGGTATATAATAAAGAGGGAATACATCCAATCAATCAATTGAAGAACAAAGATATTGAATCAATCAAACATAGAATAGATAGAAATCAAGTCTCACAATCACCTAAACAAGTCCTGAATCATAGCAAAACCACAAGAATTCTAGGCAAGCATAACATGCCCCAAATCCCTAAACTTAAATCCTTTCATTGTAGTGAAGATAAAAGTTCCCATAAAGATAGACTTGGGCAGCGTATCACAAATCCAGATCTGATAGAACAGTGGGCGTCGTGGTTTTGGTGACGGGCGCCGCTTATACAGTGTTGATAGCTTCGGCGGACAGAACTTGTAACCCACTTTCTGGAGGCATCATTTGTCCGATTGACGCATATGAATATGAGTTGGAAAGCTCTTTCCAAGCACTACGATTCTCATGAAGACCTCAGAAGCTAATTCCAACTTCTCAGAGCCTTAAAGATGGGATTTCTCCATGTTCTCCATTTCTGCTCTTGTTCCTTAGCTCTTCTTTGCCCATTTGCTCTAATCTTTTTCCACCTTTCGAGGATGGATCTTATAACCTACAAATAAATACTAGAAACCGTAGATTCCACATTTCAAATACCAAATGACCAAGAATATATGAATAAGCTTATTAAACATGCAATAAGAATACTTAATGCACCTAAGACCACCTATAAATGACCATATAAAATATGCATTAGCAAAGGTTGAAAATTTTCTATTGACAAAGGTTAAATTTTGATATGATTAATTGATGATTGACTTGCATGATTATTGTTCTGGTGAAACCCTAAACCTAGAATCTCTTTAATTTTGATTTAACCCTTTTTTAATCAACAAACCCTAAAAATTCTACTTTCCACCTCTTCACGCTAGAACTTGGCTTAGGATTAGTGAAAATTGGAACTACAATCTTCCCATGGACGAACTTGACTCTATTATAGTATAGCAGGGTCCTGATTATAAATTCGTTTGCTTGCTCAAGAAACCCTCTCGACAGTAGTATGTTAAAATGTTCCCATGGACGAGATTGAGATTTTGAATGGAAATTTATGGTTATAAATGTACTTAAGAATACATAATAAAAACAAATTGTGGTTAGAGTTTGATGGTTATATTAAGATTGTGTTTTTTGTTGGATTGTGACTGAGATTGTGAATTTGGTTGGAGATTAGTATATATGTGAATACTTTATCGGATATTTAAAATGTTTTTTTATATGGATGTGTATATATAATAATTTCTACATATGGTTGGAGATTTTGATTTTGGTTGAAAGTTGATATTGGTACGAAAATGGATCAGAGGTGGATGCAACTTCCTCGCCACATCGACGAATACAGGAAGGGAGTTGGTGAATTTATGAACTGGGTCTTTGCGAATGCAAATTGGATGGCATGATTTCATTGTCCATGTACCGTCTACCGTAACATTCGAGAATCAGTAACCATTAATGGAGGGATGTACTCACACTTGTGGTATTCTGGTATGGAACCTATGTATAAGAATGGCATAAGCATGGTGAGCCTTGCATTTAATCAAGAACTTCCCAAGTACAAAGGCAAATCCTTGACCAAAGGGCTTCTTCCTTCGGTAACAATCCAATTATGGACATTTTGCATGATAGTTTCCCCTATCATCCCGGACACAATGCATTTGTTGATGAAGGCCTAACGACTGTTGAGAACCCTGACTTTGATGATGTCATCGATGATGATTACTGAAAGTATGAGAGGTTTTTAGTGGAACCTCAAACTCCCCTATACCTCGGTAGCACCAAGAATGTTCTAACTTTCGTTTGAAATATAACGATGCTGAAGACAGTCAAAAGGGTGGTCAGATAAATATGCTTGATTTATGCAGATACATTAGTCGATTGCTCCCTCCTTAATACAAATACCATGTCGATGGAACAATGAAGAGAAAGATTTGTAAGGACATTTGCCTAGGCTATCATAGTATTGATGCTAATGGGTACAATTGTGTGTTGTTTTATAAACAATATGCAAATTGCAAAGTGTGTCCCATATGCCATACTTCGAGATGGGAGTCTGCTAATGCATATTTTGTATAGGCATTCTAGATAGTTTTAGGGTTGTTTTAGGTTGTATTTCATATGTTTTTATGGTTAAGTTGCATCTTTATCATTTTATACTCGAAATTCGAAATATACGCTTTTTAGGGTTAATTATGCAGATTTACAAATTCGGGTTCGAGAGATGGTTCAAGAGGGCGATGTTGGAGCCTTGAAACTGTTGGAGCAGATAGGATGGCCCAAATAAGAGGAGAAGAATGATGAAGAAGAAGAAAGGATGAGGTCGCTGAAGAAAAGAGGAAGAAAAACGGCTAGCACCACGCGATGCCTGCGAACATAGCATCGGCACCTGCCGATGAGGATAATTACGTATCTTCCGTGATACGAAGTGTCGCAATCGATTCAAAAAGCATGACAGCAACATGTTTGAATAATAGGATAGTAACAAGTTCTATAATGACAACAAGTGAAGGGCGATATGGTTTAGGGTGGGGGCAAGATGCTTGCTCTTGTTCTTCCGATGGATCCAGTTGAATAAGAATGTGGAGAGCAGAGCCTGGTCACGCCAATGTTCTCGATCATAACATCTCCGAATGCTCTCCCCTATCCAAGACATTATCAATGTTCTCGATCATAACATTTCACACCTATCATCATTAAGATAGCCACCAAGCATAAAAATTGCTGCAATTTTTTCTTTAGCTTCCTGTGATCAAAAAGTAGCCAGGTGAACCAAAAGCTTCATTCAAAAAATTCAAAAACATAATTTGAAAGAGGTGTTCTCAAACAAAATCAAGGAATAATTAGCCCTAAGTTTTTGCCTAATCAATCAGGAACCAACTCTCAAGTGACAAGAAAAATTCCACCATAACCAAGCCACTTCACCACCAAAAGCCATGTACCTACAAAATTAATTCACCACCAAAAGATCCCAAAATTCAATGATTGATGAAATGGATTCATTCATTCAATTACATAATGCCACAGTACCACTCTATAACGGAGGGCTTATCTCAATTCTAACGAAAACCTAAGCAAACAATCATAGGGAAAGATAACTCTAAACCTAAAAATTAACGTCTAACAACAACATAGGGGGTTGAATTGAATGCATCGAAAACTTGTATGAAAATTTATAAAGTCATATTCTTTTTGTTTTGTGCCATAACTAAAATCATCAAATTCTCCTCGGTCAAATTGTCGACTATAGGGCAACAAGGGTTCCATATATCATATTCAAATTAATCAAATCGAAATCCCAAGACAACAACACAAACTGAATTTTAAAATCCCCAAACTTCTAAACTTAAATCCCCAAACTTAAGAATACTCCCTCCGTTCGACAAAACATGTCATTTACTATTCACGCACGCTTATTTAGAATAATAAAAACTATATAAAATATTCATTTTTTATAATTTTTTAACAAGTTTGTACTTATTAATAATAAATATGAAATTGTTAAAAAAACTATTTAAAAAACTAGATATTTTATATAGTTTTTATCCCCTAAAAAACGTGCGTGAATAGTAAAGTGACATGATTTACCGAACGGAGGTAGTACATACTTGCTCATGGGAGTGTTAAAGTTGTACCGCATCCAACCCTAAAATTGCGGATCCTCTGAATATCTGCTCAGGATTTTCTTCATAGTCGTTCACCTGAATCGGCGACATATGAATCGTGGTGAAGACGGTGAACGATGCTCCACTGGCTCCCTCCCTCACCGATGGCCTCTAGCAGTGTTCCGACCTTCGGTAAGCCTAACGTCGCTCTCCCACTCTCTTCTCTCCCCAGTAATGAAGACCATCACCACCTTATGTTCTCGTTCCGGTGTAGGTTGGGTGTATAAGCGTGTTTTTTTTTGCCGGTCCAGCCCCGGTTTTTGTTTTAAACCAAGCTCGCGTGTTTTGTTTACACTCAAAGACAAATTTTACACCTTAAGCTTTTTTACATGTTAAGAACTTTTTACACATTAACTTTATATATATATATATATATATATATATATATATATATATATATATATATATATATATTATTATTATTATTATTATTATTATAAATGAATGGATGATAGAAAGTGGTATGAAGACATAAAATCTTCTCACATTTTTCTCCCACGCTGAAATGAAGTGGATGACGGAAAACAAAATGTAGATATATCATTTTTATTATTAAATAGTTCAAAATTTTGAAATAATTTTTTTAATAAGCCAACCCGTCGGGTCGTATGAACCCTCCGAGCCATAGCTCTGTCGGATTAGAGTCTGGATTAAGATATTTCAACTCGTAATCTAGCGGATCGAACCCGTCGATCTCACACGTTCAACCCGTAATCATATCTAATACTTAATATAATTTTGGTGATAAGAAATGAAAAAGAAATAGGTAGCCAGTAATGATTTACTTAGTTACATTAATTAATTTCGGTACAAACTCAAATGATATGTTCTTGAGAGATGCGCTCTGTCTTTGAAAAAGGCAGAATGCTCTTATAGAATACGCTTTGTGTCACTCTGCGAGAAGAAGATCGCACTTTTTTTTGTTGAGAATTCTTCGTTCCGTATTAACATAGTGGTAGAAAGAGTACCCTGCTGTGGGTGAACTTCAAACGGTTTAGCTTTAACCAGCCAGTCCCGCAGTCAGGGAGTATCCGATCCTCTTGCCTCTGTCTTTCCTGCCCTAGAGTACACTCTTTTCAAGCAAAAGTGAAAGAATCAGTCTAAGTCACATTAGGCCGATTCCCGAAATGCCTTTTCTGGATATTCCTCAATGCCTCGGCTATTTATGGAAGGTGAGAAGCAGATGATTCTTCATCTGCTTCCGGAATAAATAGAAGAGCTTCTTGGGAATCGATAGCTAGACCGAATCAAGATGGGGACGGGAAGGCGGTGACCAAGGTAGCTTCTTGGCACGAGGGGAGGGGCTTTGACACCATTTTTCCACGATTTCTCTTTGTTCTCTTAAGAAATTTCTAGTTGGATCGAGGACACTTCTCCCCAATATGAGATAGGTTGCAGCTATAGTCAGAACTCCAATTGGGCCCACCCGTCAAGCAGGAACGAAAGTCGGCCTTAGTGATCCGATGGCGCCGAGTGGAAGGGCCGTCGCAATTTCAAAGCGGACTCCCCCCTCATTAGATAGAGAAGATCACCAAGATTTCTTGATCCGTTGCCGAACTTATTTCAATTTCAAGATTTCTTATTGAAGGGGCTCAAGAATTTTCTTTTTATAAGGGCTAAAATCACTTATTTTGGCTTTTTGACCCCATATTGTAGGGTGGATCTCGAAAGATATGAAAGATCTCCCCCCAAACCGTACATACGACTTTCATCCATAAAAGCCAAACTCAGCAATAAAGTACATCGTATTTTACCCTCTGCTTCGGGCTGTCTAGCAATACCAGCCTTTAATAGTGTTGGTAAACCAACTAGCTATCTTGCTTCCACAGCATCTGTACTTGGGTATACACCTCTTGAAGCCTCTAAAATGACAGAAAGGGGGGAAAGTGAGAAAGAAAGAGATGTAGAAATAGAACCCTTGTACCCCTTTTTGAACCTTAACTAAGGCCCCAACCTTCCTAATCCTCTTTCTAACCCCATTCTTGTGCAAAATCGGTTGAAATTGATGTGGGCTTTTCTCTTCCTCCCCATCATTTGTATCATTCCTTTGTGATTTGGGGGTATTTGTTTATGTTTATGGGTCTGTAAATGGGTCTCTTCCTCCATCGGACTTTCTTTGTGCATCTAGTGACTTTATCGTCGCATTCCTGCTCTCTTTCCCTCGTATCCTCCATCTCTCCTCCTTCTCCAGCCTCCCTCGCCACCAGAGCTTGTCCTCCCTTCCTCGTGTACCCCCTCATCTTCCTCTTATGTGGTGAGGTTTTTCACACAAGTGTATTTGTGGGGGCTCCTTCTCCTTTCTTAGTCTGGATCTGGATCTGGTCCGAGGTGGGTGGGGTGTTGGGTCTCCCACCGTCTAAAAATTTGACTTGGGGCTTGTGTGGGTTACTGGATTCCGGTTGCCCTCTTGGTTTTGTTCCGCGTCGGGTGTTGCCCTTCTTTTGGTTTGATGTGGGTTGGCCTTTATTTATTTCGTCATGTCATGGCGGTGGTGTCGGCCTCCCTATGCTGGTCCAACCTCATCTATCTCCTTTTTGTGATGGCCCTTGCTTGTCATCCTCTCTGCTACTACGGTTGTCCTTGGCGTGCAAGGCTAATTATGGCCTTGCACACCAAGGCTAATTATGGCCTTGCACACCAAGGCTAAGCTACCGGAAAAAAAAATGAAAGAGTCTAATTTAAATCACAAAAGGAGTTATCCAATATCCCAAAAGAGTTTTACCAAAATCCCAAAAAGGTTGAATAAATCCCGAAATGGCAGGGACCATACCGACCAGATCAGTCACATCCTTGACTATTCCGATCTCTGGATAGAGCCTGACCATACCTTTGTTGAAAGTCCAGCTATGGTGCTTAACCGTCATGTCAAGAAGTTGAGGACCAAGGAGGTTCCTCTACTTCTGGTCCAATGGGCTAAAAGGAGTCCCGAGGAGGCGACATGGAAGAGTGAGGATAGCCTTCGGGCGAGTTATGGGGATGTTGTAGATGAGTTGTTAGCTTCTTATGTCGAGCTGAGGGTTGACCTTTCCTTGACGTCGTGAGTTAGTGGTGAGTCTTATCTAGTTCTTTTAGTTTGGGTTGGTGGTTATCTTTATGATTGATGTGCTTATGATTGATGATTATGGGCACATCCCGTGTTGATGTGATGTGGCTGATGATGGACTCTCTTGATGTGTGTGCTAGTATGATTAGTATGATTTTATGATGATGCACTTGTTACGACTCTTAGTATGATGTTGAGATACTTGATATATATGACTCCTAGTACGACTCTGATATATGTGATGAGACTTATCGTATGATGTACTTCTAGAGCTTAGTTGGTTATTTTGATATATGAGATTATGCGTTTTGATGGCTTATGATTCATGATATGATTGGAGACTGTTAGAATTGACTTGACTCTGGAAACTAGGAAGAGAATATGAGATTACCCCTTAGAGGTGGATTTTCCACCTCTTGAGTTCTGAACTTGCTTGACTAACTAGGGATTTGAAGGATTTTGAATGGTTTTGAAAAGGACTAACTTGGATTCTAAACGGCTTTGAATAGTTTTGATAGTTGAGAGGCCTTGTTTAGTTTTGAAGGTTTTTATTCTCGGTGGGTGAATGTAACGACCGAAATTTATTTAATAACTAAATTACCCAATTTGGTAAGTTTTTGAAAAACTCGTCCTCGAGCAACTTGCTATTTTTGGAAAACCTTTGAACTAATTCCGACATCCTTTTGAATTTGAGATTTGACGGATCTTATTTTCTCTTCCGAGCTTCAGATTTGAAAACTTGGAGTCTAGTGGTTCGTTTTGAAATTTCGGTTTGAATTTCCGAGAGCCGGGATTCGGGATGGATTGTCGGGATTCAAAGTCGGACTTTGCGGGATCCTCTCGCTCTCTCTCTCTCTCTCTCGAATCTCTCTCACTCTCTCCCTCCTTCTTTTGTCCTCTTATACATTAACCATCATTAAGTCCATTTAGTGTCCTCTATAAATAGGGCACAACTCCCAAAACCCAAGCACTCATTCCAAAATCTGAGCCGCCAAACACTAAACCTTGAAGCCACCTCTCCCTCATTTTGAAATCAAGAGAAACCCTCATCCTCTCTGGTTCAATCCTCCAAACACAACCAAATCCATTGTTCCTTGTATTTTCCAAGCTTGAACACCACCAACATCACCTTCCATCTCTCCCCTTTGAAAATAGGCTGCAAAAGAGCCACAACCGACATTGATTTTGAGCAAACCAGAATTTTCTGGACCCAGTCGCTGCCATGAGATCTTGTTCGCTGCCACAAGGAAGAACCGAAAAGGTGCCTTGACTGTTGTTCTCGCGGTAATCTCTTCATTCCCCCCTCTCCTTGCTTCCTTTCCCTTCTTAAACTTTTAAAGGTGAACCTTTACTGACTTCCTCACCTTCCAAGGTTGAGAAGATCTTGATCCGACCCCTGGAAGTAAAAAATCGAGCCCTTACTCCCTCATTCCCCTGTTTTTCAAAGGTGAGATCGTTTTTGGTTGTTTCTTGTCGTTTTGACCTTAAATCATTGAAAAGATGACTTTTACTCATTCTCTATCTTTCCTAGGCTCGATCTTTCATTTTGCTCTTCGACTTAGACCTCAAAAGACCACCATTGAAGCTTTTGAAGATTTCCTTGAAGACCCTCGGTAATCCCTCTTTCGCTCTCCCCCTCTGGTCATCGTTGGTCTCATTTTGTGTTGTTTGGGGTCGGGGAGGATCATGCTTTGGTTTGGTGAAGAACGGAATTGATTCAAGGCAAAACCAATCCAAAATGTTCGAATCTCACGGTAGCGAAACCATGGTCGTCGCAGCGAGTTAGAACAGAAGCCACTGGGAGAAATAAGGCATTTCACGACTGCGAGTAACAATATCGCAGTGGCTAAATAGGTCTCTCGCATCCAGCGAGAGCCTGTCTTCATAGGAGCCTAGGATTAGTTTCGCCGCGGCGAGCGGCCATTTCGCCGCGGCAAAACAATTCTTAGCAGCCTTGGCCGAGGTAGCTCCCTTGATCTCTTTGATCCTTTGGCTTGGTTTTGGGTTGAACCAATCTATGTCAGGTTTATTGTTGATTGTTGATTTTGAAATGTGGATTTTAAATATATTATTTTAAGGGATTATTATAATGGTTTAAAATATGATTTTAAGGATTTTGAAAAGTGTTTGATTATATTGATTTAAATGTCTCTGAATGCTTTGGTTGTTTTGAAATCTCTTGAAAGGTTTTAAACCCTACTCGTTGTTCAATTGCTTGACGATCTTTAGAACTTGAATTCGAGAATGTTTTGAAAGGTTTTGTGTCTTAAAACCGAGATATCTAGACTCCTTTAATGATAACTTTGACTAATTAACTGGACTTAACGATTTAAAAACGACTTTGTATCAACTATATTTCACAGACCTTGTTTAACGGGCCGATCTAACCTATCGGACTTTTGGGCCTCTTTTAACCGGATTCCTTTGAACTGCTTAACTGAACTTGACTTGGACCTTGCCTTGAGACTTGATTGGACCGATGAATTCTTATATGATTGGACTGGACTTTGAGATTGAGTATTGGACGTATGAATGATGATGAGTTAAGAGAATTGATATGAAATGGTAATCTTTGGATATCTCGGCTTTCGAATGTTTTCTCTTGTTTCGAGTGGATTTGAAATGTTTTGACTTATCGAATGATTTTGGAGATGCTTTTGAGGATGTGTTCTCTTTGTGGTTAGTTAGTTCGAATGTAGACTTATCACATTCTTTACTATTTATATATGTTAGGTGCTTATTGACTTATTTGACTTCTACTACCTACTATTGCCTTTTTTATTCGGCTTTGCAGGTAAGTTCCCTCATGGAGCTTACTCAGATTGATTCTCATAGGCATGTAGTCACATGATATACTAGGTGTTTCATGTGCATAGTCGCATGAATCATGTAGTATCCCGCTTAGGTTTGCACACTTGAATGAGCATTCGTTTACTCAATGTGTTTGGAAATAGAACGGTCGTTAATTGTATGTGAGTCCTAGAGTCTTTGCTAGGGTTATAGGACAGCCCAGCTCCATCGGGTTTGTCCTGAGTCATTATTGTCACAAGATACGAGATGAGCTTGATTTATTATGAGCATGATTTATAATCTGAGCATGATGACGAGATGATTACGATGATTGATCAGCGTGATTTATGATGCGCATATATATGATGATGGATTGGTAATGCTATAGCCTCGAATTGCCAGTGTCTGCCCTAACGGAAAGGGGGTAGAGGTAGGAGAGGGATATGCCACTTGGCATTCTATGGGCTATTTACCGCACATTCTGCATATTATATCCTGATAAGCATGACTTGTGTGTTTAAATTCCGCCTTGCATTACAAGCATCTTTATTTAGGACTAGCATGTATGATGTGATCGCAGTGGGACCAAGTCACGTGTGTGAGCCTCAGTCTGATCCCATTCCCTACATTATTTTTAGGGTATGATTGCAGTTTAATGCTTCCTCTATACTTTCGTGGCGGATTATCTTTTGGGACGACCATCGACCGAGAGCCTGACTTTCACCAGACTTTAGACTTGGATGATTTCGTAATAATATTACCGTATTTTGATTTTGATACGGCTCTGCCGTGGAAAGTTGTACTATGATATCCGTTTTTACTTTTTTGAACTCAAATGGTTTTCGAGCGACGTAGCCAATATGATATGTTCGGGGTACTCAACGGTCCTTCGCGTATTTGAGTTGAAAATCCCCCCTTTCAAAGACTAACTTTTGGGTTTGAAATCTCGACTCATACCTGGATTGCAAGATCCGAACGAAGGTATCCAACCTTCGAAACGTAACCCGAATATTTATCTTTGGGACGTTACAGGTTGCTTCCTTGGTGTGGTTACGTTTTGTTCCGAGTAGGGTTGCAGTATCGGGCGTCCTGTATGACCGAGAGGATCGTGGTTGTATCCGTGGTCTTCGAATATCCCTCATTTATGTGGGGGCAAAGTCGGTGATTCGGACTTCCCCGGGATTCGCCCTTTCCGATAGTGAGTCATTATTCTCTGCCTTTTTGACGTTGTGTGAGTCATCGCACTCTCCCGTTTTCACGGCATTCCTGGCTCGTCTTGGAGTGTCATCGATCCCTCCGCTAGTTGATGGCTTTTATGGGTTCTTATGGTTTTTTCTTTCATCTTTCTTGATTTGTATTCTTTGTATGTTTTTTTGTTTTTTTATAAAGAAATAATTCGAGGTCGGACAGGCCCGGACCTCGAGAGGCCGACAAAGTCGGCAAATGACAAGCCGTCTAAACATAGAACATAGAAATAGAAAATACAACATAGAAACAGAAAAAAAAAAAAGCGCAGTACAAGCGGAGAGAGATGGAGCGCATGATTTTTTGTTATATGTTGACGGTTAGTCCGTCAAATAATAATAATAATAATAATAATAATAATAATAATAATAATAATAATAATAATAATAATAGATCAGACGGAACGCATGATTGTTTGTTGACTACTCCCATTGATGGTCTAACTCAGACCATGCTGTCTCGCCAGTTTCGTTCTGTCCTCCAATACCATCTTTCGATCCCTATGTTTAGTGGCTATCCAACCTGTCCTGGTTGTGAGCTTGATAGGATGGACCCATTTGGAGATCACGCTCTAAATTGCACTTGAGGCATCGGGACGAAGCACCGACACAACATGGTCAGAGATGTTTTGGCTGAAATTTGTTATAAAGCGGGCATCGCAGTATGGGCAATGAAGATAGTGTTGAGTTGAGGCCAGGAGATTTGTTTGTTTATGGGTGGGACAAGGGTAGAGACACTTGTGTGGATGTGGTTGGGGCTTCATCGTTCACAACTAGAGTCAATGATTCTTTTGTACCCAGCAAGGCAGTCTCTCAAGCCACTGAAAGAAAGGAGAAGAAGTACGCGGATATTTGTGCTGATAAGGGGTATTGTTTCATGGCATTTGCGTTCTCTACTTTTGGAGAACTGGGGGGTGATGCTATTGGTTTTCTGAAGCGGGTTCAATTGGTTACGAAGAGTCATAGAGCAGGGTCTGATAATGGTGATTTCATGTTTCTTAGAGTTAGTTTTACTATTCAAAAAGGGGTTGGAGCTCAATTTGTTACGAGACTTCCAACTAAGTTTATGTAAATCTTTTTTTATCTTAATAAAGTCTTTGTACTAAAAAAATAATAATAATAATAATAATAATAAATTTTGGTATAGATGGATCGACTTACAGTAATACTGTCTTATTCATGATTATGACATTGAGAGTGGTTTTAAAAAAAAGGACATTGAGAGTGAGGATTCAAGTATGCAATTCCGGCCTCACTGTATATTTTTTTTTTGTCAGAACCGGCCTCACTGTATATCATCATGTTCACATCGTCTAGTAGAATAAGTCAATTAGTGATTAGTGATTTTACTATGAGAAAATTGCATTGAATATACCAAAAATTTGGGGCCATTGCAAAAATAGCACTCCCCCAACCCAATTTGCAAAAGTGACAAAAGACCCATTTTTTTGCAAAAATAACCGGTCTTTCCAACCCACAATTAAAGGTTAGGCTAATTGTGATGATGACAATTAAAAAGTACCGCCTTTCAATTTCAGTTGGATTTCAAAAGCCTTTCGTTGGAGAGGGAGAAGGAGACCGCCTTTGATAAAGCTTCGAGGGAGGAGAAGGTGAGCGCCACACATAGAGGGAAACCGGTTGCGCCGTCGGAACCGAGAGAGAGGGGGAGGAACCCACCATTGAAGGGAGGGACAAACCACCATTGAAGAGGGACGACGGCGGTTGCTCAAACCACCATTGAAGAGAGGTTATCTCTCATTCTCTATTTCTATTCTACCTCCTTTTATGGCATTTTAGAGTTTCAATTTATGAAATTTCAATTTGGAGTCCTTGGGAAGAATGAGGTTGAAAATGTTTTAATGTACAAACCCTAGCCTTATGGGTGATGGGCGATTTAGGGATTAGCCATTGATGCTTAGTTGATGATGAAATTGAAGGTCCAAATAGGGTAGAAATGAAATGAAAACCCTCATGAAAGAATGAAATTGGATTTCGAAAACTTGTTAAGGGTGAGCGGAGTCGTTCGTCTGGATTGAGGAAACAGTTGAATGGCTAGGTTTAGTAATTTCTGTGCTGGCTTCGAATTGGGGAAGTAGGGGAGAGATGGGTTTTGAATGATGTTGGATATGGCAAAGGGAAAGGTGAATGGTATACAAAATGGGTGCATATGAGTTTTGAAAATGAGAACTTTTGGTGGATTTTGAGATCCAGTGTGTTTGGTGACTAATTGTCTTGAAAATATAATGCTAGCAATGGGTGATACTTGTACATCGTTGTAAGTTTGTTTCTATGTGTTGAAGTATGTTGTGATTGAAACCGTTGATGTTATGTACACTGCATTAATTTGATGTCATTTGAAAGTAATTCAGGGTTGTCATTTGTGTATTACATAAGTTTATGATAGTTGATACTATTATGTAGTTGTGTTGTTTGTGTCATTCGTTAGTTGTGTTGTTTGTGTCATTCGTTACTTGTGTCAATTACCATTTTGAGTGTATATGAACATGTGTATTTGTGGGACTTATGAATATGTGAACCTGTGTATTCGTGGCATTTGTGTATTTTTGTCATGAGTGTAGTGTTATATGTAGTGCCATAAAAATTATTTTGACTGGCGGGAAAATTTGGATACACTGGCAAGGATTATTGCTAAAATGGGTATTATCTGAACATTGATGACAGATTAAGTACAATATGAGAAAAATGAAAGGAAAAAACGCCGCGACACTGTCGAGCAAGAAAGTATTAAATGTAATCACTTCTCGGATAGATCCAAGCCCCTATTTTTCTGTTGATGATGTTAATTGTGTCGTGTCGTGTGATGTTTGTGCAGCCGACACTAGCACTTCCTCCGAAAAAGTATTTCAGAGGGAGGTCAAACCACTTCTCGAAGATGGGCTTGCTGAAAGGAATGGACGAGGTCCTAACTGCGTCTGATTGGAAAATGTTTGACGGAGGGAAAACCTGTCGTTGATCTGCCAAAGAAAACTCAAACCTATAGCAAGTATAGCAATAAGCAAGAGGTCGATCCACAGGGAAAGTTATAACTCAACTGCAATTCAGGTGTCAATCAAAGCGGAATAAAGAAAGCAAAGTAAATGGATTTGTTTTAGACAATTTAGGAGAAGCAATTCTACCTACAATTTTCCACTTTATTGGATTGAAGCGATCCTTGTAACTTCTTCTCATCCTATTAAGTTTCCTATGAATGCCCTTGTCCCGACCTAATATAGTTACTAGTCCAATCAGTCCTAGAAACCCTTATCAATCGAACAATCCCTAAAGAAGGATTTAACCCAATTAATAACTTTAAGTTCAGAGATTAGCCAAGGTATTTGCAGTCCCTAAAGAGGGATTTAAAAACACATCCAACTTCCTACTTATTCAATTAGATCAATCAGACCTAAAGGAACAAGTTTGCCACTTAGGTTAAGGTTCACAATCAGGAATCTACAAAACCTTAGCGATTGAATTGATTCTAACTAGTTGCGCGGGCTAGGTAGAATAAAACAATAGACAATCAAGCACAAAGAAGTTGAAGCATTCAAATATAGGAAACAAGGAACGAGAATTAGAAACTCACAATCAATCCAAATAAAGCGTCAAATTACAGGCAGAATAGATGAGTTTAGTTTCTCATGGAAGACATCGCTAAAAATCTCTAAAGTGTCTGATGAAAGAATAGAATAGAAGTCTTGGAAAATAAACTAAAATTGGCCTTATAAAGATCCAAAGTCGGCCACCAAAACAACTAGAATAAAAACTAGGGTTTTCTTAAAATAAAACGCGGCATTCACGCGCTGACGCCAAATGCTGCGGCCGCGGAATGGATGTTGCGGCCGCGGCATCAATAGCTCTCCCATATCCCGCTGCAGCGGCCCTAGCTGCGGCCGCGGCATGCATGCTGCGGCCGCGGCATATTATCTTTCACGGAAAATATATTTTGAGTTTGATCTTCTTGTCAATGGGAAAGTTGTATCTCTTTGAAAGAGCTTTCCAAAGCTTGGTCATAATAGTTAATCGGACAACCGAGGCCTCTAGAAAATGCAAAACAAATTCAGCATGTCTGGCGACAACTTCTGCAAACTTGTTCTTCGTTTAGGTCCGCTTCTTCTTCCCAGGGCCTCTTAAGATCTTCATGTAAGCTTCTCCGATCAACTAGACATTCTCATCTAATGCGTTAACGACTCCTATCTCATCATCGGATCCATGATTACCTAAAATCATCAATAAAAGTGTGTAGATTCCGACTCCACTAACATAGAGAGCAAATATGCAAATTGTACTTAATCCATCCATGAAATGCATTTTAACTAAGCTAAATGCAACCTATTATGCCTACATAAATGCATGCTATCAAACTCCCCCACACTTAACCTTTGCTTGTCCTCAAGCAATGATAGAATGAACATGAATAAACGCATCCCACAGGAAATCCCTTCAAGTTTCAACCTCATCAAAAAGCAACATCATAGCAAGTGAAAACATAAGCCAGGCAAACAAATGTCCTAACATGTATTTCAGTGATCAAAACTTAGAAGTAGACATCATCCAACCTCACCAGAAATATGTGTTTCACTCATGCTCTCATGTGTTTAGGCTTTAAGGTACAACTCTCAACTCAAACCAACATGCACTAAACTCATAGACATTGACCACCATATCAACAAATATCTACCGAAATGTCATTACTTGTGGGACACAATAAAGAAAACTAAATAAAACGAGACACTTTTTTTCCTCTTTTTTTTTCTTTTTTCTTTTGTTTTCTTTTTTCTTTTTTTTTTCTTTTCCTTGTCTTGGTGCTTTCCTTATGCGAGGCGCAAACATGGGTGTCATGAATGGCCCCGGTCTATCAACACCTCAACCTACTAATATGAAGTCCACTTGAACATCTTTTGACGCAAGTTGCAAACATGGATGTCATGAATGAACCTGGTTACTCAATGATCAAGCTTTCTTTCCTAGTGGCTAGTTTTCAACACATTTTTGCGCGAATCAGACCCATGGGTGTCATGCATAGATCCGGTTATTAAGTGCATCAACCATTGCCACCTTATTCATTAAATATGTACAAATTCAAACAAAAGACTCAAAATATAAACATAAACTCCGCAAGCAACAAACATGTGCATCGGTCTTTAAAAATAGATATTGCAGTCAATGCCAAGAGGTAGCAACACTAGGAGAGTAATTCACACAATTGAGCAAAAGAATTCAAATAAGGCCAAACATTCTCACAGGGTCATGTTTTTAGGACTTCAATCATACTTTAGCTCAATCATACATGCTCAATTATATTTGCTAGCTCATGTTCCACAAAAATCAAATAAAGACAAAATCAAAATATCCAGAACTCCATGGGATTTTTATGAATCATGCTTGAAATAAAAAATAGAGGACAAACTACACCAGATGGGTATTTGAATAACACATATGTATGCAATGCATGCTCTATTTTTGGATTTTCGATTTTTTTTTCTTTTTTTTTTTAATTCCGAAAATGCAAAAAAAAAAAATAATTTAAATTAGACAAAAAATAAACTTAACAGAAATGAAATAAACTAACTATTACAGAACTTAAACATGTTGTGCAGAAATTTAAACATGGTCCTAGAAATGACAGAAATGACATAATTGACATAATCTACATATAATTCTCCTCTCCCACACATAAAGTTTTTAGTGTCCTCACTGAAACAGTATAGACAACCAAAATAAAACATAAAAATTCAGGGTGAGGGAGGTAGAACTAACCACTCACTGAGGCGGCGACTGGTATGGTGGCGACTGGTACGGCGGGATATGTGGGTACTGCTGATGAAAGTAGTAAGCCTGCTCTCTCCGCAACTCCTCCATGTGATGGTTTGTTTCACGCACATTGTGGTCGATGTCGTGGAGAGTGAACTCGAAGGAGTCCTGGCGCAAGGACATACGGTGGAACTCGGTGAGCATGTGGTCCCGCCAGGGGTCATCCTCAGCAGAAGAAAAGCGAGGCCCCGCAGAAGAGCCAGCAGCATGTTGTGCATCCCCCATATGATAGTCTGTCTGTGCAGGGCCATCCTCCTCAGCCTCGTCATCATCATCATCCTCTACCTGGACCGGATCAGCTGCGATGTATAGGGTGTTGTTGGAAGGGCCATAAGGTAGGGCTCTAGGAAGGCTCAGTCGGTGCTCTCCATGCCTCCCCGACTTCCAAATCCAGCCCGCCGCATCAGAGCCCTCAATCACGAAAGCCCTTCGGAGCTGCTCTGTCATATAGGTGTACCCACCAATCATGGGTGCACCACATTGTTCAGGCTCCAGAAATTGGTAGGTTATGATGCTGATCATGCCTCCCAAACCAAACCTCCCTGACTTCTTCCCTTGAATCTTCAGGAAGCTGTCCACAAAGATATCAACCCAGTCCGGCGTACCACGGGACTGGGGAGCAAGGCTCCACAACCAGGATAGATCTCCAGCAGGCACTTTGTTCACGTCGCCTTGGCCGCTGAAAGACATGGCCAAGACCTTGTGAACTAGACGGAGGCATGGGTGGACGAAATTGTAGTTGTACTCTCCCTTGTGGCCGTCAAATCTGGTTCTAGTCACCGCGAACCAGACATCATGGCGTTGCTGTTCTGTCGCCATGAAATACCAATCTGGGGTGGGTGCCCGAGAGATCCCAAAAAGCTGTCTCAGCTGGTCATATGAGCAAGTGTGAGACTGATCCAACAAGTTGAACCTAATCCTCGAGTTATCCACACGCTGCAACGTGGACAGAAACTCCCATGCCAGCTCAGGATACGTGGGGGCACCGCGGTCTATAAATCCCCCCAAACCGCCATGGCTAAGCATCTTCCTTGTAACATCTAACATGCCCAATGTCTGTAAGGCAGAGATATGGAAAAACTTCGTCTGCACGAATCGTTTTGAATCGAAGCTCTTAAATATCTTCCTATGTTCATCTGACGCATTCCTCAATCGGCGCACCATTTTTATCAAATCTCAGCAGTGATATCAATACCCCAAATAGATCTAAAATTCCACCTCAAGCTCAACAAACACAACCCAAGCTAATCAACAAATTCCAAATCAAACTCAACACGCCTCAAGCTAATAAACCAAATTCACAACCAAATCAGCCCACTAACACAAATATCTCTCAAGCAAATCACCAAATCTCAATTCTTCAATCAACACCCAAATTCCATAATATCAATCAATTGTCAAACAATCACATCAAAACTTCCCAAACCAACCACAAATTACCACTTCTCAAACCAAACTTCCAACTTCAATCCTCAACTCCACACAATAATAATTAGAACAAACCACAACCTAACCTCTTGGCGGTGGGATCGGCGGCGGGTGCAGCGGCGGGCGCAACAACAGCGGTGGCGGCGCAGATCTGGCGGAAGGTGTGGCTCTGGGCAAAGCTCCGACGATGGGTGCTCGGTGGGAGGTCAGATCCGGCAAGGTTGGTGAGTTAGGAGGAAAGAGAAGGGTGCTTGGGGTGGAGGGTGATGTTGGGTGGAGGGTGATGTTGGGTTTTCGAAGGTCGAAGAACAAGAAAAGATGAGGACAACAATGGAGTGTTGGGGGCTCTTTGAAGGTGGCGGCAGGAGCTTGGGTAAGGATGAAGAAGAGTGAGGTAGGGTTTGGAAAGAGGGAGCCCGTGAGCTATATGTATGTATTTATCTTTTATTTCTTTCTTTTGTTTTTTTTTTAATTTATGCTTATAGACCTGATGTGCGGCAGGCGCAGCATATGCTACGGCCGCCGCATTTGCTCCCAGCCGCGGATTGATGTGCGGCGGCCGCCGCATGGATGCTGCGGTCGCCGCCAGTGAGGTGGCCTTCTATACTTCGTTTTGTTATTTTTTTTTATTTTTTTAATTTTTTTTAAACTACCTATGTCACTAATCCTAAAGTAATTAGCTAATGAAAACTACCTAAGAAATAATGAAGATGAAAATAAAAGAAGAACTTACCTCGGGTTGCCTCCCGAGAAGCGCCTTTGTTTCAAGTCGTTGGCTCGACGTGATGGCCCTTGAGTGGCCTAGTCGGTTGGTTCAGCAAGCACCAACTCCTCTTCTTCATTATGTGAGATGTTCTCAAGGTACGGCTTAACTCTATGACCATTAACCTTAAAGAGCTCATTAGACTTAGGGTCATAAAGTTCAATTGCTCCATGAGGGAATATCCTTGAGATGGTGTAAGGTCCTTCCCACCTTGATCTAAGCTTTCCTGGAAAGAGTTTCAGACGTGATTGGTATAGGAGAACCTTGTCTCCTACATTGAGTTCCTTCCGCAGGATATGTTTGTCATGCCAAGCCCTTGTCTTCTCCTTGTAGATCATTGCATTATCATAGGCATCCAGACACAATTCCTCCAACTCTTGCAATTGAAGTTTCCTGAATTCTCCCACTTCATTTATTGCCATATTGCAGTTATTTACAGCCCAGTATGCCTTATGCTGAAGTTCCACAGGAAGATGACAAGCCTTCCCAAACTCAATTCGATAAGGAGACATACCAATGGGAGTCTTATAGGTCGTTCGATAGGCCCAAAGAGCATCATTCAGCCTTAGACTCCAGTCCTTCCTGTTAGGAGCCACTGTTTTCTCCAAAATGCTCTTAATCTCCATATTCGATACTTCTTCTTTACCATTGGTTTGAGGATGATAAGCAGTGGACACTCTATGCGTGACATGATATCTCTTTAGCAGGGCAGTGATGGTCATATTGCAGAAATGTGTCCCCCTGTCGCTGACTAGAGCTTTAGGCACCCCAAATCTTGCGAAAATTGTATCTTTTAGGAATTCTGCAACCACTTTGGAATCATCAGTTCTGGTGGCCTTTGCCTCCACCCACTTGGAGACATAGTCCACCGCAAGCAAAATATGGACATTCCCAAAAGAACTAGGAAAAGGACCCATAAAATCAATACCCCAAACATCAAAATTTTCACAAAATATAATTTTAGTTTGTGGCATTTCATTTCTAGCTGATATGTTCCCAATCCTTTGGCATCTATCGCAAGATTTACAAAAAGCATTAGCATCCCTAAACAAGTGAGGCCAAAAGAAACCTTCTTCTAACACTTTCCTAGCAGTCTTTTGAGGACCAAAGTGGCCTCCACATTCATGAGCATGACAAAAAGTAAGGACGGTTTGTACCTCATTGTCCGGCAGACACCTCCTAATTCCCTGATCAGCACAATGTTTTCAAAGGTAGGGGTCATCCCAAACGTAGAAGCGAGAGTCATGTCGAATCTTATCCTTCTGAGCTTTTGTAAAGTTCGGTGGAAATTCTCCCGTGACCAAGAAATTCACCATATTGGCAAACCAAGGTCGAGGAGTATGGACACCCATCAACAATTCAGGAATATCAGAACTTACCTCGTCAGATAGGACGGAAAAAGGTGAAACGGGGGCCTGAACAGGGTGCGGCGGACGCAGCATGTAAGTTGCGGGCGCAACATAATTGTTTGGCCGCGGCCGCGGCATGGTTGCTGCGGCCGCAGCACCCTCCGTTTTCGTGCTTTCCTGCAGCTGCGGAGAAAGGGTGAGTTAGATAAAACATTGTATCGTCAGGGAACTCACCGTGAATGGGTCTTTGATCTTCCGGCTTGTCCTCTCCTTGGACAAGTCTGCTGAGGTGGTCCGCTACTAAGTTTTCTGCACCTTTCTTATCTTTGATTTCAATGTCAAATTCACTTAAAAGTAAAATCCAACGAATCAATCTTGGTCTCGATTCTTTCTTAGTCAATAAATAGGGAAGAGCAGCGTGATCAGTGAAGACAATTACCTTGACTCCTAGGAGATAGGAGCGAAACTTCTCCAGTGCAAAGACCATAGCCAGGAGCTCTTTCTCAGTGGTTGAGTAGTTCCTTTGCGCTCCATTCAGAGTCATGGAGGCATAGTAGATGACATGAGAGCTCCTTCTTTCCTTTTGTCCCAAAACAGCCCCCACAGCATAGTCGCTAGCGTCACACATAATCTAAAAAGGTTGAGACCATATGGGTGCTTGAATTATAGGAGCGCTAGTCAGGCGACCTTTAAGCTCATCAAAGGATGCTTTACACCTGTCATCAAACTCAAAAGCTACTTCCTTTTTCAGTAAATCACAAAGGGGTGCAGAAATCTTAGAAAAATCCTTAATAAACCTGCGATAGAATCATGCATGGCCTAAAAAGGAACGAATTTCGCGCACATTGGTGGGGTAAGGCAGAGACTGAATGACATCAATCTTAGCCTTGTCCACCTCAAGACCCCTGCTAGACACAATATGATCCAAAACAATGCCTTGCTCAACCATAAAATGACACTTTTTAGAATTAAGAACTAAGTTGGTGTCTACACACCACTGATAGAGCATATTTAGTGTTGCATAATAGATTGCATTTAGCATTATTTAGGTGTGAATATTGCATTTATTTAGTTGAATTTGCATTTTCACTTGTTGAGTTAGAAGAGGCGGAATCTACATGATTTTATGGTTTATTTTAGGAAAGTAGATTGGAGGTGAAATGATATTGAAAAGAGCGGAAACAAGTTACAGAAGGACTTAGGAGCTGCTGGAGACGAAGAGCAGGAAGCTCGGAAGAATCGCAGGCCGCCCCGCAGTATCTATGGCCGCCCCGCGGCTCGAAGGAAGAAGCGGAGGATTTCGCTGATCGTCGGCCGCCCCGCGGCCTGTCCTGGCCGCCCCGCGGCCCGTGCAGTAGCTGAACATCGGAAGCGGACTTTACTTAGGGTTTTCATTAAACTATTTTCGGCCGAATTCTTAGAGACTATTTAAGGTTTTTCTAGTTATTCTATTCATGGACCTTATGCACTTTACACCATTGTTGAGAGCGCCGTTGAGCATGAGCAACTAAACTCTCGAGGTTTCGCCTACAGTTTGGATCTTTGATTGTTGAATTGTGAGTTTCTTAATCTAGTTCTTATTCCTATTGCAATGTTTTGACTTCCTTGTGCTTAATTGCTTGAATGTGTTTTATTCTCTCTGGCCTGGCCGACTAGTTAGAGTGGATTCATTCAATTGCTAGGGTTTTGTAGATTCCTCGTAGCGAACCTTAACCCAAGTGGCAATCATATCCCTTTAGGACTCGTAGGACTAATTGGATGTGTAGGAAGTTGAATATATGTTAAATATCGACTCGTAGCTTGATATTGCATGTACCTTGATTAATTCATAATCTTAATGCTATCTCTAGGTTAAATCTTAACCGTGTTAGGGTTATTTAGAGATAAGGGTTGCTAGGACTCGTAGGACTAGTAATTTACCTAAGATCTGGACAAGGACATTGATAGGAAAAGACAAGAACTAGAGGCTGAGACAAGGATCGAATTCATCAATCGAAGTGATAAATTGTAGGTGAACCTATTTCCCTCAACTGAATTTTACAATCAATTTACTTTGTTTGCTTGTCTCTGCTTTGCTAATAGGCAGATCTTTTCACACTAAAAACTCCCCCTTTTCTCTCTTAGCAATTATAATTAGACTTGAATTTAATAGATTTCCCTGTGGATCGATCTCTTACTTGCACGTTATACTAGTTAGTGAGTTTGAGTATTCTTTGGCAAGAACAACGACAGGTTTTCCTCTTGTCAACCGCCTAAGCACAAGTGACAAATGATGCAAGCAAGTATCAAAATCATCTCCATGCACAGTGAAGTCATCCATAAATACTTCTATAAAGCGCTCTACATACTCAGAAAATATGCTTACCATACACCGTTGGAAAGTCCGAGGTGCGTTACATAGCCCAAAAGGCATTTGTTGATAGGAGGAAATCGAGTATGCAAATAAAATATAAATAAATCACAGCAAACCAGATTCTGTCCCTTTGCAAATAATTACAAGACCTCCTTCTGATGTAGCAGTGGGAAGTCAGGATCGATCCACGAGGAAGCGTGTCAGTGGATCCTAGGCGGCGGTGGAATCTCACGGTCAGAAGTCGACAACAGGGTCCTAGATCTCGAGTACAGCTACTCGACAGAAGATCGGACAGTCGAACATAGCGCAGCAGCAAGCACAGGGTGTGGTCGATATCGACCAGGGCTTACTCGATATCGAGTAGCCTTCGTCTGGGTCGAGTGGGTCTGGTCGAGTTCCTGCACACAATAAGCTACGGCGACTTTGGGTCGAGGATCAGTAGTCGAGATCTAGGACCCTGTTGTCGACTTCTGACCGTGAGATTCCACCGCCGCCTAGGATCCGCTGACACGCTTCCTCGTGGATCGATCCTGACTTCCCACTGCTACATCAGGAGGAGGTCTTGTAATTATTTGCAAAGAGACGGAATCTGGTTTGCTGTGATTTATTTATATTTTATTTGCATACTCGATTTCCTCCTATCAACAAATTGGCGCCGTTGCCAGGGAAGCTATCATTCGCGTCTTAGGTAGTTAAATCTCACGTCTGCTTTGAGTTACTTTACAGGTGTATGCGCCGTTCTGGTCAACCACCTGAGTTTGACGGCTTAGACGAACCAGAGCGCCTTCTACACATCAGAGCTAAACTACAAAGAGCCATGGCGGCCGCTGAAACACAAGAACAACTGATTGCCAGGCTTACAAGGGAGCTAGCCGAAAAGGATACCACCATCGCCAATGAAAGGGCAGCAAAGGAGCAAGGGAAAGCAGCAAGGGAGCAAGCAGAAGCTGAGCTTGCCCAATATCCAACTACAGCAGAGGATTATATGCATCCAACTCTCGTCGTGCCTGAATCGGCGATTCTAATCCCTGAAAACTCTTTTGAAATTCGCACTCAGTTTCTTATAGAACTTAAAAACAATGCTTTTCATGGAAGATTTAATGAGTGCCCTCTTGAACATATTACCAATTTTCATGACATGTGTCGTACTCTTGCTGAAGGTACCACTCTGGAATATGTCAAGATGAAAGCTTTCCGCTGGTCGCTCGCTGGACCTGCACTGAAGTGGCTAGAAGGACTGAAACCAAGATCCCTTACAACATGGGCACAAGTAGAGCAAGAGTTTCTCAACAAATTCTTCCCTCCTGCCAAGACAGCATTCCTCCGCCAAAAGATCACAGCTTTCAAACAAAAGCCTGGGGAGCCGCTAGCAAAGGCATGGGAAAGGTACAAGGAACTACTGCGATCTTGCCCTACTCATGGACAGCCACCCTACGTCATTCAGGAGATCTTGTTCAACTCTCTTGACCAAGTCACTAAGGACAGGATCAATCAGTACACTCGATATGAGTACCTGACGATGCCACCAATTGACGCATGGGGTGTGCTGGACAAGCTCACGGCATATGACAACAAGTATGGGACTTCTACAAACTATGATGAGAACGCCTATGCCAGACCAGCACCATCTATGCCACTCTATGAGCCAGCAAAGGAGATTGACCCAGATGTCAGGGAGCAGTTCTACAGGGACCAGAATCGCAAGCTCCTCAAACAGGTCAAATATCTATCTGTCAACCAGCCTTGCATCGAATGCGGATCACAGAGGCACACCACTACTGAGTGCCCACACACTGAGCAAGTCAGAATGGCAGAGACACATGAGGAAGCAGCCTACGCTGGGGGTCCAAATCGCTATATGGGAGATCAAAGGTTCTATCAGCCTCAGTGGAACCAAGGTCCTCCTAGGAACCCCCCACCCTACAGAGCTCCAGGACATCCAGAGAGGGATCAAAAGAAGGATGATCTGCAGCTGATCCTTGAGGAGATGCGCCGAAATCAGGGCACCATCAACAACCAGTTCCAGAATATCACCACCAAATTTGGGGAACTGGACATCTGGAAGAGGGGAATAGAGACCCAGATAGGTCAAATCGCTGCGCAGATCCCACGACCGTCCGGCAAGCTCCCTGGGCAAACAGAACCAAATCTTAAAGGGAAGACCGGACACGTCGCAGCTATCAAACTGAGGAGTGGGCATCAATTACACGAGCCAGAGGTCGGGAAACAGCAAAGCAAGGCAGAGCAGCAACTCGAGACAGAGCAGAACCTGGTCGATCTCGAGGAGCCCGTACTCGATGTCGACAAGCCTCTACTCGACCAAGACCAGAAGCTGAGCTCGGACTCCGCTGCACAGACCAGCAACCCGAGGTCGACAACCCAACTCGATGTCGACAAGCCCCTAGTCGAGATCGACAAGCCCGTGGTCGAGATCGAGGAGCAGCAAGCCGAGGTCGACGACTCTACAGCATCTCCGACAACTGATCTGGCTCCGAAGCAGAAAAAGCCACTGCCTTTCCCTTCAAAAGCACAGAAAGATCCCACTACAGGTAGGTTTACCAGATTTGTTAATATGCTGCAAGAACTGAATGTTTCTATTTCTTTTACAGAAGCCCTGCAAGAGATCCCCGGCAACGGCGCCAATTTGTTGATAGGAGGAAATCGAGTATGCAAATAAAATATAAATAAATCACAGCAAACCAGATTCCGTCCCTTTGCAAATAATTACAAGACCTCCTCCTGATGTAGCAGTGGGAAGTCAGGATCGATCCACGAGGAACCGTGTCAGCGGATCCTAGGCGGCGGTGGAATCTCACGGTCAGAAGTCGACAACAGGGTCCTAGATCTCGAGTACAGCTACTCGACAGAAGATCGGACAGTCGAACACAGCGCAGCAGCAAGCACAGGGTGTGGTCGATATCGTCCAGGGCTTACTCGATATCGAGTAGCTTTCGTCTGGGTCGAGTGGGTCTGGTCGAGTTCCTGCACACAGTAAGCTACGGCGACTCTGGGTCGAGGATCAGTAGTCGAGATCGACCAGGGTCTGGTCGAGATCGACGAGGGCAGGGAGTAAAACGAAATAAAAGAAAGTAAAAACAAATGCTTTGGGGGATTCGACTAAACTTAATGTAAAAAGACTTCCAAGATTGGGGTTTGCAATGACAATAACCAAGCATGCATAAGGTAGAACCAAACAGATATTCATATAATTCGCATTAAAGGACTAAGCTTTCGCCTTTTCCAACAATTAGACAACTCTCTCGAGAAACCCTAATTGTCTCTACCGATTTTATGTCTATAATCCAAGTTGTTAGCATGGATCTCCATTAGATGGGCAATAAACACATCAACAAGTAGGAAAATGCTCAAAACATGATAAAGGTCGGATCTTTACCTCAAATATGCATGGCTATCATCGGGCTCGCCCCAACCCTAGAAGTGGGTGGACTACTCGCGCTTCATCATAATTAAAGACATCAATAATAAAAGGAAATAAACTTGCATTAATAAAATAAAATAGAGCTTACAACCAAAGGAAGTCAATTCCGCTCTCGCTTCACAAAACTCCTCTTGGCCACTCACTCTCTCTCTCTCTCCTACTACTTCTCCCACTGAAATTGAATGAATAAAACTGAGCCCCATGGGCTTTATTTATAGCCTTCTAATCCTTGCTATTCAAGGATAGAATATCTATATCTATATCTAAAACTATATCTTAAGACTTTAATGATAAATAAAAGACAAAAAGGAATTAAATCTAAAATAGGAAATATATCTAAAGTGTCTTCAATGGATAGAACTTTTCTTCTTCATGGTAGATCTTGATATTTTCGGATAGAATCAGCAATCTTCACGCCCAAGCAATCCCAAGTCGAGTAGGATTCGTCGAACCGAGTAACGCGGCTCTGGAGGTCTACTCGATCTCGACAAGGGTCTGGTCGAGTATGAAATATAACAAAATAAATCAGTCACAGCAAACCAGATTCCGTCCCTTGCAAATAATTACAAGACCTCCTCCTGATGCAGTAGTGGGAAGTCAGGATCGATCCACGAGGAAGCGTGTCAGCGGATCCTAGGCAGCGGTGGAATCTCACAGTCAGAAGTCGACAACAGGGTCCTCGATCTCGACTAGGGTAGTCGACAGAAGATCGGACAGTCGAACACAGCGCAGCAACTCGACAGATGGTGGTCGATCTCGACGAGGCTTACTCGATATCGAGTAGGGCCTTTGTCGACTTCGATTTGGCTCGTCGATTTCCTGCACAAGTAAGCTACGGCGACTCTGGGTCGAGAATCAGTAGTCGAGATCGACCAGGCTTGGTCGAGATCGACGAGGGCAGAAAATAAAACGAAAACGAAAGAAAGTAAAAACTAATGCTTTGGGGTTTTGACTAAACTTAATGTAAAAGGACTTCCAAGATTGGGGTTTGCAACGACAATAACCAAGCATGCATAAGGTAGAATCAAACATATAATCATGTAATTTGCATTAAAGGATTAAGCTTTCGCCTTTTCCAACAATCAGACAACTCTCTCAAGAAACCCTAATTGTCTCCACCGAGTTTATGTTTATAATCCAATTGGTTAACATGGATCTCCATTAGATGGGCAATAAACACATAAACAAGTAGGAAAATGCTCAAAACTTGATAAAGGTCGGATCTTTACCTCAATTATGCACGGCTATCGTCGGGCTCACCCCAACCCTAGAAGTGGGTGGACTACTCGCGCTTCATCATAATTAAAGACATCAATAATAAAAGGAAATAAACTTGCATTAATAAAATAAAATAGAGCTTACAACCAAAGGAAGTCAATTCCGCTCTCGCTTCACAAAACTCCTCTTGGCCACTCACTCTCTCTCTCTCTCCTACTACTTCTCCCACTGAAATTGAATGAATAAAACTGAGCCCCATGGGCTTTATTTATAGCCTTCTAATCCTTGCTATTCAAGGATAGAATATCTATATCTATATCTAAAACTATATCTTAAGACTTTAATGATAAATAAAAGACATAAAGGAATTAAATCTAAAATAGGAAATATATCTAAAGTGTCTTCAATGGATAGAACTTTTCTTCTTCATGGTAGATCTTGATATTTTCGGATAGAATCAGCAATCTTCACGCCCAAGCAATCCCAAGTCGAGTAGGATTCGTCGAACCGAGTAACGCGGCTCTGGAGGTCTACTCGATCTCGACAAGGGTCTGGTCGATCTCGAGTAGGGTTGACTGGCTCGGCTTCGTCGTCTCGGCTAGCTGGCGCTCGACAGACTCGGACTTGGTTCACGGTGCTCGTCGATGTCGACAAGGCCTCGTCGAGGTCGAGTAGACTGGCTATGTCGACTAGGTCTTCTCGGGTGGCTCTACTCGACAGGCTCGGATCTGGACTCGGGGCTCGTCGATCTCGACTAGGGCTCCTCGAGATCGACTAGGGTGTGGTCTTCTCTGGTCGAGCAGCTTCTCCTCGGCAAGGACTCGGACAGGCGCTGGTTGTCTCGTCGATCTCGACAAGGTCTTGTCGAGGTCGAGTAGGATTGTGCTCGGCGTCTTTGTCCTCGGCTTCTCGATCAGCTTTCTTTCTCGACTCCGGGTGTGGCGCTGAGGCGTCGTCAATCTCGACAAGTGGTACTCGAGATCGAGTAGGCTCCGGAAGTCGGGTTGGTCTGGCTCAGCTCTCTCGACCAGGCTTTGTCGACCAGGCTGCTCGGACTTTCTACTCGAGATCGAGTAAAGTCCACTCGAGATCGAGTAGCCTGGGCTTCAGCTTGGTTCTGGATTCTCGGATCCTAGACTTCTGTAGTTGCTTTCCGAGCTTTTCTGACCTTCTTTAGAGTTGCTGTAAAATGCTCCGAATTCTGCGAAATTAAACAGAAACTGGTGTAGATTCCACAATTTGGCAAATAAACATAAACCACATAGATTCTGTACTATCTTAGCCCGAATGAATGAAATGCATGCAGAAATCGATATAAAAGTCACAGTAAAACATGGCAGATTAGGCTCACAACAGCATTCTGCGATATGCAAAAGTGCCAAAGGGGCATGTAAATGTCGTTTTTTCTTGATCCTCCAGTGCTATTGGTACCTGAAAATATCCTGAGTAGCCATCTAAAAAGCAATAAAAGGAGCAGCCACCAAGGCGCTCAAGCATTTGATCAATAAAGGGAAGGGAGAAGTGGTCCTTGCGAGTAACTGCATTCGTTTTACGATAATCAATACAGACTCTCCATCCAGTTTGTACCCTACTAGGGACCAATTCACCATCCTGATTTTCAACAACAGTAATACCTCACTTTTTAGGGACAACCTGAGTAGGACTCACCCATTTGCTGTCAGATATGGGAAAGATCATACCTGCCTGAAGGAGCTTCAGCACCTCCTTCTTTACCACTTCCATCATTGGCGGGTTGAGTCGCCGCTAAGGTTGTCTAGATGGCTTGGCATCATCCTCCAATAGTATCCTATGCATGCAGAGGGTAGGACTGATGCCCTTAATGTCTGCTATCGTCCATCCTAACGCCTCCTTGTTTTCCTTTAGAACAGTCACCAATCGCTCCTCCTGTCCAAAGGTCAATTTGTTAGAAATAATGATAGGCAGAGTATCATTTTCACCAAGAAAAGCATATTTAAGGTGATTAGGAAGTTGTTTCAATTCAACATCAGGCGCTTGGATAATAGATGGAAGAAGCTTTTCAGTAGGAATGGTCAGCTCGATGCGGTCTCCCCTTGGTGGCACATAAGTGGGAGATCGATGGTCTAAAGCTACTATAGCCTCCCGCAAATTAGATGACAATACATAATCTCTAGCAATTTCATCTATAGGAGCCTGTAAAGCAACTTCCATCTCATCAATACACTCCAAATCAAAGCAATCTTGTGCCATAGTATCAATAACATCCACAAAGCATAGAGAAGGATCATCATATGGGAATTTCATGGAATCATAAATATTATATTCAACTCTTTGACCATCAAATTCCATAGTAAGAGATCCTGAATAGACATCTATCTTAGTCCTAGCAGTTTTCAAAAAAGGTCTGCCCAATAGAATAGGGCCTTCATTGTTACCAGGACCCATGCCAATCACAAAGAAATCAGCAGGGAATATCAAGTTGTCAACCATAACCAAGACATCTTCAACAATCCCTTTCGGGTAGATAGTAGATCGATCAGCAAGTTGAATTACTACCCTAGTATCATTCAGAGGTTCCAACCCCAAAGCATGATAAACATTAGAAGGTAAAACATTAATAGATGCTCCTAGATCTAACATGGCTTTGTCAAATTTAGTATCACCTATCACACATAGAATAGTAAACATACCAGGGTCACTACACTTCTCAGGCATACGCTTTTGAAATACAGCAGTGACATGTTCGCTTACCTTCACCTTTTGCTTACCTTTTAGCTTATAGTTCCGCTTGATAGTGCAAAGTTCCTTCAAAAATTTAGCATATCTAGGAATGCTTTTGATCAAATTAAGCAAAGGAATGTTTACCTCACACTTACTGAATGTCTCGAAGATTTCCTTGTCGTTCTCATACCTTCGTGTATCCTTCAAGGCTTCCGGGAAGGGCGGAATTGGCTTTGGAGTCACCATAGGTAAGGATGAAGAAGGGGGAGAAGGAGAAGAGAGAGGAAGAGGGGAAGAAAAAGGAAGAGGATTACCTGACACCGAGATGGCGGCGGGCGCTGCATTATGCTGCGGGCGCAGCTCGTTTGATTGGTCGCGGGCGCCGCAAGGTTGCTGCGGCCACCGCACAGTGTGCGTCCCGTCGTTGATCCGCCAAAGAAAACTCAAACCTATAGCAAGTATAGCAATAAGCAAGAGGTCGATCCAAAGGGAAGTTATAACTCAAGTGCAATTCAGGTGTCAATCAAAGTAACCAATTTGTGGGGTATTTTGTGTGTGAAAGTTCCGCCTTTTATCAAAGCGGAGTAAAGAAAGCAAAGTAAATGGATTTGTTTTAGACAATTTAGGAGAAGCAATTCTACCTATAATTTTCCACTTTATTGGATTGAAGCGATCCTTGTAACTTCTTCTCGTCCTATTAAGTTTCCTATGAATGCCCTTGTCCTGACCTAATATAGTTACTAGTCCAATCAGTCCTAGAAACCCTTATCAATCGAACAGTCCCTAAAGAAGGATTTAACCCAATTGATAGCTTTAAGTTCGGAGATTAGCCAAGGTATTTGTAGTCCCTAAAGAGGGATTTAACAACACATCCAACTTCCTACTTATTCAATTAGTTCAATCAGCCCTAAAGGAATAAGTTTGCCACTTAGGTTAAGGTTCACAATCAGGAATCTACAAAACCTTAGCAATTGAATTGATTCTACCTAGTTGCGCGGGCTAGATAGAATAAAACAATAGACAATCAAGCAAAAAGAAGTTGAAGCATTCAAATATAGGAAACAAGGAACGAGAATTAGAAACTCACAATCAATCCAAATAAAGCGTCAAATTGCAGGCAGAATAGATGAGTTTAGTTCCTCATGGAAGACATCGCTCAAAATCTCTAAAGTGTCTGATGAAAGAATAGAATAGAAGTCCTGGAAAATAAACTAAAATTGGCCTTATAAAGATCCAAAGTCGGCCACCAAAACAACTAGAATAAAAACTAGGGTTTTCTTAAATTAAAACGCGACTCCACTAACACAGAGAGCAAATATGCAAATTGTACTTAATCCATCCATGAAATGCATTTTAACTAAGCTAAATGCAACCTATTATGCCTACCTAAATGCATGCTATCAATGTTTAAGGACAACAGGCTAGGGGGCATTGTAATGATCAGAAGCAATGTGTCGTATTGCTGCAACCTTATCCATTACTTAGGTTGTTTTGTACTTAACTTGTTATGGATTGTATTGGTTAGGAACTTTAGTACTTCGTAGTGTTTGGTTTAGGTCTTAATTGTTTAATCGTTTCCACCTTTTGAATAACTTGTGTTTGATGACTGATAAAGTATGATGTGGACACTTGTTTATATGTGTTATGGATGGTTGTTGTGAATTATGCGTTATGACGCATTTCGTTTGAGTTTAATGGTCGATATACTTAGGATGGGAAGTTTCTGAGATAGATAAGATATGTTGAGGGTTATTTTCTTATTGGCATAGAATTTGATTTTATTGGCAAGGATAAATCATATATTGGCTAGCAAGCAAAAAATTCAAAAACATTTGTCATTTGAATCGTCGGCAAACTAAACGGCAAGTTATATATGTACATTCAAAACCACCAAAACTCCAAAGTGTCAGTGAGTTACAAGCAAACTAACAAAATACTACATTCGACTACGCAAAAGAAGAGTTATCCCACTAGACATCGATTTCTTCACCTTGCCACACCACACTTGCTTATGTCATTCGAGGCTTCCGACGACGGAACTCTCCCCGAGACGGATACCTGCTTGTCTCCATTTTCTTGCTCCTGATGGACCCAAATGACATGCTCTCCTTTATGAGCATTGCCTCCTCCTCCATGTCCACCTCAGTAGCTTTACCTTTCATCTCCGGAGCAACGATTGTCGGTTCTATCCAGATTTTTTGGTTTATCTTGCTAGTCATGTGATTTTTTGTGTTAGCTGAATTATTTCTTTGCCATCCAAATGGTTATCCATGCCATACTCCAAATTGAGATCAAGATGCGATGTATACCCATCGACGCTCATATAAACCTAACCCCCCTCTTCCACCACAACAGTTGTGATGTCTTCGTCTGGTGATTTGGTGCGTTGTGACAAATTCACAACCATCAAGCGACTTCTATTTTGATTTCCACCTATCCGAATTATTTATGGGTTGTTTGGATGTGAGTGGAGGAACAATTACTATTTAGTGTTAATTAAAATAGCATAAGACGAAGCAAATACGCAAATCTCACAAGTGTCTCTAGGTTGCCAAGGACAATATTCGCCTGTTCGTCTATAGGAGCTTCACAACAAAAACTCATCAAACTCTATGTCAAGCCCTCACTCCTCTGTAATTACTAAAGTGCCCAACTGAGATTACTTGGTTTTTTTGTATTGTTTATAGGAAGACACTTAAGCCTATCTATATCTATACTATCTATACTATCTATACTATATATATAATTTTGGGTTTTGCCCTATTAATTGCACTCATTAAATTATAAAAAAAATCAACCTAATATATATCTAATATTACCTTCAAAATTCAAGAAATTAATATAGCATATTGGTTGTATACTAAGCTTCCCATATAAATAGTTAAATTACTCTCATTACATATAATATGGAGCGAAACTAGCTTTATATTATTATTATTATAAGAACTACACCACAAGAAAAGTTGTGTTCAACCCTAGATCAAAACAATAAGCCATTTACTATCAAAAATTTATTATTATTATTATTATTATAAACTTGCTTCTATTATTATTATTATTATTATTATTATTATTATTATTATTATTATTATTATTATTATTATTATTATTATTATTATTATTATTATTATTATTATTATAAACTTGCTTCTATTATTATTATTATTATTATTATTATTATTATCTATCTATATCTATAATCTATAATCTATCTATAATATCTATAATAATAAACAAGAAAAGTTGTGTTCAAATCATTAATATGCACCCATTATTATAGCCTCAAGCCTTATTTTAAAATCACTATAATATAATAATCTATAATATCTATAATATAAGCTGTGTGCAAGCCTCATTAATGTGTATCCAATTTATTTTTTTCACAAAATTGTGTTCAGCCATTTGCCATTATTTTTTTAATTTTTCACCCAAATTAACAAATTACTAAATTAGCCATTTACTTTAGAATAGTGTCATCCTCCCTTCTTCGTTGTATAGTCGGATAGTGTTAGTCCAGATTAGGCGTTTACATTCAATTAGGCGTTTACATTCAAAAACATTCAATTAGGCGTTTACATTCAGAATTTATTATAGCCGTTTCAAGAGCCGATGGATCTTCCTCCTCCATATAAAAAGGGTTCCTTCATATGTAGGGTTTGAGATATGAATTTGGGGTTTCAGGGTTTGGGGTGGTTTTGGAGGCTGGCGAGAGGGTTTGGTGCAGGCCGGCGGATGGTGTATTGAAGATCAATTGTGACGCCGCAGTGGATAGCGCGCGAGAAAGGGTGCGACATTGGGGTCATCATCAGGGACTCGACAGGGCGAGTGGTCTGCCGGGATCAAGGAGAGTTCGAGCGACGGGGGCGGTGTTGTGGGCTACCCCTCTCCCTTCCTGCACAGACGCACTTCGCTAACACATTCAAATCTATAAATAAAGTCGCCGTGTTTTGTGAATTGCAATGGTTCTTTTTTTCCTCCTTTCCGTTCAATTTCTTTTATTAAAGTTGCGACCTTTCTTTGTTTTGAATTGGTCAAAGCAGCCAATTTGGTTCTATCGAAACCTTGAGTTCTTGCTGATCGAGTTTTGATTTCAATCGCCTGAAACCTCGATGATTGATGCGGATGTGAGAATCTCAGGCCATAGGCAGGTGTCTACTGTCAATAACAATGGAGTAATTAAGACCGTTGATTGTCTGGGAAATCTAACAATGGTGTCCTTAGTTGCCCGGTGATGAATCCACTATCATCCGGGGTACATAGGGACCCCACATTACCACCTCTATATCTCACATTCACTATCGAATCGGTTTGAATCGGTTGAATGGGCGCCTGATTCTGAGGTATCCGTTGATTCTTCAGGCCCTTTAAAATCTGGTACAAGTTTTATGATTCAATCTTCCTCCTCTCACCGAGTACAGAGGCAATTTCTTTTTTCACTATAAGAACTCTCAATGATCTCCTTGATTAATGGCCCATATTAATTCAAACATTTGGAGTGGATGACAAGTGAGATTTTGGAATACTTATGCCATTTTTGTTTAAATAATCAAACATTTCCAACTGAGTTTCCACAACTTGAGCAATTAATGATTCAATGTGCAAAGCAATACAGTCTATGTTTGCCTTTGTTAATTAAGAATGAACCCTCACGTAAAACAATCTGTGTATCTTTGATCTTATTATCTTTTTTGTTCCATATGTTTTGTAAGCTCTAGCTAGAAATGATCCAAGAGAGATGGTAGCAAGGAAATATATATGTCTTTTGCGATATCAGCGGGACGCTATAGAATTTGTGGAAATGGTGTTGAGGGACACGCGAAGCGGGTCTGCAGAGTGTGCTTCGAGAACGATTCCTTGGCGCTTGTGATGAAGCTGAACAGTGGCAGCTAGGTGAGGGGAGAATTGGGAATGATGATCAAGGAGATCAAGAGGTTGGCCGTTGGTTTTCAGCTGTGTAGGTGGGTTCACGTCCATAGGCAAGCGAACAAGGCAACAGGTTTCATAGCTGGGCTGCGACCTTGCGTTGAGCGTACTTCAGACTATTTTTTCATTCCTTGCTGAACTTATGTCCATTGTAATGGAGAATTTGCATTAATGCCATAATCTTCTTTTGCTTAAAAAAAAAGTGCAGAAGTAGAAATGAAAAATCCTCCCATGAGAAGAATTTTCCAGCCCAATTCACCAAACTTTTCCTAATAATTCCTGGACAATAGATGCAGTTTCTTAACTATCAAAACATAAAACAAATGCAAAAGCAAAAAGCACATCAGATGAACCAAGTTATCATAAGCAAGATTACAATCCCCTTGAGCACCAAACCTCCCACTGGCTAATTAATTCATATCAAAATATAACTGATCAAATTTAGCAGCTACAGATTTGAATCATAAACTCCCCACATGAATTGATTGTAACTTATTTTATCAATTTAAAATTTTAATTTATATTTTATTGAATTAAAAAATAATTAAAGGAGTTATGAGTTGTTATGAATAAAATTGACCATAAATATAATAATTGATGTAAGTAATTTTCAATTTAAAAACTACAATAAAATTTCCCTATGAATATATTTTCCCTTTTTAATGAATATTT
Source organism: Persicaria maculosa (assembly GCA_963922045.1). Taxonomy (NCBI): domain Eukaryota; kingdom Viridiplantae; phylum Streptophyta; class Magnoliopsida; order Caryophyllales; family Polygonaceae; genus Persicaria; species Persicaria maculosa. The sequence goes on from OY998254.1 coordinate 23,084,555, forward strand.
CACAATTGAAGCTATAGAGATACTTTGTCTTATTTTATTATAATCTATGTTAGTTTGATTAGGTTTTTTCTTAGCATCCTTTTATTTGTTAGTTCATTTATATTTATCGTCTTTTGGTATTACAACACAACTATTTACTAAAGAATTTTGTTTTACTTTATTGGAGTTTGATTATGCATTTTTTTTATCATATCAATATATATACTTTTATTTATAATAATTACATGTTATTTACATAATTATAAAAAGTAAACAGATTACAAGCTCCACCGCTAAGCTGTAAGCCCTTCGAAATAGCAAAATCAGTTGTTTTAGTTTTCTTTTAAAAAATTTAAGAGTTTAATCATCTAGCTAATATCTCTGTATTATTTTTATTAGAGTTTAAGGTGTGTTTCATTAAGCGTTTAATCATCTAATATATTTTTATTATTTTTATTGTATATATGTTTCATTAAGCTGATCTTCTATTAAAAAAATTTATGAGTCAATTCATACTTATTTTTATTTTTTCTAGGTTTTGATACCATTTGGAGTAAGCAATGTGAATATGATGAATACGAGAATCTAACTAAGAGGCACATAACAAGAACATTAAATAGAATGTATATTTAATGTAATTTAATTTAATTGTTTTGTATTATTTTATATTATTAGTTATTTAATAACATTATTTTTTTTATTCCATTAAATGAGTGAGCATGATAGATATTTATCAAGAATATGAATAATTTGAATAAATATATTTAAAACAAATTAAAAATCAACTTTATAAAAGTTTTAATAATAATAATAATAATAATAATAATAATAATAATAATAATAATAATAATTGTTTTAGTGAAATGAATCTTTTAATTTTATTGATTGATTTTTTTAATACAATTTCATAATGTGACTGTTATTTAGATATATAAATATAAAACTTAAACGCACAACAATATGTGATCCTAACCCCTAACAATTACAACAAAAATACACACACAAGCATTTGATCTTATTTTCGTTAAAAGGAACCAAGCATATATAACTTTAATATGTTAAGATTCAATTTTATTGAATCATGCCCCGTGCGTAGCACGGATATGCCCACTAGTTATAATAAAGAAAGAGGAAATTGAACTCGTGATGTATTGATTTTTTTTTTTTTTGGTAAACATGATCTATTGATTATTAAATGTCATCATTAGTAGCTAAACTAGTATTAGGGATCGAATTGAGATTATTGACTTCGATGTTTTGTATTGTTGAGGTTAGTTATGACTTGTGGGTAGACCTGTCAAAACACAATCCGACCCGGTCGATCCGATCCGAACGTCCGAAAAATTTTTGACCTGAACCCGGGAATTTCTACCCGGAATTTTTTTTCGACCCGAACCCGAAAAATCAGAAATTTTCTGGGTAATCTGGGTTTCGACCCGGTAATTTTGACCCGATTTATCCGATTGAGCCGGTGACCCGATTGATTTATAATTATATATGATTAAATTTTTTTTATGGAGATTCCAATTTTTTACATTTTATAATTACAATCACTTGATCTTTCATTTTCAAATCAACTTTTATATTTATTTGTATTGTGTAATACTTCGTTCGATCGATAGTATTTGATTTTTTATTTTTCAACGGACTTTTTTAAGAAGATAAAAATTCTACCAATATTAAAATATTAAAACAATTCTATGCTTATTACTAATTACATGAAATTATTTTTTAAAAATTATTTTCAAATTTGATATTTTATATATTATTACATTTTATTAAAAATTATGAGAGATAAAGAAAATCAAATGTTTTTAAATAAAATATAATAATATAAAAAATCAAATTTTTAATAAAATTATTTTTAAAAAATTATTTAAAATTTTGATATTTATATATTATTATATTTTATTAAAAATTACGAGAAATAATAAAAATCAAATATTTTAGATCAAATATAATATATAATTACAGCACCAGAACTTATGAACAACGTCTTTAACTTTAGAATTTTAAATTTATCGCAAAATTACCAAATCATGATTTTTTTAATTTTAAAAAGAAAAAATTGATCAACCCGAAATTGACCCGAAAACCCGTCAAACCCGTATTATCCGGGACCCGAAAATACCCGAAACCCGTATTACCCGGGACCCGAAGTAACCCGACCCGAATGACCCGTTTGACAGGTCTACTTGTGGGTGTATGTTTGGAATTTGACTTGTTGAGTGAATTGGCTCATTCCCTCAAATTTATTTTTAGTTATGACTTGAAAGAGTTGGGCCGGCCCAATTTGTTTCTAAATTTATTCAATATATCAGGCACAAAACGTATTTTCAGCCCACTAGTAGAAAAACTCAGTAATATTCTAAAGAAAATGGGCCGACATAGAACGCACATACAACTCATTTGTGCATGCAATGCAATTACTCCTCCACCTTTAGAAGCAACTAAGATCTCATTTAACTCATTCGACAAGATTATTTTCTCTCTCTTTTTTTTTTTTTTTTTTTTTTTTACTGTAGACAAGAAGAAGTAGATCAATCAAGCGATCTTGAGGTTGCAAGTAATAAAAAAGAAAAAAAAATATAAGATGAAGATTAGTCAACCCTAAATAAGACATGTAAAAGTCCAAATGCTTGTAAGATATGAATAGTTGATTGAATCTTCACAATTGCATCAAGTGGAGGAGAGGAGGCGGGTGGTTCCCAGGAGGAAAACAAGGAGACGGAGTCGCTGGAGCAGAACCACATAACACCAACCGACACCCCTCCCGACGAAGCTTCAGGTGGGGGGCGGGCGGGAACACCTTGTCTTTATCGTCGTCGGCAGCAAGGACATAGAAAGTCTGGGATTTAATGTGGATGGTCAGGCTGAATTCGAAAACATGGTTTTTCATGCAATTTTGGGTTTTACAATTTTATTTGGTAGAAAGATTTCTTAGAGATTTGTTAGACATCTGAGGGGGTTCAATAGATCAAAACCAATAGCTGAAACACAACGGCAAAGCCACTTGATAGATCAAGGGCGACAAGCCGACAACTGAAGCTTGGAGAGCTATTAGGTTGGGTTTGTTTTTTAGTTGGGGTTTTTCGATTTTTTTAGATGAGTCTGTTTCTGGGTTGGTGTTTTTTTTTTTTTTTTTTTGATAGATTTGAGCAATTGGAAATGGATGGGGGGAGAGAGCCGGTCATGGGGAGGTTCGGGAGGGAGGTGGCGCATGTAGAGTCACGAGGTCTCCGACCAACGGAGAAGGCTCCACCACAAGGGGAATCGCCACCGTCGGGTCATGTTGTAAGATCAAGGAGGGAAGGTAGAATCTGGTGAGGCCGGTGACCACATCGGAGCCGGCAAGGGTGGATGAGTTGAGGAGGCGAGCCAGGGTGGCGGGGAGGCAACCGCTCAGAGCTACCGGAAAGTGTTTGGCTCCATTCGACAAGATACTCTTGATTTGACATAGAGTTAACTCCTAATTGTCCACAAAATCCTTTTCTTATAAAAAAAAAAAAAAAAAAAAGAAGCAACTGATACATTTTCAGTGCTTTATACAATGTAATTTTAATATTTAGCTTAAAAATCTATATATATCTATATATCTAATATCTAAAACACATGTCACTTTTTACTTAAATATGGGTCCACCTTTCATTTAAAAAAATTATCTCAATTTAAACTTTTAATAATTAAACCAATTTATTAATTTAACCAAATAGTCAAACTAATTTAAAAGTAATCAAGTAATTCAAATATGTATTAATTATCCAAATCTTCTATATATTTTACTAATTTAACTAAATATGTTTAATACAAATCTTTATTGATTATCAAATCTTTATTTGTACATTTTGTTTAACTTAATCACATAATACTTTACTTCAATCTTAATTTTATACTACATCACATTTTTAAAAATTTTAACTGAATAATTTTTGGACGTATTACAAAGTTCATATCGATCTTCAACGTAAATTATATACTTATCTCATTTTGATAGCTTTAAAAATTTTAACTGAATGATTTTAACTGATTCGATATTTAACTAATTTTTAAAACACTCTCGAACAATATTTTATTGTTAGAGAGAGTTTAAAATTAGTTTAAATCAATCAATAAATTATTTATTTATTGTTAAAGTAAATTATATACTTATCTCATTTTGATAGCTTTTTTTTATTAGTTTCTATTTAATCTTTTATTAAAAATAGTTGATTTAGTTACAATTAATTACTACTAAAATTAAGATGCTATGATTTTCTTTTCTTTTTTTATAGATTCTCTACTTTAAATAATTATTTCACCTTAACTATTTATTAAATTAAAGTAATTGTATCTTATGTATTTTTAAATTAATAAATCTAATTAATTTTTTAGAACATTTTTTTAGAATAATTTATTTATAAGCTAACTACCAAGTAATATGTGTAAAACAGTCTAATTAATTTATTTATAATATTTTTTAGAATAATTTATTTATAAGCTAACTACCATGCACCGTCACACGCGTAATTGGGAAAGTATTGACTCAATTGTTTAGAATTTCTTTACGAAATCAATTAATTTTTCTTAAAAGTTATCTTAAGTTGTTTTTAATTAAATAATGAATTGTTTAAACTTTATCTGAATTTAATGACTTGACATAAATTTTCATTTTTTTTTGTCATAAAATCTTAACAAAATAGGAAATCTTTTAATTTGTATAACCTTTATTTCATATTTGATTTTATTAGAGATTTTCTCTAATTCAAACTATAGCCGCACTTTTAAACCTTTTTCAATTTCAATTTCAATCTCTTTTTAATTACAAAACTAATTCCATGAAAAAAAAATATAATCTACCAATGAAAGTTTCAATTAATTAATTGTTATTTTTAATCAATAATCATGTATAATAATAATAATAATAATAATAATAATAATAATAATAATAATAATAATATTCAAATAGAAAATCTGATTCTTTGGATTTTTAGATAATATTGCAATTTTTTAATTATTCATCTTATGAAGTTTTTAACCAATTTTCAAAATATTAATTTTTTTTTATGGAGTAAAATAAAACCAATTTATTTATCTAATCTCTATCAATCTTGCAAGGGAAGAATCTTTTTTATTTTTATTCTCTCTTTCTATATATAAGGGCTTGAGTTTTCATTCACATCATACTAATAAAATTTTCAATTATCCACAATAACTTTTCAAACTCCTAATTATCCACAATAACTTTTCAAACTCCTACTCTATGTTTGTTGTAAATTGTGTATTTGAATTCAATTGATGGTTATGGACTTTGTTTTGATTCATCTGTGTATATATTTTCTTCTCATATATTACTATTTATATTATAAAATTGATTTCGTGTTTTTTTTAATGCAAGATGGTGATGAAGATGAATGATTATTTTCCATAACCACAATGATCTAAAAAGAAAACTAACATATATACTCTACAAGATTAGAGTATGTATGCTTCAAAAATGAAAATTGAATATTATTAGTATGATTAGAGTATGTATGTTTCTTTTAACAGAAAATAATTTAAAATTTAAAATTTCATATTTAAATGAAATATTGTACGATTATTGTTGATGTTAGGCAAATAAAATACTTTTTTGAAATATAAAATTTGAATACAAGTTCAATATTTTCATTATCAATAAGTTATGAGCTCAATTCCCAATCCCCATTTTGTTTAATGATTTTTCCTCCACTTCTTCTTCTTCTCAAACCCGACCCAACGAGGAAAGTGAGACATTGACGTTTTGCCACATATATTATATATTGATATAATATAAGTATTATTTTTTATCCAAATTTATATTATTTTGCTATACTGTTTTTATATTATTACAATAGTATAATATATCTAATATATATAATGTAAATAAATTATGGTAATATCTTCTATAAAATAAAATACATTTTACAAATCTCGTGCGTTACGCACGGGTACTACGCTAGTATATTATTAAATGAGAAGCATTTTTGCCACGTGCTGTCATTTTATGCCAAGTTATTTTAGGTAAGTGTATTTCCATGATAATCTAATTAATTAGGTTACATTAATTAACATATTTATTATATATTTACCATTAACCTATTTATTATTTACCATATATCTCAATCTATCCATAATTGGATATATATACATACACCCATTAAATTTTATTAATTTATCTGTATACACATAAAAAAAATACAAAATTCAAAAATTTTCTTTATATACATCAAAATTTAATGATCTTATTAAATTATCTAAAGTATGATTTTGGTTGAATGATTGTAGATTAAAGTTTTCATTTAACATATATTTTATATTTTCTAGCCAAGGGTTTGTATACACTCCACTCCAGTCGGCGGCCATCAACGCCTGTGGCGGCCCTCCACTCCTCGTCGGCGGGGGTCTTCACTATGGCGGTCTTCATCGGGATCTTGTTGGCCGATCCTCTTCGCCGGCCCTCATCGAATTCGCTCATCCTCGCCTTCGCTCAGCCTCCTCTTCGCCGGCCCTAATCGAATTCGCTCAGCCTCCTCTTCACTCAGCCTCGCCGTCGTTGCTTCTGCTCCTCTTCGCTCAGATTTCGCTCCACCTCTTCGCTCAGCCTCCTCTGGTCCTCTTCGCTCCTCTTCGCTCAGATTTCGCTCCACCCTAATTCGCCGTCGTTGCTTCTGCTCAGCCTCGCCGTCGTTGCTTCTGCTCAACCCTAGCTATCACCGTTGCTCCTGCTCGGCCTCTCCTCTTGAACGTTCTCCCAAGTAAGTGAACCTCTATCTTGTGTTGTCTAAACCCATGTTGAATTAAACTAGTTTGTGGCCATAAATTGCAAATTAGTATATTTAGGGGTTGTTAGTAGAATGTGAGTTCAGATGAGGAAGAGAGAAACAAAGTGTCAATTGATTCAACCATAGGTTTGCAATGGGTGTAGATGAGTCAAAATTGCAGTGCTCTCTCTTAAATATGTCTCAGTTGGGGTTTTAAATTCAAGCTCAAGCTTCTGTTTTGGATGAGGAAGAGATAAATGCAATTTGTTTTATTTTTCCCTAAGGTTGAGCTTGAATAAAACACAAGCTTGAGCTTGAATAAAACAAATTGACAGAACCTTAGGGAAAAATAAAACAAACTGCATTTTATTTCTTTTGATTCAACCTTAGGTAAAATCAAGCTCAAGCTTTAATTGGGGTTTTAAATTGACAGTAGAAATAAATGTACATTTCCTAATGCATATTCAAAGTAAGGTACTGGAACATGGCCAGCAAAGTATACATTCTTTGGCCAATACTAAGGCAAAAGCCTTTCACATAAGCAAATACCAAAAAATGGCTAATTAGGAGCCACCCTCATCCCTTGTTGTTGTTTTTTTTTCCCCTGAGACTAACCTATCATCACAAGTTTCACCTCCCTGCAAGTCTGCCATCTCGTTCTCAATTATGCGCAAACTCATTCTGGATCCTTGCCTATGTGCGTAGCATATTGTTTGGTAATGTGATTCATGATTAATTGTTCCAAGGATAAAAAAGGACATTTGCATCTATTTCTCATTTTCATGAGGTGGAAATTATTTTTTGGTATGTCGAAATATGCTTATTGAGTTATTGGAAGACTATGTTGTAATTTAGTAGTTCTATATATTCATTTGCTTCTGATGCTTCTAGATTTAAGCAATTCTGGATTAACTAACTTGATTCCTTTTCAACTTATAGAATAGCAGCATTCAGAAACAAATCTGTGGATAAGTGGCATAGAAAGAATGAAGTTAGCACAGGTGTTGCTGTCAAAAAGGGGAAATTACATGCGTTTAATCAGGTCTACATTTCGGATGGAGCTTGATTAGCTGGGGTAGTTTTGATGATTTATGACTGCATGCTTACATTTTCTTCTGGTTGCAGAATATTAGTGATCAGGCTGCTACTTATATGAGGGATCCAAATAAAATGGTTAAGAGTATGCAGATGATGAGGGAAACTGTTGGAGTCTTTGGTTCTGTAAGCTACTGTTACTAATTATGCTTTTTGAAAGTTTGAGTTGTTCTAGTAATATTAGCATGTTATAATACAACCTTTAGTTCCTGAATAATTGTTTTGCTGGGCAGGTACCTAAGCTTGCAGATGAAACCAAGAAAGAGGTTGGCACTGTTCGTCCTTATATGTTAGTTCCTTGTGCAAATACCTGCTTATTCCTTGGCTAGTTGGCCTAAAGAAAATTTAACCTTTTTTCAGTAATTCTTAGTATGTGCTCCTTATCAGCTTATGCATATTGTAGGTTTTACTTATTTATTTATTTATTCAGTGACGTACTTTGGCTTAATAGCACCTTAATCCTTCCAATATTTTTTTCCGTAGGTCTAGTGTACTCTGATTACCGTCATTATTTCTCTAGTTTTTTAAAAAGTAAGAAAGAAGTCTGTCATTTTGCTTGTGATTTATCAAATATTTTGAGTCATGATTAACAATTGGATATTCAAACTACACAGATATTTCATTTCTCTGTACCTGATCATCTTTTCGATTCTGTTTGGACTTAGCGGATTACTGCACATTTTCTGTTTTTTGTAGTAGCGCATAGCAACGATTAAGAGATGAACTGGGAAATTATGTTCCATCAACCTTGTATAGCTGTTTCAAGCAAATTTGTTGTTATATTCCTGTTATGAAATAAACTCTTGTATTTATTTTCTACTATGTTAGGCATCAACAATTGTCGAGGGTGATCCTGAGCTTCTGGATGACACGTACGGAGTTCTATCAGCAACTATTCAAAGAATTCTTTGAAACGATTGATCCAAACTCTTCGATCAAGTAGCCCACCCTTGTAAATTTGAATCTCTTTATAATTCATGGTGTGTCTTGCTTCATCCAGGAACATAATCTCTATATGTTAAATGTGCTTCCATAAACTTCTTAAAAGAACCAATTATTATTATTTTCTATTATCCATCAATTTTGGGCCATTTTCTTATGAGGGTAAATTGATGACATATTTCTTTTCAGTGTGCAGTCATATACATCCATGTTGTCATTCATCGGAAACAAGCTTACTTCCGTTGCCAAGGTGGAGCTTGCCTTTTCTTGGTGGACGAGTTGGTACATTCGAAACCAATTTGTTTTTAGACAGGTCCCCATACCTCATAGAGAAAGTTCATTACGTATCATTAAAACACATAAGGAAAATTGGAGTAAAACAACTCACTTTGAGTATAGCTTGGATGAAGACTTCCCCTTACGCACACGAATCTCTAAACATCCAAGTACGAAAAGAAAGCATGGTAACATTACTTGGCGAAAACCCCCTAGGGGAACTTTCAAGTTAAATTTTGATGGATCCACAATCTCAAACAATGATAGCACGGCTGGAGCCATAATCCGGGACTGGGAAGGACATCCGACGCACATCTGTTATAAAAAACTTGGCAAACAAAGTCCTTTGAAAGCGGAAGCGCTTGCTCTTAAACTGGGAATCCAAAAGGCTCTACAACTCCGTATCAATAAACTCCACATTGAAGGTGACTCCATGATAATTATAAACCACCTAAATAAAACATCTACCTGTCCTTGGGAAATCGAACTGATTTTATCAGATGTTAAATTTCTACTATCGACTTTGAAAGAAGTTTCCTTCTTTCATGTTCCCCGATTAGGCAATAGAGTGGCTGATAAGGTTGCACACCTTTGCCACTCTGCCTGGGGTGTCGATATTAACAACGATTCTGGTCTTCTTGACCTCATCCATAAGGATGCCATCGGATAGAGCTCGCTCACCCGAATTCTTTCCTAATAAAAAAAAAAATAAAAAAAATATATACATCCATGTTTATTTATTAACTTTTTTTTCACCCTTTGAAGTGAAACATTGTTTTGTCTAAGATCTCTAGCTTTCTTTTATGACTTATGTGCAGAGGCGGCTTTTTATGAGATCAAGAGGATGCAAACCAAGAAGAGAAAGGTCGTTGACAGGCGTGCCTCCAAGAGCCGAAAGATCAGGCATGCGCCCCTCTTCTTTTCAAGATTTACTGTTTCTCCTATCCTCGAGTATATTCCTCAGTCATACACTCAGATATAATCATTCAATTTTTTTTTTGGTAGGTACAATGTTCATGAAAAGATTGTCAACTTCATGGCTCCCCAACCCATGGATTTGCCTCTGTTAGAGATGTGAATGAGACCAAAGTGTCCCACATCTATCAAGATATGTACCCAAATGTGGCCATGCACTTACTTTCGTTTTACTTTATCAGGGATAACTTTTGTTTTAGCGTGTTTACATTTTAGTTTTAAGGTTGATATATCATATGATGTACCCCGAATGTGATGTTGGTGGGTCAACTTAAACAATGGATTTGTAGTGGTTGTTGCTATGGTTTGGATGATATTTATGTATGTTTTTTATGATATTTAACAGGGGGTTTATATTGATATTTTAAAAGTGCTCTTGCAAAATGACATTAAACTATATATCCCGGAAAACCGTCCGTTATAAAAGGTCATATTATATACCGGCCAGAATTTTTTTTTTAAGAAAACATTAGTATTTATGCCGGACCTGGCTATTTTAAACCCGGCATAAATAGCTTGAGGTTTTTTTTAATAAAAAGATCAACTTCATTTATGCCGGATATTGCTATTATTTATGCCGGATATTTATATTATTTATGCCGGATATTGGTGTTATTTATGCCGGGCGTGTGGTATTTAGATCCGGCATAAATAACTGTGTGTAAAAAAAAACACACAATTATTTATGCCGGGCGTGTCATATTAATATCCGACATAAATAAAACGCCCTATTTTTTATTACATTGACCTATACCCTGGAGATACCTTTTCGAATATCCGGCATAAATAGCCCAAATATCCGGCATAAAATCTAGTTTTTATACTAGTGAAAGGGTCTAAATTAGTTGCTTGAGTCCGAAAGAAGATTGTTAACCAATTTAGACACATTCATTTTGAAACTGAAAGGAGATTTGCGATTACGTTAGACAACCTACCCTTCACATTTGATTTCGGAATCGTTTGGGCAAGAATACATTTTAGTCTATTAATGATGCATCGTTCTTTTAATCCCTAGCCTTAGAATATCTTTCATGCATATATTTCTCAACATTTTCCCTCAAAAAACAACAACAAGAACTCAAGAAAGGCCATTCATCGAAAACTCATGAAGGGTAGGCAGACATGGTAATTGGGATGCTTCTCAATAAAAATTAAATTGAACCTACTGAAGATGCTAGTATTAAGCATGTTCACCGAGTAATAGGTAGGAATCTCAATACTCCTATTAATGAAAAGGACGGCCAGCTTATGAAAACACGAAGATAAATACCAAAGGCAATGAGAATAGTTTGTTTGAAGAGAGGAGTCAAATGTATTTCTCAGATTCTCCTCAATTTAATGGATCTGATCAACTTGAATTACAATTTATAAAAAGCCTAAATGCTAAAACTATCGATAGTTTTATGCCCACTAAGCCACTAATTAACCTACCAATTAATCTAATAACTTTTCTTTTTGAAAATTAATCTTTTTAGGAATTTTTAGCTAAGTGTACATTTTTTATAAGACCTTTTGCAAAATTTCCACTTTTATTTCCCCTTTTGCAAATGTCCTAATATTACATTTTTGCCCCTCCTTCCCATTCCCTTCCTTCCTTCCCATTTTTATTTTGACCATTGACCGGTCAAAGTCAATGAATTAGTGACACAACTTTGGTAACACAAAAAAAAAATTGGTGACACGTTTTTTTTTTCGGTTTTTTTTTTACGAAATTAGTGTCACCGCCTTTATAAGTGGTGACAACGGTCAATGGCTTTGGTGACACATGTATGATGATAAACAAATTTTTGGGTGACAATTTTTTTTTTACGAGATTAGTGTCACCGCCCTATCGCTGTCACCACAACCCATATCACTGTCACCACCGCCCATATCGCTGTCACCACCCTTATTGCGGTCACCACCTCTATCGTTGTCATCTCCCTATCGCTGTCACCACTCCTATCGCTGTCACCACCACTCCTATCGCTGTCACCACCATCTCTATCACTGTCACCACCACCTCTATCACTGTCACCATCACCCATATTGTTGTCACCACCCTTATTGTTGTCACCACCTCTATCGCTGTCACCGCCCTATCGCTGTCACCACTCCTATCCATGTCACCCCCACTCCTATCGTTGTCACCACCACTCCTATTGCTGTCACCACCACCCCTATCGCTGTCACCACCACCCCTATCGCTGTCACCACCCTTATTGCTATCACCACCTCTATCGTTGTCAACGCCCTATCGTTATCACCACCACCCCTATCGCTGTCACCACCCTTATTGCTGTCACCACCACCCTTATCGCTGTCACCACCACCCCTATCACTGTCACCACCACCCCTATCGCTGTCACCACCTCTATCACTGTCACCACCACCCTTATCGCTGTCACCACTCGTATCACTGTCACCATCCTATCGCTGTCACCACCTCTGTCGCTGTCACCACCACCCTTATTGATGCGGGACTATCCAAGACACCTTCGGACACACCTATACTTGGGGATGGACCTATGATTCGAGCGCGTGAGAATGTTGTCATCCTCAAGAGGAAGAAGAAGGCTCCCCCATGGGAGAAGATCCAAAGGTGCAAGCTTAATGGTCGTTCGTTTTTAGATTCGTTCAGCCGTTTGACAGCTTTTCGACGTCTCAGTAAAATGGGTCGTACGGATTCTATATTTATCGGATTGAGGCGTGCCATACCTTGACGGAACGAGGACGAAGAGATCTACAACTTTGCTGTTGAAGGTTTTTCCAGATTCGACCTAGAGCTTGACCGAAAATCAACATCTTGGAGCTGTCACTGTTTTTAGACGGGAATAAGCAAGGTGCGCGGGCGTGCAAAAGGGTGCGCGGGCGTGTGGCCCAGGCGCGCGGGCGTGCGTGATGCTGCTGCTGGAATTCGGAAGCTGCTGGGCGCCGATCCTTCCTTGGCCAAACTTGGCTTATTCCATGTGTTAATTTAAGACATTTAGTTAATTAAGTTATTTTTAGGATATTTTAAATATTTATTTTTAATTATTTTTATTAGAAAATAGTCTTTGTTAGGGTTATATTAACCGGTCTTTTCCATCGTAGAGAACTTACGCCTCTTTGAATTAGAAAAATACAGTTTGTGTGAAACACGCCTATGAGAAAGTCAATCGATTCGTAGCGTTGCTCATCGATTGCAAATTGGTTATAGATCTAACTTGGTTTGCTTTGAGTTCGTCAACCTCGCGAGAGTTTGGTGATCCAGGTAATCACAAGTCCCCGCCTTGTGTCTCCAAGTTGTCCGCTTGGTTGTGTAAGGTTGTAGAGGCGGGCTTTATAGTCGTTGGTATTTGGTTCCTACCCTCTTAGGAGGCCTGGGGTCTTTTCCTCGTTCTATTTTAGTTCGAATCACCCATCTATCGGTCTTTAATTCATTATTTTGTTGAGTCTAAGTTGCTGCGTTTTGTTTCTTTCGTGTCGATATCGAGTCGTCGTTTGTTGTTCTTGAGTCGTTTGCTTCCGTTCTTGTCTTTGAGTCTTGATTGTCGAAGATCGGGCCATCCTACGGCTAACCCCGTATCAAATTGGCATCAGGGCTTTGGTTTCCGACATCAAAAGTTGTGTCTTTGTTTCCCTAAACACAAAAACTACAAAAATAGAGTCTTTCTTGTTCTTGATTTTTACTTCTTGAATTTTTTAATTCGATTGCATTAACCTTTGTTTGTGATTGTTGTGGTTTTTAACAAGCCTAGCCGTGACCATCGTCTATATATATATTTCACCCATTGTTGCCATCAATCCTTGTGCAACGTACAGTAGCCTTGGAGCCGATTTCATCACTGTTGCCGCCGACACCTTTGTACAACAAGGAGCTTTCGGCCTTCTTTCGAACCAATCTCCTAACCCTAATTTGTTGTTCTATCTTTTGATCTATCTTGTTTTATCTATTTTATTGCCTAAATTAAATTCTGAATTTTTTTTTGTGGTAGATATTATTGTTTTATCTATCATAAATTATAAAAGGCATGAGATAGTTCCTCTTACCTAAGATAGCCAAACCTCCATTATATATATTTCATTAGGGCTATACACATTTTTTTTTTCTCACCATAGCTTAATTTTCAAGAGTCCTTTATTTCATTGTTAGTTTCTTGCATTAGATCAAAAAAAAAAAAACAGTCCGAAATATTCAGAAAAAAAAAAATTACATTCAAAAGCTTAGTCCTAGGAGGATAAAATTCACTAGGGGCAAAAGTAAGCTTTCAAAACAAAAAAAAAAACAAAAAAAAAAGATTGTTGAGATCTAGTGCAAGAACTTTCAAGGACCAATTTTGGTGAAATCCTATAGCCCTAGTCGAAAGTCTCAAACACATACCTCCCAAACCATAAATTTTTTTTTAAGCCCTACCTTGCAACTACAACATCCATACTAAGGGTTTAAATCAAAAAGAGGTAAAAATCCAAGTTTTTCTTTCTTTTCTTTCATTTTCTTTTTCTATTTTTGTGTGTCGTGTACTCCAGTGACCATACCGACCCCATACCGACCCCATCCAGCATCGGTACAGCCTCGGTACAGTGTCTGTTGCGTTCGGTTTTGGTCGATTTCGAGCTTTCCAGGTCGATATCGAGTCGATACTTCTTGCTTTCGACTCGATACTTTTGTGTTGTGTCTTGCCGGTTGCTTGTTTCTTTGTCCTTTCTCTTGATTACTCTCTTTTGATTGTTAAGTCCTTTCTTGAGTGTTGATTTGCCCAAAGCGGATTGCCCCAACAAGCTTGTCATAACCAATTAGAGAGAAGTGTGTGAGCGAAACACATTGTGAGGTTGTTTATATTTTATCTAACATTTCACATAGTTCTTTGTTTGTCTTTATTTGCAATGGCTGGTACACTACCTTCATGGAGAACATGGCTAAGATAAATGCAAACATAGCTAAGATAAATGAAGGAAATCAAAGGCGTGATGAGCCGCCTCGCGATGAAAGGGAAGTCAATAATCCTAATCCTAATCTTAATTTAAATAACCCTTTATTTAATGACAACAAGTCTCCACGAAGAGGTGGGAGAAATGATAGGAATAATGGGTTTGTTAATGTGCAGGGACAAGGACAAAGAAGGGGGAGAGGCCGAGACTTCCAAGAAGAGTTCTACTATTCGGAGCGTGATGACGACTTCCAAGAAGAGGAGTATTGGGAGCAACGCTCAAGGCGGAACAACAGAGGAGGTCGATACCACTATCGAGCACCTAGAGAGCCTGCGCAAGATGGCATAGGTAAGGTAAAGGTAGAGATCCCTCAATTTTTTGGTAACAACGATCCAGATGCATATATTGATTGGGAAACTAAAATGGATCGAATATGGAATTGTCATAACTTCTCTGAACATAAAAAGGTGCAATTAGCTTCTTTAGCATTTCAAGGGTTCGCTTTAATTTGGTGGGATAGTCTGAATAAAGAAAGAAGAAGAGCTCTTGATGCGCCTATCGCTTCTTGGAACCAATTAAAAGCACAAATGAGAAGTAGGTTTGTTCCCCAACACTACTCTAGAGAGCTTAGACAACGACTAGAAAACCTTAGGCAAGGTAATAAAAGTGTTGAGGAAACCTTTAACGCAATGCAAGAAACCATGGCTAGAGCTAATGTATTTGAACCCTATGAAGAGACAAATGCTAGGTTTCTTAGAATATTGCACCCCGCCTTAGCTCATGAAATTGATTACTTTTCTTATTCTACGCCTACTGAACTTTTACATTTAGCTATGAAAGTAGAAAGGAATGCTAGATACAGGAGCCAAGGTGGTAGAACGTCGAGTGGGCAACCCAAAAGGTGGCACCAAAGCCATGTGCAGCAGCCCCAAAGGAGGTTTGATGGCGGCTCAAGGGAGAGAGCAAGCCAACCCCAAGGGAGGAGTGAAAACCGAATGCCTCAGGAGCCCATCGACAAAGGCAAAGCGCCTTGGACCGGACGTGATTCGTCTGGGGCATCTACTGGCCCTAAAGGGAGTAATCCTAACTCTTCTACTCTTAAACATATGTACATTCCTTGCTTTATATGTCAAGGTAGAGGACATGTTATGAAGGATTGCCCAAATAAGAAGCCTCTCATGATTAATCACCTAGGAGAAAATGAATCTGAAAAATCTAGTGATAAACATGATGAGCATTTTAATAATGATCAAGATCTTAGTTTACTTGCCACTAATAATGATTGCATTGAATATGAGCATGATGATTCTTTGATTATGACTAATGTTTTGAGTGTTGAACCTATGTCTTGTGATGATAATCAAAGAGACGGTTTATGTCATACTAAATACTTAGATAAAGGCAAAATTTGTAATATGATCATTGTTGGTGAAAATTCTTCTACTATTGCTAGCCTTGAATTAGTTGAAAATCCAGCCTTGGAAAAGGATGAAAGCTTGCTAGCCTTTGATGGAAACTTAGAGATCAATGAACAAGCTACAGTGCATATTAAGTTAGAATATCATGACGTTGATATAAAATCTGAATTGCGCACTACTAAAGTTTCTTTTCTTGGTTTTGTAGAAAGCTCTAATGGTCTACAAGATGGCGAAGCCAAGATCAGATCCATCCAGAAGTGGTCAACCCCTGCAACAATCGGCCTCGAGAGGAGTTTCCATTGGCATGAGATATTCGATCCAGGAGCTCGTGTTGATGCATTTGCGGAATCTTATACGACCTTGGATTCGAGGTCGAATCCTTTTCAAGAAAGGGGGAATGATGCGGGACCATCCAAGACACCTTCGGACACACCTATACTTGGGGATGGACCTATGATTCGAGCTCGTGAGAATGTTGTCATCCTCAAGAGGAAGAAGAAGGCTCCCCCATGGGAGAAGATCCAAAGGTGCAAGCTTGATGGTCGTTCGTTTTTAGATTCGTTCAGCCGTTTGACAACTTTTTGACGTCTCAGTAAAATGGGTCATACGGATTCTATATTTATCGGATTGAGGCGTGCCATACCTTGACGGAACGAGGACGAATAGATCTACAACTTTGCTGTTGAAGGTTTTTCCAGATTCGACCTAGAGCTTGGCCGAAAATCAACATCTTGGAGCTGTCACTGTTTTTAGACGGGAATAAGCAAGGTGCGCGGGCGTGTGGCCCAGGCGCGCGGGCGTGCGCGATGCTGCTGCTGGAATTCGGAAGCTGCTGGGCGCCGATCCTTCCTTGGCCAAACTTGGCTTATTCCATGTGTTACTTTAAGACATTTAATTAATTAAGTTATTTTTAGGATATTTTAAATAATTATTTTTAATTATTTTTATTAGAAAATAGTCTTTGTTAGGGTTATATTAACCGGTCTTTTCCATTGTAGAGAGCTTACGCCTCTTTGAATTAGAAAAATACAGTTTGTGTGAAACACGCCTATGAGAAAGTCAATCGATTCGTAGCGTTGCTCATCGATTGCAAATTGGTTATAGATCTAACTTGGTTTGCTTTGAGTTCGTCAACCTCGCGAGAGCTTGGTGATCCAGGTAATCACAAGTCCCCTCCTTGTGCCTCCAAGTTGTCCGCTTGGTTGTGTAAGGTTATAGAGGCGGGTTTTATAGTCGTTGGTATTTGGTTCCTACCCTCTTAGGATGCCTAGGGTCTTTGCCTCGTTCTATTTTAGTTCGAATCACCCATATATCGGTCTTTAATTTATTATTTTGTTGAGTCTAAGTTGCTGCGTTTTGTTTCTTTCGTGTCGATATCGAGTCGTCGTTTGTTGTTCTTGAGTCGTTTGCTTCCGTTCTTGTCTTTGAGTCTTGATTGTCGAAGATCGGGCCATCCTACGGCTAACCCCGTATCACTTATCGTTGTCACCACCACCCTTATCGTTGTCACCACCCCTATCACTGTCACCACCCATATCGCTGTCACCATCCATATCACTGTCACCACTCTATCGTTGTCACCACCCTTATTATCGTTGTCACCACCCTATCGATGTCATCACCCTTATTATCGTTGTTACCACCCTTATCGTTGTCACCATCCTTATCACGCTTATCACTCTTATAAGTGGTGTCATCACTCTCGTAGGTGTCTTAAACAATAAAAATTCATCCCCTTCCAATGAAAACAATTCTTTCAACCACCCTAAGTGATGCAAAACCCAATACATGAAAACCAATTTGCTGTAATCAAAGACCACACACATTGAATAGTGAGGCTTTTTCTTATAATGTCATCATCATTATTCAACCTAGGTTATCAAGGTGGAGTGTAAATATTTAATGCTTTTGAGTACACAACGGAAAGAAAGGCCTAACAATACACACACTAGACTGCAAGGGTGCTGCCTTTCAAAGCAAAATCTTTCGGTGATATAAAATATAGTGTAATCAAACATAATATGACCAAAATAAAAAAGAACATATAATTTTACGAAAAATATAGTGTAATCAAACATAATATTAGAAGGAAAAATGGTAGCTCAAAGACATAATATATAGAAATATAATATACACATGAGTTGTAAATGTCTAATGAAGATGATCTCCTTTTCCACTGTAAAATATCCAAAGGAAAATAAATAAGAGCTCATTAGCTTAGGAATGTCACTCATGAGCTCCTGATTTCAATATTCCTTGATACAGAGTTCCTTGAATCAGTTTAGTAGCATCTATATCAACTGCCTCATTTAGCGGCCACACAAACTTGGAAGTATGCACTCACCATAAAAAACGATGACTAGAGATTTACAACATGTCACACTTGACAGAGATTCCCAAAACCTAGTAAAAGAGAGGCCAAATATATGATCAGATTCAACACTCCTCTAATCAACATAGATGCTAAACTATTATCAAAAAAAAAATTATGTGAGGATAAGGTTCATTGTGTAGAAAATCAAATCAAACCATTGATCAGTGATCAACAAATTTTAAGCAAAAGAAAGAAGATATCAACTCAAGTGCAATCTGATCACCGTAATGAATCGAAATTGGAGAAGAAAAACACACAAAAGAAGAAGGAATTGAAAACAAACCGAAAGCCCCAAAATGAAAAACCCCAGAAAATGGGGGTTTCAAAAACAGGATGAAATTAAACAACTTACAATCGTAATCGAGGAAAGAAGAAGAGCCAGAGCACTTGAAAACGGAAGCAAAACACGAACTGAACAGGAATCGGACTCCTTTAAGAGGTCGGCGTCGTCGGTGGATCAGAGGTCGGAGTCGTAGACGCCTCTGATTTCCATCGAGCGCAAGGCACGCCGCCGGCACCAGAATTTGGAGAAATCGTGGACAAACTATATATATAGGTTGCCGAAGACAGAGAATTCAGAGATGGAGAAGCCTATGGTTGTCGATGGATTCCGAGGCGTGGACGGAGATCTAGATCTCAGAACTGGAGGCGGAGGGACGAGACAGAGAAGGCGGAGGGACGAGATCTAGATCTCAGATCTGGATGGAGAAGGGGGGCTTGGAGGGCGAGAAGAAGAAGGAGAATCTATGGAAGCCTGACATTTTTGGAGTTGCTAAGAGGAGGATTTACAGTGATGAAGCGGAGGATGAAGATATGGAAGAAACGGTATTAATTAGTAATAGGGGTAGATTGGGGATTACAGAAAATTTTTGGACATTTAGCAAAAGGTAATTTTACGTGGACATTTAACAAAAGAGGTATATAAAAATGGACATTTTGCCAAATATTTTCAATAACTAATACACCCTAAAATCTCTCTTAATTGATGAAAGGGTGAATTACATTTTTGGTCCCTAACCTTTACCACTTGTTTCACTTTAGTCCTTAACCTTTGAAACGTTTCAAAATAGTCCTTGATCTTTCTATTCCGTTTCATTTTAGTCCCTAACCTTTCAAATGTTGTAAAATAGTCCCTAACCTTACATTTTTTATTCGTTTTAGTCCCTAATATTAAAATATTATTTGAAATAATTATAAAAAAACCACCCTAAAGTTTTCATAATTTAAATAAAATTATTCATACAAAGAAAATTATATAAAATCATCTAACTCTATAATTTTAATTTTGAAAAATATTCGAACTATTTTACTATTTATCATAAAAGCATATTATATAAAATTATCCATATTTTTTTTCACAAAAGCTCTCATAAAATTTATAGATCTTGTGATTAACTATGAGAGATTGTGGGATATTTTTTTTATTTACCAATACATAGATCCAATATATGTTTATTAATCCATTAAAATAATGAATTTGAATAATAAAAGAGATCGTTTTTAAAAAAAAATCATAAAGTTGGATATTTGTTTTATAATTATTCTTTATATGGGTAATTTACTCATTTATATACATTATGATAACTTAGGGTGATTTTTTATAATTATTTCAAATAATATTTTAATATCAGGGACTAAAACGAATAACTAATATAAGATTGGGGACTATTTTACAACCTTTGAAAGGTTAGGGACTAAAATGAAACGAAATAGAAAGGTTAAGGACTATTTTGAAACGTTTCAAAGGTTGGGGACTAAAATGAAACAAGTGGTAAAGGTTAGGGACCAAAAATGTAATTCACCCTTGATGAAACCACTAACATGAATCATAATTGGCCACTAACTCTAAAATCTAGCGTACTTCCTAATACATTAATTTTCTAGTTAATTTTGAATCACTAATATTCTAACATCTCCCCTTCAATTCCAAATTCCTTACAAAAAAAAATTTAGACGTCAAACTCTTTTACTGGTCTTCATCTTCTTCAAACTCCGGATGCACCTTCTCATTTGCTTCGAATCTTTGATTAATCGATGCACTTCTCACCCTCTTCAAATCTTTGATACACATCTCATCATCTTCTTCAAATTCTTTGAATTGATCTTGATGCACTTTCTCATCTTCTTCAATTCTTGGTCATTTAATGCACTTCTCACCGTCATCGATCATGGAGCAATCTTTGATCTCCATACCTGCCTTGACATTCGGCCAAACTCTCATCATCAGAGCCCTTCTTCTTCACACACCCACCTTCTTCGGCCAGACTCTCTTCTCAGATCCATTCAATTGCCTTTGTCGGCCTTCGTCTGCTTGTCGGCGTTCTTCTTTTCCGAACTCTTCATCTCCGGATCGATATTTGACCTTCATCTTCGGCCTCTCTTTCCTACCATGAAAGATTCAACACTTTGAAGCACTGTGCACCATCTCTCGGCCTCCTCATCACGATTCATTTGCTTGGAACCTCCTTCAACAAACATGGAGCACCATCTTTTGGCCTCCATCTTCACGATTCCTTCACTTTGAATCAATCTCGGCCTCCTCATGGAAATACTTCTTCCATGGAGTATTTTCTCTCCATTCTCCATTAGGATCATACCCAGAATAGGAAAACGAACCTACGCTCTGATACCATGCTGGAAAAGAGGAGTTTCTCAATTCTCCTCAATTCAATTGATCTAATGAACTTGGATTACAATTTATAGAAAATCTAAATACCAAAACTAATGGCATTTATGCCCACTAAGCCACTAATCAAACCACCAATTAATCTAATAACTAATTCACACTAAAATCCTTCTTAATTGATCAAGCCACTAACATGAATACTAACTGGCTACTAACCTAAAATCTACCACACCTCCTAATACATTAATTTTCTAATTGCTTTTGAATCACTAATATTCTAACATAGTTAACAAGCAAGTAGTTCATATTAGATGCAAAACTAGTCCCATTTCAACACTTTCGATCAAGATCCCAATCAACGGGACGATAGGACTTGACATAAAACATCATAAGGTTTTCATAGGACCTAAAATGTGAAACTACTTTAGAGCAATGGAACGGGGAATGAGGGTTTGTAAGAAAACTTATCTGGTTGAACGCATCGGTGCCAAAAAGCCCCGAAATAAATAGGGCTATTATAGCCCGGAACTCAAGTGTTGATGATGGACGGCGAGAGAAGCACGGGTTTCGACCTGGAACTGTATGATTCCGACCCAGGACTATCAGATTCCACATACTTATGTGACGATTGGGATGATGGTTGGATGGATTTGAGTTGTATGAGATTGAGAGCTATGGTTTGGGTTGGAATCAAAGAACACTTAGCCAAGTGCTCTCCAATTAAATTCAACCTATTATTCAATGAATTACATAAGGAATAAATATACATATGGAACCCTAAATTTAATGCATAGACCAGCCCGACCTATAGGGTTTGCCTTATTTAATAAAGAAATATTAATATTAATTCTATCTAATTATATCTAACTAAGATGACAAATAGGGGCTAAGGAAACCCTAAAAGATAGAATTCTATTTTCCATCTTATTTATCCTAACTAGTAAAATAATAAATCTCATAAAATAATCCTAACAAAGAAATACTAAAATAAGTAATTCCATAATTGGACTCCACCTAAAATAGTACTACCTCCGTCCAAAAATACATTGCATTTACTATTCACGCACGCTTTTTTAAGAAGGTAAAACTATATAAAATATTAACTTTTTTATTAATTTTTTTAATAATTACAAGCTTATTGATAATAAGTTTGTAATTATTAAAAAAAATTAATTAATAAAAAAGTTAATATTTTATATAGTTTTTAACTCCTAAAAAAGCGTGCATGAATAGTAAAAGTCCATGTATTTTTGGACGGAGGGAGTAGTTACTAAAAAACGGAAACAAAATTATTTCCTAATAAAAAAAATGGAAACGAATAAAAATAACTAAATAAAACATAATTTAATTCTCTTCTTCATGGACTCCCAAGGTGGAGCATTCACGGAGAGTGGAATTTTTTTCTCATTATATATAGTAAAGAATTTTTTTAAAAAAAAATGAAAGAAAACCATAAATTTTGATACAAATATGATATTTTATTGGACTTGCTGTTGGGACGGTCATATCTCGCCTTCCGCACGGTCTAGACGTCGGCTTCCGGAGTCGGCGAGCTCTATGCCGACTTAGGCTTCCGGAGTCGGTGAACTGTACTGCCGCCGACGACTTGTGAAGTCGGTAGCCATGACATCTTCACTTTTGCAAGCGAATCTTGCAGGGCTAGCAGGTGTTGGAAAACAAATCAAATTGAAAACTAAAATGGATTTGAGAGACTGAGATCTGAGCGTAATTGTGCAAGGAGGAAGACGAAGCGTGGAGGACCAGACCTACAATTTTAATCATTAAGTTTGTTCAGGGTTTTAAAAGTATATGGGCTTTACAAAACACTGGGCTTTTCGGCCCATTCAGCCCATACAACCAAATTACCTTACAAATATAAGTATATCATATATCCTATCAGCATCGCATCCCCCAAACAATTCAGATTTGCAGACTCCGTAGTTCGGTGTCGGTGACCAGATTGCCGACTTTGGAAACTGGGTCCGGCACCGTACGAAAGGCGAGATTTTGACCGTCCGAATAACAGGACCCTATTTTATTACAAAAATTCATACAATAAAATTTAATAATTTTTTTTCATATATATATATATATATATATATGTAGCATGATTAATACTTTTTTGAAAAATATTGAAAGAAAATTATAAATTTTAAAAAAAAATATGTTATTGGTAAATGGAAAAAAAAAATTGATAGGATTGAAAAATATAGCAAAAAAACCCACAAATTATGGCAATGAGATTTGAACCCGACCTCTTGCATTACTTATACTTTTTTTTTATCAACGAATCTAGACAACATTTGTGTGTGTGTTTTTTCGCTTTTTATTTTTTATTTTTTTACATTAAATTTTTTAAATTTTTTTTAAAAATATCTACGATTTTCTGTCACCAGAGGAAGAAGCTGCCTACGTCCCATGTAGCCGCCCCTGATCCAAACCCAGGGTCGACGTCAAAAAGGGTTCGGAGATTGATAACATAAGATGAATTGGCATCAACCCCGACTAGGAGAACAATAAAATTCTCACTGTTGTTGGATTGCAGGAGTTGAAATCCTTATTCCATCAGGAGAGGACCTATATGCCCTTCCAGGGGCCGGGGGCCGAATCAACGCCACTCTGTCTAATTTTTAGCATTTTTTCCACGCTTTCCATATTTTATTTTCCGGCATAGCCATATAATTATAATTATAATCCTTATAATTATATAAATATATAAAGTAACCATACAAACCCCGCGAGCCCTAAATCCCCTTTTCTGCGTGCACTTTCACGATCCCACGCTTTTCCCAACCACCCTCCTTCACGGGCAGCTTGCCGTGTCCTGAAGTACTAGTGCCCCCCCTGCCTTGCCGGTCACCCCGGGCAGGAGAGAGGCTGACCCTTTTTTCTTTCCTTTTATTTGCTCTTCCATTTCTGTCTTATTAAAGGAAATCCACGGAAGTAAAAACCGCCTTACAGATCGTCTTACCCTCTCTCCCCTTCTCCGTGCTGTTCTTCTTCTTCTCCTCTCCGACAAGCTTTGCGGATATGAGAAACGCTTCGAAGTTTTGCCTTTGTTTTCGCCCCCCGGCGACTATCGAGATCGACGACGGCGTCGACTGCTCCGCCGACCGTATGCTATCTCTCATAGCCGCCGCTCGGAGTAGTAACCGCCTCAATAAGAAGAAGAAGAAGTCGCCGAAGACGAAGACTCCGGATCCTTCGGTCTCCGATCACCATCCGCCTCCGAGAACTTTTCGCAGGTCCTTCTCAAGTGTCGTCAGAGCGGTTGTGTTCGAAACGTCTCTGGTGAGTGTTTGAAATTCATCGATTTATTACTTGAATTAACTTAGTTTTTTTACGAATGCGTCCAAAAGCACTTTCGATTCTCAAATCTCAGTCGATTTGATATGTTTATTTTGTCGCAGAGTCGGAGTCGGAGCGTCCGCGAGGGTCGATCACGAAACCGATCCGATCAATCCGTTCCAGCACCGCCGCTGTCCGATCAGAAACCTAGCGACACCTCCGATCAGCCAACGGTACGGGAGGAATCGCCGATCTCTGTCAACGGTAAAACCGATCCGAATCAGACTCTGGAAAACAATTGCGCACCTGCCGCATCGGATTGTAGGTCCTCATCAGTTACAGAGAACAGGAAACGAAGCGAGATACTGATGAACCCGGTCGTGTGCCTGGTGCTGCTAAGCCTGTGTGTGACGGTGTTCTGGGGGAGAGTATGCGCTGTGATGATGACAACGGTTTGGATATACGCGTGGCAGAGCGGAGCCGTGGTGGTCGGATTGGGGGAGATGCTGAAGTTGAGGAGGATGATGAAGAAGAAGAAGAGATCAGGAGTATTCATGGAAGCGGGTGAAATTGAAAAGGTAGCAGTTACAGACAGATACTCTGCAAAAGGAAAACAATTGATTGAGCGTGGTTTAAGATGGAATTGAGTGTGGTTTCCTTTTGCATCTAGATTGCAGATTTTTGCAAAGATGGAAAGATTTTGCCACACCTTTTTTCTCCTGTTTCCTGTAGGTACTATATATTACATGTATAATGATGATGCATAGTTTAGGAGTTAGATCATATTGTTATTTTGGTTACAAAAAGCAAAACACCAAAGTTCATTGGGTATGATGAATTCGGTGTTTGTAAATCAAATTGGAGTAATGTTTAGTCAGTAACATAAAATCAATTTGTTCAGTGATGTTTGTTAGATGAGTTTGGGTCAATTGTGAATGATTTGAGTTGAATTGGTAAGGTCAATATTCAAGAAGCCGTGTTGATTCGAGAGGCATGTGAATCCTAATTGGACGGGGAGGAAGATTAACAAATAAATGTAGCATTCTTTGCTTAGAAATGAGTAACAATGTATAGGTGATAGGGCCCATGCCAATTAGAATCAAGGGCTTGCAATTTTGCTTTTTGCAAGGGTTTCGTGAGTTTCGACTTTCGAGGGTATATAGCCATTTAGGGCCTGTTTGTTTAGCAGAAGTAAAAAGAAAGGATTCATTAGAGGTGAAAGGAAAGGTAAGTAAATAGAATAGGTTAAATAATAATTTTGTTTGGCTGGTTTTTAAAAAGGAATCATTTCATTTACAAAATGTTCACACAAATAATTGCAGGCAACAACCGAACACCAGGCCGCCGGGAGGTCGAGCGCCAGACGAACAGCTAGACAGCGGCCTATGATGGAAACGCGGTCGGCGCCGGCCAAGAATAATGCGACGGCGAAGCCAACCAAACGAGACCAGGCAGCAGATAGGCGATGGAGGTGGAGATACAATCAGAAGGAGATGCGAAGATGGAATCAGCAGCGAGACGGCGATCGGCAACAGAGGCGGTGTGAGAACCAAACCGGACCACCGACCGGCAGACCTCCGACGGAAGAACCGGCTAACCCACACCACACCGATAGACAAGGAACCACCAAGGAGGACGAACCCCGACAAGGCGACAACACTAAACGAGACTTCAAGGGGGAGATTTGTCACCATAGAATCAAACAAACCCCAAAAACTAGTGAGAATCTCACAAAGGAAGTTGATAAGGGAAGAAGCCCCAATTTAATTTCAGCAAAGGTTACACGAACAAGGAGATTAGAGAGGGCGAACCCTAGGTTTTACAAGGCTGTTTTCATGAGAATCGGTACTCCTCAAAAAAATTGCAGGCAACAGATTCACCAAATTAACCCAGCAAACCTTAATTAGTACAAAAATTCATCAAATTCAAGCGCTGATTTTCAGAATTTGTGAGATAAAATCACCATGAATGAGTCCTCGCAAGGGGAGAGAGAGAGATCTGACCACCATTGATGAGTTCGAAGATCGAGAAAAGTCACGGTACCGGAGATCGACTAGGAGAATCGAAAAGGAAGAGAGAGCATACAAAAGTCGAGAGATCGAAGAAGAAATCAGAGAGTCGCCATGGAAGCTTTGAGAGGTCGGTTGCTGAATGGTGATGTGCGCTTGAAAGCGAGGTCGGGGTAATTTGATAACATAAAAGTGATTGCTTAATTTTTTGGGGGGTAACAATTTGCCTTAACCGTTTGACCTGTGAAAAGTAAATATTCTTTTCAAAATACAAAACAAACATGACAGGAAGGTAATGAGATTAATGATTCCTTTCTTTACTCATTTTTTTGGCAAAACAAACAAGCCCTTAGTCGTAGTCATAGGAGTATCATTTTGTACGGTCCCACAGGGGTTTCCAACTTTGTAGTAAGTAGTAACATGGAAATATCAAACTTGCCGGGGGCCCGGGGGGAGGGCAAAACTCAAAAGTGTATACTCAGTATTACAGTAGAATAAACGGTTAAATTTTTGAAGTAGTTGAATCAGTAAATTACACATAAGTCTTTGATATTTCTCACCCATGTTTTAAGGGAATATGTTAAAAAAAATACCTAATTAAATTTACAGATATCTTGCTAAATCAAAAAAAATCAATTTATGTCTTTAGAATATAAGTTGGAGAAATCGAATTATAGTGTAGTAAAAGAATAACAAACTATAAATTGATATTACATAAAAGAATACCAAGTATATTAGCAAAAAGTTAAAACAGACCATTAAATTGTTAGCTAGTAGTGTCATGGCCTCTCCTGTCATCATCGTTGTCAAATTTAAGTGTAGATGATAGACTAATCCATGGTCACTTTTATCTCTATATATTGTGCATCTTTCCTCCATATAGAACCACGGGTTTTCATCCATAGAGATATTATAAAGTGAACTACATTACATACATATTATATTATATAGCCCTTTCTTAATCTCTTTCCTTTAATAAAAACGTACCACAATCCTTACAAATTCCTTGCAAATAAAAATAGAGGAAATATAAAAAGATAAAACCAAATAATCTATTAAATTATACTTTAATTAATCATATTGTATGGCATAGGATAAGAAACCTAATTAGGAATGATTCTCCTTAGTTTAATTATTTTAGCCATTTTTTAAATTAGTTTTTTAGGGTCGATGCTTTAGTTTTTAGGGAATCTTTCCCAATTAGGCTTCTTTTCTTATGCCTTTAAAGGCATAAGATAGAAAAACCGTTTTATCAAAAGTCAATGGGATAATGAGTGGAAAATCATGTGGGTCAAGCTTCTTCTTTTTTTTTTTTTTAATTAATGTGGGTCAAGCTTCTTGCTTTCGAGATATTTGTTCAAGTGCTTTCACAAAGATTTCAATTTAATTTGTGAAATCAACATATATGTGGATCGTATTGCTCAGTTTTCAAATCTATCCCGTATCATATCTCCGGAAAGATAGAGAATTCAACATTCTCATCCGTCAGGATGCTATTGGATGATGAACTAGCAGGACCTAACTCCATCTAAATTATTGTCTGTATATCAAAAAAAACCCAAAGATTTAAGTTCAAACTGTTATGTGAGATTCTAGTTTACAATCCGCAAATGGAAGATCTCGCATGGCATGAAAGAAAGAAATAGTACCAAATATAAGGGAGAGTGAATTCCATTCATATACATACAAATATACAATGGCTTAAAACGATTCATCGAATTCTTAACATAGCTCTTGCTTGGAGTAATAGCAATTGTTGAACCAAATCGGAGGCAGTCAACAATGAAGTTGTCCGTATTGGTAGGGAACCAAATTGAGGCAGTCAGCAATGAAGTTGTCCGTATAGGTAGGGCTCGGTCTTAGCCGTTGCGTTTGGAATTCCATTCAAATTTGAAAGGACATACTGAAAGTTTCTCCTCAAAATTTAAAATCTACCCATCAAAGTACTTATAAATTATTCAAACTTATTTAATGATATGAAACTCGAAATCATCATGTTTGTGCAAATAAACCCCAGTTGTCATAGTCGGGGTGGTCTAATGCAGTGGCTGTTGCAAGCACTGTTCTAAAAATTGCATGTAGGTGCCACCTGGGCACCGCCTAGGCACTAGGCGGTAAGACATTTAGGAATTTTTATGCCTAGTCCCTAGGCGGTCTCTAGGCGGATTTCCGCCTAAGTGCCACCTAATCTCGCCTAGGTGCCATATAATTCCCGCCTAGCCCCACCTAGTTGGGTGATTATTTAGATTTAGTTTCTAGAAGAGTGATTAGTCAGCTTATATTTTTTTATCCCCCATGTCGGGATGCATTTACTTTTGATTCAAGCCTATGGTTTCGGATTTTAGGAAGGTTAAAGTTATCAGTCGGGCGAGCGCTTTTACATTTATTGACTTTAGTGTTAGTTAAGCACACCAAATTTGGTTTATGAGTGATATTATAGATATTACTACATTATATAAATTATTGACATGTTCTATCCATTGAAATATAGGGAAATAATCAAGTTTGCTCTACGTCCGCCTAGACGCCCGCCTAACCGTCTAGACGCTAGGCGGCCACCCACCGCCTAGCGCCTTTTAGAACACTGCCTGCATGACTCTTTTAAAGGTGGGGCGAAATTTCTAGTGCGTACTGAATTTTATTTAATATAGATTAATTAATGTAATAAATTTTATTTAAGAAGGTACATCTAATGGCTAAGAAATTCATTTAAATATTGAAGTTTAAATCTAACGGAAAAAATAATTTAGATTATTGATATGCATTGTTTTTAAGAAATAACCATTCAATTTTGTGAACAATATTGAAATTTTGATTTTTCAAATTGAAGTGAAAATTATATTTTTATATCAAAATGTGCATAATAAAAAATTTATAATATGGAATACATATTTATTATTTAATAAATATTGATCACAATTAAAATGTGAAGATAAATATAGATCATTTGGTTATTAAAAAAAGACGTGTGCAAAAAATACACACTTTAACCAATGGAGTAAAATAATAAAAAGTGATATACAAAAATATACATCTTGTATAAATGTTTATACTTATACATCCAAACATTATGGATAGTCTTATAGGTCGGTGTAATTCACCAAAAAAACAATAGTATAGTCGGTGGAGATTATTACATCCATTTTGAAAATGACTCATTTGACAATCCATTTATTTTTATTGGATGAAATGAAATTTTATATTATTGTTTGCAATTAGTTTTAGTATGTTAAATCACACCAATAAAACCACGTTGATGATCAATGAATGAAAACTAAAGTAGACTAGAGAATCTATGTAGTTTAAATTTCATCTAGCATAAACTTATTTGCATTTATACTATTCATTTGATTGACTAGATTCTTTTATATTACCATGTTAAATCACGGTAGGTCATACGGCATGGGAATTGGTGTTAAGAGGAGTAGCACACCCACTTATATACAAGGCTTAAATTCATTACATTTTTCATGTGAAATACTATCCCATTTCATATTCTCAATAGTTTATTTATAAATAAAAAAGATCTTCTGTTTAACTCGTAAATTTATCAGTCAATCACGATGAAGGAGTGTCATCGTGGACAAATTATAATGCCAAAGATGAAGAATGCAGAGGAGAGATGAAAATGCCTTTGAATTGGTACAATAAGGGATTAGTAAGAGGAGTAATGAGGTTTCCCGAATCCATGGATACCCATGCATCATCATGAAATTGAAACCATGGAGGAAATTGAAGGTTCGATAATGTATAACAAAGTAATATAAAGATACTCTAGAAGAGGGGTTGAATAGAGTATGCCGGCTTTTCGCAGATAATCTCAAGACTTTTGAAACGCTTGCAAAACCCTTTGATATTAGACGTAATTCTTCCTTCTGGAAAACCTGAATCACAACAGAGTTATACAATTCGAAACAAGTGCGAAAATATGGTAAAGCAATAAGTAAAGGACGCAATGAATTGTTGACGAGGTTCGGCATGAACTTGGCCTACGTCCCCGCCTAGGGTTCTTCCACAACCCTATGATTCAACCGGGTTTTATTGATTCACAAGACTTAGGATCCTAATAGCTCACCAAGAAGCCTCTCTCCTATACAATTGCAATCTAGTCAACTCACGTTCCCTTGGAGTCCTAGACAAATCTAGAAGAGCCCCACCTCTCTTAGCTATCTAGTAAGCACAATCCTCTTACACTTAGTGAATCAATCACCTAGTGTCCACTTCCTGAGTTACAAACTCTCGAGTATAACACTCACTCGAAATATATCATATAAGCTCACTTGTAACTCTCAAATGTTTTGAAACAAAACATACGACTCTTAAGAACTAGCAGAGAGCACACGAAGAAGACAGATTGACTTGAAGGCTTGAGAGCGAATGAAAGCTTGTGTTCAACGAATGTGTCTGTCCTCTTTTCTTCATCTCCTTCTTATACAGATCAAACCGGCGCCTAAGGATCTTCTTTAACGGCTAGAACCGATTATGGCTTGAGAAGAAATCTCCATGATCTTCTATTTGTGGAAACTCGGAAGCCATGATCTCCAATTTGAATCTTCTCGATTTCAAGCTTAAGGAAGGAGATAATATTTGAAAACTTGCTGCATATGTTAGTGTATAAAACATACAATAATATCTGGAAATAAAATATAATAACATATAATAATATTCGGACATAATATGCACATAATACAGGTTTTGTGTTTCATCAACACAGCTGTAGTTTCAAGACCTTTGACACAAGCTGTGTGTCAAAGCCTTTGAACTCATTTTCGATTTTCATCAAGGGAGTGGAGTTATCAGAAATGAGTTGGATATTGATGATGAATGATAAGATATGTGTTTAACTAAAATTTGGGCAAGTTTAGTTTTAATTCAAAGTTTTTTGGTCTAATTAAAATTAGGGTAGTGCTTAATTAATCATTGTTGGCAATACAATTTGAAAAGGAGAAAATATGCTCCCCGGTCCGTTTATTCCGTTGTGATTGAAGGAGTGTCCAGTGTCCACACTCCCAGTTTATTTTACAAAAAGTTTATCTCATGATCTGCCTTACCGCTTAGTTCCAATTCGTCAATCTCTCCAATTAACATATTCCTCCACAATCATCTGTTGATATGGGAAATTCACCACAAATAAATACCTCAATTTTCACTATATAGATAGCGAAAGTCCAAATCGTTCCACCGGAGAGAGGACGGCACTTTCTAGAATAGTTTCGCACTTCAGGATTCGGGAAATCACTACAGGAATCGCTCGGTATCGACCACTATGTCGACTTGTCAGGTCGATATCGGGTGTGGTGATCAATGTTGATGGGTTACTGCGAGATCTAACAGCACAAAAATCAGTAGCAAATGTGTCGATATAAACTAGACCAGTCGATATCGAAGGGATGGTCGAGGGAGTGATGTATGTCGATTGGTTTGGTTGTCTTCCAACAGTAAAATAGAACAAAAAGTAAAGGAATTTAGGGTTATAAACAGTATGAAAAAACATCTAAGGTCGAAGATAACCACAACAATAACCATGCATGAACCACAAAAGAATCATAAAACAAAGATCATGTTTTTATCATCAAAAGATAGCTTTCGCATACGCAACAAATAGACAATAGAGGCTTTCGCATAAAAACCTATTTGTTCTACCTTTTCTTAATTAAATCCCTTTTACTTTCGTCAAAAATTCCTAATTACTATCCAATTTCATAATTAATCCACTTTCGCTTCATAATTGTAAACAAGCAATTGTCCTCTACTTTCGCAATGCAAAGGATTTAAGCATAAAGATAGATGATGATAATAACATAGAGATATCATAGATTCAATTTCTTCACATATGTATATGGCTATTGTCAGGCTCTCCCCGGCCCTAGAAGAAGGGGAACTACTCACACATATCTATAGAAAACATGTTGAAAATTGAATAAAACATAATATGAAATTACATAAGATCAAACCTCAAAAAAACGTTCAAACCCTCCAACAAAAATCCAAAACTCTCGCCCTTAAGCTGCTGTCAATTCAGTCGTGTGTTCTTTCTTGCTTGAATGTCCATTAATCAGCCCCTATTAGGCTTTATTTATAGATAAAACTAAGACTTAATCCCCAAGGAAAGAGATTTTATCTTAGGAAGAAAATAATTCTATTTAAATCTATCTAGAGAAAGATATAATAAATCTAAGGAAAGATATAATCTATCTAAGTCTATCTAACTACTAACCATAACTAAAAGATCTTAAAAGGAATTAGATAAAACCCTGATTAAAAAGCCCAAAACAGCCCAAAACTCCTTCCCGCAGAAACTCACAGCTGGCGCGCATCGACCCATAGGGGGGTCGACTTCGAGGTTGCCGCTACTCAGATTTACACATGCAGTAACTTTTGTTTTCTCCCAGGTGTCGACGTCAAGGGGACAAGGGTCGACGTCAATGCTCTTCCTGTGCACTTCTTCCTTCTTCATCTTGAAACGCACTTTTCCGAAGCCTCGTTCGTCCAATTGATACATTGAATATGCGTTGGAAAGCTCTTTTCGAGGGCTAAAACTCTCATGAAGGCTCCGAAACTTGACTCGAAGTGATGAATGGAAAAATAAGGGTTTTATCCATCATTCTCCTCTTTTGCTCTTCCTTAGATTCTTCAATACCTTCATGGTTTTTCGTTAAGCTCCAAAGTGCGTCCAAACTTCTCCAAATCATCTCCAAATACCTGAAAATCACACCAAAGCTTGTGTAGACTCCATATCTTACAATTTATCAACAACTACACAAATTCCATACTTTCCTAATACAAAAGCTAATAAAAAAGACTCAAATAGGATAAAAACATGATGCAATAAGACTAAAAATGCGGACATCATCATCCATGGTCTTCCACTTCCTCTTTACGATTTCCCTCGCACTATTCCCAGATTTCGTCCATGTATGCCACATACCCTTGCGGAGCACCAAATTCCGACGTCGATCGAGTTCACGGTTGCGATTCTGACAGGAAGCGTGACGACGAGCGGAGCTTGAAGGAAAAGCGGTGTATGAGTCAGGGTTGGTGGTCCGATTTGGGAGGAGTTTCTCAACAATTTGCGGAGTTGCAACTTACCCTATTTCGAACACTTCGATGTGCAAATTTGAGGATTTGAACAGATGAATCTTGACTTAGACCAAAAATTCAGAAAAGGGAGACAATAAGTAGAGGAAAGGGATACAAGATAGGGAGGAGGGAATTGAATATCAGCAACCCTCCCTCTCCGTGAAAGACAACAGAAAGACGCCTCTAAATTTACCATAAACATAGTCTAGGGTGCAACCTTTGTCCTGGGCCAGCAAGCCTCTCTTTCTCCTCCTCTCTCTTGTGTTTCCATTTCTCCAGTGGCGGTAATTGGTGAGTGCTTCCTCTACACTTCTCTCCTATGAAATTTTTTGTTTTAGTTTTTTTTCCCCTTGGTATGCAAATTGTTTACTGACAGGATGCATTTGTGCTTAACTAGGGTTTTTTAAGGATGAAGTGTCATTCGATAGGTTTATTAGGCTGAGGGTATTTGGATGTGGATTTGTATGGTCAATTGGTAAAACATTAGCAATGGCATGGGAAGGTATATGCATTTCCAAGTTAGATTGCTCAAAAATCTTGGAATTCTATTTGAGTTATCGATCATGCTATCATAATATTTCCTTGTTGTCAACCATGTAACCAGTGGCGGAACCTGAATTATACATTCGAGGGAGCCAAAAAATATTTGGGATTTTGATGTCATAATGACCCTGCTGGAACCTGCGAAAAGCAACAACTCCCAGAAGGGCATTAGTGGATGTAGGCCGAACATAGTTTCTGTGAAGGCGCTAGGGCTGCGGTGAAGCGTGGTGTGGGAGCCACTGAATGAGAAACGTATTTTCCCCCGACAGTTGTGCAAATCGTATGCAAGGCAACGTCTCCCAAGGATTTCACTGCCTTCTCTCACAAGTGCACTCGAAGGAGAGAAGATGGAACTCTGGAATAGGCGCTCGGAACGGGAAAAGGGTAGGAGAAAACAGGAGAAGGAATCCCACCTTTAGCTAAACACCCCCACGCTCTCATTACCCTAGGTTAGGAGGATGTCCTTTCCATAGTTCATAAGGGGTTTTGTCTAACTTCTTATGGGGTACCTTGTTAAGAATGCAGTTTGAAGAAAAAACAACTTCACCCCACAAAGAGTCGGGTGACCCAGAACCCACAAGCAAAGAAGGCATCATGTTTTTTAAAGTTTCGTTCTTTCTTTCTGCTACTCTATTCGATTGAGGGCTATAGGGTGATGTACGTTCATGAATTATGCCATTGTTCTCACATAATTCTTTCAAAAACGTTGTCTCATATTCCACACCTTTATCGGATCTAAATCTTTTAATTTTTCTGTCAAGTTGGTTTTCTACCTCAGCTTTGTAGATTAAGAACATTTTCTCTGCCTCATCCTTAGATCTCAACAAATACAACTTGGTGTATCTAAAATAATCATCTACAAATGTGATATAATACCTTTTACCACCTCTGTTCTCAGAGTTCCTAAAATCAGCTAGATCGGTGTGAACTATATTAGTAATTCGGTGGACCTCTTAGTTACAGGTTTAAAAGGTTTCTTGGTGAACTTAGCTTCCACAAAAATTTCACATTTTTTATGATCATTATTACCCAAGTTTGAGATTAGGCCCATTTTTTGCAATTTGTTCACAGATTCAACATTCACATGACCTAATCTAGCATGCCAATGATCAAGATCAACAACGATATAAGCAGAAGTAGAAGCTATGTTAGCATAATTAACAACAGTTTGCAAAATAAACAGTTCACCAAACTTGGAAGCCTTCCCTAAAAACTTCCCATTCTTGGACAAGACTATAGAGTCACCTTTCATGACTCCCCTTAGCCCGGATCGAGATAAGAGCCCTCAAGAGATCAGGTTCCGTCGCAAGGAAGGCACATAAAAGACATTATATAGGCTCGGGATGTTACCTGAGGTGAGCTTCAGCGAGACCTTCCCTTTGCCCAACACCTCCGACTGACTTGAGTTCCCCATGTAGACTTGCTCAGCTCTGCTTGCGGGTTCAAACTCATCAAACAACTCTCTGTTGGCGCAGAAGTTCTTCGTGGCTCCAGTGTTCATGATCCATTCAGCCATGCTCCCAACAATGTCAGCTTTAGTGACCACTGCAGCAATGACTTCAAGAGCACCACCTTCGGGGACGTTTGTAATGCCTTTGTCCTGCCATCCGTTATTCTTTTGGGCAGCATACTGAGCATCCTTCCTCTCACAACAATGGAACGCCTTGTGGCCTTGTCTGCCACACACATAGCAGCCAGTGTTGTTCTGCTTATCTCCATTGTTGTTCTTCTTGAACTTCGCAGGTTTGTTATTTTGTCCTCCAGAGCCCTTCTTGTTAAAAGGCGGCTTATTGCCTTTCTTGTTGACCTGCGGAGCTTTAACTATGTTAGCTTTTACCGTTTCAGCAGCAATGATGGAGGTCTCCTTCTCCTTCAGCTGGTTGGCTTCCTTAACCTTCAGATGGCTGACGAGTTCCTCCAGGGTAAGATTTTTCTTTTTGTGTTTGAGGTGATTGCGGAAGCGTGCCCAAGACTCAGGCAGTTTCTCAATTAGGACGTTAGCCTGAAAAACTTCGCACATCTTCATCCCTTCACCCAGTATATCCGCTACCAAGTTCTCGTACTCATGCACCTGCTCCATGATAGGCTTGTCGTCCACCATCTTGAACTGGATCCACTGTCCAGTCACGTACTTGTGCTTCCCAACATCGTCAGTGTCAAACTTCTTGTCTAAAGTTTCCCAAATAGTCTTAGCAAACTTTTGGATCAGCAGCAGGTCGAACAGCGCGTTCGTCATGTGGTTCAGCATGTAGCCTCTGGCGGTTTTGTTGTCGCGCTCGTACTTCACGAGCTCGCAGAAGGCGCAGGAGGTTTGGGCGGGGCATCGCCCTCATCAGCAGCATCAGGTGCAGGAACAATAGGGGGTCTTTGAGCAACACATAGTCAATCTCCAGTTGCTCAAAGAAGATTAACATCTTCTGAGACCAGCGCTTGTAGTTCGAGCCATCCAAAGGCTCTGGCTTTGAGAGAGCGAGCATCGACTTCTTTTAAGAGATCTCAATGGCGGCCATTGTTCCAACGAAAATACATTTCTCACTGTTGGACAATGACCATGTTGGAACATGCGAAAAGCAACAACTCCCGAAAGGGCGTTAGTGGATGTAGGCCAAACTTAGTTTCTGTGAAGGGACTAGGGCTGCGGTGAAGCGTGGTATGGGAGCCACTGAATGAGAAACGTATTTGCCCCAGACAGTGGTGCCGATCGTATGCGAGGCAACGTCCCCAAAGGATTTCACCGGCTTCTCTCACAGGTGCACTCGAGGGAGAGAAGATGAAACTCTGGAACAGGCGCTCAGAACATGAAAAGGGTAGAAGAAAACAGGAGAGGGAGAGAGGCGATTGTGTTAGCTGTGTTTAGAAAAGCGAAGCCCTGGTCTTCCTTATATAGGCTCCTAAATCCTCCTTAAGTCGCAAGCAAAGCAGAGATTCGAGTCTATCATTAGAAGTTTTGGGCTCATCCAAAACCATTTGAAAGGATAAATTCTCGAAAATAAATCCAATGAAAATCAGGTATTCGCGGAAAAACACAAACAGTTCTATTTGTAATATCTTAGGCCTCAAGTTAAGATTTTCCATAAAATCCAACTCCAATCTCGGAGCACGAGCCGAGCCGGACGATGGCGGTGGCAGGCGCGGGTGTGGGTGCCCCATCTCCTCCTTTACCACTCAATGTAGGTAGTGAAAGAGTCTTCTTAAAAACTCTTTAGGATACCCTTGAACTTTCCATGTAAGATGTGGGAAGTCCAGATGGCACCTTCCTTAAAACTACCTTCTAAATGCATTATCTCCAACATTTGAATGTGGATTTGTATGGTCAATTGGTCAAAAATTAGCAGTGGCAAGGAAAGGTGTATGCATTTCCAAGTTAGATTGCTCAAAAATCTTGGAATTCTATTTGAGTTACCGATCTTGCTGTCATAATATTTCCTTGTTGTCAACCATGCAACGAGTGGCGGAACCTGAATTATATATTCGAGGGAGACAAAAAATATTCGGGGTTTTTTTATTGTTTTTATATTTCATACCAATTTTTAAAATTATTGTTCTAAAAAGTTAATATGAGATTTGAACCCTTGATTTGTAGATTAAAATACTTCTTATTTACCAAATAATCTAGAGAAATTAGTTGTTAAAATACTATTTTACTACTAAATATAATAACAAATTTTTTACATATTACATTAAAAATTTTCCGCCCGGAGGGGCCATGGCCACCTTCCGTCCCCAAAGAGTTCTGCCATTGCATGCAACTCATAAGTCAATGCCATCAAGAAATTTGAAGAGCTTATTAAAATGAGAAAACTACAAGAAGAATGTTGAATTCAGTGATAGAATATATGCATTGCACTTTTTTCCCCTTCGATTAAGTTTTGACCCATTGAGTTTTATTGATAAGGTTTTTAACAAGGCAGTATCACCAGAGCGTATCAACTATCAAATTGGTTGGCATATGTATTCCTCTGGTCCCAGTTTTGATTCCAATGGGTTTTCTAGGCGATGTTTTATTATGAAACAATTTTGTAATATTAGTCATGTGCATCCAAAGAAGAATGTTACTCCCTCCGTCCTAAAATGCATGGTCTTTTAGACCCTAACACGTTAATTAAGGAAACTTATTTATATTTAAATCTCATTATTAATATAGAGGTGGGGATTCTTTATTTTTACTTACTATTGTACTTTTTAGGGGTAATAATTACCCTATAAACCTAAAAACTCATGTTTTTTTGACAAAAACTCTAGGCCTAAAACTCATGTATTTTTGACAAAAACTCAAGGCCTAAAAGACCATCTATTTTAGGACGGATGGAGTATAATATTACTATGAGAGTGGATATACATGGACGTACTGGAAACCCTAGTTCCATGTAATCTCTTAAATGTATATAAATGTTACATTGAAACCCTAAGAAGACTAATTCCTCCTCTTTTTCTGTGGAAAGATGTGAAATATGACATCTCACATTTGATTAAATAATGAATTCAAGCCTTGTATTTAAGTCGGTGGGCTACCCCACCTAACACCAATTGGTTTTAGGATAGAACCCCACTCGGCTTGATTGGCTCATGGTAGACTCGGACGTGCGTGACCCCCACATCATATGGCTTGCCGGATTTTAACAGTTTCTCTACTCGCTTCTTTTGGTTTATCGCAAATTGCTTATATGCTTAATTATATTAATTATATGGTAAAAACAAAAGGCAGAAAATAAATCAGAGGCAATAGATATTATGCACAAGCTGTTTACTTCATAGTTCATACCATGACTTACTACTATATAGCTAGGCTTTTGTTTTTGTGGTCAGTTTACTACTAGGCTTTATACAAAACAAAATATCACTTGTGTACGTGTATAGCTTTAGTTTTAAAATTATTATTATTATATATTATAATTATTAAAAGAAGTGTTTATAGAGAAATGGTGGGGAGCCGATAAACAATTTGGACCCCGCTTCTTTAACAATTGAAAAACCAACTCTAGTGAAACTATGCGCCGCATTCCGAACCCCAATATCTTGAGCTTGAGAAAATTTCTGGATCCTCTTTAGAAGGGTTATGACATCCGACTCAAGTTCCTCCAACGCAAAAAAAGAGAAGGGTAAGAAACCATAATCAATAACTTTGCACTTATCTTGATACTTGACCCGCTTACGATGGGCTGCCTCGATCATCACCCACCCTGGAACAAAATCAATCATCCCAGATTGCGTCAAAGGGGAGACCCTGTCAGGTGAACACAAACATCCAGCCCTTCATCCCATGCGTAAAGAAGCATGTCTACAGCGTGAAGGGGTTACCTGTCTCCATAACACATGTCAATATCAACCTCTTTACCAACTAAGATCACAGAACGAAGATAGACATTCACCAAAGTGTCACGAACAAAATTATGCCGATATTTAATCCTCACCATGCATGCACACGACACAACATGATCTCCAAAAATGTCAACCTCAAATACCCGAGAGCAAGCAGAACAAGGCTCCGAAATGGAAAGCAAAGAGATGCCTATTCGACAGCCCTAAGCATATCATAGCACAGTCTCCACGCTGAGAACTTCACAAATCCATCTGACGCTGTGACAAGGAAAAAGTATTTTCCGCATCTTTCATAATCCAAGCGTAATATATGTTTGTCAATTTTTTCATGAGTTTGGGGGCAGCGACCTCACTAGGATTACTCAAAATATCAGCCCCTACCTTTGTGTTGAAGACACACACATCGTCATCGAAGACATCCAATTGTTGCGACATCAGCATGTTGGAGAAGCTTATTCTGCAGGTCAACAGATTGTAAACGCGAAACTAGAAATGCATAAAAAAGAGCAGCACCCGCAGAATAAACATCAAGGCCTCCAAATATGAGGGTAATATGGCGAGCCTTCATTGTCAATTGTCAAAATCTGACCCATTAGTAGCGATAATACATTTCAAGGTACATCGAAGAGCTTGATTTTTTTTTTTTTTTGGAAGCAAGATAAGGTTTAGGTCGGGTCGGCCGCAGCAGAGGCCCTTCCTAGCGCATCCTTCCGGACGAGAACTCGCAGTTCTGGATCATTCTCACAGCAGATGTCGGCAGGGGAGACATGGGCACTACGCGCAAGGTAGTCAGCCACAGCATTCGATTCCCTGAAAATATGACGAATAGCAACATGAGAAAAGGACAAAATATCAGACAGTATATCCGCTTGTAGCATCTCAATCGACCAGGGACATTTCCAATCCCCTAGTAGTACTTTTATCACCAACAGATTGTCTCCTTCGATCAGAAGTGTGGACAGGTTCAGCGCCTTAGCCCTTGCCAGTCCCATCTTGAGGCCGAGATTTTCGGCATAAATAACCGAGATACTTGTGCAAACAGATCTGCCCGCCGAGACAACTGAACCATCAGAGTCGCGGATGACAAAGCCATAAGACGAGTTACCATTCTAGATCACCGAACCATCAAAATTTAGTTTGTAGCAATTCAATGGTGGTTTGTCCCACTTCCCGGACCGATCCTGTGGCCTGGCCTTAGACGCTTTAGCACGATAAGATTGCTTGAAAATGCCCCCCCGACAGCTGTGTGAGGGTGTCAAAGGACTCGACGGGTCATCATCTAAAAGCTTGGATTGTTCCCAACAGTGAGTGGTAGTGCTGTGAAGCAGTAGAATTTCATTAGCTGTAACCTTTTTCGTGTGATCGAAAACAAGTTGATTCCTAAAGAACCACATGGCCCACCAAGCCGAGGCTAGGTTGGCAAATGAGCGAGACCCAATCGCACATTTTATTGCAGTAAGAGGGAATATGTTACCCATGCCCCTAGCAGAGATATGCCTAGGAATATGGATATTTAAAGCTTTAAGTACAGCAGTAGCCATAGGACAGCGAAGGAGAATGCGATCTCTCGATTCATTTGTATTGTCACAGAAAGCGCAACCAGTAGGTACAGCGATATGCGACCTCTGTAGTCTTGTCTTAGTTGGTAGACCGTCCCTGGAGATTTTCCATAGAAAGTGTCGCACCTTAGGGGGAACATCGAGACCCCAGATCCACGCACAATCGAAATCTGGCAAGCCAGTGTGTGCAGATATGAAGGAGCTGGCGGAGGCGGTTGAGAACCATCCATTTTTACTAGGCCCCCAATACAGACGGTCTGTGATCGGGTTACTCGGTAAGGTTATCCCCAGAATGTGGTTGATATCATCTTGTTTTAGCAAGTTTTGTAAAGCGTCATTTATGAAAGGTTTGTTCCATTGTCTGTTTGTGATGAAATGAGCCACCGGAATGTCCGCCAGTTCAACCGGTATGGGTATCAGTGTTTTGGAACTCAATGGCTTTTCAAAAGCCCAATTATGGGCCCAGAAATCAATAGTTTCCCCATTTCCAACCCGCCATTGAAGACCCGGGAGGAACTGATGCCTGATGGACATCAGGCGGGACCATTGCCAAGAGGTGTTACCTTTTTTGTTATAGCTATAGAGATCGTTCCCTTTCAGGTATTTATGTGAGATGACTCGAACCCAGATGTTGTCCGGTTCCGCAATGATTTTCCAGAGGAGCTTCATTTGAAGCGCTATGTTCATAGATTCTGCCTTATGAATCCCCAAACCACCTTTCATCGTGTCTGAGCAGATTTTGTCCCAGCTGATGAGCGGCGTAGCTTTAGCTGTTTTGTTCCAAAAGAATTGTCTATACACTTTGTCAAGTTCGTGAAGAATGTGAGAGGGTAGCAAGAAAGCTTGCATGAGAAAAATCGGTTTGGCACTCAGATTTGCTTTGATAAGCACCCGCCGCCCTTCAGCAGAAAGATTGGAGGTTTTCCATTTTGTGAGCTGGTTTTTGGTCTTGAGGACCACATCAGCGAAGGTATCCCTATTGGTCCTACCGTTAACTATAGGGCAGCCCAAATATTTGTCAAAATTGTTAGCTTGGGGAATACCAAGTACGACAATAGTCGAAGCTATTGCGGCAGCTGTTGTGTTTGGAGAGGCTTGGAAGCTTGATTTATGCAGATTAACCTTTTGTCCTGAAATAAGACAGTATCTGTCTAAGATAGTCATTACAGAAGTACATGCCGATTGGGATGCTTTACAGAAAATGAGAATATCATCAGCGAATTCTAGAAAGGGGATCTTGATACCCGGATGACCAAAAGAAATACCTAGGTCCTTACTAGCAAGCCCTTGGTTGTGTAGTGTACGTGCTAGTACCTCAGAGGCTAGGATAAAGAGAAAGGGGGAGAGTGGGTCTCCTTGTCTTAAGCCTCTAGTGGGGTGAAAAACCGTGGTTGGTTCATCATTTACGAGGACCGAGTAGGATACTGTAGAAACACATTCTTTTATTTTGTTAATAAAAGGATCACTGAACCCGTATTTGGCTAGAACTTTGAACAGAAACGGCCATTCGATGCGATCGTATGCCTTTTCCATGTCAAGCTTAAGGGCAACCATGCCCGTTTTGCCTTTCTTCAATCTGAACGAATGCAAAGCTTCATGCGCAATCAGGATATTGTCCTGAATAGCTCTCCCTTTTGTGAAGGCCCCTTGTAGGGGGTGTATCAGCTTGTCGAAAATTTTCGTTAAACGTGCGGATATGACTTTCGCAATGATTTTATAGATAGTAGAGTATAAGCTGATCGGTCTGTAGTGGTTTACTGCAGTCGGCACATCACATTTGGGTAACAGCGTGATAAAGGTATGGTTCGTTTGACGTAGTAACCTACCACTGGTAAAGAAGGCCTTAATTGCCTTCGTTACAGATGGGCCCACAGTGGGCCAGAACTTTTGGTAGAAACCGGCTGGGAAGCCATCAGGACCCGGTGCCTTGTCTGGGCTCATTGCAAAAATGGCCGCTTTTATCTCATTGTTTGTGACAGGTGCAGATAGCAAGTCATTGTCAGCCTGAGTTACTATTGTTGGGATTACCGATAGGTCTGTAGATAAATCCGGATCAGAAATCGAGGAAGCTCTGAACTGAGCCTTGAAATCGCGAACAAATTCTTATTGGATCGTGTGGAAATCAGTTGTGGGGTGACCACCCGGCAGAAGGATGGATTTGATTATTTTCCGGCCTCTCTTTGCCGTAGCGATTTTGTGAAAATAGCCTGTGTTTGAGTCATTTAGTTTTGTATGTTTTACTTTAGCCCGCTGGCTCCAGTAGCGACGGTGAAAGTCGAGCATACGTTCCCTTTTGTTAAGTAGTTGTTTGAGGGTTTGGACATCCCGATAGTTGTAATTTGAGATAAGAGTCGTCTGTAAACTGAGGAGCTTTTGATCCGTTACAAGGATTTGGTTGTGAATGTTGCGAACCGTATTCTTATGCCAAGTTTTGGAAAGTCTTTTAAGAACTTTTGTTTTTTGAAGCAATTTAAACATCAGGGAACCTTGTGGGTTTGCCCTCCAAGCCTGTGAGACTAAGTTCCTGTAATCAGCCCTAGAAGCCCAAGCCAAATCGAATTTAAAAGGTCTATTTTTAGGCTGAATGTTGTGTCGAAAATCTGTGGAGATCGGAGCATGATCAGATCTAGTAAACGGATGTATCTGAGTACGCAGTGAATCGAAAATAGTAAGCATGTCCGTGTGGATTAGTAGACGGTCAAGTTTTTCCAGGCAAACGACCACATCATTCGATTTCCTTTGCCAAGTAAACTGACCCCCACTAGTAGGTACCTCTAGTAACGAAAGGTTGTTCTTGAAGTCTAGTAATCGCGTGAAGCGGGCGTTTGAAGGGTAGGCTCCTCCAAGTTTTTCTGCTGGGGTGGCTATTTCATTAAGGTCTCCCATAATACAGAATGGAATAACAAGTGACTGGATGTAAAGGGAGATTGTATCCCAAAAGGATGATTTACGCCTCTCATCAGGAGGGGCATAGACCACCAGAAATGCAAAGGAGCGCTTTGTAGCATAGTCCGAGTAGTTGAAATGAATGAACCGATGCTGAACCGAAATAAGCTCGATGGAACCTTGAGCAGCAGAGAAATCTTTCCAAAGGAGACAGATTCCCCCTGAAAAGCCAATGGCTGGATCAAAAGCTATATTCGTGAAGCCATACTTACGCAGTATGCTATCAGAAGGAACCTTGTCAGTCTTAGTTTCTAGAAGAGCTATCACGTTTATATTATTATTTTGACAGAAAATATCCACATTTGTCCAGAAGTTACGGCTCCGGATGCCGCAGGAATTCCATGTACAGTTATTCATAAAAACCTTATTGGGCGAACAATTTGTACTAAACTAGGAGTGACTGGTTCAGTCTTAAAACAAGAAACCATAAGTGAGATGGTTCGAAAGCAGGAAACGCGTTGTTTCAGTCCATTTGTGGTTCTATAAACTGAGAATGAGGAATCTGTGTAAGGGA
Organism: Persicaria maculosa; assembly: GCA_963922045.1. Classification (NCBI taxonomy): domain Eukaryota; kingdom Viridiplantae; phylum Streptophyta; class Magnoliopsida; order Caryophyllales; family Polygonaceae; genus Persicaria; species Persicaria maculosa. Next base: position 23,129,146 of record OY998254.1, read on the forward strand.
CTTCTCGACTAGTGAAACTATGTTTAACGGTAACAAATTTAATTTTAAACATCCCGTTGGGTAATGGTTTGTCGATCCGCGAGGGCTCATAGGTCATGATTGGAGCCAGAAGGTCCCAAGCGACCCAAATCGATGGGTTGTGTAAAGCGAGATATGGTTTCCCCGTAGGTGTTGTACTAACTGAGTTTGTATTGAGTCCAAAGACGTCGACTAGGAGGTTAAATATCTTTAGGATTGTTCTCCGATTTACTTTAAGATAAGCTTGTTTTGTTAAGAACAAATTCCGGAATTTGAATAACAGGGGGTTATGAAAATCCAGGCAATATGAGCTAACCAAACTGACAACAAAATAAACGCCAATTTGCAGTGTGTATGTTGTTACAAAACCGGGTGTATTAAGGAACCCATTAATTTGACTGTTAAGTAATCTTTGTGTGGTGAAAAGGTCCTGTAAGGACAACGAAATGAACGAGCCCGGTCTGGACGATACACTGCGTAGCTGAACAGCACATGAAGTCGGAAAGATATGAATACAATTAAGTAAAGAATGAAGAGCAAACCATAGAAGAGTAATGTCCATAGGGAGACAACACTTGTGGAGTAAAAGGATTACAAGGTATCCCAAGCCACACCCGCGGTTTACACGAAACTGAAAGCAAGCAAAGACAAACCCCATATAGAGAAAACCAAGATAAGGCCATTTGCGACGCTGACAGAGCAGTGAGGCCGACAGCAATCTCAGCCAAGCCGCTCCATAGCAGCACAAGGGAGGCCGAGACCAGGCGAGCAGCTGAAGCTGAGCCAACCGGAAGCACCTGCCCAAAGGCCCAAGCCAGCAGCAGTAACCACCAGCACAACCGAGGGAATCCTCAACCAGCCAGCATCCAACGACGAGATGGTCGCTCCAGGGAACATTCGGTAGCAGAGGGTTAACCATGCCAACATCACAGCAGAAAAACCAATCAAAGAGCAAGTGATCGATTGAAAGAAAGAGGTAAAGGACCGAGTAATCATGATAGACAAGAAAACCAGATCGAAGATATAAATTGAAAGGCAGATCCCCAAGATCAATTGAGGAAAAACCAGTAAGCAAGACAAGTATAAGGCAACCTGGAAACATGGAGCTGCAAGAGAGAAAGAGACTCACCTTGCAACACACACCAAGTCTAGGCGATCTGCTAGTAGAGGCAAAAGGATGAAGGGCAGTAACCCAAGCAATGCTCAGACAAACACCACGTCCGGGGTACCTGAGGGATAAGAACATGGAGCAAGTAGCCCGAACACAACCAAGAGAAAGCATACAATGAAGCGGTTGCATAAAAGGATCAAAAACTAGTAAGTAGCACAAGCAACAAGGAGAAACAAGAGGATAATAAGCACCAAAAGCAACCCCAATCGCATAAAACAAGCCTAGCAGGCAACAAAGAGCATAATAGAGAATTAGACTCCCACCAAGGGAGATCAAAAACAGAAGCTGGGCAAACACAATCCCACTCCTACCCCATTTACCAAGCCAAACCCAAACCAAGACCACCTGGCCGAAAACGCAAGACAACGAAACAAACGATAAAACATTGGGGTTGTAAAACATAAGGAAACTAGTTTTTAGACTTCTTCAGAAGCGATGAGGCCGAGTCTTCCGGCAGCTTGTCTTCACGGCGCTTGCCGACATCCAACGAGGACGATGGAGAGCTGATCCCAAGCTTGCCAAGGCGGCGGCTGACAGAACGAGCAGACGAGGACGAGCCAAGCGACTGGTAGGAATCTTCCGAAGAAGCATTGATCTGTCCGGGCTCAGCAAAGGCAGCCACCACCGGCTCCTTGGGATCGACTTCCATGGCCTGAACAGGGAGTGTAGTGGTAGCACCAGGAGAAGGGTAGGCCGCCGGAGTCGACTCACACCAACCCAAAGCCTCATCATTAGAAGCGGGGAGCATCCCATCAGATTTCGCAGCCAACTCTTCGGTCTGAACGACCGCCTCAGCAGTCATCGGGTTGTCCTTAAGAGGAGAGGCGGGACTAGCAGAAGAAACGAATTGATAATGCATATTTTAGATAGGCATTATAGACATATTTAGTTTAGTTAGGTTGCATTTCTTTCATACTTTGTTGCTAAATTGCATCTTGTGATTATTTTAGAAGAGTTCGGATTCTGCGCAATTTTGTGTTTATCTCGCAGATTGAATCGGAACACATTTGGGAGATGCAATATCTCGAAGAGAAACACGAGAAACATGGGAAGGAACAAGGAAGGAAAGATGCAAGACAAGAGGAGAAACCCGCAAAGGATTACAAGAAGTCACGGCAAAACGTTATGCCGCGGGCGCCGCAACCTTGTGGCGGGCGCAGCAAAGGCCGCTGCAGCGGGGATCACGGACCTTCAGTGTGCGGCGGGCGCAGCAACCTTGCGGCGCCCGCAGCACTGGCCGACAGCGAGAAACGCTGCGTTTTGTTTAATTAAAAACCCTAGAACTTGTTTGTCCATTGGGTGGCCGACTTGGGGATGTTTGATAAGGCCACTTTTATGTTATTTTCATCACTTCTATTCTATTCTTTTTCCAATTAGACACTTGAGAGATTTTGAGCGATGTCTTCCATGAGGAACTAAACTCATCTATTCTGCCTGCAATTTGAAGCTTTATTCGGATTGATTGTGAGTTTCTAATTCTCGTTCCTTGTTTCCTATATTTGAATGTTTCAACTTCTTTGTGCTTGATTGATTATTGTTGTTCTATCTTGTCTGGCCAACTTGTTAGATCAATTCAATCGCTAAGGTTTTGTAGATTCCTGGTTGTGAACCTTAACCTAAGTGGCAAACTTGTTCCTTTAGGGCTGGTTGAACTAATTGAATGAGTAGGAAGTTGAATGTGTTGTTAAATCCTTTTTTAGGGACTGCAAATACCTTGGCTAATCTTTGAACTTAAAGCTATCAATTGGGTTAAATCCTTCTTTAGGGACTGTTCGATTGATAAGGGTTGCTAGGACTGGTTGGACTAGTAACTATATTAGGTCGGGACAAGGGCATTCATAGGAAACATAATAGGATGAGAAGAAGTTACAAGGATCGCTTCAATCCAATAAAGTGGAAAATTGTAGGACTTGCTTCTCCTAAATTGTCTAAAACAAATTCCTTTACTTTGCTTTCTTTACTTCGCTTTGATAAAAGGCGAAACTTTCACATCAAAAACCCCTCTTTGGTTACTTAATTGGCATCTAAATCACACTTGAATAGTAATTTCCCTGTGGGATCGACCTCTTGCTTATTGCTATACTAGTTATAGGTTTGAGTTTACTTTGACGGGATCAACGACAGGTTTTACCTCCGTCAAATTTGGCGCCGTTGCCGGGGAATTTTTATTAATTCTTGTGTGTTTTTGGTGTTGATTTTGGTGTGGACCGTCTTATAGGGTCCATACCTGTGCTACTAATTCTTCTCTGTAGAAAGCATTGCAGAGATGGCGAACAACGCAAATCGTACTCTAAAGGAGCTTACTGCTCCTGATCTGGCACAACAACCCTTAGCAATCCAATTCCCTGCGCTGGGGGAAGGAGTCAACTTTGAGCTTAAGTCTGAGGTAATTCATCTTCTACCCAAGTTCCATGGGTTGAGCGGGGAGGACCCCCACAAGCATCTGTCTGAGTTCCATACTGTGGTAGTTGGGATGAAACCTGAGAACGTCACTGCAGAGCAAATCAAACTGAGAGCTTTTCCCTTCTCTTTGAAGGATGATGCGAATGAGTGGTTCTTCTATCTACCACCTGGATCTATTACTACTTGGGCTGAGATGAAGAGAGTCTTCCTAGAGATGTACTTCCCTGCAACAAAGCTAAATGCCTTGAAAAGGTCAATCAGCAGCATTGAGCAGTACGCGACGGAATCTATTCATGAGTACTTTGAGCGTTTCAAGAAACTCTGCGCTAGCTGCCCATGCCATGGGTACTCTCAGAAGGATCTGGTTCTCTTCTTGTTCAATGGGCTTACTGATGGAGAGCGCAAAACGGTGAATTCCTGTTGTGGGGGGAACATGCTGAATAAGACGCCTGCTGCAGCTTGGGAAGTGTTTAAGGAGCTCTCTGAGGGCTCTAGGCAGTTCAACAAGAGCACTCGCGCTAGAGGTGTACTTGCTATTGATGCCCCAGTGGCTGCATTACAGAATGATATGGCGGAGATGAAAGAGATGCTCAAGAAGCTGGTAGTTGACAGAGCATCTCAGCAGTTGAAAGCATGTGAATCCTACAGCGATCCATCCTACCCTATGGATATGTACTCAACTTTGCAAGATCCTAGTGTTGAGTTGAATGCAATTGGGAATTTTGCTCCACAAAGGCCTAGGCAAGGCAACTTTGGTAATCCTGGGTACTTCAACAATAATAACTACAATGGAGGCTATCAGCAGGGTAATGGTTATGGCAACTACCAAGAACCTTTCTATCAGCAAGGGGGGCAACAGGCAAGGCCCCACCAACAATTTGAACCTCGACAGGGAGGCCAGCCACACTCCAATGAGGCTATTGAGGATCCAATACAGAAATTGTCGCGGTTGGTCTTGAAGGTTGAGAAACAACAATCAGACCGGATCACAAATTTGGAGAATCAACTGAGTCAGCTCATTCAGGTCTTAAGTACGAAGGAGGCAAACGATTCAAGGAAGCTTCCATCGCAAACGGTTGAGAATCCTAAGGAGAATGTTAGTGCAATAACGCTTAGGAGTGGCAAGGAACTGGTTGTCACACCTCAAAAGGACGATGAGGAGATAATGGACGAGGAGATAGAGATTGTTGAAGACAGAAACGGCCAAACCAGCGTGCGACGGGCGCAGCAACCTTGCGGCGCCCGCAGCACCCCTGCGGCGCCCGCCGCCAGGGGCGGTATTCATGCGGCGCCCGCCGCAGGCGATCCCACCGCCAACTCCGATCTTGGTACGTTCTCCTCCCCTCTTTCTTCTTCTCTCCCTCTTTCTCCTCCTTCTTCTTCTCCCCCTTCTTCTCCTTTACCTATGGAGACTCCAAAGCCGGTCCCACCATTTCCGGAAGCTCTGAAGGATACAAGAAGGTATGAGAATGATAAGGAGATTTTTGAGACGTTCAGCAAGTGCGAGGTAAATATTCCTTTACTCAAATTGATTAAGAGCATTCCTAGATATGCTAAATTTTTGAAGGAATTGTGCACCATCAAGAAGAAGCAAAGATTGAAAAAGAAGGAAAAGGTAAGCTTGAATGAAAATGTCTCTGCTATGTTGCAAAGGAAATTGCCTGAAAAATGTGGAGATCCAGGTATGTTTACAATTCCATGTGCAATTGGGAATACTAGATTCAAACAAGCCATGCTAGATCTAGGAGCCTCAATTAATGTTATTTCCTATAACATGTACATGTCTTTGGGTTTGGGTGCTCTGACGGAGACTGGGGTTACAGTGCAACTTGCTGATCGATCACAAATCAGGCCGAGAGGCGTTGTTGAAGATGTTTTGGTTATGGTGGATGATTTGTTTTTCCCTGTTGATTTCTTTGTTTTAGATATGGAGCAGGGAGCCCCTGAAACACCCATTATACTAGGAAGACCATTCCTGAAAACTGCGAAAACGAAAATTGATTGTTGTGAGGGTCTATTGACTATGGAGTTTGATGGAAGAAAGATAGAATTCTCTCTCTTTAATCATGCTAAGCTTTCTCCTGAAAATTTTTTAGATATGCCTATTTCTGACAATATTGACCGCACCAATAATTTTCGTGATTTGTTAGAGACACCTAAGGAACATAGTTTATGGAAATTTGACCCTCCTAACAAACTGAAACCTTTTGTGATTCCAGGACAACCCCCAGGCATAGCTCAAGGAGAGAAGCTGAGGGTCATGGATGACAGCTTGGACAGAAAGCTACACCTTTCAAGGGTGCCCGCATTTGTCAATGAGATGACTGGTGTTGGTGACCCTGGTGGAGGAACCTAGGCCAATCAAGGGCCAGTACGTCGAGCCAAAGACGTGAAACAAAGGCGCTTCTCGGGAGGCAACCCGAGGTAAGTTTTTCTTTCTTTTTCCTTTTTCTTTTCCTTCACCCTGAGTATATTTGGTTTACTTTTGTTGTCTTTATTGTTTCATTGAGGACAATGAAAACTTTAAGTGTGGGGGAGAGGAATTTTATATATAGATGCATATAGGAGATCATATTTCAATTTATGCATCATGTTTTTGTTTTATTAATTTTTGTTTATTTTCGTATTAAAAAAAATCGGAAAAAAAAAACCAAAAATAGAGCATGCATTGCATACATATGTGTTATTCAAATACCCATCTGGCTTAGTTTGTCCTCTATTTTAAATTTCAAGCATGACTCATAAAAATCCCATGGAGTTCTGGATGTTTTGATTATTGTCTTTATTTGATTTTTGTGGAACATGAGCTAGCAAATATAATTGAGCATGTATGATTGAGCTAAAGTATGATTGAAGTCCTAACAACATGACCTTGTGAGAATGTTTGGCCTTATTTGAATTCTTTTGCTCAATTGTGTGAATTACTCGCCTAGTGTTGCTACCTCTTGGCATTGACTACAGTATCTATTTTTTTAAGACCGATGCACATGTTTGATTGCTTGCGGAGTTTATGTTTATATTTTGAGTCTTTTTGTTTAAATTTATGCATACTTAATGAATAAGGTGGCAATGGTTGATGTACTGAGTAACCGGGTCTACGCATGACACCCATGGGTATGATTCGCGCAAAAAGGTGTTGAAAACTATCCACTAGGAAAGAAGCTTGATCATTGAGTAACCAGGTTCATTCATGACACCCATGTTTGCAACTTGCGTCAAAAGATGTTCAAGTGGACTTCATATTAGTAGGTTGAGGTGTTGATAGACCGGGGCCATTCATGACACCCATGTTTGCGCTTTGCGTAAGGAAAGCACCAAGACAAGAAAAAGAAAAAAAAAAGAGAAAAGAAAACCAAAGAAAAAGAAAAAAAAAGTGTTGCATTTTATTTTCTTTATTGTGTCCCGCAAGTAATGACATTTCGGTAGAGAATTGGTGATATGGTGGTCAATGTCTATGAGCTTAGTGCATGATTGGTTTGAGTTGAGAGTTGTACTTAAAAGCCTAAACACATGAGTGAAACACATATTTCTGGTGAGGTTGGATGATGTCTACTTCTAAGCTTTGATCACTGGAATACATGCTATGACGTTTGTTTGCTTGGTTTATGTTTTCACCTGCTATGATGTTGCTTTTTGATAATGTTGAAACTTGAAGGGATTTCCTGTGGGATGCATTGATTTATGTTCATTCTATCATTGCTTGAGGACAAGCAAAGGTTAAGTGTGGGGGAATTTGATAATGCATATTTTAGATAGGCATTATAGACATATTTAGTTTAGTTAGGTTGCATTTCTTTCATACTTTGTTGCTAAATTGCATCTTGTGATTATTTTAGAAGAGTTCGGATTCTGCGCAATTTTGTGTTTATCTCGCAGATTGAATCGGAACACATTTGGGAGATGCAATATCTCGAAGAGGAACACGAGAAACATGGGAAGGAACAAGGAAGGAAAGATGCAAGACAAGAGGAGAAACCCGTAAAGGATTACAAGAAGTCACGGCAAAACGTTATGCCGCGGGCGCCGCAACCTTGTGGCGTGCGCAGCAAAGGCCGCTGCAGCGGGGATCACGGACCTTCAGTGTGCGGCGGGCGCAGCAACCTTGCGGCGCCCGCAGCACTGGCCGACAGCGAGAAACGCTGCGTTTTGTTTAATTAAAAACCCTAGAACTTGTTTGTCCATTGGGTGGCCGACTTGGGGATGTTTGATAAGGCCACTTTTATGTTATTTTCATCACTTCTATTCTATTCTTTTTCCAATTAGACACTTGAGAGATTTTGAGCGATGTCTTCCATGAGGAACTAAACTCATCTATTCTGCCTGCAATTTGAAGCTTTATTCGGATTGATTGTGAGTTTCTAATTCTCGTTCCTTGTTTCCTATATTTGAATGTTTCAACTTCTTTGTGCTTGGTTGATTATTGTTTTGTTCTATCTTGTCTGGCCAACTTGTTAGATCAATTCAATCGCTAAGGTTTTGTAGATTCCTGGTTGTGAACCTTAACCTAAGTGGCAAACTTGTTCCTTTAGGGCTGGTTGAACTAATTGAATGAGTAGGAAGTTGAATGTGTTGTTAAATCCTTTTTTAGGGACTGCAAATACCTTGGCTAATCTCTGAACTTAAAGCTATCAATTGGGTTAAATCCTTCTTTAGGGACTGTTCGATTGATAAGGGTTGCTAGGACTGGTTGGACTAGTAACTATATTAGGTCGGGACAAGGGCATTCATAGGAAACGTAATAGGACGAGAAGAAGTTACAAGGATCGCTTCAATCCAATAAAGTGGAAAATTGTAGGTGGACTTGCTTCTCCTAAATTGTCTAAAACAAATTCCTTTACTTTGCTTTCTTTACTTCGCTTTGATAAAAGGCGAAACTTTCACATCAAAACCCCCTCTTTGGTTACTTAATTGGCATCTAAATCACACTTGAATAGTAATTTTCCTGTGGGATCGACCTCTTGCTTATTGCTATACTAGTTATAGGTTTGAGTTTACTTTGACGGGATCAACGACAGGTTTTACCTCCGTCACGAATTCAACTACAATACCCTTTATGCCCGCCATGTAAGGCTTAATACTAGCCTTAGCCGAACCCTTGCCTTTCTTCGGACCAACCTTAGTCCAATCCAGATCATCAGTAGACCCAACGCCCTCCTCCGGACCCGAGATGCAAACTCTGCTAACAGTAGGCTTAGGCTTGGAAATGCGATCAGGGCAGTCATCATAGACGTGGCTGAACAAGCCACAAAAGCCGAAACCTTTAGGAAAATCCTCGTAGTACACCCTCAGAGGCATGAGCTTGTCATCATCATCTGGGATGGCGATCTCCCCTATAATCTTGTCAAGAGCAACATTGAGACAGAATCTAGTGAAATCAACCCGAATTTTCAGATAGGAGAGCTTATCAAACCGGATAAGAGATCCAACTTTGAAGCGATTGAGAATCACATTCATAGCCTCTTTAGAGATAAATTCCACAGGTAATTTAGGGATCCTAGCCCACAGATCAACATGGGTAACACCAGCAGTAGAAGGATCAAAATCAGGGAACCATTTAAGCAGAACAAACAGCTGACCATTGTAATGATAGGGGCGATCATCCCAAACCCTCTTGAGATCAGTCAGGTGAACAAAACGAGCTTCGAACCACCCAAAAGTGCGATCGACAATTTCGATCGGACCCACGCAGTTCCTCCACTCACTACGGATCTTCAGCTTGAGATCATTAAGACAGAAAAACCCCCATAGATAGTACCAAATAAAATCTTTTGATTAGCAAGAAGGACAGCCTTACGCATTTCAACCAGTTTGTTGAGATAGTCTGAACCATCATCAGGCTCCATAGAACCTTCATGTGCCGCATCAGCCTGCACTCCTTTGCCCTTTTCCGAAGCCGAGAATCTCGACACCGGAGGGCGGCCGCCGGAGGCCGACGCCGGAGCAGCAAGCGGGGCGTTAGTGGTGGTGTCTGCAGGCGCCATAGCCGGCGATTGGGTTTCTTTGAGAGCATCCATGAAGGATTTAGAGGCCATAAGAGCACACACACAGAGAGGGAGCAGAAGCAATTGAAATTGGGATTTGGAAGAGCGATCGGTATTGATAAAAGGGGACGCGTAATCCCAAGAGCATACTGTAGTATGATATATATAGTGGTGGTGCTGGTGAGAAACAGATGGAAGAAGACTTACAGTGGAAGAGAAGCCGGAATCCAGTGACAAGACTGCCCAATCGAGTGCGGATGTGAACAGCCAGCCACGCCAACGGCGGAAGCAACGTCTACGCCCCGGGCACCGCAGGACCCTCCCACCCCTCATAAATGCGAAGCCAGAGAGTATGATGACCATCCAGGTGGAAAGAAACCGCCCAACGACGGTCGAATCAGGTATCGCCACCTCTTCCAAATTAAATTTGACCTGTTTTCCCTATTAAAAAAAAGGTTGGTTGATTCAATTAAGCAATCTTTGGTTTCTTTATTTCTTTATAGTGTGCCTATTAAGTGCTTTATTTTGTTGGACCATGATTATCAAATAACTTGTTAATTTATAACACTCATATATTTCCTTTTTCTAGCACCTCAACTTTGCCATCTTAGTTTTATAAAGATATCTAAGAATTCGTTTTCATTTTTATTAAAAGTCTCTTCTACTTTATTTTCTCTTCCTCAACAACTTTATATCCAATATATATTTTAAGTTTGTGCATTATAATTAGGGAAATTCTGTTTGATATCCCTAAGTTTTTTATAATTTCGATTGGTATCGCACACTTCTTTTATTCTAATAGTACCGCTAAATTTTGTTAAAAGTTTAACTCAGGATCAAAACTCATATTTTCTCTTTTTTATTGAATAAAATCATCCTTTATTTTTCCTTTTTTCACAAAAAAAATATTTACTTTTAACATTGAACAAAAGTACCTATTATTTAACTGAATTCAATACAAAATTGATAAAACCACCTTTATTTTTAAAATTTAACAAAATCACATATTATTTCCAAAATTGTTGTCACAAAACCGTTTGTAAAATTTGTACGACATATATTTAAAATTGTACGAAAGATATATTATTTTTCATACCTTGCAATGTTTATCTGCAATGTTTGAAAAATATTGAAATTTTTTGACAAAATATGAAAAATATACGGATCTTTGCAGAATATTATTAAAAATAATGGTTGATTTTCTTCTAAAATTTTTGCAAACAATGGGTATTTTTTGCTATTATTTTTTGGAAATAATGTGCGATTTTGTTAAATTTTAAATATAAAGGTGGTTTGTCACTTTTGTGTAATTTAGTAAAATAATAGGTAGTTATGTTCAATGTTCAAAGTAAAGGTTTTTTTTTTTTAAAAAAAAAAAGAAAAATAAAGGGTGATTTTATTCATTTAAAAGGAGTAAATATGATTTTTGGACATGGCGGAACTTTTGACAAAACTCAGATGTATAATCGAGACAAAAAAAAAGGTGTGGGACCCCAACCGAAATTGTCAAAAACTTAACCAAACGAAATTTCCCTTATAATTATCTTTTTAAAATCAAACTTAATGAAATTATTTTCATTTTTTTAAAAATCTAAATTATTATTGTTTTTTAAAATGTTAATCATTCGGGAATTAAATATTAACTTTTTATATCAATATACATGGTCCAATTGGAGCGGGTGATGGTTAATGTTAATATATTTTTGAAGTATGAATAGTCTTTACATTTTCTTTTGTGATGCAATTAATCTTATAATATAATCAATTTTGATAGTTTTTTATATAAAAAAATAATATTGCATATATGAACAACAACAGCAATTCCAGTAACAACAACAACAACCCAGTTAATCCCGTTGTGAAGCGGGGTCTGAAGAGAGTGTTTCAGATAGACCCAGGACAATAGAACAATAGAACCACATATTAATAGGACTCAGAGAAGGGAGAAGAGACATCAAGGAATAAGAAAAGGGAAGGCGCAGAGAAAGAACATGAAAGTAAACAAAGGCACGAGGACACAGCTCAAATCAAGACCATAACATATGACACTAAACATCAGCAGCTCGAATGCTCCTTCTCCGGTGGTCTCTGTCCGAAGCCATATCCTCCGATAGGTTCAGCAGATTGAGATCATATCTGATAACCTCCAACCAGCTCTTCTTAGGTCTACCTCTCCCCCTACGGATTTCTCCCAAATTCAGGATTTCACACCTACGAACCGGAGCTGAAGCAGGTCTCCTACTGACGTGCCCAAACCAACGTAATTTGGACTCTCGCAATTTGTCCACAATACTCGCAACTCTAACCTCTCTCCTAATGTCAACATTTCAGATTCTGTTGAGTCTCGTGTGCCCAGTCATCCATCTCAGCATTCTCATCTCTGCAACTGACAACTTCTGTTCTTGAGCTTTAGTAATATGCCAGCACTCAGAGCCGTACAACAAGGTCGATCTAACCACCGCCTTATAAAATTTTCCTTTCAGTTTAGCTGGAACATTTTTGTCACAAAGCACCCCCGATGCTCTTCTTCATCTTAGCCACCCGGACTAAACTAAATGCTCGATATCTCTATCAATACCCCCATCACTTTGAACATACGAGCCCAAGTACTTGAAATACTCCTTCCTGGGGACAGTAAACTCCCCCAATGCAACTGCGGATCCCTAATCATACCCCTCTCCAAAACTAAACTGAACATACTCGGTCTTGGTCCTACTCAATCTGAGACCTTTAGGCTCTAGCACCAACCTCCATTTTTCAAGCATGTGTGCCAAACCTGCTATTGAGTTGTCCACAAGCACAATGTCATCTGCAAACAGCATACACCAAGAGACCTCTTCTTGGAGTGGGGCAGAAAGACAATCCATGACAAGAGTGAATAGAAACGGATTGAGAGCTGAACCCTGATGAAGCCCCACCTGAACTTGGAAGTACTCAGAATCTTCACTCAGCGTTCTAACACTAGTCAAGGAACCCTCATACATATCTCTGATAGCTCTGATATACGTCTCATGCACTCCTTTCTCAACCAGACAACTCCAAAGCAAATCTCTCAAAACTTTGTATTAAGCCTTTTCTATATCGATGAATGCCATATGCAAATCCTTTTTCCTATCTTTGTGCATCTCGATCAAACGCCTGAGTAAGTGGATAGCTTCTATAGCAGATCTACCAGGTATGAAGCTAAATTGGTTCTTAGACACCTACACCAACTTCATAAGTTTTACCTCTTTCCCATAATTTCATCGCGTGACTCAATAGCTTAATTCCTCTGTAGTTGCTCCAGCACTGGACATCGCCCTTGTTCTTGTAGACCGGAACCAATTTATTAAGTCTCCATTCCGCTGGCATTTTACTTGAACTTAGGATGGCATTGAAAAGCGAAGTTAGCCAAATTAAACCTTTAGCCCCTAACCATTTCCAAACTTCCCTTGGGATATCATCCGAACCAGAAGCTCTGTTGTTCTTCGACCTGCATACAACTCCTTTAACCTTCTCAATAGTGATGCGATGGTGGAAGCCAAAGTCAATACGATCTGCGAACCCGAGACTCTGCTCGGAGGGGAGGAAATCCTCATTAAGTAATTATGAGAAGTATCTCTACCATCTCTCCTTAATCTGCTGATCTTCAACCAACACTTGAGCACTCTTATCTTTGATACATCTGACGTTGTCTATATCTCTGCTCAATCTCTCTCTCTGGCGAGCCAAACGGTAGAGAGCCTGCTCCCCTCCCTTCTGATCTAAGGCCTTGTAAAAACATCAAAGGCCTTATCTTTAGCCTTAGCTACTGCTCGCTTGGCCTCCCTCTTTGCCACATTGTACTTGAACCTAAGCTCAACGTTGTCTTCTCCAAGACCTCAGTGCAGCCACCTGCGAAACGCTACCTGCTTCTCTTTCGTCTTTGCCTTCACTTCCTCACTCCACCAATCTGGGCCCTTGACCACCTTTAGACACCCCCAAAACCTCCCGACCAACTCTGCGAATACAACCAGCCAAACAACTCCACATCGTGTCTGCATTACCCTATAATTCACTAATCCCCTCCTGTTCAGCAGCCTGCCACACCTTCTCTTTGAAAACAGGCCCAGTAGATTCTGAGAGACGCCACCACCTGATTTTCGTGGACAGATTATGCTTTTTTCTTACGAGTTCGACCATGCACCACAAGGTCCAAGACCAGAAGATGGTGTCGCGTGGAGAGACCACCAAAGAGGATCACTTTACAATCTCTACAGCTCCGTCGGTCTTCCTTTCTCACAAAAAAAAAAGTCAATCTGCGATCTTCCGACTGAGCTATCGAAAGTAACCAAGTGTTCATCTCTCTTATGGAACAACGAATTACAAATGACACTACCGAACGCAACAGAGAACTCCAATAATGCAGTCCCGCCATCATTTCTAACTCCGAAGCCAAAACCTCCATGAGCTTCCTCAAACCCGCCATTACCCTTGCCAACGTGCGCGTTGAAATCTCCCCCAATCACATACTGATCCGATCCGACACTGGGATGGTCCCGACCAACGCATCCAAGACCTCCCAAAATTCTCTCTTCTCCTCTACACCCCGGCCTACTTGGGGTGCGTAAGCACTAATCACATGCAGAAAAGAGCCTTCCAACACCAACTTGATAGCCATCAGTCTGTCACTCACCCGGTCCACGCGCACCACCCTGTCTTTCCAACGCTCACTGACCAAAATACCAACCCTGTTCCTCTTCTTGTCAAGCCCTGAGTACCACAACTTCCACCCATCAATATGTCGGGCCTTACTTCCCACCCACTTTGTTTCCTGCACACATGCGATGTCTACTCTACGGTCCTCCAGAATCCTCACCAACTCGAACGAATTACCCGTCAGAGTTCCCACATTCCACGAACCTAACCGCGAAGAAGACATCAAAGGCCTAGAGCTCCCTAGATGAGCCACCCCTTTACTAGGACCAGAGGCCACCCGACGAGCCATTCGGGCAATAAACGACCAGAACCAATCAAGAGATACCGACACACACCGATAGTAAAACGAGAAGAATATAGGGGAAGCAACAAAGTAATCGAAATATATCCCGCTAAAAGCAAGGTTCGTGGTTGAGTTATACAGATCCTTTTGTTGTCTAAGTCGAGAAGGTTTTTATGAGGGGCCCATGATAATTATTAAAAATAACATACAAACAAATAAATAAATAGATATATGATAAAGAAAGAGCGAGAAAGAAGGAAGCAAGGTACATGATATGTCTCCAAATACTCTGACACCACTCGTAGGCATAGCTAGCCATGCATTGGCGGATAAAAGAGTGTAAATTCATAATTTGTTATGAATTTTTTTTTTTTTGACAATTTTTTACTAATTTTAGGAATAAAAGAGTGTAAATGAGTAATGAATCACAAAGATATATAGATTATCTTAGCTGGGAAGGAAGGGTTGTCAATATCTTGAGTTCATGAGTTCAAACCCTATTAGCTTCACTTTTTCTTAATTTTTATTTCTCTTAGTTATTTTTCTAATAAAAAACACCTAATTAAATATAAATTTAAGTTTTTCTCCAATATATTTAAACAAAAACATTCTTTTCGATCTATCTATACATATAAAAAAATTCTCATTTGTTTTGGTATTTTTATTTTTTAAAAAAAATTCTGTTGAAAAAGGACCATTTGAATCATAAATTTAAGGTTTTTTCTAATATATTTAAACAAAAATTTAATTTTTCATACATACATGCAAAAAAACAAAATATCTCAAAAAAAATTTAGCCCTCCCCCCTCCCTTTTTTTTTTTCTGGATCTGCCACTATAGCTAGCCCTCCTCGACGTGAATAACACTACTACATTGTATCCTATCACACATCATCTCCTCTATGAGTTCCAAAGCAACAAGGTCCTATCTAACCATTTCATTCTAGTTCTTCCTCGGTTGTCCTCTTCCTCGTCGAACACCCTATGTCAACCTATCACACCGGCGCTCTCATGTCTTCTTTACATGTGTCCAAGCCACCAAAGTCTTGGCTTTTGTATCTTCTCTCTAATACTGATTACCCTTACCTTCACGCGGATAACTTCATTTTGATCTTGTCAAGTTTGATGTGTTTGCACGTCAATCTAATCATTCTCATCTCTGCAATGACTCTCTGCTCTTCTGCTTTTTTAATTAATCGCTCAGCACTCTGCCTCGCTCCAATAACAAAGCGAGTCTCACTACCACTCTGTAGAATTTATCTTTAAGCTGTAGTGGGGTTTTTTTTCCCCACGTATGACTCGCAATACACCTCTCCATTTTTGCCACCCAACCAAAATTGATGCTTGATGTCCTTATCTATCTCCATCATTTTGTATCACCGACCCCAAATATTTGAAACTATCTTTCTTTGGTACGTATAATATACTTGCTCACCCAACCTCAATCCCCTGTCCCCCTTACCTTCTCCACCTAAAGCAAACTCGGCCACATACTCTTTGTCTGATTCAAAATGAAATCTTTCTCCTATAGTTTTTCCAGTTGAATCTCTAACTTGCTACATAACTCTTCTCTCATCTCGTCCACCAAAACAATATCATCATTAAAAAAAATATACACCAAGGATGCATACACAATCGGAGGCATGGTAATTTTTACATGGTAATATTAGTTTTTGGTGATATGTGTGGTGATTTATACTTTATAGTATATGTAATTAAGTTATCAATAGCTCAAGCAAGCTAAGATTCAATTAATTTTGAATTCATAAATTATTCTCTCTTTCTATTTTCCTAAACGAATTGGAATTAGGGTTTTGTTAGATAAACTAAGCAATATTACTGATTTTATTGAATGGATGATTTTTTTCCCTTCTTATTAAAAATAAGGATTTAGAAAGTATGAAATCCTATTAGTCTCCAATCCAATGACATCACTAATGGATGGGATGAAATTAAACATAGAGATAGCTATCAATATGGGATTAATATGGATTGGGATGGGAGATGCTTTATTTGTGTTTTTGTTTTTGTTTTCATGGCTGAAGTGCATTTCCACGTCAATCTCTCATGATTGTACGTCGTCGACGTCTTTGCCTTTAGATTATTAGGAAAGTGATATATATTTATATTATTAGAATTTAGTTAGATTAATTATTTAGGAATTAGTCAAAGTGGTTAGAGATAATCTCTTCCCATTATCTTCACCTCTCTCCTCATTGTAAGCTTTATATATTTCCTTCACAAATCAATAGAACGTGTGTTTTTTTTTTGGAAAAAAAAAATCCTTATTTATGTTTTATTTATATTTATCCAGTTTTCAGTTTCGATATCTCTCGCTTTAACTGCGGGAGCATATTAAGAAAGTAATATATATTTATATTATTAGAATTTAGTTAGATTAATTATTTAGGAATTAGTCAAAGTGGTTAGAGATAATCTCTTCCCATTATCTTCACCTCTCTCCTCATTGTAAGCTTTATATATTTCCTTCACAAATCAATAGAACGTGTGTTCTTCTACACCAATTCAACATAGATGAGCTTATATATATACATTCACAACACAATAACACATGCATGAACCTCTCTACAATTATTTGAGCAATAACTTAAGTTGTTCGATATTAATTTCAATCTTTCCCTTAATGAATCAATTACAAATTAATATATGTATCCATTTATACATGGCGTGCTCGGCAATTATAATATACAGTATATACAAACCGATTTTTCGATCTCTTTATATATAATGTCATTTTCATAAAAAAAATAACATATATGGTACAATATATATATAATTTTCCTCTTACGCACATTATTTAATTACCATATATTTCCTCATATTAAGCATATATATATATAGGGTTGGGTTCAGGTACAAAGGTAGTCAAAATGAGAAGGAAAGAAGCTTCCTGATTGGTCAATTAAAAAAAGACAGACGCGCTTTTTTTTGAGGTAAAGAACACGCGTTTCTTAATGTACCCCTGGGATGAGGGCGCGTGGTTTTCACTTCCCTTCTCCCCCCCTTCCTCACATCTGCTCGTTCTCAAATTGCTCGGTAGATCTACCCCATCTCCTCCATGGCTATCGATTCCAGTGTGGTCCGAGAACGACTTCACCAACTGCAATCTGGATCCGGCTATTGCACCCGCCATCGGCGCCGACTGTTATGCCCTTCCCAATCTTCGCGCTACCGGCGCCGCACTCTGCAAACTCAACGACGACGACGGAGGCTCAGTTCTCCCGGTGGAACAACGCTAACGCTGAAAAGTTCGACCGTCAGAGGCGCACGCTAAAGGAAATAGAAGACGACCTTCGCCGGACAATTCGGGATTCTGATCAGTTGGTCTCCTTGTTCCCCTTCTCCTTCTTCCATACCGGGTAAAGATCCAATTACTCCAAAATCCGAAAACCTAACACGAATCCGATGAGGACCAAAGGCGATTTGGGCGAGTAACGTTGGGATAAGATTGCCTGCGGTAGGCGATTTGGGTGGACCGAAGGAGGACCGAAGGCGATTTGGAAATTGCTAGACGGAGCGACGGCCGGCAAAGGCTTCTGTGTGGCGGCATCGGCGGAGGTCGCTCGGTTGTCAAGCAGTGACGCCTTTGGTCCTCATGGAATGCTTTGATTCAGTTAAGGAATTTTAGTTTTGCTCATTTTAGCTTCAATTAACAGTGTCGAGCCACCGTACTCACGTTTGCAAATCAGTTTGATTCAATCTGCTAATTGACTTGCTTTTGCAAGTCTGCAACTTTACTCTTGTTTTTGTTTCTTTATTTTTCAAGTTAATCTCATTTGTATTATTGAATCATCTACCACCCAAGTTTACATTTTACTGATGTTTACTCACCACAGTGTCGAGTGCAATCTCCTTTACTCGAATCACAATTACAATATGCTTTACTCGAATCACAATTACAATCTTTCCCTCTATTTAGTCACTGAACTAACCTATTTAGTCACCGAACCAACCTCTATTTAGTCACCGAACCAACCTATTTATTCATTGAACCAACCTCTATTTAGTCACTGAACTAACCTTTATTTATTCACTGAACACACCTCTATTTAGTTACTGAACCAACCTTTATTTAGTCACTGAACCAAACTCTCTTTACTCACTTTATCAACCTATTTAGTCACTGAACCAACCTCTATTTAGTGACTGAACCAACCTCTATTTAGTCACTGAACCAACCTATTTAGTCAATGAACCAACCTCTATTTAGTCACTCAACCAACCTATTTAGTCACTGAACCAACCTCTAATATTTAGTCACAGAATCAACCTCTATTTAGTCACTGAACCAAACTCTCTTTAGTCACTAAACCAACCTCTATTTAGTCACCAAACCAATCTCTATTTAGTCACTGAACCAACCTCTATTTAGTCATTGAACCAACCTCTATTTAGTCACTAAACCAGCCTATTTAGTCACCGAACCAACCTTTATTTAGTCACTGAACCAACCTATTTAGTTACCAAATCAACCTCTATTTAGTCACTGAACCAAACTCTCTTTAGTCACTAAACCAACATCTGTTTAGTCACTGAACCAACCTATTTAGTCACTGAACCAAACTCTCTTTAGTCACTAAACCAACATCTATTTAGTTACTGAACCAACCTATTTAGTCACCGAACCAACATCTATTTAGTCACTGAACCAACCTATTTAGTCACCAAACCAACCTCTATTTAGTCACTGAACCAAACTCTCTTTAGTCACTAAACCAACCTATTTAGTCACTGAACTAACCTATTTAGTCACTAAACTAACATCTATTTAGTCACTGAACCAACTTCTATTTAGTCACTGAACCAACCTCTATTTAGTCACTGAACCACTTATATAAAAAGCATGAACCACTTGTTATAAAATCCATGAACTACTAAAAATACATGGTTAGAGGGAATTATGTGAAACAGGTGGTGGCAATGGTTAGGGGGAATTATGTGAAACAGGTGGTGGGCAATGAAGTTGAAAACCAATTTCGATACATCATCATTGTATTCAATTCAGTGGTATGTGTGTGGTAAGGTGCCATCATACTTCTGGTATTCTCCTTAAAAGTGATATGCCAAACCAAATTAAATTGCATTCATACTTCCCCATCTGTTTGTATTTCTCAAACACATAAAAAAAATGAGTATTTAATCTATTTCTGGTCTTGTTGCTGGAAAAATTGGTGAGCACCAAACCAAATTAAATTGCCATGGATGAGGACGGAGGAGATAATTAATTGAAGCCAGACCACCATTAACCTCTGTAATCGAAGCCATAGATGGTGGTGTTCGTCTTGGTGGCGGCTGTCGGCCGTTGGCTCGTCCGAGTTTATGGAAGCGGGAGACGTGGAGCGCTGGATCTCGTCGACAGCGCGAAGATAGCGATTGGGTACGATCTTCGTCTTCGGTGCCCACCATGTCTGATTGAGCTTTCAAGCACCTCTCCTCCTTCCTCCTCTCGCCCGGACACCGGCGTTGACCTTGCCGCTCTTTCAATTCTACCAATTCCAATCAAGAGGACTGGATTCCAATTCCAATTCCCGCTCATCCAATCCCTACCATCCTACTTCGACCGAAAGGGGGAAAATCAATCGGAGGAAGAAAAGAATCTCCTCTTGACGGTGGAGGCCATGGTGAACCAGTGATGAAGAAGGGAGGAGATGGGGCGGGGGAGGAAGAAGCAGTGAGGAACAATCGGAGGAGACGACGCGCGCGTCACTCACCAACAAAAATAAAAGCGCGTGTGTTCCTTTTTAATTAGTCAATCACATTGCTTCTTTCCTTCTTACCGGAAGAATTATTTCTCACTTGAACCCTCCCCTATATATATATATATATCAATGTCTTCAAATGAACCTCAACTCATACACGAAATCAGAAATTAAAATTTAGGTGAACTAGCTATGTAGGTTAAAATTTTCTTATACGCATAATTTTTATTAAAAAAACTCTTATTTTAATAAATAAATGAATATTTTTTTATTAAATTATCTTTAATTGTTTTACCTATTAATTAATTTGTTTTTAAAAAAATAGGGCTCGGTTCATGCCTGCCTGAACTAATTAATCATTTTTCAAGGCATGTTCTAACTTTTAGATCTGGGTTAATTTATTTCCTTAGAGGTAAAATGCGGTCTAATGAGGTCCGTCTGAATATTTAATTAACGTGTTTTAGGCTGCCAATGCTATCTAACCAAGTGCTTTAAATATTGTCGCGACCACTATATACAACTATTGAACCTGCTAACACTATCATTCAATATGCTAAACCCACCCTTAGACCATCCACAATGTAAAATATATACATTTCTATAAGATGTGTAAAAATGCACATTTTATAAGATGTGTAAAAATACACATTTGCTTTAAAATGTGCATTTTGCACACCATTAAAATACAATTTATTTAAAATAAAAAGGAAAATAAAATCATAAGAAAATAAATCAATGAAATTGTCTTGCTTTTTCTAAAAAAATTTGCACATGGGGGAGATGGTGTGCTCAAATTTGCACATCACATATCAAATGTGTACATTTTGCATACACACAAAATCACCAATGAAATTTCCATTCAAGGTTTGTCTTGCTCCCTTATCAGTGGGTCGAGCCGGTCGGCGCAAGCCGGTTTATCTGGTACGTGGCTCTTGCCGACCGAGTCTCACGTGCTCGGGATTTACCGCCAAAGGTGGGTTCCTCGTCATTAAAAAAAATTCACCAATGGAACTATAAAATGTCTAAAAAGTAGGCATTTACATATTTGTACACAACCATTGTGAATGATCTTAAACCTTACCCCCCCGTAACGAAATAATTGACCTTTTGACCACTTTTTTTTATAACAAAATATTTATCCCTTTGAACCTAATTAATGACAAAAATTTATAATTT
Source organism: Persicaria maculosa (assembly GCA_963922045.1). Taxonomy (NCBI): domain Eukaryota; kingdom Viridiplantae; phylum Streptophyta; class Magnoliopsida; order Caryophyllales; family Polygonaceae; genus Persicaria; species Persicaria maculosa. The sequence goes on from OY998254.1 coordinate 23,150,574, forward strand.
TATCAATTCATCTCATTAATTGTATTTGATTTCCAAAATGCTCTATATAATACTCCAACTTCTCATACTATTCTTTTTTATTCATTTGTCCATTTTTTTCACATTATTTATTTGCTAAAATTTTAAGTATTCTTCTTTCTATTTTTAGCTTTGTTAAAAAGTGTGAAATTAACCAAAAGACCAATTATTCTATTACAGATGGAGTATATACTAATAAGGTTGATCTTTACTCAAACAAAGACATCTAAATATTTACCTACTAAAATCCAAAAAATAATAATAATTATTTCAATCCAACCCTTCACCAAATCCCAAATATTCCCCCACTAAAGCACTAGCTAGCTTGAGATTTTGTTGTTGGTTATCTAAAACTCTAAAGGATTAATACTCCGTAGTGTTTGGCTGCAAAATCTATTTGCTGAAATCTTTGTCGTTTCACCACATTTGTTCTGAATTTTAGGCGAATGCACATGCTTACATGGTGATTACAATAACTACGTACATACCGATCGAATCTCAAAGTTATCATCCGTACATTTCATGCTATTGCTGTGGTAATTATATTAATGGGGCCTTTGTTTTTTCAAAATTAGGTACCAAGTAACGCTCTAGATATTAATAAAGCAAGCTAATTTATCACAAATTAGGCGTGTGTGTGTCAATTTCAGGTTCCTACGTACTATTTAATGCATTTAAAATAGGTAGTTGTAACTTGCAAGTAGGAAATTGCTTTTAGCCCATACCAACTTTAGCAAAAGATAGAGGATTTGCATTTTTCGCAGGCTCGTAATTGTTTTGAATTTTTATTGGTTAATGTTGAAAACCGAGATTCGAAAGTAACGAAAATGATTTGAACGGAAGTGAGTGATATAGAAACGAGATACTCAACAAGCAAGCAAGAACGAACACCAAGATTTTACGAGGTTCGGCAAAAAATTGCCTACATCCTCGGAGCCTCAAAAATCGGCCGAATCCACTAAGTAATCGTTCAATAGAGGGTACAATCAAGCATGCATGCAAAGATAAATCCTAGATCTAGCATGTATGAGTATCAGAGATGAAGAGAGAAGAAGATCCCCCTGTGTGGGATAATCGGAGATCGAAGAACTTTTCGATTCTCCTAAACCCTAGATCTCCAGATGCGGAGGAAGCAGCCACCCAAGCCGGAAGCCACGCTGCGCCACCACCAAGAGATCGCCGAGACTAACCACCACCTTCGTCGTCACAATCGCCGGGAAGAACTCCGAGATTGGAAACCCAAACCCTAGCTAGAAACCCCTTTGAGAGCGTTCATGAGGAGACGGAGTAGAGAGAAAGCTAATCTGAGCATCCAGGAACTGTAGCGAGCTTATATAGCTACGTCACCGGGTCTCAAGAGAAGCAAGGCACAAAAACGCAGCGTTCCAACTCAAACCGAGACATGGACTACCAGGCTCGCTCCACTTCTGGAGATTGGGCTCGTTATGGGCCAATGCCCACACATGTTTCCTCTTATACATATATCATACATATTATACATACATAATCATACTATAGGTTATACACTATACTCCACTATTGTCCATTAAGCTCGTTAGAGGATTAAGTCGATCGATTTCTCGACTCAATACGACTCAGTCGAGCCTAACTACAACCGTGCATCCATGTATACCCAAGTATAAATTATATATGTTATATGTATACTCATCATACACACATACATGATACAAGCACATAACAATATTACATGCAACATATATGAAAGCAAGACATAGGAAAATAAACACAAAGCACTCTTTTGTCTTAAGAACAGTTAACAACAAGGTTTTAATTAGCGTAACTTTGTTTTATTACCTATTACACAATTTATTACTTCGTATTACAATTTATTATAGTTCAGCTTCATAACAGACAATTAAATCATCACCCACACACTAAATGACAATTTTCTGGAAAATCCAACAAAAATAGAGGTAAACCAACAATATATTCTTCATAATTTGCTTTTTGTGCCATGCTATTTGGGAGCTAAGAAATAAAATTATTTTTAACAATGATAAAAAATATTACACCTCAACGGATAGTCTACCAAATAATCTCAACACATAACAACTCAGGGGCGGCCCTAGGGTGGGGCGCGCGTAGGTGGCCACCCCACCCTTCGACCCACGAGCCCCGGAACGTACTCATGCAACGGACCTACACTAATATTTTCTTCGCTCGAATCGGTCGGGAAATTGGAGAGGAATAAAGAATTTACTTCAAGCGACCGTGGAGTGGCAAATGTTCGTCGCTCGAAAGAGTTCAGAAGAAGACATGCCACTCAGGCGACGAGTTTTGTTCTAAGTACGTGGCTTGAGTTTGTTTAAGCCACAATTATTTGGTTATGTTAGTCGTTCGATATTTAAGTTATCAGTTTAACAAAATTACATTGATTTTTAAGTTTTGTAATACATATAAAACTTATAAAAGTTTCAGTTTTACTTCTAGAGATTTTTCAGTTCATAAAACTTATAGTTTTATAAGTTTCCTAAATGTAGTTATAAAACTTCAGTTGGGATCACCTATCCCTAAATTCCCTATCCCCATTATGTCCCTTCTAATAATATTTTTTTTATAAAAAAAAATAAATTAAAAAAAAATTAAAATGATAGATAAAGAAAAAAGAATATAAGGAGAATGTGAAGTAATAACCAAAGAGAGTTTCTCTCTCCTAAGAGAGAGAAACTCTCCTTTGATACCCTTTCCGTCCCAAATCATTCGTGGTGAAATCCTAAATTTTATCATCCTTCTTTCATCAACCTTACCTAATCTGGTCTAATTGATCCTCAAACAACAATTTTTGAACCCAGTTATGTCTATCCGCCTTCCCCGTTGCTTTTGGGGTTGGATTATGTAGCCTTTCGGTGTCGCTCCTCCGTCGACTCCTGTTTTGAGGCTCTTCGGTGCCGGTCGGGATCTTCACCGGCGTCGGATCTTGGCTCCCTCTTTCGTTTATTCTCCCTCTCGTCTGGTTGCGTCCTTGGTCCGATGGGGTCTTGGCGTCCTTTTGATTGGGTTTGGTGGGTGTTTGGTCTCCGGTGATGTTGCTGCGTTGATGTCTCTTCCACCCTTCTCTGTTGGGGGGAGTACATCACAAAAAAAAAAAATTATAAAAAAAAAAAAAAAAAAAAATGGTGGTGTTGTTTCCTCTCCTTGGGGTCCAAGGATGTGAAATTTCTCTCCTTTGTTTCATCTCTCGGTTAGCAAGTTGCAAGTTGCACATGGTGGGACCACTTTTGTGGATTAGCTTCTCCTTGGGGGCCAAGGTTAAGATAGATAGATAGAAAGGAAAAAAAGTGTATGAAAGTGTATGTTTTCCTATGGTGTTTATTATGTAGCCTACCCAGGCACTTGTGATGCAGTTTGATGGTTTAAGGCTAGCCGTTTTTTGAGCGGTGTTTCTTCTCCTTTGTCGCCGCGCGAGAGGTCGTGGACGTGTTCGAAGCCTGAAGACTCTTAATTTCAGAGTCCAAATCTGAGGTTTCCACTTAAGTTCCCCAGGGATTACCTGCGTGCCTCTACCAACTGATAGAAGAGATGTCACACACTGCTTCCGTGCTTCCAGTGATAGTACTAGCTTGCGCCTGTTACTGCATCTTTGTATTTTGGGTTTATGCTTTGCTATTATATCTTGTTCTTTAACTTGTATCGACGGTTTATCCGTCGTCGAGTTTCTCGGCCTCTCGACCCACCGGGCCTGTCCGGTGCGTCGAATTTTTACTCAATCAAAAAAAAAAAAAAAAAAATATAAGGAGAATGTGAGGAGGGATAGGGGTGAGATAGTAACTTTGGGTACATGTACTCTTCACTTATAAAACTGAGTTATAGTTTTTACCGTTCTTAAAAAACGTGTTAAAAGCAAAACAACAAGTTTTCTGAGACGGATGTAGTATATAAAAATAACTCACCAAAATTAGATGATACAAAGTGGAAAAACATTACATTTAATGTATATATACAAATTAAACCATGGACCCAAAACAACCAATAATAAAGTAGAATGGGGAGGCAATAATGAATTTGGAGAGCATTAAAATAAAAGGGCAGCAAGTTTTGGAGCAAGCTCATCCACTTTAGCCTTTAGGAGACAATATAATACACCTCTGGCTCTGATGCATAGCAGCAGCAGCAGCAGCCATGCCATCAAGTACCAATTAACTCTTTACGCATAGATATGGCTAAAAGGGTACCTGAAGAGTTAATTGGTTTCTCTGTAGCAGAATCCTATGTGTACTAAATTTTACATATCAAACAAGACAGCTAAACTTGGTATCTTTCACATATACTGATATTTGTATGTTACTACTGAGTTATACTGCAGTTTCTTACAAGCTAGTGCAAATAAGTTCTTTATATATAATGGCAAATAAAAACTCTGATTAAGAGGAAAGGAAATCACAAACAATGTGATGCATCATGTAAAAATGGCATTAAGCCCAAACTTGGACCTACCAAAATATTCAATTCAACACCACAGACAAACTTAGCACAAAACATGGATATTAATAAACTTGGTCGAGACATGAGACATAACCCCTCTCAGCAGCTAAGGGGGCCGGTATGTTGCATCTTCTTGGACACATCTCCGTGGTAACATGACCTCTTGAGCCTTTTATCTCAAATAAAGTCGCACTTACTAACGACAATCTGATCTATGGGAACAAAACAATACCCCCACCACAAGGGGATCGAATCTTGAAAACAGAACTAATTAACCGCCCTAGAAAAACTCGGCTCACTGCTAGGGGTCGATAGACCCACAACTTGAAGATCGGTTGATCACCTTGTGACGAACACAGAACGTCACCCTCAGATTTCTATTAGCAGCAGGGTTCGTAATCTTTGTAAAGCCCCTTAGCCCAGTCAGACCCACACTTGTTAGAACTATATATATATATATATATATATATATATATATATACATATTCTATTGTGGAATCTATAACATAAATGAACTCGGACCGATGACTGGAGTCGTGTGCACAGAGCCACGGACTGCTAGTTAGCCTAGCAGCACATAAGTGATATTCCATTCTAAAATCAATTGGCAATAAGAGTAGTACCTTATCGACTTTTAATGCTCAACTTTAGACGTGAGACTGTATTTAAATAAGAATATGAGCAGTGATCAACACTCCCAATTCCATTGAACATAAGAATAATTTGTAGCAATCTATATAAACTCTTAATTTATAAGAGTTTAAGATGATGTATCAATCTTAGAGGCATTTTAGGAGTCTTGACCAATCTTTTTTTTTTTTTGCCATTTTCTTTGATTTTTTTTAATTCTCCTTTTTCTTCTTCTTTCCTTTATTTCTCCTTTTTCTTTAATTTTACTAACTATTGGGTTTAATTCAAAATATTGAATTCAATATAATATAACTATCTATATCTATATAAACATTTAATTTAGAAGAGTTTAGGATGATGAGTCAATCTTAGAGTCATTTTAGGAGTCTTGACCAATCATATTTTTTTGCCATTTTTCTTTGATTTTCTTTAATTCTCCTTTTTTTCTTCTTTTTCCTTTAATTCTCTTTTTTCTTTAATTTTACTAACTATTGGGCTTAATTCAAAAGAATTCAATCTAATTAATATAACTATTGGACCTAACTCAAATTTATTTACTAACTATTGAGCTTAATTCAAAACATCGAATATAACTATTGATTATGACACATCACATTTAAACAATGTTATAATGATATTGATATTATTATTCCCGAGTAATTTAAAATATCTATATTTATGTATTATACTTTACATAAGATTTTTAAAAAATAATTTTTTGAGATAATTATAAGATACATTTATTGTAATGTTTTTTTTTAATGATTTTTATCTTACATTTGTTAATATTTTATAATACTTTTATATATAATATTTTAGTTTTAAAAAAACGCGTCATGACGCGGGAATAATACTAGTATTAAATTATTATCAAAGGGAGTTGAACTTGGGAGATTAATATAGGATTTTAGTTAGCCCAATACTCAATAGCTACCAGGCCCATTCATATGAAATCAGCCTGCCAGAGCTCTGGATTGAACATGAATTGAAGACCGAGTTTGCAAGAAATCATTCATATGTGTGATGCCCTAAAATCCGCAAACGCAATCCAAATATATTTGAGGTTTTCACCATCTATTTTTCCTAAATTCCCCAATCACTGTGCGTTTCTCTTGTTTCAATGTGAATTGCAATAGAGAATCAAAAGGTGAAACTGAATTTTGTTTCTGATAGAACCACGAAAATTGATTCAATTGCAGTGGAAAGAGGGATATTATACAAGCTTTCGGTGCGGAATTCGCATCTGCTTCTCCGGTAAGTTCTGAATTTGTTGTTACTTACATCTCCGGTAGGATTTGGCTTATCTTCCTAGTTGACCTAGATGTTCGTTCATCACGGGAGTCCCAATCAGGATCATTCATGAATCATAATTCATGGTGGCTTCCTGCAACTTGTAATTGATTCAGACAACGCACTCCATCGACAATTTAACGTACACGATAGCAAATGACTCCACGATCGGCACACTTGTGAGGCAATCTGAAATCCAATTTCTGCACAGACAATGTGGATTGGTACTCACTCTTTTGCTGAATCACTGTAGGCTTCAAGTTGCAGCACCCAGAGACCTACTTTTCACATGAATCTTCCTTCTGCGTTGGATTGGAGCAGCTGCAACTGTGATCAAGGGCAACAAGTTCATGTTGATGTTGATACTTTCACCACCCTTTCTAGTTTCTACCATGACCAGGTTCTTGTTTCTCCAATGTTCCTCGTCGAGTACTAAATTACTAATTTATTTATATACCTTGAGGATCCTTAATTCCTTTAAATAAACTTCATTAACACTGACAGTGTACCAGTAAATACTTGAGCATCATAGATTTCATAGTCGAAACATGGAACTTCCATGACTTCATGCTTCATTATATGTGGAAGATATATATATTGCTCTACAGCTTGTAGTTATCTTCCACGCGATATTATAAGTGAGCATTCAACCATCCTATTCTTAGTACAGGATTTATGACAGTCCAACACTAAAACAGTAAAAAGTAAAATATTCTAAGCTTCTAGCGGATACACAAACTCTGCATAGAGGTATACTTACATTGAAAGGTTTTGGATGTCGTAACTTGATAGATGCAGATGAATCCACAGACTAGATGGTCGCTGGAGAGGAGATTCTCTTTGTTTCAGAAGGCTGAGATGAAGCAGGGTTTGTCGACTGAGATGAAGTGTTGCTCTTCGCTTGTGAACTCTGGCTTGTTGAGGAGTCAGTGAAGAAGACGATGTTCTCCTGATCATCAGCAAACACTTGGAAAGACCGGGGAATGGGTGGCATGTTCACATCCAAAACTCCTTCAAGAATCTGAACTACCTGTCCCATGGATGGCCTACGGTTCTCGTCATCTTGTATGCACCAACAGCCAAGTTTACATACTTTCATCACCTCTTCTACGTCGGCATTTCTCTCCAGCCTCTGGTCTACTATGCTTAGGATGTCTCCTTCTTCTGTTATAACACTGGCGGCCCAAGTTGGGAAGAATCTGATCTTCCCATCTTCAGATTGTTCAGTGTTTCTTCGGCCAGAAACCAGCTCAAAGATCATCATCCCATAGCTGTAGACATCAGCTTTTGCAGTTATTGCTACCCCTGAGATCCACTCTGGCGCAAGGTAGCCTCTTGTCCCCCTCATGGTGGTGAGAACCCGGCTAAAATCCCTTCCAATAAGCTTCGCCAATCCAAAATCTGCGACTTTTGGACATAAATCAGCATCCAGCAGAATGTTCTCTGGCTTAATGTCACAGTGAACAATGCAGTCTCTACACTTCTCATGGAGATAAGCCAAACCCCTTGCGATCCCAAGCGCAACCTCATACCTTGTTTTCCAGTCCAAGAAGCTGCCCTTTCTGTTGAATAGATGTGTCTCCAAGGAGCCATTTGGCATGTAGTCATATACCAAAAGCTTCCTATTACCATCTGAGCAAAACCCACGAAGACGAACAAGGTTAACATGTTGGATTGTACCAATGGTACTGACTTCTGACCTGAACTGCTTCTCTCCCTGACTGATGCTCTCAAGCTTCTTAACCGCAATCACTGAGGAATCAGGTAACGTGCCTTTGAAAACGGATCCGAAACCTCCTCCCCCCAACTTCTCAGAGAAATTCTTAGTTGCAGCTTGCAGATCTCTATATGCAAATGCCACCAAGGAACCCTCTACCGTCTTTGTTGCCACAGCTGATCGCCTTTTCTTTCCCCAACAGACACAGAAAACAACCAACAAGAGAGCCAATACTCCCGCCACTGATCCAGCAACCACTCCAATGATCAGCTTCTTGTTGCTTTTTGTTGGAAACTCAGAAGCAGCAAGCCGAAGGTACAATGTGTCCCCATGGGAATCTCCAGCGGATAACTGCTTCAGATTCAGGAGACTTCCACTCCAAACGGAACACCCTTGACTATTAAATGCACAAGCATCACAATTACAATCCTTCAAGCAATTTGCCTTGCACTCTTCGACCGATGAGGCGTTCAAACTCCGCGGATGCTGTGGCAATTCCATGTTATCATAAACCCAAAACCTATCTCTATCTTTCCCTGAAGTGCCATTACACTTCAAGTGTGTCGTCCTAACACACCCTTGAGAGTAATCACTCAAATTCCAGTCCTCCTGGGATTTAGGCTCAAATCCTTGGAGGCAATTACAGAAAGGCAAGGTGTTCTGATTACAAGTTCCAAAAGCGCCGCAAAAGGCATACACCTCACACTGCTGCCTTGGCTGAGACCAGAACAAATTCCACTGCTGTGAGTTATTGAGCCAAGTAAGCTGCTTGATCTGCCCAGACACATCAATTATAAACCTCGACACGATCGACGAATCGTAAACCGAGTAGGTGAAGTAGCTCTCATTCTCATTGTCCACATAGCTGAAATTATAGATGTAATTCAACCTCATCTCAGGGACTAAGCTGAAGATCCTGTGCTGGCTATCCCATGGGCCACTAGTCCAGTACTGCTCAGTCTTGTTCCACAATATCAGATACTGGCTGGTCCCATTAGGGTCAAGCTCAAGGTTAAACAGCCCTGTTGCAGGGTCTTGTGTGTTCTTCCATGCTGTGAGAGTCTGTGACCTATTATTCTTCTTGCTCAACCCTATCTTCCCTCCAGGGAGCCATGTGTGAGTTGGGTTCTCAAAGCTCTGCCAGAGGTAATCAGAGCTTGAATTTGAGTTGCTTTTAACCTCCATTAACACAAAGTTGCCACTATCTAGCAGAACTGCTTTTATGGGTTTCTTGGAGCGGGGCAAAAGGGTTGACCAGAGAGGAGAAGTGGACCCATTGGTAAGGATGAGATTCCCCTGGGAGATCTCGAGCTTTACTGAGCTCTTGTCAGAGATGGGGTTGTCTCTATTGGCAACCCAAACTGGGGTTTTCTCAGAGATTTTGTAGTACCATATACCTATGTAGAAGTTGGAGGAGTTACCTGGTTGGAAGATCCCCAGCTGGAAGTTGCTGCCTGTGGAGGAGATTAGGGTTTGGTTTGCAAAGAGTGGGGTGGTTTCTGTGATTGTGTCAGTAACTCCATGGATGGGAGGGATCAGTGTGAGGAGGAGGAGGAGGAGGCTCAAGTGAATCCATCCTCCCATGGCTTCTGGGTTTAATTTCTTGATCAATTTTTGGGTTTCAGATGAGCAAAGTTGAGGTTTGTGAACACAGAGGAGGTGGGTGACTTGGTCATAAATGTACCCACAAGTCGACACCACTTTGGTGGAAAAATTGGAGGGTTTTTCACTTCAATCAATATAATGTGATTGGAAAACCTTTATCTGTGGCTGGTTAAATTTGACAAGAAAGTCATCCTAGTGGGTTTGAAAAGTATTAGGAGGAAAATAAGATGTTTCTTGTTGTTATGTTAAATTATACCTAATCTTCTTGAAGTCAATGTATTCAAAAGCTATATCCTATTTAGGGGCAATATTGCAAAAAAAAATCATTCTATAATAAAAGACAAAGTTATATTTTATTTTATTTTCTTATTAGTGATATAATTATTTTCACATCGAATAAGTTTAATAAGAAATTAAAGTATTCATTTACATAAAGTTTTCCTGTTATAAAACTCGAATGTTCAACCAACTCATAACTCGCAGGTTAAAAAAAAAAAGACCAAGTTATAATCCATATTATCCAATAAATGATACAATAGCAAGTTAAGAAAGCATTTTCTTTTTTTCTTTTTTTTTTCTTTATTTTTTTCTTTCTTTGAAGCTCAAAATTTCTTTGATGAATATTGGATAGATCAATATGGACTATGGAGTATTATATTTCATGTAAATTGATCACTAAAAAATATTATAATGGACTCACTCTTATGAATTTTTTTTTGGTTCAGCGATGAATCACTTTAATGATAGAATTACTTCATTTTTATTATTTGAATAGGGACAAAACACTTTTTAATAGGTTTTACATATGTTTCATTTTCATGACTAAAGCGAGATATCGAATAAAAGAAGAAATTTATCTGTTCTTTCTTCCATTCCTTTTTTAATCTGAAATAAGATATCGAAACTAATATTAGAGGTGTTACGAGTAGTTCGAATTCGACTCATACTAGGCTTGAAAAAACTCGATTCGCACTCATTCACATTAAAAAACGAGTAAAATATGAGCAGGTTCCCGAGCTCGAGTATTATTCAAGCTACTCGTATAACTTTGTTTTTTAAATAAATTACCGTTTTGCCCTTTTAAGCTAAAAAAACAAGCTAAAAACGAGCTCAAACAAGCTAAAAAACGAGCTTATACAACATAGCTACCATATAAGCACAAAAACGAGCTAAAAAAACAAGCTCAAACGAGCTTAAAACAAGTTTCCAGCAAAAACGAGCAGCCAAGATAAAACGAGCTTGTGACGAGCTTGAACGAGCTCGATCACGATCTCGAGCTCGACTCGAACAAAAAGGAGCAAAATGAACTCGAGTTCGACCTTCCTATGTAGCTCGCGAGCCGAGTTTGAACATGGTTTTAGGCTCGGAAAAAAAAAGGCTCGACTCGAACTCGACTCGATAAAAAATGAGTTAAACATGAACATCTAGGTACTTGGCTCGTTCGACTCGAATAACACCCCTAACTAATATGCTAAATACTACATACTACATAGGTTCCTAGTTCCTACACTATTTCACGTGAAAGTTAAATCCCCATGGGCAGTGGCGGATCCAGGATTTTTGCTGGGGGTGGAGGGGCTAAAAATTACAAAGGCATTTAATAAATTCATCTTGCGGTTATAAATAGGTTCATTACTAAAAACAAGTTTGATACTAAACATAAGCTCAATACTAAAATTCTACAAACAAGTTCACTTTGGCAGTAGAGGAGGTAAAGCCATCTTGCGTGTTTTCATGTTCTGAAAATGTTGCAGAATAACTTCATTGTCAATGCTCTCGAAAATATCACTCTCGATGTAGCATACCAAAGAATCATTTGGATACTCATTGCAGAGACGGCTCTTCAAATGTTGCAGTTGCGACATGAAGCACCAAAACCAATACAATAAGACGATATACCAAGGGAAAACATTTGCTAATGCCATCCTCAACCATCTTCTTAGCAACATCTCCAAGATCTTCTAATGCAGAATATATTTCAATTCCCCTTCATGGTTGTAATCCACACTTCTAATTCCTGCTTAAATGCAGATCTATCAATCTCTGAAAAGTCTTTTGGATATAGCTCTGCAAGTTGAAGTAGCTTAGACTGATTGTAATTGACCTCCTGTACGAGCTAATATCATCCATTCTCCCTCAAATCTTGAAGCTTCTCCTTTACAATCTGAACTTGATTCATTGCCGCAATGATGTTTTGATCTCTTTGTTGCAACAATTGTGACAAAGAATTTGTCCATCCCAACACAAGTCTCATCAAATGAGCAATAAAAACAAACTGATAGTGTTCTATCTTTTCACCCAAGCTAGCAGCATTTCCCTGAATTGTTGAATCACCTACATCATCAACTAAGTTTTCCAACACCTTGGGGGTGGATTTCCACAATGTGAGAATACGAACAATGGTGATATAGTATGACCCCTAACGTGTGGTTCTCGGCCGAGTTAAAGTGCTTTCTTGATGCATTCCTCTTTCAGGTTCCACATCTCCCTTTTCTAACATCTCCACCAAGTTATCATGTTGATTCTATCACAACTAGTCTCTTCTTTTGCAAGAAGCCCCAACTATGTTCGTAATCAACATCAAATAATTAAAGAAATCTGCCACATCTCTATTTTTGGTTGCACGCCCCACAATAACTAGTTGAAGCTGATGAGCAAAACAATGAATATATCTTGCATATGGATTTTCCTTCAAAATAAGAGTCTTCAGCCTATTATGCTTGCCTCGCATATTTGAAGCTCCATCGTATCCTTGGCCTCTCAGTTTACTGAATGATAATCCATACTAAGCAAAGAACGCCTCAACAACACTTTTTAATCATACTGCAGTGGTCTCATGAACATGAACTACCCCAAGAAACCGCTCCACAACAACTTCTTGGTCGTCCACATATCTTACAACAATAGCCATTTGCTCTTTCGTTGAGACATCACGAGACTCATCAATCAATATAGAAAAGAATTTGTCCCCAAGTTCTCGGATAATGACATTTATTGTCTCTGAAGCACATGCCTTAGCAATATCCTTCTGAATGGAAGAACTTGTGAGTTGATGATTTCCAGGGGCATTATTACCCAACACAACTCTTACAACCTCTTCATTTAGATCACCACATAACTTAAGCAATTGCATAAAATTACCTCTATTTTTTGAAGAAACTCTCTCATCATGCCCTCGAAAATCCATCCCCTGCGCAAGTAGAAATCTAGCCGCTCTCAAACTTGTAGTCAAACGAAGATGGTAAGCAGCACTTTGTACTTCTGTTGAAGTAGACAAACATCTTGAAATATTTTGTGCTTGATTTTTGTAACCAATAAACAATATTCTTGCATCATTGTGTTGGCTATTAACACTCCCCACATGCTCTTCAAACTTCTCAAGAGCCTTCTTCCAATTAGAACATCCCTCTTTGGCAGACACCATATCTCCGTATTTTGGTCCTAAGTCACCTTTGAAAAGATAACACCATATCTCCATATTTTGGTCCTAAGTCACCTTAGAAACACTATATTCCAACCATTCTCTATCTTTGAACCACTTCTTTTGCAAACTTCTCTTTTGTTTTCCAAAAGAACATTGTGGGAAATCATGTGATATAGGTTGACAAGGATCAGTAAGGATATAATCTCTCTTGACATCATCTCTAATCAAAGGATCATATTCATCAATGGGTTTCCGCAATGCAGGATCACTAATAATAACCCATTCTTTCTCCAACAGGGCTCCTTTTTCGCTTCTTCTATCATCTCTAGAAATATTTTGTTCAACCACAATCACATCATCAACATTCTGAGATGGAGTTGGAATCTGGTTGGTTGAAGGAATCGAAGATCCACTACTTCGAACCGATGACTTGGATCGAATAACAAACTTATCCATATTTTATAGTCCTATAACAAAACAAAGCCACAAACCACAATTCCAAATCACAAATCACAAATTCACAAATTATTTCACACAACCACAATCACAATCACAAACTACAATCGAAATTTATTTCTCACAACCACAACCACAATCACAATCACAATTACAATCAATTTTCAAATCACAAACCACAAAGGAACAAATTTATTTCTCACAAATCACAAACCCTAATCAAATTCCCAAAATTGATTCTCAATTCCATAAATTCTAATCTAAATTGATTCTCAATCAATCAACTGAACTTAAAAACAAATAAATTCAAATGAAGATGAATTGAGAAAGAAAACTAACAAGGCTATCGAAGTGAAGAATTCGCTCAGAATCGCTCATTCGCAGACGCAGAGACAGCATGTGGTGCACTGCAGCACTGGTGTGCTGCGCCTGCGCCGCCGGTAACAGGGTTGGCCGGAGCCCGGAGGTGGAGTTGGTGCGCCGGCGCAGATAGCAGAGATGCAGAGACAACGGTTGGGGTGGGGTTTCGTCGCGCCTTCGCTGAGAGTCGTGAAAGCGTTTTTGCGTATGTCACTATAAAAAAAAAGGGAATCGTAAAAAAAAAGAGTTTAATTTTGATGTTTAAAAAAAAGATATAAGGGAAAGTTGAGCGGAAGGTGATTCGAACCAGGGATGGAAGCATCCATGATCCAACACAACCCGCGCCTTTACCATTGAGCTAACTCGTCTTTGTGATTTTTTTCTACTTCACTTATATATATTACTAATTTAACAGATATATAAAAATATACATATACCCTTTTTTAAGATAGAGGGGGGCCAATGTAGGAGATCGGTGGAGGTATTAGTCAAATGTTCATGCAATTCATGGGTGAACTTGTTCCAGCGTGTACACCAAAGAGTGTCATTTCTAATAGTCAAATGAAATCAGTTATGGATAATGTTAGGAGGAAAATCAAGTATGAAATATAAATTCCAAATTCGACTCCATGTTCTCCACAAATTAATTACAAGACTTCCTCCCGATGTAGTAGAAGGTAGTCAAGATCGATCCACGAGGAAGCGTGTCAGCGCCCGCCTTTTCAGTCCCAGATCTCGGCACGAAATCGACCAAAAGAGCACTCGATATCGACCTATCCAGTCGATATCGACCACACTGTCGACAGAAACTGTAAAACACAGAAACAAGAAGAAACAGAAACAAAAACAGACTGGTCGATATCGACCTATACCACTCGATATCGACCACTTACTTTGACGTCGACCAACTGTTGCCCGAAATCGAGTAGACACAGAACCAAAGATCGAAACTTTTTGCAAAACAGAACTCAAAACTGATAAAATAAAATCAATAAACTAAAGACTTCCAAGATCAGGGTTTCAACACCACAACGATAACCATGTAAAATAACACATAAAGGCATAAAAGATCATGCTTTTCATCAAATAACTCTCGTTATTAACAAATAGGAAGATAGAGGCTTTCGCATAAACCCTAATTGTTACTAACCCTTTTTCATATTATTTATCCAAGTTGTATTAAGATCACTTTCGCTTCAATAACACAAACAAGGATCACCTTCAACTTTCGCAAAAGAATAATGCTCATAGGGGTAGAAGACGAATTGCATCAAAAGATTGTACCTTTACCGCATCACCTTACATGGCTACCGTCGGGCTCACCCCGACCCTAGAAGTTGGGTGACTACTCGCTCTTCATCATCCAGAAACTCATTAATAACAAAAAGGAACTAAATTGCATTAATAAAATAAAAGAAAGCTTACAACCGATCGAAGTCAGATCGTCTCTCAACTCTCTACCTTCTCTCGCCACAAGCTCTCTTCCTCTCTCTCTATGACTTGAATTGGAACTAGAATTGAATTATTAAAACTCAGCCCCTAGGGCTTTATTTATAGGCTACATTCCCTAGCTAATCTAGGAAAGAAATAATTATCGATATCTAAATTTATCTATCTAAAGCTTAATGATTAAATTTGGGAAATAAAACAATTAAATCTATAAGGAAACTATATCTAAAGTGGATAGATCCTTCTTGACGTGATAAATCTTCTATTGAGTTGATAGAACATCTCTTGCTTCATGTGGAAGAAAGCCAGCTCAGCATTCGGACTCAAAATCAACTCGGAATCGACCTCTAGTGACTAGTCGATATCGACCAATGTAGGTCGATATCGAGTTGTCTTCTCGGATTCTTCTCCTGACCACTCGATTTCGGCTCTAACAAGGATATCGAGTTGGTATTCGGTCGATATCGACCAATAGGTCGAAATCGACCCGTCTGTGTTTCTTCACTCGATCTTCGGTCTCTGGGTGAAAATCGACCAGATTGACTCGATATCGACCAACATAGGTCGATATCAACCTCTTCTGTTCCGCTCCCATTCTCTGGTCGATTTCTGGGCTTTTATGCTCGGTTTGATCCACTCGATATCGACCAAGTCTGGTCGATATCGATATCTTCGTGATTTTCCTTCCTTTCTCTGTAAAACGCCTTGATTTCTGCGAAAATAAACAGAAACTCGTGTAGATCCCATAATTTGGCAATTAAACATAAACTACATAGATTATGTACTATTCTAATCCAAATGTATGAAATGCATACGAAAATCAGTATAAAAGTAAGTGTAAACATGACAAATTAGCCCCACAACAAATAATACACTTAAATATAAACGAAAGAAATCTATAAACAGAATATTAACATAGTGAAAACAAATGTACACGTCATTTTGAATCCAGAAATCAATCTTCGCAGTCTGAACGGAATCTTTGGATTCAACTTATAGCTCATGAAACTTCAATATGTATCCAATCACATCTATAGAACACAACGATGCATTTATATTGATACTTATGGAATAAACGTAAGGACCATAGTAAAATGTTATAACTACAACCAGTATAGGAGACACATACCAATGACACAATCTTGATCAAATACATTGCACTTGATGTCACTAAACGAAATTAAAACCATGCAATGGAATGTTCAGATCTTTGGTTGTGGAAACAGTGGTCTTATAAGTGAAAAACAACTTATACTGGTGAGGAGTGTATCCAATAGAGTCCTTATTTTCAGCGAGGATGAAATTTTTGAAGACATATAAACCCCTCCCCCCCCCCCCCCCCTTCTTTTAGAAGAGGAAGTCATTTACTAACGTATTTCTTGACGGCATAACCTTGAATGGTATCACCCTATGGAAAAGCAAATGGATACTATAAATGTTGAGTTACAAAGGGAATATATGAGATGAGAATCCTAAGAACTAAACGAGGGTGACCATAACATGAAAGATCTGGTGTGATATGTACAGTAGGATCAATACCATTTCGTCCATCAGAAAAAACTGAATTCCATCAATCTCTTGAGAATTTCGAAAAGATGGTGTCCACAACACGATGATCCTTCCTCGGACCGACCAAACCTTATCAGTCGAGCCATCCAACTCCTTGATGGTATGAACTGGAGCAACCATTTGAAACCTATAGATTATAAAGGCCACGAGAAAGAGCAAATAAGTATAGATAAACGAAAATAAACATATAGAAAACATGAAAATTTGATGGAAGCATTCAAACCTGCGCAAGCGGTGTCCGAAAAGAGGAAATTTAGATAGCAAAAGCTACAACAATGTAGCAACCAAATCAGAGGTTAGAATACAAGGAATCCATCAATAGTAGAGTAACTGAAAATTACAAAAAACATATTTTGGAAGTATACAACCTATAGGATCCAATGCTGATGTGAATTCTCCAAGTGCAGAGAGAGATTCCAAGTACAGATTAGAATAGAGTTTGCAACTGAAGAGAATTTAAATGGTTATGAAAGTACCTGGGCAAGGTGGTGGAAAGAGGCGGTTGAGATTTAAGGGGAGAAATAACCCACCACTAAATGTATTTTCCGTAAATTAAATTTAAAATTTAATTAGTGTTATTTAAATTTAAAATTTAAAATTATGTAACAGGAAAGCAATTGAATTTTAAATTGTTTCTATTTACCTTTAAATGGTTGATTTTAAAATAAAATACCACATATGGTGATTGGCTTGTGCGGTGGAGAAGGAGATAAATGGTGGTAAAAATACAATCATATAGTATAAAGTACAAAAATAACATGAATATTGATGGCTTGACAGTTAGGTAGTGCTTGTGAAAATAAATCCCACTAATATAACCTTATATAGGTATTATTCAAACACTTTATAATCAAATGTCATTATTCAAAAATTATTAATTATTTTGTACTATGCAATCCCTATATTTGGTTGGTACAAAATACAAACCAAAGACCTATATGATACAAAGGGAACCAAATGTGATGTATAACATTATACAAAATATAATATACATGTTTAGGTTATGAGTTAAATGTAACTTTTCAACCTCAAATGGAGAATATCAGTTGGATAATACAATAGACCAAGCATATTAAATATCAGTGATTATGATTTGTCACGGATCCTATGTAAAAAAAACAATTTAGTATAAAAATGACCAAGGTAAACAAAGTAGAGAAACCACTAAAGGACACATTAATTATTTGCAAGATATATATATATATATATATATATATATATATATATATATATATATATATATATATATATATATATATATATATATATATATATATATATATATATATATATATATTGTTAGATTATACTCCTTATAATAGGTAAATTTATGCAAGAAGAAAAAAATACAAGCATTTCCACCCCGAGATTACTACATAGAACCTTAGGAGTTGGGAAAATCAAGCTGCGTCATTATCTTCTAAGGGTAGTCTAAAACGTCATATTATCCTCTAAGGACAGTCTAAAACGGCATATCGGGCAGGAATGCTTATGTTTAAGCCATGAGCGGATACACTCGGGATGGAAAAGGTGTAAGCAAGGCATTTTCGTCAAAGTCGAAGAACCATCAACCCCTTTAAGACAGATAACACATTTATCCCCAATTGAATTGCAAAATCGGTCGATGTCGAGGGAAATCACTGCCCTGATGGAAGCTAGTTGGTTGTGAGGAGTATAATCCCATACGACCATAGGAATGGAATCCCTAATTTGGAAAAAAAATTGAAAAAAAATACGATTAAGTAAAAAAGAAACACCCAAGGCCTACTGAAATAGTATATATAACAACAACAATTCATAATAGTTGAAATAAGAAGAGTACAAAGAACGAAAAACAGATGCATCAGTTTCAGCAAGCTCTATATCAATCAATACATCTATGTTCTCTGATTAATAAGGATCATCATCATGAGGGGGAACATCATCAGCAAAAACAACAGTGGTTACAGTTACATCAATAATGGGGACTACACCTACTTGGATATTGTGAACATCGCTGAGAATACACTCATTTATATAGTTGTATATATGATCAATAACATAAAGAGTTTGAATATACGAAGGAACATGCGTTGAAATCAACATGGACACGATTGAAGACACCCTGGACTCTCAAGACCAAGGAGATGCACTGCGACATTCATGTTCCCCCTCTTCATCTTCTTTGTAATAAGAAACAAAAATATGACTTTGACTGAGTGACTGAAGGTGAAAAATTGTGACTCCGATAATAAAATCTCCACAACAGAAGTGGTGGCCTTCGTATATCGCAGGAGGGGGCACCATTCTTCACCTACAAAAGAAGCAGCCCATATAAGACAACCGTGGAAGAACTGAGGTGCAAAAAAAAAGAATAAAGATTGTCAAACTTATGAGTGAAGAGGAAAGTTGCCATAAACTGTGAGCTTTGGAACGTTGAACTTCTAGCCGACCAAAATGGAGGTGAAGTTGCAGAAATAAAAACAAAATAGTCAATCAAAATCCATTTATACTGGATGAAAAGGCAGAGGAAGTTATTAAAAAAAATTACCCACTAAACAAATAAAGTAACTCAGTAATTGCCTGCAAAACTACCAAAGAAGTGGAGGAGTGTGTAAACAATGGTAGTTATCTATGAACTATCTGAGATTCTTTGTACAACGACATAATTAAATTCAGCAACAGAAACACGCTTATATCAATCTGAGCATCAGGAATATTATAAATATCATGGTACACTATCTAATCCAATAAAATATATATTCAAATGGGTATCCTTTTATTTTGGGTTTAGGGTTTAAGGAAACTTAATTAGTCAAAACAAAAGAAGCTCAAATAAGTGAACAAAATATAGGATGTCCTTTTATACAGGATATCCGTTGATTTTGGGTTATTGAGTTAGCTGAAATATATATTAAAATGGGTATCCTTTTAATTTGGGTTTAGGGTTCAAGGAAACTGAAATACCTAAAACAAAAGAAGCTCAAATAAGTGAACTAAATGAAGGGTATCCTTTTATGTAGGGTATTCCTAACCCTTACATAAAAGGATACCATTTGAATATTTATAGCAGCTGATTCAGTGATCCAATATGAACGAATACCCTACATAAAAAGATACCCTTCATTTAGTTCACTTATTTGAGCTTCTTTTGTTTTAGGTAATTCAGTTTCCTTGAACCCTAAACCCAAATTAAAAGGATACCCATTTTAATATATATTCCGGCTAATTCAGTAACCCAAAATCAACGGATACCCCATATAAAAAAACATCCTATATTTTGTTCACTTATTTGCGCTTCTTTTGTTTCGGCTAATTCAGTTTCCTTAAACCATAAAACCAAAATAAAAGGATACCCATTTAAATATATATTTTATTGGATTAGATAGTGTTCCATGATATTTATAATATTCCTGATGTTCAGATTGATATAAGCGTGTTTCTGTTGCTGAATTTAGTTATGTTGTACAAAGAATCTCAGATAGTCCATAGATAACTACCATTGTTTACACACTCCTCCACTTCTTCGGTAGTTTTGTAGGCAATTACTGAGTTACTTTATTTGCTTAGTGGGTAGTTTTTTTTAATAACTTCCTCTGCCTTTTCATCCAGTATAAATGGATTTTGATTGACTATTTTGTTTTTATTTCTGCAACTTCACCTCCATTTTGGTCGGCTAGAAGTTCAAGGTTTCAGAGCTCACAATTTATGGCAACTTGCCTCTTCACTAATAAGTTTGACAATCTTTATTCTTTTTTTTTTTGCACCTCAATTCTTCCACGGTTGTCTTATATGGGCTGCTTCTTTTGTAGGTGAAGAATGGTGCCCCCTCCTGCGATATACGAAGGCCACCACTTCTGTTGTGGAGATTTTATTATCGGAGTCACAGTTTTTCACCTTCAGTCACTCAGTCAAAGTCATATTTTTGTTTCTTATTACAAAGAAGATGAAGAGGGGGTACATGAATGTCGCAGTGCATCTCCTTGGTCTTGAGAGTCCAGGGTGTCTTCAATCGTGTCCATGTTGATTTCAACGCATGTTCCTTCGTATATTCAAACTCTTTATGTTATTGATCATATATACAACTACATAAATGAGTGTATTCTCAGCGATGTTCACAATATCCAAGTAGGTGTAGTCCCCATTATTGATGTAACTGTAACCACTGTTGTTTTTGCTGATGATGTTCCCCCTCCTGATGATGATCCTTATTAATCAGAGAACATAGATGTATTGATTGATATAGAGCTTGCTGAAACTGATGCATCTGTTTTTCGTTCTTTGTACTCTTCTTATTTCAACTATTATGAATTGTTGTTGTTATATATACTATTTCAGTAGGCCTTGGGTGTTTCTTTTTTACTTAATCGTATTTTTTTTTCTTTTTTTTTCCAAATTAGGGATTCCATTCCTATGGTCGTACGGGATTATACTCCTCGCAACCAATTAGCTTCCATCAGTGCAGTGAATTCCCTCGACATCGGCAGATTTTGCAATTCAGTTGGGGATAAATGTGTTATCTGTCTTAAAGGGGTTGATAGTTCTTCGAATTTAACGAAAATGCCTTGCTACACCTTTTCCATTCCGAGTGTATCCGCACATGTTTTAAGCATAAGCATTACTGTCCGATATTTAATATGCTTGGTCTATTGTATCTCTATCTTGCAAATTAATGTGTCCTTTAGTGGTTTCTCTACTTTTTTTACCTTGGTCATTTTTATCCTGAATTTTTTTTACATAGGATCTGTGACAAATCATAATCACTGATATTTAATATGCTTGGTCTATTGTATTATCCAACTGATATTCTCCAGCCGAGGTTGAAAAGTTACATTTAACTCATAACCTAAACATGTATATTATATTTTGTATAATGTTATACATCACATTTGGTTCCATTTGTATCATGTAGGTCTTTGGTTTATATTTTGTACCAACCGAATATAGGGATTGCATAGTAGAAAATAATTAATAATTTGTGAATAATGACAGTTGATTATAAAGTGTTTGAATATTACCTATATATGGTTATATTAGTGGGATTTATTTTCACAAGCACTACCTAACTGACAAGCCATCAATATTTATCTCCTTCTCCACCGCACAAGCCTATCACCATATGTGGTATTTTATTTTAAAATCAACCATTTAAAGGTAAATAGAAACAATTTAAAATTCAATTGCTTTCCTGTTACATAATTTTAAATTTAAATAACACTAATTAAATTTCAAATTTCATTTACGAAAAATACGTTTGGTGGTGGGTTACTTCTCCCCTTAAATCTCAACCGCCTCTTTCCACCACCTTGCCCAGCTACTTTCATAACCATTTAAATTCTCTGCAGTTGGAAACTCTTTTCTAATCTGTACTTGGAATCTCTCTGCACTTGGAGAATTTACATCAGCATTGGATCCTATAGGTTGTATACTTCCAAATATGTTTTTTGTAATTGTCAGTTACTCTACTCTTGATGGATTCCTTGTATTCTAACCTCTGATTTGGTTGCTACATTGTTGCAACTTATGTTATCTAAATTTCCTCTTTCAGGACACCGCTTGCGCATATTTGAATGCTTCCATCAAATTTTCATGTTTTCTATATGTTTATTTTCCTTTATCTATACTAATTTGCTCTTTCTCGTGGCCTTTATAATCTATAGGTTTCAAATGGTTGCTCTAATTCATACCATTAAGGAGTTGGATGGCTCGACTTACAAGATTTGGTCAGTCCGAGGAAGGATCATCGTGTTGTGGACAACATCTTTTCGAAATCCTTGAGAGATTGATGGAATTCAGTTTGTTCTGATGAACGAAATGATATTGTTCCTACTGTACCTATCACAACATATCTTTCATATTATGGTCACCCTCCTTTATTTCTTAGGATTCTCATCTCATATATTCCCTTTGTAACTCAACATTTATAGTATCCATTTGCTTTTCCATAGGGTGATACCATTCAAGTTTCTACCGTCAAGAAATACGTCAGTAAATGGCTTCCTCTTCTAAAAGAGGGGAGGGGCTATATGTCTTCAAAAATTTCATCCTCGCTGAAAATAAGGACTCTATTAGATACGCTCCTCACCAGTATAAGTTTTTTTTTTCACTTATAAGACCACTGTTTCCACCGCCAATGATTTGAACATTCCATTGCATGGTTTTAATTTCGTTTAGTGACATCAAGTGCAATGTATTTGATCAAGATTGTGTCATTGTGTTCTATAGATGTGATTGGATACATATTGAAGTTTCATGAGCTAGAAGTTGAATCCAAAGATTCCGCTGAGACTGCGAAGATTGGTTTCTGGGTTCAAAATGACATGTTCGTTTGTTTTCACTATGTTAATATTATGTTTATAGATTTCTTTCATTTATATTTAAGTGTATTATCCATAACCGATTTCATTTGACTATCAGAAATGACACTCTTTGGTGTACACTCTGGAACATGTTCGCCCATGAATTCCATGAACACTTGACTAATACCTATACCGATCTCCTACATTGGCCCCCCTCTATCCTAAAAAAGGGTATATGTATATTTTTATATATTTGTTAAATTAGCAATATATATAAGTGAAGTAGAATAAAATCACAAAGACGAGTTGGCTCAATGGTAAAGGCGCGGGTTGTGTTGGATCATGGATGCTTTCATCCCTGGTTCAAATCACATTCCGCTCAACTTCCCTTATATCTGTTTTTTTAAACATCAAAATTAACCTCCCTTTTTTTACTGTTCCCTTTTTTTTATAGTGACAGACGCAAAAACGCTTCCACGACTCTCAGCGAAGGCGCAGCAAAACCCCAACCCAACCGTTGTCTCTGCATCTTTGCTATCGGCGTCGGCGCGCCAGCCCCACCTCCGGGCTCCGGCCGACCCTGTTACCGGCGGCGTAGGCGCTGCGCACCAGTGCTGCAGTGCAGCACCTGCTGTCTCTGCATCTGCGAAGGAGCGATTCCGAGCGAATTCTTCACTTGACTATGGATAATACACTTAAATATGAGAGTTAGTAGAGGGTTAGGGTTGAATAATGTGTCTGCATCTGCGAAGGAGCGATTCCGAGCGAATTCTTCACTTGAATATGGATAATACACTTAAATATGAGAGTTAGTAGAGGGTTAGGGTTGAATAAAAGGAGCAATCCCAAGCGAATTCTTCACTTGAGTGTTTATTCCGAGCGAACATTTTTTTATAACAACTGAATTACCTAAAACAAAAGAAGCTCAAATATGTGAACTAAATATAGGGTATCCTTTTATGTAGGGTATTCGTTCATATTGGATCACTGAATCAACTGCTATAAATATTCAAATGGTATCCTTTTATGTAAGGGTTAGGGTTAAAGGTAATTGAATTAGCTGAAACAAACTTTGAATAAGCTCAGATAAGTAACCTAAATGTAGGGTATATATCCTTTAATTGAGTATCCTTTTATATAGGGGTTGAAACTGGGTTGAGGCTTGAAGGGTTATGACAAAATACAATATGTATGATACGCTAATAAGGAAGAACTTATCGTAAATTTATTTCTTCGCCTAACATTAAGTAAATGAACTTTGGGTGTCTAAAATACCGTGAAATTACAAATATTCACATTAGTGTCATGAAAGAAAACCTTTTGAACTATATGGTTGAAATGAAATGGACTCTAAACTACAATAAAAACGAACAATATGAATTCCATACCCTAACCATTGTCTCTTAATCTAACAATTCTGGAATTGGGCAGTGGGCTGCAGCTACACAGGTGCTGAAATGTAAAAGAATGTTAGTTAAACAACAACAACAACCCAATATTCATATGCATTAAAATTAAACAGTTGACACCTTTAACTGGGAAATATTTGAAGCTCAAAATCAGGCCCCCGTTTCTCTATTTTCAGAAATCTGCTGAAATTGGTTTATCGCTTACATTGGCGGATCCAGGAATTTTTGTAAGGGGGGCTGAAATTTTTTTTCCCAAAAATGACGGTTTAAAATGTTCAAGTCTAAGATTGTACCTATATACACCCTTGTAACGTTCAATCCTGTTTATTTGTTGAATGATACTAAAAACACCACTATTCTGTTTTGCAGATTCAGGAACCTACATTACCAACTGTAATATAACACTGAACTTCAAAATTTTATAGCTGAACTATAATATCGTTTAATTAATTTTTTGAAATATGCAGAACCACTGCTCCCACAAGACAAGTTTCTGACTGACCAAATATGAAATTATGTGTTAAATTCTAATGGTGGTTATTTATAGTAAAGTAACAAATTCATTCTTATAAACCATAATTTCGAATCACAAACAACAAATTTACAAATCTATTTGTCCCCACAACCACAAACCACAATTTTAATTTTCAAATCACAAACCCTAATCGAAAATCCCCAAATTGATTCTCATTCCTCAAATCTCAACTCCACAAATTTTAATCAAAATTAATTCACACTCAATCAATTCAACTTAAAAACAATCAAATTAAAAGGAAGAGAAGAAAAATAACTTACCTTTTGATGTTTAGATTGAAGGATTGTTTCGTTTCTCCGAGTGTGTCTCACCGCCCAGGGGAAGGCTTTCCCTTCACACGTTTGGCCGGAGGTGGAGATGGCAGCGGCGCTGGCGGGTCAGCTGGAGAAGGAGGTGGTAGCGGCGGCCGGCGGCTCGGAGTTCCCACGCTTGCTCCCTCTGCTGCTCTGTTTGCTGATGTCGACTGTAGCTCTGTAAGGGATAAAGGGAAAAAAATGGGAGAGCTGAGATTCAAACCAAGGATGCCCTACTCCGCCACTAAACTTATCCCGTGTCTTATCCGCTGAGCTATTTCAACTTTTTGATTTTATTATACTTTACTTTTATATATTGTTAAATATATTATTAAATTAACAGATACATAAAATATACATATACCCTTATTTTGGCCAGAAAGACCCTAAGCAAACATGTTTGCTTAGGATCACATCTCCATTGCATCTCAATAAGTTCATAGGTCTTGGATACATAAAATATACATATACCCTTATTTTGGGAAGCTCATAGAAGAGACTCTCCTCTCATCAAATCTTTCATTGAGGCTAGGAATAGAATGATTACTCTAAACTCTAACCTTGATGAAAAATTCGATGATTGGTGTAGTAATGACAGATTTAAGGTCAAAAGAGCTTATGAAGAACTTAGAGAAAAGGGAGCAAAGGTTCGTTGGCAAAAGGAGGTGTGGGCAAAGGGCAACATGCCCAAACATTGCTTCATTCTTTGGCTCGCTACATTAACCACTATTGCAGATTTTGTGAGATTGAGGTGTTAGAAACACACAAACACCTCTTCTTTGAATGTTCGTATGCTATGGAAATCTGGAGGAAAACGAGAGAGAAGTTTGATATCCCGGAGGAAATTAATTGTTTGGATAGGGGTCTCCGTTGGCTCCGAAGGCAAAAGAGGAGGACTAGATGCATCACCAAGGCAAAAACCTATGCTTTCTCGGCTGCTATATATTATATATGGCATGCGAGAAATGCAAAGGTTTATGATGACAATCTCATCCCGGAGGACGTCGTTGCAAGACTCATCGCCACCCATGTTTACCGGCTACTACATACATCATATGGCCTCCATGACGTTGAAAACATGTTTGCTTAGGGTCTTTCTGGTCCGAAATTCTCCCTTGAGTGTTATGACTATAGGGTTGTGTCCTAAGGCTTGCGAGCCTTTTGGAGCCTGCGTGCTCCTCGGAGCAACCCTTTTTGAGACTATTTTAGGTATCATGTGTCCTCTCGGGGCTGCGTCCCCAGGGAACATGAACCTTTTGGTGTTTTTCATGGAATTGTGGTTGGACCTGCGAGCCCAATACATGCCCTTGTTTGTTTTGTTGAAAGTTTGGTATGTGTCCGGAAGACCTACGTGTTGGAAGGAACATACTCCTCAAGACTTGTTTTTGACTACTTTTCCTTGGAATGCTTAGGTTACGTCCTTGCATTCAAGGATTGTAGTTAGATGTAAGGCCCTTGGGCCCCTCTCATTCTTTTATTCGAATTTACATACAAACACCCCAACCCGGACTTAGTGCCGGGGGGTTTTTCTAAAAAAAAAGGTTCATAGGTCTTGGAAAATTGGGACGAAATAACCCAAATTAAAAAAGCTCAATACTAGCTTTGAAGAAAAGGCATCATGATATTGTTGTTTCTAAGATCAAAAATTTAATAGTTCTGGGCAGTCAAAAGGTGTTGAATTCAATGAAAGAAATTTCCACCCAATGAAATATTTCTTTCTTGTTCCTCAAATATGTTCTAACTATCACAGACCCAAATCGGAGGATGCATCTGCCTTATAGGCTGAGGATAGCTATTTTATTAGTCAATTGACCACTTTAATTGACAACAAATTGGAAATTGCAACCATACACATTTCAATCGCCATAATTTATGACATTAACCATACATAGATTATACATCACCAATGCAGCACTTGAACCAGTGGAAAAATGTAAGCTTGGAATAGCCCTAATCGATCCATCTGAACAAATTGGGACCAGATACCCAATTTTAAAAACCTAAATACAAAAATTCAAAAAAAATAACATGTTAAATCGATTTCAACTCGCCAATTGGTTGCCCTCCGCAGCTCCAAAGAAATCAATATCAGACTGAGTCCCAACCCTTTAGAAAAATCCCAACTAAGGGAGATTAGGGTTTTTCGAGGCTCCAAGGTTTCCTGGCCGCCCAAATCAAGCAATTCACATCGCCGTGAATCGTTCGGTATTCAAGCGGTAGTTTCCATGAATCTGTCTTCGAGGTGCGAATTGGGATAGGTAGTTGCCCTCTCGATTCCGACTGATGTCTTGTGCATGAATGGGAGAGAAGCGATGGGTTTTATTGAACCCTCTTCAACAATACGGAAAAAAAAAACTCTCCTAAAATTTGTTGGCCCGACACGTGGCAAGTTCTTTTGCATAGACATTGATTCTGCTATTATGGTGTAAGGATTCTAATTCCCTCATCCTTTCTCTTTATTTCATCTTAATTCTAATTCACTCATCATTTCTCTTTATTTTGGATTTCTCTTCACTCCTTTTTTCTTCTTTTCCAAACCCAACCATATCCTGCACTCGATTCGAAGGCCGAGAAGTTGTAAGGAGTGCCAACGGGTGGCATGGAGCTAGCGACGGCAGTCGGGGAGGGAGGCGAGGGAGGATGGGTGGTGCTGGAGGGTGGAGGTCTGGTCAAGAGTGAATGAGTGAGGAAGGTGGAGAAGTCGTGTAACACAGTGAGGTAGGTGTGGAGAATGAGGAAGGGGTCGGAGACGAGATTTGAGGATGACTAGTAGAAGTCGATGGGGCTTCAATTTTCATCGTTGTTACTATATAGGGTAACAAATTCAGGAAACAAAAGAAAAAAAATTATAAATAGTTCGTGTCGTGTTATACGGGTATCCGACAAGGAACTGTTTCGTGTTTTAATTTTGTGTCGGATACCTGGTACTTACCGTGCCATATTCGGATCGGCCTTTTGAGCATTATCAGTTTCGTGTATTCGACATACCGTGTCGTGTCGTGTAGGATACCCAATTATGCACAACCCTACTGAAGGTTCGATAATGTATAACAAAGTAGAATAAAGATACTCTAGAAGGGGGGGGGGGGTTGAATAGAGTATGTCAACTTTTCGCTGTCAATCTCAAGACTTTTGAAACGCTTGCAAAACCCTTTGAGAGTAAACTCAATTCTTTGGATTTGGAAACCTGAATCACAATAAAGTTATACAATTCGAAACCAATGCGGAAATAATGGTAAAGCAATAAGTAAAGAACATGACGAATTATTAACGAGGTTCGGCTCCTTAAAGACTTAGTCCCCGCCTAGGGTTCTTCCACAACCCTAGGATTCAACCGACTTTATTGATTCACAAGACTTAGGATCCTAATAGCTCACCGAGAAGCCTTTCTCCTATACAATTGCAATCTAGTCAACTCACGTTCTCTTGGAGTCCTAGACCAATCTAGAAGAGCCCCACCTCTCCCAGCTATCATGTACAAACCTCTTACACTTCGTGAATCAATCGCCTAGTGCTCACTTCCTGAGTTATAAACTCTCGAGTATAACACTCTCTCATAATATATCCTATAAGCTCACTGTGTAACTCTCAAATGCTTTGAAACAAAAGATACGACTCTTAACACCTAGCAGAGAGTACACGAAGAAGACACATTGACTTGAGGGTTGAGTGTGCGTTGTAGTTCAATGATGTTTGTGTTCAACACTTGTGCTTCTTCTCTCTTCTTCATCTCCTTTTATATTCCATCAAATCGGCGCCATTTTGATAGAAGGGTCTTTGCCCAACGGCTAATCCAGATCATGGCCAAGAATGGATCTTCGCAATCTTCTAAAGATGGAAACTGCGAAGCCATAATCTTCTAGATTTGATCTCTACGAATTTCAGCTCAAGGAAGGAGATCTCTTCAAATATCTTCGCTGTATGGTTAGTGTAACATATGTATAATAATATTCGGAAACCATACATAAATAATATATGTAAATAAAATGCATACAATACAGGTTTTGAATTTCATCAATACAGCTTTAGCTTCAAGACCTTTGACACAAGCTTTGTGTCAAAGCCTTTGAAACCATTTCCGATTTTCATCAAGGGAGTGGAGTTATCAATCTCCCCCTTGATGAAAGACAAAACCTTTGCATCCCTGTAACTTAGTCAAGCAAATATATCACAAGGCAAAATCGGACTAAGTACCTGCAGGGGTTAGACAAATGTTGGATCATATAAGTTCAAAACCAATAATAAAAAAACATCCAACAAAATAAGGCAAAATAAGGTCTTCCACGACCCTAGTTCAAAGCAGTTTTAAAGTCTAACGTCTAAACCATCTCCCCCTTTTGTCTTTCAACAAAGGGAGGAGTATAAAAACAGTCACAAAAAGTTTTGAAAACAAGGCCAGCAGTGTTAGAGAATTTAGATCAAGGGCTAGGATAGGGGTTTAGGGTTCATTATCTTGAGCACCATCCGTGATCAGCATCTTCAACTCGTTCAACAACTTGGCCATCACTCCCATCTCCAGCATCAACTCGTGGTGCAGCTCCTCGACGTCCAAGCGAACTTCCTCCAAACCCAACTCTAGATTCTCCATGCGCTCATCGATGGCAGAGGCAGTGGGAAGAGCTTTTGAGGAAGAAGAGGCAAGACTCCAAGTCCCTTGAGGGGACTGAGTGATGCCAATCTTCTCAAAGCTCTTGGAGTCAAATTTACCCGTATGATGTTGTTGTTCTTCATTTTCAAAATCAATTTTAGAAGCTTTAAAACATGGGTCAAAAGGTTTGCGAATGGGAGGGGGGTTCCTTTTCTGGCTTTTCGGATGTGAGCAATGGATCCTAAAATGGTATTGGTCAGATCAAGATCATGGCCATTCACTATTCGGTATAGGAGGATCATAGCATTGTCAGTGAGGAGGGAGCCAGAGTTAATTCGGGGTAAAAGACATCTCACAATGATGTTAAAGATGATTTTGGCTTCAAGTGTGAGGGACGAGTGGGTGAGTTGTTTGGTGGTGCTGCTTGATGCTTTGGGGAGCAGTTATTTGGAGCAGGCAAGAGTAACACACTGGTCTTTTGTGGGGGTTTCAAGGGAGGGTGGACTTGGTTTGGGAACCCCAAGGAGTTCAGCGAAGTTAAGGGTGTTGAACATGATTCTAACTCCTTTGACGACTGACTCTAGAGTCCAGCCTTCAGTAGTGTGTTTGGCTTTGAGGTTTATGTAGAAGAGAGGGGTGAGTTGGGGGCAGTACTCAGATTCAAGGTTCAGCATGGTCCAGGCAGGGGTTTGTTTGAGAAGAGAGATGCAGGGTAGGTTCAAAGCCTCTAAAAAATCAAGATCAATAAAGTTAGAACAACAAATCTTACGAGTTCTAAACTCGTCTACCCATTTTCCAGCCATCTCGGCATTCTCAAACCAAGAGGAGGGTAAGGATTGGTTTACCTGGATAAGTGCAGGGGGATCGGCGTTCTTTCTTCGGGATTTTGTAGGAGCGGTCGACTTGATGGGCCCTTCAAAAATTCTGAGAGTGGCTTTCCTCGAGCGCTTGGGAGGTGGAGACTTCTTGGCTTTAGCGGCTTTGCGCTTCTTCAGGGACGGGGGAGGAGGAGGAGGAGTAGGAGAGGGAACAAGTTTCGGTTCCTCTTCCTCTTCTTCCTCAGACCCCGAGTCTTCAGCAGACGCCTCAGCCTCATCACCCTTGGCCTCCTCGTCATCATCAGTCTCGTCGTCCTCCTCTTCCTCTTCCTCTGGTTCCTCTCTAGTGGGAACCTCCTTCTCTGCTTCTCTCTTGGCCTCTTCCTTGACCTCTTTCTTTGCTTTCTCAACCTCTTCCTCAGCCTTTTTCTTTGCTTTCTCAGCCCCTTCCTCGGCCTTTTTCCTTGCTTTCTCAGCCTCTTCATCAGCCTTTTTCCTTGCTTTCTCAGCCTCTTCCTCATCCTTTTTCTTTTTTTGGGCCTCTTCCTCGGCCTCTTTTGCAACATCTCTCTCTAGAATCTCATCAAGATCTTCTTCTTCCTCCTCTTCCTCAACAATGATCTTTCTCTTTCCCTTAAGCTTTGTACCGAGTGGCTTCTTTGTCGGGCGCTTCAAGGACCGTTTGATTTCGGCAATGGTGCTCTCAAGGATGGTGCTCGAGACAGTGATTTGAGGGGTAGGTTCGGGTTGAGGGGAAATCACGAGGGGGGTCTGACGACCTTTGGGGGTAGCGCCAAGGCGTTTGGGTGTGGAGATTTTCTTGGATTTGGGTGCCATGGATAAGAGCTGTAAAAAAATCCAGAGAAAGGTTGAAGAAGAAGGTTAAAGCTCGGAGGGGTTTGGTAGGTTCTGGAGAGGTGAATAGTGGGGGTAAGAATGTGTGGTTTAAAGAGGGGCGAGTGAGGTAAGTTGATGGGACAAGTTTGTGGTTCCAATGGTAATAATCATAACACAACTGCCAATTTAAAAAAATCTGACTCAAAAAATTCAAAATTCAAAAGATCCTTTCAAATCTTAAAGGCAAGAGACAATTTATCCGATTTAAAATAGTTTCCACAAATAAATTATACTCAGATAAAATAGAAAGATTTTTCGAAAATAAAATAGGTAACATATAAAGAAGGTTAAAATCCATTAAAACAATATTTGATTAAATATCTAATAAGATATCAACCAAATATGTAATCCGTTATATGTGCTCTACTATTCAGTTCACACACTTTGACAAGAATCTCAAAGGTCTTGACACTGAGTAGAGGTTTTCTTTCGTAAAGGGAAAGCTCCCCCTACGAAAGTGCATCCCTGTTAAGCATTCCGATCTCACATCTAATGAAGATGAACCTGTCCTCTGCCAATGGCTTAGTGAAAATGTCAGCCCATTGATAATCAGTTGAAATAAAGGATATGGACACATCACCTTTTTCGACATGGTCTCTAATGAAATGATGCCTTACATCAATATGTTGGTCCTTGAATGCTGAATGGGATTCTTTGTAATGGAGATGGCACTTGTGTTGTCACACTTAATGAGAATGTCTTTGAGGTCGATGCCAAGATCTCTCATTTGTTGAGCTATCCAAAGGATTGGTGAGCAACATGCTCCAGCTGCTATGTATTTGGCTTCGGCAGTGGAAAGAGCAACTGAGTTTTGTTTCTTTGAGTGCCAACTAATCAAGGATGCTCCTAAGAATTGGCAACATCCCGACGTGCTCTTCCTATCCACCTTATAGCCTACAAAGTCTGCATCAGAATACCCAATTAGTGTAAAATCTCTTTGCTTTGGATACCACAAGCCAAGATCCTTAGTGCCATTGAGATATTGAAAAATCCTCTTCACATCCACGAGGTGAGATTCTTTAGGGTCAGCTTAAAACCTAGCACACATGCAAATACTAAACATGCTGTCAGGTCTACTAGCAGTAAGATATAATAAAGATCCAATCATCCCTCGATACTCCTTTTAATTGACACTCTTCCCGATCTTGTCTTGATCTAGGGACAGGGTTGAGCTCATGGGTGTCTTGGCTGCTTTTGATTGATCCATCTTAAACTTCTTCAGGAGATCCTTAGTATACTTGCTTTGGTTGACAAAGATCCCTTTCTTAGATTGATGAACTTGGAACCCCAAAAAGAAGTTGAGTTCTCCCATTAAGCTCATCTCAAATTCACTGCACATAATATCAGAAAATTCTTTGCACAAAAATGTGTTAGTAGCCCCAAACAATATATCATCAACATACATTTGGATAACCAATATGTCCTTTCCTTTGGTCTTGATAAAAAGAGTTTTGTCGATCAACCCCCTTTTAAAATCATTTTCTAAAAGGTATTTTGAAAAGCGCTCAAACCAAGCTTTTGGGGCTTGTTTCAAACCATATATCGCTTTGTCTAGTTTGTAGACATGATTAGGAAATTCCGAACTTTCAAAACCTGGGGGTTGAGCCACATAAACTTCTTCTTCTAAGAAACAATTAAGAAATGCACACTTTACATTCATTTGATATAATTTAATGCCCATAAATGATGCAAATGCTAATAAGATGCGAATGGCTTCAAACCTGGCTACAGGAGCAAAAGTCTCATCGTAGTCGATACCTTCCTCTTAATTGTAGCCTTGAGCAACAAGCCTTACTTTGTTCCTAATGATCTTACCATTCTCATCTAGCTTGTTCCGAAATACCCAACGTGTGTCAATGACTGATAGATGCTTTGGCCTAGGCTTCAGGGTCCAGACTTTGTTCCTTTCAAATTCGTTAAGCTCACTTTGCATAGCAATGATCCAGTCTGTCTCTTGAAAGGCCTCATCTACCTTCTTTGGTTCTACAAGTGAAACAAAAGCGTGAAAAGCACAAAGATCTTTAAGTTTAGAACGAGTTTGAACACTAGATGTAGGGTCAGAGATGATATCCTTTAATGAGTGTGGTGAGGAGTATTTGAACTTTCTCTTGCTAGTCTCAGCTCCCTGGTTTGTCACATCAATAGGGTTGATTTGTGGTACATCTGACTCCATGGATATGTTAGGCTCAGTTACAGCAGTTTCTGAAGTCTCAACACTTTTGGATTGGTCTCCAAGGGCTTTGGACTGAGCTTCAAGACCTTGGGCCAATCCCTCAGTGTTAAGAATCCAATCCTGCATGTTCCTCTTCTTTGTGTTCTTAGTAGCAATATCATCACCATCCTCATTCTCTGTATGGCTGTTAAGGTCTAAATCTGCAACACTTTCAAACCTTCTTGGGTTTGAAAGAGCTACGTGTTTGTTTACCTCGTGTGCATGCTTTGCACATATCAATACCTTTGACGTCCATCTCAGGTAGTCCTCTTACAAGCCCTTTGGACACAAGCTTTTGTAGTGTATGTGGGCTTACATGACCGAGTCTCCTGTACCAGAGCTTTGGATCGTCCGTCAAAGCCTTTAGGCGGGTTAAGCTTCCTTGTGCCACTTGCTCAGCATTCACAACATAGATGTTGTTATAACGATAGGCAGTTAGAACTATTTCACCTGTATCTTCTGTGCGCACTAAACATCTTTTCTTGTTAAATCCAACATCATTACCACTATCACATAGTTGAGAAACACTAAGAAAATTATACTTCAAACCATTAACAAGATAAACATTTTTAATGTTGTGGTTAGGATCACTCCCAACACTACCGATGGCAACGATGTCACACTGTCCTTTGTCACCAAGAGTGATTGTTCCAGTGGATTGCTTCTTCAGTTCATGGAAGAGAGACCTCTTCCCACTCATGTGTCTAGAGCATCCACTATCAATAATCCATTTTTGCTCTTTTACCTTGGTGATCTCCTGCAAGACAAAAATCAACCTTTGTGGCTAGACCAATAAGCAAATTTAGATCCATTATTGGGATAAATCCTATTTGGTAAAATAGTGCCTTTGGGGACCCAAACTTGCGTTATCCATTCTTTTCTCAAGTGAACAGGAAATGTATTGCGAATAATATGTGGATCCTTTTTCTATAGGGACATGTCTCTCTTACATGTCCCTTTCTTGCACAGTGGTGACATATAAGAGAGGTTCTGCTTCCTTTTGCCTTCACAAAAGTGGTAATGTGTTTTTTCTTTAAAAACCTTGGGTTGTAGCCAATACCACTTTTGTTTAGAGAACTTTGTTGCTCACCCAACATCCTATCAAGAGTGTCTTTGGACATGGTAAAACTTATGAGGGCTGTCTGTTGGTCTTGAATCTTCTTATTCAGGGAGATCTTCTCGCTCTCTAAGTCATGATGTTCACTTCTTAGAGACGAGAGATCTTGCTTGAGTTCAGATTTCTCTGAGTCAAGAGTCTTGACTTTAATGTCAAGACCTGAATAAGATGTTTCAAGACTTTTGACCATCATTGACAGTTACTCAATAGTTCTTTCCTGGTCCATAGTTTTCTTAATAAGAGTGTTGGTTTGGGCAATAACTTTCTCTTCATTGGCAATCATATTAGAAAGGAATTCCGATAGTACCTCTTTTGAACTTGCCATGAGTTCTCTCACAGTTACCTCAAGTTGCTCATCGTGGGATTCATCTCCTGAGGCCATGAGGCAAAGGTTAGTCTTTTCATCATCGGAGTCTGAGTCACCTGAGTCAGAATCACTCCAAGCTGCCACCATGGCTTTCTTTTTCCATCTATCACCTTTCTTGAAATGACTCTTCTTCTTTTGAGGGCGGTCTTTCACTAGATGGTCTGTTTCACCACATTCAAAACAAGACAAAGGTTTAGTCTTCTTGTCATATTTGTTGTATTGAGACTTACCTCGAAATTTAGAAGACTCTGATCCATCTTTGTTGTTGAATTGCTTCTTCATTTTGAGGATTCGAGAAAGACAACTTGTAATGAGAGCAAAGGGATCATCCTCATCTTCAGAATCAGAAACATCTTTGGGCTCATCCTTCTTAGACTTGAGTGCCAAGTTCTTAGTGCTTGTTAGGAGTTCTCCATCGTCTTCATTGAGAATCATCTCATGTGTGATCAGTTTCCCAAGCAAGTCATCAAGGGGTAGAGTGGTGAGATTTTGGGCTTCTTCAATGGTTGTTACTTTAGGGCCCCATTTGTCCTTTGGGAGGCACCTCAATATCTTCCTCACTTTCTCAACATTCTCAAAGGTCTTGCCGAGAGAATCAAGGTTGTTTGTGATTTCTGTGAACCGTGTGAACATGGCCTCAATAGACTCATCAGGCTTCATTTTGAAAACTTCATACTTTCGAAGGAAGATACTGATCTTAGTGTCCTTCACTTGACTGGTTCCTTCGTAGGTGACAACCAGCTTGTCCCAAATCTCTTTAGCCGACCTACAAGATGAAATACGGTTAAACTCATCAGTACTAAGACCCCAATATAGTAAGTTAATGGTCTTGTAGTTCTTGAAAACGAGTTCAAGATCCGCTTGGATGTATTCTGCCTCAATCTTCGCGACTTTGCTTCCATTAGGTCCGTCTTCAACAGGAATCTTCGGGTCATTCTCTATAATGTTCCAAAGTTCCAGATCTTGATCTATAATGAACATTTTCATCAAGGACCTCCAGTGGACGAAGTTGTTTCCTACAAAGAGCGGTGGTCTACTCGTAGACCTTCCTTGTGCAAATCCTCCGCTTGCTTCACCGGACATGATAAAAAAAAACTCACAAAATTGTTAGATCAAAAGCAGTGAGTAAGGCTCTGATACCAATTGAAGGTTCGATAATGTATAACAAAGTAGAATAAAGATACTCTAGAAGGGGGAGTTGAATAGAGTATGCCAACTTTTTGCTGTCAATCTCAAGACTTTTGAAACGCTTGCAAAACCATTTGAGAGTAAACTAAATTCTTTCGATTGGGAAACCTGAATCACAATAAAGTTATACAATTCGAAACAAGTGCAGAAATAATGGTAAAGCAATAAGTAAAGAACACGACGAATTGTTAACGAGGTTCGGATCCTTAAAGGCTTAGTCCCCGCCTAGGGTTCTTCCACAACCCTAGGATTCAACCGGCTTTATTGATTCACAAGACTTAGGATCCTAATAGCTCACCGAGAAGCCTCTCTCCTATACAATTGCAATCTAGTCAACTCACGTTCCCTTGGAGTCCTAGACCAATCTAGAAGAGCCCCACCTCTCTCAGCTATCTAGTACAATCCTCTTACACTTTGTGAATCAATCGCCTAGTGCTCACTTCCTGAGTTATAAACTCTCGAGTATAACACTCTCTCATAATATATCATATAAGCTCACTGTGTAACTCTCAAATGCTTTGAAACAAAAGATACACTCTTAACACCTAGCAGAGAGTACACGAAGAAGACAGATTGACTTGAGGGTTGAGTGTGCGTTGTAGTTAAATGATGTTTGTGTTCAACACTTGTGCTTCTTCTCTCTTCTTCATCTCCTTTTATATTCCATCAAATCGACGCCATTTTGAAAGAAGGATCTTTTCCCAACGGCTACTCCAGATCATGGCCAAGAATGGATCTTCGCAATCTTCTAAAGATGGAAATTGCGAATCCATAATCTTCTAGATTTGATCTCTACGGATTTCAGCTCTGAAGGTTCGATAATATAAAAACAATGTAATAAGAAATACTCTAGAAGGGGGGTTGAATAGAGTATGCCCGTTTTTCGCAGAAAGTCTCAAGACTTTTGGAGCTCGTACCAAAACCTTTGGGATTAAACCTGAATCACAACGTTAGACAATCGAACCAAGTGCGGAAATAAGGTAAAGCAAATAAGTAAAGAACACGAGTAATTGTTTACGAGGTTCAGCACAACTTGGCCTACGTCCCCGCCTAGGGTTCTTCCACAACCCTAGGATTCAAAGGCTTTATTGATTTGCTTAGCTTAGGATCCTAATAGCTCACCGAGAAGCCTCTCTCCTATACAATTGCAATCTAGTCAACTCACGTTCCCTTGGAGTCCTAGACCAATCTAGAAGAGCCCCACCTCTCTCAGCTATCTAGTACAATCCTCTTACTCTCACAAATCAATAGCCTAGTGCAACTTCCCGAGTTATAAACTCTCGAGTAACACTTTAAATGAATATATCCTATAAGCTCACAGTGACTCTCAAAGGCTTTGAAATAAACAACAAACTCTAGAGCGCTTAGTAGAGAGACACTTGGAAGACAGATTTCGCTTGAATGAATGAAAGCTCGTGTAGCACTTGTGTGTTCTGTCTTCTCCTTCCTTTCCTTTATATAAGAGCATGGAGCGTGAGGATCTTCAACACCAGATCTCCAACGGCTCCTTCGAATCAGTTTGATCTTCAATCTTCTATATATGGATATTTTGACGCCATGATCCGTTTTGAATAGGATCTCCTCATACACATCAAAGGAAAGATATAAACTCGAATATACTTCCTGAAAAGGTTAGTCACACATATATATATAATATAACAGAAGTATATAATAAGATAAAATAATATACGAATAATTAAGATAGGTTTTGTATTTCATCAACTGTTAATGCTCCAAGGCCTTTGACACAAACTTCCTGTCAAAGCCTTTGAAACATCTATTCCGATTTTCATCAAGGGAGGGAGTTATCAAGCTCAAGCAAGGAGATCTCTTCAAATATCTTCGTTGTATGGTTAGTGTAACATATGTATAATAATATTCGGAAACCATACATAAATAATATATGTAAATAAAATGCATACAATACGGGTTTTGAATTTCATCAATACAGCTTTAGCTTCAAGACCTTTGACACAAGCTTTGTATCAAAGCCTTTGAAACCATTTCCGATTTTCATCAAGGGAGTGGAGTTATCACCTACTTCAAATGGGTATGAAATACACAAATATTGGGTTTGTATATTGGGTGAGATAAATGGGGTTTGTATGCTGTTGTTTTTCCTAGTTTGATTTATTAGTTGATTTTCGTAGTTAGATATATTAATTTGATGTCAGCAAATTAATTTTATTAAAATACGGTAAGCTACTACACAAATTAATTTTTATTTTGTTGGATTTTTTTACCGCAAGGAGGACTTGGTGCAAGAAAATGTGGAGTTCTTATGCGAAGATGAGAACGACTCGATTAGAGACTTACTGCAACAAGTGGGATGAAGGGGATGACGCCAGCAAAGTCAACGGTGTATGTAGTGTGAACGGTGTATGTTGTAGAAAACAATCTGCTGTCAGCACTATCGGCATTAGCATCAAAAACATTGATGTCAGTAACATCGACATTAGCAACGTTGGTGTTAGCAGCGTCAGCAAATTCAGTGTCATCAAAGTCGGCCGGTGTCAACAAGTAAATTTGAGTAAGTTCTTGAAGCATTGGTATGTGCTGGTAGTGGACATGAAATTCTAGTGGCTTCTGAAGTGCTGCCACGAAATTTTAGTTAGTTTTATTAACACACGTTAAGCCATTGCCATAATAAATAATTTTATTATACAACTTTTTCATTAGAGAGTAAATTCTAATGTGTTATATGAACTCACTTTGTAGTGTCCGCAAATTAAAGCCTCGTCAACAACATCGACCTCAACTACATCAACAATAACGGTGTCAGCAACATCAACGTTACAAACATCATTGTCAATGACGTCAGCAATGTCGGCATCATCGTTAGCAATGTTGGCGTCCCCGATGTCGTCGTTCCCAACATCGGTGTCAGCAACGTTGACGTCCTCGGTGTCGGCATCAGCAAAGTCGGCGTCCCCGATGTCGGTGTCCATGACATCGGCGTCAGCAACATTTTTGTTATCGGTAAAACATATAAAATTGTTGACACGGGCAAAAAAAGAAAATTTTTTTTAAAAAAAAATGTTGAAACGAAAAGAAAAAAATGGTGTTGACGCGGGAAAAAATGACACGGGTGGGGGCACGTGCGGGGCAAGGGGGCACACGCAGGGACACATGGGGTGGACATTTTGCTAATTAAATCAGGAGAGTGGATGGAAAGCAAATTAAAGTACAAAATATAGACATTTTACAAACTACCGTTAAAACAATTGTGGACTAAAGGATCTCAACCTGTACTCCGTATAAAACCATATATACACCTTAAGCAAAGCAATTAGGCAGTCTCCGCCCCTTTCCTTGTTTATTTTATGAACTTATCATATCTTTTACGCAACTTATATATTATATGTAACTTTATTTGATAGTTTGAGTTTTTATTTTTTATGTAAGTTATGAATGATGAGTATTTTAAATTTAATATAGTAAACTTTTATTTTTTATGAATTTTTATTTCCATTTTGAAATTTACGGTGGACATTTACATGAAATTTCTCACCCATATATTTCACCCGATCCACCCAATAACCCGCGGATGATGGATGGATCGGATATGTATGCAAGGGTTAGTGGATGATGGGTGGATCGGGTGGAGAAATTTTTTTAATGGATCGGGTGATGGAATGGGTACATCCACCCAAAACCTGATCCATTTTCATCCCTATGCGTGCATTGAACAATCTCAATCATCGCCCACTGATCCTCGGCTGCCATTTACCGAGTGTGAAAACAATTTAAGATTTTGAACTAAAAAACGAGCAAAAACAAAGAGTAAAAAGGGAAGAAGAAACAGTACGGAGCCTCAAGAAAGAGAGACTCAAACTGAAATATATATAATAAGTATAAACCACTATAGTTCATGTTTACATAAGAAATGACATATGTTAACGATTCTAGATCTAGACATTAGGATAACAATAAAATCAATTAGGAATATTGTTAGGATTCTATCCAATTATATATTTTAAGGTAGTTTATATTTCATCTTATCCTTTAGTTATCATGCATATTCTTTTATAAGCTTTTTATTCATAGAGCACTTTATTATGAATACATGTGAAGTTTTCACCACTAATCTTACTATGGTATCAGAGCAATTTACATATAGAACAACTTATTTTTATTATACTCTATGTATAAAGACTACAAGATAACTAGAGATCATAATAAAATATATGAAAAATCAAATCTTCTTAAACAATCTCTAATTTTGTATGGTCCTATTAGACGCACAGCCAAAATTTTGCCAAATGCACGACCATTTATCGACTTTAGTGTCGATAATTTTTACCTAAAAAAAGCTTGCCGACACGGGAAGTCGCTGTCAGCAAAATTGGCAGCCATTTTGCCTATACCGGCTTGCACTGTCATCAAACATTTTTCAGGCAAAAAACATTTATCAACGCCGAAAGCAGATGAACTCACTGTGTGTTTAATGAAACGGAACTGTGTGAATAGCAAGCCGGTTTTCTAACAATATCACAATAAAAAAATACTAATTGATTCTATCCTAATTTGTATATTCTATTTTTTTAAAATAATATTTTTAACAATTTCGTAGTTACTATTAATATAATAACTATGAACTTGTTAAAAAATTTATAAAAGATGGATATTTTATATAGTTTTTATTATCTTAAATAAACGTACGTAAATTACTAACGACATGTTTTGTGAACAGAAAGAGAGTATATAAACTTATTTCATGATCGAATAAGGAAACAATTGAACAGCTTGCCACGTATATTTAAAAGAAAATTTATGAGTCACATTCACAATCAAATTGGTAAGATAATTAAAGATCCAACTCAGTGCTCTCTTATGCGTCAAAACCACACTATTTCGCCTTTGTTTGTAAGAAATTTGAACAAGGTTGTGAATGCACTACTAGCTTGTTGAATGCAATAAGATCGGCACTAATGTTTATTATCCAATATCTTTTCTCTGTCTTGGTAACTTCATGGCATCTTTAGTATTCAAGTTCGTAACTTTTCTATTGAACTCGATCAAGACCTTGCAGTCATAGGTGATCACTCCCGCTTAGATTCCTTCCCCCTTTTTTTTTTTGCAAACCAATGTCTAGCAGCTATGTAGAGGAGTTCGATCAAGCTGTCTAGCGTCTACAGGATGTGTTTTCTGTGG
This sequence comes from Persicaria maculosa, assembly GCA_963922045.1. Taxonomy (NCBI): domain Eukaryota; kingdom Viridiplantae; phylum Streptophyta; class Magnoliopsida; order Caryophyllales; family Polygonaceae; genus Persicaria; species Persicaria maculosa. The sequence continues at coordinate 23,192,391 of OY998254.1, forward strand.
ACATACTAACGAATCAATTAAGTATCTACTCCTCAATTGCTTAATCGCTAAACAACTGCGACATGATTTAGGAATCAGACTCCTAAGTAATCTTATCACCGCCCATGTAAATGATCTCATCTTGCCCCTACATGCCCTTAGGACAGCGTTCGGTCTGTAAAAAATGGCCGACCTAGCTACCAGCTGATGGACTATTTGGTTTTTTAGAAATCAATTATTTTTCAAACACTTATCCTCAGTGTCTATCGCGGAGGTTAAAATCTTCCATTTGTCTTCAAGACAGTCCTGGGCGGAGGCTAAGGTGCTAGATTCAATTGAATCTAGTTCACTTCCTTATTCTGCTAGATCTACTCAGCCTGCCTGCAAAGTTGGCATTCGAACAAATAAAAAATCAAACAGATCAGATGCTCGGTTCGTCCAGGTGGTCGCGCGGCCTATGGTTTCACACTACGTAATTCTTCTGGAACCTTGATTTCTTTGGGTAATGGTTTGTGTCCTAATAAATCAGTTGTTTACTCGAAAACTTTCGCTCTTAAAATGGGTATTTTAAAGGCTAAAGAGTTACAAATTGGGAACACTTATTGATAGAGGGTGACAACCTGGTGGCTGTAAAGGCTATCCTAGCGGCCCCTCCTAATTTTTATCTTGCGTCAGGGAAAAAAAAATTCTTCCATAAGTTTGAAGGATGGATCCAAAACAGCTTTGCTCTACCATTACCGATGTCCACCCTCAACCCTAGATTAAGCGCTTTATCCCTGTGCACAATTTTCTTCCATAAGTTCGAAGAACGAGCTTTCCAATTGAACATGTCGATATTTAGATGGTCATCACAATATTTCCCTCTAATTAAACACTTCCAAATCAAAGGGGGATTATTAAGCAATCTCCATCCTAACTTTGCTAGAATGGCTTGATTTTTGTCCCTTGTAGACTGAATTCCAATACCGCCCTCAAGAATGGGCACTTGGATTTTTTTATTGCTTAGGAGATGGATCCGGTAACGTTTGGTGGTAGAGCCCCAAATAAATCTTCTAATCAACTGATCAACACCATCGCAGACATCTCTAGGGACATAGGTAGATTCCATCACATATCATATAGGGGAAGGCTTGAGAGGACCAATTTGGCAAGTGTGATGTGGCCTACGAAAGATAATGTTCTCGATTAGCAACCTCTAAGTCAGAAAGAGATTTTGTTTAGCCCCAAAAAAAAAAAACTGTTCACTCGTCATTCGGCCACAAGTTAATTAGAGATTATTTTATAAAAATAATCTCCAATTTGCCCATATATGAAATTCTGATTTACTAGAAAATCATCATTCCTACGTTTAACCAAACCGAATATAAAAATTGAATTTATGAAAAATGATTTATAATCAAAATTATTTTTACAATTTTCAATAAATAAAACTAATGGGAGGTTCATATCCAACAAAGTTACTTTATAGTAACTCTACTTTTCACATTTAACAAAAGGAGACTAATAACATATTTGATGATATTATCACCAATTACAAGCTAAATACTCCGTAAGAATGATACCGTGTCCTAAATGGAGTAAGTCGTAATTTTAGGAGGAAATAGTACTACTGTACGACTGTCGACTGTGATGCTCATCTGTTACGTGGAGCCTGGAGGTGTCATCTTTATCCATAAATAAATCCAGCTACATCCCCTCCTTCACCCAAAACCAGCCCGGTTTTCCATTTTCCGTATATTATTGTATAATTAAAATCAATACTGGTACTCTCCTCCGTAGTCCGTATCTGTATCTGTATTATATTTGGCTCCGTGCTTGCAGTTGCAACTTGGAAGCACGATAGTGGAACTCTCTAGACCCCTTCTTATCTTCGTTTCATCAATAATCCTTTACTTCACACAAACCCTTATTTTACCAAAGTCAATCAAGACTGAATCAATTCCTTCCTCCACCCCCCAAACTCAAATCCCATACCCACAAGCAACCACTCCATTTTCCCCCATCACATCATCTTCTTCTTCTTCATCCTTCACATTTCTCCGCCTCGCAGTGACTGCACCATTTCCTAACCGACGAGACCAACCAGATATGAATCCGCAAGATCCGCCGCTGAAGACCCGCCTCGACCCGGATCGCGCTGTCGCCGTCGAGATCCAGCCATCCTCCCCGCGTTATCCTCTAACCCCTAGGTCATCCGAAGCCGGTCAATTCGCCGCCGCCTCTGCTACCGGAGGAGGTCGGAAGATAGCGATCGCCGTCGATCTGAGCGACGAGAGCGCCTTCGCAGTCCAATGGGCGGTCCAGAACTACCTCCGCCCTGGCGACGCCGTCACGATGCTCCACGTCCGCCCCACCAGCATCCTCTACGGCGCCGACTGGGGGTCCACGCACTTCTCCGTTGAATCTGAGGGCGGCGCGGCGGCCGAGTCTTCCAGGGACAAGATCGAGGACGATTTCGACAAGTTCACCGCCGCCAAGGTGGCCGATCTGGCTCAGCCGCTGGTCGATGCTAAGATCCCCTTCAAGGTGCACATTGTGAAAGATCACGACATGAAGGAGCGCCTCTGCTTGGAGATCGAGAGGTTAGGGTTAAGCGCTGTGATTATGGGAAGCAGAGGTTTCGGCGCTTCTAGGAGGACTAGCAAGGCTCGGCTTGGGAGCGTCAGCGATTACTGTGTCCACCACTGCGTTTGCCCCGTGGTCGTTGTTCGGTATGATAAGGAAGGCGGCGCTGGCGCAGGCGAATCGTTGCATTCCGTGCCGGAGGAGGAGAACGAGTATCATGATGCAGCTGAGGATCATGACCATAAAGGTTTGTAGTTTCTTGATTTCTCTTATTTCTATTCCTGTAATTTATGCTGATTGAGGATTTTCTTTTTCAATTTTTGGTTGAGATTGTTGCCTTTTGAGTTGATGCTTTTGTGGTAAATGATGCTACTAAAGAGTTGATGGCTTGATGATTGTCAATTGTTTCAATTTGGGGAGTTGGTTTCCACTTTCCATTGAATTGTTTTGTTGCAAAAGTTGATGACCTCTCTTGATGCTACTAAAGAGTAGAGACCAATAGTTCTAATGATATGATTGCTTATGCATTCTTCACATATATGAACCATTGTTTGCTTGTGTATGCGATTTGAATGAAATTTGTTGGATATGAGAATGTTTTTGGGACATCAAAAGACTGAGTGTGTGTATTGTGAGTAAGGTATTTCTTGATGATGGGTTTTGTCCAACAGGGAGCCTTGGGATTGAACAAATTTATATCTGCTCCGTGCTTAGCAGTTGGGTCCTCTCCTATATACATTTCTTACCCTTCCACCTTCTTTACAATCCATGAATTTTGTTTTCCTTATCAAAGTTTAGTGCTCGAGTCATATGGAGAAAACTACTGGTAACAATGAGTAGAGCTAAAACAGGGGCATGTGTCAAAAGTTATAACATTTAATTGCTAAATGTAAGATACTGCAGAAGCATGAGATTTGGGTCCTTTGTGTATAGCCGTATAGATCAATATTTGGTTATTTGGCGGGTGGAGCCTCAATGTAAACATTTAGGTTGTACTCTTTGGCTTGGATGTTTGTAACTAGGTATTCATATTTGCTTGATGAAAACATCTGGCTTTGAGGAGATTTTAACCTAAGAAAAACTAGCATAAGGAAGTCAATCTTAAAATGCAATGAGTCATGAAATGTCAATAGGTGTCATTAGTATAAGATAATGCTAGTCAATGGAGCTTTGTTTGACTCGTGCAAGTTGTTTTATGAGGTGAGTAATGAAGAGTTCAATTCATGTGGTCTTAAAATAGTTGCTTACACTTTGTTCAGCTTGTTCTGCCCAAATGAGAATATATATTTTTTTATATAAAAAATGAGTATGCATTTGTTTTTAAAGGAAAGGTGCAGTTTGTATGAGATGACAAACTTTCAGAGACAAGGATGTTGCTCTTTACTTTAATAGCAGTTGAAGTAATTTAGTGGTATCCATCCACTTAATTCACATTCATAGACACCATTGAATTCAATTTTCTTTGTGCTTGATCAGTTTGTGTCCATTTCTCTGTATTAAACGATCACATTAAAAGCAGCTTTGGAAAGGAGGTAAACCTGAAACATATTAATTCGTGTGATATTTGTTCTTTAGCTGCACACTTGATGAGGATTTCCCCCTCCAAGGTCATTCACTGTTGTAGTCTGTTTTTCTTTTAATGTTCTGGCTAGTGGCTGCAGTTTGGTATTCATAGCTCAGTGAAGCATAAGTCAGTAGATTAGTTATAAATGATGTATGTTATGTTTATTGACATGTACTTTTATGTTACACAATGCAGATTAAGTATTGCTAAATACATCAAGTCATCGAAAAACCTTTAGAAACTCAGGTGAGCAATGAATCCCTTACTAATTTTATAAGTTGATCTCCTAGTTTGTGAAGTTAACAAGCTTGGGAATAACTTGAAAAGTTTTTTCACATGACCTTTACCTCTATATGCGGCAAAAGGTTCCTCTTTTTCATTCAATGATTTAGTGAACATGTCATTAATTTCATGCTTTTTTCCTGGTTGCATTTCATTGTAGAAGTGATTCTCACGAGAACTACTCTGAAGGACGAAGGCTGTTTAGTGGACATGCTTGTCATATGTTTCTACTCAGGCATGTCAAAGTGATCATAATCCACTGATGGTGTTCAAAGGCTTTTCAAGTCTATTGCCTTGTTTTGTACATGGATGTTGGGGGCTATAGCTTGTCGACTTAAAGACGTTCTTGTCTTTCCCTTTATTTTCCTGCATTGCTCTTTCCAACTATGGTGATGTTGCCTTCCGAACCTCTTTGAAAAGCAAAATACCTTCTGTTTGTCCTCCTGTTTTTGGCCATTTCATTTGACCCGGTATCGTTAAAGTTTGAAATTTGCAGCGTTTTTATGTTGGTGGAGAATTAATTGATTTCCCCCAAATGGTTAGTAAGCTGGGTCAGTACAGGAAACAATAGTACGGAGTAGGAATGTAGGATACATCAAGAAGTGAGTTCCATTTCATTTTTTTGTGATTCCATATAATGCATTGCCTGTACTCATATAGCCCTTAAAATTGTCCACTATCGGCACTTCGCAAAATTTGAAATATTCATACGGAGTAATAATTTAACAACTTAACCAAAATTACACTCCACATTTAGTGGATTAGACATTTATTAAGTTTTCTTTTTTTTGATTAGGTAAAAATTCGAAGGTCAGACAGGCTTGACTCATTGAGAGGCTGACAACGTCGACAGACGGCGAACCGTCAAACATACAACCTAAAAAACAGGAGTACAAATAACAAGCGAAATGAAACAAGCAAAAAAAAAACTCTACAACAAAACGTCCCAAGAAGACCAAACACCAAAAAAGTTGAGGAAGTCGTCGTAGAACGAAGCTAAGCACCACCGAACAGTAGCACCGCGGCCCAGCGGTACAGCAGGTTAACTCCTGTGGGTAGTGCAGACGAACTTCAAGGAAACTCTATCCCGACTTCAAACTCCACGCCCCCAACCAAGTGGAAGATCTCCTAGAAACATCGGAAGTAGAGCCGCAAACTGCTCGAACAAAACGCCAAAAAGTTTTCACCTACAATAATATCGACAATCCCTTACGGAATTTCGTCAAACACTTTCGGGTGGGTTTACTCAACCCCTTTCGGGAATTTATCAAGACTCTTTCGGGAGTTTTACCATTTACATAAATGAATAAGTATAAAAATAGATAAAAAGTAATATCTATTTTTATAAACTCCCTCTTCTTTTTTTTTTTTGCTTTTTTTTTTAGACTTTTAGGTTGCCTCGGACCCAAGGCAAAACCTTGAGCCCGAAGAACCCAACATTTTTTTAAAAATTTAATTTTTCAAACAGCCCCGAGCCCAAGGAGTTTCCTTGGGCCCGAAGCACAAATTTACGGGTCAGGGGCCAACCACGGGCTCAACTGAGGGCCATCGGGCCCAAGACAACAATGGAAAATCAAGCGCACGATTCGACTGAAAAAAAAAACAGACCAATCTCTGGCAAAGCGGTGCTCAAGCAGTACGTCGGTGAACCAGAGAGAGTCGGGCAATGTGGGGAGGGGCGGAATCTATAGATCCACAAAAGTCCCAAACCAATTTCTCAAGGGGGAGACCCGTCAAATGGAGATTTTACAAATTCGACCGAGAGATGAGAGACTCGTCACCAATCGGAGCGAGGGATCTTCCTCTGTAGATCTCAGTTTATCTTGACTCGCAGATCGGAGTTCAAGATTTTTAGATCCGAAAGCGCGAAATCGAAAACAGTAAAGCAAGATAAAGAACACAGGGATTTTTACGTGGTTCGGGAAGAATCCCTATGTCCACGGAGCCTCAGAAGAGGAGACTCGAGCTCATCCACTATATCAAATCAAGCTTACAAGGTTTCGAGAACGACAAGGCTAGATCTAAGGCTTATACAGACAAACAAGCAGGAAATCGCAAGTACAGAAGGGAGAAGTGAGGAGAAGTAGTCGAGCGAAGAAGAAACTCCCTGGATCTGGTGTCGGAGACCAGATCTGCTCCGGGAAGGCCGTCGGAGAAGACAACCAACTCCGGACAAGAAGTTCACACAGGCGGTGGTGTTCTTCAAGGATCAGACAAGAGGTCTCCAAAGGAGATCCGCCTCAGATCTGATCGGAAAACGCCGGAGGAGTGCTCGGAGCACTTGGAAACCCTAGCGGCGCCGCTCTCTTTCTCTCTCTCTCTCTCTTTCTTCAGTTGGATCTCACCTTGAGGCGTCTGAACAAGTGAGGAACCCTAGAGCCCTTTCCAGCTTAAATAGGCGAGCTCCCTTTAGCTAAACGCAACGTCTCAAGCTAGGGCAAGGAACGGACTGGAGCGAGTTTCTTTTGGGCCGAGTCCAGGTAATGGGCTTTGCAAGCCCAAATCAGGAAACTAACATAACATATCACATTTGCTAACTCTTCAACCATATAATATATAGCACATGATCACAAGATTATTATCTTGCAATTCTAATGTGTTATATGTAATATATAGGAGAGTATGTGCATGTGACATTGTTGTCTATATAAAAGCCCTTAATCTAGCCTAAGTTCTATTCTCAAAACCCCTAAAGATCTATAACCATGATTAAGGTTGAAATTACAATTTACCCTCCTAATCTAGGTTCTAAACTTTCGTATGCTTGTTTCGACAATAGTGGAATAAGCTCATGTCTTCAACTCTTGTAACATCATCGGCTCTGTACCTGTTCGTCATGGAGGATCTCCAAGATGGAGATAGTCCCTGCAAAAGAGAAATTTGCTAGGGGGTACAACCTTTGTGCCGAAGTCAGCAGGATTTACACCTCCTTTGATCTTCTTGACGTCCATCTCATTTGCAGCAACCATGTTCCTTACAAAGTGGAATCGCACATCGATATGTTTAGTGCGTTCGTGGTACATCGGATCCTTGCAGAGATATAAAGCACTCTGACTGTCCATGTGAAGAACATGTTTTAAAGTTCTCTGAAGAACTTCTTTCAAGATCCCTTTTAGCCAGATAGCCTCTTTAGCAGCTTCTGTAGCGGCCATATACTCAGCTTCCGTAGAAGACAGAGCTACGACTGTTTGCTGCTGAGACTTCCATGAAATACAATTTCCAGCCCATGTATAATAATAGGCAGTGGTGGACTTACGATTATCTTTGTTACTGTCATAATCAGAATCAACAAATCCATGCAACTGATGTATAGAGCTATGCAAACCATAGTGTAAACACAGATTTTTAGTGCCAGAGAGATAACGAAGCAAGTATTTCATAGCAATCCAGTGGTCATTCCCAGGGTTAGACATAAAACGACTTAAAGCACTGATAGCGAAGGCTAGGTCAGGGCGGGTGCAAAGCATGGCATACATAACGGATCCTACTGCTACGTCGTAGGGAATCCTAGCCATTTCTTTTACCTCTTCGGGTTTGGTTGGGCAACTTTTCTTGGTGAGTTCTAGGTGCCCTCCTAAGGGTATGGAGGTAGGTTTAGAGGTGACCATATTGAATCTCTTCAAAACTTTTAACATATAGTCATCTTGAGATAACCATAGTTGTTTATTAGGTCGGTCTCTAATTATGTTTACGCCAAGGATCTTCTTGGCATTACCTAGATCTTTCATGTCGAAGTATTTCTTTAGATCCTTTTTAATACTATCAATGAGAATAATAGAACTATTTATAAGCAGAATATCATCAACATATAATAGCACATATAAAGGAGACTTAGAAGAAATATTCTTAAAGTAAAGACAGGTATCATAACTGCTCCTACGAAACCCAAGTTTCCTAATCACACTGTCAAACTTAAGGTTCCATTGTCTAGGGGATTGTTTCAACCCATAGATGGACCTTTTTAGTAGACAGACGTGATCAGGTCGGCTTTTAGCAATGAAGTCTTTGGGTTGTTTCATATATATGGTTTCATCTAAAGTACCATGCAAGAAAGCAGTTTTAACATCCATCTGTTCTAGTTCCCAGTCAAACACAGCACACATAGAAAGCATAAGTCTCATGGTTTTATACTTAACTACGGGAGCAAAAATATCATTATAGTCTATTCCCTCTATTTGGGAGAACCCTTTGGCTACTAATCTGGCTTTAAACCTAGGGGGATCATGCGGTTTAAGACCCTCCTAGAGCTTATAGATCCACTTGGAATCTATAAGCCGGGTTTTAGGAGGTCTAGGGACCAATGTCCAAGTCTGGTTGGAATACATTGACCCCATTTCTTCTTTCATAGCTTCTAACCATTGTTTAGCATGCTCACTTTTAATAGCAGATTCATATGAATTTGGAGTAGTGGGTTGTCTAACATGATCAGCAATAAGGAAAGCATACTCTACGATATAACTATACTTCTTATTAGGGATTATGGTCCTAGGTTCCCTGTCTCTAGTCAACTGATAATCATGCAAGCTAGGAAACTGAGATGCAGATGGTAATGCAGGTGCAGTAGAAGTAGATGCATGCAAATCAGAAGAATGGGGGGAGGAGAAAACAGAGGACTCCACTGGGGAGTCAATAGAGAGGCCATTTACATCACTTAAATCAGAAGTAGAGGGGAGAGAAGGAGAAGAAGTAGAAGGGAGAAGGTGAGAGTGAGACTTAGGGGAGGAGACCTCGTCCTCTTCAACAGTAGCCTCGTCATCATGTCCTTCAATGTCACATGCACATACTCTCCTATATATTACATATAACACATTAGAATTGCAAGATAATAATCTTGTGATCATGTGTTATATATATTATATGGTTGAAGAGTTAGCAAATGTGATATGTTATGTTAGTTTCCGAATTTGGGCTTGCAAAGCCCATTACCTGGACTCGGCCCAAAAGAAACTCGCTCCAGTCCGTTCCTTGCCCTAGCTTGAGACGCTGCGTTTAACTAAAGGGAGCTCGCCTATTTAAGCTGGAAAGGGCTCTAGGGTTCCTCACTTGTTCAGACGCCTCAAGGTGAGATCCAACTGAAGAAAGAGAGAGAGAGAGAGAGAGAGAGAGAGAGAGAGAGAGAGAGAGAGAGCGGCGCCGCTAGGGTTTCCAAGTGCTCCGAGCACTCATCCGGCGTTTTCCGATCAGATCTGAGGCGGATCTCCTTTGGAGACCTCTTGTCTGGTCCTTGAAGAACACCACCGCCTGTGTGAGCTTCTTGTCCGGAGTTGGTTGTCTTCTCCGATGGCCTTCCCGGAGCAGATCTGGTCTCCGACACCAGATCCAGGGAGTTTCTTCTTCGCTCGACTACTTCTCCTCACTTCTCCCTTCTGTACTTGCGATTTCCTGCTTGTTTGTCTGTATAAGCCTTAGATCTAGCCTTGCCGTTCTCGAAACCTTGTAAGCTTGATTTGATATAGTGGATGAGCTCGAGTCTCCTCTTCTGAGGCTCCGTGGACGTAGGGATTCTTCCCGAACCACGTAAAAATCCCTGTGTTCTTTATCTTGCTTTACTGTTTTCGATTTCGCGCTTTCGGATCTAAAAATCTTGAACTCCGATCTGCGAGTCAAGATAAACTGAGATCTACATCCTCAAAGAGTTTAGAGCCCTCCGGCTGGTTTGTTCCCTTTCCGTGTTTAGTTAATAGAGGAGCAGGATCATCTGCTTCTATAGGCTACAATCCGTTGGTAATTCCAGACGGAGCCAAGAGCACCACGGAGAGTCGGAGACAGAGAGGCTTTGAACAAGGAGAACTCTCAAACAGACAGAGGAAAGGGACAAGAGCCCCGTCCGGACAAGAGATCGCCAAAACAGCACCCTTTTGTAGATAAGGAGGAGCACAAGAAGAGGAAGACTCACACCGGCTAAGAAACCGCCGGAAATCAAGATCCACCGGAACAAGGATTGATAGAGCGAGGACTGAGGGACACTGGGTAGAGACCGACCACCAAAACACTAGCGGAAGGCAAAAACGAGATTTGGGATCGAAGAAAGGATATTGTAGAGATTGATTTGGCCAAGGATGGAAGTCATGGAAAGATTTGGAATAAGATTTGGGCAATTCCATACGGAAGTTTTCACAAAAGAGGGATTCACAAAAGGAGAGTATCAGAGAGAGAAACCTCTTTATCCAGACATTTATTAAGTGGCAGAAGCATATATGGGAATCATGGAATTATGGAAACATGACAGCAGTCAGGATTAAGATGGATTATATATAAAAATATCGATTTTTCTATCATATGTCATTGGATATAGGATAATAGCACTAATCTGGAAATGTTTTTAAAATTTTAATTAGTTTAGCTTCTTTTTTAAATTAGATTTTAAGGTCGCTTATTTTTTTAGTAGGAAATATTTTCCAATTTAAGATATAGGATAGAAAGACTTTAAAAATATATATATCCCCTATAATGACCGTGTAAATAAAATTGAAAATGGGAAGTCTAGTTGATTTGGGGTTTTAAAAGTAAGATAAAAAATTAGAACTCTTATGTGATTTATAAGGGTATGAGGTCCCTCTCATCAATAATTATACCCCTTTTATTCTGAAAATTTTGAGTCCTATTTCAGAAAGTTCTAATTTTTGTCATGACTTAATAATACTTGGATTTTTTGTCTCCAAATTTCAAGTATATTATTTTCGGTTGTTGCTTTCAAAAACTTGCTGCACTACAATTGATACTTGTAGTTGTAAAGGTTGCAAGCATTCTAGCCTAAAAAAGTTGCCTTGAACGAATAACTTGTTCGTTAACCATGAAATAAAAGAAAATTTTGCTCATTTTGACTTTAATTTAAAATAGACGAATTCTTACATAATAAATAAAAAACTCAAATCGGTAGTGTCTCAAGTCCTGATCTAAACTCAATTTAGGGCCGAAAATCACCCGTGGGTGACCAAGGAAACGGGTGATGGGTGATATGTTTTTCACCCATTACCCACCCATCATCCGATCCGTTTAACCATCCGTTAACCCAATGACGTAGCCAAAAACTTATCGGGGGGGGGGGGTGAAGTTTTCTACAAATTGTTGATTCGATTTTCAATAGATTTTTGTATAGTTTAGCAAACCAAAATTATGACATTAATGATATTTTAGTTTAAAACAAAGTTTTTTTTAGTTCAAAACACAATTTTTTGTTCAAACGGTAGTGTTTTAGTTTAAAATTTTGTCATTAGTTCTTAAAAGTAGTATTTTTTCTCTTTAAACGAAAAAACTGATATATTTTAATCTATAACTACATTCTTTTGGTCTAAAAATATATCGTTTAAAACCTACAAAATCATCCTTACGGATGAGGTCTGTAAGACCGGAATTGTTATAAATATCGACACCCTAGGCAGAGTGGCAAAGGTGTGCAACCTTATCAGCCACTCTATTGTCAAGACGGGGTACATGAAAGAAGGATGCTTCTTTCAGAGTTGATAGCTGGAGTTGTACGTAAGACATAATGAGTTCGATCTCCCATGGATAGCTGGACTTTTTGTTCAGATGGTTAATAATTATACTGGAATCTCCTTCAACTTGAATTTTATCAATATGAAGTTGGAGGAGAAGTTGTACTCCATGTTTGAGAGCTAAGGCTTCTGCTTGCAATGCGCTTTTCGCTGCTAACCTTTTACATCCTATGTGTATAGGGAGTCCATTTTAGTCTCTGATAATAACCTCAGCGGTACTACAGTTATTAGCGATTGTTGATTCGTCAAAGTTGAGTTTGAAAGTACTAATTGGTGGCTTGCGCCACAAAACCTGGCGTGCCTTGACCTCATACGAGGCCGCCTTGGAAGTAGTCCCAACATTGGTCAAAACCCCCGTAGGGGGTTTTGGTTTTTAGTTTTACATAAGGCCATATTTAACGGTTACTTTATGGGATGCTTGAGCCGAGTTGAGCCGACAAATATTAATAAAATAATGAGGGAAGGGGGCATTCGGATGCTTGCAGGATGCTTTGGGAGCATCGATGCTAAAATGTGTTGTGTCAGAGTTGTGCAGGGGTTTGCCCAAATTAACACTCAAATGTAGTGTTTTGGACTGCAGCAAGTTGAAAAAGGTTGACACTTGGCACACGTTTAGTGGTTGCAGCAGGGTGGATCCGATTGCGACACTTGGACGTCTCAGATTAAATCCGGAGGATGTATATTTACATTTATAAAATGTAATTTTTGACATTTAAAAAATGAAAAAAAAAAAAAAAAAAATTACCACAATACTATATTCATTTTTATCTACATATAGATATCCATTTTGAATATGTTTAAGCATATTTTTAAAAAATAATTTTTCTTTGACTACAATTTTGTAAAAAAATACCAGCAAAATTAAATTTAATTATTTATAAAAAGTAAGAATAAATATTTAATGTCATAATAATATTTATACAATAATAAAAAAATAAATATAATCATATAATCGTTGAACGAAAATAGTTATTGGAGAAGGGTATATTTGTAAATTGAATTGGTAGAAAATGATAAGTTTTGGGATGTTAGGGATGCTATTGATAAAGTGGAAAAAGTAAGAATGAGATGTTAGAATGATGTGGCGGAGAGAGAAGAATAAAAAATTATTATTTTTAGTATCCCTTGATAAACATGACCTAACTACATATTTCTCCTTTTTCTAATTCTAGCTTCTCCATTATCTAAAATAATATAAACTTATTTTGTTTAACCCCACATCACATCTTTAAAAATATATTATTTTATTTGTTTTCTATACAGTATTAGAGTGTTAGCAATTTCGCTCTTTTTAGCGACTTAGCATTTAATGTGTTAAGACATTATTTATCCAAATTGTTTTTTTTTAACTATGAGTCTAGCAACAAACTAAAACTCATCTCATTTGATTTGATAGTAAACTTTTAATGCTAACTTTGTAAGATGAGGATAGTGATTTAATGTACGAATAAACCTTTTATACATTTAATAAGATTTTCACGTTGACGAAACCCCTTCTAGAAAATCCCGTTTTAATGGAACCCAGGTGGGAACTTCAGGGTTTACCACGGTCATCGCGGGCTTACCTAACTCACGTGGTCGTAGACCAAATGATTTTACCTGTGTTGTGCAGCCGCGGAAGCAGGAAATCCCCGGGTATCACCTTAAGGAATTTCGTTTGAATCCCAAAAGAGATCAGGAAGCATACCTGTACCACGAACGAGGTTTTAGGAATGGCTCGCGAATGAAGGCTACCAGCTCTCGTGGGGGGCCTCTCAAAATTTTATGTGGTTATTGGGACGCGAAGGGAACTCGAGATCACTCCGCGGAGCTTATTAAACGACACAAACAACAAATTAAACAAATTCTAATGTCGCTTAGCCTGAAGCTCTATTTCTTTATCTCCCTTGCTCAAGATTCAAGTTTCTTCGATCTCCAAAAGCCCTTTTCTTCATGCCTTAGTTTTAGCTTATCTAGCAGCTTAGTTGTGCCGACATAGTATGGACAAGTGTCCGAAAGGTTACCACACGTGGCGGGTACACCAGGACCCGTGGGTAGAGGGCATGCGTGACACGTGTTCGTTATGGTAGAGTTCCTCATTCGTCTGCGGATGAAGCAGGGTTGGGCTTATCTCGTCCGCTGACTTTTCCTTTGACATTTTACAACTCCTTTTCTTGATCTTCTTAGGGTCAGGCCTCAAAGCGACGTGTTGGAGCTGTCAATGTTTGCTCAGGATACATCAGACATGGTTTGCGAAATTATCGAATATGATCGATTTCTAATTATGTCTTGTGACTCATTTTCTTTTAATATACTTCACCGATTACCCACCCAACGAATCGGTTGATGGGTGAAATATTAGACGGACGGGTGATGGGTCGGATAAAAATTATTTTGTAAAAAATTAGGGGAAAAAATGGCTACATCTACCCATCACCCGATTCATAATTGTACGAGACCCAATAGACTCGACCAAAGATTGAACCTGACCCAAACAATTGGATTGCTTCCTCCGTTTGAATTTTGAAATACTCGTATATAGAAGTAGCCGCTGAGTGAGCGAGTGGCTTCTTTTCTTTCTTTCTTTATTTCTTTCACCTCCCACCTTTTGATTTACACCATAACCCAATAATATGGAAGCATCTTTTTTTCCATGTTTCTCCTCCCTCCTTTTGATTTACACCATAAGCCAATAAGAGCATACTAGCATTTTAACCTTTGGTTGCTTGTAACATGGAAACAAAAGGCCACAAATAAAGTTTGATAGAACATACATGTCTATCCACGCGTTTTAAAGCAACCGACAACCGATTGTACATTTGTTACCACACCCCCCGCCCCCTTCCATACAAATTATTACGGTACTTTCCTTTTCCTTCCCACCACTTGTTCCCAACCCATTTTTAAGTGGGCCTCTTTTTTTTTTTTTTTTTTTTTTAGGAATTAAGTGGGCCTCTTGATTTTCGAATTTATAGGCCAATTTTAGCAGATTTAAATAGGGGTGTAATTATAACCGAACAAGTTGAACTTAACATCTTCAAACTTAATTCGTTTGTTAAATGAGCTCGAGCCGAGCTGAACCCAAGTTTTAAATGAACTTCCTTTTTTTTCAAACTTGGTTTGTTTATAAAATGAACGAGTTCGAACCGAGCTTTAACCAGTTCTACTTGGTTATAATATATTAACTTAAAGGAAATTTTAGAAATTCCATGAAATTCGAGCTATTCAAGTTTAAATTGAACATGCTGAGCTTTCAACCGAGTTTAAAATCTTGTTCAGACTTGACTTGTTTAGGTAAGTGAACGAGTTTGAGTCGAGCTTTTTTCAAGCCGATCCCGAACCGAGCAATTAAAACACTATTTTAATACCAATTATCAAAGTCCGACTCGGACCGATAACTGGGGGTCGTCGTATGCACGGGCGCACATGCGCTAGGAGCCTAGCACACATGTCGAGTGGGGTTCCATTATAAAACCAATTGACAGTAGAAGGAGTAGCCCACCGACTCATATATTAGGGCCCCGCAAGTGCAACTAGGAATGACTCATCTAGTTGACACTAAGACAACTGGTAACCCAGGCCGACTCATATATTAGGGCCCCGCAAGTGCAACTAGGAATGACTCATCTAATTGACACTAGGACAAATGGTAACCTAGACCAGGATCGAAAGACGGACCGTTAGGCTAACCGCTCTGATACCATATCAAAGTTCGACTCGGACCGATGATTGGGGATCATCTGCACAGGCACACAGGCACTAGTAGCCTAGCACACAAGTTGATTGGGGTTCCATTTTAAAACAAATTGGCAATAAGAGGATTAATCCACTAGCTTATATACTAAGACATCTTTATTCATATTATTGATGTATGACTCTTTTAGTCTCTTCACATCTTTCATTCTCTCAACATCAATGAGATTTAAATCCTCGACTTTGATAAGAGGCTCAAGGGTAGCTCCACTTACTACTTTGCTAAGAGATCATTAGTCCGATAATTATTAGTTGGTTTAACTTTACAAATTGCTAGATTTCTTAAGTAATATTCACTATAACAATTTTAGCCTTTAATCAATGATAAAAAAAAAAACTATAGTCATATTCGAAACAGGATATCAGCTTTTTAATTTTATTATTTATAAAGATAATTTTTCAAGATAAAGGTATATAAAAATATAAGATTACTTGTTTGGAGTATAAATTCAATTTAAATTTTTTCATAAAGATTAATCAAAGGATAATATAGTTTGCTATATAATCCCTTTTGTCGTTTATTATTCATGTACCTTATAAAATTTATATAAAATATTATTTTTTATTTTTTTATAATTTTATACTTTTGGTAATAACTATGAAAATATATATAAAAAAAAATATAGTTTTTTTAAATATACCTAAATAATAAATGACATATAAAAAAACAAACGGAATATGAAATAATACACAACGATTGTAAAGGATATGTATTGGGAGGATGCAATCCTCACCCTAATAGGTTTCACCGACTCACAAAATTCAAGAATTTAAACGACTTCAGGGATCTACCAACGGTCGAAAACGACCTCATATGATGCAAAAACAAAACAGACATGAACAATATCTATAAAAAAAACTTGATAAATTGCTTGTCACGACTCAAATTATTCAATGGTTCCCAACAATTATCACAACAAATCATACCTTTACAGTTCACATCATCTGAGCATTGTTCGATTCCACTAGAGCTAAAAAGCATAAACAACCATAAAGGAAAATCGTTCAAATTTTAGAAAATATGGATGATTAGACCAAACTATAGAAATATAGTAACACATGCATGAAGAACAAACATTAAAAGATCACACATGTTCAATCTTACGAACAAAAAACACAACTACTAAACAGGGGCAGATCCAGAAATTTTTTCGGGGTGGCACAATTTTTTTTGAATAATTTTTATATTATTTTTATTAGAAATATTTATTAAAAATATATAAAAATAATAACTTAAATTTATAAGAAAAATTATAATTATTTAATTGTAAAATATCAAATAAATTATATAAATTTTTAAATAATGGAAAATGAATTGAGGAAAAAATAAATAAAAATATGTGCCTAGTGGGATTTGAACCAGGGTTGATTGAATACTATTTAAAATGGGGTAGGCTTAACCACTAAACCACTAAAGATATTTGTATTTTACCTTTCAATTTTTTTACATAACACATATATTCTTGTATTTTTTTCGGGATCGGGGTGGGCGACGGTCCGGTATCGCTCACCCTTGGATCCGCCCCTGCTACTAAAAGACACAAAAAAATGGAACAAAAAATCTTTTGAAAACATATTTAAGCAATTGAAAGAAGTAGATAAAAAATTGATTCAACTACAAAAGCACAACACTACAGTATAGGATGAGCAAGCAAAAAGAACACAAAGACAACTACTAGTGAAAAAAGAGATATTGCTAGAATATCATAAGGTGTATTGGAACCAAAGAGCTAAAATGAAGCACCTCAAACTGGTTGATACAAACTCATGCTACTTCCATAAAGTTGCGACAGGAAAACGAAGCAGAAAAACCATAAGAGAAATAAGAATGGATGAATGTACGGTGATTATTGGAGAAGAAAACATAACAAAATAGATAAATGACTTTGAAAAAAGATTTAAGAAATGAAAATTTAACATGCAACGATTCAGCAAATACCTCCAACTCATAGATACGGAGATAGCAAGTACAGACAATGAAATGCTAGTAGGTCCGGGCTATATGTGTGTGTGTGGTTTTTAAATTAATTTTTGTAATACTACCTGTACAAAGGGTTTGGCCAAACTTGCAACACACAAGTACAAAGTTGGTCCACAAAACTAACCATAACTTCCAGATTACATCGTAAAATAGTTCATTACAATCTAAACTGAGTCATTCTGTAAACCAAAGTCTAATCTACTAACGAAAATCATAAACACCCCAGAAAATGTAAAAGGAATTGCCAACGGCGACGTTAAAATTTGTGCTTCCTGACCTTGAATCATCATCAAGAATAAAGGAACTACTAACGACATTGTTCGAATCTCTTGTCAATAATACTCTCATTTTTGCTATATATAGCCTGCAGAGCAAGATATCAGATTGCAATCAATTAAGATGAGTTATAGCTCAATATCCTATGTTGTATTTTTTTCCCAAACTTCTCTTAAAATATGTGATCCTAATTCGACAGATTGTTTGGCCCAATAATATTGAATATAGTGTTTTCTTGTCTTTAATCAACAACTCAAAAAACATAAACTTAAAAAAAAAAAGAGTCATCCTCAGACTTACTTCCGGGGACAAACTGTGTTCCGTACTTGTCATCAAAATACATCGTACTTATCCTGTAGAGATGTTGTATACTAAGCATCTGTTTGGAAGTAAAATGGAATTAATTCATAGCAAGGAAATAGATCCAAATGATAATGCATAATGAAGAATCTTCCAGCTGAATGCTTACAGGACAACGATCATGGCTAACTTCATCAGCCCTCGCCGAACGTCGCCGCCCACCAATTGCCCTCCGGCCACTGACCGACTGCGCACTGCCACCAATCAATTCTGAGGAAGAAGATAATTGTGAGGAAGAAGTTTGAACGTGTAAGAGAAATCCAATTTGAAGGTGATAACTTGGGGAGAAAAGTTGCAAATTGGGGTTTCTTAATTTTGTTCAGGGCAGACTCGAGACTCCGCTCTTTCTCCGGCAGATCCGGGGCTCGACGCCCCTCTCTATCCTAGAAATGTTTCCTGCTTCCTCACAATTCCGATGGTTTCCAAACCTAAACCCTAACAAATTGAAAACAGAGGGGATGTCTTCAAACGGTTGAAGAGAACGTGTGCTGCTTAGGGTTGCTCAGGGATTGACACGTGGTGTAATCTTTTACAAAGACCATGCTTCTGAAATTATAAGTATTAGGGGTGGATTCTTTTCACCCTTTGAGTAAACTCGCTTGATAAAGTTGAAACTAAATCCTGAAAGTGCTTGATTAAATCCAAAAGGGCTTTAATGAGAAATTCCAAAAGGGACTCTTGGTGCGTCTTACAAGGGTGATTCTCGGTGGCGAGTCTAGTTGTTCATGGCATTCCTCTCCTGAGTTGGGGCTCTGGTGTCCGGTGTCGGGTCTGACTGGGGTCGTGGCGATGTGTATCAAGGCGATTCCGCGTTATGAAAATTTCTTTGAAGGATCGTCTTCATTGCATACAAGGACTCATGATATTCCGCTGACCAACGGAGTCACTGCTTGATGGTGCTTTCCATCGACTCTTAGTCTATATTGTCCCCAACTTATTTGGGTTAGATTTACTATTTCGACTGTATTTGTATATTTTCCACCTTTTGTATTGCACTCTTTTTATGCTACTTATATGGTATGTTTTGACAGTTTCGCCGTTTGTCGACTCTGATGACCTCTTGAGGTATTTGAGGTACCGAATCTGTTCCGACCCTGGAATTATTTTCTTATTAAAAAAAATCCAGATGTAGCCCACCAACTTGGCAGGCTAACCACGTGCAAGTGTGCAACTCAACCACATCCCTTCCACGTCAAACAAGGTTTGCATCCCATCCCACCAGCACCTGCGTTTGTCCACGTCATCAAATAAATATCCCCGTCTTCTGTAACGTTTCCGTTCTCTCCCCACGTTGTGACACCTGGCGCCAACGATTACCATTCCGCGTTTTAAGCGCCGTTGCTCGGAATGACGATTTTGCCCTCGATGATATTTTCGTAATTTACTGGCGATTTCCTTTTCCACCACTTGCAACTTGCAACTTGCTTTTTTTGTTTTTACCTTTTCTACCCCCTCAATTCCTCATTCCCTCTTCATGTTGGAGTTGCAGTGCACAAATTTAGAGGGAAAAACTTCTCTGAGGGAGAAAGAAGACGAAGAAAGAATGAAGACGTGTGAGCTCTGCAATTCTCCGGCGAGGATGTACTGCAATTCCGATCAGGCAAGCCTTTGCTGGAACTGCGACTCCAAGGTCCATGGCACCAATTTCTTGGTCGCCAGGCACAGCCGGAGCCTCCTCTGCCACGTGTGTCAGTGTCCAACTCCGTGGTCTTTGTCCGGCACCGATTTCGGCCCTACCGTATCTGTTTGCCGCCGTTGCGCATCAAAAGGCGCTGAGAAGAACAGGCGGCGAATACCTGCGCGTGACGAGATCGAGTCCGGCAACGACGCTGAAAGTGATAGTCAAGAGGTCGACGGAGATGAGGAGGAAGAGGAGATGAGCAATAGTGATGACGGGGATGGAGAAATTCAGGTAGTTCCAGCTAGGTCTTCGACGCCTCCGCCTCCGGCAACGAGCTCTTGTAGCGGCGACGAGTACTCTTCGAGAAAGATCTCAGTGGCGTCGGACGGAGAATCGCCGGTCCCTACGTTGAAACGAGTGCGTGAAAGCTCTTCAGATCTTCTCTTCCAGGTACAGTATAAATTCTTTTCCGATTTTTCCAAATTTTATGTTGCGTTTAAAAAAAAAATCAAAATCAACAGTTTTATTTAGAGGGAAATTATGTTCATACAGGAAGATCTAGATCGACGGAGTAAAAGGAAGGACGTAGCTGTCGCCGTATTTGACTCGCATTGACGCCTATGTACTGAGAGCGGACCGGGCTTAAGCGTGGAAGGAATGAGTAGCGGTTTGAAGGGATTTTAGCCTCAAAATCAAATGGATCGTGTTTACTCGTACTAGTAAATAACTGCTCATGTGCTGAGCCCTGATACTCTGATAGTAGTGTGTCACGATTACAATACACGGCGAATGGTTTTGAGTTGATTTGATCCTTTCAAATAAGGCCGACGACTAAAAAAGATGAGACTGGTTTTAATTGATTAATTAATTACTGTATTTGAATAATGATAAACGTGAGGCCTAGAAGTAGTGAGAACGTTGTGGCTGAGAATGTTTTCAACTTACAACAAGACGTAATGCATGTATAACTACTGTACTATTTTTAAAATACTCCCTCCGTCTCGAAAAACAAGTTGTTTTAGCATTGTGCACTATTTTTAATAAAACACTCATACATCAATCAACATCATCATTCCACTAACTTTTTTTTATTATTTTTATTATTTTTAAATACCCACTATATTTTTTAACCAATTAAACTCTTTTAAAAAGTCAACAACACAAAAACCAATACAAATCATTACTATCTCTCACCTAGAAAACCTAAAACGACATGTATTTTGATACAACTCAACTAGTCTAAAACGACTTGTTTTTCGAGACGGAGGGAGTAATATTCAACGGGTTTGAAAACCCGGCCAAATGCTCCACTATTATGCAAGTTGTAACGTCTATTTAATCTAAACATTAGATCTAGCAGTATTCGATGACCCTAACTTGAATTAATTGGTAGATTAAGATAAAACACAAGTATATATATTATACTTGATCATAGCATATATTAGAAGTGTGGGTTGTATAACCTATGCTCATATATGTTACACATTCAAAGTATAGTATATTAGACATATTGTATGTGATGTATTATATGTATGTATGCTTGTATGGTTACTGGTCTTGTGGGCCAATTCTGAGGCTCATAGCCTAGCTCCAACAGCTTGCCTGGCTCCTTTCACTTGTGAAGCGTGTTGAGTGGAACGCTGCATTTTACCTTTGAGCTCGCTCTATATCAAGGAAGCTAAGGTTGCTGAGGGCTCACTTTGGCAGATGCTCCTGAGGTAATCCAAGAAAGAGAAAGAGAGAGAAGTGAGAGAGGCAACACTAGGGTTTCGAAATCCTAGCTCCAACGAAGCTCCGATGGCCGATCTTGAGCGCATCTCCCACGGAGACTCCAGATCCGGCCTTTAGGAAGAAGAAGGTGAACGTCCACGGATCTGACGAAGGTCTTTTTCTCTGGTTCACTCCGACGACGATCTAACTCCGATCTTCATATCTAGGGTGTATTCTTCCTTTGTCTGCTTCGTTTGTGCATGTCTCGTATTTCTCTATGTTCTTGCCTGTATTTGCATTAGGTTGAGTTTAGGGCAACTTGTTCTGTAAACCTTCTTACCGATTAGTGGATTTGTGCTCTCAAAGCCGTTCGGTTGAAGCTTCGTGGACGTAGGCTCCGGCCGAACCACATAAATCTTGTGTGTTGGTCTCTGGTTTACGTTTATGTTGCTACTCGTAGTCGATTACCCTGTTCTTGGTTCTCAATATGTGGAATCAAGATCGTCTAGGGATTAAAAAGTGGTATCAGAGATTGGGTGTCCCTTTCCTTACCTACATGTGCCATTATTGGTTCTCAGGGAGCTGGATCGGAGGCAGGACATTGGGTAGACCTTCAAAAAGCTCAGGCTTGGTTCTATTCCTCTCCTGTCTGAATCACCACTGGTCTGGATCCGTTCTATGACCTGTAATTCTAGGGTTCTTTGAGTGTCTTGTATACTATTGCACTCATAACAAGAATAACAAAAATAAGAAGCATACGAAAGATAAGCTCAGGAATGAGAAATCTGATAAATCTGACCCTAATTCTAAATGTAATTACTGTGGTAATGTGGGTCATTGGGTTAAGGAATGCAGGAAAAAGAAAAGGGCAGAGGATCTTGCTAAGAAAAATAACACTGAATTGTCTGCTGCTGTGCTTGAAAATATGTGTGAATACTTTGCTGAATTATTCATGTGTACTGATGTTTCATCTGTTGATTCTTCTGATGCATGGATTTTAGATTCAGGTTGTACAATGCATGCCACCCCTCATAAGAATTTTTTTTACGAACTTAAATGAATTTGTGTGTGTTGATGTCATGTTGGGTGATCATACTTGCTTGCATATCAAAGGTGTAGGTGTAGGTGATGTCCCTTTACTCATGCATGATGGCATTGTTAGAGTTTTCACAAACGTTAAGCGGGTCCCTAGTCTTAGAAGAAGTCTAATGTCTGAATCTGCTTTAGAAGAAATAGGATGCAATGTTAATTCTTCTGATGGTGTGAGAACTGTGTCCAGAAATGGAACTGTAATTGTCAAAGCTATTAGAAAGAAAATATTGTATTTTGTTCTCTCTTCTAAACCTGAAGTTAATGCTGCTATTGCTTCTGATTCCATGACATTATCTGAGACTAAAATTTGGCATAACAGGCTTGGTCACATAGGCAACAAGGGCTTAATAAAGTTGCATAAATCTGGCTTATTACCTAAGAAACCCGTTGATATTAAATTCTGTGAGCATTGTGTTTTGGGCAAGTCTAGCTGCCAAACTTAAATTTCCTGTGTCATCATATGTTGCTATGTTTCTTTTAGAATATGTGCACTCTGATCTCTGGGGACCTTCACAAGTCCCTACAGCAGGGGGCATGAGATACTTCATCAGCTTCATTGATCACTACTCAAGGAAAGTATATGGGCAAGCCTTCTAAAATCAAAGGATCAAGCCTTTGGTGCTTTCACAAAATGGAAGGTAATGGTAGAGAGTATGTCCAACCATAAACTGAAATGCTTAAAAACGTACTAACAATGGATTGGAATTTCGTAATACAAAATTTGATACTTATTGCCAAAAACATGGGATTAAAAGACACTTAACTGTACCTAGAACTCCACAACAAAATGGAACAGCTGAAAGAATGAATAGGACTCTGTTAGAAAAAGTGAGATGCATGTTAATTAGCTCTGGCCTTAAGAATACTCTTTGGGGATGAAGCTGTATTAACTGTTGCCTATCTTATCAATAGATCTCCTTCTTCTGTTATTGATTTTCTCACTCCCCAGTTTAAATGGACAGGTAAGCAACCTAGCTTGGGATACCTCAAGCCTTTTGGATGTGCTGCATACCCTCACATCAGTGATGGTAAGCTGCAACCAAGGGCTTTGAAGGGTATCTTGCTAGGTTACCCTGATGGAGTGAGAGGGTCCGGGGTGCTTCTGTTGCAACCTGGACCTCACAAAGTCATTACAGCTAGAAATGTGAGATTGAATGAGATAGATTTTCCATTGAAAACTGAGCTAACTTCTTTCCCTGAGCTGACATGTACCCCAGAGCAAACTAAGGAGTTGTTACCTGATGAAAGTGATTCCTCTGATGATGAAGAGCACAACAATGGTAGGTCCTTCATATCAGCCAAGAAGGGCACACATTCCACACTACAGGGGGACAACAAGAAGAAAAAGAGAACATTGTAGATCAAAGTCCTCAAAATGACACAGAGGAAGTTGAGCCTCAGCTTGACACTGAGTAGAAAATCTCTTATGATTCCCTTATTAGTTCTCCTCTCTCTCCTAATTCTGGTGATGTAAATTGTTGTTCTATTGACTCTCAAAGAGAGTCCTCTGTTTTCTCCTCCCTCCCTTCTGATTTACATGCTTCTGATATCTCTACTATACCTAATTTGCATGATTATCAGTTGACTAGAGATAGAGAACCTAGAACCATCATCCCCAATAGGAAATATACTTCTTATATTGTGGAATATGCTTTCTTGACTGCTGATATTGTTAGAAACCCTACTACTCCTAGCTCTTATGAATTTGCCCTTAAGAATAGCTATGTCAAAGAGTGGCTAGCTGTTATGAGAGAATAGATGGACTCCATTTAAACTAACAAAACATGGAGTCTAGCCTCTAGACCTCCTAAAACCCGACTTATTGACTCTAAATGGGTCTATAAGCTCAATAAGCTCAAGGTAGGTCTAAACCCTAGAGAGCCCTCTAGGTTTAAAGCTCGCTCTGTGGCGAAAGGGTTTCCAGAGAGAAGAGATATACTATAATGATATCTTCTCACCAGTAGTAAAGTATAAGACCATGCGTATTATGCTTGCTATGTGTAATGTGTTTAACTGGGAGTTAGAACAGATGGATGTCAAAACTGCTTTTTTACATGGTACTCTTGATGAAACCATTTATATGAAACAACCCAAAGGGTTTGTAAACTCCAAGTATCCTGATCATGCCTACTGATGAACGGTTTTTAGTCGCGTAAACCGCATCAAAATAAATTCGAACTTACTAACTAATGTAGTGTGGTAAGCACGAGTCGATCCCACAGAGAATCAAGTTATTCCTAAGTTTTGTTTATTTACCAATTAGTATGAAACGGGGGTTTTTGAGTGGTGAAAATAAGAAATAAAATAAAATAAACTATAAACAAATTAATGCAAAGCAATTTAGAGAAGATCGCTCTACCTACAACTATCCACTTTATTTGATCGAATTGATATTGTAACATCCTCTTATTCTTTTAGTCTTCCTATGAATGCCCTTGTCCCGACCTAATATAGTTACTAGTCCAATCAGTCCTAGAAACCCTTATCAATCGAACAATCCCTAAAAAAGATTTAACACAATTGATAGCTTTAAGTTCAGAGATTAACCAAGGTATTTGTAGTCCCTAAAAAGGGATTTAACAACACATCCAACTTCCTACCTATCCAATTAGTTCAATCATCCCTAAAGAGATAAGTTTGCCACTTGGGTTAAGGTTCAAAATCAGGAATCTACAGAACCCTAGCAATTGAATTGATTCTACCAAATTGATCAGACAAGATAGAATAAAACAATAAACAATAAAGCACAAAGAAGTTGAAACATTCAAATATAGGAAATAAGGAACAAGATTCAGAAACTCACAAATCAATCCAAACAAAACTTCAAATTGTAGACAGAACGGGAGAGTTTAGGTCTCCATAAAAATAAGACAAAACAGCATTAGGGTTAATGGTGGGAAACAGTAGTCACGGCCGGTCATCACATTCTGCCGTACGAATGTATGAATATATATAGTGCCAATATCCTAAACTATCTAACTAATCTATACTATATAATATTAATATATTAATCTAATTCAATCTATCCTAATTTGTATTCCTAACGGCAAAACATAAAGTAATAAAATCAGCAATTGCAAGCCCAAAGCGGAAGGCGCTTCCCAACTCATCAGCTCACTTAATTTATCCAGCTTGCAACGTCTTCCTTTGTATAATTTGTCCAATGCCATTTATTCCCAAATCGCTCAAAAATACCTGAAAATAATAAAATACGGGTGTAGACTCCGAAAACTAAATAATAACAAATACGCTATAAAGTATGTAAAAATGCTCTAAATTAATATGCAAATCTATACCTAAAACATGACTAAAATAGACTGTATCATCTGCCATCTGAAGAGATCCATCTATGGGCTCAAGCAGTCCCCTAGACATTGGAATCTCAAATTCGATGACGTGATTAAGAAACTTGGGTTTACTCGTAGCAGTTATGATTCATGTCTTTACTTTAAAAGTATTTCTAAAGCATCCTTGATCTATGTGCTTTTATATGTTGATGATATATTGTTGATTTGTAGTTCTATGATTCCTATTAGTACTGTTAAAAAGGTTCTAAAGAAATACTTTGACATGAAAGACTTAGGAAGTGCCAAGAAAACCCTTGGCGTTAACATCATTAGAAACCGACCTAATAATCAAATATGGTTGTCGCAAGACGACTATATTCTTAAGGTTCTAAATCGGTTTAATATGTGAAATTCTAAGCCTATATCCATACCTAGAGCTTACCCAGAAAAGTTGTCCCGCAAAACCTGAGGATATTAAAGAAATGGCTAAGGTCCCTTATGACGTAGCTGTAGGGTCCGTTATGTATGCTATGTTGTGCACCCGCTCAGACCTTGCATTTGTCATTTCTATGCTTAGTCGCTTATGTCTAATCCTGGAAATGATCACTGGACTGCCATGAAATACTTGATGCGTTACATTGCTGGTACTAAGAGTCTTTGTCTGCATTATGGTTACATGAGCCTGTTAATAAACTAAATGGATACGTAGACGATGACTTTGCTAGTAACAAAGATAATCGCAAGTCCACTACCGTCTACTTCTTCAGGTGGGCTGGTAACTGTGTTTCATGGAAATCTCAGCAGCAAACAGTTGTTGCCCTGTCATCAAATGAAGCTGAGTATATGGTTGTTACAGAAGCTGCCAAAGGGGCGATATGGCTTAAAGAAATCCTTAAGGAAATCCTTAAATAGCCACCAAAACCCGTTATACACAGGGATAGCCAAAGCGCACTATACCTGTGCAAAGATCCCATGTATCACGAGAGGACTAAACAGATTGATGTACGTTTTCACTTTATTCGCAATATAGTTGTTGCTCAAGAGTTAGAAGTGAAAAAGATCAAAGGAGACATCAATCCTGCTGATTTTGGGACAAAGGTAGTCCGGGCTAACAAGTTTGTGTTTTGCAGGGATTTTCTCCACCTTGGAGAACCACCTTAGACAAACAGGTAATTGTGCCGATGATGATGTTGAATGTTTTGAGATCATATATCCACTAATTAGTAGGTTGTGTTTTTAATAGATCTAATGTTTGGATTAGAAGGCCAATTTGTAATGTCTATTTAATCTAAACATTAGCTCTAGGAATATTGGATGGCCCTAGCTTGAATTAATTGGTAGATTAAGGCAAAACACTAGTATATGTATATTATACTTGATCATAGCATATATTAGAAGTGTTGGTTGTATAACCTATGCTCATATATGTTACACATCCAAAGTATAGTATATTAGACATATTGTATGTGATGTATTGTATGCTTGTATGCTTGTATGGTTACTGGTCTTGTGGGCTAGGCCCAATTCTGAGGCCCATAGCCCAGCTCCGACAACTTGTCTGGCTCCTTTCACTTGTGAAGCGTGTTGAGTGGAACGCTGCGTTTCACCTCTGAGCTCGCTCTATATAAAGGAAGCTAGGGTGTTGACGGCTCACTTTGGCAGACGCTCCCCAGGTAATCCAAGAAAGAGAAAGAGAGAGAAGAGAGAGAGGCGACGCTTGGGTTTTGAGATCCTTAGCTCAAGCGAAGCTCCGGCAGCCGATCTTGAGCGCATCTCCCACGGAGACTCAAGATCCGACCTTTAGGAAGAAGAAGAAGAAGAAGAAGGTGAACGTCCACAGAGCTGACGAAGGTCTTCTTCTCTGGTTCACTCCGACGACGATCTGACTCCGATCTTCAGATCTAGGGTGTATTCTTCCTTTGTCTGCTTCGTTCTTTCTTCGTTTGTGCATGTCTCGTATTTCTCTGTGTTCTTGCCTGTATTTGCCTTATTTTAAGTTTAAGACAACCTGTTCTGTAAACCTTCTTACCGATTAGTGGATTTGTGCTCTCAATCCGTTCGGTTGAGGCTCCGTGGACGTAGGCTCCGGCCGAACCACGTAAATCTTGTGTGTTGGTCTCTGGTTTACGTTTTTGTTGCTACTCGCAGTCGATTACCCCGTTCTTGGTTCCTAATCTGTAGAATCAAAATCGTTAGGGATTACACAAGTTTTTGAGATGACAAAATCCTACCAGTATTTCATTCCTCGCATTAATTATCTAATATTATTGGTTTCCTCACATTTTATCTCATGTTTTGTTTTCGTTCCTAATTTTTATTGCTATAAAATATTCCTTATCTATTAATATTACTAATTCTGCTAGCATTCTGCTGACTTGTCACGTCCACAATTAAACCTGATTATTTTAATCTATTTCTCTTTTTTTATTGGTTGGTTATATTGTCGGAAATCTTTGATATATGTTTCCCTTTTTATTTTGATTGCAATCGTCTCCTTAACCGTCTACATACATTGAGTTGAATTGTCTACATATAATGAATATTTATTACGGAATATCGTACTATTAAAAATATGAAAATACGCATAATAAAATATTCTCTTATCTCATATACTATGCATTATTAAAGGAAAGTGTGTGATCATATTATTTGATTTGATTTTTCCAAATATATTCATTCTTAATGTGGATATACATATTGGAGTCATTTACGCAACTATATAATGTCCGATAATTCATTATCAAGAACATGCTCTCAATCAATTTACACAAGCCGAGGTATGCTCTCAAACCGTATAATTTCATTCATGCTCTTCTTCACCTTGATTATTTTACCCTCATTATATGATTTATGTGTTAAAAAAAATCATCTGACTTTTTTAGCAATCAATAAATACGTCATATATATTGATGGATGATGCGACTTTTATTTTTTTACAATGGTGTATATCATTTAATTAATTTTTATCCTTTGTTTTTCGATTTTTTTAATATGAAATTTCATCCAAAATTTATCAACGACATCCAATCAAGTTGGTCTTTCTATAAACTAAAGGTTCGAATCATCTAACTATGGATGGTATTTCAAAAGGAACGACTAACAAAGATTTCATCATGTGAGTTGATCTTGATGGACGAGTTGGTAATGTATGTTTTTCTCTTCAATCAAAAATATTTTGTTATCTTCAATCTCTTAAACTTTTAATTGTGTACAATTTGAAGGTTTTTTTGGTAAGATACATAACTTAAACTTTGTTTTGGTGTTTTCTATGTGACAAGATCCATGCAATCGTGCGAGCAAACGTTCCGGAAATTTTCAAGGATTTATGTGAAAGGAGCGCATTTTTGTCTCTCCCAGTTCAGTCTTGCACTGTACAATGTCCCTTACAACTTACAAGTATATGAGTCATAAGTATAGAATCTATTTTGAAAACTTAAACTATGTTTGTATTTTATAAGGTGACAAGATCCATACTATTGTGCGAACGCTTATTTTGAAATTTTTAATGAAAAAGTGAAGGGAGTGCATTTTATCTCTCCCAATTCAATCTTGCACTATACAATGTATCAGTTTTTTTTTTAAAAAAAAATTAATTGTTAATGAATTGGTAATTTTTAAGTAGTTTCACTTTATTGTTACTTTCATATTTTTTTATTGTGTTAAAAGTGAATTGTAATTGAATCGGTTTAATTTTCTTTATAATGTTAAAATTTAATTATAAATGAATCAGTGATTTTTACATAGTTTAAATTTATTGTAAAGGTTAATATTTTTTTATATGTTGAAAGTGAATTATAATTGAATCGGTCTCAATATTTTTTATAATCTTAAAATTAAATTTTGAATGAATCATTTTAATTATCATTATAATTGAGTTTTATTACTACTTTACCTTATTAAATCATTTTCAAAATTTGTAATGTATCTCTTTCTAACTAATTTATAAATTAAAAAAAACACTTTATATATATTTTGTTGTAAACAAGTACTGTATATATTAATATAATATTATATAGATATATAAAATGATGTTTAAATTAAAATAGAACAAAATCTCGTGCCTTGAAGGCACGGGTATTACACTAGTATATATATATAAATCTATTCGGGTCGGAATGGTTGTGGAAAGCTTTATGGAGCCATCGATAGCAATGTTGGTTTGTTCTAATTAATTTCCAATGCATTTTTGCCTTTTGTTTGGATCAATTGTAGAATTGTCTAGCTACGCTTGAAATCAGATGTTTCCAAGTAGAACCAGAAACTCTCACTACCCTTAACTTTTGATCCAACTACCTACAAGCTCCCTACGTCAAATAGAGTTAGGTCACTTAACACAAACTACAAATAAAATGCAATGATTTATCATTTATCCTCATTTTATTTAAATCAATAATTTTTGTTTAGCTAAATTAAGAAACTGCCCTAAAATAACCGATCTAATATGATTTGAATACAAAAACCAATCCGAATCCCCATTTCCCAACACTTTATAACTCAAACATGATTTGATTCTCGATAATGAACCATCCGTTATTACTAAATCAAAACCCAAACTGGTCTTATTGAATCTGACCCATTTCTCCTGTTAATTCCAATAAGAAGTAATTTTTTTTTTCATGGATAAATAACGTGTTGGCTATATACACCCCAAATCATGCACGTCCTTAAGGACGTGCATGATTAAAAGGGGTTAATTAATTTTTTTTAAAAGTTAATTAGTCATAAGGCTTGCACGTCCTTAAGGACGTGCATTTTCAGCCTTTGGATTTGTGGTGTATATAACCACACCCATAAATAAAGTAACCTAATATAGGTATGTTTGGATAGTCGGATAAATAAAGTAAGTTGATAAGACCCTAAATTTGAAAAGATTTTCTACCAAAAAAACAAGCGATCCTATGAATTTAATTAAAAGAAAATCATATGATAAGGGAAGCACAAACCCTATAGGGGCTAATGAGAAGTCAAAATAAATGTGTTGACAGTTCTCATCTAATACATGAATGGGTAAGAGGGTCATAGACAATGTAATCAAAATAAAAACAATGTAATAGCCACTGTCACCACTATGAAAACAAAGTCATAGACACTGTAATCAAAAGGAAAACCCTATAGACGTTGTAACCAAAATAAAAACAGCTTTATAGACACTGTCACCACTATGAAAAAAGGTTCATAGACACTGTAATCAAAGGAAACTCCTAGGAAAAGGGAAGCACAAACCCTATAGGGGCTAATGAGAAGCCGCTATTCATGCGCTGACAGTTCTCCTCTAATATATGAATGGGTAAGAGGGTCATAAACGTTGTCAGCAAAATAAAAATAGGGTCATAGACACTGTCACCACTATTAAAACAAGGTCATACACACTGTAACCAAAGGAAAACTCTAGGACTAGGGAAGTTTAAACCTTATAGGGGCTAATGAGATGCCAAAATACATGTGATGACAATTCTTATCTAATTTCTAATTTATAGTTTTCTAGATTTTTTTAAAGTAGTGTCACCACAATAAAAAAAAATTAAAAAATGTAACTATTGTTGTCATCATAATAAAAATAAAGTCATAGATATTGTCACCACTATAAAAAGATGGTCATAGATATGTAATCAAAATAAAAACAGTGTCATAGCCACTGTCACCACTATAAAAACAAAGTCATAGACACTGTAATCAAAAGGAAAACCCTACAGTATGGTTTAGGGTTTAGGGTTAAGTCTTTAGGGTTTAAGGCCAAGGCCCTAAACCCTAAAATGTTAAGTACAGTACGTCGTTAAGAGACGATTACCGTCATCAAATGGAAAACCCTAAGACAAGGTAAGCACAAACCCTAAAGGGGCTAATGAGAAGCCAAAAGAACATGTGATGTACAAATATGGTCATAGACACTGTAATCAAAGGGAAATCATATGATAAGGGAAGCACAAACCCTATAGGGGCTAATGAGAAGCCAAAATACATGTGGTGAGAGTTCTTCTCTAATAGATGAATGGGTAAGAGGGTTACAGACATTGTAATCAAAATAAAAACAGTGTCATAACCACTGTCACCACTATAAAAACAAAGTCATAACATTGTAATCAAAAGAAAAACCCTATAGACGTTGTAACCAAAATAAAAACAGTTTTATAGACATTGTCACCACTATGACAAAAGGTTCATAGACACTGTAATCAAAGGAAATCTTAGGAAAAGTGAATCACAAACCCTAAAGGGCTAATGAGAAGCCAAAAGAACATGTGATTTACAATATGGTTTAGAGTTTAGGGTTAAGTCTTTAGGGTTTAGGGCCAAGGCCCTAAACCCTAAATCCTAAACCCTAAACCCTAAAATGTAAGTACAGTACGTCGTTAAGAGATGATTGTGTCACCAAATGGAAAACCCTAGGACAAGGGAAGCACAAACCCTATAGGGGCTAGTGAGAAGCCAAAATAAATGTGGCGACAGTTCTCCTCTAATACATGAATGGATAAAGGGTCATAGACACTGTAATCAAAATAAAAACAGTGTCATAGCTATTGTCACCACTATAAAAACAAAGTCATAGACATTGTATTCAAAAGGAAAACCCTATAGACGTTATAATCAAAATAAAAACAGTGTTATAGACACTGTCACCACTATAAAAAAAGGGTCATAGACACTATAATCAGGAAAACCCTAGGAAAAGGGAAGCACAAACCCTAAAGGAGCTAGTTAGAAGCCAAAAGAACATGTGATGTACAGTATGATTTAGGGTTTAGGGTTTAGGATTTAGGGATTAGGGCCCTTGGCCCTAAACCCCGGCCTAAAGACTTAACCCTAAACCCTAAAATGTTAAGTACAGTACGTCGTTAAGAGATGATTGATGTCACCAAATGGAAAACCCTAGGACAAGGTAAGCACAAACCCTAAAAGGGCTAATGAGAAGCCAAAAGACATTAGGTGGGCAGTTCTCCTTCAATATATAAATGGGTAAGAGAGTTATAGACACTGTCACCAATATGAAAACCGGATAATAGACACTGTCACCACTATAAAAACCGGGTCATATGCACTGTCACCACTATGAAAAAAAGGTCATAGACACTGTAATCAAAGGAAAACCCTATAGACGTTGTAACCAAAATAAAAACAGGGTCATAGACACTGTCACCACTATGGAAAAAGGGTCAAAGACACTGTCATCAAAGGAAAAACCCTAGGACAAGGAAAGCACAAACCCTATAGAGGCTAATGAGAAGCAAAAATACATGTGGTGACAATTTTCTTTTAATATATAAATGAGTAAGAGGGTCATAGACTTCTAGACATTGTAACAAAAATAAAAATAAGGTCATTGATACTGTCACCACTATAAAAACAGTGTAATGGACACTATCACCACTACAAAAACAGGGTCGTAGACACTGTCACCACTATAAAAACAGGGTCTTAGACACTGTCACCACTATAAAAACAGGGTCATAGACACTATTACCACCCTAAAAATAGGGTCGTAAACACTGTAACCAAAGACTTTAGCGCAAACCCTCAAGGGGTTAAACCTAATCAAAAGAACATGTGTTATACAAAAAGGTTTTAGGGTAAGCGGTATCACCAACAACAAAAAAAAACATTGTCACCAAAAAAAAAAACCCTACCATATACAACTCCCTTTCTAGAATACGTATAGATCCCTCGAAAGTTGGAACCTTGGATCAATTCAAGCTAGTGCATAGCTTATAAATCGAACCTTAAGATAAGCAATATTAAATGGATTATAAAAACTCAAAACATAATAAGAATTAAAGAAATCAAATATATACGTGAAATCTTCAACGTTCTGATCATAATCTCTGAATTTGCTAGAATCTATTTATATTCTTAATGTTCAGTTGCTAGCTTCATCAATAAGTGAAGCAAAACTATACATAAAATAAAACTAATATAAAAGCCAACTAAGTATATGTTTTTTGCTTGCTAAACGATGTCCTATTCAACAAAGAGCATCATGATGGTCACTGATCCCCCGCGGCAACTAATTTTCTTCCAATGATGACAGCTGATCCGTATCATCACCACTTGTAGAAGAAGTTCCAGTCGTCTCTTTATTTTCGCCATTAACGTAGTTCCCAAAAGAGGAGGTTCTGCTGGTGGCCGGCATCGCAATGAAGGTCGGCTTCATTCCCTGCCAACTCCAGAACCTGCAATCGGCCAATTAAGCAATCTAATTAAACCAGGAAATCATCGACTTCGTTCACAAATTTGAAGAATTTATCTCGTCCGCATCCCAATTTTGACAAAAACTAATGGTCCTAAATTTCAGATCTCGAAATCAACCATGAAACCCTAAAACTCCAAATACTCAAAATTGAACAAACAATCACCGTGTAACACCAAAATAATGAATTGAGTCGAGATTGGAATACAATCGAATAAAGGTATAGAAAAAACTAATCTAAAAACCCTAGATTTGGAGATCTACAAATTAGAAGAAACCAAGACAGGGAAATCAAATTAAGGCATACCTCAGCCGCGAGGTACTCAAAGACGGCCGCCATCATGTCGAGATCGAGATCGAGACCTTGGATCCGCCACTATGTCGAGATCGAGAGAGATTGACGGAAGAGCACATGCGCAGATCCAGTAAGAGGGGAGAAGGAAGAGGATCTAGGAGGCGAGACGCTGAAAGACAAGGACGCGGATAATCGAGAGTTCGAAGAAGAAGGAGGAGGGAGAAACACGGACCAAAAGCCATGGAAGCCTGAAGGAGACGACAATCGAGGAAGGGAACATCGAAGGAGGAAGCCGATGCTCGGATCTAAGAACGAGGGTAGGGAAATGGGAAATAAAAAAGGGCAAGGGTAGAAGGGGGTAGTGTTGGTATTATGAAAATTTTTTGACCATTTACTAGCAAAGGAAATTTTTTAGGGCATTTAGTATTTGGTCCAAAGGCCGAAGGCCTTTGGACCAAATTACTTCATTAAAATTAAAAAAAAAAACATTTCCAAATTAGTGCTATTATCTTATGCCCTTGGGAATAGGATAGAAAAATCTTATTACGATTTATAATACACAATATTATATTAATATAATATTGTGTAGTATATAAATCATAATACTAATTAATTATCCAAACATAGCCCTAACTAAGTGATCAAATATTGTATATAAATAATTCTTTTCACTAAAAAATAATCTAGATATAACTAAAATAATACCTATCAAATATTAATCGATTAATATTTTTGGTAAGTATGACAATAAAATAGTTTTGATTTATGTTTTTATCAATTAAGCAGTGTATATATTGTGACTTGTGATAATTTTCTATAAATATAAAACATTTTTTGTTTTCAAATACATTAGCCTCTAAAAATACATGGAAACAAAACAATGGGTGTGTTTGGATTCCCAATACATTATGCTTATAAGCATAATCACATTTAAAATGTTTGGTTAGAAAAATTATAAGGTATTTAAAATAACGTTGTTTTGAAATAAAATACCTTATAAATTGTGTAAATTAATTATATTATGTTTATAAGCTAATTACAAACTTAACACAATATTGGGTATTTAATTTATACATTTTATGCAATATTTTATTTTAAATTCATATTATTTAAAATATATATAATTTAGTTAAACAAACACTTTAAAAGTGATTATGCTATTAAGCATTGGGAATCCAATCTGCTTTTCTTCTACAAGTTTTTTTTTTTGATTAGGAAAGAATTCGGTTAGGTTAACCCTAACCGATAGCATCCTGACGGATGAGGTCTAGAAGACCTGAATCGCACAAGACATCGTCCCCGAGGAAAGAGCGGCAAAGGTGTGCAACCTTATCATCCACTCTATTCCTACCACGGGGCACATGAGAGAAAGAAACATCTCTCAGATTTTGTAGCATGAGTTTAATGTCAGACATAATTAGTTCAATTTCCTAGGGGAAAGAATTGTGAACCTTTAGGTGATTAATGATTATTAAAGAATCCCCTTCAATACGAATCCTTGGGATGTGTAGGTCGAGGCATTTTAAAACCCCGTGTTTAAGAGCTAAAGCTTCTGTCATAATTGGGGATTGAATCCCAACCTTTTCATATCCAATATGAACTGGACAGCCATCCAGTCCCGAATAATGAACCCTACAGTGCTGTCTCCATTAGATAGGTTGGAACCATCGAAATTCAACTTAAGAACACCAAAGGGTGGTTTGTTCCAATACGATTTTTTGTTATTTTTGTTTATTGGGTGAGTCTGCGTAGTCGTTTGATGGCTTATGTTGGCTTTATTTGTCACATGCGGGCGTAAGACCTCTTCCTCGGAAGAACGCCATGTTTTGATAGTATTTTGGATTCTTATTTGCATTGACGTCGTTGTTGGGGCAGCTTCATTTCTGAAGATCCTATTATTTCGTAGATTCCATGTAGACCATCAGGTAAAGGCAAGACGTTGTAAATCTTGAGATTTCAGGGCTGATCCTAGTGTGTTAAGGACTTCATTAAAATTCGTGGCCCCGGATGTGATGCTGTCCATGCGGAGGATGCGTTTTACCAAATCAGCATCGAGGATGGATTTGATAGAGTGAAACGGGCAATCCAAAAAAATATGGATGGCGTCTTCATCAGCGTGGTTACAGAGGGTACATGTTGAAGGAATGGAGGCCCATTTTTTACTAAGTCGTACTTTTTTCGGGAGACCATTGTGATGTAGTTTCCAAAGAAAGTTTTTAACTTTTGGTGGGACGTCAAGTTTCCATATCCAGTAGTTTGCGTCATTGGATTGTTGATGGTGGTTTGTAGCCAGGTTGTATGCACTAGTGGTTGTGAACCAACCATTCTTATCTAGCTACCAATATAGTCTATCCTCAAAGCAGTTTGAAGGAAGAGGGATACTCATGATCTCTCTAACCCTTGCCAGTGGTAGGTTTTCCATCAGTTTTTCTTCCCCCCCCCCCCCCCCCCCCCCCAATAATGTAATCACAAACCTTTTCATCAAGGTTGTGAGAGGGGTGATTACCGATAGTGTTAATCAATAGTTCTAGGGAGACCCAATTATCAGTCCAAAATTTGATAGATTTACCATTTCCTACCGACCATATTAAACCTTTTTTAAATCTACTTATGAGAGGGGTAAGCTTGGACCATTGCCATGAAGCTCCACCCCTCCTTTCATATGATAGAATATGCGATGTTTTGATATATTTATATTGGATGATTTGCACCCAAGGGTTGGACGGTTCGACAAGAATTTTCCAGAGGAGTTTCATTTGGAGGACTTCATTCATGAATTGCGTTTTACGAATGCCTAGACCACCTTTTCTCTTCGTTCTACATACTTTATCCCACCCAATTAAAGGTCTATGTTGTGCATCTTTATTCCAGAAAAATGTGTGATTAATTTGGTCGAGATCCTTATGAATCGAGGAGGGGAGCATAAAATTTTGCATGATATATAACGGTTTGGCAGCTAGGTTTGATGCAATTAAAGTAGCCCGCCCTTGCTAAGAAAGGATGTTCGCCCTCCATTTACTAAGTTGGTCCTTAGCCTTGCCAATCACTTCCTCGAATGTTTCTTTATTGACCCTACCATTAATGATAGGGCAACCTAAGTACTTTTCTAGATATTTTTCATTAGATATACCTAGGGTACTCTGAATTTCGGCGATGCGGGAACGAGCGATACCCGACGTGGTTTGAAAGGCAGATTTTAGGAAGTTCACTTTTTGCCCAGAGATTTTGCAGTAACTATCAATAATATTTTTTATCGTTCTACAAGCAGTAGCAGATCCTTTAGAGAATATTATAATATCATCTGCAAAGGCCGGAAAGGGGATATGTGGCCCGTCAATCCCGAAGCGAAAACCAATAGGAGATCGAGAAGCCGTTGAAGAGTAAGAGAGTTTTCTAGCCAACAGCTCGGAGCCCAAAATAAAGAGAAATGGTGAGGGTGGGTTTTCCACTTTATTGAAAACTACAACTAACAAATATCTAATCATGACAAGGGTAATTTTGGAAAGTGAACACCAAAATACCTAAAACGACATGTTTTTCTTAACAAGATTTTACACCTAAAACGTCATGTTTTTCTTAACGGAGGGAGTATTGTTTTAGGTTCTATTTCAAAACTATAAAAGTTATGTGTTATTTTTTATTTTAAAAAAGACATTGGTGGTGATATAAACAATAGTAGTAAGAGTTTGGGTTATTTTTGTCACTTTTAAAAAGTTCATGGTGCTACCTACGGGTTGGGATCAACTGGCCCAAAGGGGACGGACAGCCCCCTGTTTTGGCCTCCCCTCACCCCCAAAGTCAAAAAAAAAAAGGAAAAGTAATTAATGGTGAAATTGTGTGAGAAGGGACAGCGGGATAGGGAGTGTTTTGTGACAGTGGATCCTCACCGGCTACCTACACTATAACACTACACACCCAACAAAAGTTTAGATTATTTGAATTAGTTTTACCAACAATTTGTGAAAGGACAAAGTGAGGTAACTTGTAAAGGAGATTGTGTTGTTTGGTTTTCTGCAACACAGCAGAAACTCAGTCCCTAAGATAAAATGGAAATATAGCAAGGAATAAAAAAAGACAGACATTCCTATCAACTCCCTCCCAGCCTGAAGCAATCACACACCTACTTTTTGGAACAAACAGTCTCATTTATGATATACACCTAACTTCATTACACTTGGTTCAGGACAGATTGATGGGCTCTCCACAAAGCTGCTTCAGTTCATTTTCAAGAAGCTTCCTCAAGTTTGCATTATTTCGTCGATAAACCCAGGTTTTGGTATCCAGATCCCAATCGAACCTCGATGGACCACTGCACCAAGATTATACTAATTAACATCACTTCAGTTGTCACTCCAAGTAGAACTTGACAAAGTTGAAAGCTACTTGCCACGATTTTTATCTGGAACTAATTTTCATCTTGAATAATTACAAAAAGGACAGTGAAACATAAGAGGACATCAGATTTTATCACTTTACTTTTCTGAACATCACAGGCAAATGACTGGCATTTCCTATCAGCATGTACAACAATAGGCAGCAAAACAAACAAACAGAACCCTTTCTCAGATCACGTCGAGAGGGTGTTTTTGAGTAACCTAGAAGTGTCATACAAAACCACGGAAGCAAACCCAAGCAAACAAAAACAAAACATACAAACAAACAGACAAGAGAAAGCAAGAAAGCCAAAAGGACAAGAAGAAAGGGGAGAAGAAAAGGAAAAGGCCAACGACTAGTATTTCCTATCAGCATGTACATGTATTAAGTACAATATGCAGAGAGCCAGGGAGTAGAGTTTGCTTTAGAATTTAGATATCATCATCATCATCATACCCATCCAAGCCCCAATGGTGCAAGGGAGACATTGCAGATTTGGACACATGGGCTTGCACTATAGGGTGTTTAAGTTACTCCCACACTGAAAAGCAGCAAAAGTCAATACAGACCACTAGAATTGGACCTACTGTGTTCACCAGAATTTCAGCTTCTATGCTCAGAATTCCAATTACAAGGACAAAAAGTCTCCTTGTTTGTCCAAAATCCAAATTTAGCGATACCAAACCCTCCTTTTATTACATTTTAGCACAACAACAACAACAACAATAACCAAGTAAATGCCGCGATTAAACGGGGTCTGGAGGGTCAGAATGTATGCGCTCTTACCCCGAACAAGTCGAGAGAGTGTTTTCGATAGACCCAGAATCATAGGCCACAAGTAACACAAGATAACTAGCTAAACATAAGGTAAATGGTAGAAGGTAAAATAAGACTCCCTCCGTTAATCAAAACTTGACGTTTTACTATTCACACACGCTTTTTTAGGTGTTAAAAACTATATAAAATAATAATTTTTTTAATAATTTCATACTTAATACAATTAATTATGAATTTATAAAAACAAATGTGAAAAAATGTTAATATTTTACATAGTTTTTATCATTCTATTAAAACGTGCATGAATAGTAAACGACATGTTTTAATTAACGGAGGGAGTAGAAGAGAAGTCCGAAAAAAAACCCATATACGATGTTTTGTGGCTCAGGAGTTCAAAACATTTTGAAGAAAGCAGTAAGATTGTGCAATGTTTTGTGGAAATGGGCACTATATGATGTTTTGAGCAACTGATTCGGAACAACATAATAGTTCAATACATGGTAAATAAGGCAGAAAGTATGCAGAGTACAGAATCACTAGCTCGTAAAGGATATTATAGAAAGCATAGCACTCTTGAAGCTACCGAATTGCAAAGATACAAAGAAACAAAAATAAGTTGACTAATGAAGAAGCGATATCATAGAGAGAACTAGGTTAATGCTTCTATGCTTCCTTTTCAAGCTAAAATGATCATAAGATATCCAATGATGGAAGCTAAAAACAAGTTTGAGAAGTCATCACATACCTCACAGGAGAAGACA
Source organism: Persicaria maculosa (assembly GCA_963922045.1). Classification (NCBI taxonomy): domain Eukaryota; kingdom Viridiplantae; phylum Streptophyta; class Magnoliopsida; order Caryophyllales; family Polygonaceae; genus Persicaria; species Persicaria maculosa. The sequence goes on from OY998254.1 coordinate 23,232,725, forward strand.
ACCAAATTTGTCTATTTGGGGTTTGCTTATTCAAGACGTAAGTGCCAAGATCACCAAGTTGCAAGGTCAAAACCTGATTCTATATCCAGAAACAAGTTAGATATGCAACAAATACTTACACAATCTTCTACATAATAAGTTGCCGATTCTTAGAATTTCTATTCTTACCCCATAATCAATGTCAAATCCATCCATTTGGATATTGTCACCATATTCCTGCCAAACAGGTCAAAATGTTAACTTGGAGTGAGTTAACAAATATAGGCTAATCACAAAGGCAAGAGGCAAAAAACATCAATTCAACTGAAAAAAGAAAAGAAACAATTGTTACTGCAGGCATCACATAATGCTCAAAACGAGAAGATGCATGTTGTTTTACTGGCCAAACTGCATGTTGTTTGACTCAGTACCTTGTTTAAAATAAAGAAGATGCTCTGAACCTAAGGAAAATTTGCACTTGAAAAGTATTTTGCCAAGATAAATACAATGTATTGTTTGAAGTTGTAAACAAATCCCTCTCATATGAAAAATTGGAATTAGAAGTGATATGGTTTGCCACAATTGTAAAAACAAATTATCAATAATAAAAACCCATTGCTCTTATTGAGCAACATCATCAGTCGATTCAGTTATCACCGAATAGCCTCATGATGTAGTCAGCATCTCAAATCTAGATAAAGAAGGTGAATAGATAAACCCTTTTATCTTACGGCTGTGTATGCTTCAATATCAGGAACTATGGAATAGCTTCTGTCAAACGATGAAATTGTGCTCTAATAGTCAGCATTTGAGTGTAAAGAGTCGAGCAAACTAGTTGTTTAAATTTAGTTTTATCATATTAAAAAGAAAAATATGAACACTATTTTTTCAAAATTCAAAATTGCATTATGTACAAAAATGGCAACTTTGCTAGATATAATAACATATAGCTATTAAACTCCAAAGCTACATCAAGATATTAAACTACAATACAAATTCAATTGGGGTCCATATCTTTAAGTTTTCAGTTTAGGATTTGATGTTTCTGAATTCAGTTATGTCAATTTTCACATATTTCAAACTGTAAAACATCTCCCAATGTATATGCATAGTTCATATGCAAGTACATATGTACATTTGTATAGATATAACATTTGCATGCCGCATGCGTAGTGTATAGCATGCATCACATACATGCCAGCAAATGCATTCAATTCTTAACCTAGACCCAAGAGTACCTGCATCATAATGTATCCCAATGATGTGCATGCCCATACATTCTTGGCATGCCCGGCTTTAGTGCTTGTGCATATGCTGGCACGTGCATTTTCAGATTACGGTTGTTTTAGTTTTTCTGGCATACAAGTTTTGGCCTATTGCCCTTTTGGGTTGAGCTTGTTCCAAATGGGCTGGGGTGTGGATTTGAGTTTGAGTTATTTAGGTTCAAGTTTGTCTTTTGGGTAGGGTGTTATCTGGGTTCGGATGTATTTTGCATTTGGATATGTTTTTTATAAGATGTGTTTTGGGTTCTGGTCTTAGGTCATGTCGGGTCAGTTTTTCGATCACGAGTTTCAATAAATTTCAGGTTTGGGTTAGATCCGGGTTCAGGTTCATAGGGTCAGGTTAGGTGCTCCACTGTATAGATACAAATACCAAAATATAATGAAATCCCAGCATGGGCAAGAGGAATTGCAGGTTCATAATTACACCGCAGGGAACCCCAAGTCTCCAACCCAACTAAAGAAAGGAAAGGGTCAACTACAAGCAATCAGAGTGAACAAAGGTAATGTTCTAAACACATACACAAGATATGTCATATGTCTAAGAAGGCAAACATCATACAAAAAGTCATCTTCTCAATTAATGTTCAAAAGCATGCAAAAATTCATCATGAATCAGTTTTTCCAATTGATACTGAAGTCTTAAAGATAATGTCCTGTGCATTAAGTATTCAACTACCAACTTACATTTATATTCCTATAAGCCAACAACAACCAGCTGATCAAGAAATAAGTGATAGCTAAGAATACATCTAATTACCTCAAATTTTTCAAGCAGATCATGGATAGTGGAATCGGCTAGGTTATGAAATTCATCCTCCTGCACCATAGAACTATTTCCAGATTAATTAATAACACCATCAGAACCACCTACTTTTGAAAATAAAAACTCATCATAGGAAAACCCTTCTCAGGTTTCTTGGTTGAATCACACTGCTTTTACAATTCTCTAAGACGGACTCACCCTATGGGATCCTTTGTTCATAATGTACTCCAGGATGAAAAATGTTTCATTCAGAAGTTTGGGCTATCAGTTGAGAAACTTGTCAGAGAAAAATGCGTACATGATAAGCAAATGTGATGTGATGACATCCCATATGTTCAAATCTAACTTCTCAAGTTGTTTTATTGTGTGTGTTTATATTCCCTATATAAGATCAAACCCCAGGCCCCACTCCGGTGGGATATACTGGGTTGATGTTATTGTTGTTGTATGATCAACTAGCATCATTGCACAAGTTCAAATTATTTACAAATATTTCAATACTGATGCAATACATTGAAGATGTGCTTCTACAGATTTATTATTCCTTTCACATTAGTTTGAGGTTCAACATATAGGCTCTGTTGAATTTAGTTAGCATATGTTCCTTTCAAGCCACTGGCAATGCATTGTTACTGATTCACCAGAAGCAACATGTATGACACAGTAAAGTGGAAATGTAGCTTTTGGATTTCAGCATATGTTTCTTTCAAAAGGCTGATGGGTAGTGACATAGTGTAACCATCCTTATCAACCCAGCCGATAAATCGCAAAAATCATGTCCAGGAAAACGAATGATTATCAGGCTTAATTTGTATACATTTATAATTGATGAGCACAAAGTAGCATTTCTTCTCTGAAATGGATTTTGTATGCCCCAAATAACTACTTTTATTAATGAACAATAAGACAATAAAGATCAACATGTATTCTGAATACAGCATTGCCTTGATGAGTTTATGAAGTTCATCTATTAGTAGCTTTAGGCCATCAATGAGCTGACCAAATATCCACAACTTTTACAGATGACATAAACCGAAAATAAAGGATCACAAAACCTACTTATGCTCAATTACTACATTATAGCTTTCCTGGTTTCATTCATTTCTTTAATCTTTATTATAAAAAAGCTCCTCTGCTTCACATTTTTGCAGGTTCAAATACATGTGTCACACATGAAGTGCTCATCAATTAGTCAAGGAAAGGTCCTAGGCTTGTTAGTTTAATCTAAGGTTTTGTCGTAATTGATATGAATTGCAAGTTTAGCTTAGAACTAACTCGAGAATCAGATACTTGAGAGGATAATAGCAAACCATCAAATTGATTCAATAACTAAGAAGGAACCAGAGAGGTAAGGTACCTATAATCAACGGGCACGGGGGCTTGCAGCTCATTGTCAAGGCTCGAAAAAGTGCGAGAACAGAAGCGTCTAGAAGCCATCAGAGCGCGCGCAGAGAGGTTAGAAACGCCGGAAGATTCCAGAAGAGCTACAAAAGAAGGAGACAAAGAACCGATTGGCGGTCGTTGATTGTGAGACGAAAGTATCGGCGCTCTAAGATGCTTCAGAAACCTTCTCAGAGCAACCAAATTGCGGGGGGCGATGGAAGCCATTACTGTTTCCCCCTTTTTAAATTGTAAATGTGAAGAACAGGCAACGACAGTGAGGATGAATGAAGAGATGGGAGGGACTCCTAATCGGCGCCGCCGGTAGAGGGACGGTGGCGCGGCGGTGCTTTATGAGATGATTGGAGGAGAGATGGGGAGAGGGGCTGCTGGGGAAGTCGCGTTTACCGGCGGCAGCGAATCGGACAGAAAAAAACCCTCCGTTCTTATTAGCGCAAGTTCGACCCCAAAATAAAATAAAATAAAATAAGTTAAAAAAATAACGTCGACAGCAGGGTTCGAACCTGCGCGGGCGAAGCCCAACAGATTTCAAGTCTGTCTCCTTAACCACTCGGACATATCGACCTTTGTGTTACATTATTTCCTTGTAGAAATATTATTTTAATCTTAAGTTTTAAGTTTTGTCGTAATTTTTATGAATTCCAAGTTTAGTTAGAACTAACCCGAGAATTTTATTGGTTTTAAAATATGGGTGACACAGGGTAAATCCAAATTAGTAAATTAGTAAATGTACGTCATTATTGATGTGGTACCACGTCCTTATTGACCTGCAGGTGGGCATTGAAAATTGAAGGCAAATTTATCAGGGTTTATGGTATCACGTTCATATCGACGTGGTGCCATAAACCTAATTTGTGGTGTATTTAGTTTATGACTTTCCGTGATATATATATACACACACTTTAATTTTATAAAGAATTTGTTTTTTTTTTTTTGTTGTTGAAAAATAGAGAAATTAATAGTCAGTTATTAGTAAATCCGAAGCTTAACCATAAACGCAAAGCTAACTTCTCTAAGATCATCTAACATAATGCGACTAGTACGTGCTCAAAGGAGGATCTTGCGAAACATATAACCCTAAATCAAGTGGGAAAAATAGCTAATATTTCTTTCTCGAAAAGCATATCTAAACGTAACTATTCAGTCCCAATTAATAAAGCCTTAGCAATAAGCCATTAGACTATAGAGCGGATTAACATCGTCCACTCCTTTATGTAAGAAGCCAAAATTGTTTACGAATCCATCTCAAGATTCTCAACAATAAACTGACGAACAACCATGCCCCAAGCAATCTCACACCCAAACACACTATACAACACAACTCCTTTGATGTCGTTACAACCATGTGGTTTTGAAAATTATACAATTAAGATATTTAGGTAGATTTAGACTTCGTTTGGTAAATTTAATAGTTTTATTTCAAAGCTTTAATTTTCAATATTATCAAGTTTTAAATGAGTTAAAAATAAGATTAATATTTGATTAGCTTTCGGATGACAACTTTCAACCATTCGTGTCTCGCCTTGGATCTCCCTCGACTCCTTCATTGACTGACGGCTTTTAGGGGTTCTTATGGTTGTTTCTTTCATCTATGTTAATTTGTGTGTTTATTTATCATGTTGTTTGTTGATGGTTAGTCCGTCTACCGATTTTTCGGCCTCTCGAGCTTCAGGCTTGTCTGAGCTCGAATTTTTACCTAATAAAAATAAAAATAAAAATGGGTTGATCGGATCATTTGTATTGGGACACTTACGTGTTGGATCATTTTGAGTAAAATATTTGATCACGTATTGTTCGGGTTGAATCGGTTTATGTTCATTCGAGTTTCGAGTTGAGGCAAGTCAAGCTCGTTCGGGTTTCAAGTCTACGCAAGTCGAGCTCGAGTTCACATTTCAGGTTGAAGCGGGTCGGTCTCATTTGGGTTTTGAGTTAAACTAAAAAGTATAATATCTTCATTTTAATCAATTATTCATCTTTGATTATTGAGAATTCAGATCAATTACTCATTTCGTATTTATATCGATGCCTCGTTATATCTTAAACTTGATTGACATAATATTGGCAAACAAAGTATCGACTATTGCCATTTGTTTATATGAAACAACATAACCTTAATCATTCCACCCCGAGCCTCCTGGGTTCGCTAATGTCTAGGAGATACATAAAAGAGATTATAAACTAGTATTATACACACCCATATCTTATAGATATTACATACTCTCTAATCATATCCTAAAAATAAAAGAGATTTCATGAGATTTGTATAATTATTATGAGGTGGCCGGTGGGAATTGTTTAGGTTAGGTCTAGTTCAAGTCGAGTTTGGATCGGGTTGGGTGCGTGGGTTTGTGTTTAGGTTCATTTGAATATTGGGTCAAAATAGGTCGGATCCAGGTTCAAGTTCAGTTCTACATAACTTTAGATTTTAAAGTTTGATCGGGTCTTGTTCGGGTGGGTCAAGTCTGATTTCTTGGGTCGATTCAGATTTACCAGCATTACTTAATTTGTACCAACTAACTTGTAAACTATGGTTATTAAACATTTTACTAGTTTATAAAATGATTTTGTTTAGGTTCATTTGAATATTGGGTCAAAATAGGTCGGATTCAGGTTCAAGTTCAGGTTCTACATAACTTTAGATTTTAAAGTTTGGTTGGGTCTTGTTCGGGTGGGTCGATTCAGATTTCTTGGGTCAATTCGGATTTTACCAGCATTACTTAATTTGTACCAACTAACTTGTAAACCAGGGTTATTAAACATTTTATTAGTTTATAAAATGATTTTAACATATATATTACATATGTAACTTATCTGCATTACACTGTTCCCATCAGTTGTGTGTTATCAAGAAAAGCCATTAGTTTTTTTTTTTTATAATAACTAGGAAACCCATCATTTGCTGGCAAATCCCAGGTACATGACCCGACTAGCAAGAGCCATGCACCACATGAATCGGCTTGCGTCAACCAGTATGAGTATGACCCACTAGTAGGCAGCAAAACAAACATTGAATTTTCACCCACTGAAAGAGATGGAGGTAGGGATCGAACTCGGAACCTCCCCTTTATATTATGGTTTTCTTTTACTATAAAAACTAAAAAATGTTAACCATTCTGGGTTGGTTCAGCCGGAAAATACCTACGGGTAGTACCCAAAGGTTCCCGATTCGGATCCCGCTCCGGGTAGCTACTAGAGGGTTTACCACTTTACCTGGTTTTTAACTTCATGGCAGGGGTGTTCAAAATGTGGCCTGACCCGAAAACCGAACCGAAAAACTCAGTTACAGGGCAGCCTGAATAATATACGGTTCGGCCGTCGGGCTGCCAAAATTGAAAATCCGGTTTCGGTCAAAAAACAGGAACCGGACCGAAAACCGTTTTTTTTAATAAAACCAAATAAATTGTAGGGCAATTTGCATAACTATACACTTTTTTTTTACTTTGCAAAAATGCCACTTTTTTGTGGAATTTGCAAAACTAGCATGTATGCTATTTGTGCAAATAAAAATAGGGAAGGGAAAAGTCGATTGCAGGTCATCATAAGGGAGAGAGATGAATGACCAGGAGAGAGAGAGAGAGAGGATTGACCAAGAGAGAGGGGGGATGTTTTGGTGGGAAAATTGGCGCAAAAAATTGGAGAGAGGGGAGTGTAATGATGGCCTATGGCAAAAAGTGATGGGAAAGGGGCTTTCTCTCAATTTGCAAAGTATAAAAAGAGAGGAGGAGAGAAGACACTTAGCTTCTTCCTCCCATGGACAAAAGTGTTGAAGAAGAAGGCCATCATTGAAGAAAATCCGTCGGCCTCAAGGTCCAGTTGCAGAGCACTTGTCGGCCTCATTCCTTGTTCGTGTCAGTGTTCAGAAACTTCCGTGTCACTTTGGTTAATGAGAAACCCTAATTCTCAGTTGCAATGGGTAAGCGTCTCTCTTGTTTCTCCTCATGTTTTGCGAAAAGTAGATACCTATGAACCATAGTGTTGATCACACTTTTCATTTTCAGGGGAAAATGCCAAAGTATGCGTCACTCTCGTCTTCAACGGTGGTTGGAACTGGTGACATGCATATGTATGTAGGTGAAAAGGGTAAGGGTTCGGAGGTAATCCACTTGGGTGAGGTGATGGAGGCCATAGGGAAGAGTAAGGAGTTGGGTGCAGTAAACATTACTGACAGAGGTTTTGAAACTGGTGACAAGCAGGGGTTGGAGGCCATACGGAAGAGTAAGGAGTTGGGTGCCATAAGGACTACTCCTCAGATGACACGATAAACTACCAAGGTGACCTGTATCAGGGGTTGGAGGTCATATCCACAAGCAGCCCAGAGGAGGATGAGGACGAAGACGTCGGAGTGAAGCGGGAAGTCTGGGATAATTTTGAGTGGCAGGGTGTCGAGGATGACCCGGGTATGAGGGTGTCGATGGAGAGGGACGAAGTTGAGGATGAGTTGATGAGGGAACTTGAAGATTGGATTCCGAGGTTCAGCATATCCCCAACTACGATGGAGAACGCTCAAGCTATGGTGGAGAGAGCAACGTTGCGCACCCAGGATCCACAACGCAGCATGACAGAACTTTCGGAGGGACAATTATTTGCATCGAAGACTGATGTGCAGACTCGTCGGAGTGTTTGTGCTAGACGCATAAGGAAATCACCCTCAGCACTTGTGTGAATTTGATGATTACATTTATGAGCGTTTCTCCTACTTCGATAAGGAAATCACCATTGTCACCTGTTTGGAATCTTGTGTCACCTGAATTATTTATCGTGTCACTTATTTGAATCTGATGGTACATCGATAACCAAAGTTTCGAGCATAACAACATAGTCAACTACCGACCAACAAATATCATAAAAATATCATAACATACTACAACTTATGACCAACGAGCATTATATAGAAAGCAACAAAGTTCATAGCAACGTACTACAATAACAACCTAGTCAACTACCGTCGACAACTATATGTTTGGAGCAACAACGTTCATAACAACCTACGACAATAACAACGAACTTCATAACAACCTACTACAATAACAACAAATTCAGTTCATAACAATGGCCATCCAACGGAGGAAGCCATCATTGTCGGACACGGATGTTTCAACTGTCATTCCGATAAATTTTGTAATCCCGTGTCACCCAGCTAAATAAATCGTGTCGCTTGACGTAAATAACCTTGTCAGTTGACTACTACATATTCAAATATGACAATCCCAATTTGTATTAACCCGTGACCCTTAAGTGAAAATACCATGTGAACTAACAACCAATTTACCTCCCCTTTCTGTCCTTTTGGTGGTGGCTGGTCATTTCCATAATTTTTTTAATCCCGTGTCACCCAACTAAGTAATCTGTGTCGCTTAACATAACTAACATTGTCACTTGACTACAATATATTCAAATATGACAATCCTAGTTTTTATTAACCCTTGACCCTTGAGAGAAAATACCATGTGAACTAACAACCGATTTACCTCCTCTTCCTGTTCTTCTGGTGGCTGGTCATCCACCTTAGTTGGTCCCTCTGTCCCCCCGACCTTTTTGGTGGTTCTTCTCAGCCTTCCTAAGTTTCCCCTCATCCTCTCGACGAACATCTCTCATTGGTGTCTGCACACCTCCTGTATTCCAATGAGCATCTCGCATCCCATTCACAACACCTTCCACGACCTTCATCTGAACCACACAGTACATAAATGAGGGGTGGTTCGCCAATGTTATTCGTAATTTGGGAAAAATTTACCTGTGCCACTTATTAAATATACCGTCGCTAGTTTATTTCCTCCTGTCATCAATGGTGTTCATAATTGGGACAAAAAATTTTAGGCGAAACACTTACCTTGTCATCCATTCTCCGCATCCATGTTTACATAGTTCTCAGCCTCTCCAACATCAGTTCAAGTGTCTTCCTCACTTTATCTTCTCAGGCTTCTCTGGTCTCATCACGTTTTCCCGAACTCGGTCCGGCCTTGCCTCACTCACACCCATGTCCCCAGCCCCTTTATCTTTCAATCGATCAGCCACACAACCCCAATCCCCAAAACCACCATCGCCATTGCCATAAACCATCATCACAAGGCCAATAGCATAAAAACATAAATCGACACCCTTGTCACCCAATTCGAAACCACTGTCACTCAATTCGAAACCCCTGTCACCTAATTTCACTTATCACCCAATTCGAAATCACTGTCACTTAATTCGAAACCCCTGTCACCCAATTATCTTTCAAACAATCAAATATCAAATCAAACACGGCCAAAATCTCAATCAATCGTCTTCTACCTCTCCCATATCCCAATTTCCAGTCCAACCATTGTCACCCTCGTTGTTCATCCCAATTTCCAGTCCAACCATTGCCACCCTCATCGTTCTTCCCAAACCCTAATTGGTGATTTCACCCTCGTCGTTCATTACAGAAAAGGGAGAAAAGGAACGAGGGTTTCAAGAAGATGGAAAGGGGGGCTTACCTCTTCACTTAGATGCCGACGTGGTCTTCTTCTCTCCACTTCGGCGACAACTTCGTCCCCAATCTCATGCGTTTTCCGATTCACCGGACTTGTCTCCTTCTTCTCTCCTCCTTCTCGTACCCAGCCTCCCCTCTCATCCTTTTATTTTCCTTTTTTTTTTGTATGTAAATAAGGGCCAAATCTGGTTAAGGGGAGCTTATGACCTGCACTTTTGTGCAAATTTGGGGAAAAATTGATAGTTGTGCAAATTTTCCCACACATGTGGTATTTTTGCAAATTTTTTTTTGTATTGTATTGTATTCACTACCATTTCCTCTAAGGGCCCGTTTGGTACGAGTGTAGTAATCGGAATGGTAATCGGAATGAGAATGAGAATCAAAATTGGGAATAAATCATTACCGAGACACTTTGTTTGGTATAATATCGGAATGAGAAACTTACAAATTCAATCAAAACATCCAAAAAATTCAAAGTACCAAATTCAAGAGCAAACCAATTCAATATCTCAAATTAAGGATAAAAATACAGTAAATTGACATTCAATTTCAGAAATTCATCAAAAAAAATAAACAAATTTGAACAAATTTCAGTGAAATGGTTGTTGAACATACAATTTCAGGAACCCTAATCCAGCCATTACCATGAAACCGGAGGGCCGATGGTGACGGGGGAGATCTGGTCGGAGGGGGGGGGGGGAGAGAGAGAGAGGAGTACCAGATCTAGATTCGACGGGGGGAATGGAGGACGTCGGCGAGGCTGGCGGTTGCGTTGGCGTAACAGACGGGGGAGATCTGTTTGGAGAGAGAGAGAGAGAGGAGCACCAGAACATGGGATTCCACTGGGGAATGGAGGACGACGATGGCGACTGTAGGCAGCGGCGGAGGCAGCGGTGCTGGACGGCAGAGGCGACGGCGCTGGCAGAGGCGGAGGCAGCGGTGCTCCTCTCTCTCTCTCTCTGGACGATGGCAGAGGCGGCGATACTGGACGACGGAGGCGGCGATGCTGGACGGCGAAGGCGGCGGCGCTGGACGGCGGAGGCGGCGGCGCTGGACGGGGTGGTGTAGATGTGGGACACCGGTGGAGGTGGAGATCGAGGGAAGAGATGAGTAAACGGGGGTTTGTGTGAAACCGGGAATGAGTGATTCCTTAGGTTTTTTTGGGGAATGAAAGGGGATAGAAAAGGGGATGAGAGGATTATTGAGAATCATTTTAATTCCCAATTTCGGCCTATCAAACAACAAAATGGGAATCAGCCATTCCCATTCCCATTTTCATTATGAAATCGTTATATCGAGTTTGAGTAACAAAGAACTAACGATTGAAGCACAGCGGAATCAAAATAGAAATCAAAACCAAATGACAAACGAAAGGGACACAGGAGATTGTTTACGCGGTTCGGGTATTGCACCTACATCCGCGGGGCCTCATGAGTCGAGACCCTAAATCCACTATATAAGATCAATCTAGGTACAAGAAGGGCAATCGAAGTCTAAAACCTAAGGAGTATAGTAAGTAAGGCAACAGGCGACAAAGATCAAAGGAAATAAGGAAACTCCCTTCTAATCTTCATGGATGTCACCAATCTGATCCTTCAAGGGTTGAGCCTCGAACCGCCGCCTTCACTACAAGCAATGGAGCTCTTCAGGTTAGAGATCCTTGAGTAGCAAGGATCTTCAGGCCACCACCTCGACCACCAGAGAGAGGAACCTTCTGGAGAACGCCGTTAGGGTTTTTGTGGAACTTACCATCCAAAAGAGAGCTCACCTGAACAGTAGAACTCTTAGGCTTATAAAGGGCTCGGGAGAGAGGCGTCTGGTAACCCTAGAGGCCAAAAGAGACGTTGGAGCACTAGGGTTTGGGCTGGCTAAAACAACTCGGACCTCTAGCCCAATAGATCCGGGTTGTGTAACCCGAATCAGTAAGACCAAGAGAGTCCGGGTTTAGGCTTCAACCCAAACCATTAGGCCCAACCTCTTAAGTTCAGAAGGATCAGACCAGCCCATAAGTTTTCATGTACAACACTTAGGAAAATAGCACTTCTAACAATTGCCCTCCTATTTCCCTAAGTCTACAAATAATGTAAACAGACCAATACAATTATATAGTTTGGGTCGGATTTAGGGTGCATCGGGTCAGTCGTCGGCCCTTGTAGCCAGAGGCTAAGTGGTGACATCCTCCACATGGAGGAAGTCCCTGCAGAAGATGAACTTCTCTGAGGTCACTATCTTAGTGCCAAAATCAGCAGGGTTGTAATCACCATCTATCTTCTTCACCTGTACCACTCCCTTCTCAACTTTGTTTCTGATGAAATGGAAACGAACATCAATGTGCTTGGTTCTCTCGTGGTACATGGGATCTTTACACAAGTAGAGTGCACTCTGGCTGTCAATGTTGATCACTGATGTATAATATTTTCTCTCAATCTCTTTCAGCAATCCTTGTAACCAAATAGCTTCTTTGCAAGCCTCAGTAGCAGTTATATACTCTGCTTCTGTAGAAGAAAGAGCAACTATAGGCTGTTGTTGAGCTTTCCAAGATATGCAATTTCCAGCCCATGTGAACATATAGGAAGTGGTGGACTTCCTATTATCCTTGTTACCTGCATAGTCTGAGTCTACATATCCAAGCAAAGCAGTGCTAGAAGCATGGTTAGTGTATTTGAGACCAACATTGAGGCTTCCATTTAAGTATCTCAAGAGATATTTCATGGCTGCCCAATGTTTTTCTCCAGGCTGAGACATGAAACGACTAAGGGCACTCACAGCAAAAGCAAGATCAGGTCTAGAGCAAATCATAGCATACATGACAGAGCCAACAGCAGCATCATAAGGTATGTTTTTCATAAGCTCAATTTCTTTCACAGATAAGGGAGTCTTAACTTTGGTTAAGTCAAAGTGCCCTCCTAATGGTATAGGAGAGGGTTTAGCAGATGAAGCATGAAATCTATCAAGCACTTTGATCAAATAGTCCTTTTGAGACAACCAAATCAGATTTTTAGACCTATCCCTTTCAATCTGAATACCCAAAATTCTTTTAGCAGCACCCAAGTCTTTCATGTCAAAGTTTTTATAGAGATCCCTTTTCAGTTGTGATATTCTATCCATGGTTTTGCAGATAAGCAACAAATCATCCACATACAATAGCACAAACAAGGGTTCTCTGCCTCTAACTCTACTGATGTAGAGACAAGAGTCATAGCAGCTTCTCTTAAAACCTAGGCCTTTCATGCATGAATCAAACTTGATATTCCATTGTCTTGGAGATTGCTTAAGACCATATATAGATTTTTTGAGCAAGCATACATGATTTGGATTGAGGTTATCAACAAAACCTTTAGGTTGGCTCATATAAATGGTTTCATTTAACACACCATGCAAGAAGGCTGTTTTCACATCCATCTGTTCAATTTCAAGATTATAGACAGCAGCCATGGCAAGAAGCAACCTTAAAGTTTTATATTTGACAACCGGAGCAAAAATCTCAGTGTAATCTTCCCCTTCTCTTTGAGTGAATCCCTTAGCAACTAACCTAGCTTTAAATCTGGGTAATTCTTTAGGGTTCACATTCTCTTTCAGTTTATAAATCCACTTACTGCCAATAATCCTAGCATTTTTAGGTTTCTCAACCAATTTCCAGGTATTATTAAGCTTCATAGAGTCAATTTCTTCTTTCATTGCAGCCATCCAATTATCACGATTAGCACATCTTAAAGCTTGTTCAAAGGTGTCAGGAGTATAATGTTTAATCACATCAGACACAACAAGAGCAAACTCAGCAATGTAATTAGCAAACTTCTTATTTGGAATCTTAGTCCTAGGCTCTCTATCTCTGGTTAACTGATAATCACACAAATTATGCCTACTTTGCAAGTTATGAGCATCAGAATCAGGTAAGTGAGCATCAGAATCAGACACAGAGAAAGGCACAGATCCAGAAGAAGAAGAAGAAGCACTCATATCAGAAGCAGCAGAAGTAGAAGAAGAAGAGCTAGGAGAAGAAGAAGAAGATGAGGAAGAAGTTGTACCCTCACCCACTTGATGGGTTTGCTCTTCATCCACAATAGGGTCCCTGTTCTCATCAGCTTCATCCTCGGAATATCCTTGTGTATGCTGAGAGTTTTCAGGGGGAGGTGGTGGTGGATCATAGAAATGAAGAGTGTCATTACCTGCACCTTTGTCAGTACTATCATCCTTGGATGAAGTAGGAGTTAGAGCAGACTTAAAATGAAACTCATTTTCTTTAAGCACCACATCTCTACTAACAAAAACTTTATAAGCACCAGGTTGTAAAGCAAGCAATTTGTAACCTTTCACACCATCAGGATAACCAAGGAAAACACACTTAAGAGATCTAGGATTCAATTTTCCAGTATTTTGGTGAGCATAAGCAGTGCAACCAAAAGTCCTAAGATGGCTGAGGTCAGGTTTTTTCTTGTGCCACAACTCATTAGGTGTCTTAAAGTTAATAGTAGAGCAAGGAGATCTATTTATGAGATAAGCAGCAGTAACAAGTGCTTCACCCCACAAAGAGTGTTTCAATCCAGCAGAGATAAGCATGCATCTGGTTTTATCTAGTAAAGTCCTATTCATCCTTTCAGCAACACCATTTTGTTGTGGTGTACCAGGAACAGTCAAATGCCTTTTAATACCATGTTCTTTAAAATAACTATGAAACTCAGAGTTGCAGAATTCAAGCCCATTGTCAGTTTTTAGACACTTAACTCTACAAGCAGACTCATTTTCAGCTCTAGCTTTCCAGGTTTTAAAAGCATCAAAAGCATCACTCTTATGTTTAAGGAGATAAACCCAGACTTTCCTACTGTAATGGTCAATAATAGATATAAAATATCTCTTACCACCCACAATATCTATCTGAGAAGGCCCCCACAAGTCAGAGTGAATATACTTAAGAGGAGAAGCAGCAATGTAAGATGACTCTTTAAAACTCAGCCTAGTTTGTTTACCAAGCAAGCAATTGTCACAAACATCAAGAGCAGCAGGTTGACAGCTAATAATACCAGATTTATGCAAGTGATGCAAACCAGAGTTGCCAATATGACCTAACCTATTGTGCCAAGTAGTGGTTAACTCAGAATTCATAGGTTTATCACATACAGCAAGCACAGGAGAAGCAACAAAATTGCACTCAGTCTGACAGGTAACATAGTACAGGCCATTTCTTTTAACACTTTTTAATAGGACTCTACCATTTTTGCTAACATGCTTCATGCCATGGAAAACATCAATGTGACAGCCAAGATCATCAAACACACTTTCAGATAACAAGTTTCTCTTAAGATTAGGAACCCATCTAACATTTTGCAAGACTCTAATTTTTCCATCAAACATCTTAAGAGCAATTGAACCTATTCCTTTAATAGATACTGCAGAATGATCACCCAGAAGCACATCACCCTCATTTATCAATTTCAGATCACAAAACCAATTTTTATGAGGTGTAGAATGCATGGTGCAGCCAGAATCCAGAATCCAAGCATTTTTCAGAGTCATAGCAAGCAGAAACAACAAGCAATTCATGTGTGAAGTACTGATTGGAATCAAGCACAGCAGAAACAGGTTGGTGTGTTTTAGATGCATCCTTTTTAGCCTTTTTAGCCTCATCTCTTTTCTTTTTGTAACAGTCTTTTTCATAATGACCAGTTTTTGAGCAATAATGGCATGTAGCATTTTTCTAATCAGAAACTGATTTATTACCAGATGAAGAAGCATTATCTTTCTACTCAGATTTCTTAGAGAAGTTCTTATTTTGTTGCTGGTTTTTATACCTAGCTTTTGCCATAAGAGCTTCATTTTTAGCCTCTTGTTTAGTCTTAAAAACCTTCAAAACCTCATTTTTCTGAGCAATAGACTCTAAAATCTTAACTTTACTCAAGTTTTCATGGCTGAACTGAATAATATCCTTGAATGTGTCAAATTGAGCAGGCAAAGCATTCAATAATAGAACACATTGATGGGTTTCATCTATGTTATCACCACATCTAGCAAGGTCTTGAGTCATAGCTAAGAATTTATCCAGGTTATCAGGTAAAGACACAGAGACATCCATTTTGTAGTTAAATAATCTACAAAGCAAGTTAATTCTACTAGGGAGAGATTTCACCAAGTAGAGCTTATCAAGAGCCTTCCATAGGTCTGGAGAAGTCTTCTCAGTCATTACCTGCCTTACCACTTCGTCTGTGAGTCGTATGAGGATCTCACTGTGGGCAACTTGATCTAGCTCAGTCTTCTCCTCCTTTGACATCGTCTCAGGGTAGCTTCCAGTTACTGCAGGCCAACATTTTTCCTTTATTAACACTGCCTTCATCTTAAGCTGCCACATAGCAAAGTCAGAGTTACCATCATATGGTTTTATGCGAATAGAAGACTCATACATGGTTCAAGTAAAGCTAAAGCAGAAAACTGAAAGAAAACAGAAGATCTAAAGTGGATCTAAAGCATGCAGTCCCAGAAACGTAACCAATACTGTCCCAAGTAAGGTTTTGAAGAGCAAAAAATATCAGAAGTAAGAGTTTCTAGGGTTTCATCCCATTTTCTGACTAAGAAAGTAGCCAGACGCGGATAAAAAACACCTTAACTCAAAACCTTGCTCTGATACCAATTTGAAATCGTTATATCGAGTTTGAGTAACAAAGAACTAACGATTGAAGCACAGCGGAATCAAAATAGAAATCAAAACCAAACGAAAAACGAAAGGGACACAGGAGATTGTTTACGCGGTTCGGGTATTGCACCTACATCCGCGGGGCCTCATGAGTCGAGACCCTAAATCCACTATATAAGATCAATCTGGGTACAAGAAGGGCAATCGAAGTCTAAAACCTAAGGAGTACAGTAAGTAAGGCAACAGGCGACAAAGATCAAAGGAAATAAGGAAACTCCCTTCTAATCTTCATGGATGTCACCAATCTGATCCTTCAAGGGTTGAGCCTCGAACCGCCGCCTTCAGTACAAGCAATGGAGCTCTTCAGGTTAGAGATCCTTGAGTAGCAAGGATCTTCAGGCCACCACCTCGACCACCAGAGAGAGGAACCTTCTGGAGAACGCCGTTAGGGTTTTTGTGGAACTTACCATCCAAAAGAGAGCTCACCTGAACAGTAGAACTCTTAGGCTTATAAAGGGCTCAGGAGAGAGGCGTCTGGCAACCCTAGAGGCCAAAAGAGACGTTGGAGCACTAGGGTTTGGGCTGGCTAAAACAACTCGGACCTCTAGCCCAATAGATCCGGGTTGTGTAACCCGAATCAATAAGACCAAGAGAGTCCGGGTTTAGGCTTCAACCCAAACCATTAGGCCCAACCTCTTAAGTTCAGAAGGATCAGACCAGCCCATAAATTTACATGTACAACACTTAGGAAAATAGCACTTCTAACCCATTAGATACCAAACGGCCCTAAATTGTATCTATAGTACTGTAGCGTGTAGGATTTTTCACTCTTTCCCTACTTTCAGTCTTTCCCTTTGCCCTTGCTCGCCCCGACCCCGTTCAGGCGTTCACTCGTTCACACGATCACACTGCAGCAACAGCCGTCGACGACTCGCCCTGCTCCCTCTCCCGCTGTCGCTGTGCTGCTCCGCTCCCGCCCTTTCCGGAGTCGCCGCCCTCGCCCAACCCCTCGCTGGATTTCCAAGCCGCCCAGCCTAAGGCCCTAAGGTTTGTTTCAATTTTTTTTCCCAAAATTTCACCATCAATCATAGGTGGAGTCATGTCGTATATAACTCGTGCGATCGATGATTATACCCAAAACAATTCAATTTCATATGCTACCAATTTGAACTTGTGTAGCTACAGCTCCTACAAGCATCACCCTAACAAGGGAATACAGTAACCTGCACAGCTATGAATATGACAGATGAAGACAATATATTATATATCGTTAAATTGTGTTTTTTTACCCCAAAGTTTCACA
Organism: Persicaria maculosa; assembly: GCA_963922045.1. Taxonomy (NCBI): domain Eukaryota; kingdom Viridiplantae; phylum Streptophyta; class Magnoliopsida; order Caryophyllales; family Polygonaceae; genus Persicaria; species Persicaria maculosa. The sequence goes on from OY998254.1 coordinate 23,250,536, forward strand.
GGTATTTTCGGACATTAACAAAGGCAAATCAAGGTCGGTTTTGAGGGATACAATTCGGAATACGACATGGAATTGGCGAAACGTGAGGGCCACTTACTGCATTAACTCAGATTTGAGATGAGAAGCAGCTTTGCATTGTGGCGGCCATTGTTGTTTGGGTATCGAGCTTCCACTGCAATTGTTCGCTTCCATTCCCTCTCGCAATCCCCCCCTCCGTTTACCCCATCCTCCCTTCCTCTTTCCAGACTCCTTCCTGCATACTTCCGGCCTAGAATGAATAGCCACCCTCCAAGCTCTTCATCCTCCGGCGGGGCTCATTCCTTTAGCAGGTTCTCTCTAATTTCCTTTTCCGATGATCAGTTTGTTTCTAATCTTATGTTTTCGCCTTTGACTCCAGCGGCGATGGTAGCCGTGGAAGGTCAAGAGGACGCGGTGGCAGAGGGAGCCGCGGTGGTGGCAATGGCCGAATCGATGCGCTTGGTAGACTCATGTATGCATCTGCTTTTTCGTTTTTTGCTTCCGATTTGGAGGAAGGAATTGAGTTTGAAAAATCCTGTGAGTGATTGATTTTCGTGAATTTGGTGTTAGGACGAGGATATTGAGGCATATGGCGGTTGAGCTCAATTTGAATATGCGCAGCGATGGATATGTTAAGGTTAAGGATTTGTTGAAATTGAACTTGAAAACTGCTGCCAATGTGCCTTTGAGGTCCCATACTGTGGATGAGATCAAAGAGGTTTGTTTTTGTCAAGCATTGCTTTTTTCCGTGGTTATTTCAGGCCTTATTTATGTTCAAGGATGAATTAAAGAGACTGTTATTAATTTCTTTGTAGCTTCAGCCTTCAACTCCTAGATTGCATCTTTATATACTTGTAGCTTTTATTCATGTCCTAACTTGGAATTGGAGCTGATTGTACTGGTGAGCATGCTGGCTACTGTTGAAAATAGGCGCAGTGATGTTTTTTCTGTAAGGGTGGGGAGAAAGTACCATTGTCCAAGAACTAGTTCTAACTAGTCAGCAAATAGTTTACTCGAATGGAATTGCATATAATAGGAGAGGGGAGAATGGTTGTAGGAGTTATAGTGTTATTGACTCTTCACTTGTGCTTAGATTCCACAATTTCTTGCGTGGATTCCACAATTTTTTGCATGGATTCTGCAATTCCTTTGTATAAAGTTTTATCACTGGGTTCTGCATGGTGTATTTGTATAGGCTGTGCAAAGGGATAATAAGCAGAGATTTGGTCTAATAGAAGAGGATGGAGAGCTGTTGATACGAGCAAACCAAGGCCATTCAATGGCGGTATGTATTGCTGGCTGCTCTATAATTCTCATGTTTAATTTCCATGCCTCCAAAATGATTTTCAAGGAAACCTATTGTTGTATTATAATTCCTACCAGTAAATCCAAAGTATACTTCTTGGGAGGCTATAAAAAAAATACACAACTTGAAGTTCATTTTCCTTCTTTCAGGCTTTCAGCTGCCATAAGCTGTTTTATGTTTTAACTAATTCCTCAACGTATTTCATTATCTTTCCAGTAGGTTCTGATCTAGTACACTACCATGGAAAAACATAATGGATGATATAGGGAAATTCAAACACAATATGCAAATCGATCATCAATCATAAGTGACACTATTTTTGTCAAGGGCGACACTCACATTTGACCACTTTTTGCAAATGGCCTCTTTAAGCTGGCCTTTTCCTTTCCTTTTTTTTAGCTAATGACCATGTGAAAGGATGCTTTGAAGTTTTCACAATACTAGTAATGCTTCTTTTAACAGAGAATTAGTTTCTTCTCAATATCTCTAGTCTCTACAGCACAACATTAGAGAACTATGATGATGTTTCAATGTTCCATCATATTTTTCTCTAGATTAAAGCATAGCAAAGAAAAGAAGACAAGGAAAATTATGTCGTTTTTGCCATTTTAGCTCATTACTATTTTAGTGAATATTGGACTTGTAGCTCAACTGTAGTTGGTTAATTTTTATAAGGATACAACCAACTCCGAAAGTTGCAGTTGCATCTTGCATGAGTGGGGAGTTGAGGCTTATTCACAAATAGAGCCATAGTTCGACAAGAGCAACTCAGAAATAAGAACTGATACGCATTTGCCTGTGACTATTTATGTCTAATCTAGTCAATCATTAGTTCTTTCCCTTCATTTATTTATTATTTATTTTATTTTTATGGAAGTTCTTTTCCCTCCACAATTCCTTGATTATGCTCCATTCGGTCAGATCTAGCTGTAATAATCGGTGTTTGAGAAAAATGAAGTTAATGTTTATCATGCTTTTTAGACTGTAGAAACTGAAAGCTTGTTGAAGCCGATCCTTTCCGCTGAAGAAGTTTCTGGTAAGACTAATTGCTGTGGTATCTACACTCTCAATCCCGTAATGCAAACTACATGTTCTTAAATAGACCTAGTTGGCTAGTTCTATCAATTTAATTGAGACTCTTTTTTTCTTCTAACATGATCTGTTGAACTTGATATTTCCCTCTGTTTTCCTAGCTTGTGTACATGGAACATATAGGAAAAATCTAGAATCCATACTGCAGTCTGGTCTCAAGCGAATGAATAGGTTGCATGTCCACTTCTCGTCTGGCTTGCCAACTGATGGAGAAGTAATCAGTGGTATGATTTTTCTCCTTGCATGTAGCATTGTAGCCTCCTGCCTCTTGTCCAAATCCTTGTATATTCGAAAAGCTAATGTGCTTCCTTAATCTGAATATCATGTATTAGAAAGAAAAAAATGAATATGAATATTTTTCTACAATTTTTCACAGAAAAAAAGAAAAAGAAGAAGAAAAAGGGGGCTATGCCAATAGAAGTTATGTAGAAGACATCTAACTCCATGTCAAAAAAAAAAAAAAGACATCTAAACCCATGTTTTGGCTCATTCAGGTATGCGGCGGAATGTTAATGTGCTAATCTTCCTTGATGTTAAAAAGGCTTTGGAAGGTATTGCTTTCCTGAACTTGGAATCATTATCGTTCATATGAGTAATTCGGTAAAAGAGCTTTCTTTTTTTTTTTTGGCAGAGGGAATGAAGCTATACATCTCGGATAATAGGGTGATCCTCACGGAAGGCTTTGATGGCGTGGTGCCTGTCAAATACTTCTTGAAGGTGGAGTCATGGCCAGACCGGAATCCAATTCCTATCCGGCTCTTGCATTGACAATGGCAGCTCCTCTTTCCAAACCACTCGTGTTTCTTTGGATTTGGCAACCCCTTTTCAACTCGCAAATTGTTGAAGTATTGTATAGTCAGCCACAGATGAGTTATCGAGAAGGTTTTAGCATTTGTCTTGTATACAAAACTCGAAGAGTTCATGCTCGTGAACCATTTTCTTCACGATTTGTTTGATAAACATTCATGCTTGGAATTTTGGGGCTGCAGTGTAATTAGTTTGATGTGTATTATAAGGCGAGGATCACCCTATTATCTGGATTTTTACATGATTCCACTTGTGTAAAATGAACAACGAACCAAACTAGAACGAACAGCCAATTAAAGGAGCTGCACAACCACTAGACATCTAAATACCCAAAATTTAAATTGCTCATCCCTTTCAACAACCCACTACATTCACTCGCTTTTTTTTTTTTTTTTTATAATTATTAGGTAAAAATTCGAGATAAGACAAGCTTGAGGCTCGAGAGGCCGATGAATTGCGAGACAAACTAACCGTCAACAAAGGTGGGTTCCTCGTCAGCAAAAAAAAAAACTAATCGTCAACAAACAACATACTAAAGATACAAATTAACATAGATTAAAGAAAAAGCCCAAACAACCCGAAGAAGTCGTCCGCCAGCAGAGGAGTCGAGGGAGATTCAGAGCAAGCCACAGATGCCGAGAACACGGGGCATGTGAAGACTCAAATGGCGACTCGACGCCGAGAAGGCGGAGAATAGTAACCAACTATCGGAAAGGGTGAAACCTGGAGAAGTGCGGATCACCGACGTTGTCCTCACCTAGATGAGGGATCTTCGAATACCATCCACGAACACAACCACAATCTTCTCAATCATATAGAAAGCACGATATTGCAACCCAACTCGAAACGAAACGCCATAGCAACGACCCGACGCTAAAAGAATGAACAAAAACGGGCCAATAAGGGAATATCGCATTCACTCACTGAAATACGATCCAAATAACTGGAATCAACAATCAAATAAATCATTTGATTTTTTTTAATACGATGCCCACCTTTGGTGGAAATAGACTTGGTTTTTCACACAAGTGATCAAAACAAGAATCGAACCCAACACCTCACACAACATCTCCCTTGCTCCTCGATAGAATCTTCCATTATTGCATCCTTCAATTCTTCAAGAGGTGGTGGGATAGGCTCCTCAAAATCGAAGGAAGAAGACTTCGGGGGTTCGTCAGCAACAGTGCGGCGACCGCCGCAAGAGGCGATCGCCGCCCTCCAGCGGCGATCGCCGTTCCTCATATTCTTCAACCTCCGTCGTATTTTCATCTTCTTCGAAGCTCTTTTCTTTCTTGCCTTGGGAACCAGCAGTTACTTTTGCAAGTTGGCTTATTTGTTTCTCCAAGATTTGATGTCGCTCAACCCAGTTTCTGATGTACTCAGCTTGCAATTGTAGCGTCTGTGTAGGGATTGGATCCTCCTTGGATTGATAGGAGGTCTCCACTGGTTGGGACATTGAAGTAAGCAACTCTTTCTGCTCAATCTGGTGATTCATGCAGCAGAAAAAATTCCACATCTCAAAGTCCCATATCCAATAAGCCTCCGTGACTCAAATACTTGACAAGGATCTGTGTTTCAGCATTCATCCCATCAAATATGCACACACACTTTTCCCGCACTCCATATTGATAACCCCATGAACGAATGTCGTAAACATACTTCTGCAATCTAGTGAAGTATTGGTGAAAGTTCTCACATACAAACTGCAACAATCTCAACATCTTAAAAAGTTAGCAGTAAGGGTGTCGTGAACCGTAAAATAGGTCCACAACATGGTTAGATATATGCACAAAAATTAATAAATACACAAAACAAAGAAATAAATTTGATTCCCCGCCAACGACGCCAAAATTTGACAGGAGGTGGTCGTTGTGTTTTCTATCAAAATATAACTCAAACCTACAAACTAGTATAGCAAGTAAGTAAGAGGTCGATCCCACAGAGAATCAAGTATTCCTAAGTAATGTACCAATTAGTGAGGGGGGGGGGTATTTGGTGATGAAATTAGAAAGAAGATAAAATAAACTATAAACAAAGTGATGCAAAACAATTCAGAGAAGATCGATCTACTTACAACTATCCACTTTATTTAGTTAAGTTGATCCTTATAACTTCCTCTTGTCCTTTTAGTTTTCTTATGAATGTCCTTGTCCCGACCTAATTTATTTACTAGTCCAATCAGTCCTAAAAACTCTTATTTCATGAGCATTCCCTAAAGAATGATTTAACCCAATCAGTAGCTTTAAGTACGTGTTTAGAGATTAACCAAGGTATTTGCAACCCCTAAAGAGGGATTTCATAACACATCCAACTTCCTACTCATTTAATTAATTCAATCATCCCTAAAGGGATAAATTTGCTACTTTGGTTAAGGTTCACAATCAGGAATCTACAAAACTCTAGCAATTGAATTAATTTTAACTAGTTGCGCGGACTAGATAGAATAAAACAATCAAACAATTAAGCACAAAAAGTCGAAACATTCAGTATAGAAAATAAGGAACAAGATTCAGAAACTCACAACTTAATCCAAACAAACCTTCAAATTGCAAGTAGAACGGAGAAGTTTAGCCGCTCATGACGAACAACGCTCTCAAACTAAACCAAATTGTCTTCATCTCTAACCTAATTGTTAACTAAATGAAACCTTAGGGATAATTCCCTTTTATATAATGTAAAGAGTCAGCCAAAAAAGAACTAGATAAAATAGGGTTTAAAATGGAATAAACCGTCGCCGCATAAAAGCCTAAAAACAAGTCGCACTGGGCAGCTGCAGCGGCCGCTGCATAAATGCGGAGTCAATGCATCTCTTTTCTGTGGCCAAACATGCGGCAACCGCTGCCTCTAATGTAGGGGTCGCTGCATCAGTCATTCACAGAAAATGCAGACCGAATCAGCTCTTGTTGTCAACATGAAAGTTGTAGCTCTCAGAAAGAGCTTTCCAACGGATGGTCATAATAGTCAATCGGACAACCGAGCCCTCCAGAAAGTGCTAACCTGATGTTGTAAGTGATATTGAAAGGAATTTGGAGGACGAATCGGAGAAGGAAATGACACAACTGAGGAAGCTAGGCCGAAGGCGGAGTTCACAAACCGAAGGGTGCCGGAGGGAGAAGAGATGTGCTTCGAAGTGTTGGGGGAACACAAATCCCTAATCAATCGACAAGAGAGCAAATTGAGGAAGGCTGCAAGCGGAGAGTGGTGACTGGGAGAGAGAGAGCGAGAGGAGTAGCCTAGACAGAGAGAGAACGTGGGCGATCATTCAGAAAGAAAGAGAAGGCAGGGGCAAAAAGGAAAAAAGAAAAAACTCATAAGGCTAACGTAGATAACGTGAGAGAGTTGGAAAGGATAGAGATTTAAGTTCTATTAAGATTAAGATGCTTGGAGAGCATGAAAACACATAACTTCCTCCCTTATCTTTCTTCTTATGTTCTACATCTTCTGTTCTTCATCTTCTCAAAGGAAAAAACAAATTCCTTTGAGATTCAATCATAATTTTTCTTTCGAATAAGGCATATATCAGATAAGATTCATTGGCTCCAACAGATGGAAGAAGAAAAAGAACACCCGAAATTATCAAATTTGACAAGTCGAACCAACTAATAATTCACAAAATTACAACTTCAATCATGAATTTAGAGACGGATTTGGTACGGAAGGGCTGCGATTGGATCTAATCAGAATCGGAGTGGGTTGAGTAGGAGGAGCCGAAATACGAGCCCAGTGATGTGATTCCGCTTGCTCTTATTACGTACTGGTGGTATATTGCTGCTATTCCCGCTCCTATCATTGGCCCCAACCAGAATATCCACTGCTCCATCATACAAATTAAACTCAATTTATTATTTATGAATTCAGTAATCAATATTTTATATAATTTTTAGCTCTTAAAATACGTATAGTAGAAGGACATGTATTTTTGGACGGAGGTAATATTATTTATCTACTTGTTAACAATAACATACATGGTCATCCCAAGCCTTGCGATTGTTGTAGATAACAGCCGCCCCCAAGCTACGAGCCGGGTTAATCCCGGTTCCGGTGATTGGGATCGTAGCCAGGTGCACCATGAACACCGCGAATCCGATCGGGAATGGCGCCAAAATCTGCTTATATATATGTCCCAATTTTATTAACAAATTAAACTAAGGTGTACGTATTTGATCGATTGATAAATTAGCTAGGTAGTTATGATTGACTTACGACGTAGGAGTCTCTGGCTTTACGCTTGGCGTCAGTGGCAGAGAAGACGATGTAGACAAGAACGAAGGTGCCTATGATCTCGGCAGCGAGGCCAGTGAGCTTGCTGTATCCGGGAGCAACCTCGTTGGCTCCGCCGCCGTAGGTGTCGTAATGGGCCTTTTGGAAGCCCTTAACGAGGCCCACGCCGCAGATGGCGCCGAGGCACTGAGCCACTATGTAGAGGATGGCTCGCATCAGCGATACCTTCCGCCCTATAAACATCCCGAATGTCACTGCTGGGTTTATGTGCCCTCCTGCAATTATCCACACCCACACATTTCTGTAATTCATCCAAGGAGGCCTACTCATGAAACCAAATTTAAAAAAATTTAAAAGAAAAAAAAACAAGTCTATAATTCATTACTCTTGAAATTTTTAGACAGTCGTTAGTTGTAATTTTTGTAAAAGTAAAAAAGTAGAATAATAATTAGGAGTATAAACTGCAAAAGTCTTCCTGCTCTTCATTGGTAGTTACATGTGTTTTATAGGCATTTGTTTAGATTTGTTTTTCCTCTCAATATTTTTGCATAATTTGAGATGAAATGAAGTGCTGTATGAAATTTCCATGGTTGCTTGTCTGGTCCAGTTTATAGGAAAATCTTATGATCTTTACTTGGCTTACTTCGATAATGAGAACTAACTCTTTATTTCTTGTGCAAGGGAATCAACATAAACCTAGCTTCCAAACCTCGTCACCTAGCTTAAGTAAAAACATTTTCAATATATTCCCTCCATAAACTAAGATAAGATGTTTCCATTAACAAAAAAAAAAGAATGCATGTTACACAAAATCAACATGTAGATTTTATTTTTAAAATAATTATTCATAAACCCTTTCAGCACTATAAGACTGTTTATATATGGTTCAGTTATCATATTATGTACAGTATATCCTTAAATATTTAAGTGACATTGCGTTTTTAATAGAGTTCAATTTAAGAAATAAATTGGTCCATCATAATTAATTTTATTTTTACTTTGTAATTTACGAAACTATACAAAATTAATTATCAAACATGGAGTTTTATTTTAAAAGAATCTTCGCCAACTTTATGAAAGATTGACCTAATTAATTTGTTTCACAAATTTTATAATGTACTATTTTATTTCTCAAAATTAACCACATTAAAAATTATGTGACAAAAATAGTAAAGGAGAACAGCATAATTTAATCTTTTATAAACATTTTTGTAACATAAAGCGGCAATACATGAGTATTTGAAAAATAAAACCTCAAGATTGCGTGACTTTAATTGGTACTGTAATTTGTAGGGAAATTTACAGAAAACCACCCCTTAAATGTTGGTCTTTTCACTTAACCACCCCTTAAACTTGAAATTACAGTAAACCACCCCTTAAATGCTTTTCATTAACAAATCACCACCCTTGGTCTATTTTTATTAAGTCATTCTTAGATATATTATATTTTAATATTTTTAAACTCAAAATTTATGTATAAATATATTTAAAATTTGAATTGAAGGGGTTGGATTGTTATAGATATCATTTTTAAAAAAAAAAAATTAATATAACTTAGAAATATCTTCCGGTTTATGTCTTAAAATAATTTTGTAAATATTATTTAAAATATTTTTTAAGTATAATATGATTATAAATAATAATTTCCATTTACATAGTTAAAAATAATATTAAAATTATTTATTTATATTTTAAAAATTGTATTTCAATAATTAACCTTTGGAGAAAAAATATAAATAACCTTTAAGAAATAGGTTATTACTCACAATTAAAATAATTAAACGCATATTTTAAGTTGAAAAATGTTAAAAATATAATTTACTAAACGAAAATATAATGTAAATTGGTGATGGGTGGTGATTTTTTAATGGAAAGCATTTAAGGGGTGGTTTACTGTAATTTCAAATTTAAGGGGTGGTTAAGTGAAAAGACCAATATTTAAGGGATGATTTTCTGTAAATTACCCTAATTTGTATTGTATTTGAAAAATAAATATTCGACTCTTTTTTTGGGGAAATTCCGTTTGGTGTCCCTGAGGTTTTGACAATTCCGCTTGGTGCCCTAAGGTTTTATTTTGTTCGGATGGTGCCCCTGAGTTTTGTCAAAAGTCCGCCTCATTCCCAAAACTCATATTTTCACTTTTTTAAATCAATAAAATGACCCATTATTTTTCCTTATTTCACAAAACCTCTTTTACTTTTAACAATGAACAAAATTACCTATTATTTATCTAAATTCAAGATAAAATTGAAAAAACACCTTTATTTCTAAAATTTAACAAAATCACATATTATTTCCAAAACTTTTATCACAAAATCACCCTTCTTCCAAAATTTTTAAAACAAAATCATTACGGTTTTTAAAATTATAGAAAAGACATATTAGTTTCCATACTTTGAAAAAATAAAATAAAAACACTCGTTATTTTCCAAAACAATATTTAACACCTATTATTTTCCAAAATAATATTTAACCTATAATTCACTAAATTTTAACAATTGTAAATGCGGTTGATCATATGGTGGCTCAATATTTTGGTAGTATATTTTTTTTTGGTTCAATCCGTAAACCCGAAATTATTATTTTTTTCAATTTAATATTTAGCCACAATAGTTCATTGTATAAGAAAGAAATACATTATAATTATCATTTTCTTTTAAAATCGGGTCCTTGGGTTTCACCTGAACTGAAAATGTTGGATCGGATCGAGTTGACCCAACATGAACCATCCTAATTTATCAATCTAACCTGATACTCTATTAATTTTTATTGGAAAAAGTAATGTAAAAAATAAAGGGTGGATTGATGAATAAGAGGGTGGATTTTTTTAACCTAATACTCAATTAGAATAAAGGAGATTTTTTTTATCCAAAGTATGGTTTAATGATTTTTTTTTCCTTTTTGTAATTTATAGGTCAATTTTTTTTTCCACAAAATGTGAGGATGGATTGATGCAAATTTTGTTATAAATAATGGGTGGTATGTTATGTATGTACAATGTTTGACAAATAATGAGATTTTTTTTTGCAAAATATTAAAAATAATGAATCTTTTGTGTAATGTTAAAAATAAAGGTTGATTTTCTTCTAAAAATTTTTGTAAAAATGGGTGAGTTTTTGCTAAAATTTTGGAAATTATGTGATAAGGAAAAATAATGGGCCATTTTATTGATTTAAAAAAGTGAAAATATGAGTTTTGGGCATGAGGCGGACTTTTGACAAACCTCAGGGACACCATCTGAATAAAATAAAACCTTAGGGTATCAAGCGAAATTGTCAAAACCTCAGGAGTACCAAACGGAATTCCCCCCATTTTTATTTACCATATCCGTTTAACTCTTGAAATCTGTGGGAAAAGAGAATTATAATGGATTTAATTTAATTTTATTTATTATAAAGTCATGATCTACCTTTTTAAAAGAAAAACCTAAACTCATTGTTACCCTCTCTTATATTTTGGTATTTAATTTCCTCCTAAAATAAATGACAATGGATATTTGGGTCTTTTATTCCCAACACACCCACTTAAGTTCAACTGGTCTAACCCAGTCGATAGTTGATGCTAAATTTTAGAAAAACTTGATCTTAATGTTTGAAACGAGAGTCGTGTTGAGTTTTTTTTTTTCATTATTAATTTAAAATTAGTACGATTCCTGCGCCATTACGCGATTTTTTTATAAATAATATTTAGATATAGATAAATCATAAACATTATATTTAATTCAATATTTTTAATTAAATTCATTGATTAGTAAATGTGTTAAAAATAATAGAAAAAAATACACTTGGGTTAAAGAGATAAAGAGAAAAATAAATAATAAATAGTGAAAGATAAAAGTTTTTAATTAACCCCATTGGTTAAAAAATGTAACATCACATAATATTGGGTAATTAATATTAGAATATTTTTCAAAAAAAATAATGTTAGAAAATATAGTTACCATAATAAAATGATATTATGTAAATGATATTTTCACAAATAACTTTGAACATGAAGAGGACATGTGACATAAATTAATATTGTATAGTATATAGATATAGATAGTTGGTAAATGAATTTGAGTTAAGCCCAACAATTAGTAAGATTAAAGAAAAAAAAAAGAATTAAAAGAAAAAGAAGAAAAAAAGAGAATTAAAAAAAAAGGATTAAAGAGAAAAAAAAATTATAATTGGTCAAAACCCCTAAAATCTCTCTAATGTTGACACATAAGCATAAACTCTTCTAAATTAAGAGTTTATATAGATATAGATATAGATTCACCATTTTAACACAATATAATCTCTTACTATGAATATTTTAGTATTTAATTTGCCCTTAAATAATCAAAGTCGGTTTTTTTTTATTCCATCAATATTTTAGACTGGTTGATGAACATATAGTTACTAATAGAAGTGGTGTCACAGTCAATCTATCCACGCCATAGAAATATATATATTCATTGAACTCACCGGAGATGCCGGCGGTGCAGTAGACGAGAAGGAAGATCATGCCGCCGAAGGCCCAGGCAATGCCGAGTAAACCGACACCACCACATTCATCACCACCATGTATAATGTCGGACTGGCTCTTGTAGCCAATGACGGTGAGGATAGTAATGTAGAGGAAGAGCAAGGTGGCGACGAACTCGGTGATGACGGCCCTGTAGACCGGCCACCTGGCGAGCTCCTCGACACCAATGAGCGGGGCAGGCGGGGGATCTTTGTAGTCCCTGACAATGGCCACCTCCTTCTCGTCTCCGCCGTCGACGTCCTTTCCCATTATATTAATGGATTAAACCTAAATTTGGTGTGGAGAACAAATGAAAGGAAGGAACACTGTGCAGGTGTGCTTATTTGTGGTTCTAAAGGGGTTGGATAGACTGTCATATATGACTACGTGCACCGGATATTTATTGGGGTAAACTACGTACATCAAACCACTCTAAAATTTTAGTATTGTTTTTCTTCCCCCTGATAAAACCTCATTTTAATTTGTGAAATTACAGAAAAGTACCCATAAAATTTCTTTTCTTCAAAAAATGATCCATTACATCTTTTTATGGGTAAGAAAGTTAAGAAAATGTTAAATTACAGCATCTGCATCAGTGCGGGTTTCTTGAGGTTCTTAATTTCTTTTATCACTCTCTCTCCTTAAAAAACCCAACTTATTTTTTTACCCACATCCATAAAACCCTCATGTTATTTCTACACTTGTAAATAATAGCATGCAGGTGATGCGGTCTCACCTTTCCTTTTGTCCCATCAAATTCCACTCTCTCTCTCTCCCCCCTTCTCTCTATCACTCTCTTCAATTTGGGTTTCTTGGGTTCTTTAGAGCACCTACATTGAGGTGTTTAAAAGATAAAAATAAGAAACTTAATAATAAAATAATAAAGGAGGGATGTATTTTGTTAAGGAATGATGTGATGAGTTTACTACTAAGAAATCCTTAAAAACTCAAGAAAGAGAAAAGGCATGTGAGAGAGGGTAGAAAAGAGAAAGAGTTGAGTTTGGGGTAGTTGGTGGGGCTATTTTTTATTTTATACTCCCTCCATTCCTTAATATTAGTCGTGGTTAAAATGGATTGTATGAATGTGGGTAAAAAAATGAGATGAGTTATTTTGGATGGATTTTTATTTATCATGAAATATAATGAAATGTAAATGATTTTCATCTTTAAGTTCATGGTTAAATATAATCCTAAGTTGGTGGGGAAATCTAAAAATAAAAATGATATAAAACTGAAAGCTTATCGGACAATTAAGAGAAGCCCATTGATTTATGGTAACTACAAAATAAAGAATCATTAATTAATACGACCAAAATAATTGAATCGGATTGCACGAGAATACAAAATATAAGCGAAACCTACCTGAGTCATAATTTATCATTATAATTTTAGTTGAAATATTTTCATCAAATATATTTAATCCATATATTTGAAATTAGGTTTTTTTTTATCATAATCTTTTTTGAAACAAAATAAAGCCATTATTCCATTTAATATCTAAGTAAGTATAAGGTATAACCTATGATCGGTTAAAACGTAACCACCCAAATCACATATTAAAGGAAATCGTAATTTATATAGTATTTCAATTAAATATTGCATTTTCATGCCTTATTTTTATTTGTTACCTGCGTTTTATTTATTTTTATTAAATTTTATGTGAAGATTAAAATAGTTTATTTGAATTTTTTATGGAAAAAGTAAAAATACTAATCGATCAATTTTATATTATATTTGTAAGATTCTTTACTTTATAAAAATAGTAGTAATTAGATTTATTCAAATACGACTATTATTTATAATATGGAAGGAATAAAAATAAAATAACAATAACAAAGTTCTTGTTTATAATATCTTAACTAAGATATTATATTATGATTATATTTGTAAGAATCTTAACTAAGATATTAATTAATAAAAGATCGTGAAAAATAATCAAGGTAAACTAATTTTAATTGCGATAAAAAAAATGATAGATTTTATAACTAATTAAAAAATAATGTTGAATATTGAATTATCAATTAAAGTGGACACATAGATGATATGTGGATAAATAGATTAAGCCGGTGTATGGTATAACTTAAATTTATTGAATATTCGTTAATTGACATATTAAAAAACACGGTCAAATTATATCAGAGAATGACACATAAACGAATTCGACCAGAACCCACCACATACTGTATTTCACATCTCTGTTATTGATGATTGTTTTTCCTGATTCGGTAAGGTTTTGATATGTACATACTCCATATGAATCACTTGGGAAAAACAGGTTGGATGGGGGCACCTTTTGTCAGGACCATTCATAATTGGATCATCAGCCAATGTTGCATTATTAATATTATATTGGATGTGTGCGAGACATTGATATAAATTTGAATAATTGAATATTATATATAATTTATTGAGTTGGAAGGGCATGGATGCATCTCTTCTACATTGATACGTATGTGGCCAAATATGGCCAAACAGTATGTGGCTCTATATATGGCCAAATAGTATGAAGATGCATGATTTTATCAGGACGACACCTCACTGTGGGCCCCTACCTCATCAATTATTTATATATCATAGAGGACTTATCAATGGGAAAGTAACTCTTTCCATATAAAGATATGTTTTTGTTTTTGTTTTTTTTTATTTACAGTAGTCAACCATTAGAATGGCTTTAAATAAAGATCATTCTTGATCATCCTGACTGATGATGTTACAGAGATCCCTATAGAAAAGGGAAGCTAGCATTACAATTGAAACTATTCTTAGCTAGTAATCAGCAGCATGGTTGGCTTCCCTGTAGCAATGTTGAGCTCTTGTTGTGACAAATCCTTTCTGAAGCATCTGGATTTTCTCAATTACTCTTAGAATCTCCCAAGGGGCATATTTTTGATCTTCTATTGCCTTGACAACTCCCAGACTATCTCCTTTGATGATGACCTTACTCCATCCTTTAGTGCGGGCTATTTCTAACAATTTGTAGAAAGCAAGAGATTATGTATGGATTACAGATCTCTTAGGAACTTTATCATAAAAAAATATCAATTACTTGTCCATTTCAGTCTCTGACAATACCCCCAATATGGCAATCACCCGACGGTTTGACCGACCCGTCTACATTGATTTTGTAGACAGATATTGGGGGCTTTGCCCATTTTGTATTTCTGCTCCTCTTGCTTTTTGGTTTTTTATTTTCATTTTGAAGTTTTTCCCACTCCAGAGTGTTGTGAATAGCTTTCCTCACAGTTGCCTCAATGTTTTCTGGTTTGCATCCTTTGAAGATGACGGAATTGCGGAATTCCCATATATGTTGCCAAAGTATACAGAGGTGCTAAAAGTGAGTGTTATTTCTTCTTATGTGTTCTATGTTGGTAGTGGATGCTAGGGGGTCTCGAAAACCATGAAATTTGTCCCCACTTAGATGTTCATATTTTGTTACAAATCATTTTTGAGATAGGGCATTTATACGGAGATATAAAAATATGTTGTTTTGACCCAATTTATGGTCGGAAAAATGACTCGGGATATTTTGTTACCATCTCCCCCAAAGGTTAGGTTATTTTTCTTACAGTTAAAAGGTAGAGATATTTTTTTAACACCCCTCCAAAAACTGAGTTATTTTAATTAGTTTCGCCTTATTTTAGATGCATCTTACTTTATCTTTATATTAGTATTTATTATCTGCGCTCTTTCACATTTTATAAATCAAGCGTATTTTATTATATCTCATAAAAATAAGTGCTCTTATTTATATATTAATTAATATTTTTTTCACTTATCTATCCTATATAAAGTGTACATAATAAAATATAATATCTTTATTTTTTTTATTAATTATTTGAAAATATAAAAGTATCAATGAATTTTACCTCTTATAAATGAAAAAGTTTATCCCTTAGGAGTATTATATTGTATTAGATTGAATGATAAAAATTATTTAAAAATATTAAATCATTACATTAGTTATATTGGATAAGATTTTAGAACATCATATATGAATTAAACACAAAATATATCTATTCAATCTTATGTAAATTTATCACGATGTTTCAACATAATTAATCTATAAATACTACTACGTAATAGTTATATATACTAGTGAGCATGCCCGTGCTACGCACGGGACTTATTTTAAATATATATTTTATTTAATATATTATCATTATAATTTTATTACTAATAATTTTTATCTCTAAAAGTTTGAATATGTTAATCTATATACATATACTAAAACCGATGCATTGGTGCCTGCGTGGCGGCATGTGAGTGAATTTGCCTACGTGGCAGCGCGTGAGCGCGCCTCGCAGAACTTTCTCCCGTCAAAAAGGAAATCTAATAAAAATAATTATTTTATTTTACCATTAACACATATAATTGGATAGATAGAATATCTTATAAAAGAGTAAATATTATATAAGGAAAAACTATATCAATATAATTAAACGTAATAGTAGTAATAATAAAAATAATTAATAAAACTAATTTTCATAGTCATACTAACCAAAAATATTAATAGATAAATATGTAATAATTGATTGGTGATATTTTATTTATATTTAGATTATTTTTGATGGAAAGAATTATTTATATCAAAATCAATCATTTAATAATTGTTGTTTTATATCTATCTATATTATTTTTTGAGGACAAAATAAATAATTAAAACATTATATAGCCATATATGTAGCCACAATCCATCCGTACATAGATATTTTAGTAAACTAATGTAATAAGTATATACTACATATTTAATAAAAAAGAATATTAAAATATTTTTAAAAATCAACTATCTAATTAAATTACATGAGATTTAATTAACCATAAATTAGAAAAAAATCAACTTTTACGTAGTACCTTATAAATGTGATTTTTTTAATATTTTGAGAGAATCTAATTAAAAGATATTTAGATTATATATAACCCGTCGAACTAATTTTATTTATATTTATATTATTTTTTGGAGGAAAAAATAATTTATAGTTAGATTAACGCATTTCCCGTACACAGGACGGGATCTACACTAGTTTATCTTTGAAATTCGATAAATATATTAACTTGGCTCTATATTTACCTTCTTACTCACTTATACATGCAATTCAATTATATACGCAAAAAAAAAAAGATAAATGCTTTAGAAATGCATTTTTTTTACAGTAGGCAAGAAGTAGATCGACAAATCGATCTTGAAGTCATCAACAGATGGTTTGGATGACCCTACGTAAAGGGTCGCCAGTCAAAAGAAAAAAAATCTAAGATTACAATTACATAAATTTAAAATTAAAACGTCAAAACAATTAGAATCACTACTAGAATTGTGTTAATAGATATCGGATTTTTTATATCGGTTAGAAAAACGCATGATGTTAAAAATAGTTATAACATCAGTTTAAAAATTGTCGATGTTATTGAGATTAGATACATCGACTTAACTTAACGGAAAATGTTAAAATTTCATTTTGAAAAAAATTCAAAAGCCCGTAATTGAAATTTTAAGCGGTTATACAACCAAGCTTGAAAACACTTAACCAAAAAACAGAGAGATTCAAAATTTTGAAGAAAAAGAGGACCCAAATTCCAACCCTTAACCAAAAATCCCTAAAACCCCATATTCCCATATCGATCAAATTGGATCAGACCCTAAGTCCCCAAATACTCTCTGTTCTTGGCGATTTCGATGATTGAAGAACCCTAGATTTCATCTCGCTAATCTAATCTCTGGTGTGCTCCATTTCGTCATCCTCTCCGACTGGCCGTCTCCTTTCGCTTCTCCGACTGGTCTTCTTCAACTAGCGTGGAACCATGGGCTGACCGCCGTCTTTTCTGGTTAGTCATCTTTACCATCTCTGATTGGTCGGCCCCTTTCTCTCTTCTACCCCCATCACCACCTCAGACCCATCCCACCAAACCCTAAAATCCAAATCCTAGATCTGAGAGGGCAAGTGTGAAAGGGAACATTAGAGCCGAATAAAGCAAAGATGCTAGATCGCTAATTCATCTCGAGATCTCTCTCTGACTCTCTCCATCTCTCGTCTATTGTTCTCTATCTCGTATGTTTTAACCCAAAGCCATTTGTTGCCTGCTGTCATCCGATGCCGACGCCAAGAGCCCGACACCTTCCTTGCTTTCTCCGGAACCAGAAGGGAGAGTGGGAGACAAGCCAGAAGTCGTCTCCTATGCAGCCTCGATAGCTAACTATTCTTCTCCTCTATTTTCGTTGCATATCTGAATTAGAGTTTACATTTTGTAGGTTTGTAATTTCAGTTTAGGGTTCATTTAGGTGTGGAATTAAGGGTTTTCTTCTCCTCTTCTTCACTATCTAATTTCTTTATTTAGGTCATTTATTGAACTTTGAATTTTGTATTGAAATAGGTTTCCAGAATTTGGGTTTTCTGTTCTCGAGCATAAATTGGGTTTTAGAGATAAGATAGCTCTCTTGCTTAGATTATGGTAAGTTTCTACCTTTCGAGTACCATTAATTCTTGTTCATTCCTTCTATGATGAGCTGAAGATTGCTTTCATATTATTTTATTGCCAGGGGATGTACATTGTGAATCAATATGATATGTTATTGTTCTCTGTTTTGGTAAAACCGAAGCTACTAGTTGCATTTTGCATTTTTTGCTTCACACTCTACATGCCCCCCATTGCAATTGTGGGGATGGTCCTTCATTAAGAAGATAACATGTTGATGTTATCATGTTCTTAATATTTCTTCAAAGTATCATATTGACTCTACTAATGCGAATTTGGTTCTAGGTCATGCAGTTCACTGCTAATATTCAACTGATATTGAGTGTGGTACAAGCTTATACTTTCGTGGATGTGCAGGTATCACTCTAGCATTAAAGTATATATTTAGGCTAAGAAATGCAAGGTATAGGTATGATGATCATGATTATATCTCCTTTTTTTTATTATTGATGATATTATCCGGAGTAACTAAAGAAAGGAGGATGTGATATGAAATTGTCTTATTTTTTCAATCACATGTTATTAAATTAATCAAATCTTAGAACTAGACCAGTGATTTACAACGTAAAAAGTTGGGGGGAAAATGAAAATCCCACACTTCTGGAGGCTTATAAGTTTACTTGTTGCTACCTTGATCAGATTGATATTTTTTTTACCATATTTTTGAACTTAGATTCACTTTAGTAGAATTGAGGCTCGATAAGAATTCATCTAAGCTTATGTGAAGCTTTTTACTTTTTAAATTTTATCTTTACGGATCTATGAATCTGGTCTTCAAGTTTTACACAAGTGACTTTTCCTCATCTCGACTCCAAGACGGTCTTTCACCATGGGTTTTGTTCCACCATGGGTTTTATGCTTGTGTTTATGTTGGCCATCATGAATCTAATTATTAGTCGCTTATCATGGGTTTGTTCCACCATGGGTTTTTACTTTTTGTTGCACCGATGAGTACTTATGATATCTGAAGGAGTGAAGGTAACTGATATTCCTTTTTATTTTACCTTAAAGAAAATGTCGAACTCAATCCTATTCTACACCTTGGTGCTGGAGCATGTGCTGGAATTATAGCCATGTCAGCAACATACCCTATGGACATGGTATGTAAACACTCGAATGTCAGGTAATCTTTTCGAACCCTTCTTCTTTCAATTCACGAGCTTGATTAGGGTTTCATTTGGTGAAATAAGGGATCTGGATTTGGGAGTTTGATTTGGTGAAATGGTATGATAAGATTGTTGCGCTAAATTTGGTTAAGGTAGTTTATCTGCTCATGTTTCTGTTTATCCATCACTAGTTTTTGTCGTTGGTAAGTAAGTTCATCATTTTATGCATTAAAATGAACTCCAAATGCAGTTTCAGATGTGCTTTTATATTTTGTACATTTTATTATCCATGCATAGTTCTTGTCAATGATTCCCTTCTGTTCATGTATTTGTTATTAGCATTTAAATATGTTGAATCTATTATTGGTTTTTTAGTTCAGCCTCATTTTAATGTATCACCTAAATATGTAACAAACTTAAGTATTTATAAGTTTATCTCAAGAGTCAAACCTCATTGTATTGAAGGGGCATTTTATTTCTAAAATTTTGAGTTATAATGTAGAAGGGGCTACTTTCTTATTTGGAATCAGTCCTCGAGCTGATGAAAGAAGGAGCTACTTTCTCCTCTATCAATGTATTTACTGTCACTTCGTAATTTTTTGCTTTACCACGATTCAGATAGACTTGTGATTGTTTTCCTCCTTAAAATCTGAGTCTAGGTTTTCTATTGAGTATATAACTGAGAAGAAAATGGGGCTGATCTCAGCTCGTTCAAACTAACTGATTGAGATTAAACATCTTATGATTCAATTTGATAAGTGATACTGAGAATCTCCTTTGTCTTTACAGGAAACAAGAAAGAAAGTAAAGGAAGATTGAAGAAGAAACAACAAAGAAAAAGGACCAGAAACTAGCCTGGACCCATCATTCCATTGGAAAGATCAGGAAACAAGACAAAAAGAAGGAAAAATCTGAAATGATCCTCAAAAGAAACGAAGATCTGAAACCAGGTGTGTACCTTCAATCCTTGGTCTCTTTATTTTTTTCTCCTTATCTGCTGGTTTTTGCGAATATATATGGCCTTTCCGGAAGGGAATGAATGAAAATCGAGCATGTGAAAAAGATCAGAAATTGGCCATCTAAGTGAACTTGTGGAGATTCTTATCTGCTAATTTGATTCTCCTCGGGTGGTTGTACCTTGTCCTGTGTATTAGATGTTTGGGAAATGCAAAAAATCACATGACCAACTATTATATTAAAATCCCCTATTTTTGAAATGATAGAAAGAAAATATGGAAACCAACAGCTAAAGCAAGATACAGAACTAATAGTTGAGCAGGGTTTTGAATTATGGCTTGAGTTATGTTCTTTAGGAAAAGAGAATACTATGTTTTTTTTTTAATCTCTATGAGAAGTCATATGGCCAAGAAAAATGATTACACAACAAGCATAAGAAGAAAGCTCAGGAGTATGAAGACAGAACTAGAAAACGAATATGTATTCTTTAAACTCCTTGAAATACCTTTTATAGGGTGGGGAAGAATTAAGAAGATCAATGATTAGTACTTGGTTGGGAACGGAAAAGGGTGTTTTCTCTTCTCACCTTTAATCTGGTACATACTTCTGAAACAAACTAGACTAATTAAACTGACGTCGGGACATTGTTTATATGATCAAATATATGCTGTTTACTTGTATCAACTTTATAATTTGGTGGAATCTAATATCCCTCTTCAGGAGAAAACATAAAGAAAATACACAAAAAGGAGAACATATGTACATTACTGAAACTCTGAATTCTTTGGTTGTCTTGTGGAGACTTCTCTTGTGTTTCTATACAAATTTATTTGAGATGCATATTGACCCATGATCATTCTGCTGAAAAGAACCTTGTTGTCCTCAGGAGAGCTCCAACGGAACCAATGCGGACAAGAAACGGAAGAAAAGAAACCAAAAAGAAGTCAGAAACCCAAGCAATTGGGGAACAACATGCTCATTTGGTATGCAAGAAATATGGAACTAAAATGATTAATCTAAACCTTTTTGATATCTAGATGAAAGGAACAATAAGCCTTTGTATAGTCAGGTGTTGCTATGTACAGGGAGAGACACCAGCAACTCTGGAAACCCACTATTGATGCAGCAGGCAAGACTTTAGATTCGCTTGGCTCCACTTAGTTTTATCATGTGTTATGAATTCAGCTTTGCTTTTGGTGTAGTTTTACTGTTCTTAAATGTTTAGATGAGGTTAATTTTATTGAAATACAGGTTGTGCATTTGACTTCTTTCACTTTATTTTCAAGTGATATTATGTCAAGCTTAGAATCCGATAGTTGATGTATTTTGTTTTGTATTTAGCCTTGTTATCTTGTATTCGACTCTATTGTCATCATTTAATGTATTGGTTATGGTCTTTTGCATTGTATAATTTTCTATTTGCCAAAACAATGTTACAATATAGATTATTAGGTGTATTTGATGAAACACATCGAACTTGGGAGGGAAAAGCGATGTCTACGTTTGTAAATACGTCGACTATTACGATACAAATTGATTTCTAAACCCAGCCTATATGAAAATTATAACAAAAACAGATGTGTATATGTAGCAATTACATCGTTAAAAATATATAAAATGATGTTGTAATTAATCAAAACATCATTTTCAAAGAACAAAACTGATGAGAAAATATATAAATAACATTGATTTTAAAAATATTCAATATGGTATATTATATTTATATAAAATAATATCACAAATTACAAATGAAAAAAGAGTATTCACAAATTGAATAATACATAACCGATGTGTATAGCAATGTAAGACATCAGGTTTATAAAAAATAGCGATTCTAATTTGAAATTTTGTATTACCCTACATAACTCCAAATGGCTAGAAATGAAAAAAAATAATGGTTTAACATTAGATGAATCAATACAAAAGTAATTATATCCATGTATTTAAATCATTATTAAAAAGAAAAACGATGTTATAAACTATTAAAGACATCGGTTTATAACCGATGTGGTAAAGTTGGGATCTTTAACACCACCCACTAACACGTCGAAATTGTTTTTTGATTAACATCGGTTTATACCCGATGTCTATGAACAAAATTCTAGTAGTGAGCCCTTGTTTCTTCAGATTTGATCTGGCGGCTTGCACTAATCTTGTTGCATTTGATGTTCCGGACTCGAAAAGTTGAGATTTGAATGTTGAACAACAAAATACTTGGATATTTTTGTAAATAAGTTTTGATTGAAATTTTAGGTTAAGGGGTAGGAAAATAGGGATTTGTTGTTGGAGGTGTGTAGGAGGGTCAAGAAAGAAGCAAAACAAGTCAAGAGGCCTGATTGGATCTAGGAAAATTGGTCGGAAGCAAGTGTCTGAGGGGAAGAGGAAGAAAACTTTTTTTTTAATCAAATCCTCCGAGAAAGGCGGGGACTCCAAGACCAAGGAGGACGATGACGCAGAGGCGAAGGGTGGAGGGGATGAGGAGTGCGCCGGAGGGTGGGGAAGGCGCCAAGGAGTCGACAACAACCACGAATCGGCAGACGTGTAGTCGGAGATGAGGAAGATGGCGGAGGTATTGGGTCGTCCGGGCGGCCAGCCATCACATGCAGCGATGGAGGACATACGTGGGTGGTGGTGGTGGTCACACCAGGCTGCGCCGGAGGTAAAATCGGCGACGGAAGGCACGCGTCTCTAGAGGAGGAGGATCTGAGGCGGAGGCCGTTGCATAGACCAGTGAGGAGGAGATCTCGAAGTGGTGGAGGCGGCGGCGCTGGGGGCCACCACGACGGTGGGGGTAGCCGCACATGCCAATGGAGAAAGAAACATAGGCGGCGGCGGTTGGCTAGATCTAGGATTTGTGCTTGGAATGGGTTTTTTTTTTTTTTGGTTTTTGGATCGAAGAGTGAGCTTTAGAAATGCATGTGTTTTAGGTTTAAAACAAATAAAATGAATATTTTCCTAAAGAATATTAATTTTTTCAAAAGAACTTTATATAAAGAATTTTAACTTAAATAGTGCAAATATGGAGAATTGAACTTCCAACCTCTTGCATAATAACTATACCTACAACCACTATGGTAGAATGTCTTTTTGATTTTTCATGGATATATATTAGATTATTTGTTATCATTTAATTAGTGCAATTAATGGTGCTTTCACCCAACTTTATATATATAGTTAGAAGATTAGAAGATAGTTAGATATGTGTGTTATTTCAGTCGGTTGTAGAGATTTTTTTTTTTAATATAGAAACTGCCCACCAAACTTGTATGCTAAACTAGTTAAATGACAGAGACAACACCTATGAGCGTTTAGATAGAGTTCTTGCTCATCAAGACATCATTACCAGATTCACGGCTCTTTGAGTCCAACACCATCCTTTCTCTTTGTCTGACCACTGTCCAATTACACTCCAAATTGGCAACAAAAATGGCCAGAAAGGTGCACCCTTTCGGTTTGAAATGGCCTGGTCTACTAATCCTTTCTATGAAAAAATGGTTAGGCAAGTCTGGGAGAATAAATTCACAGGCTCTCATGCTTATAAACTCATGAAAAAACAGAAGCTTCTTAAGAATAATACCTAGCATTGGTGTAAAACACAATCCAACAACATTTTAAAACAACTCTCTGATGTTGATAAAAAAAATTCTAACCCTTCAAGCTAAGCTTCCTTGGGGCAAACTCTCTAATTGGGACAACAGAAAACTCATGAATTTAGAAAAGAAAAAGTTGGCTCTCCTTGACTATAACTACAAACTAGTACGATCCCCGCGCCATGGCGCGTTTTTTTAAAATTAAAATAATATATATATATATATCAATATTATAAAATATTAATAAATGTTAAGATAAAAATCATAAAAAAACTTTATAACAAATGTATCTTATAATTATCTCAGAAAATAATTTTTTAAAAATCTTATGTAAAGTATAATACATAAATATAGATATTTTAAATTACTCAGTAATAATAATATCAATATCATTATAACATTGTTTAAATGTGATGTGTCCTAATCAATAGTTATATTCAATGTTTTGAATTAATCCCAATAGTTAGTAAATAAATTTAATTTAAGCCCAATAGTTATATTAGATTGAATTCAATGTTTTGAATTAAGCCCAATGGTTAGTAAAATGAAAGAAAAAAGAGAAATAAAAGAAAAAGAAGAAAAAAAGAAAATTAAAGAAAATATAAAAAAAATTGGCAAAAAAAAAATGATTGGTTAAGACTCCTAAAATGCCTCTAAGATTGACATGTCATCATAAACTCTTATAAATTAAGAGTTTATATAGATAGATAGTTAATAAATAAATTTAAGGTAAGCCCAATAGTTATATTAGATTGAATTCAATGTTTTGAATTAAGCTCAATGGTTAGTAAAATTAAAGAAAAAAGAGAATTAAAAGAAAAAGAAGAAAAAAAGAGAATTAAAGAAAATAAATAAAAATGGCAAAAAAAAAAATGATTGGTTAAGACTTAAGACTCCTAAAATGCCTCTAAGATTGACATGTCATCCTAAACTCTTCTAAATTAAGAGTTTATATAGATATAGATGGTTAGTAAAATTAAAGAAAAAAGAGAATTAAAAAAAAGGAAGAAAAAAAGAAAATTAAAGAAAATATAAAAAAAAATTGGCAAAAAAAAAATGATTGGTTAAGACTCCTAAAATGCCTCTAAGATTGACATGTCATCATAAACTCTTCTAAATTAAGAGTTTATATAGATTTTGGAAGCAACGTGCTAAGACCAAGCACCTTCAATTAGGTACACTAACTACTACCAAACAATAGTAAAAGTGAAGAGCTTTAAAAACTACACTTCCTCTTTTACCTCTAAGGACGGTGAGAGCCTCACTAACCCAATAGACATAGCTAACCAAATCACAAAAGAAATGCCTGAAAGATTTATTAAACCCTTTTGTTCAAACATAACTCATGGACAATTGCCTCATGCTCTCCCACAAGTCATTGAAGAGGAAAATAATGTTCTTCTCTCGATCCCTTCGAACCTTGAAATAAAAAATATTGTGAATAACATGGCTACTGATAAAACTCCAGGCCCGGATGGCTATCCACCAGAATTTTTTAGTAAATACTGGCACATAGTTGGAAAATCTGTCTGTAGAACTGTCAAAGCCTTCTTTCACTCGGGAACTTTACTTTCTGAGATCAACCAAACCTTTATAGCCCTCATACCCAAAACGGATAATCCTTCAACCATAAACCATTACAGATCAATCAGTCTATGCAACACAATCTATAAGATAATCTCCAAACTAATAGCAAATAGAATGAAGAACATCCTGCCTAGACTAATTAATCCTTTTCAAGGGGCCTTTGTGGAAGGTCGACCAATACAGGATAATACCCTAATTGCCCATGAAATCTTTCACAACTTCCACAAACAAAAAGGAGCAAAAGGGTGGATGGCACTAAAACTTGATATGGAAAAAGCATATGATAAAATCAATTGGGATTATATTAAAGCCACTCTCATCAAATTTGGATTTGATAATCGTTGGATCGGATGGGTTATGAACTGCTTAACTACTAAAACCTTTTCGGTTTTGGTAAACAATCGACCTAGCCCTCAATTTAAACCAGAAAGAAGAATCAGACAAGGGGATCCTCTAGCTCCGTACATATTTATCCTTGTAATGAAAAACCTTGCAGCTGAGCTACAGGAAGAGGCAAGATTAGAGGATGCCCTAGTCGGCATCAAGATCACTAAAAATGGTACGCCTATCCCTTTCTTGACCTTTGCTGACGATACTATAATTTTTGCTCCGGCCTACCATAAAAGCATCCATAATGTTAGAAATATGCTTAATAATTTCTCTAATTTATCTGGTCTTGCGATAAACTATAGTAAGAGCTCGCTTCAAGTTTCTGAAAACGTCAGCCCCTCGCTAGCAAGCTCGCTAGCTAATGAAATGCATATCCCGATCTCTAGAACTCTGGAAAAATACTTAGGGATCCCTCTCCTCCGGGGAAGAATCAAGAACGCTATGTTCCAAGATGCTATTCAGAACCTCAAAAAGCAACTATCCAAATGGAAGGCCTCGTCCTTGACCCAAGCAGGGCGTGTAACCCTCATCACTTCTAACCTCAGCTAAAAAACAAACTACCTAATGCAAAACTTTCTGCTCCCGAAAGGTGTCCTCCATTAGATTGAACAAATCAACAAAAACTTCTTTTGGAACAAGCTAGAATCGGAAAGATATAATCCGCTAATAAGTTGGGAAAAAAATCCGTAAATCTAAAGACCAAGGTGGCCTAGGTATAAGACTTGTTGAAGACCTCAATATTAGTCTTCAAGTGAAGCTCTTTTGGAAACTTTATACTTGTAATGACAATATTTGGGTTAAAGTTATTAAAGAGAAATACCTTAAAGAACAAAATATTATGGAGGCAACTCCTACAAACCCCTCCTGGCAATTTGGTCGGTTGTTACAACTTCGTGACAAATTTAGCAAAGGTTTACATTGGATAGTCGGGAATGGTGAAACCATAAATGTTTGGAAAGATTCTTGGATCATAGGTTATAATCTCCAAAGTTATCAACAATCTCATGACCCGAATATGAAGGTCAAGCATTTGATCAATCAAAACAAGCAATGGAACCTTCGAACTCTTCAGCACCTCTTTCCAAATCATATTATTGAGCAAATCATTATAATCAAAATCCCTTCTTGGGAGGCCAGTGACAAGCTAATCTGGAGGCTAAATGCGGATGGTCATTTTACGACCAATTCGGTCAAGCAGATCATAAACACTCTTAATCAGGATGAGCAAAGTGGAAAATGGATCTGGAAGTTAAACCTTCCTCCCTGTATTAAAAACCTAATCTAGAAAATAGCGCAAGATGGATTAACGAAAAAAGAAAGATTAAACCGTTATTTCAATAGAGTTCCCTCCCAATGTTGCCTTTGCAACGACAAAGAGGAATATGGCGACCATCTATTTCATCACTGTTTTATAGCCAAGAGAATTATAGCGGCCTACGAGCAACTAACAGACAAATATGTAAACTATAATAGTGAACAACTATGGGTATCCCCAAATACTTCTCATGTATATCCACCTCCTGTACCCCTAATATATTTTTAACTTGGGTTCTAAGATCATCTTGCACATTTTTATTAAAAGACAGCTCGTACTCCACAAAGTTAACTTGTTATCCCGATGCCACTCCATATGTATGTAGAATTTGAATCAGTTCTCTACTTTGTGTGCAAGATGCCTTTGTGAAGATAACACTGTCATCCAAAAATAAAGTGTGAGACCCTAGGAGCACCCCTTGCCGCCCTTATTCCCTCAATCCTCCCATCTGCCTCACTCCTTCTAATCAACCTTGACAACCCTTCAACACACAATAACAAAAAAAAGATATGGATCGAGAAAAGGGATCACATTGCCTTAGTCCTCTAGTTGGGCGGAGGTCTCCGTTGGGATTCCTCCCAAGATCACCGCAAAAGAAGCCGTTGACACACATGTACACCTCATGATTGATTAGCACCGTCCAACTCTCATCAAACCATGTATCTGTGATGCAATGCTCTAAGAAACCCCAATATACCCTGTCACATGCCTTGACCATGTCGAGTTTAAGTTCCATATAACCCTTCTTCCCCTCCCTAGTGTTAATATAATGAAAAAGCTCCTAATCTGCAATGACATTATCCCTACTCATCCACCCCGGCACAAAAGCACTTTGGCTAGGTGCCACTAACTTGTCATGACAATTCTTCAATCTGTTTGCTAATACCTTGACACCATATTATAGATCACGTTATATAAACTTATAGGCCGTACCTCCTTCCTCGTAGAAAGAATTGTGACCTTTGGGATGAGAGTAATGAAAGTATGATTAAAACTATCATTGAACCCCCCCCCCCCCCCCCCCCCCCCCCCCCACCACATCCCCAATTAAGAACATTAAGAGCCAATGTAGTTACCCCAGGCTCGAGGATACCCTAGTGTCGTTGATAGAACAACGCTGACACACCATCAGGGCTTAGGAATTCTTAGGATGCATAGAAAATAGAGCAGAACGCACCTCCTCGCCGGTGAAGGGTAATAACAGCTTCTGGTTATCCTCAATTGACAATAAGGGCTCGATAGCTTGAGTAGCCGAGTCAGATGAAACTATTACGTACCCTATCCGGGAAGATATCCTATAATAGTCCATTTCCACTTTTTCCATCCTTTACTAACTTTTCCATTCAAGCCTATTATCATCCCCCAATCTTTCTAATAAGTCTGTTACGTCTATGTCTTTGAAATCAGTAGAAACAATGAACAATTTGGAACAAAGTGATATATCAAGAAGTTGAAAACTCCATTGATGGAGGAGAGGTTTCACTGTTTTTTCCTCTTGAGTTAGTTGCAAGAAACTTCCCACCTTATAAAGGCTCAAATTGTGTCCCAATTGGAGCACAGATGAATTTATAGAAATACCCCTCCGGGGTTAGCTCACTAAGCTCACATACACACTCATATACCCCCCTCAAGCTGGACCTAAACATGGAAGGACTGGGCCCAACTTGGCTCGAAGAAACTCATGCTGCTTAGCCCCCAGTGCCTTAGTAAAGACGTCAGCCACCTGCAGATTGGTCGGTACATGAGCTGTGTTGATGAAGCCTGCTAACACCATCTCTCGGATGAAATGTGAGTCAATCCGAACATGCTTGGTCCTTTCATGGAAGACCGGATTGAGAGCAAATTGTTGGGCAGATTTATTGTCACAGTGTAAAGGAATAGGGAGATCAACAGCGATACCAAGATCAGATAATATCCCTTGCATCCAAACCAGTTCACTGGCAACATAAGACATGCTCCTATACTCACTTTCAGTTGAAGACTTAGGAACAACCTTCTATTTCTTGGTCTTCCAAGACACCAAAGATGAGCCCAGAAACACACAATAGCCAGATAAAGATCTCCCAGTGTCTAAGCAATTCCCCCAATCCGCATCACTGAATGCACGAATGGTCAGAGTAGAATTGGATGGATAGGATAAAGCAAGGTTGAAACTGCCTTTAAGATACCTTAAAAGGTACATTAATGCATCCCAGTGAGGCTTCAATGGACACTGAAGGTACTGACTCAGTTGCTGAACAGTATAGGATATAGCTGGTATAGTAAGAGTCAGATAGAGCAATCATCCCACTAGCCTCCTGTAATCTTCTGAATTAGCAATAGGATCACCCTTATGAGCAGAAAGCCTAACACCATGTTGCATAGAAAAAGAAGCTACTTTACATCCATCCATCTGAGCATCAGTGAGAATATCTAGGATGTATTTTCTCTGATTGAGCAAAATACCAGCAGAGGATCTAGCAATTTCCATTCCAAGAAAATACCTTGCAACCCCTAAATCTCTCATAGTGAATTCTCTATGAAAAGCATATTTGGTGGCTTGAATCTCAAAATCTGAATTGCCCATGATGAGCATGTCATCCACATATACAAGGGCAACTGTGACGTGAGAACCAGAAGTTTTGACAAAGAGAGAGTAAACATGTGAAGACTGAGAGTATCCCAAGCTGATCATGAACTTTGTAAGTTCATGATTCCACTATCTACTTGCTTGCTTAAGACCATAAAGTGACCTTTTTAACTTGCAGACATTGCCAGAGGGCACCTTGTAACCAGGAGGGGGGCTCATATATACTTCCTCATCCAAAAATCCATGCAAGAAGGCATTGTTAACATCGAGTTGATGTAACACCCATCCTCTGCAAGCAGCAATATTGAGAAATATTCTAACTGTGGAAAGCTTAGCAACCGAGGAGAAAGTCTGTTTGTAGTCTTTGTCCTTAACCTGATTGTAACCCTTGGTAACTAACCGAGCTTTATACCTTTCAATAACTCCATCTGGCCTATATTTGATCTTAAAGATCCACTTACACCCTATAGCTTTCTTACCCAAGGGAAGAGGAGTGACACTCCAAGTATGGTTATCTGTAAGAGCCTGAAGCTCCTTATCCATAGCAGATTCCCATTCAGGGACACCCTTGGCTTGAGAGTAAGAGTTAGGCTAAAAAATGGAACAGACATTGACCAAAGAATGAACATAAGCAGCCGACAGGTGAGAGAGATTGTTGACTGCAAACACAACAAAAGAATCTGATTGAGATGAGGGAGGTGTACCTCTGAGAGGAAGATTGGAACATAAAAAATCTTGTAGCTTAGCAGACCTATTGATATGCCTTCTTAGAAGCATAGGAGGATCTAAAGATGGATCATTATATGATGAAACCACAGGAGACAAAGAATCATAAACTAGTCCATTAGGAGACACTGGCACCTAAGTAACAGATGGTGAATTAATGGGTGAGGAGTGATTAGCATGAGAAATTGAAATTGAAGGTTGATGCTCCCCATAGGGCACAGAGCCAAATTGATCATCTGTTTGAAAATCAACTAGCTGTAAAGGAGGACACTGCACCACATCCTTTTTGAAGGGGAATATTTGCTCTTCAAACTTGACATGTCTGCTAACAATAATGGATTTCCTCTCAAGATCAAATAACCTAAAAGCCTTTTGACCTGGAGGATACCCTAGAAATACACACCTTCTGGCCACCACTCCCAACTTATCTCTATAATCATTTGGCTGGACTGCATAACACAAGCATCCAATAACCTTCAGTTGATCATAGTTAGGAGGTGTGTTGTATAGAACTTCAAATGGAGATTTCCACTTCAAGATAGCAGTAGGCATTTTGTTAATGAGATGGGTGGCCCCCAAGATGCAATCTCCCCAAAACTTAAGAGGTAGGACAGCATGCAATCTGATGGCTCTAGCTATTTCTAGGAGATGCCTATGTTTCCTTTCAACTCTCCCATTTTGTTCATGAACCCTGGGGCAGATCTCTAATGAATGATACCTCTAGATTCAAACATCTCTTTTCAACCCTTTTGAGTAAATTCAGTTCCACAGTCAGTTCTAACTATCTTGACAGACAACTGAAACTGAGTTTCAACCATATTCAAAAAATTTGTAATCAATCTCAGAACTTGCATCTTGTCTTGCATCAAATATACTCAGGTACTTCTGGAGAAATCGTCTAGAATAGTAAGGAAATACTTAGCTCCACACATAGATAGAACTCTGTAGGGACCCCATACATCCAAATGCAAAAGATGAAATGCACAATCAACCTTAGACAAACTTCTATCAAACTGCAACTTGTGTGACTTAGTCATATAACATACATCACAAGACAAAGTCTGATCATTAAGACTATTGTAACCATGAATGTATTGTAGTTTAAAAAAAGACATATGTCTAAGTCTAGCATGCATCAAGAGCATGTTATTACAACTGACATTATTCAGAGAACAAAAAACTTCAACTGAGACTTCTCACTAGCATTGGCCTTCAGAACATACAATCCCTTGTCTTCAAATCCTTTAGCAATTACAACTCTAGTTGTAAGGTCCTGTAACAACATGTCATTGCATCAAAACTGAATCTCAATTGTCGATCACATAGGCTCTTAGAAACAGACAATAAATTGTGCCTAAACTGAGGCACAAGTAGGACATTTTTCAACACCAAGTCAGAACTCAATCTAACTGTACCAAACTGATTCACAATGATACAATTACCATCAGGCAAACCAAGATTGATTGCAGACTTGAAATCAAAAATTTTTGAGAAAATTTGACAATCAAATGCAATATGATATGTGGCTCCAGAATCAACTATCCACAGATCATTGTGAGACTTATTAACACCAATAAGGAAAGATGAACTAAGAGTACCTGCAAAATGCACCATTGTCTGATTGGCAGTGCTATCAATGCTCTCCACTTGAGACTTTCCATTCAACAATTTCAAGACCTCTTGAAATACAGCATTCACCACTGCCTGATCTGGCTTGCCAGAGCCACTGAGATCCTCCTCAAAAGGACTCTCTTGCTGTGCAGATTCAAACTGAGCTGCAAATTTTCCAGAAGGCATCGACTTACTCTCTTCTTTAGGTCCCCTAAACCATTCAGGGTAACCTATAATCTTGAAGCAAAATTCCTTAGTATGACCTTTCTGTCCACAGTGGTCACACTTTCTCTCAAACTTAGCTTTCTTGAAGTCCCTATATCCCTGATCAAAAGTCCTAGACTGATCACCAGTTCTGAATTTATTAGTAACATTAGCTTCACTGTCCATCTGATAATTCCTGTCGAATTGTCCAAATATATCAAACTGTCTTGACACAGCTAATGCATTTTGCTTACCCTGAATAGCACTGGTGACTCCCTTAGACCTCTCTATTTGTGTGTCCATTTGAAATGCTTTGTTTATCCCAGGCATTGGATCCTTGGATAACACTAGGGGTGATATTCGAGCCGAACGAGCCGAGCTTGATATGTTCAAGCTTGGCTCGAACGGGAAACGAGCCGAGCCGAGCTCGAGCCCAAAAACTATTCGAGCTTTTTTTGACGTTCAAGCTCGGCTCGCGAGCCAAGGATGAAACTCGAGCTCGGCTTGTTTGAGCTCGAACAAGCTGAACGAACGAGCCTAAGCTCGTTTGAGCTCGTCAGTTAGGCTCGTTCAAGCTCGTTCGGCTCGGTTTGTAACCAAAAGCCTAAATGCAACACGGGAAGATGAACAAGAACAACATAAAGATAAACAAATTTCTTTTACAAATTTTAAGTTCTACCAGAACAACAGGAGAACAAATTTCTTATAAAAGATGAACAACAGTAACAGGAGTAATTAAGCTATACACAGAACAACAGGAAGATTAACCATGGAACAACATTGAGCGACTAACACAAGGATGAAGAGGATGGAGTGAGACTGAGGAGTGGGGAACCACGAGGCCGGAGCCGAGAAGGGAGTACATGTAGGATGATGAATAGGATACTACAGGTAGGGTGAGGAATGCTTTGTATTTCAGAGTCTGTTTCCTCCTTTCTGTCGACTAACAGGGACTGAGTTCGTCGGCGCCGCCTGAACTAGAGGACTAGAGAAGGGGCCAGATCACAGATCTGTTGTTCGGACATACTCTAATTCAGATCTGGTGGTCGGACGGATCATCGACGACATATCTTCGGAGAAACCCGGTAGATAGAAACGAAGAACCCTAGGATGAGATCTAGAAGAAGCTTGAGATCTGTAAAAAAAAAACAAATTACAACAACCAAGGTTAGAAAGAAACCAAATTACAACTTCCATAACTTCAATTGGAGAAAAAAAAAAAGCAATACCTACGAATTTCAGGTCCAAACTTTGAACGATTGATGCTAACTCGCTGAGATACTAACTCGCCGAGACGGAGTGCCAGGGAAGAGTCGGAGACGGAGATTAGGAGACGGAGTAGAGAGAAAAGTCGGAGAGAGAGATGGAATCGACCGAGAGAGAGAGAGAGAGAGAGAGAGAGAGAGAGAGAGAGAGAGAGAGAGAGAGAGAGAGAGAGAGAGTAGATCTGAAGGGAAGGAGCAAAGACAGAGGGAGTAGGGTTGGAGAGAGTAGGAGATGACAGACGGCGCTTCACTGCTTCAGTCTTCAATCACTTCCCTTCTAGCGCTTCCCTTATTTGCCCTAGGGGCATTTTCGGCAAGAAAAAAAAAACGAGCTTTTGAGCTCGGCTCGGCTCGAGCTTGAGCTCGGCTCGGGCTCGGTTCGAGCCCAAAACCTTGTTCAAGCTCGGCTTGTTTTAAGTATTCGAACGAGCCGAGCTCGAGCTTTTTCGAGCCGAGCCCGAGCCGAGCTCGAGCTGTTTGGCTCAAATAACAGCCTTAGATAACACATTGCTCCTTAGATTCTCATAGACATCAATGAGCCCCATCAAGAATTGCATGACTTCGTCCTTTTCCTCTCTCTCAAGAATCTTTTTCAGTAATCCACAACTGCATCCATTAATTCCACCACATTCATAAACAGGAATAGCATCTAGCAACTTAAGCTCATCCCAAATCTTCTTCAATTTACCAAAATAAGCCCCTACAGATAAGTTTTCCTGTCTGACGTTCGCCAAATCTCTACGCAGTTGGTAAATTAACGGGTCATTGGATTCCTAGAACCTTTCTCTTATATCATCCCAAAGTTCCTTCGATATTTCTATGTACATAAAGCTCCCAGCTACCTCACTGGTCATCGAATTTATAAGCCAGCACATAACCATCTGATCAGCACGCATCCACTTCTCAAAATATTCACTTCCTTCTAGTGGTTTTACACAACTTCCGGTTATGAATCCTAATTTTGCCTTAGCACCTAACGCCATTTTTACACTTCTACTCCAGCTCGTAAAATTTGTGCCATTAAAAGGATTGGATACCAATACCATTCCAGGATTATCAGAATTCGACAAAAATAAAGGATTGACATGAGCGTTGGACATACCTTGCATCATGTCCCCAAATTGAATCCCTTGATTCGCAAAATTCCATCCCCTACCATCTCCCGCGCCTGGTGCAAGTGGTGTCACAGTGATAAAATTGCCTCTACCTTGTCCATGATTGTCACCTCCGACGCCAGAAGTTTGGCCCTGCGAATTCGCTGCTCCTTTGCCAACCATTTCAGCTAACGGAAATCAGATCTCACAACAAACAGAAACACAAAACAATCTCCGACGAGTAACCGGAATCCCGAAGCAATTCACTAACGAATGTACAGATCGTCACTCATAAGCTCTGATACCATTTGAAATCAGTAGAAACAATGAACAATTTGGAACAAAGTGATAGATCAAGAAATCGAAAACTCCATTGATGGAGGAGACGTTTCACTTTTTTCCTCTTGAGTTAGTTGCAACAAACTTCCCGCCTTATAAAGGCTCAAATTGTGTCACAATTGGAGCACAAATGAATTTACAGAAATACCCCTCCGGGGTTAGCTCACTAAGTTCACATAAGCTCACATACACACTCATAATGTCTCTGCCATCTGGTGAAAAAACTTGGTTTTTCTATCTTCTCATTTAAACTCGTTCACTCTCATTTTTTGGTGTCATATCACCCACTTTAGCTCCACTCAAAATAACCGGTGATCAAATTCATGTAAAATCGAATTTACCAAAGACTCGAATGATCGAACCGACTCAATTAGACCTGTCAAAACACAACCCGACACAGTCAACCCGACCCGAACGCCCCAAAAAATTTCGAACCGAACCCGGAAATTTTTTTCGACTCGAACCCGAAAAACCCGGAAATTTTCTGGATAATCTGGGTTTCGACCCGGTGACCCGGTAATTTTGACCCGATTGACCCATTTTACCCGGTGACCCGATTGACCCGATTGATTTATAATTATATATGATTAAATTTCTTTATGGAGATTCCAATTTATTACATTTTATAATTACAATCAATTGATCTTTCATTTTCAAATCAACTTTTATATTTATTTGTATTGTGTAATACTCCGTGTCTCCGTCCGATCGATAGTATTTGATTTTTTTATTTTTCAACGGACTTTTTTAAGAAGATAAAAATTCTAAAAAATATTAAAATATTAAAACAATTCTATGCTTATTACTAATTGCATGAAATTATTTTTAAAAAATTATTTGAAAATTTGATATTTTATATATTATTACATTTTATTAAAAATTACGAGAAATAATAAAAATCAAATATTTTAGATCAAATATAGTATATAATTACAAGCACCAAAACTTATGAACAACTTATTTAACTTTAGAATTTTAAATTTATCACAAAATTATCAAATTATGATTTTTTTAATTTAAAAAAGAAAAAATTGACCAACTCAAAATGACCCGAAAACCCGGTCAAACCCGTATTACCCGAGACCCGAAAATACCCGAAACTCGTATTACCCAGAACCCGTATTACCCGGAACCCGAAGTGACCCGACCCGAATGACCCGGTTGACAGGTCTAGACTCAATCGATGCACTTTCAAATAATTAACTGCTCACGTATTCACATGTGATTGACCCTTATAATTGAAAAGTTGGAAATTAATCGAGGAACAATTATTATATAGGCATAACTTCGTAAAACCACCCTTTATTTCACCTTTTGTTCACAAAACCACCCCTTATTTTCTAAATTACACTTAACCACCCGTTATTCATGGAAACCTATCAAGTCACCACCCATCTTCAATTCTCTTTGTTAGCAGCTCTAAAATGATTGGTAAATGACTATATTACCCTTAACCCTATATAAACCTATTTTAAGAAACCTATCAATTTCCCACCGCCGGTCTATTTGAAGAGCACCAGGAGAGAGGAAGCCTCTTCCTTCCGGCTTCCGTGTTCTATGCTTTTGGTTCGAGGATTACATACTTTGTCCTCGTTGTTCAATGCTACTGCGCAATCTTTGTTCAACGATGAAGAAATTGGGAATCAAGACCGAATAGCCGATGATGATGAATAGATGTTAGTTTTATGAGATTTTAATTTGGGTTTCAAATTTTCCAGGTAAATCGTACCAATTTATTGAGTTTAGGTTTAATTTAGATTTCAATTTAGGGTTATTTAATTTATATTTCATAGATTTTTTGGTTTCAATGTTTCCAACCGATTTAGGTTTCTTGAAATAGGTTTATATAGGGGTGGACATGGGACGGGACGGGATTGCGGTAATCCTGCGTCCTGTCCCGCGTATTTTTTGTGAGACGGGATCGGGATGGGATTGATATTTTTTTTTCAAATCTCACCGGGTCTTGTCCCTAATGGGACGAGATTTGTCCCTCGAAAAAAAAATTAAAAATTAATCCAATTAACTCTAAAAATACCAAACAATAAAGATGTCAAACCTTACCAAATCCCATTACAGTATTAAAATTCTTACATTATTTGTTATATGTTTGCCGAGAGCTGCCAATAAAATGGAATGATGTATGTTTGCCGAGAGCTGCCAACAGCTCTAGGGTACTGCTTCTTTTTACTAGTATTAAAATTCTTATTTGTTATATGTTTTTAATCTTGTGTTATTATTTTAAAATTTAAAGTTTGGGTTTAAATAATTGTTAGCATATAATATAAATATATTCTTAGTTTTTTAATTTTAATTATATATATATATATATATATATATATATATATATATATATATATATTATTTTTTATATATATATGCGGGACGGGATTTGCGGGATGCGAAGTTGCAAACTCTCCGTCCCGCGTAATTTTAGCTGGACGGGATTGATTTTTTTTTTCTAAATCCCACTGGGATCGGGACGGGATGCGGGACGGTACGGGATTTGTGCCCACCCCTAGGTTTATATAGGGTTAAGGGTAATATAGTCATTTACCACTCATTTTAGGGCTGCTAATGGATAGAATCGAAGATTGGTGGTGACTTGATAGGTTTACATGAATAACGGGTGATTAAGTGTAATTTAGAAAATAAGGGGTGGTTTTGTGAATAAAAGGTGAAATAAAGGGTGGTTTTATGAAGTTACGCCTTATTATATATGATACGAAACCGGATTAGACTTGACAAGCCAACTCGTTTGCCCAAATCGCAAAAGGCACAGGATCCGTAGTAAGGGCGAGTATGGAGGAGATTTAATCTATCTCTCCACTTGTCAGCTCATCACTCTTCTGGTCTCCCTCTATGTTTATTTTTACGGAAATTTACAGAAAATCACTCGTTAAATATAGTCTTTTATATTTATTTATTCGCTAAAAACGAAATTACATAAAATCACCCATTAAATGAATTTTGTTTTCAAATCACCACCACCACACATTTCCATTAAAATTCCATTAAATATAGTATATTTTAATATTTTCTACTTAAAATTTAAAGTTTAAACTTCAAAATATTTAAATTATATTTATTCTAGGGGTAAAAACTTATATTAATATATTAGGGGCTAAAGCGTGTACATACAAATTTCAAATTTATTTGGAGGGCGGAGGGTCTAAATATGAAAAATATTACGTATTTAATTTTTTTTGAAGTGGTAAATCTATAGAAAGTAATACGTAATTACAAAAGGACAAGATAGAGAGTCCTATTAAGTGGCTCACACCACCCATACCTATCTACGCGATGTGAAGACCCAAAAAAGATATACTCTTTCTCCAAAAAATCGGAGATCTTTTTTTTTTTTGGGTGTAAAAATCGGAGATCTTTTTTTTTTTGGGTGTAAAAATCGGAGATCTTTAACCATCTCTATACCACCTAACCTCCAACGTCGCGTATTTAATTTTATTTAAAAGGAAAACAAACTTTAATAAAATACTTTTGAGCCTGGAAAATATTTAGATATTTTTTTCATTTTCAGTATATAGTGTAGGTGTTTACAAATATGATAGAAAATGAAAAATTAATTATTAGTATCAAAAATATTATTAAATTAAAACAATGCAAATGACTTATAAACTTATTTTAATTTTGATTAAAAAGAAGTCCGCAAAATTTATAACCATTTTGAAGAATAAAATAGAACAAATTTGTTCATATATACATCAAGTTTATAAACAAAATATTTTAAAAAAATTTAGTCAAATATATTTTTAAATGTATTTGATAATTTAAGTTAAATATAAAACTTAAAATATCGTAGTATCATACATATTTGACAAAAATCTAATAGAAATAGACTATGGGTGGTGATTTAAAAATAAAACCTATTTAATGGGGGTTTTTTGTAATTTTTTGTTTAACGGATGGCTAAGTGTAAAAAAATATATTTAGCGTGGTTTTCCGTAATTTTTGCTTATTTTGAAGCTGGAAAAAAAAAGGAGTACCATTTTTGAAACTTTGAAGGTGCGCATTTGCAATTTTAGGAGGATCGGTGATTGTTTGCAATTGTTACTTTAGTAATACGAAATTATTAAATCGGTCTTTCTATCCTATACCCTTTTGAACATAGGATAACAATCAATTCGGAAAAAATTTCCTAAAAAAAAAAAAAAAAAAAAATTTAATTAGCTAAAGCAATTAAGTTGAAGAAATATTTTTTCTAAAACGTGAATATTATTCTAGAAAAATCGTTATTAAATAAGTAGATTTAGTGGTTTACCATCATTAAGTAAGCAGTCAAAACCAGTTTGAGGAAACACTTTGAAAATTATGCAAAACTCATAATTAATTATCACAATAAAAATTGAATCGATCTGTTTATAGGAATGTCGACAACAGTGGATGGCAATCAGCTTAAAGATGAGGAGAGAAAGAGGAGTGAGTGAGAGGCTATTAGGCTGACAGCTTTACAAGATGGACATTGTTAGCTGCTTTGGGTGTCCCGTGAATCCGTGATAGATACTTATTATTTTGGATTTTATTTATTCAGCTTATATATAATATCTATGTATTGGATCTATCTTCCTGCATATTTCAATCTTTCAATATCCAGCAGTTCTGCTAGTTAAATTTTATTTTGGACAAGGTCGTCCAATCATTTTTAACGATAGATTTTAAGTAAAAATAATAATTTAATAATCTCTTTGTTTTTTTTTATTATTGTTATTGTTAACCGTCGGGTAAATTAAGAAAAATGACAAAAGACTGCCAATTCTAACTTCCAACTCCTATGCAAGGCTCAACCCCAGGCCTCATCTCCAACATGACATGCGGAAAGGGACGTACCTATAACTATATCCCCTAAAAACCACAGGGAGTCACTACACAACCATAGCGTATATACTCTAGATCGAAAAGGTCATGTCAGTCCAACATCTAGGGCATACTAAATGTGTCCACCTAAACTACGTTGGTATTATTATCATTAAGCATTCGTAGCAAAGCCGGAAAAAATCCAGTTAAACAACTCAATTGCACCCGTCAAATAAAGGAAATTAATCCCAAGCAAGACTTGCTATTGGAGTACGTTGAAACTATCCAGGTCTCGACAAATAGACTCAGGACGGGGACATAACACCAAGAGGTTCATGCTTTACCTGGTTGTTCCCTTGTCCCGTGGGGAGCCCTCATCCCTGTGAGGTTAAAGCGTTACCCGATCACGCTTGCCGCCCAAATTCTCATCAATTCACCCCCAAGCGCCTCAGCGCATCGTGCATCCTTCCACGCATGCTCGATTCTCATCCAACTCACCACATCACATTGCATCGTATCAAAATAATTAGTAAACATGGTACACGAGGCTAGCATGTGGAACCAGGAGGGGATGTGGACACATCCTCTCGTACCCCCTAAAACAAGCATACCGCAAACACATCACACATCATAACTATGTCTCATGCAATCACATTATATATCAGGTCAAAGCAGAGCATTACTCCTGGATCTTGGAATTGTGGGGTGTAATGGTAAAACTGACAAGTTGTCTTTCATTTTTTTTTTATTAAAACAAATACCCAGCCCAGGATCATATAAAAATATCTGGTTATATTATATTGGTATATTACTTGCATCATATTTTATACCCCGGATGTTTTTTTTTTTGACAAATATCCGGAGTATATACCTTTTTACCCCAATAAAGATGAATTAGATATACCCCGAAGGGCTTTCTCATTGGGCCACTCCCAACAGAGGCTAGAAATCACTTGATTCATTTACCAGCGGTGCACAGATATAAATGATGGTATCCGGAAATGTGGACCAAATGTATCTGAGTAAAAAGCTTAAGACAAATTCAATCACCAGTACAACCAACAACAAAACAAACTTGAATCCCTAAAATGTAGGTCATATGGATTTCCTTCAAGGTGTCCTATAACCAGGCTTCACAACAAGAGCGGTGCAACTAAAAAACAATCACTGAACTGAAATCCATAGAAAATGCAATACAAAAGAAACTGCAGCAAATTGTTTAGTCTACCACACCTGGCCGAGCTATTGTCAGTTTGAACACAGTACCATTCTTATTCACGAATTGGGCATTATCAGGAGACGCCATCTCGGAATCGGAATCCCTCATCCGTGTCCGAAAACGTTTGATTAAGGCCTCATTGGACACGGTCGGACTAATGATCATATCAAAATTTTTCAGCCCTCTGCACTGTTGGAGTAGGAAATTCACAAATCTTATGTCCCTCTGTTCTACATCCTTCTGTATTAAAAGCTTCACTGTCTCAACATTTAGTAAGATGGGTGCTTGAGAATGGGACCGAAGTTCCCAGAATTCCCCCTCACTAATGTTGAGGTCGTCAAGTGATCCTCGTCCCCAATTCTGGAGAACGGCAATGCAAAAATTCCCAAAATTATTGTTTTGATCATATATACTTGAGAAAAATTACAGCATATTATTTCACAATAGAAACACAAAATAAACTAACAAGAATGTTATATGCACTTACATTGGTGTCATCAGCATAAGATCCTCTGATGATATGGATATCCAGGAAGCGCAAAGCAGAACTAGCTCGAAGCAGAAACCAAATCCCCAGAATCGGTTTCTTGGTCATAGCAGTTATCAGAGTTAGCTCTGACAGGTTCATGCAGAGACGATTGTGAATTCCATAGAAGTCTAACTTGCCTAGGACCTGAAACAATAGTGAAGGTCAACTAATTTGCATTATCACATAGCATGTTCTGAATTTATAATGGAACAGAGCTATTGGTGGCTGAGCTGGTATGGTAATTGAATCTGTTCTCAGACCCTCGTTAAATCAAAAGAAATCACAAAGTCCCTTAATCTTACCCAAATTAGCTTATTAGGGCACAGGATAGAAAACATATTTATGGATAGTACCCAAAGGTCAAATGTTTAAACCCCGGATACGACCGCTCTTTATTTACAAATTCAAGGAATAATTTATTCATAATTAGCTGTTCAACTTGCTTTCTTCCCACTGACGGGTTTTTACTCACCTTTGCAACAAACTCTTAGTATCAGAGAGCTAATCTTCTCATATTTATCTAGGTTGAGTGACTTTAGGGTCCAAAGGTAGAGATCGAGAATGAGGAGATATGTGAGTGACTTTTTACTCACCTTATGCTATAGATTCTTCTGCTCAACTGTAAATCTTCTTTATTTCTTCCAATAGGCATCTACTCTCCACACAAATTCACTTAAATATCTACACAACTAATAGATTCGCTTAAAAATATGCATTTATCGGCTGCTTTCAGGATATTTTTGATAATGTGCACCTAGATTATTTTATGATATTCGTGGTCCAAAGAGTATTGAATCCTTTTTGTGGTGGTTTGGACTTCAGGT
Organism: Persicaria maculosa; assembly: GCA_963922045.1. Lineage (NCBI taxonomy): Eukaryota > Viridiplantae > Streptophyta > Magnoliopsida > Caryophyllales > Polygonaceae > Persicaria > Persicaria maculosa. The sequence continues at coordinate 23,293,070 of OY998254.1, forward strand.
CAAAATGGGACAAGCTTGGATTCGGGTTTGGGTTGTGCATGACGCTAGATTTCCAGGTTCGGTCGGGTTTGGATTTGGGTTCAGGCGAGTCGAGTTCTCAGATCGGGTAAGATTTTACCCTCTCTGGGCAGGTGTATAGGACATGCAAAAGTGGACATGATCAAGCCGTGGGACAATGTACAAGGTATTTTATTTAAAATGTACGTTATTTTAAACACAATGTAAAATGAGTTAACAATCACTCTTCAAGTGTTTATATTTATAATTACATTACAATTATAATGCATTGGAATCCAAACACACCCAAAGCAAGAACCTTAAGCCCGGTGCAACCAAAACAAATTTGTTAATGGAATTGACAACAAAAAAAAATTGTTAATGGAATTGACAACAAATCCCTACAGATTAAAATTGATTTATATATAGCCTAAAGCAAGAACCTTAAGCCCGGTGCAACCAAACTCACCCTTATTTCTCAAGAGAATGGATTTTAAAGGAGAAAAAGTGAATGAACTTACCAAGTGAATAAGCAAGGTAACTATGAGTTCTTAGTGATAATGATATGAAATGAGTGTCATATTTTTGTAATTTGGTTAATCACCTTATCCATATATTTACCGTTTCAAGATATGCAATGTGTTGAGTATTATCTCAAATACATTAAATGCAGGATGATCAAAATATTTGAGGTTTTCAGATGTTACCACTTACTGCTTTTGCATATGAGACTTATATTTCTCAAAATAAATAAGTTGTTAATGAGATGTTGTTGCTAACAGCTGTAGGAGTACGGGCCATTCAGATTGTTTTAGAAGCATTGCTATCTGGCTAAACTACTTATCTTTTAAACATAGCAGCATCTTAGAGGATGCTTGATGATGTTGTCAGAGTTGCATAGTATTGATTATTGAACTTCATAATTGGAAGTATCAGATTGTAAATTTTGAATTTGTAGTGATTGGGCAGCTTGTTTAGATAACAGAGCAATTCCTCTTATGATTCCTTTATTGGTTCTGGCTATGTTTCATGGAGCTCAAAGAACCACGAAATTGCAGCCTGGTCATGACAAGAAACAGAATATATTGCTATGACAGCATCAGTTTGCCAAGCAAGGCAAATAGATATTTCATTTTTGGGTGATTTTCTCCAAATTTTAGATGACACAACTTATATGTTAAGTGATAATAATAATCCCACAATGCTATGACAAGAAGCCAGCCATAACAATATGAAAGGCATCAACACTGTAATCATAAATCCAGAGTTAGATAGCTGAAGAAGCGATACAAATGAATATATTATAGCAGAAATGAGCCACTTGCCGATATTTCATTTCTGTAGAAAATCATGAAAACTCATATTACACATAGACCTACAAAGTTAAAGCAAGGGAGGGTTTTGTGTAGTCGTTGAAATCTAAAACAGGAAAGGGCGTTGTGGCAAATTTCATCCCCAAGCAAGTAACTACGATAAAGCAATGAGAAGCAAACAAGTTATTTCCTTTCAAAGGGACTCCATCTTTTCTCAATCATCAGAAATAAAAAGGTACTTCACACTTTAATAACAAATTCTGTGAACGTAAATATCATTGCAACAATGTAAAATAAAGATAATAATTAAATAGGATAGAAGCTAAGAAAACATACCGTAAGGGGGTGATCCCCCATTCTGAAACTTTTAGTCATACAGCACAGTGATAATAGGTTTGTAGCACTTTCAACCATTGTTGCCTCAACATCCAAAGACAGAAACGACAACTTAAAGTTGATCACATGTCTAGGAGCCTGCACATTAAACTGGGAAGGAACAAGATTGCCTGCCCACTGAAAGACTTCAAGTCTTGGAGCACATATGTCCACGGATGTAGCCCCTTCATTCTCTATGGTAAAGCAGTGTAACACACAAAGAGTCCTGAGCTGAGGCGTCTTCAGAACCAACTTTTCCATCTCCGTCCAACTAATGTGAAGATAAACAAGATTTGGGCAACTAATTTCCAAGACATCCACTCCATCACAGTTATTAAGGCTCAATCTTGTCAAATATGGAAAATATGATTCTGAAAAGCAATCAATATCTGATGTAAATGTGTATGATGGGAATGTGACGTGATCTAGATACAAATTTCTAAGTTGAGACCGAAGACTAGGATCTGCATCTTCGTTGATCCAAGCTAGCATGTAGATGATGGGAAACATGAAAAATCCGCTTGAAGTACTATCAGGGCCCGATTCTGGAATCACTCTTAGCTCAAGACTCCGCATTGCTTTGCATGTAAAAAGATTTGCTGAAATGTTATAGCATCCTGTAAATGACACTTGAAGCTTGAGGTCTTCCACACCATGCGCAAAAGCATAGTAAATGCAATTGTTGAATCCATTGTAGCCGAGACGCCCTCCAAGGTAGAAAGTGTAGACCTTTGCGGCCAAGGAGGCAAAAGAGGTAGTGTTGCAAAGGGGACGACGTGAGAAGGAGGACCTAATTATACTCTCAGTGTATTTTTCCAGCATGACCCTTCTTTGGGGCATAGGGAGCTGCAAGAGGAAGGTAGGAGCCTTTACCTTCAAGAAGTCAAGGTAAGGGTAAATTGACCATAGATGGAGCCAGTGATGAGATAAGAGGCTCAACTGGGCAATATTCTGCATAGGTAAAAATGACATAATATGGCATATGAGCTCATCACATAGATCCTCAAAAGGATCTCTCTTGTGATCATTGCTGCCATTTCTTTCCACAGATTCTGCTGGTTTAGGAGCAACAAGTTTATACCTTTTCGGAGGTCTGGTGTTGGATATCATTGCTTTGAGGTTTATACACTAAGTAAGGATAGGATGGAATGACCAGTTGAAAGAATATAAATTTTGAGAAAACTTGGAGTTGTAGAGTAGGAAAAACAAGCTGGAGTAGAAACCTTGATTCAAAGCCCACTGTTTCCTGCAATCCAAAATACTCATCAATGGCACAAACAACAACTACTAATACTATCACTACCCCTGAAATTGCTACTACTACTACAACCAGGGATGTAGCCAGAACGTTTTGAGCGGGGGGTCACCATAGGTAGTAGACAATAAGATTGAGAAAAAAGTCGTAAAACACACAACATGTTCGATAGTACAAACTAGTGTCAAACAATATTACAAACTACTACAAAGATATAAAACGGAAAAAAGGATACAAACTGCAATAAATAAACATTGTATTCTTAACATGTAATAATGTATAACTAGATATAAAAATTTTAAACTTGCGTAACTTCTTACCAAATTCTCAAAATAAGTAATGTGACCTATGTTTCGAAGCTCTCGAGATGAATTATAATATGTGAATGTCAATTTAAGTAAAATATAAAAGTATTATAGTCTATTGAAATAAAATCAAAGTGATTAATACACTTGCAATTTTCAAGCATTCATAACTTTTTACTCAGATGTCGGATTAGGCGTATTATATATCAAAACAAAGTCATCGAAGAGGAGAATACACTTAGGTAATTTGTCGGATGAGGAGGGTCACGTAATATATCCCGCTCATAGCATGGGTTGGATCAAGATGCACACACCCACTCCCATAACAAGTCGAGAGGGTGTTTATAACAAAGACTTAATAATAGGATGCAACCCAAGAACTTCCTAGGAGGTCGCCCTTCATAGTACTATCCTCATCCAAACACATGTAACTTACAACTATCTTGTATATCTCCCTCATAGTAGGGCGTGGGGTCAAGATATACACACCCACTCCCCGAACTAATTGAGAGAGTGTTTTCAACGGAGACTTTATAATGCAACACAAGGATTTCCCAAGAGGTCATCCATCATAGTACTACCCTTGCCCAAACAAACAAACATGTCAAACTTTGAAGTTCTCATGAGATCCAATGCATCGTGACGAAAACATTGGGACAAAAGAAGTAAACAGAGCAAGAGAAATAGAAAGATTTCTCTAGAATTTGATATCTCAATGCAAGAGCAAATTTAACTTGAAATAGAGATCTCAATGCAATAGAAAATTTATCTCTACGACTACAAATCAATAAAATACCTATTTGTGGAAGAACTTATTCTGCTACAACCCTAGTTCTTGTGGCTTATGTGGTATGAGGGATGATGGAGGCAGAGCACTGGAGACCTTTAAAGGAGTTATGGAGGCAACATTACAAGAAACGGGGTCCAACAAGGCGACAAAGATCAAGCAAAAAGGGGGGATTTTAATATTTCCTTTATTGATAAACTCAATCAATGGGAGTATTCGTTGTCTCAATTAATAGTGACTACTCAGCCCATTTCCTTTTAATTATTTATAAACCCGTGGGAAAGCACCACTCTCTCCTTAACCATCTTGTAGACTTGAGCATGGGCCGAGCCTCCGACTTTTTCGCAACCCATTGTGTCGGGTCGGGCTTGGGCCAGTCCCGGTTTTGGGCTTATGACCCGCCCTCGTTGGCGGGTCGGGCTACCTAGCGGGTTGTTCATAACACAAAGTTGTCGGCTTGGGTTCACGGTGTAGTTGCGGCTGCCCTTGTGGGCTTCTGTGACCCGAGATTGGAGAGAGAGGAATTAAAGTTTGGAATTAAATTTTCCCTTTGTTAAATTGCATCTCTCCTCCCTCTATCGACCAAAAAAAAAAATTTGTCGTATGCATATATATATAATATATTATTATAATTAATTTACATATAAATATATAATATTAATATATATCGGGCCAGGCATGTCAGTCCGCTTGGGCCAATTGCCCCATTGCCCCAAGCCCCCTCCCTCCTCTCCCCAAAACCAAAAAGAAAAAGAGGGATACTCGAAAAAAAATAAGATTGTGACACAAACTGTGTCCTTTGGCATGAGCTTTCCGGTAAGATGCTTATTTTGGTTTACAAGGCCATCTATATACATATATACTAAAATCGATGCATAACGGCACTTGTTCTAGTGACGTGGAGGGTTCATTCTACCAATTTTTTTATTAAAATAATATATTTCATAATTTATAGAAAGTTATCAACTTATCACAAGCCACAATCTATCTATATATATTTTTGCTAATTGATAAAAATATAAATCAAAACAATTTTATAGTCATACTTACCAAAATATTAATAGATAAGTATTTGATACATGCTATTTTATTTTGTATCTAGATTATTTTTGTGGAAAGAATTATTTATATCGAAATTAATGATTCGATAACAGTTATTTTATTTATATGTAGATTGATTTTTATTTTATATTTTCAACACAGTTTGATCGTTATTAGTTTAATTCCCACACTGTAATTCATATTTATGTTTTTGTCATATTTTTAATAGGTTTTTTTTAATAGATGTAATTTTTTATTTTTTATTAAAATATTTCCGTGCATGGGACAGGACACATACTAGTTTATAAAGGATACTCAGTGGGTCATTATAATATAGATTTTTTATTCTAAACAATCTTTCTAAGTTCTTTTGCTTAAAAAAAATGATACAAACTATTCATGTTGTATGCTATTAATGACACCAACAAGGCAATGTTAAAAAAAAATGTCATTTATACGTAGGGTATGTTTGGTGCGAATGGTACACCTTATAAGGTAAATTTTATGGCCTTTAGATATATGACATATCTTTGTACCAAACAAACCCATAAGATGGCCTTTAGATATATGCCGGGAAAAGGCCTTAAAAAAGACATGCAAGGGTCTTAAAAAGACATGACATGTCATGATACATCATGCTTCTTAAAAACGAAGAATGAATTTATCTAATGATTATATCTTATACGGTTATACTCGTGTTATACATGGCACAAGCTTATACATTGTGCTATTTTAAAAAAAATTGCAAATTTCATATTACTAGTCGCTCGCACCATAAAGGTTTGTTTTATTGATAGCAATTATCCCTAACATGAAAAAGAAAGCCACTATAAGTACTTGCTATACTAGTTAAAGCAAAGAAGAAGCTCATAATGGCTAATGTATATAAATGTGAGGAAAAAGGCATGCAACCTCTAATTGTAGTATATGGCATGAGTAAAATGGAAAAGGTGTGAAATCTAGGAAACAATTCATCATTTATAGTCTCTCAGATTCTGTTCAGATATCTTAATACTGCTCTGTGTCATTCCCACTCAATTAAGTCCAAACAAGAATGGTACTCTTCATCTCTAGCATCATGAAGAAACTGACTTCTTCAAATTTAATAATCATTAAGTGGAGAACATTACTCTTTCACTCAACTTTGCCTTCCAGTTTCCAACTTTCAACCCTCTTGATCTTTGTCCATTTCCCCTACTGATAAATATGAAGCTAGATGACTATCTTTTATTTTTGAAAATTTACACTTGACTACTCAACAGAGTAATTTTATGAGTTACACTGTGCTTATTCTGTAGTTCTTTTCCCATCACGTCCCTCATAGCCAAAACTAACACCTAAACCTACCTAACTGATGTGAAAGGCCCCTGTAAATTGTGTCGGGGGAGGATTATATACAAGTAGCCTGAAATAAAAGTTGTCATGATGTCTGCTGGGTACTCAATTCTTGATTTCTGAATGAACTATATCAGCGAATGCATACATAGTAACAAGGACAAGAAATTTTCAGGCACCAGCATATTAGCTACAAACCAAGAAAATCACAAGTTGAAGCAAGACTGCAAGAGAAAAAGCACCCTATTGACTTCTAGAAATGAACAAGAAATGACCAATGCCGAGGAGAATCACAATTGTTTGTAAATAAAGGAACCAGGATATGCATGAAAGAAGCCAACCTGATGAAGCAGCATAAATAGATTTTGGAGCTGCAATTTGCCAGTGGAATGTCATTCGTCAGGTTGGCTTTAGTTATGGACCATACCTTTTAAAATGGGAAAGAATTTAGTTATCAGAATTCTATAAAGTTCATTGATAATGACCGATTGGCTTTACAACAAAACAAAGAATCGTGCAAACAATTTCTACAACCAATTGGAAACAATATAAGAAATGCAACTGCAAAAAGGAAAATTGCATATGAGTGGTTGCAGAATCAAGAGAGAAAACTATAATAAAAATAAGAACCAGGGAAAACTTCTTCAGGGAACCGATCAGGCAAAAGAAGCAACAAGCTATCTGTAAATACCTATTCATGCCAAAAGTAGACAAATGAAATCTTTCTATTTTCTCACTTCACATGAGCATATTCCATGCAATACAGATATTAAACCAATCTACATACGAATCAATATAGTTACAGGATTCAGTGCATGTTTACAATAGGTTCTTGAGGTTCTACACTATCAAACTACCACAAATATAAAGACAGCATACTTCATATTTGCAACATGCGGAATTAAGTTATTGATCCAAGACATATCCACGTACCTGTAAGCTTTTAAGAGTCAGCTGAGATTCAGATGCTCCCACAAAATCTCCTCTTACCTTGACTGTATTCACAATTCACCGCCGCCAAGGGTTAGAAGCTCTTCATTGATATATATATATATAGCCAAACACATCCCAGATCCTAGTTTACTCCTTTTCCTTCATTCCATATATGAGCTCAAAGGGTACATATTTTGGGTAGCGAAAAGCTTAAACGACCGATTGTTTCTCTAATTGGAAGAGATTATACTTCAAATATGTCTAGGGAGGTTCTCCCATAGTCAGACAACATTACAAGCTCTCAGTACTATTGCAAATTTTGATAAGCACTGATCGCTAAAGCTTTCAGCATCAGCACTGTCAAAGTGTCAAGCAAGCCGCCAAGGACCAAACAACGGAGCACAAAAACTGCCATGGCTAGTAATAATAATATAGACCTGCAACCAAATAACACTGCAAAGGAAACTAGCCTCCCTCTTCAGCTATGCCACACAACACAATGAACTTCCTCATGCCATCCTAAATGCTTATCACTTATTGTTATTGGCCATGAATTCAACACCAAATTGCAGATGTAACAGTCAACGGCAAATCGCCAATCCTTTCCAACTGGTCTATCAAAAACCTTCTAGTACATTGTATTTTCTGAGCGCTTTCCCTTCACGAAAATTCGTAGCTAGCCAATTTTCTGATGTTATAACATCTGTCCATCGCGCTGAATCAGTTGAACGCTTGAACTCACGTGTACAAGGTCAATTCAAGACAGTCTGGCTACAGACTCCCAAGAAGATTAACCATCCTCATATTGCAATTAGTTCACCTAAATGCTTCTTAAATCCAACTTATAATTCAAGATCTCAAATTCAATACTCCATCACAGATCAATCTTCGTTCCATTAATTTCGCAATCAAGCGAATACAGCAAAAGCTAATCATCAAATGCTAAGATGAAATCCAACCAAACAATTAATTCATGGAGGACGTAATGAATTAGATGGATCCTGAAGTGGAATTCGTGATTTTCACGAGAATCCTCTTCATCTTGGAGCCATTCAAGACCACATCGACCGCCCTCCCGACCATACTTCCCCTCTGAAAGAGCCCGGCGATGTCTCTCACCTCCCCGTCCGTGGTTTCCCCGTCAACCACGAGCACACAGTGGCCCCCAATCCTGACAGTGCGCTCCATCTCCGCAACGAACCTTGTCGGGAATAACACGACATCAAACTGCGCCGAAAACGCAAAATCAAAGGAGTCATCAAAGAACGGCAGGTTATAGAGATCCGCGCGGCTGACGAGAGGCGGGGAATCAACGAGATCAACGCCGGTGACATCTTCGACGCCGATCCGTTGCAAGGCCATGACCTCCTGGCCAGCGCCGGAGAGAAGAGAGATGGATTTGGAGGAGTTGGACAGTGCGGAGATCGGGGGAGAGAGGAGCGGGTGGAAGAGGAGAGAGAAGGACTTGACGGAGGAGATCCAGGCGGCGGTGGACCAGAGGCGGCGGTTCTTGGTCGAGAGAGTGGTGGAGGAGCGGTGGCGGAGGGAGGGAGAGCAGGTGGATTTGGGGAAGTGGAGGTGAGGTGAAGAGTGGGGAATGCAGGTGGAGGGGGGAGGGGCGGTGGTGGTGCGGAGGAAGATGGAGAGGAGGAGGGCGGTGGCGATGCCAGCGAAGAGGAGGGAGGCGCGGTTGAGGCAAGATTCCACGTGTCGATCCATCGGCGGATCTCTCTGGTTTGGGGGTGTTAGGGCGCCGGAGAGCGGTGGAGACTGGAGACGGGAAAGGATGATGAAGTTATGAACTATCAGCCCATGAAGAATGGAATATATGGATTTTTTTTTTTTTAAAAAAAATGAGATCAGGCAAGTGAAAACCGCATAATCATACCGTACAAATGGAAAATAAACGCAACGAAACAAGCTAAAACAAACCCGCCGGGTCAACGGGTCGGATCCGCCGGGTCGACAACCCGAGGAGGGTGACCCTAACCCTGACTCGCGGTTGGGACGGGTCGACGGGTTTGTTGACCCGCCGGGTCGCCAGGTCGGAGTGGCGGATCTGCCACGTGGCCCCAAACCGGGTACCCAACGGGTTTTGCGGGTCGACCCGTCGGGTCAATTAATTTTTTTTTTAAAAAAAAATGGTTTTAAACCAAAAATAAAAGGGGCAGTTACTATACGGGCCATATTTTTTTCCTATATTAGTAAATTGTCCACCGCCCTCTCCATATTAGCAAAATGTTCACGCCTAAAATAAAGTTGTTGAAACCCCTGTGTCACCCTCTGTTTCAGTAGTTTTTTTTTCGCTTTTTTTTCGTTTTTTTTTTCAGTGTTTTTTTTTCGCTTTTTTTTTCGTTTTTTTTTTCGCGTTTCCAGAGTTGCTGAAACCCTGTGCCACCCTTTGTTTCAGCAGTTTTTTTTTCGCTTTTTTTTCAGTTTTTTTTTCCGCTTTTTTTTTGCGTTTCCAGAGTTGCTGAAACCCCTGTGCCACCCTCTGTTTCAACAGTTTTTTTTCCGCTTTTTTCTTCCATTTTTTTTTCGTTTTTTTTTTTTCGCGTTTCCAGAGTTGCTGAAACTCCTGTGCCACCCTTTGTTTCAGCAGTTTTTTTTTGTTTTTTTTTCCGCGTTGCTCAAACCGAAGTTTCTAAAACCCCGGTTTCAGCACTATTATTGATGCTGAAATCCCGGTTTCAGCAACGTTGTTGATGTTGAAGTGATTATTGTTGACACTGCTGAAAATGTTATACATACAAGCTACTGAAATGCTGAAATACTAAAAACTGGAAAAGCTGAAATGGTGTCATATATGCTTGTAAGATATAGTAGCTCATACAATGTTATAAGAATCAATTTCAGCAAGGCAATTTTTTTTTGCTGAAACTGCCAATATCCAAACTCTCATTAGCTAATTAAAAATATTAGCTTTATCGACCTTTTACATTAGCTAATTAAGAACATTGGCTCTACCTGCTGAAATGCTGAAATCGGGGTTCTCCGTGCTCTCTTTGTTCTTCCTTGTTCTACCAACGTTGTTGAATGTTGAAACCGGGGTTCTCCGTGCTCTCTTTATCCTTACTAACTTCCTTGCTCGCTTGCATTCTCACCGAATACACTAGTACACTAGTCAATATACACCAAACATTTGTATTCACAATAATTTGCTGAAATTGCACAAAAAAAAATCTAGAAAAAGGTTGTATTCACAATAATGTGCTGAAATTGCACAAAAAAAGTCTAGAAAAAGGCTCAATTTGATAACAAAGACTCAATATACATCAGACATTTGTATTCACAATAAATTATATATATCTATAAAATAATCAATGAAAGAGAAAGAAATTGAAATGGTAAAGCATTTCAGCAATTTAAGCAATTGCTGAAATGCTGAAATTCATCAAACTACTAAAATGCTGAAATGCCTTGGTAATACTCTATGTGAAAATAGCACTCGCTTGATTATATTTGTATTTTTCATCTTTAATAAAAATATCATGAGTGAATCAATGAAACCTCGTATAGCTGAAGAAAACAAGTCATCTTCAAAGACAATGAGTAATCTAAAACACAAAAATGCATAAATAGGTAGATATATCGGCAATCACTATAAAGTTATATAGCTAGCATTTAAAGAGATCGAGGTCATGCTTCTGTTAATAAAATTTCATGAATAAATTGACTCAACTAGAATTCATCTTCTCCATCATCCATCAATTTCAGCACAGTGATAAGAAAGCAGGGGATGTACCTCCATTTGCTAGTCCGTTCGGTAGGTGCCAATGTTCCACCAATTTCAGCAACTCATTGAGAGACAGACTATGGATTGCAGCAGCAACTGAAGCAGAAGAGCACCGCGGACGCAGAGAACGCTTGGGGAGATGGATCTGCTGAAAGCCTGAAACGCAGAGAACGCTTGGCGGCTTGGAGAGACTGGATCTGCTGATACGAGTTCGATCGAACTGTGACAGTCGTCTTCATCAAACTGTGACAGTTGCGGCTCGACCTCCTCATCAAATTGTGACTATCACGGCTCGATCTCGCCTGCCAAAAGCAAATCCCAGAGATCGAACTCAAAATCGTCGTCTTCGTCCTAGAGATCGAACTCAAAATCGTCGTCTTTGCCTTCCTGTTGCTGGTGGCCTCATCAAATTGTGACTGGCGGTGGAGTGCATACTAGGGGCGTCGCCTCCATGGCCCTAGCCGCCCTATCGCTTCGCGTGCAGTGGATTTGGAGAACGAGAGATTGAAGGCAACGCAGAGCCATGGCCGCCCTATCAATCGCCGCGCAGTGGATTCGGAGATCGAGAGATTGAAGGACTGGAAGTAGAGCGGCCTTTGTATGCCACCTCTGTACCAGAACGCCTGAAGTTGGATACGCCTTTGTATGTCGCCATCTTCCTCCACCACCGCCATCGCCGTCTCCTTCACCGTCGTTGCCTGTCGCAGAGGAGGCGAATCAGAGGAACGAATTTCCTCTGAAATGGCGATGTCCGATTTCGAAAGGAGAGGGAGAGAGCAGAAAGAGGAACGAATTTCCAACAGATCCGTGGTGGTAATGTTGGGTTTTAGTTTTGGTGCTGAAACGGCGATGGAGATCTGAAATTAGGGGGAAATTTTAGATGTGGGAAAGAAAAGGTTGGAATGTTGGAATAACAAGTAGGGGTATGAGGATCTATATATAGAGAAAATAGAGGTAGATAGCACACTTTCGATGTGTGACAGAAATATGGGATATGAAAAAAAAATTGTGAGAAATTGATGTTTCGACGAATCAAATTATATGATGTAGAATGTAATGTAAATAAAGTCTTTAGATTATATGGTGGAATATAATGTAATTTAAGTCTTTGGATTATATGATGTACCATATAATATAATTAAAGTGTTTACCTCTTAGGATTTAATGAAATGAATAACACATGGTGATAAAACATCATGATACAATATATCAAGTTATGTTGGATTAATCTTTCTATTTAATTTAATTGATAGTTGTGTTGATCCATTAATCAATCATAAGTTTTTATTTTACTTGCATTATTATGTTAATTTCTTGATCAATGATTTCAAATCTAGGTTCATCTTCATATATATATATATGTTAAACTTTCTCGTTTAAAGTTGAATTAGTCACATTTTGTGAATACACATAATGATGATGTTATTGAAATTACATACTTGGGTTGCTTGTTATGACATGAAAAGACACATTGAAAAGGTATTACCCAATATTATATGTCATTCTTGTGTTTGAAAATTCGAAGTTCTATATTAATTTCAAAATAAACGAAAACTCAACATTAAGGATACCATACAAGTGTAACGGCTTTATCAACAACAATATTTGTATTATTTGAAATTATATCATAAAGACTTCTAACTTAGTATCATATAGAATGATTTAATAGTGGATCCACCAAATAACACAAATGTTTAAGGTATTTTGTTGACCTTCACACTTTCTTGTTACCCGTTCGTTATTTTAATCTTTCATAATTGATAGGTAAAATATTTTTCTTAAAATAATATTTATATAAAGTGTAGTACTAGTGTTTGTATATGATAAAAATTTATAAGTATGGATTGACATGAAAAAACCGAATGATAGAGATTGAAGACATGATGTAGTTTCTACCCTTGTTCTTGTCCTACATTGAAAACTAGAGGAAAGGGGGGTGCTAAGTCTATAAAAGGAGAAGCATGGGGTTCAATTGTCTCACATTGCCATTGCATATTAGTTTGTGTAATATTATAAATTATTCTAAGAATAATTTATATAATTTACATAATAATTATAAATTTATTTTATTAAAAATAAAATTTTAAAAAATATATATTTTAAAATGGCGGGTTGACCCGGCGGGTTGAACCGGGTCGGACCCGCCGGGTCACGGGTTATCATTTTGCCGACCCTAACCCTAACCCTCAACCCGAGCCGACCCGTGGACCCTGACCCGGCGGGTCACGCGTCGACCCGCCCGACCCATGACACGTGGCCATGTCTAGGTGGAAGGGATGGAATTTTGGGGTGGATAGGGTGTAGATTTGAAGTCAGATTAATCTCGTTCGTGTTTGGTTGTGTGTTAAAGTATTTGGGGATGAAGACAACAAAAAAAACACATTTGCCCCCACTAATTAACATGAAAGGACGAAAATGCCCCTCCTAAATACCCCTCAATCCAAACTCATCTTCTTCAATCATCATTTTTAGAAAGCCGAAAGAGCACGTGCTCCATTGCGAAGAGAAACTCCCTCAGTAGCTCGCGTCGCACCTCCGCCCAGCCCCTGCACTTCCGACGCCTTGAGTAACGGTCGGCCACATGTAAGTCCTTTAACCCTAATTGTGCTATCTTGAGTTCGTTCAAATGGATTGGGGTTGTTGTGTTGTCGGGTTCCGGCTTTGGTTAGTCGGGCATTTCGTTGGATTAGCAACTCGATTAGTTGGATTTTGGATGCATTGTCGGTTATAGGATATATATATATATAGGGAATTTGTTCATAATCACTCGGTGAAGCCCATACACGGTGTTATTCGGCCTCACTTCAAGCGACTAGACAAGTTCGATTAGGTGAACTCATACACAATTAGGGTTAGAGGCGTTGGGGATGTTGATATGAAAGTTACAAAACCCCCCAAATCGGGTGTTATTAGGCCCTGCCTTAGTGATTTGTGGTCGATTGAAGTGAAGTTGACAATCAATTAGGGTTACACGATTTGGGGTAATTGAAGATTAACTATGATTTCAATTATGTGTATATTGATGGGTGTTAATTATCGAATTGTTTTGTTTGTTAATTGATGCTATCAGTTTGTCCTAGCTAATTTTTTCCACATACTATCGACATTTTGATTCCATATACTAGCGACCCTCGTCGACTGAAATATACTAGCTTTCCATATGGATTCCTCTGCCCCAACCAAGGGGAAATGCAAAGGAAAGGGTAAGAAAGCATCGTTGGGTTCTGATGAGAAGAACGTTACCCCCGATGCCTTCTACTGGTCATTAGATTTGACAAAGAAGTTGATGCATGTGCTCCTTGCATACCAGCCCGAAAATGGAAAGGACCAGGCCTTCAAATGGGACCCCCTTACAAATCAATTCGAGGCTGTGACAGGGAAGAGATGCAACTAGTACACCCTGAAGAACTGAACTCGTGACATGAAAGTCATATACAACTTGATAACTCCACTCCCTTTGATGGAAATCGGAATCAGTTTCAAAGGCCTTGACAGTATGTCTGTGTCAAAGGTCTTGGAGCTTTAACAGTGTTGACGAAATACAAAACCTGCTCTATATGTTATTATGTCCGAATATTATATTATGTTATTATATGCTTCCATATTATTATTATATATTCACTAACATTTCAGGAAGCTATTTGAATTATATCTCCTTCCTTAAGCGTTCAAAGCTGAGAAAGATCAAATCGAGATCATGGCTTCCGAAGTTTCCAAAGATAGAAGATTGCGCTCAAGCCATGATCCTCTCTTAGCCGTTGGAGAAGATTCCTTCCTCAAGTGGCTCCGATGATCTTCACTATATAAAGGAGATGAAGAAGAGAGAGAGGGACGCACTTCAAGAATATCATTGCACAATCAGCCTTCAAGCATACTTCTCTCTTCAGCGTGTTCTCTCTGCTTGTTCTTAAGAGTCTTATATTTTGTTTCAAAGCATTTGAGAGATACACAGTGAGCTTATAGGATATATTTCGAGAGAGTGTTATACTCAAGAGTTTATAACTCAGGAAGTGGGCACTAGGCTATTGATTTGCGAGAGTAAGAGGATTGTACTAGATAGCTGAGAGAGGTGGGGCTCTTCTAGATTGGTCTAGGACTCCAAGGGAACGTGAGTTGACTAGATTGCAATTGTATAGGAGAGAGGCTTCTCGGTGAGCTATTAGGATCCTAAGCTAAGCGAATCAATAAAGCCGGTTGAATCCTAGGGTTGTGGAAGAACCCTAGGCGGGGACGTAGGCCAAGTTCGTGCCGAACCTCGTTAACAATTCGTTGCGTCCTTTACTTACTGCTTTACCTTATTTCTGCACTTGGTTCGATTGTCTAACTTTGTGATTCAGGTTTATCTCAAAGGGTTTGATACGAGCTCCAAAAGTCTTGAGACTTTCAGAGAAAAACGGGCATACTCTATTCAACCCCCCTTCTAGAGTATTTCTTTATTACATTGTTTTATATTATCGAACCTTCACAACTCTTGGATGAAGCTGAAATAAGGGGAGACCGCCCTAGGATGGGATGACGCCAATGGTACCATAAGGGCACCCGACGAATGGTGTGAAAACAAAATCGCGGTATGTGCTCGTCTTCCCTTTCCCTTCTGTTCCATGTCAACGGAGACTGCAATGTGATGGGCGATCCTATGCTTCACCCCAATTTTGCGGGAGGATAACAACTTCAGCAGGTTCCGGAAGAAGGGTATCCCTCCGGATCCAGAAGATCTGCTCCACCAAGTGTTCGGGGGCACCGTAGCCACGAGCGAGTACTTCGTTGCCCCCTCCATGGACTCGGAAGTACGGGTTGCACATGTGGCTATTGACTTTGACAAGAAGCATGATAATGACCCACATGACGACGAGGGCTATCTCTGCGACAAGGGATACCCTTTCCGCAATGGCTACATAATTCCTTTCTCGACAACAAAGTACCACCACCCGACCTTCATGGCTACCCAACCCAAAAACAAGAAAGAAGCCTTCAACAAGGCACACTCTTCCCTCCGAGGCGCGTTAGAGAGGTCCTTCGGGGTATTGAAGATAAAGTGGATGATCCTCCATCAACTTCCAGGATACAATTGGTTATCCTCAATAGACAGAAGCCATAAGACCAAAAAAATAAAAATAAAAAGCATACAGAAGACAGAGATGGACATAAAAATCTACACAATACACTCCAATATTGTCAAGAAAAATGAAAATTTTAGCTTTCTAGTGCCACTGGAGTGCATGTGATTCCTTTCTCTATTACTTACATGATCTGAAGTTACATTTCAAAACAAGCAATAGAGAACTATTTTACACGTGCACATTTCACTACAAAAAGCTTGATCAAATTGTACTGATGGTAGCAGAAGAACATGTTACAGAGTGAGGGGCTGCTAAGGATGATATCCACAATTTTTATTCACTAGTTACAATAAAATACTAATCAAATGCTTAAATTAAGGGAAGCAGAAAAAACTACCAACTCCATGTATGCAAGAGTTAAACTCGATTAACAACCATCAAGACAAAGGTTCTTTGAGCTTAACATGTAATATGTTTACACAATGTGGAGACAGCGAGATGGACAATATCACTAATGTTACAAAGTAAAACTCATCTTTTGTTGGAATAAATTCAACTTCTTCAATAAGTGGAAGCCAGTGACGTGTAGCTTCACATTTTTTACTCGTTAGCACAATATCAACTAAAGAAATGTCTATGCTACATAAAGCGCCATCTGACACTCACTTATGGTAAAATATATTTATGTTTCCTCACCTTGAGCATTTCCATCAGTTCATCAGTGAACAAGTATGAACTGAAAAATGGAGAACAACAACCATCGGAACCTAACTCAAGAACACAAACCTCCCTACCAACAATGAACTGAGAAAAATGGAGACTCAACTAGTCTACAAGAACATATAAAAAGCTCAATCCTTGTAGTTCTTATCCCCAAATCAGTAGCTTCACACATCCAAATCAGTTTAGGCAACATATTTATCATATAATCCCTTGCCAATTCAAACAAAAATTATCAAATTTTTGAAAGGAAGAATAGCACAAAATCTCCCTAAATAAACGACAATGATAAACTCAATCCAAAAAAGAACAAATGACCTGTCAAATGTTTGATTGTTAATCGAAACCTGAGCAGACAGATAAACCCTAAACATGGACGCAAATGGCAACGATTTCGGTTTTAATCGAAACCTCCATAACCCTAAACTACTGGTTTTAATCGAAACCTAATTAATAAGTCTCAATTTGAAGAAAACCCTAAACATGGAAGCAAATGGCAACGATTTCGGAAAGTTCAAAAACCCAGAACATTTGTACACACCTAGAGGTGGACGGTGGATGAAGAAGCACAACACCGGTGAAGCTCTCGCAAGCCGGCTCGTCGATTGTTCTTCTCCTTCGGGTTGTGGCATGTTAGAAGGAAAATCAAGTATGAAATATAAATCTCAAATTCGACTCCCTGATCTCCGCGAATTAATTACAAAACTTCCTCCCGATGTAGTAGAGGGTAGTCAGGATCGATCCACGAGGAAGCGTGTCAACGCCCGCCTTTTCGGTTCCAAATTCAGCATAAAATCAACCAGGCAGACAAAAATAACAGAAAAAAGCAGAGAAAGAACGAAGACAGAAGCTTTGGTCGATATCGACCTGTAGGACTCGATATCGAGTTGGAAAATCGACTTACAGAAACTCGAAATCAACTGACAATAACCTTAAAATCCGAACTTTGTGAAATAAATCAATAAAATAAAAGACTTTCAAGATCAGGGTTTCAACACCACAACGATAACCATGTAAAATAACACATAAAGGCATAAAAGATCATGCTTTTCATCAAATAACTTTCGTTATTAACAAATAGGAAGATAGAGGCTTTCGCATAAACCCTAACTGTTACTAACCCTTTTTCACATAATTAATCCAAGTTGTATTAAGATCACTTTCGCTTCAATAACACAAACAAGGATCACCTTCAACTTTCGCAAAAGAATCATACTTGTAGGGATAGAAGATGAATTTGCATCAAAAGCTTGTACCTTTACCGCATCACCTCACATGGCTACCGTCGGGCTCACCCTGACCCTAGAAGTTGGGTGACTACTCGCTCTTCATCATCAAGAAAGTCATCAATAATAAAGGGAAATAACTTTGCATGAAATAAACTAAAAGAAAGCTTACAACTGAATAAAGACAACTCCGCTCTCGCTTCACTAACTCCACTCGGCCTCCACCTTCTCTCTCCTACTCGATCTCTCTCTCTCTCTATGCTCTTTTGTGGCTTGGCTTGGATTGATTGAATGAATAAAATCCATCCCCCTAATGTCTTATTTATAGTGTTCCATGTAGCTATTCTAGGATGGAACAACTATATCTAAATCTATCTAATAACATAAGATAAAACATTATGATAAAATGAAATAAATCTCTAAAGGAACTATATCTAAAGTAGATAAGTATCTCTTCCATCTTGATAGAATTTGATCTTGCGGATATCTCCATTGGACTTTGGATAGAACTTTGATTAGAACTCGGACTAGCTCAAAATCGGCCACTGTGGGTCAACTCGATATCGACTAGGGTAAGTTGATATCGACCTGAAACTTCTCGTCTTCAGCTTCTCGACTCGATCTCGGCCACCAGGATGCAAATCGACAAGATTCAACTTGATATCAACTAGGTTAAGTCGATATCGGCCTACAATTTTCCTTTGCTCTAGCTCTGGTCGATTACGGGATCTTGACTCGATTTTGGGCAACTGGATATCGACTTGGCTAGGTCGATATCGACCTTTGCATCAGTTTCCAGCATGTTGCTCTGTTCTTGAAATGCACTTTCCCGAGTCTTCGTTCGTCGGATTGACGCATATGAGCATGCGTTGGAAAGCTCTTTCCGAGGGCTACAACTCTCATGAATACTTCAAAACTTGATTTGGAATGATGAATGGCGAAAAGTGGGCTTTTCTCTAGCTGTACCATCCTTAGCTTCTTCATGACTTTCCTTTAAGCTTCAAAGTGCGTCCGATTTCTGTGAAAATAAAAAAAACTTGTGTAGACCTCCATATATTGCAAATAAACATAAACTACACAAATTATGTATTATTCTAACCCAAATGCATGAGATGCATGCAGAAATCGATATAAAAGTCAATATAAAACATGGCGAATTAGACTCACAACAAACACCCCATACTTAAGCTTGCTTCTCCTCAAGCAATACTTTTAATTGTCATTCAGGGGAAGAAATCAAAACTCTCAACATATTAGATTCATTCTCATGTCCCTGCAATCAATTACCATCCTTGAAAATGTACTTGTGTCACAAATCCGTGCATGTGCAAATAAAAAACAACATCTACTCACAAAAGGAGGTTTATGCTAAAACAATGCATTCGTGACAAAGCATTAATAATCAAGAGGACTTTAAATTAAGCTCAATAAGAAGTAGATTGGTAAAAGGCTAAAGGTGGGATGTATTTGGCCATGTGGTGCTAATGATCTGGGAAAATGGAGTAATTTTCAAACTTTCATACCACATTCCTTCTTCTTTTGATTTCTCACCTTTCGCTCATTCGCTCAATGTTTTTTTCAATATAATGCTTTTACCTCTCTAACCTTAACACTGTCTTCTCGCGATTCGCAAACATGAGTGTCATGAATGGCCCCGGATACTTAGTGCTTTGGACTCCTCACCTGTGTGTCCCATCTCGCCAAACTATTATCTCAGCGAGCATGGTCGATCTACCTTTATCTCCTGAGGTGATCGGATTTTCTTTCACTCATTAAATTTTCCATATATTTGAAACATTCCTACCAAACTCCAATAATGATAATAACAACACATCAACCATATAATAATCTCCATAATGTAACATCATTCTCAACATAATCCCCGGATGGAAATAAGGTAAAGAATGAGTAATATTTAGATCATGTGGAGCATATATGAAATAAGGCATAATATGGCTTTTGTGATGCATAAGCATATGTAAGGCTAGGAAATAAACAATATAATCATTGTATGGAAATATAAAGTCCTTCATCCTCTTATCATGCAACATGTCAAAAGCAACATCAAATTTTACCTCTTTTCATGGTTTTCAAGAAAATAATGCACTTCAATGTGACTTCCCTTTAATAGGCAATTTCATGATATATCTCTAATGAATCCAATTTTGCATCGTTGAGTTCAATATTAAACTTCAATGACACTAATCAAAATTTTTCAATGGGGGTCATTTTTAATAAACTTTGGAAAACAGACATGTAGGCACATAAATCAAATATGAAATCCAAAGTAGCCATGTGTAAGCAATTCAAAAGATAAACTTTAAATATGCACACAAAAATGTCAAATATGCACAAAGTAAGCCTTTCCCCCACCACATACTTAAACATTACAGTGTCCTCACTGTATAAAAAATAAGGGTAAAGCAAGAAAATCACTAGACAAATGTGCATGGCTTCAAAATCGAGTGCAAATGCTGCTGGCCCCAGTCGATATCGAGTAAGCATGGTCGATATCGACCTACTGTACTCGATTTCGACTCCTTGTTTTCTTCCTTGTCCCTGAAAAAATTAGAAGAGAAATATCCACCATAGAAAATAATGTCCAAAACCAAAAACAAAAAAAAACAATTTCCAAAAATCCAAAATCTAAATGTCTATTTACAAGCTCTAGACTTTATAGTCGCTAGGCCGACTTCTCCATTAAGCTCAAGGTGGCATTTGCAGAGCCCATGTAGCTTGGGCTTCAAACAGGACTTCATTCTTGTCCATCATTTGCAGTCCTCCGGAATGGATCTTGTTCACCGTGAAGGGTCCCATCTTCTTCTTTTTGAACTTGTTAGGGAACCAATGATCATTTGATTTGGCAACATAGACTTTGTCACCAACTTCATACTCCTTGGGATCATCATTGGAAATCCTACATAAGCGCACATAGTCACATACCAAGGCAAACCTCTCCCCTGTATAGATAAATCATTGATGGAAATAGGAGAAGAAAGATCCATACCTTGGCTTACCTTCGCAGAATCGGATAGCGGAAGCTCCTGAGGGTCTGGTCGATATCGAGTTGGGTTACTCGATATCGAGTTTTGCTGCTCGAATTCGGGTTGTGTTGGCTCAACGGTAGGAATCGAGTCGATGGGGCAGGTCGATATCGACCTGGGCAAGTCGATATCGAGTCATTGTGCTCGATTTTGGCCGGCTCGATTTTTGGTGGAGAAGACTTGACATGGGCAGGTTGATTTCGAGTCATGGTAGTCGATATCGACCTAGATTGTGACTTAGTCGATTTTTCCTGGTCGATTTCGACCCTTATACTTAAGACCTAGCAAAGCATCCGAAAAATAGTTAGTACAAATCGACTTACCTTGGTCTATGTCGAGTGGATTCTCTGCTTCTTCGTTCAGAATGACCATGATCTCCTCCACCTGCGCTTCCATATCCCTCTTTTCTAGCTCATCGGGGGTCATATTTCTTACCTTAGGCTCTCCGCAAGTGATGTATCCGGCTGATATGGACTTTACCTCTTCCATGAGACCTGTATGCCTTTCAGTTTTATTGAAGGATTACTCAATCACCTCATCACTGATGTTGAAAGTGAGCACTCCCTTCCTTACGCTTATGTTGGCATCCACCGTCGCCAAGAAAGGCCTTCCTAGAATGATTGGACAAGCAGGGTCCTCCATCATATCAATAAATAAGAAATCAGCAGGGACGAAAAACTTACCTACTTGCACTGGCACATTGTCCACCATGCCTGTTGGGATGACCAAAATGTTGTTCGCCATATAAAGCTTAGCATCCACATGCTCTAGGGCACCTATCTTAATCTTGGACCAGATTGATAAAGGCATTATACTCAAACTGGCTCCCAGATCGGACAAAGCATTAAATCTGTATTGACCAAATCCAATGGTTATAGCAAACTTACCTGGATCTGGCCTTTTCTCAAGAACGTCCATTTGGCTGCACTCTTCTGTGATCTCAGCCATTGATCGCTTTTTGCTCAGAATCTCCTTAAGGAACTTGACGTAGGATGGCATCTCATTAAGAGCTTCTATGAAGGGAATGGTGACTTTGAGCCTTTGAAGCATCTTGATGAAACGCTGGAACTTCTTCTCTGCTGGATCCTTTGGAGATTTCATCGGGAAAGGCCGCTTTTTTTTTGTAGGTGCTGATGTCGAGTGGGGATGGTCGAAATCGACTGGTGCTTGGTCGATATCGACCTGTGTTTGGTCAATATCGAGTTGATTTGCTGGCCTCGGAATTTGTGGAAGATTCGGGATGATATCGACCAGGGTGGGGCCGATATCGACTGGGGACTGGTCAATATCGACTGGGTTGGTCGATATCGACTGGTCTCCAGTGCAAGTTTCCTCCGTCGTTTGCTCAGGCGTTTGCATCTGTCGTCCGCTCCTTAGGTTCATGGCAGCCACCTGTCCAGTAGATTTACCCTTAGGGTTAGGTTCAGAAGTTCTAGGGAGCATACCTGATTGTCTTGGAACGGATGCTGCCATCTGGCCAATCTGTGTGTCAATCGATTTCCTCCAAATATAGATTTCCCCAAGCCTAGAGTTGACACCATGCAGCTGAGTGTGGATGGAATTGATAGATTGCTTGGTGTCTGAATGATTCCTCCGCATCTCCTCAAGTATAGTCTGCAGGTCATCTTTCCTTCCTTCTCTGTCAGGGTGACCAGGAGCTCTGTAGGGAGGAGGATTCTGATGCTGGGGCTGGCGATAGTAGCTCCAGCTCTGGTTCTGATGTGGCTCTGAGTAGTGTCCCCCCGCGTACCTTACCTCTTTGTGGGTTTCTCCTTGTTGTACTTGATCGACGTGTGGGCACGCAGTATTGTTGTGCTTCACAGACCCACATTCCAAACAAGGCTTATCTTTAGACAGAAACTTAACTTGCTAGTTGAGACGGCGTACTTGATAGTTGTGAAACTGATCCATGACATCTGGATCAACCTCCTTTGATGGCACATACAACGGCATATATGGGGCGGGCCTTTCATACCTTTCGTCAGAAGCGTCCGCAGAAGTCTCATAGGTGTTGTCGTAGTTGGCCAATGTCTCAAATACCTCCCATGCTCGGCGTGGAGTGTATCCAAGATACTCATAGTTGGTGTAGTTGTTGATCCTATCTTTAGTAGGCGCATCCAGGCAATTGAAGATGATCTCTTGGATGACGTAGGGCGGTTGTGCATGCGTAGGACGGGATTTCAGAAGCCTCTTGTAGCGCTCCCAGACTTGTGCTAATGGTTCTCCTGGCTTTTGTCTGAAAGCCGTGATTTGTTGTCTGAGGGCAGCTATCTTTGTAGGAGGAAAGAACTTGTTGAGGAACAGGTCATGTAGCTCGTTCCACGTGCGAATTGATCGTGCAGGCAATCCTTCCAGCCACTGCCGTGATATTCCTGCAAGGGACCAATGAAAAGCCTTTAGTTTTAAGTATTCAAGATTAGCACCATCAGCTATAGCTTCGCATAAGTCTATAAAAGTGGTGATATGCTCTAAAGGACATTCATTTATTCTTCCCTTAAATTGACTCCTTCTAATTTCAGTAATAAAAGAATGGCGAATTTCAAAGTTAATAGCAGGGAGAACGATCGCTGATTCTGGAACTTCTAGAGTAGGATGCAGATATTCCTTTGCGTTGGCTGGGACATGCCCTATCCGCTCCTCAAGTTCCCTTCTCGCGTTGATCTCGCGATCTACCCTTGCCTCTCACCATTGTTGATTCTGTGCATATTCCGCCTCTCGTCGGGCGTGTTCAGCTTCTCTGATGGTGAGTGCCTCAATTTGTCGGCGGATTTGCTCAAGCTCCTGTGCTGGTGTGAGCTGGCCCGCATTCTCATTGTCGGATGTTGACATGAGTCTCCTCCTAAGCCTTTGCTGAAGATGGAAAAACCGCGCAGGCTCGAGAATTGGGTCTATAGGCGTGCGATCAGTTCTTCGCATGCACCTCAGAAACAAAAATAAAAAGAAGCAAGTAAAAAGGAACTAAAAAGTAAAAACAAATATAAAGAAAAGAAAAAGAACTAAAAAGGGCGCGATTGATGGCTTCCCCGGCAACGACGCCAAATTTGTTAGGAGGAAAATCAAGTATGAAATATAAATCTCAAATTCGACTCCTTGATCTCCGCAAATTAATTACAAGACTTCCTCCCGCGTAGAGGGTGGTTAGGATCGATCCACGAGGAAGCGTGTCAGCGCCCGCCTTTTCAGTTCTAAATTCAGCAGAAAATCAACTAGACAGACAGAAATAACAGAGAAAAGCATAGAAAGAACGAAGGCAGAAGCTTTGGTCGATATCGACTTGTAGGACTCAATATCAAGTTAGAAAATTGACTTACAGAAACTCGAAATCGACTGACAGTAACCTTAAAATCCGAAATTTGTGAAATAAATCAATAAAATAAAAGACTTTCAAGATCAGGGTTTCAATACCACAATGATAACCTTGTAAAATAACACATAAAGGCATTAAAGATCATGCTTTTCATCAAATAACTTTCGTTATTAACAAATAGGAAGATAGAGGCTTTCGCATAAACCCTAATTGTTACTAACCTTTTTCACATAATTAATCCAAGTTGTATTAAGATCACTTTCGCTTCAATAACACAAACAAGGATCACCTTCAACTTTCGCAAAAGAATCATGCTTGTAGGGATAGAAGATGAATTCGCATCAAAAGCTTGTACCTTTACCGCATCACCTCACATGGCTACCGTGGGGCTCACCCCGACCCTAGAAGTTGGGTGACTACTTGCTCTTCATCATCAAGAAACTCATCAATAATAAAGGGAAATAACTTTGCATTAAATAAACTAAAAGAAAGCTTACAACCGAATAAAGACAACTCTGCTCTCGTTTCACAAACTCCACTCGGCCTCCACCTTCTCTCTCCTACTCTCTCTCTCTCTCTCTCTCTCTATGCTCTCTTGTGGCTTGGCTTGGATTGATTGAATGAATAAAATCCAGCTCCCTAATGCCTTATTTATAGTGTTCCATGTAGCTATTCTAGGATGGAACAACTATATCTAAATCTATCTAATAACATAAGATAAAACATTATGATAAAAGGAAATAAATCTCTAAATGAACTATATCTAAAGTAGATAAGTATCTCTTCCATCTTGATAGATCTTGATAGAATTTGATCTTGTGATATCTCCATTGGACTTTGGATAGAACTTTGATTAGAACTCGGACTAGCTCGAAATCGGCCACTGTGGGTCAACTCGATATCGACTAGGTTAAGTCGATATCGACCTGCAACTTCTCGTCTTCAGCTTCTCGACTCGATCTCGGCTTCCAGGATGCAAATCGACAAGATTCAACTCGATATCGACTAGGTTAAGTCGATATCGACCTACACTTTTCCTTTGCTCCAGCTCTGGTCGATTGTGGGATCTTGACTCGATTTTGGGAAACTCGATATCGACTTGGCTAGGTCGATATCGACCTCTGCATCAGTTTCCACCATGCTTCTCTGTTCTTGAAACGCACTTTCCCGAGTCTTCGTTCGTCGGATTAACGCATATGAGCATGCGTTGGAAAGCTCTTTCCCAGGGCTACAACTCTCATGAACACTTCAAAACTTGATTTGGAATGATGAATGGCGAAAAGTGGGCTTTCCTCCAGCGGCACCATCCTTAGCTTCTTCATGACTTTCCTTTAAGCTCCAAAGTGCGTCTGATTTCTGCGAAATATAACAAAAACTTGTGTAGACCTCCATATATTGAAAATAAACATAAACTACACAAATTATGTATTATTCTAACCCAAATGCATGAAATGCATGCAGAAATCGATATAAAAGTTAATATAAAACATGGCGAATTAGGCTCACAACATGGCATGCCTAGGAAGAGTGAAAGAGAAGTGATGAGAAACAATCGAAAAAATCATGTATTTATGAGGAGAGAGGGAATGTGAAGGGGAAAATCTAGGACGATTCCCCCCTCCCCATCTCCCTTCGATTAGGTGGAGATTTCCCACCCGCGCACCCTCTTTCATCCCCTTTTTCGCATCTCCTCCACCCCGGACACCCCCTTACCAAACATGGAGGCATGGAATTTTAAAACTCATCCCCACCCCATGGCCCCCCTACACCCCCTTGCCAAACACGCCCTAAGTTGATGACACCGCCGAAGAACGAAACCAAGTACCACCGAAACGGTACTACAAATAACCTATCTCTTATTGATAGTGCGAAACTTAAGTAAGCTCTTTTCCGGATACAAAGTCGTCTTGAAAGCACCACATTGACCCAGTCAGTTCTGACTCCGGACTCCACGACCCCAGCCAAGTAGAAGAACTCCTAGGGACGCCGATTGTAGAACCACAAACCACTCGTTCAAAAACGTCAATAACGTTATTTTCCATACCCTTTTGGGATTTTGGTCAAACTCTTTTGGAATTTTGTTCAAAACCTTATAACTGCCATAATTTTACTCTATTAATATATTTATTTATTTATATATAAATTCACAAAATAAAACCAACATGAATATATATATATATATATATATATATATATATATATATATATATATATATATATATATATATATATCCTTAACGTGTAAAATTTGCTTAACGTGTAAAATTTTGTAAAAGGATGCGCGGGTTAGGGGAAAAGAAAGAAAACCGGACTGAACCGGAAAAAAGGGGGAAAGTGAGAAACGAACCGGACTCTTCCTTCGCTTCCATCAGGCGCGCTTCCTTTCTCCTCTATTCATCTCTGGTTGGCGTCGGAGGAGAGGAAGACGGTGACGAATGCAGAATTGAGGCGAACAATCGATCAATTCACCAAGGTGAGGCCTCTTTTCATCCTTCCAATCGTTCTTCTATGTGTTGAATTTCTCGTGAGCTCTCCCAAGGTATATGCGGAATCGCCGAGCTCAGCTTTCAACAATTAGGGTTTCGATTTGCTGTTTCTGAAATTGGTTGATGTTGTCGGCGGCAGAGGCGGCTGCGGCCGAGCCGAAGGTCGAAATGGAGGCTACTTCTCATCCTCGACTTGTGGTGGAGGCTCCGTGAGGAGAGACTATCTCATTGGGAGCGAAAACAGCTTTGGATTTCGACCATGAAAATGGTGATTCAAGCGACGGGTTTGATATGAGCCTAAATTCGGAGAACCAGAACCCGAAACCAGCTGACGGCGATAAGAAGGGGAATAGAAACAGAGTGAAGAGCAGTGGCTGTGATGGAGAAAAGAAGGAAAGGAGTAAGAAGAAGAAGAAGGAAGATAAGAGTGGAGCTGATGGGAAGTCGAAAGTTTCTAAAAGGAAGGAGAAGCAAGTAAGTGTCTGCAGATAACTGTGCTAGTATATTTCTTGAACTCTGGCTTTCTAATGTGTGGTTTAATCTGTCATGTTGTGAATTGTGCAGGAAAGGAATGCTTAAGTTGAATTTCTTGTGGATTATCAGCGCCAGCTTAGAGGTATGAATGATTTAATTGCTGGAAGACAATTTCTGCAATAGTCATGATTGTTTAACTATCTTCCTCGCTCCATGGCTTATGGTGATCTAGGAAGATGCTTGTTTGATCCAAGAAACTTGTCGGGTTTTATAGGGCGATTAATGAAGAGGAGATTGAAGACAGTTGAACTGCATAGATGCAGGTTAGTGTGTGATATTATACTGTCCTGCATATTTGATGATCAGTCAACAGAGACAACTTGGTTAGATTAAGGTTTTGTGAAACATGATAGTTTTGCTTGTGATGAAGGCAAGATGTGTGTGAATACCGAATATTTTGACTATAGACATGATTAATGTCCTTTCATTAGGGGCACGCAATGTGTGTGGTTTGCATCGTGTTTTTCTTCATTGATATAATCTGCAATTGATTGTTCTAATACATGCTGATTTTGGTATTTTGAACTCCAACAAACTGCTTATTGAGTCAATTTGGAGCAGCTTAGGGTTTTAGACTTTTTGTTGGAACTGGATTGCCTAGAGTAGATTCAAGCACTTGAATAATGGTTTCCTAGATACTAACAAGGAAGGAATTAAAAAGAAATGTTGTGAGCACTATTGATTTGAGTACCTTTGCAGTTTGAAATTATAAGCTTGTTAATATGCCTTTTCCTTTCTTGAATATACCAATTGGAGATTTTTATATGGAAAACCAATCTAGTTCATATCAATGTCTTATGTGACGTCGCGGATGATCCAGAAAGTGCAGTGGCTGTACTAGGAAACAAAATCAGTGCTACCGAGGGCTCCCTTGCTGCAGGCGCAGTTGGAACCATAATGCAAGTTAGTGGTCACTCTGGCTTGATGGAGTTCGCTAGGTTCTTCCCCACCTAATCTAGCTCTTGATGGAGTTCGCTGGTCAACTTTTGAGGGTCAGGTTTGTTCTCTATTCTCCTTTTCCCTATGTTTTATGAGATGTCTGGTATTGTAAACAATGATTAATGGATTATAACTGATAGTTATTTGGTGGTTGTTTTAGATCTGGATAAAAAAGAAAATGGGGAAAATTAGTTCTTGAAATAGAACAAGTCTGAAGTTTCAAAAACGAAAGAAATTCCTTAAAATTACTTAAAATGTGAACTGAAAGATCATTGATTTTGATTCCTTGAGCTTGTACATTTATAATGACTCTTCTTGGATATAGAGTATTAAATTTATTTGAGCTTGTACATATTTGGTGGTCAGACCTAGTTTTGCTTCAGAATCTTCTCCGTATTTTCATTTCCCATGTTTGATTTTGTCTAGTGTAGCTCTGAGGTTCAATTTCTGCTTTGTGAGCGAAAGAATAGTTGATATCCTACAAGAGATTGACAGATACCTTAAGGAGGAGTTTCAGTTGTTTTCGGTTCTACACAGGGAAAGGGTATAGTTGTTTCCTTGACTTTGCAGCAAAACCGATAGGCGATACCCATTGCTGTTGAGGTCACAGATGAATAGGTGATTAGAGCAACATCAATACATGAGAGAATTCATAGGGAAAGGAAAGGAGAAAAGAGAATAGATTATTATAGTTATTCTTGTCTGTTTTTCTCTCTTATTTTCAGAGAAAAGCATTTTGTTCGACGAAAACTAAAAACATTCCTTAGCTTTAGTTCTATAAAAAAACAAAGATCTGGCATGTATACCAGCATGTTGGATGCTGTTTGATATGATTAGTCCATTTATGGCGTTTCCCCCCTAAATGTGTAGATAACACAATTTATGTGAAATCACAGGAAAAAAAACATACGATTGATTTCTGGAAATGCATATGGATTTAGACTGAATGAAATCCCAAGGAAAGCATTGTTCATTGTGATCTCATGAGTTCAATTTCAAACTGAAATTAAGAGTGCAGTTAGACGAATCGATGAGCGAATAGGTAGCTGTTAGAGTGTTAGTACAACCTTCATCTAGCTGAACTGCTCAGACACTTTTAGATGCTTCAAACTGTTATACTGATTTGGATCAATCTAGAGAATCACCCTGATCTATAACTGCACATTTGGAGCTGCTAATCACCCTAATCTAGGTTTGGCAGGCAGATTATGATTCAAGACAAATAAAAGCTACCATTAGAATCTCAAAAGGAAGGATACAAGTCTGATAACAACATATAAGTATTACACAAGGTGGATACAGTCATTTAATTGGATCATTGAGCAACAAAAGCTCCATCCTAACTTCAATGATAATCAATAAGTACACACAGTAAACAAGGTCATAGAACTACTCCCTTACTTGTCACAACAGGCCCTCACCTTATGTTACAATCTTAGCCAGGACAGTAGCTTAGATGGCTTTGGAAGATAAATCCATGGGTGGAATTGACCCGCCAGCAGCTACAATCTGTTGCTCCATCTGCAACATATCTCCATCCTATGAGTTCTCTCGTGTTTTTATGTTGCATTTGACATTATATATGAATAGCCTATTAGCTCAATTGGTAGAGCGATGTGCGTATGCACAAAGTTGTGGGTTCGAATCCCACATAGGTTATATTATAAACAAGAACACACCAATCCCAAATTGTTAATAATGCACATTATAATCTTAGTTGTGCACTTTTTAACCTTAATTATGCACTTTTTAACCTTAAGTATGCACTTTAATTTGAAATTGTTATACGTAAAAAAATCGATTTCAAACTCACATCTATCAACCTAAATTATGAGAGAGGTGATCCCAAACTCTCAAAAGTTAAAAAAAAAACCAAAATTAAAACATCGCTTTCAAAAGCACATCTTTTGTCTTATTCATGCACATTATGATCTTACTTTTGCACAATTGTATTCTAAATCTGCACAATTGTATCTTACTTTTGCACACTTGTATTCTAAATGTGCACAATTTTATTCTAAATCTGCGCAATTGTATCTTACTTTTGCACAAATGTAGTTTAAATTTGCACATTTGTATCCTACTTTTGCACACTTGTATTCTAAATGTGCACATTACAATTTTATTTTTGCACTTTATGTTCTTATATTTGCACTTTACAGTTGCACAAATGCACTTCACAGTTGCACAAATGCACTTCACAGTTGCACTTTATGTTCTTATATTTGCACATTACGATTTTATTTTTGCACTTTATACTCTTATTCATAAAGAGAAACATCGTATTTCTAAGCGATAAACATATATAGCTGCACAAATGCACTTCACAGTTGCACAAAATGCACTTCACAGTTACACTTTATGTTCTTATTCATGAAGAGAAACATCGTACTTCTAAGCGATAAACATATATAGCCTATGCGGGGTTTGAACCTGCATCTTTGTGCGTAGGCACAATGCTCTACCATTTTGAGCTAATAGGCTTTAGTGCAAAAACTTGAAAAGGCTGAAGTAAGAACTTTTGGTCCATTGTATAGAAATTCTTTATGGGTATAAGGTGATAATAAGAAGAAGATGAACATCTAAACAATGTTGAGGTAAAGCTTGTACGAAAAAAACATACTAATGATCCATAATCAACTAAATAATAAACAAATCAAGAACATGCAAAATAAATTTGTATTTCCTAAGGGAAAAAAAATAGAGCATAGCCTTAGGTTCCTATTACCTAACTCAACGTAATACCACGTTCATGTTTCAACACTCAATATTGAGTTGTGTAGATTAGAGATCATAAGAAGTCAATGCGTGATTATGTGACTCCATTGATGCATATGCATATGCATCTGAGTTTACATCACTATTAAATGCAAACATATATAAAGCGAACTGCAAACATAAACAAAGTAGCTCTAGAAAAAGTCAGTTCTCAAAACATATTACCTGGGTGCCAACTAAAAGCAACACATCAGACTTTTCTATACCACTGATGCTACTATTCATAAGATACCCAGAACGGAGATCAACTGTTTACCATTTCCTTCACACCATGCATTGTCCGATCCCATTCTGTTAAGTAGATCTTTCAGTGCTATCATGGACTCTGCATCAGACAACTTACCAGCAATTCCAACAATTTCCTAGGGCTTGACCTGGTGCATAACCTCAGCCACAACTGCAAGAGCATCACACCAGCTAATTGGTTTGAAGCGTCCATCAACACCACGTATCATCAGATCGTTTAACCTCTGCCTCTTCAGACCATCATAGCAGAATCCAGTTTTATCTGAAATCCACTCTTCATTTATATCCTACAATAATTAGGTGTATAAGGAATCTGAGATTGATCATTTGTAGAATACATAAAACAAAGATTTCAGACTTGAAAAGTAAAATCATTAAGAAAAATAAAATAATAATATAGGACACATTATTTTCAACTTCTTGGAGGAAATGATGAAAAATAAGGAATGCCAATCACATAACTATTTTCCTCTAAACATATCACAATACCACCATCTGAGATCTAGATCCTACAAGTGGTTTTAGCAATGTGGCTGGTAGCCATGAGGAAACCAGAATCCCGAGTTTTTCCTCTCATTGAGAGGCTACAAGACATGAGTCTGATTTCAAATGCCATTAAGTTATACCAAACGGAGGAAGATCATCTTCTACACGTATAGCACAAAACTTATAGATTCAATTGGTAGCAACTATAGATAGCGTTACAGAATATAGACAAAACTACAAAGGATTCATAAAGACAGATTGAAAAGAAAAAAGAACACAAGAGGAGAACTTGATGAACAAGAAAATACCTCATTCAAACGCGGTACAATTAGCATAACTTCTGGACCACTGCTATCAATCCGAATATTCGATCCAATTGCATCCGTAACATTAATACTTTCAATTCCCTTCAATTCACAATTTCCATATATTGTTCAGTTCAGTTCCTAACAGATTTGCATGTACAAAATCCAATCATACAAATGACAAAATCTGACATAGAAGACGGAACTAGGATTTGAAATTATGCGGCAACCTACATACCTCCACCCATGTTGCCAGTTTAGGCCTTCCAGCAGTCAAATCATACTTCCACACATCAGCAAGAGCCAACTGATGAGCATAATGGAATCTACTTCATTTGCTTCACAGGAACTGATTAGAGGCAGATAATCAACCCTAATAAGATACGTACACTCATTTAACTTCTGAACATCCAAATCTCTAAATAAAGTGTGCAAGATAGAATAATAGGTTTAACTAATCCTAAACATGACAGCTCAAATTCGTCCCTCTTTTAGCAATTAAACATCAGAGACAATCAGACAAAGACAAGATAATACACAAGGGCAATCAAGAGGAGGTTTAGATTCGTCCGTCTTGAATTTCTCAGAAATATGAATTAAAACCAGTAGGTGCTTCTCTCCCTAAATTGCAACCTAATCAAACAAATTGCAGCTTAATTGATGTGATGCTTCAAAACCACATTGAATAAATTGCAACCTAATCGAACAAATTGCATCTTAATCGAACAAATTGCAACTCAAAACCAAAATCCTACTTTTGACAGGACAATAGGGCAAAACCTAGGTGGAGCGGTAGGAATTGAAGAAGGGCGAGCGGAGGAGCATATCTGAAGGAAATCTGAAGGGAGAGGAGAGGAGAAGAAATCGAGCACAAACCTGGACGAATTTCTCCGACCACGGCTTCAAAGACGAAGGCCTGCCATCTCCTTCGCCATTGCCGTTCTCCATTCAGGAAACCTCAAAGATCGAAGTAGAGAGATGACGACGACGCGTGACAGAGGGTGACGAGCGAGGGTGAGTTAGGGCGAGAGAGGAAGCGCGATATCGGATCTGAGGATCATGAGTGATGACGGAGGAAGGAGAAGCAATAGGAAGAACTGAATAACGCGCTAAGTAAAAATCACCCCAAACGACCAAAAGCCCCCAAAACGCAGCGTCTCAAAATTTTACAGGTTAAGCCAAATTTTACACATTAAGGATATTTTACATTTGAAGCAAACCCATATATATATATATATATATATAGAGTATGGATCTTTTGTTCACAACCCTTACGGTGTACCTTGTACACAAATCAGGATCGTTGATAAAAAGAAAATAAAAGGTCAAGATTACACCACGTCATAGGGTGGTTTTAAAAAGAAAAACAAAAAAAAAGCCCCAACCTCACCCGATGCTTGGGTAAAGCGCGTGTAAAACCATTCAATAAAACCCTACCACTTTTTGGCCTGTGCAACACAGAGGGGAGAGGCGGCGAGCGTTTCAATCGGAGAGGCGAGGGCGAATCTAGTTGTTGGGCGGAGCGACGTTCGGCGAGGATCGACGACGACGAAGCCTTTTGATCAGGTATGCTCGGATCCCGTGCTTTTTCAGGGTGGTGCTAGGCGGTGCAAGGCGAAGGGCTCAATCCTCATGAATTAGGGGATCACTCTTCAGGGCGGTGCTAGGCGGTGCAAGGCGAGAGATTGCCATCGCACCAGGCACTACTATGCTTTCTCCAAATGGAAGGTAAAATAGAAACCCTCAATTGAATCTCTCCATGAACAAATCGCGCCTCCTTTGATTTTGAATTTCTCAAATCCGAATTTGAGCAGATCCTGATCGGGACATCGGATTGGGAGGACCATTGGCTCATTAAATCCGAATTTGAGCAGATCCTCTGCAGTTCGTCTTCTTCTTCCATCGACTGGCCACAGAGGGAAAGGCGAGGCCGTCGGCGAAGAGTGGTTGTTCCCGGTGAATCGAGGGCAAGGCAAGGCGGATTCGGACTCGCCACCAGATCTCCGGAGTCCCTCACGATTAGATTTGGCACTGGGGGAGGCGGCGAAGGGTCAATGTTGCTCCGAGGGCTCTAATGGTGGCTGTGGGTTCGATGGTATCGACAGTGCTCCCTTCTTTCAAGTTCGAGTGGTGACGCTTCCGCTTGAACTCAGTAAATGGGGAAATAGAAATTTGAAGAATTATTCGGTGGGATAAACTACAATATAGAATTATTCGGTGGGATATGGAATATTATTCGGTGATATTGAATAATTATTCATAGACATCAAAAGTATTTTTTTTTAAATTGTGATTTCTAAAATATGAAACATTATTCGGTGAATTGTGAAACATTATTCGGTGAAATATGAAATATTATTAAAAAAAATATATTATTCGGTAGCTCTGGGCAAATTATTCACTAGAATCAATGAATTTTCATCTGAACGGGAGAGAAAAAAAACATTATTCGGTAGAACGTGAAATATTTTTCGGTTAAATTGATTAATAACATTGTTCAGTAGAATGTGAAATATTATTCTGTTAAATTGATGAATTTTACAAATAAAAATAACATTATTCGGTGAAATTATCAAATATTTAAAATAAACTAAATCAGGTGGTTCCACAAATGCACAAATATTAGATATATTTTTTTTAAAAAAAGAGCCGGCCACAAAAAAAAAAAAAAAAACAACGGACCAAAACATATATAAAAAAAAAGAGGAGGTGGGTTCACGCACTTTCAAGAGTGGGTTGAATTCCTTTTCTACGTGGACCCCACAAAAAATTAAACAAAATTAAAAAAAAATCCTTTTTATCTTGGCCTTCCATCCTCTATCGATCGACGATCCAGATTTGTGTACAAGGTACACCATAAGGCTTGTGAACACCAGAACCACACCCTCTATATATATATATATATATATATATATATATATATAACAATACGAAGTACATAAAAGCATTGTTTTTTTAATCGAAATTTGGCATGCAAGGAGAGAGTTAATCCTTGCATGTCAGGGATAGACTAGAGCCAGCACGAGCAAGATAGCACTCCAAAGAGGGGAACACCAGATGGGCCACGCCAACGGATGATTTTATATCACTGCCAGACACTAGCAGCGACTGACGGCAATCGTCTTTAACAAATTCGGCAACATCGACCCGTCAGACACTTTTGGGATTTTTTGATTGAAGGTTTGTTCATCCATTTTTCTGCCATGGAAAATATAATGATATCGTCCGCAAAGGAGAGGAAAGGGATTCGTGGGCCACCCCGACCAAAAGAGAAGCCGATTTGACTTCGTTCGGAAGCTGATTCCGCAGTGAGGCTTCGTGCTAGGATCTCAGCACCAAGGATGAACAAAAAGGGAGAGAGGGGGTCACCTTGACGAATGCCCCGAGAGGGGGAGAACAGTTCCGTTGGGCCGTTGTTAACAAGTACCGAGAAGGACACACTCGAAACACATTCCATGATCCAAGAAATAAAGATTGGGTGGAAACCAAATTTGTGGAGGATTTTTTTTGTGAAATTCCAGTCAACTCTATCATATCCTTTTTCCATGTCAAGTTTTATTGCAAGCCAACTCACACGACCCTTACGAGATCGGAAAGAATGGAAGATTTCATGGGCAATTAGCATGTTATCTTGTATGGCCCTATTGGAAACAAAGGCACCTTGGAGCGGGTGGATTAGTTTCCCAATTATCACTTTAATCCTATCAATAAGGATTTTAGAGATGATTTTATAATTGTGAAGCATAAGCTAATTGGAGGATAATGGTTTGTAGCCATCGGATTATCAGTTTTTGGTAGAAGAGAAATGAATGTATGGTTGATTTGCCTAAGAATTTTCCCAGAGAGGAAAAAACTCCTAACAACCCTAATGATGGAACTGCCAACGATATCCCAATATTTCTTGTAAAATTCATCGGTAAACCCATCCGGACCTGGGGATTTATTCTTTCCAATGTTAAATACTGCAACTTTTATTTCATTGTTGGATGGGTGCCAGATAAGAAAATTGTTTTCAGCCGTCGAAATAGACGGTTGGATAAGGTCAAGCACTTCATCTAAAAGCCTTTCATCAGTTGTTTCCTTTTTGAAGCGATTCTCAAAATTGTTCTTAATTTTGTTTCTGATGTTTTCTTCACCGATGAAAAGTGTGCCATATCCTGAAATGATGTTACGGAGTTTTCTTCACCGATGATAAGTGTGCCATATCCTGAAATGATGTTACGGATTTTCTTTCGGTGTCTCCGACCCGAGGCCACACGATGGAAATAAGAAGTATTTGAGTCTGACAATTTGAGGTGCTTTGTTTTAACCCTTTGATTCCAGAAAGTCTTTTGGAAGAGAAGGAGGCTTTCCTTGTTTCTTATAAGGCGTTGTTCTTTGCTTTTATATGTTTCCGAACCCCCCAAGGAGGTAGAAGATTGAATGTTGAGTAGTTTGGAGTCTACCTCCTTAAGCTACTGAAAAATGTTGCCAAAAGTGGACTTGTTCCAAATTTTTGCTTTTTGTTTCAAAATTTTTTGTTTGTGCATTAATTGGAATAAAGCAGAACCAGGGCAGGTAGCACGCCAAAATTATTTCACAATGTTACGAAACTCTTTTCGATGTAACCAGGCATTCTCAAATTTGAATGGAGGGGCCTTGCAAGCGGTACCGCCCTCAAAAGTAATTGAGATAGGACAATGATCCGACGTCGTTCTTAGTAGTAAGGTTCGAAAATTCCTATAAGATCTAGTGATGGACCAAAACTCTGTCTAGTTTTTCTAAGATGTTGTAATTACAATCGACTCCTTTTCTCCACGTAAATAGATTCCTAAAAGAAGGGAGGTCCGTGAAGGAACAGTTGTTTTTGAATTGAGCCAAACGTGTAAATCAGGAAGGATGGGCGGTTGCACCCCCAATCGTGTCTTCACTGCATGCAATTTCATTTAGATCCCCCATAAAAATGCATGGAGTGGACGACGTTTGCACTATTGTAGTTAAAGTTATCCAAAACGCGTCTTTATCTCGCGGGTCAGGGGGAGCATAAGCAAAAATGATAAGCATGACTTTTTGGTCATTTAAGTTTTCATATTTCAGCCCTATGATACGAGGTAGGTGGATTTCTACGGTTAAGAGTTCGTTGCATAGTTGGTGTGTTTTCCACAATACTCCAATTCCCCCAAAACCCCCCTCACTAGGAAACCAGATAGCCTTGTTAAACCCAATATTCTTCCATAACTTGCTATCTCGAATGGATTATGCTTTAGTTTCAGCTAATGACAAAACTTGAACATGTTCGTTTTTGCATAAGGCATCAACCTCTATCCAAAATGTCTTCTTCCCTATACCTCTACAGTTCCAGTAACAGACTTTCATTTAACGCAGTCTATATAGAAGGAATGGGGCGGAAATTTACGGACCCCCTCCACTTTGTATCGATATAAATCTTGCATATTGAATTGATTGCCCAACCACGTTGTTGGGTTGATAGCGGGCCAATGATGAGGCCATATCCACACAAACACCCAATAATTCAAATACAACCACCCCATCGAGGAGGACACACACTGAAATAGATTCACCAAAGGGACGAAAAAAATCCTAGATGATAACGGCCCCCCTCCACTTTGTATCGATATAAATCTTGCATATTGGATTGATTGCCCAACCACGTTGTTGGGTTGATAGCGGGCCAATAATGAGGCCATGTCCAAACAAACACCCAATAATTCAAACACAACCACCCCATCGAGGAGGACACACACTGAAATAGATTCACCAAAGGGCCGACAAAGAATCCTAGATGATAATATTTCTCACCCCAACACGACTGACAAGTCCTACCATTGCTCACAAAAGAAAAGATAGGGTAGTAATCAAACCAATTTGTTTGTGATTGCCACCAGTTATGCTCACCCAACAGCTCAGAAATTGCCATATAGGCTTTATAGAAACCAACCTTACAATTGCTGGAAATAAAGGTAGGTAAATCGACTACAGGAGTTACATATGGCCAAAGATGCCAAAATCGATAGTTTACCCTGTTAGAAGGCAATCTACAATCATTCAATATTTTTTCGACCATGATCATGAGAGAACCATAATCTAAATCCGCAAAGAAGGACACAAATGAAAAGATTTCTAGATCAAAGTGAACCGCCAATGAGTTAAACGATAATAGAAATAATAGCAAACTAATTTTTCTAAAGTTCATCTTGAGTACACCCTTCAGCTGGGGAGCAACCAATGCAATACCACCTATCTCACTCTTGCAATTTCTCGAGATGGAGGTCAAAGAGACGCCTTCACAAGGTTGCCCAGACTCGAAGTACATCGAAGGAGAAGCAACCAAGGGAGGAGGCATCAGATCAGCGAGCTCGCTTTTGAAAAGGTCGTTAGGGCAATCTTGAGTAGATACATCCCGAGGCTTAGCCAGGCTTGTAAGTTGTAGCTCATCCTCATTTCCATTTTTCTCGTCTACCTCGTCGATTTTGCACAAAGTGATATCAAGGGGCCATGGCCTCTTCATAACCAAGTTCACATCATAAGGGGTAGTAATCTTTTTATCAGCACTAATTTTCCAGTAGCACACGAATTTCACCAGCACTGCCTTATCCACCAGAAACTTCCTCAATTTCATCACAAACCAAACAGAGCTGCAATTTAACTTACTTGTGGCAGAGATAAACTCCAAATCAAATTTTAAACTTTGAGCAACGAGATAAGGTAAGAATTTACCTAGCAGCCATGGTGGATTTGGGCTCAAATTTTCATTACCAGATTTTGTGACAAATACTTCTTCATCAGAGCTGGAGAAAGGGGCATTGACAGCCCCACAACCCACAACTTTTTCAAGGCTCGAAAATCAGAGGGTAAGAGGTGCAAAGGAATCAAACTCTAGCACTGTATTTTCTACCCACCGATAGGTGGTGATTGTTTGTGCTAAAATCAGCATGTTATCCACATCAAACAAAAGAATAGAGGATTTTATAGGCTTGATGAAAGAACAGAAGAAACCTATAGAAGATATGAGGTGGAAAGCAAATTGGTAGCACATAGAGAACCTCCAGTCTATGAGGCAGCTACCAGCACCGACAACGAAGAGACACCGCACAAACACCCGCAAGACGAGAATCCTCCCCCACCGGCAAGCCAATTTCTTTCGTTTTTTGAAAAATTTCCCCACGTTCACAACCCGACTACCAAAGTTAGCCCAAGGACCAGCCTTAGAACGCTTTAGAGGACTGACAAACACACCCCAAGACCCCGGAGAACACTTACCAAAGATATCGAAAGGGGCTGGAGTCCAGGAAAAAGGGCTGAGGAAGACGAGTCCGGCACCCCGACATGGCCCAGACAGGCGAATACGCCTCGCTCGGAAACGAATCCCACCGGAAAATGACGCAGGGACCCTGAACTACCAAGAAGGACCAAAAAACGATATAGATCGGTGAGAATCATGCCGATTTAGCCAGGGAGAGTTGAGATTTTTGGGAAGATGATCTTAATTTTGTGAGTTCTTTTTATTATTAAGAAATGATTCAAATAGATGACGCTATTCGATAACGTCCTTTCTTAATTTTGTGAGTTCCTATGGTTTATTTGGTTTTATGTATTTGGTTTTATTGTGGTATTTCCAAATTTGTTGTTTCATATATTTATTCTTAACTATGTTCATCTATATTGAAAGGTTGTGCTACTATCTTCCACAAAAGTTTTATTCGAATGCTTTATTTATATCCTTTATTGTATTGAGTACAAGCCCATCAAATCTTTTGAGTTTGTATGTTTTGTCTCATTCAAGTTTATGTTTTATGTCTTGGGTAATCTGCAGAAAACCACCCCTTAAATGGGGCCTTTTGCACAAAACCACCCCTTCAAATCGAAATTGCAGAAAACCACCCTTTAAATAGCATCTGTTACCAAATCGCCACCCCACCTAACTATTTTGTCAAATTTCTGTTAGAACTTAATGGGTGAGTTTACTCAGTGAGTCCACCTGCTCAATTCGACCGAGTCAACTCATTATCTTATTCCTTCTAATTGGGTGGTAGGGGCTTCAATGGGGGTTGATCAATTTCCGTTGTTTCACCTTCAAAACACCCCCATTAAGTTCTACTCAATCTCCTCGTCTAAAAAACGTGCTCAATTTGAAATTTAATCGAATTATTCAAGCTCAATTCCGTTCAAGTTTGTTTTTGCCCCAAATTGAAATCGACAAGGTTTTGGATGATTTTGAAGCTGTTTCTTATAATTGAGTATACAAAATCAATCAAATGATAAAGTGAGAGATTGTTGTATTCAATTGTGGTTTTTATGGCCTTCGTCTACTCAATCTACAAAAGGGGGTTTTGTCTCTTTCAAGACCCTATGCCACCATTGTTGGCCAACTCCTAATCTACTCCATCATGTTCCTAATACCTCAAGCGTCAATTTAATGCAAAAATCCCTCTCAAAACTATTCAAAATAATCGGATACCATTTTCGACATAAGTTAGCCGAAGTTGCATCCCGCCACCTTGCCGTCCTTTCGCCACCTCCTTGCACCTCCGGGAGATTCGCCACACCACCAGAAATCCGTAGCCTCCGACCTCGTGTCTTTTCGTGCCTCCAAACTCCACCGGGAACCTACCGAAGCCTCGCTGGAATCCGTTGTTGCGCGGTGACATGGGACATCCAGGCGGATGGCGTCGATTTGGGGATGAAGATGAATTAATTGCATTCTTCCTCCCAACTTTTTATTTTTATAAAATATGCCCTTATTTCTATGGTTAAAAAATAAGGGTAAAATAGTCATTCCACATATTTAACAGAACTTTGACGGAACAGTGGTGTGGGGTGGTGATTTGATAACGAATACAATTTAAAGGGTGGTTTTCTGCAATTTTGATTTTAAGGGGTGATTTTGTGCAAAAGGCCTCATTTGAAGGGTGGTTTTCTGCAAATTACCCTTATGTCTTTTTTTTTTTGATCAACCGGTGGGCTACTGCCCTTAGCTGTTATTCATATTAGCAGAGGGTGAAGAAACTCCCTCAAGCTCAAGCAAATTACAAATGAAAGAAGGCGGTACAGTGAATTCAGCAAAATTAATAGAGTTTTCAAAGGAATTCTGAGCAAGGGCGTCTCCAATTCGGTTTGCTTGTCGCTTGACATGGACCACGGATACCTCCAGGTTAGCATCTTCCATCCACTTGCAGCACTGCACAATCAGGTGTTGTGCCATAGAGTTATGCTTACCTCTCCGATTGAGCATCTCACACACCATTACCGAGTCCGTCTCAAAAACCAAGCGTGGGTAGCCAATTCGTTTAGCCATCCTCAACCCGTGGTAAGCAGCCCACACTTCCGCCATGAGTGGTGTGCATATCCCACAGCTGAAGCTAAATGCGAACAGGAACTCACCCGCGGCATCTCTAAACACGCCACCACCTCCAGCCTTCCCCGGGTTCCCTTTAGCTGCACCATCAACGTTAAGCTTCACCCAACTCGCCAGTGGGGGGCACCAAGTTGTCCGGCTGTCAGACCCCCTGGGTGTTGAACTGAGAGCAGGAAGCGGGCTGGTGGAGTTCGAAATATAGTCCCAAGCATCTTGTGACACTCTAGCTGTCAAGTTCTGAACCTCATCCTTGCCTTCAAAAATCAGTTTGTTACGGCACCTCCAAATACACCAAAGCAAGGACGCAAAGAACGTTGCCTTCCTGTCTTCCTTCTTGGTATTTTCAAAAATCCATTCCTTGATGTCCATAGACAAAAAGAAGTTAGAGTTACCTGCCCCCAGAAGCTTTGTCCATTGCATCTTAACACTCGGGCAGTCCCTCAAGGTATGAAGGCTAGTCTCGGTGCTTGAGCAACGCGGACACGCTCCCGAATTTGACAAGTGGCGGCGAACTCGGTTGGCATTGGACAAGATGCAGTCGTGTGCGGCCAGGTAAAGAAAGGAGCAGGCACGCTGTTGCACCGGAGCACGCCATATGTGGCGCCACCCCTCTGCAGATTCGGACACCCCTTGCCCCCTTCGGATAGCCTGAATCGCCGAACTTGTCGAGAACTCCCCCGTTGATGTTAAGCCCCAAACTAACTTGTCCACATCCTCCTCCGCGGAGCTTAAGAAAACTGATTGGAGGTGGAGCAATACATCAGGGGATAGGAGTGAGGACAGAGTAGCCCAATTCCATTGCCCTTAGATCCTCATTTCCGCGACGGTCGCCCCAACCAAGTCATCCGGCACCGGTTGCAAGGCGATGTCCACCAAAGGTGATTCAAACAGCCACGGGTGGAGCCAAAATAGGGTGGACTGGCCATTCCCTACAGCAACTCTCAGATTGGGGGTGAGGATCTCAGCCCATGCACAATGCTTCTCCAGGTGACTCATGAATTAGCTTGACGTTCGAACATATCCACATCAGCCCTGCCATGACAGTATTTGCCCCGAACCACTCGGCTCCAGAGAGACTCCGGTCTTTTCAACAGGCGCCAACTTAATTTGGCTAAGGTGGCCTGATTTGTGACACGCATCGAGCGCATCCC
The DNA here is from genome assembly GCA_963922045.1 of Persicaria maculosa. Classification (NCBI taxonomy): domain Eukaryota; kingdom Viridiplantae; phylum Streptophyta; class Magnoliopsida; order Caryophyllales; family Polygonaceae; genus Persicaria; species Persicaria maculosa. The sequence goes on from OY998254.1 coordinate 23,335,784, forward strand.
CAAACCCCCTTCTTGCTTTGGAGCCGTGACTGTATTCCAATTTAGGAGATGGATCTTTCTAGCTTCATCCGTAGATCCCCATATAAAGCCACGCACCTGCCGGTCAATCGCATCACAAATGTTTCGCGGGACCAAAGTGGACTGCATAGTATAGAGAGGGAGGCTTGTCAAAACTGAGTTTGCTAGAGTAACTCTCCCTGCGAAAGACAAGGTTTTCGATCGCCACCCCTGAAGCCTGCTCGTCACCTTCTCAAGTAAGAAATTGTATCGATCTGATGTCATACGTCCAGTAGCTGTCGGGACTCCCAAATAATTCCCAAAGTCACGGGATATTGGAATACCGAGGGTGTTGCCGACTTGATCTCTCACATCTGCTGGCACATTCCTTGAGAAAAGGACCGAGCTTTTCGAGAAATTAACTTTCTCCCCCGATTGTGAGCAAAATATATCCAGGCATGATTTAATAACTTCACCTTGTGCCACCGATGCTTCCGCCATCAAAACCAGGTCATCGGCAAAAAAGATATGCGAGAGCACGACACCACCAATATTGATCGGCTTCCATCGTCCCTCGTGAACAACACTCGCTATTGTGTGCGATAGTCTTTCCATACAAAGTACGAAAAGGTAGGGCGACAATGGATCCCCTTGACGGATTCCACGGGAGGCAGTGACATCCCCTGCAGGATCCCCATTCCATAGGACCTTCATCCTCCCCATCGTTTGCCTCTTCATGATGACCGAGACCAAACGCGGCGGAAGACAAGCCATCTCCAGCGTCTCCTTCAAGAAATCCCAACTTATACGATCATAGGCCTTCTCCAAGTCTACCTTGACCATCATCCACCGCCGCCTACGACGTTCCGACATCGAGTGCAGGACCTCCTGGACGATTACCACATTGTCAATAATCTGTCTTCCCGGAACAAAACTAGCTTGAGACGGAGAGATGAGATCCTCAAGAACTGGTTTTAGCCGATTAACAATGCATTTAGTCGCCATTTTAAAAATGGCGTTCAACAAAGCTATCGGTCGGAAGTGTGCAGGTCTGGTGGGAACTTGAATTTTCGGAATCAGAACAAGTAGCGCATCGGCTATTTTCTCGGGGAAGCACAAGTCGTTCAACATACCGAGCACAGTTGTCGTGACCTGAGCACCCACTGTAGACCAACTCTTTTGGTAGAAGATCGATGGAAAGTCATCCGGACCCGGCGCCTTGTATGGGCCCATATGCTTCAGAGCCTCCCATACCTCCCCGGCCTCAAAAGGAGCCTCAAGCGAACTCAACTGAGCTGTATCCAATTGAGGAAAAGACAAGGAACCCGGTAACACCATCCCATTCTGTTCCCTGTTGTCTGCAGTGTAAATGGCTCGAAAAAAATTCAGGACTAATTGCCTTACCGAGGATTTTTCTTCCAGCCAATCCCCATTCTCATCCTGAAGCGCCGAGACTTTATTTCGCCTCATCCTCACCATAGTGGACAAATGGTAGTATTTTGTGTTTCGATCCCCCTCGATGAGAAAGGACGCCCTAGACTTCTGGAACCATAACATCTGCTCATGGTTCAAGACATCCGACAGCTCAGTGCAGATTGTTCGCTCCAGATTCAGATAGTGGTTACTAACCCTCATTGCAAGTTTTTTTCTCACGCCCTCAAGCCTAGCTCAAAGATGGCGTTTCCGACGAAATATATTCCCATAAACTTCTTTATTCCACTCCTTTAAGCCCTCTGTGAGGTCGTGCAAAGCGGCACAAGCAGAGGCCTCCTTATTCCATCGGTCATATATGAAGTCCTTAAAGTTGTCATGCATCAACCAGGAGGCGAGGAACCTGAATGGCCGATCCGGATGACCCCCACCATCCCCGGACTCAAGTTTAATCAGCAAAGGTGCATGGTCTGAGTGGGGAGTCGAGAGATGCTTCACCACCGCTTCCGGAAACCGGAGCTTCCACTCGGGTGTACTAAGGGCACGGTCAAGTCTAGCCGTATATCTATTATCCCGATCGTTCCCATGCCAATAAGTGTATGGAACTCCGTCATATCCCAGGTCCACCAGCTGCAGGCGATCAACACACTCAACAAACTGCTGCATTGAACGATTTGAGCCAACGGACGAGCTCGACCTCTCCTGAGGATGGAGAGTCGCATTGAAATCCCCCGCCAAAAGCCAGGGTTTATTGTTTGTTTTTGCGAACTCCTCAATCGAATTCCAAAGCTCCAATCTCCGAGTCCGTTCAGGGGCACCGTATATGGCCGAGAAGATCCAAGGATCCTCTCCGACTCTATTAACTACCATCGTTATGTTTTGGGAGCGAAGAGAGACCATTCTGACAGTCACCTCCGTTGAGCGCCACAAGACCCAAATCCCACCCGAGAAGCCTTGTGCCTCAACTCTCCTCCAGCTATCATAACCGATTCTGTGACAAACATCATCCGCCTCTGCACCACTGATGCGAGGTTCCACAAGGGCAATGATTCTCGGATCGTGGAGTCGAATCAGTTCCCGCAACGCGTTCATGAAGTTGGTGCTGGCCGCACCTCTTGTGTTCCAAACCAGAATATTCAACTTTATCATATCAACCATTTGACGATCAATATTTCTTAAGATAGTCGGATGACTTTCTGGGCTTATTGACAAAAAAGCCTTCACAGCCTCTGCAAAGCGAGTAAAGGCATCATAGATCCTTTGGGTGACTCCCACCCTGCATAGCATCGGGCGGAGTTCCGTTTCCATTGGGAGAAATTCGACCACCATCTGATTTGATATTCTCGGCATGATTGCCTGCACTGAACTGGTCCGGCGGTCTGTCATTAGAAAACTGTCCGAACTGTCCACGTGCATCACCTCCACCCTTGGTAGTGGTAACGGGGGGTTTAGGTTGGTGTTCATGCCTCGGCGGGGCGGAGTGGGGTTCTTCAAATGTATCCCTATTGACGTTTTCATTTATAATTGGACGACCAAGGTATTTGTCAAGTGCTAAGTGCTTCGTTATATGTAGTATACATTGGCGGACAAGTTAAAGAGAACTTTCAATTTATTTATTTATTTATTTTGATTATGAAATAATTCGAGTGCTAGACAGACCTGAAACCTCGAGGGGCCGACAAAGCCGGTAGATAGACGGCGAATCGTCTAAACATACAACATAAGAAACATAAAAAGGGTGCAGTACAAACAGAAGGAGGCACACAAATGCAGTCAAACAAGCGAACCAAGTCCAACCCTTCTGGAGACAACATATACTAAGAGCCGACGTCAAACACCATCAAGTAGTGACATTGCTGGCTAGCGGTACATCAGGAGAACCTGTGGGCAGTGAGGACGATTGTCCAAGGAAATTTCCGTAATGCGGAATCGCCTCGATATACACTGTCTCGACCCCATGTAAACCCGACACTGGACGTCAGAGCCCCAACTCAGACGAGGATTGCCACGAACAACCATGCAATTGATGAAAAATTCCAAAGGGACAAAGGGCCATAATATTCGGAAATGAAAGAAAAAAGAAGAGGGAAAGGAAAAGGAATCCACAGGAAGATGAGATGAGAGTAAGGGGAGGTGGAAGAAGAACGGAGTTGACCAGCACCAGAAATGGGGGAACAATTAGGGTAAGCTGAGCCCTTTCATTTTCATCATCAACATATTCGATTTGCAGAGAGACAGCGCAAAGCGAGAGATTGCTGATTAATAGCCACTGCACAGCGGGCAAGCTCGCCGTTGACCCCATTAATGGGCTTGTACAGCTCTGCATTCGGAGTGCAACTGATGTCAAGGTTAAGGCCACCACCGCCGGTTTCATTCTGTAGCGATCTGGAATTTCCAATTGCAGGAAGAAAGAGATCAAGACGAATACGATGAAGCTACACATTTCTTTTTTTCGAAAAAAAATCAACTTTCTTTGTTTTGCAGAAGAATTAGAATATGATGCGTCTAAAATGATGGGAGTGGGGAAATCTCAAGTAGGGATTCGAAATTGAAAAGGTCAACACACTTTCCAACTCGGAGTTTTGGACTATGTCAGACATAACAAATTGAACAGTTATTATCAACCGACGTCGTTTCGATTAAGGTTTCAGATTCAAAGCTCGATTGTGTGGGCGAGGGCAAGAGACACCGGCCGACGGCGTCTCCATGCGGGAGGCTCCGACCGAGTGCTGCTGCGCCGCTACTGCCTCTACGTTGTTGTTGCCTCTAATTGGATCCGATTTATACACTATACTTTATTGAACTGATTTTGTTAAAATTTTGAATTGATTTGGAAAATTGAAATTGATTTGTTAGATCAACATGTGATGCTCTTATCAAAAATAAATTTTACTAACACGCTTTTTTGATTTTGCCAAAAGCTGCATACAATACATACCAAGTCCATCTACAACAAATACAGAATATGTTGTAAGATCTTCAAAGAGAATGAAACTTAAGACGAAGGGATTTACCATGGTTTTACAAACACCCTAGAATGTTGCGAAGCCCGCGTGCACACCTTAGTCTTGGCAGGCCTACTCCCAATAGTCGAGGTGAATCCAATCTTCAATATCTCAGCCAAGGCATTGGCCTCACTCCCTTGGCGATTTCACTTCAGACCTATTTACCACTCTTACCTGCGGACTGTAAATCTCGTAGCATCTCCAATCGGGCCATAAGAGAAAATAGCAACCGCAACAGCACACACCATGACAAATGTGCAACACAAATGGACAAAATGATTGAAACTTCATCACAATGGAAGCCTGCACACGATATATCTGCACTACATACAGAAGGAACTCCCCAGGAAAAATGCTTTTGTCCGAGTATTTTAGACGGGCTACGAATTCTTAGAGGCTACCTCTCCGTCAGCACTCAGCTTCTACAGTAGCCTCAAGAGCGTCACGAGCAACTACTTTGGTTTCCTCAGTGCAATTCGTTGTGTTGCTATCACCGTCATTTGTTGCTTCAATTGATGGAATAGGTACCCCTTCCAGGAAGGGTTCATTGGACACTGAATCTTCGTCAGAAGACTCATTGTCAACAACATTGCTGGAAAGGGCATGCTTTATCTGGTGATCTGAATTCCCCGAGTTAGCATCTAGATTGCTTTTCGCTCGTGCCTTTGTACTCTCACTGCTTTCTTTGTAATCCTGACCTTTGAGTTTGAGATCAGCAGCTGTAGTTTTAACATTCTGGTGCTCAGCTGGGCTGTCCTCCGGCTCCACCTGAAATTTGATCCCAATACTACGTGCATTGACAGCTTTAACGTTGACACGATCTGAAGGAACTGGCTCACTAAAGCTGACAGGCTCATCCTCTCTCTTCTGGTTCTTTCGGAAGACATTGTTGATCATGTGCAAACCCGTACTAAATATGTTAGACCGATGAGATGTTTTCTTACCCTGTACATGTTCATCAGAGCTACTCTCACCCTCCCGTTGGATTTCAGTATCCGGCTGTCTACTCCTCCCTTTCCTAGGCTCCCATGTTTGCGAAATCTCACTCCCTGGATGATGAATCCACATCCCTGTCTCCTCTTGGCCATCAATATTAATTTCTTCAAAGGTTTCAGAAAACTTATGGGAGTTTTTTGATAGTTCAAAAGACCCAGAAGCTTTCTCAGCCATCTTGCTTTTGTGTGGATCTTCTTCATGACCTGTGACTTCCCTGCTTAATTTTTCATCCTTGGCTGGCTTGCTCACCTCCTGCATTGATCTTAAGATTAGATGAATATATTAGCAACACCCGTAAAACATCTCCACTTTCATGTGCACTAAATATGCCCATACGGAAACACATGTAGCTGTGTAGGTATACCTTTGAATCAGCTTGAACGACAGTTATAGCCAAATGCAATCTTCCCATTTTGATGTTCTCCAGAGGAATCCACATGTCGTGCCTAGCACCATCCTTGAACTGGTTGATGTCAACGGAACATAATCTGCAGTAACAAGAAATACTGTCAATTCATATCAAGAAAGCGAAGAAACTGTAGGGAGCGATGTTGGGTTACATTGTTATTGTTAATATGATATATTATAAGGTCGGGATATCCTTCTGCACAAAAGTCTAAGCCATTATGCAAAGACTTAACAATCCCTTCATTCCCTTGTATGATATTATTAGTTTTATGTTCTTTATATTTGAAGTGGAAAACCCCCATATTCTCAACAACGCATGCAAAAATGAAATCAGCACAACTAGTGAGAAAGATTAAATCTAAGCACCAAGAATTTACTTCACCCTATTGAGTTGAATCATAAAAATCAAGATTTCTGAGGGGGAAAACTCAAGGACAAACCCAAGATTGTCATCATCTGTGAAATGGTCCTTATCCTGAACTTCAATATTCAGAACATTGATGGACTCCCAGGAGCATATAGGGAGTTTGAACTCCTCTTGCCATTTTGGTGCAAGTGTCTTCCATTGAATCTGGGTCTTAAATCTGTACTGGCCAAGTTGCCCTTTCACGTAGGGATCAGCCAGCCCTGCAAGAATGATTTCAATAAATGTAAATAGATTGAACAAATCAGTAAGTTCTGAACGTTTTAATGGTGGGACTACTAAGTACTAACCATTGAGATCTGATGGTTTCATCTCTGATCCTTCTATAACTTCTACTCTTGCATAGGCAATTGGCTCCTTGGCCAATACAGAAAACCAATTTTCTACATCAAAGTAAATCACTTAGTGTTGTAGCATATAACCATCATAACATGTAGCAGTATTGATTGTGAATTTAGATACATAACCCTTTCTATTCAACACTAGGAGGTACAATAAGACATACCCAGTTTTTGATTTCCTCTATAAGTTACTCTTTCTGTATCACAATGTATGTCATTTTAGATTTTTAAGTCTGTCTCAAACTATGTCATTTTACTAACATAGCTGAAGTTTTTTAAACAATCTTTCTTATGCTTAATGTCCAATCTTTTTTTTTAATAATCTTTGCAAATCAGGATTCACAGTATATCACACAAGCGCTAGGAGAGCTAGCTGACTATTCTATTCATTACCTGTTTCCGATGATGTCTGTGGTGAGACAAACTTTTCCATGTCAACAACGAGCATATTAGGCTGCAAAAGTTATAGATCTTAGGTTTCAAATATCATTTTATAAGAAAACACATCATATCCAGAGAGAAACAAAGGAAAATAAATTTAAGTTACCTCAACAAGTGTCTCCTCAAATGCTACAGCTAGAAGGTTGTCCTACTCAGAAAGAAATAAGAAAATTGATAATTAGAAAGCAAAGAGAGAAACTTTTTAATAAATATGATTGAAACAAGAATTACCAGCCATCCAGCAATCCCAGGAATCTCTGTGACATCGATACCATGACTGAAAAGAGGCTTGACAGTCATCTGAAAGTATGGAGGTTCAGCAAAACATATGTGCAAACGACTAACATAAGGCCAGTCACGTATAAACTTCACCCCAACAAGGACCTGCCATTGAAAAGGAGGGTTAATAGTTATTACAATCATAACCACCCCTGTTTCACACATGGAAGCCTCTTATTTCCTTGTTCCCCAGTTTCATCAACAGAGGAACCAAGCCTGGGTTATTTGCAAGAAAGCATTAGTCATTTTTTGTTATTTGCACGAAAGCATTATATTAGGCTTATAAGGGGGCTGAAAACAGATAAGAAATATTTAGAAACTAATTTGTTAGCTATCATGTAACTGAAAGGGTTGGGAACACTGGTATATATAAGGAGGGCATTGTTTGTATTGGGATCATCCATCATCTTTCTTTTTAAAGCACGAGCCATCATTCCGTCAACCATTTGATGTCATGAACATCCTAAGAAGGCAACCTTAAATGCTTCCCTATTTCATATTATTTGCATGACCAAAATTACCACTACTTACTCTAAAACATTACCACTGCAGCTTAACTCAGAATCCAAATACTGATTTTTTTACTACACATATAACATGTTCCATAGCTCATGTATGCAGAAATATATCAAGTTTCCATGACCAATTGGACAAGTAATTTGCACACCTTCCCTTCAACGTGCATATTTGTTATGTGCATCTTGGTCACAATTCCAAATCCCAATGCATTTAGAAGTTTTGCAGCTAGAATTGCACTCATATCATCTGTTAGAAAATTGAGTCCAAGTTCCATGACCTGCATTTGTAAAATTATTATGGAGCTAGATCCTAATTGAGAATTTACCCAATTTTGCACAAGGAAAATTGGAAACTTGTTTAAGCGCATAACTGACATTACATACCAAGTGATCATCATCAGAAGATTCATGAAGAACCCTCATTTCTGTGAATATTGGCGGCTTTCTTCCCAAGTAAAGATGTTCCATAGCCGCCCTTTTCTAAGAAATTACAATAAGGTACCGTATCTATTAGCATAGAATGATATAGACCTTTATTAAACGAAGTTTGACTTGAGTTTTTTCTACAGTATTCCATCTATATAGAAAAAGTGTCAATCTTCTTCCATGAATTGCATAAATTACACACTTCAACAGAAGCAAATACCATTGATCATGTAATCATGATTTACTCGAGGGTATGCTATTGTATTGTATAAACTGTTCCAAATCCAAGCAATCTGAATTTAAATTGCCAAAAAATCCAGATAACTACTACCTTTGTATATACTAACGGATAGGCATAACTTTATTTGCCCGCCTGTCAGGATAACTTTGCCGATTTCAAAGAAGTAACCACTCCATATCAACACACAAAATTCACTACTCAACAATAGTTCATTAAGGCAGAAACTGAAATCCAAATGCATGAAACCCAAATCAGAAACTAGGAAAGGATTCAGATTGCAACAAGTAAAACTAAGATTTTTAACAGGCATTGTGAAACCATATGAAATAGCTATAAGAATACATACAATAGTCCACGGTTTGTACTTGTTTAGGAACCAAGGTATAATCGGAAGGAAGATCTTCTGAGAAACAATCTCTTCCATACAAACAGGCCAAATTTTCTCAATCGCATGATTCAACCACCTCACAGTCTCAGATTCCAACAGCACCTAATCAAAGCCAGGAAATTGGGATGTAGGGAATTCAACAAACAAATAAATAAAAGTTAATTTAATCTCCATCAGACTTAGCGGAGTGAAACTAACTCGTCTTTGATTAGCATTTCTTTTTTGTTCAAACTGCAACTTCCTCTTCAACCTCATAACATACTTTTCATTAACCTGAAAAAAAAAAAGGGTAAAAAAATTCGAATCAAATTCAGCAGCACAGCTCCGTTTACTTGATAATCAATCAACAAAATCAGCGGTGGAAACACTTTCCCCCCAAAAAAAATGAAGCTAAAATTGGCATCTAAAAGTGGAGGGGAGTAGGAAACAGAAAAAGCGGGGAGGAGTAAGTAACAGAACCTGGTACAAATACACCAAAGCGAGGAAGTAGAAGAGGGGCTGGCCATAGTTGAACGAGTTAAGGAGCCAGAGGAGGAAGAAAACGATGGCGACATGGTGGACGATCGAAATCTCCGTAACGGCCATGGCTGAGAAGAAGCAGTGATTATTTGATGAGAGGAGGAGATCTGAGATGGAGACGTGAACTGAACTGATAGTGGTGTTATTGATTGGGGGGTGTGAAAATTGAATTGGGATTGAAGAAGAAGTGGGGCCTGAGGGACCCGGTAGGTTACGTGCCTCATGGCCTCACACCCAGTCCAAATATCTGGATTCTGGATGAATCGCTTTTGTACATTTTGGGTTAATTCCCTTATCTAAATACTAGGTTGTGGGCCGCGCTACGCACGGCATCTACACGTAGCAAACTGATTGAGGCAACACAAGATTATTGTATTGGGGGGAAGATTAGCGTGAGCTAGTACAGAACCTATTAAGAACAAACAAAAGCCATGTAGGTAGAAAAGAATGTATTAACCATATAGATTTTAGCTCCCTGTTACAATAGAAAATGTACAGACAAGTGTGTTATTATTTCCAAGGCAACTTTGATGCTGCACAAATGCAGATGAGTGCAGAAAATCTAAACTTTTTAGTTTCTGCTTAAAAAATTGCTCAATAGAGGATATATGATTCACCTGGTCAAAAGACAAGTGTCTTAGGTGACAATGTCATAACAAAGGATCAGATCAGTTTTACAAGAAAGAGCAGTAGCATTTAACAGATGAAGAAATAGGGCACTTGCCACACACCGGAAACGGAGAAGATGAATTTGTGAAGTAAAATCAGGGAATTGAAAACCGAAAGGAGCGGAATCCCTACTACATTTGATTTAACAATCTGATTACAATACAGTGCATAGCCAAGCATTTACTCCTTGTCAGAGATGGACGACCCATCAAAATCAGATCCACCATGACTCTACTCTAAAGAGTTTATTACCCTCAGTCTCAGAAGCTTAAATCAAGGTATCACATGAATAACAAGCTCACCAACACATTTAACTGCAGAAATATGATATGATGGTGGCAATCGCTAAGGACTTCACTTGGCAGTGGAACTGGTAGCTTTGGGCAGACAGTAACCTGATTCCTTTTCTTTCGATTTTTCATGTATCAAGGATGGCATGATGCTGTACAATGCTATGTGTCAGGATCATCGAAGTAAGAGAACGGGGGAAGGGTATTACAAGAGATGGATTCCTTGACTAAATGAAGATCTCATATCTTATAAGAAGACCAGAGCCTTGGGCTGCCTTTACTGCTGCAAAAATGCTCGGTGCTCCCATATCAGATACATACCATAGATATGCTTCACTTTCTGTAGCTCGTTTCTCGTTCATCCTTTTGAAAAGTTTCTTCTCGTATCCTACAAACAGGAAGAAAAATGCAGTGTCGGTTAGGCTGTGGTCAGGAGAATGTGTTCTTTCAACATCTGTTTGAACTGAAGTATTGAAAAAAGCATTTATATGAAGGTGAAACTCCACATACCATTTGTACGATCTACTCCATCCCAATGTCTCCCGGGTCTAATGCCATATCTATTTGGTGCAGCCTCCAATTCTCTTTAAATCCAGCTATGGCTGGGTATCTCCTGTGGTATTATGAATCCCGAGACTCTTTCATCGTCTCATCATCTCCGAGGTCTGGAAGGATAGCTGCTGGCTGCTTACTCTATAGTAAGCAGAGTCTACTTAGTATGTAAAAATCATAACAATGTGGTGTGAGTGATGTGATTTTAAAGCAATTCAGGAGCTTGAGGATTTGATTCTTCAATTACCTTAACCCAATGAGCCATCGGATCACCCCATCTTGTTGCTTGAGGATTTAATCTAGGCCGGCCCTTTGTTAAGGATAGTCTAATTTTCGTTTTATTTGACAACAAAAAAAAAGCAAGATGATTTTTTTTTAACACAACTACCTTGAACATCAGCTTTTTTACAAAAAACTTCTCTGTGATACAAATTATCCAATGCATTGAGAAATAACAAAACCATATGCAAATATGCAAATATGCAATGAAGTACTCTATTGTCAGCTCTCTTCACTTGAAAAGGGGGGAATGTCTGAACCTCTGTTCTTTGATCCAATTTTATTGCCCATCCAAAATTCAGCAACCACCCTTAAATTGCAATGCAGGCAGCAAAAGTACTGGTAAAGGTCAAAGGGTTGGCCATCACCTACGAAACCTGAAAAGGTTCAAATGGCCTGAGCAAACCTGTATTGGTTTCTTTAATTGCCGAAACGCGGTTGCAAGTTGGTCATTCTGGGGAAGGAAGTTTTTAGCTTTGAAGGATCACAGGGACAGGGGGGAGCACAAGCTTCCTTGTGTGGGGGAAGTGTTAGGCTCACCACGTCTAGGTGCAACAGTGTTCGTCATTGAACTGCTAATGCTTTGCGTCTTGTGCACCACTTTTGGCAGGTCAAACCCAACACTTCCCTTTTTCAGCCAGGTACCCAGCTTTTCTGTTTGTTCATCTCTACTTGACACTTTTCTACGAGGTGGAGACATGTTTCGCACACTTTCCTAACAGCTGCATAGCTCTTGTTATATGAAGGATAATTTTGACTTGTTGAGGCACCAATAGCGAGCACATCTGCTGAGGCAGAAGCACTTCCACTGGAAATTTGTTCCTTATCATAGTTAAAATCAGGATTGAAAGGTAAGTGTTCCCTCTCTACAGCTCTTCTACTGCTTTTGGTAGCTATATCATCTGGACAGTGCTCTTGTTGAACTTCCTCCAATTCAGCCACAGCTGGAATGGATGGCATTGAATAAGTATCCTGATTTATATGGGGTATCGAGCTAGAAACTTGATCCTTTTTAGGGTTCCCACTTTTTGAAAGACTCTTCACCCTGTATATTTGACAGACATCTCTTTGTTAATTAGAATTCCATTTATAACAGATATTGCCCATATCAATATTACTCGTAAAAACAATTGAGTGTACCTGTCCGCATATCTCAATGTGTTGGAGTGTATGTTCACATGAACCTGCATTTGGAGATATGCAAGATATCATGACAGTCCTCGAGTTGGCAACAAAGGAATCACGAAGAACCTCAGTGAGTTTGCTCCCATGAAACGGAATGTGGATCTTGTCATTGTCAAGAGCTTGATTGCATTCTTTCAGAGCCAAAAGGCTCTTGTTAATTTCCGCTCCTTCAATTATGCAAAGGCGAAGAGACAGTTGTTGAAAATAGTAGAAAATTCTCAGCATGAAAGCTAGCAAGGAGCACTGATTTAAACCTCATAATTTTCGCTGCGATCGTTATCAGTTGTATCTGCACCTCTCTCACTGTCAGCTAGATCAATGAAGGAAATCTTTCCAACAACCTTCCCCCTAGTTGTTTCATTGGCATCATTGTTTCACCGGCTGCTTTCTTTCACCTCAGTATGCTTCTTAACAACAAGTTGCAAAATAGCATGCGACCTCAAGGATTCCTCATTTGCACCTGTGGAGCCGGTACTTCTTGTTGCATTTCCCTTCTCAATATACTCTTTAACAATTTGCACATCAGAAACTTCAAACTCTTGGAGTCCAACAATGCAACTTGTTGATGCCCATCTTCCCTCATGCAAAGCTTGCTGTTGTAAAAGAAAGAAATTGGCCCAATTAGGGAGAGGATTTGCAATATCTAGAGATAGGATGTGCACTCATGCAGATGTGCATTATGGGGAACAAGACAGAGAACTGAGAAGATACCAAAGAAATAGCCTTACTTTCAAGCACAAAGGAGGTCGAAAAGTTTGCCACCATATATCTCAAAATAGCTAAGCCACAATCTGAATTTCTGCTTGAGGTACATAGGTTGATGCAAATATCTAATAAGGTCTTCAGCAGCTCTCAGAGGTAGTGGATTCATGGTGAATGTTTTACCGCTGCATGTAATAAAAATTTATTAGTTTGACAACACAACATCTTCAATCATTCAAAGAAATCTTTTAAAAGAGTAAGGAAAACAATAAAGGCCAAACTATGTTGGGAACCAGCCAGGAATGCTTATATTCAAGACCACAATCCTAAATTTGAAGGTCATAGCCCTTAATTACAAGACCCCAATCCTTGATTGTTGCAAGCTATGTTTATTCCCTCAACTCAAGCATAAATCGGGAATAAACCTATGTTGAGCATTTCTACGAACACCTTAGAGGCATAAAAACAAACAACTACAACTACAACTAAAACAAACAACTACAACTACAACTAAAGCAAATCACGAAGCATAATTATTACAATGCAATCCTAATATACCGAATTCAATACAGGACTAAAGTTCAGACCAGGTAAACCGAAGCAGTGGATATGCAGAAAGTGAAAGAAGAAGAAGAATTCAGACCTGTTGGATGAGGTTACTGGAAGAAGAAGAAAGCAATTGAAAAAAAAAAAAAAGAGGAGATAGATTGTATGTACCTTTTCGACAGTAAAGTTACCGACGACGGCCGGTGGTGGCAAAATCCAGACCCGACTCAACTGCGATGCGGAGATCAGGAAGTTAGAGATTGAGGAAAGGCGGACAGAGGGCTTTAGAAATCAGGAGGTGGGGGAGAGGTAGCGATGATGATCGATTAGGAAGTAGGAGGTTGGAAGGAGGACATAAGGCGGGGACAAAATAAGGTCGAAGGCGGGCGAGATTGAGGAAGCAGGAGGTGGAGAAAGGAAGGCGGCGAATTGTCGAAGACCGCGAGATTGAGGAAGCAGGAGGAGGTGGAGAGAAGGCGGCGAGATTGAGGAATGAAGAGGTGGAGAAGAGGAAGAACGAAGCAGAAGGCTGAACGGTGAACAGAAGGCTGAACGGCGAGATTGAGGAATCAGAAGCCTGTGAATGGTACGAATGAGCTCGATGAACTGGTGCAGGGCTAGCCGGCTAGGGTGGAGGAGAGGCTCTCTCTAGACCTGTACATGATTTTAAAGGAAAGGACGAAAATGGACATTGAAAATAAAAAATCAATAATTTTAAATTGAATGTTTTTAGGGTAATGAAGACATTCAACCCTCAAATCAGTATCAGCCGTAGATAGTTTTATAAATTTAGCAGCGGATGGACCGGATTGCAAATACTCCCCTACAGTTTTATAGAAGTATGGATTATAGAAGTATGGATATGGATATTTACCGATTAGGCTTGGGTGGTGGTGCTGCTGCTGCTCTTATTCCACCGCCTAATTTTCGCCCAACAGAGGACTTCGCCGGCTTCGTCCAACGCCGCAGCCGCCATCAGTTTCTTTTGTCAACTGCCAATTTGATTTCTGGTTGGGTTGATTGGGGTCAGCAACCATACTGCATACATCAGACAGCATTGAATATTCAATGAGTGAGGCTAGAGACAAGATGTCGGAATGACTATTGACAAGATAATTTCACCTAAATTACCACAGGTCATTTTTTCATTTTTCCGAACACATTGCAAAAAGGCCGAAAACTCTCTTTTCCCGAATCGAAACCTAAATCTGTCTAACGAATTGTTTTGACCGAAAACAGCCTAAAATCGATAAAATTAATCAAAATATCAATTGATCGACACACGAATTGGTATATCGCTCGTTTTACATGATTATCGAATGGCGATTTTTGGTCTTCGTTCGAAAAAACCGTCGAATGAAGGAGCTCGGCACGCAGGAACGAGGTAAATGAATGAGCTCGACAGGTTTAGACGAGGTGAGTAAGTAACCTCGGTGCATAAAAACGAGGGTATGACGGAGACTTGTCTGGTTTTTACGAGGTATATAAGGACAACTTTTAAAGATCTTCTCTAAAGCCTCACTGACTTAAGCCGAGCTAGATAAATAACCTCGGCTTCTGTTGTTGAGGTTAAGAAGGGAGCTCGGCTTCGGTTGTTGAGGTTAATGAGGGAGCACGACTTCATTGACACGTATTGCATAAATTCATTAAATTGTGTAGAGGTATGTGTGATGGATCTTGTTATAATGCAAACTCATATGCTTCTAAGAATGAGAGAGACTAAATGACTAAATTAGTTTAGATTAATCTGTTTCATGTCAGCTTAAGAACAACTAATTTGCTCTTTAGATAAAGTTATGATATTGATTTAGTCATTGAGAGTTACAATCAGAAGTGGGGTAAACAAAATTTTCTAAACTAATTTAGTTATTTAGTCTCTCTCATTCTCATGCCATGTTTATTAGTTACTATTCAAGATAATAAAATTACTATTTTTTTTATTCATTTCTCTCCGCCACATCAGCATAGCACCTCTTCATCACTTTTTTCACTTTAACAATAACATCCCTAATATCCCATAATCCATCTTTTTTTTTTACCAAATTCAATTTACAAATATACCCTTCTATAACAATTATTTCCAACATGTTTATAATATGATTATAATATTATATTAGTATTTGAGCCCTGAAACGACCCGAAATGGCCGAAAAAGCCCATACATCACCGCAAAGCAGTGAGTATAATAAGCAATCGGGCACTGAACGCCCAAGATCCAATTTACCGGCAATATAATTATATCGAAAGAAATCATTTTTTTCAAAATATGTCAAAACATATTCAAAATTGATGTCTATATGTAGAGAAAAATGAATATAGGGCTTGTTTGGTTCAATGTGGAAGTTACTTCATGGGAATTGAATTCCCGTAAAGTCAAATTGATGGGAATTGTGAAATGTGTTTGATTGATTTTTTTATTTTAGAGGATTAAAAGGGGGAATTGAAAATTTTCAAATACAAAAGGGTGGAAGTTGAACTTACCTGGGGGAAACTAGGTAAGTGAACTTCCTGAGAAATTGAATTCCTGAGTTTTCATTTTTTAAAAATATAAACCAAACGCATATATTTCTCCAACTTCCTGGGAATTTCTACTTCATGGGTTTTTTTACATATGAACCAAACACACTCATAGTATTATGGTAATTTTTTTAAAAAAAATGTTACATTAATTTAAATAGCGAAAATGACATTATTTGAATGTAATTAAAATGGGTCAAATTAAATCTCAGTCGTTGCTTTCATTTGATCTCAGCCACTCCTTCCCACCGTCTGTGAGAGCTTGACACATGTACCCCCTTTTTCCTAATTGCATCAACCTTCTCCTTGCCAAAATCCGGAAGCATCGATGCTTATTTAGCATCCTTTAAGCATCTCTCACACCCTCTCCTTCAATATTTTAGTATTATTTTTTCATTAAGCATCTTGAATAGTGCATTGTTAAAGTTGCTCTTAGAAGCATATGAGTTTGCATTATAACAAAATCCATCACACATACCTCTACACAATTTAATGAATTTATGCATTACGTGTCAATGAAGCCGAGCTCCCTCATTAGCCTCAACAACCGAAGCCGAGCTCCCTCCTTAACCTCATCAACAGAAGCCGAGCTCCCTCCTTAACCTCAACAACAGAAGCCGAGGTTATTTATCTAGCTCGGCTTAAGTCAATGAGGCTTTAGACAAGATCTTCAAAACCGGTCCTTATATACCTCGCAAAAACTAGACGAGTGTCCGTTATACCCTCGTTTTTATGCACCGAGGTTACTTACTCACCTCGTCTAAACCTGCTGAGCTCCTTCATTTACCTCGTTCCTACGTGCCGAGCTCCTTCCTTTTATGGTTTTTTCGAACGAAGACCGAAAATCACCATTCGATTATCATGTAAAGCGAGCGATATACCAATTCGTGTGTCGATCAATTGATATTTTGATTAATTTCATCAATTTTAGGCTGTTTTCGATCAAAACAATTCGTTCGACAGATTTAAGTTTCGATTCGGGAAAAGAGAGTTTTGGGCCTATTTGCAATGTGTTCGGAAAAAATGAAAAGGACCTGTGATCATTAAGGTGAACTTATCTTGACAATATCCCTTTGTCCATCTTGTCTAAAGCCCTTATGTTATTCAATCGGTACGTTTTCATCCCAATTCCAGGAAGGGAAATTTACAGAAAACCACCATTTAAATATGAGTGTTTTCACTTAACCACCCTTTAAATTCAAAATTACAAAAAACCACCCTTTAAATAGTATTTGTTTACAACTCACCACCCCTTCATCTATTTTCGTTAATTTATCATTAAATATATTATATTTTAATATTTTTAAACTCAAATTTGATTATAAATATATTCAAATTTTGAATTTAAGAAATCGATTATATTTTAGTGATTATTTTATTTGTTTTTAAAAAACAATAATAAATATAGACTAGAATTATTATTTTAATTTATTTTTGAAAATGTTTATGAGATTTTAAAACATTATGTAAATTACTCTTATTTATTTAAATTTTAAATATTTTAAAAATATTATTATTTGTCTATAGTTTAAATATTTTTTTTCAATAACTATCTTTGATAAAATAAACAATTGAAAAATATAATTGAGCCCTTAAATTCAAATTTTGAATATATTTACAATCAAATTGGAGTTTAAACTATTAAAATATAATATATTTAATGATAAATTAACAAAAATATATGAATGAGTGGTGAGTTGTAAACAAAAGCCATTTAAAGGATGATTTTCTATAATTTTGAATTTATGGGGTGGTTAAGTAAAAACACTCATATTTAAAGGGTGATTTTCTGTAAATTTCTCTTCCATGAATGATCTCTATAATAACTTTCAAAATTGCAGGGTCAAAATAGCTAAAAAGTGAAATACTATGGCAGATGAGAAAATAGTATCCAATATACCAATTTTTTGGGCTCTTTGCAAAAATGACAATCCTCTTCAAAATTTGCAAAAGTAGCAATTAAGCCCAAATTTTGGCAAAAATAACCGGTTATCTTGACCTCTTTTCACAGGTCACCTGTTGAACCAAACCCTCGCCGCCCCCACCTCCTTCTTCTCTCCGGCCGTTCCCAGCCCTCCATGAGCCACCTCCGGCCAACCCCTCCTACCAGACCGTTTCATTGTAGAGAAGCGAAGACTGAAGAAGCGAATTGTTGTTCCCCCAGTCTCCATCGCCATCTTCATTTCTTCGTCCTCGGAATCTCCAATCTCCAGATCGAAGATGGGGAAGAGCCACAAGCCATGGATCTTCTCTCTCCTTTGTGCTCTCCTCTTCTTCGTCGCCCCGTTGCTCTCCTTTTTCAAGTTGTTCCATCTTCATCTGTTGTTGGCTTGAGGATTTCGAAACAATGTCGATCTTTCACGAAATTCTCTTTCTGGTTCTCGTGTACAAGAACCCTAATTCCTTTGCTGGAACCACAACAAATGGATCCCGATGAGAAGGTCCTTAATCCCGCTGGTGATGGCGCCAATCCGAACCCTGATATTATCGAGGAGTTCGGGGAGGTGTTGGCCGTCGATGTGACCGAGAACGCGTCTGATAAGTCCTGCAAGATTCCGGTGGCCCAATCGTTGCCTTCTGTTAACCCTAATATCCCGGAGGTGCTTGTTTCTACTGATGCGAGTATGAAGGTATTTCTTCGCATTCGTCCGTTTACGGTTTCTCCTCACAAAAGCAAGAGTGTAAGACCGTTGAACGATAAAATTGCTTGGCCCGAGCCGAAGTCCGGAAGAGGGGAAATGGTGAAGCCGGAGAAGAGGAAGACGAATTGCATTCAAGTGAGTGATTGCCACTTTGTGACTATCTTTCCGACTACTACTCTAAATCGGATGAAATCTGAAGTCTACAGAGGGTTTACTCAAGTGTTCTCTGCTGATTCATCTCAGTTTTGTATAATTGCAGTGCACTGTTATGTTATTTAGGCAATGGTCTCAGCTTGTTGGTTAATTTCTTTTGGCAGGAAGATCAGTATATGCAAAAACAGTGAGATTCAGCCATCAGTGTTATCATTTAGTTGATTGAAGCTATAAACGTGCATTTTTATTATACATTTTGTGTTGTCTGTTGTGATAGGCTATGAATTATTGGTCTCTGGTGAGCAAATAGTTCTATAGCACATAAAAATATAAGTTTGCATCTAGTTTTGGTTTAAGATGAAAATACTGAGACACCTTATGCATACAAGTAAGCAATTGAGGTGCTAGGTTGCCCTTCTAATATGTCATCGGAAGAGACATCCTTAAAGAGAATTAGAAAAAAAACATTTAAATTCGAAGCACCTTGTATTGGAGTTGCAATTCTTTCCACAATTTTGGCCAAACACACATTTTTTGGCAGACACATTATTTTGACTGGCTAGACATATGTATATATTGGCAAGGATTATTGATAAAATGGGTATTATCTAAACACATGTATCACAGATTAAGGAGAATGAGAAAAATGAAAGGAAAAATTGATGCGGATGGTTGGAAAATGTTGAAGGACAGCAGGCTAAGGGACATTGCACTGATCAAAACCAATGTGCCGTATTGCTGCGCCCTTATCCATTACTTCCTGGAGAGGCAATTGAAGACATTGAAGAGGTGTGAGACATGGTACGAGCTCCAGGGGCGACTCTTCCGGTTCTCCATCAAGAAATTGCCTCGTCACCGGCCTCAAATGTGCTGGAAAGAATCGGGACATTGAGGAGGAGAATCACAAAGACGTCATTCAAAGCTTCTTTGGAAGGGAACGTTAGTACTTCGTAGTGTTTGGTTTACTTTTTAAACATTTAATCGTTTCCACCTTTTGGATGACTTGTATTTGATGACTGATAAGTTATGTTGTGGACACTTTTTAATATTCATTATGGATGGTTGTTGTGAATGTTGTGTTATAACGCATTTCATTTGGGTTTAATGGCCGATATTCTTAGGTTGGGAAGTTTGTGAGATATATAAAATATGTCAGGTGTTATTCTTTTATCGGCTAAGGCATCATTGTCACTGGCTAGATAATAGTATTTACTGGCTAGTAAGCATACATCGCAATGAGTTATACTTATACATCGTTGTAAATTTCTTTCTATGTGTTGAAGTATGTTGTGATTGAAACCATTAATGTTACAATGGACGATGTCATTTGAGAGTAATGTAGGTTTGTTTCTAGGGTCAGTTATGTACATTCAAAACCACCAAAACCCCAAAGTGTCAGTGAGTTAGAAGCAAACTAACAAAATACTACATTCGACTACGCAAAAGAAGAGTTATCCCACTAGACATCGATTTCTTCACCTTACCACCACACACTTGCTTATGTCCTCCGACGCTTCCGGGGAAGGAACTATCCTCGAGACGAGTACCTGCTTGTCTCTATTATCTTGCTCCTGACGGACCCAAACGGCATGCTCTCCTCTATGAGCATTGCCCCCTCCTCCATGTCCACGTCCGCAGGTTTACCTTTCATCTCCGGAGCAACGATTGTCGGTTCTGCCCAGGTTTTCTGGTTTATCTTGCTAGTTGTGTGAATTTCCGTGCCAGCTAAATTGTTATCTTTGTCATCCAAATGGTTATCCATGTCATACTCCAAATTGAGATCAAGATACGATATACACCCAACTTTAGTTCGAAATATTTTTTTTCATAAACATATATAAAGTGGGTGTATATAGATAGATAAAATTAAATTAAGTTCAAAAATAAATTTATTTTTTAATTTTAACAAATAAAAATTGCTGAAATCTATATATTACTTAAAACCATAGCCTTTTGACCACGTGTCGCATCCTCGCGAGCCGATATTTTTGACAACATCAATTTTATATATTTAATACATTTTTCAACCAATCTATCTATATATTACTTAAAACCAAAGCCTTTTGGCCACGTGTCGCATCCTCGGGAGCCGATATTTTTGGCAACATCTATTTTATATATTTAATACATTTTTCAACCAATCTATATATTACTTAAAACCATAGCCTTTTGACCACGTGTCGCATCCTCGCGAGCCGATATTTTTGACAACATCAATTTTATATATTTAATACATTTTTCAACCAATAGGATTAATTCAAAACTTTTTACATTTTTCAACCGATAGGATTAATTCAAAACTTTTTAAAATAAAGTTAATACTAACTATATAATATTATTTCATTCTATATTTATTATACAATATCATTTCAAGCTATTTTCTTTAAACAATGGGATGAATGTAAAAAACTTATTTAAAAAATATATATATTGTACGTTCCAAATATATGATTTTTTTTTAGCAGCCAATCTATATATATAATGAAAACTATTTTGGGTTTTATAATAACCTTAATTTTTGGAATTTCACCCACCAAGCCTAATATATATAAAATGTCAAATGATAAATGATAAAAATTTTAAACATTTTTTTAACCAATGGGATTTATTTATTCTAACTAAAAATGATAATTATTTTTGCTTAGATGTCATAATCACCTTAATTTTATGATCGATTTCCTCCCAATCAATTGAACCTAGAAAAAAATCCAAAGTTTTTTTTTTTGGTAACGTGGGGATTCCGAGGTTGTCGACTAATCCCCACGGGTCCGAGTCCTAGCCTACAAAGGACGCGAACCGATAAGTCAATCGGCAAGCTACCAGGTAGGCTCACCCAGGCCAATGAATGCTTGAGGACTCACTCATTACACAAATGTGTAAAGAATGTGATTTGATCCTTTGACCTCTTACAAGGGTTACTTCTCTCAAAGATTATTTCATTAATCTATCTATCTATCCATATACGTATTATTACTTAAAACCAAAGCCTTTTGGCCACGTGTCGCATCCTCGCGAGCCGATATTTTTGGCAACATCTATTTTATATATTTAATACATTTTTCAACCAATAGGATTAATTCAAAACTTTTTACATTTTTCAACCAATAGGATTAATTCAAAACTTTTTACATTTTTCAACCAATAGGATTAATTCAAAACTTTTTAAAATAAAGTTAATACTAACTATATAATATTATTTCATTATATATTTATTATACAACATCATTTCAAGCTATTTTCTTTAAACAATGGGATGAATTTAAAAAACTTTTTTAAAAAATATATATTGTACGTTCCAAATATATGATTTTTTTGGAGCAACCAATCTATATATATAATGAAAACTATTTTTGGTTTTATAATAACCTTAATTTTTGGAATTTCACCCACCAAGCCTAATCTATATAAAATGTCAAATGATAAAAATTTTAAACATTTTTTTAACCAATGGGATTTATTTATTCTAACTAAAAATGATAATTATTTTTGCTTAGATGTCATAATCACCTTAATTTTACCATCGATTTTCTCCCAATCAATTGAACCTAGAAAAAAATCCAAAGTTTTTTCTTGGTAACGTGGGGATTCCGAGGTTGTCGACTAATCACCACGGGTCCGAGTCCTAGCCTACAAAGGACGTGAACCGATAAGTCAATCGGCAAGTTACCAGGTAGGCTCACCCAGGCCAATGAATGCTTGAGCACTCACTCATTACACAAATGTGTAAAGAATGTGATTTGAACCTTTGACCTCTTATATACAATGGTTACCCTCTCAAAGTTTATTTAATTAATCTATCTATATTTAACTAATAAACCATAAACATTTTTTATTTAGGTGCTATAACTTATAAGCGCCTTTTGTTTTAGGATTTTCACTCAACCAACTTATTATACTTAAATCTTAAACTCATATAATCTTTACACATTTTTCATGAATATTAATTTTTTACTTACTTTATCAAATCTTTTTTTTTCTATTTTAACAAAAATTAATATTGGTTAAATACTTAAATACGCGCCATGGCGCGTGGACTATACTAGTTTAGTTTAAAACAATTAAAATTGGTCTATTTCTCCCCCCCCCCCCCCCCCCCCCCCTCTCTCTCCCCCTATAGCCTTTACCTTCCACCGGTTGTGAAGGTACCCAATTTATTTGCAAAAATGACATTTTGACACCCCCTTGCAAATTATACCCCCCATTGACATTTTTGCACTAATTGAATCAGTATGATTACCAAAGAAAACAGCGAGCAAGCTTCAAGTATTTGCTCTTACGTACTAGGGGGCACAGTTGTTTGAATTGATGAAACATATATATTATTTGCTTAAATGACATATAAACTCCTTTTGTGTTGCTCGTTTACTTTGAGTGGGCAGGTATAAGCCAACGAAAATGTTGAGAGCATCGAACGCTTGTTGCCCAACTCTTAAAAGAATGGTGTACGTCATTGTGTCCCTATAGCATACTACTATCTATATATGAATGGATAGGCTCTGGTTAATTATGAACGAAGTATCTCATATATATGGCCATGTTACAAGTCTCTAGTTACGAATGACTAAGACACAATCTTATACGGCTACGAATATATGGCCAAGTTTTAAGTCGTGGGT
This sequence comes from Persicaria maculosa, assembly GCA_963922045.1. NCBI lineage: Eukaryota > Viridiplantae > Streptophyta > Magnoliopsida > Caryophyllales > Polygonaceae > Persicaria > Persicaria maculosa. The sequence continues at coordinate 23,359,349 of OY998254.1, forward strand.
ACGTTACGAACGAGTGAACGACCAAGGCACAATCATTATACAACTACGAATGGCTAGGCTTTGGTTACGAACGACCATAGCATCTCATATGGCTACGAATGGCCATATTAATTACAAGTCTTTAATTGGCTACGAATGGTCGGCCAACTTATTAGCCTCTAGTCACGAACAACTGACTACAATATCATCTTCGCTCGGCTACAAATGGCCGTGTTACTGGCTATGAATGGGGCACCTCAATGAGTGTTGCAACTCCCACAATTATATCCAAACATCAAAATAATTGTATGCTCTCAAAATCTGAAAATATGCTCGTGACACTTGTCTGTCCGATGCCAGATATGAAGTGTTTCCTTATGCACACAAGGAATTCGATATGTAATATCTATTCTTGATTATGGCCATACCAGGGGCATTGAAATCATTAACTTACCAACTACCTATGAATCGTGTTGAGATTTGACATTTTCAGGTATGAAGTTGACATGAACCACGAGTGTCGACAATGACATCATCTCAAAGCTACAAGAGCAGATCAAAGGTGTTATGAATAACATCGAGACATGGTTTAGTGTACGAATGAAACTATTACAATAATTTAATGCGATGATCGAACGACACACAGGCAAAGCATGGTACCTCAAATGTAGCTCAATGCAGGAAAGAGGTTACAATCAGCATCAAGGCTACTAGGCTAGAGTTAGTCAAGAAGATGATATGTGAGCTAAGTTTCTAGCTCCCCTTATTTGCTAACTACGTTTGTCAATCCCCCATTTTTTTCTCACAATGTGAGCAGATTTATCTATTGTGTTATGAGTGGCGGGAGACAAAAGAAACATGTAGCCGCGAATGACATAAGCATTTACTAGATGAAATGAGCTTCTAACACGAACGAGCGCACGATTAGTTCAAGCAAGCAACATGCATATTCACGAGATTCGAAGGAATGCAAGTTCAGATCCCATCATAATCTGGTTGCTATAATGAGATATGAGGGGCAATTGAGGGAAAAAAATAATCCCTAAGGGCAAACCAGTCATATCCACAGGTTGACCTAATATTATAAGAGGACCTCCAAGACTCCTGATTTGGTATGCGATACGTACTAAACCCTAGCCTCTATGAACGGATGATTATCCTCAACGGAGAGATCAGACTTGAGCGTCGGAGTCTCCTCCGGGGAAGACAAGCCCCGCTCCCACCATTGTTTGTTCTTGTGTTTTCAGGTTCAGATCTTAGCGCCGGACATCGATCTCCTTCAACAATTACTTGTGCGGATTTTTCCCGTACATCTTCTAAACTCCATTAAATATATTGATAATCACGAATCTTTTTTATTCACAGTGTACGAGCCTCCATTGGGGAAAGCTCAAACCAAAGACCTAGGCGTGAAGGGGTAAGCAAGTTAATTAACCATTCCGGAATGGTTCAACCGGAAAGGATTTACGGGTAGTACCCAAATGTTCCCAGTTCGAACCCCGGATGACCTCTCTTTATTTACCAAATTCAAGGATTAACCATGATAACTCCACTCCCTTGATGAAAATCGGAAATGGTTTCAAAGGCTTTGACACAAAGCTTGTGTCAAAGGTCTTGAAGCTAAAGCTGTATTGATGAAATTCAAAACCTGTATTGTATGTATTTTATTATCTTATATTATCTAAGTATGGTGTCCGAATATTATTCTATATATATTGTACTAACCATACATCGAAGATACTTGAAGAGATCTCCTTCCTTGAGCTGAAATTCGTAGAGATCAAATCTGGAAGATTATGGCTTCGAAGTTTCCTTCTTTAGAAGATTGCGAAGATCCATCCTTGGCCATGATCTGGAGTAGCCGTTGGGCAAAGATCCTTCTTTCAATATGGCGCCGATTTGATGGAGTATAAAATGAGATGAAGAAGAGAGAAGAAGTACAAGTGTTGAACGCAAACATCATTGAACTACAACGCACACTCAACCCTCAAGTCAATCTTTCTTCTTCGTGTACTCTCTGCTAGGTGTTAAGAGTCGTATCTTTTGTTTTAAAGCATTTGAGAGTTACACAGTGAGCTTATAGGATATATTCTGATAGAGTGTTATACTCGAGAGTTTATAACTCAGGAATTGAGCACTAGGCGATTGATTCACGAAGTGTAAGAAGATTGTACTCGATAGCTGAGAGAGGTGGGGCTCTTCTAGATTGGTCTAGGACTCCAAGGGAACGTGAGTTGACTAGATTGCAATTGTATAGGAGAGATGTTTCTCGGTGAGCTATTAGGATCCTAAGTCTTGTGAATCAATAAAGCCGGTTGAATCCTAGGGTTGTGGAAGAACCCTAGGCGGGGACTAAGCCTTTAAGGAGCCGAACATCGTTAACAATTCATCGTGTCCTTTACTTATTTCTTTACTAATATTTCCGCACTTGTTTCGAATTGTATAACTTTATTGTGATTCAGGTTTCCCAGTCAAAAGAATTGAGTTTACTCTCAAAGGTTTTTGCAAGGGTTTCAAAAGTCTTGAGATTGACAGCGAAAAGTTGGCATACTCTATTCAACCCCCCTTTTAGAGAATCTTTATTCTACTTTGTTATACATTATCGAACCTTTAATTGGTACCATAGCTTTACTCACTGCTTTTGATCTAACAATCTTGTGAGTTTTTTATCATGTCTAGTGAAGCAAGCGGAGGATTTGCACAAGGGAGGTCTACCAGTAGACAACCGCTCTTTGTGGGAAACAACTTCGTCCACTGGAGGTCCTTGATGAAAATGTTCATCATAGATCAAGATCTGGAACTTTGGAACATTATAGAGAATGGTCCGAAGATTCTTGTTAAAGACGGATCTAATGGAATCAAAGTCGCGAAGACTGAGGCAGAATACATCCAAGCGGATCTTGAACTCGTTTCCAATAACTACAAGACCATTAACTTACTATATTGTGCTCTTAGTACTGATGAGTTTAACCGTATTTCATCTTGTAGGTCGGCTAAAGAGATTTGGGACAAGCTGGTTGTCACCTACGAAGGAACCAGTCAAGTGAAGGACACCAAGATCAGTATCTTTCTTCGAAAGTATGAACTTTTCAAAATGAAGCCTGATGAGTCTATTAAGGCCATGTTCACACGATTCACGGAAATCACGAACAATCTTGACTCTCTCGGCAAGACCTTTGAGAATGTTGAGAAAGTGAGGAAGATATTGAGGTGCCTCCCAAAAGACAAATGGGGTCCTAAAGTAACAGCCATAGAAGAAGCCCAAAATCTCACCACTCTACCCCTTGATGACTTGCTTGGGAAGCTGATCACACATGAGATGATTCTCAATGAAGACGATGGAGAACTCCCAACAAGCACTAATAACTTGGCACTCGAGTCTAAGAAGGATGAGCCCAAAGATGTGTCTGATTCTGAAGATGATGATGATGATGAGGATGATCCCTTTGCTCTCATTACAAGGGGTCTTTCTCGAATCCTCAAAATGAAGAAGCAATTCAATAACAAAAATGGATCAGAGTCTTCTAAATTTCGAGGTAAGTCTCAATACGACAAATATGACAAGAAGACTAAACCTTTGTCTTGTTTTGAATGTGGTGAAATAGACCATCTAGTGAAAGACTGCCCTCAAAAGAAGAAGAGCCAGTTCAAGAAAGGTGATAGATGGAAAAAGAAAGCCACGGTGGCAGCTTGGAGTGATTCTGACTCAGGTGACTCAGACTCCGATGATGAAAAGGCCAACCTTTGTCTCATGGCTTCAGGAGATGAATCCTACAATGAGCAACTTGAGGTAACTGTAAGAGAACTTATGGCAAGTCCAAAAGAGGTACTATCAGAATTCCTTTCTAATATGATTGCCAATGAAGAGAAACTTATTGCCCAAACCAACACTCTTATTAAGAAAACCGTGGACTAGGAAAGAACTATTGAGGAACTGTCAATGAGGGTCAAAAGTCTTGAAACCTCTTATTCAGGTCTTGACATTAAAGTCAAGACTCTTGACTCAGAGAAATCTGAACTCAAGCAAGATCTCTCATCTCTAAGAAGTGAACATCATGACTTGGAGAGCGAGAACATCTCCCTGAATAAGAAGATTCAAGACCAACAGACAACCCTCATAAGTTTTACCAAGTCTAAGGGCACTCTTGATAGGATGTTGGGTGAGCAACAAAGTTCTTTAAACAGAAGTGGTATTGGTTACAACCTGAGGTTTTTAAAGAAGCAACACATTACCACTTTTGTAAAGGAAAAAGGAAGCATAACCTCTCCTATATTTCACCATTGTGCAAGAAAGGGACATTTAAGAGAGACCTGCCCCTATAGAAGAAAGGATCCTCATATTATACGCAATACATTTCCTGTTCGCTTGAGAAAAGAACGAATAACGCAAGTTTGGGTCCCCAAAGACACTATTTTACCAAATATGGTTTATCCCAATAAAGGATCTAAATTCGCTCACTGGTCTAGCCACAAAGGTTGATTTTTATTTTGCAGGAGATCGCCAAGGTGAAAGAGCAAAAATGGATTATTGATAGTGGATGCTCTAGACATATGAGTGGGAAGAGGTCTCTCTTCCATGAACTAAAGAAGCAGTCCACTGGAAGGGAACAATCACTCTTGGTGACAAAGGAAAGTGTGATATCGTTGGTATCGGTAGTGTTGGAAGTGATCCTAACCATTGTGTTAAAAATGTTTATCTTGTTGATGGTTTGAAGTATAATTTGCTTAGTGTTTCTCAACTATGTGATAATGGTAATGATGTTGGATTTAACAAGAAAAGATGTTTAGTGCGCAGAGAAGATACAGGTGAAATAGTTCTAATTGCCTATCGTTATAACAACATCTATGCCGTGAATGCTGAGCAAGTGGCACAAGGAAGCTTAACCTGCCTAAAGGCTTTGACGGACGATCCAAAGCTCTGGCACAGGAGACTCGGTCATGTAAGCCCACATACACTACAAAAGCTTGTGTCCAAAGGGCTTGTAAGAGGACTACCTGAGATGGACTTCAAAGGTATTGAGATGTGCAAAGCATGCACACGAGGTAAACAAACACGTAGCTCTTTCAAACCCAAAAAGGTTGTAAGTACTTCTAGACCCCTTGAACTTTTACATATGGATTTATGCGGTCCTATGGGAGTCAAATCTCCCAATGGTAAAAAGTACATGCTTGTTGTCATATTTGATGAATGCAATGATGGTTCTTTCAGTGAAAGTGTTGCAGATTTAGATCTTAACGGCCATACAGAGAATGAGGATGGTGATGATATTGCTACTAAGAACACAGAGAAGAGGAACATGCAGGATCAGATTCTTAACACTGAGAAATCAGCCCAAGGTCTTGAAGCTCAGTCCAAAGCCCTTGGCGACCAATCCAAAAGTGTTGAGACTTCAGAAACTGCTGTAACTGAGCCTAACATATCCATGGAGCCAGATGTACCACAAATAAATCCTGTTGATGTGACGAACCAGGGAGCTGAGATTAGCAAGAGAAAGTTCAAATACTCCTCATCACACTCATTAAAGGATATCATCTCTGACCCTACATCTAGTGTTCAAACTCGTTCTAAACTTAAAGATCTCTGTGCTTTTCACGCTTTTGTTTCACTTGTAGAACCAAAGAAGGTAGATGAGGCCCTTCAAGAGCCAGACTGGATCATTGCTATGCAAAGTGAGCTTAACGAATTTGAAAGGAACAAAGTCTGGACCTTGAAACCTAGGCCAAAGCATCAATCAGTCATTGGCACACGTTGGGTATTTCGGAACAAGCTAGATGAGAATGGTAATATCGTAAGGAACAAAGCAAGGCTTGTTGCTCAAGGCTACAATCAAGAGGAAGGTATCGACTACGAGGATACTTTTGCTCCCGTAGCTAGGCTTGAAGCCATTCGTATTTTATTAGCATTTGCATCTTTATGGGCATAAAATTATATCAAATGGATGTCAAGTGTGCTTTTCTTAATGGTTTCTTAGAAGAAGAAGTTTATGTGGCTTTAGTTCGGAATTTCCTAATCACGTTTATAAACTAGACAAAGCGCTATATGGTTTGAAACAAGCCCCAAGAGCTTGGTATGAGCGCTTGTCAAAATAACTTTTAGAAAATGATTTTAAAAGGGGGTTGATCGACAAAACTCTTTTCATCAAGACCAAAGGAAAGGACATATTGGTTATCCAAATATATGTTGATGATATATTGTTTAGGGCTACTAACACATCTTTGTGCAAGGAATTTTCTGATATTATGTGCAGTGAATTTGAGATGAGCTTAATGTGAGAACTCAACTTCTTTTTGGGGCTGCAAGTTCATCAATCTAAGAAAGGGATCTTTGTCAACCAAAGCAAGTACACTAAGGATCTATTGAAGAAGTTCAAGATGGATCAATCCAAAGCAGCCAAGACACCCATGAGCTCAACTTTGTCCTTAGATCAAGACAAGACCGAAAAGAGTGTCAATCAAAAGGAGTATCGAGGGATGATTGGATCTTTATTATATCTTACTGCTAGTAGACCTGACATCATGTTTAGTGTTTGCATGTGTGCTAGGTTTCAAGCCGACCCTAAAGAATCTCACCTCGTGGCTGTGAAGAGGATCTTTCGATATCTCAATGGCACTAAGGAGCTTGGCTTGTGGTACCCGAAGCAAAGAGATTTTACACTAATTGGGTATTCTGATGCGGACTTTGCAGGCTATAAGGTGGATAGGAAGAGCACGTCGAGATGTTGCCAATTCTTAGGGGCATCCTTGATTAGTTGGCACTCAAAGAAACAAAACTCAGTTGCTCTTTCCACTGCTGAATCCGAATACATAGCAGCTGGAGCATGTTGCTCCCAAATCCTTTGGATAGCTCAACAAATGAGAAATCTTGGCATCGACCTCAAAGACATTCCCATTATGTGTGATAACACAAGTGCCATCTCCATTACAAAGAATCACGTTCAGCATTCAAGGACCAAACATATTGATGTAAGGCATCATTTCATTAGAGATCATGTCGAAAAAGGTGATCTGTCTATATCCTTTATTTCAACTGATTATCAATGGGCTGACATTTTTACTAGCCATTGGCAGATGACAGGTTCACCTTCATTAGATGTGAGATTGGAATGCTTAACAGGGATGCACATCCGTATGGGGAGCTTTCCCTTTACGAAAGAAAACTTCTACTTAGTTTCAAGACCTTTGAGATTCATGTCAAAGTTTGTGAACTGAATAGTAGAGCACATATAACGGATCATAATATTTGGTTGATATCTTATTAGATATTTGATCAAATATTGTTTCAATGGATTTTAACCTTCTTTATATGTTACCTATTTTATTTTCGGAAAAATCTTTTTATTTTATCCGAGTATATTTTATTTGTGGAAATTATTTTAAAATCGGATAAATCTTTTCTTGCCTTTAAGATTTGAAAAGATCTTTTTGAATTTTGAATTTTTGGTAAGTCAGATTTTTTAAACTTGGTAGTTGAGTTATGATTATTACCATTGGAACCACAAACTTGTCCCATCAACTTACCTCACTCGCCCTTTTTTAAACCACACATTCTTACCCACACTATTCACCTCTCCAAAACCTACCAAACCTCTCCGACCTTTAACCTTCTTCTTCAACCTTTCTCTGGATTTTTTTTCCAGTTCTTATCCATGGCACCCAAATCCAAGAAAATCTCCACACCCAAACGCCTTGGCGCTACCTCCAAAGGTCGTCAAATCCCCCTCGTGGTTTCCCCTCAACCCGTACATGCCCATCAAACCACTGTCCCGAGCACCGTCCCTGAGAGCACCATTGCCGAAATCAAACGGTCCTTAAAGAGCCCGACAAAGACGCCCCTCAGTGAAAAGCTTAAGGGAAAGAGAAAGATCACTAAGGAAGAGGAAGATCTTGATGAGATCCTAGAGAGAGATGCTGAAAAAGAGGCCGAGGAAGAGGCCCAGAAAAAAGAAAAAGGTCGAGGAAAAGGTAGAGAAAGTAAGGGAAAAGGCTGAGGAAGAGGCTGAGAAAGCAAGGAAAAAGGCTGAGGAAGAGGCTGAGAAAGCAAGGAAAGAGGCCGAGGAAGAGGCCAAGAGAGAAGCTGAGAATGAGGTTCTTGCTGAGGAAGAACCAGAGGAAGAGGAAGCTGAGGAGGACGACGAGACTGATGATGACGAGGAGGCCGAGAGAGATGAGGTTGAGGAGTCTACTGAGGGATCGGGGTCTGAGGAAGAGGAGCCGGAACGTGTTCCCTCTCCTACTCCTCCTCCTCCTCCCCCGTCCCCGAAGAAGCGCAAAGCCGCTAAAGCCAAGAAGTCTCCACCTCTCAAGCGCTCGAGGAAAGCCACTTTCAGAAGTTTTGAAGCACCCGTCAAGTCGACCGCTCCTACAAAAGCCCGAAGAAAGAACACCGATCCCCCTGCACTTATCCAGGTAAACCAATCCTTACCCTCCTCCTGGTTTGAGAATGCCGAGATGGCTGGCAAATGGGTAGACGAGTTTAGAACTCGTAGGATTTGTTGTTCTGACTTTATTGATCTTGATTTTTTGGAAGCTTTGAACATACCCTGCATCTCCCTTCTCAAACAAACCCCTGCCTGGACCCTGCTGAACCTTGAATCTGAGTACTACCCCCAACTCACCCATCTTTTCTACATAAACCTCAAAGCCAAATACACTGCTGAAGGCTGGACTCTGGAGTCAGTCGTCAAAGGGGTTAGAATCATGTTCAACACCCTTGACTTCGCTGAACTCCTTGGTCTTCCCAAACCAAGTCTACCCTCCCCTGAAACCCCCACAAAAGACCAGTGTGTTACTCTTGCCCACTCCAAATACCTGCTCCTCGAAGCATCAAGCAGCACCACCAAACAACTCACCCACTCGTCCCTCACACTTGAAGCCAAAATCATCTTTAACATCATTGTGAGATGTCTTTTACCCCGAATCAACTCTGGCTCCCTCCTCACTGACAATGCTATGGTCCTCCTGTACCGGATATTGAATGGCCATGATCTTGATCTGGACAATACCATTTTAGGATCCATAGCTCACACCCGCAAAGCCAGAAAAGGAACTCCCCTCCCATTCGCAAACCTCTTGACCCGTGTCTTCAAAGCTTCTAAAATTGATTTTGAAAATGAAGAACAACAACACCATACGGGAAAATTTGACTCTAAGAGCTTTGAGAAGATTGCCATAACTCAGTCCCCTCAAGGGACTTGGAGTCTTGCCTCTCCTTCCTCAAAAGCTCTTCCCACTGCCCCTGCCATCGATGAGCGCATGGAGAACCTGGAGTTGGGTTTGGAGGAAGTTCGCCTAGACGTCAAGGAGTTGCACCATGAGTTGATGCTTGAGATGGGAGAGATGGCCAAGCTGTTGAACGAGTTGAAGATGCTGATCACGGATGGTGCTCAAGACGATGAACCATGAACCATATCCTAGCCCTTGACCTAAACTCTCTAACACTGCTGACCCTGTTTTCAAAACTTTTGGTGACTGTTTTTATACTCCTCCCTTTGTTGAAAGACAAAAAGGGGGAGTTGGTTTAGACGTTAGACTTTAAACTGCTTTGAACTATAGGGTCTTGGAAGACCTTATTTTGTTGGATGCTTTTATCATTGGCTTTTGAACTTATATGATCCAACATTTGTCTAACCGCTGCAGGTACTTAGTCCGATTGTTTATATGATATATTTGCTTGACTAAGTTACATGGATGCACAGGTTTTGTCTTTCATCAAGGGGGAGATTGATAACTCCACTCCCTTGATGAAAATCGGAAATGGTTTCAAAGGCTTTGACACAAAGCTTGTGTCAAAGGTCTTGAAGCTAAAGCTGTATTGATGAAATTCAAAACCTGTATTGTATGTATTTTATTATCTTATATTATCTAAGTATGGTGTCCGAATATTATTCTATATATATTGTACTAACTATACATCGAAGATACTTGAAGAGATCTTCTTCCTTGAGCTGAAATTCGTAGAGATCAAATCTGGAAGATTATGGCTTCGCAGTTTCCTTCTTTAGAAGATTGCGAAGATCCATCCTTGGCCATGATCTGGAGTAGCCGTTGGGCAAAGAATCTTCTTTCAATATGGCGTCGATTTGATGGAGTATAAAAGGAGATGAAGAAGAGAGAAGAAGTACAAGTGTTGAACACAAACATCACTGAACTACAACGCACACTCGGCCCTCAAGTCAATCTTTCTTCTTCGTGTACTCTCTGCTAGGTGTTAAGAGTCGTATCTTTTATTTCAAAGCATTTAGAGTTACACAGTGAGCTTATAGGATATATTCTGAGAGAGTGTTATATTCGAGAGTTTATAACTCAGGAAGTGAGCACTAGGCGATTGATTCACGAACTGTAAGAGGATTATACTAGATAGCTGAGAGAGGTAGGGCTCTTCTAGATTGGTCTAGGACTCCAAGGGGACGTGAGTTGACTAGATTGCAATTGTATAGGAGAGAGGCTTCTCGGTGAGCTATTAGGATCCTAAGTCTTGTGAATCAATAAAGTCGGTTGAATCCTAGGGTTGTGAAAGAACCCTAGGCGGGGACTAAGCCTTTAAGGAGCCGAACCTCGTTAACAATTCATCGTGTCCTTTACTTATTGCTTTACTAATATTTCCGCTCTTGTTTCGAATTGTATAACTTTATTGTGATTCAGGTTTCCCAATCGAAAGAATTGAGTTTACTCTTAAAGGGTTTTACAAGCGTTTAAAAAGTCTTGAGGTTGACAACGAAAAGTTGGCATACTCTATTTAACCCCCTTCTAGAGTATCTTTATTCTACTTTGTTATACATTATCGAACCTTCAAACCATTCCGGAATGACTCAACCGGTAAGAACTTACGGGTAGTACCCAAAGTTCCCCGATTCGAACCCCAGATGACCGCTCTTTATTTACCAAATTCAAGAGCCAATGCAAATTTGGGAATGGCTAAAATGGAGAGGGATGGAATTAATATTTTTTAGTAAGATAAAAATTCGGTTCACTAGATAACTCTAAAGAAGCTGAGAAACCGAACAAGTAGATGAGGTAACCATCTTGTAATCTCAATGTGACAATGTGACATACCGATTTCAAAGGATAAATTCGCAAGTTACATAGTAGGTAAAAATGCATGAAACCACTCTTTATTCATTGTTGTTTGCAAATACCCACCCCTTATTAAAAAATTGTCAAATAACCACCCGTTAAATATAGGTAGGTTGCAACTAACCACCCATAACCTTTTCTTGTTAAACCTCACTTAATTTAATATGAAAAGACAATTATATCCCTATTCTTTAATGTTTCATTTTTAGTAAAAAGACAGTTATACTTCTCTCTGATGCTTGGTTTTTCAGGTATTACAATTAGACCTGTCAAACGGGTCATTCGGGTCGGGTTCGAGTTGGGTCACTTCGGGCCTCGGGTAAAACGGATTCCGGGTAAAACGGGTTTTGGGTATATCCAAGTTGACTCGAACCCGGGTTTGACCGGGTTTCGGGTCATTTTGAGTCGATTTTGAATTTGTCAATTTTTTCTTTCTTAAATTAAAAAAATCACGATTTGATAATTTTGGATAATTTTAAAATTCTAAAATTAAAGACATTCATAAATTCTAGTGCTTATAATTATATACTATATCTGATCTAAAATATTTTATTTTTATAATTTCTCGTAATTTTTAATAAAATGTAATAATGTATAAATATCAAAATTTTAAATAATTTTTTAAAATTTGACATTTTATATATAATTACATCTTATTAAAAACATTTGATTTTTATTATTTTGCATAATTTTTAATAAAATGTAATAATATATAAAATATCAAATATTTAAATATTTAAAAAATAATAATTTCATGTAATTAGTAATAAGCATATAATTATTTTAATATTTTGTAGCATTTTTATCTTCTTAAAAAAATGTGTTGAAAAATAAAAATCAAATACTATCGATCGGACGGAGTATTACACAATACAAATAAATATAAAAGTTGATTTAAAAATGAAAGATCAAGTGATTGTAATTATAAAATGTAATAAATTCGAATCTCCATAAAATAAATTTAATCATATATAATTATAAATCAACCGGGTCACTGGGTCAATCGGGTAAATCGGGTCAAAATTATCAGGTCAATCGGGTCACCGGATCGAAACCCAGATTACTCGGAAAATTTCCGGGTTTTCGGGTATAATTGTTTTTTCATATTAAATTAAGTGAAGTTTAACAAGAAAAGGGGTATGGGTGGTTAGTTGCAAACAACTTATATTTAATGGGTGGTTATTTGACAATTTTTTAATAAGAGGTGATTATTTACAAACAACAATGAATAATGGATGATTTTATGCATTTTCGCCTACATAGTATAAAGGAAATTTAATGGCCCTTTTACAAAGCCCATCAGAACTAACGGAAGCCCAATGATGCCCACTTTAAGTTGTACCGTAACTTAATTTCTTATTCCTGGCTACAAGGATAACATCATATTCATTAGGGGTGGGCACAAATCTCGGACCCGTTCTGGTCCAGTCCCGCTTCCGATGGAATTTGGAAATAAAATGAGGAATCCCGTCCTGGTCCCGTCCCGCACAATTTTTGCGGGACGGAACGCGGGACGAGAATTCCTTATCCCGCAAATTCCATCATGTCCCGGATAGGCTGGCCTTTATAAGGAGATCAAGAGGATAGCAGCATACACAGGCTTCACCCTCAGCGCATAAAGTTCTCCTGCAATCCTTTGACTCCTACAAGCATCGATCTCACATCTCTTTGTTTGAGCACTTTTATTTCTTTGAGGGTGTGAGGTTTACATTGAGCTTTATAGTACAATTCATTATGGTTATACTAAGGGTACATTTCTACCCAAACGTATAAGATACTTCGGTATCGGTAGGACTTTGTTTCACTGGTGTGTTTGTGTTGCTAGATAGGAAGTGTGAGACTTCTGAGTTTTGAAGAGGGAAGGTCTTCTAAAGGTTGTATCTAGAACTCACAGGAAGAAGTGAAATAAAGTTGTTTTGAATCCTACGGATTGGATAACCCTAGGCGGGGACGTAGACAAAGTTTTATCGAACCTCGTTAACATATCGCGTACGTGTCCTTTCTCTTCTGCTCTTTATCTTTATTATTTATCTTTGTTTTGCTTATTATTCATCGTTTTATTAATTCTAACTTGTCTTTGTATTTCTGATAAGGTCTTATCTCTGTTTGGTAAGGTCTTACTGATTCTGAGATTGCGAAAAGTTTTCATACTCTATTCATTCCCTTCTAGAGTATTTATTAGCCTTTTATCTGCATATTCCGCACTTCACAGTCCTTCATTAGCAAATGTTCTATACATTTAGGACTTATTTGCTCGTCGCACTTAGGCATTCGATCCCTAGGACGTAAGGGCTTTGTTGTTTCTCCATGTTTGTTTTGATACCTTATTTTTCCTTCTTTAAGTTCTCCCAATTTGTCATGATCTTTACTCCCAACCAAGTTTTGGTTGCAATCCCTAGTGCAATCACAAGGACTAAAAGACAAGATATGTGCAATCATAGACCCTTGAAATTCTCCCTTCTTTTTCTAGTGACTAAGTTTTTGTGGGCCTCTAACATGTCTTTTTTTATTTATACTACTATTGTAGAAAAAGTTTGGACTAATCCACTACGTTCACCAATCACCACCATCAAGTCACCGTTATAAAATTTTAACTGTTTTAGCTTCAATTAGACTATAAAATCGTCCTAGTAAGTCCAAGTTTTGCCTCTCTGAAACCACAATTTAAGTGTTATGTCTAAACATGATAAATGAATTAGTTGGAGGCTAATGTGACTAATAAGCTTTTTAAAATAAAAGGCTGCATCTGCACAAGCGAGTTACATTACAAATACCTAAAACAAAGGCACATGAAAAGCTTCATGACTTGGCCATTTTTTTTGGGTTCTCATTTTACAAAGCCAAGATCAAACCCTGATGATCCATCCATCCAACCCCAACAAGAACAACTACTGGCGGCCCTGGTGGCGGTGGTGGACACACTCCTGGGGAGTCATCGGAAACCGGTCAGTGTCAGTGCAGTAGTCATAGACCAGGTGGTTAGCCCTGACCCACATCAGCTGGTGGCTCTGATGGACATTCAGCTCCGACACAACCGGCTCGTCCCACCAGTAGCGCTTCTCGCTGCCACTGCTGCACCTCTTCATGTTGTCAACTGCCGCCGTTGGGATAGGGCACTCGCACGCGTCGATCTCGAACCCCCTGTAGCTTGCTATGAAGGGCGCGTGGGTCCAGTCTGTCTTCACCCTGCCCCCTTGGGTGGCCCAGTCATCTGCATTCCATATGGAGCTGTACACCCCCATGGCCTGGTCCTTTGGGTACGGTATCCCTCTGTGCTCTAAGTTGCTGTGCACACGTATGGGCGTCTCATCCACCAAAAACCTGCAAATTTCAAATATCCATTCAGGATATTTTAGCAACCCCTTGTTTTCACCATTTTGCACAAACCCTTCCTAATTTTAAGATTTTGCATTTAATCACCCATTATAATTATATCCATTACTTTATAGATATTATACACATTTTATGCTCTTTTTATTCTTGATGTTTTACTAAGGTTTTCAAAGTAAAGGGTGATTTTGTAGAAAATGAACTAAATAAGGGGTTATTTTCTGATGTTTTCCTAAAACAAGAAAATAGGGATTTTTAAATCAAAATTTTTTGATTCCTAAGGTCTCCAAAAGTATACATGATTAGCAAAGGTCCAAAAATTGGAGTTAACAAGTTTATACTAAAATCAATTGCTAGATTCCATAGCTAATTTTATATAGTCACACTACTAGGCTACTAGCTAGTAGCTACTATTGATTCATGTATGTTTAACCTAAAATACCTAATCAGTAATCACATTTGGTTTTATATTCCAAGTTTCCAACTTAAATTCCACCCTTTATAGCCATGCCACAAAACAAATTAAGGACCTCTCCTTTTTCTTCTTTTTTCCACTGCAAAAGTTTTTGTTGGGTTCTCAGAATCTCAGACCAATAATTCATCACCCCCAATTCAAGGAAACATGAAAACAAAAAATTGAAAAAGACAGTAATTGAAAGATTAAAACTTACACAACTTGGTGCTGGTTCCACATGATGGAGTAAGTATGGAAGTCCTTGGTGGGATCAAACCAAAGGTTGAGCCTTTGTTCCCTGTTACCCACACCATTAACATACACATTGGTCTGAACCAGGTATGGCTCACCACTGGTGTTACCCAAGAACTCAAAATCAAATTCATTGTGGCGTGGGCCATCAGATGACATCTGCAAAATCAAGATGCAAGAACCATCACAAGAAACCCATTGAACTGCCATAACTCTAGTATGGTAAAAATTAATCACCCTTCTCAGAACCAACAAAAAAAGGGGGTCATTTTCAATGTCCAAGATTTTACCCCTTTTTTTTCAAAAAAAAAAAACGTGTCAGTGTTTTCAGTACAATAATTTGCTGAAGATGGGTCCAGTAGGTGAAATACTGTTACTACTGATTAAATGGAATTGAGTGGAGTGCCATAATTAATCAGTGGCAGAAAAAAAGAAGAAGCAATTGATTGTAAGTTCATAATTCATCTTGTTTTTAATGCCATATGCTTTCTTTACTGATGTGAAATTGATGTCATTGAATGGTATGTTTATATGGGTTGGTTGTTTTCTTGAAAGAGTTGTAAATTGTAATGCATACATTCAATGAAAGATGAATTTTTTTTCAAAAATCTGATTTTGTTTTTTCCAAGAACTTACATAGAAGGCAGTAACAGTGCCTGCTGAATCACCCTCAACAAGCTTGATCTGAAGATTCACCTTCCCGTACATGTATTTGCTCTTTGATGCAAACCCAGCTCCTGAAATAACCCATTCACTCCATAGATTACATTACAGTTTGAAAGAATCAATCTTTTGTTGTAAAGATCAAATCTTTACTGATTCATAGTTGGTAAACCCAAGATTAATTTCTCAAGAGAAAACATGAATGGGTACCAGAAAAGTTGTCAAGTTTGAGCTTGAGGAGATCCCCTTCATAGATGAAGTGGTCAAAAGCCCAGCCGGGCTGATACAGGTCAGTGAACTTGGATGAGCTCTCCACAGAACCCACCATTACACAGACAGCAAACAACACACACAGCATTGAAACCCTTTGAAAGGCACCACCAAACCCCATTTGGCCCTTTGATTTTTTGTTTCTTCTAGAGAGAGTGAGAGTGAGAGTGAGAGTGAGAGAGAGAGAGGTGAGTAGCTCAGTGAGTGAATTGAAGCTTCTACTACTCTGTTGTTGGAGGGTGAAGGGGAGTGAAAGGGCTTTTATAGCCAACTATGGAAGAAGAGAATAGGGATTGTTTTGTGGGGGTGCAAATGGGCCATTGTCCATTGGGGCTTGGCTTGCAATACAAGCCCCCTATCTATCCCTTGAAATCAGTACCAAGCAGGGTGTGGGACACGTCAGCTTTCACTGTGTACATGTCAACTGCCATGTAGGACATGGAGCCTTGTGCCTCAGCCATTGCCAATACAGGATCCAGCTGTCCATGATTAATACTCCATCACCATCAAATTTTGGAAACATCACCAGATTTTATCTCTATGAATTGGGTTTTTTAAAGGGAAATTGTTCAATGCACAAAATCAACAAGTGTGCTAACCGTATTTAGCCCATTTTTTTCATATATAGTGCTTCAGATATCAGTTTGGATACAAGTCTTAACATCCTCATTCAGTCATTCACAAAAATGTTATTAGATGGCAAAGTATTACTTGTATATATATAAAAAAAATTGTGTAGTACATCTTTTAAAGGAGTAGTATCTTACTTAGTAACTCGGAAATATCGCTAGTTTTTCACATGATAAACCCTTTACCGCACACTAAAACACGGCTGATTTTTTCCTTGATTTTAGCCCATTTGTGACATTCTTCAACTCCTACCACATTGAAGGTTGTTGATGATCATCACATTCCCTAATCTAGCTTATGTATTCTCTCATTGATACTACTGACAACATAATCTCAATCTTTGAGGTTAATACTTGGGAAATATCATACTCCAATTAAGATTAACCGAGATTCAATTAACAAGCCAATTGTGGGATAAGGGAAAGGGGAATCCCTGGAATGGAAGATCAGCACCCTATTCAAAAATCAAAAAAATGTAGCCGTTACAAAAACAGTAAGACACACAAATTAAAGAGAGAACTGAAAAGGGAGGGTTCTAAATTCTGTAGTAATTGAAGAGCTTGGATTAGCTGGCGGAGCGAGGGAAGTGGGGTTTTGTGTAGGACAGGTCGCTGTTTGTAAGGACGAATACAGGCTCGACAAAAGAAAAAGAGAAAATCAAGGACGAGCACAGATGATCCAGCCAATGGGAGGGCGCCACGTAGTACGAATCCAGCTGGAAGGTGATGTGTATACAGCTGTTAATTGGCTGGTGGGGGCTTTCATATTTTTTTTTAAAAAAAAAGTTTCCCACTTTTGCTCGCAAGGGAATTTAAATTTGCAGTGCCACTGGCTTTGGCTTTTATTCCTCTCGCTTGGGTTTCGGGCTTCCCATACATTTAAGTTATTGATATTTGCATTTTTCCGGGAAGTGGTGAATATAAGGACATTTACTTTCCTGACAAATGCTACCTTCCAAATTAACTTTATGTTATACGGAGTATTACACAATGTTATGTCAAGCTATTCAAATGTATCACATTTATAAAGGTTTTGATAGATACACCGTAAATCCAGATTAAGAATTTGCACGTCTTTAAGGACGTGCATGTACGTCGTTAAGGACGTACAAGTGTGGGACTGTGCACGTTCACTAGCAGACCCTTTGCCAATATATGCACGTTGGGACGTGCAAACCCTATTTAGGGTTTCACATTTAGGGTTTAGGGTTTATGGTATAGGGTTTCCGAGGGTTTTGTATTGTTAATTGAAAAAATTGAAGTGTTTAGCTAGTGGAGTTGAAGGATTTATGGTCTAATTAAATGGAGAGCAATAATTGTTTAGATTTTCATTCGGATACTATGCGAATAATGTTACAAGGAACGGAAAAAAAAGTTTACATCCATAATTTTAATAAACTTGTGGAATAAAATCTAGGAAAATAGTAAAGGGCGACCGGACTCGACACGTAAGGCTCGAAATCTCTCAAACTGAGCTTGAAACGGAGCATCCCATCCTTCGACGCTCGGTTGATGATGTGCGACCCATTCTGGCGGAGGCGGCGGAATAGGAGCGTCAGGACGCAACCAAATCTATGAGAACGGAAAATTAGAGTTAGAGTATTGACATATATATGAAAAGCAAGAATAGGTAATAAAAAAAGACGTTTGAAGTCGTACCGCGGCAAAATGGTCTTGGTTTCCGATGCAGGCTACACGAAGGGGTGCTGATTGAGGGTTGTTAGCAGGTGTCGGCGAGGTCATGGGGAGACATGTGAACGGATGATGCCAAGTTAGGACGACGAGAGGAATCTGATATACCGTTGCAAATACTAAACCCATGATGGGTAGCTCTATCCACCGTCTCCTATCACCATGCACAGCTCCCGCCCATCTCTGATAGTCGACGAACTGCTGGAATGGGTACTCTCCCGTATAACAATCGGCGTAGAGATCGGCGTGATCCTCCAAGTGATTGCATAATAACGTTTTGAGTTCCGGGAAAGCAGACTCGTCGAGCGGATATGTCAATGACGCCAAAGCACGGTAGCCACAATGACCATCTCCAACAGTGTCCCTCACACCCTTAATATGACCGAGCATGAAGGGATCAATGTTGTTTCGACCCCAGTTGAACCCTCCGAACACATCATCACGTCCACGTCGAGCTGAGGTCGCTTGTGGACGATGTCGAGCAGCATTTCGAGCAGCACGTGCTTCTTCTCTCTCAAATCTTTCCCTTAACTCCTCGTATGGCAACGGGTTGGTTCTGCAGGCATTCCTCGACCCCTGAGGCCTCCCCTTCCTTCGGATGCTTGCAGATGAGGGTGGGTGCAGCTTATCGTCGCATACATCGTTGGAAGTCGTGTATGAAGATGATATCTCATACGGCAGTGGGGTGTCGTCGATGTCAGTCCATGACAAATCCATCCAGAACGGGTGGATGTCCTCGGCGGGTATCGGAGTACCGGAGTTGACGTATGCCTGAATCTCATGGACACAGGGGATCCCGTAACAAACCCTCCAATGTCGGTTCATGCATTCCAGATGAACCTTTTGGTTCACGACATCCTACCACATCTTGTACAGATAATCGAAGCACTTTTTGGAGATTAAAGTCTTTACCTCATCAAAAAGGTTGACTTTATGCGCCGCTGTTGGCCATTTGAAGCGGTCGATCTCCAAAGCAGTTTGCAGCTCATGCAGTTGACAATCGTTGACTCTATGGATTGCATCGATCACGATGCGAAAGTCACTAGTCGATGAGTGAAGTGCCTCCTTCAGAACCTTGTGTTGACCCTCAACTCTGTACACATTGAAGTGCATACCACTAAATATTCGATGTGATATCATATTGTAATGGGAGATATGAAGTAAGGTTGTACCTGTTTGTCGTACGGGTGCCAAGATGGAAGACATTATCTACGTAGCATCGTACGATGCTCCTGCTGTATGGAAGCCACACCGCCTCTAAATACGCCACCACACCTGGGAATGGGTGTCATGCAACGTGTAGCGCCCGACGATGTCGGTTGAATGATTCCTCCAACCTCAATTCGAACAACCCCCAACAGTTGCCCTTAAAGATGCCAGCGGGCTTTAAATTCTTTGTGATCTTCAGAGCAGCTTCCTCGCATCTTCTCGTCACGTGTAACCAGCAAAGGAGATGTTGGATGTTGGGGAAGACAACATTCAGCGCCGCCAAGAGGCCTAGCCCCCGATCAGTCATAATAGCTTGAGGTTGAACCGTCCCAAGCAAGACTTGAAGCTGATGCAACACCCAAGCGTATGTCTCTTCGTTCTCGTGCAACATGAAGGCATAGGCGATGCAGTAAGTCTTGCCTGAGGGTGTGAATCCGACCACCTCGCACAATGGAATCCCATATCTGCAAGTGTAAATGTGTTACATGTACAATACGACATAATTGACTATATGTGTAATAATGTAATCGTAAATAGTTAACTTACGCATTTGTTTTATATGTGCTGTCCAATACAATGACGTAATGGAACCTTCGGAGAAGCCGAATCCCGTCAGGATGCGCCAGGAAGAGGTCGCTCAAGACGTTGTCGTCATCCGGATGTCGTCTGAACTCGTAGTAGTACCCTCTTTCCGGCAGACGATGCAGGGTTTCTTGGGTCATCGTCCGACTACCCCTTTCTTCGACGATCATCTTGTTGAGCGTGTTGTTAAGGGAACGCGACGACGTGACGCTGGTCTCATCCAACTGCCTCAATTTGTACCCAATAGCTTTTGGAGGGGTACCAATTTCCTTCATCCACCTAGCCATCTTCTTTTCCCCCTCTGTCATCTGTCCGGCGATGGCGTGACCCTTCAAGCTCGTGGAAAGCCCGTGGTTATGAACACCGTGGGTTACCGTCATAACCCAGTGACCCGACGGAGCTTCGTGCCCGTGTAAAGAGAATGGACAACCGTTTATCTTCGATTGCGTGCTTCGGAGCTTCCTCCCGCGTGGTCGGTACTCCCCATACTGCTCGCAAGCAAGTAGAACCCCGCCTGGACGGTTCGACGCCCCCGTCCAAGACCGCTTGATTACTAAAATCATGCAGTGTCTCCGACCTAAGTCCTTGAAATGCGTAACCATTTCGTCACGGTCATTCCAAACCCTTGGGTCCGAGAACTCAGAGGTGAAGTCTTGAAACTGTAATAACATTAGTTGAAATATGAACAAAACGGAAGGCATACGAAATATATTCACTATACAAAACGTATCCGTACTTGGAAAACATGGAGACGACGATTGCTTTGAGACTCGGCCATAGCGATTCTAACGGTGAAGGAATATATCGAACGAAGTCGGACTTTATTTTGGAGTGCGGAATCAAGTTGTCCCCCTTCGCTTCAAATAGGCAGTGTTGCGTTAAAGGTACGCGGAGGCGCACGTGGTCAAGGACGTGCTTGCACGTCTACACGTGGTCAAGGACGTGCTTGCACATGGTCAACGACGTGCAAACACGTCATTGACCACGTGCATTTCGTTGCCTAACCCTAACCTAACCCTAACCCTAAACCCTAAACCCTAACTAACCTAACTCGTTCTTTACGTTCATTTTCGTTCTTTCCACGTCTTCGTTTTCGTGCAACCTCATCTTACAACATATTACTTACAATCATTGTTATTAGAATCCCGATCCGGATCTTTAGAATCTTAAGATCCTACGATCCTACCTAGGGGCCTGATCCGGATCTATGCGTAGGATCTTTTTTGTGTAGGATCTACAATAGGATCTTTAGAATCTTAATGGATCGATAGGATCTTACAATCCCACACGATCCTAAAGATCCTATTTTTATTAACAATATATATTTTTAAACATTTGTTTTGTTTCCTTGGTTGATTTTAGGGTGTTTTAAATGTACACATTCATGTAAAGAGCGTGAAAAATAGCTTAGAGACAATTGTTTTCGAGTCTTTTAACCAATATGACAATGTCTAAGGTCGTAAATGTAGATTTTGATGTCTTAAAATCAAAATATATTGTGTAACTAACATTTTTTCCATCATTCTAGAACTTTAAATTAAGAAACTTTGTTATATATATTTTTATTTTATTATTTAATTATATTTCGAGGATCTTACGATCCCCTAATGGGATCTTACGATCCGATCCACATACCCTATTGTGATTCGATCCTAGAATCTCGATCCTAATAACCTTGCTTACAATTACAAACCTCTTTACTTCGTGCTTCACGTTTTCGTTTTCGTTTTCGCTCTTGATGTTTACGTTTAATATGACTCAGAAGAAATGAGAGAAGTCTACTCGAGATAGAAATATACAGATAGATACAAAATTTGTAACATAAAAGTATAATATAAAGATTAATGTACATCAATGTCCAACTGGGTTGCTTATAGCCTGATGCAAAATATCCGTCACCTCGTCTAATAGCTAATCAAGGCGATGGTCGGTAGCCAGTGCCCTCCAATAGCCCTCCATCTCATGCAAGCGGGCCGCTAACGTCGGAGGGATAACAGGGGGATGAGGCAGGTCCACCCATGGATCCAAGCCGATCGGGTGGACGGGCGCCGGAGGGTCCGGATGGGGTGGGGTGGTGGGCAGCACGTACGGCCGGCTCTGCGATGCGTACCAAGCCAGGTAATCTGCAGTGACACCGGCCTGACAATCCTCGCTGGTGCATCTGTGCTCGGCCAGCCTGTAGAAGCGACCCTCGTCCTGCAGGTCCTGCCACTTGTCGTGGCCGCGGGCAAACAAGGCCACGTACTTCGCTGTCTTCAAGATGGCGTCGCGGCTGACCCGATCCTGTGCGATGACGGGCAGCGGGATCCCCTGGACTCGTCCGAACTGCCGGAGGCACCTATCGGGCATATACGGCTCCTCCTCCCCGCAGAATGTAATGGTGCCCCGATAGGTGGACTGGCGGTACTGACCGTCGAAGTCCAGACCACGCCCAAAGGGCATCCACTCCGCCTATAATTAAAAACATCAGGCGTAAATCACAGTTAAGAAATATATGTCATATAGTTAGAGTCTGGAATACATACATCGGCGACGGTAAGACGGTCCACCTCGTCCCGCATCTTCTGCACCTTCTTCAGCTTTGCCTCGTCCTTCATGCGCTGTGGTGCCTTCGGACCGATGAATTTCGCGTAGAAGCGAGGGTCCTCCTTCCTAGCCGGATCGCTGGAGAAATCACCTCGGAAGTGAGAGAAGTACGCCCATATCCAAGCCTTGACACAAAACAGAATGTCGTTAGCATATAATATAAAGATTTGTAAACTATAACTCTAATTCAACGGTCTCGTACCTGTAGAATCGGCGTGCAACTATCTATACCCTTCGCACCTGCTCGGGAAGCCTCGCCTAGGCCCCTGTACAGACATGCGAGGGCACCTGCAACCCATGCAAGGGTGGCCGTCCGCGGGATGTCCCAAATGAGGCCAAAGATCCTCCATGGGATCCGGCGCTGCGACTTGTCCACAAACAAAGTCGTGGCGACAGCAATGGCTAGGTACCCAATGTGGAGAAACCGACGCTGTGCAGGGTCATCCTGGGGCTGCCCCCCTCCCGTATGCGTGCGCAGCCGAATCTGCTCAGGATCAGCCGCGGCCTCTGGATCATCAGCGGGGGCGGGGTCGATGAGCGGCCCGTGTCTCGCGGTCCACAGGGCAGTCAACCAAGTAACTGGAGGGTCGCCAGCATGTTTGTATGACTTCAGGGCCTGTGGGGTGAGCTGGTAGTAATCAGCGACGGTGGGGATCAACGCGCCCGCGGCCAAATGTGACGTACGCGATAGACCCTCCATCGAAAGTTCCATGAGGCAGGCAACGTCGTGCAGCGTGATCGTCATCTCGCCCCATGGAAAGTGGAAGGAGCTGGTCTCCGAGTGCCAATGCTCCAGGAAGGCTGTGCAAGTGAACTCGTCCACACACTCCCAGTGGAGGGACCTCAGCTGCGGGATGCCCGATGGGATAAGATCCTGCCCCCAGGTCCCCATGCCCTAAAAAATGTAGCGGTCGAAAGGCAGCAGGTGAGTCGCCTGGTGGTGGAACTTCAACAGCGGCAGCTCCACAGTAGGCTCCCTCCACACCTGGTACGCATAGTGATGCCTGTTAGACACAAGCAGCTCTCCCAGCGGTAAGAAAGGGTCGACCTGCACAGCCGGTGCGGCAGCCTGCGTAGGGATGGGCGTGGGCTCCTCCTCCCCCCCCCCTCCTGTGGGCCCCCCTACCCCTCATCCCGCCCCTCTTGCCCGTCGTCAGCCTCCTCAACGACGTCAGGGATCACGTCATCCGCAGATGCCAATGAGATCGCCGCTGGTGTGGGGGAGGTCGAAGCCTCGGCGTCGTGGGTGCCGGATGTAGAAGCCTCTGGAACGGCTGAAGTAGATGCCTCGGGGATGGTGGGTGGTACACGAGCAGGCGGTCCACCCATATCGGCCCGTCGACCCACGACTACGACAGTAATGCAGCTACTCAGCACATCAGCGGTCTCCAAAGAAGGCTGCTGCCCCTCCGTCGCATCGCCAAAAGGATCCCAAGATGGCAGACTCTTCCAGAAGCTGTCGTGCTCATCGGCCGGGGGGTCCCCATCGACTGCTGAAAGCCCTCTGCAGACGCAAGCATATCATCGACTATGGCTGTCTGATCGTGGGGTACCATCTCCTCCGGTATCTGGCTGACCGCCGCCCGGTTGCCGAACCTAACAGGCCGGAGGGTACCATCCCCCCTCATGAGCCTCTCTGCCTGTTATTATGAAATGTTGAGAACCTGTTACTTTTAATGTTTTTTATTTCATCCAGTTGGCTATTTTAATGTATTTTAATATCTTTTAATGTCTTTTAATGTATTTTAATATCTTTTAATGTATTTTAATATCTTTTAATGTATTTTAATATCTATTAATGTCTTTTAATATATTTTAATGTTTTTATTTTCTTTCAATTTTAATTTATTTCTATGTATTTTAATATATTTTAATGTTTTTATTGTCTTTCAATTTTAATTTATTTCTATGTATTTTAATATATTAAAATGTTTTTATTTTAATTTATTTTAATGTCTTTTGATGTATTTTAATATATTTTAATATGTTTTAATGTCTTTTAATTTATATTAATCGCTTTTAATGTTTTTCCATGAAAACTATATACTATCAAAATATACAAACTATATACTATCTATTATATTCTATCAAATTAAAACTATATTATTTTCTATCAAACTATATACTAAAAACATATTATAATCTATCAAATTATATTATAAAACTATATTATAATCTATCAAATTATATTATAAAACTATATTATGAAACTATAAAAATAAATCAAACAAAATAAATAAATCAAAGAACATATCGGTGGGGTCGGGACCGGCGACACCTCCATAGTCCGTCGCTTTCGCGACGGTAATAGGGGATCCTCCACCTCCGCCACTCCGCTGCCACCACCACCACCACCGGATGCCTCCCCCGCTGCTGCTCCACCACCACCCTCCTCAGCCACCGGCTCCATGGGCGCCGCCTCCACCGGCACCGCCCCACCACCACCCTCCTCAGCCACCGGCTCCACCACCACCGCCTCCCCCAATGCTCCACCCCCACCACCACCCTCCGCCTCCATCGACTGCGCTCCACCACCCGCCTCCATGGGCGCCACCAACTCCGCCTCCATCTCTCTCACCGTGTCTCTCTCTCTCTCTCTCTCTCTCTCTCTCTCTCTCTCTCTCTGCCGCCGCTCTCTCTTTCTCTGGTAGATCTGGAAGTGGGAACGACGAAGCACGTTCGCTTCGTCTTTAGTAGACGGGCTTGCACGTCCAAGCACTGGTGGCTGCAAACACACCTGCGCGTCCTTAAGGACGTGTGGATTTGCGGTGTATATAGCCGAAACGTTTATAAATCATCTCCATTATCGAGTGTTATAATCTCCTCCACTTAAAGCAATGATCTTCGATTGAAGCATAACCGAATATATTATCAAGCACAAAGTCCGCTCTGATACCATATGTAATACCTGTGGTTTTAGAGGCGCTAACTCATACCATCTAATCATCTTAGACCCATTGCTCTCACTTAAAACAGGAAAATGAACAAGAAAATCTCTTATAGCTATTCAAATGTATGATTTTCTTATTAGGATTGCTAAATGCACCTCAAGATTTTACTACTTGTATTATAAAACTCTACTTCTTTTGAGACATATTTTTTTTTTAAAAATAACCCTATGTTTCAAAAGGCTCGGAGATTTGTGATGCAAATAAAAAAAAATTGAGTGCAAATATTATCACCCGATTTTTGTACATATTTAATCTTAAGAGATTTAAGATGGGTAAATGGGTTAAACATGATTGGATAATAATATATAATTATAATTGCATTATAAGGATCTAAACACACTTAATTATCCTTGTTTTTAAAAAAGAAATCCTTAATCCTAATTATAAATTTCTCCGCACTAACAAGCCAGCTTGCACACTTTTTTTTCTTTTTCTTTCAACGTTTACCCTTTTTTCCTTTTGAGTGAATTTAGTCACGTGTGTACTCTAGGCAAAGGGGTCGGGATTGATTTGATTTGAGTAGATGGAATTTTGATCATAGTTTTGCATGAAATAATCGTGTGGGTGTCCTCATTTTTATTCTCAATTGTCCAAGAATGGGTCTCCTATCACTAAGTGTAACACTAAAATATTTAAGATATTTTTTAATAATAAAAAAATTATATACACTGTACATACCCAATAATATACATTTATATATATATATTTTTCTTTTCAAATGATACTCTATTTTAATAAATATTATAATTAATATTCTAAAATAACGACTCTTTTAATTTTAATATTTTTAAAAATTATTTTATATTACAAAAGTATATAAATATATGTTATTTGACATGTACAATGTAAATATAACTTTTATAATTTTTTATTATTAGGAAAAACTCCATATAAATGACATGTATTTTCAAACGGAGAAACTAAAAGATAAGGCATAAAAAAAATATGGGAAAATGTCGCTGCAATGTCAAATCCGACGAACCATTTGCGACAACGTCAAATTGGATGTTGCAGTAACGTCTAATCTAACGTTGTTGCAACGTCAAATTCGATGAACCATTTACGGTGTATATATACAGGGAACGCGATCTTTAATTGATTAAAGTTGAGAAGCCGAATTTCTCACAAGATGAAGAAGATTGGAAATGGAGAGTAATGTGCAGTGAAAGGCTTGTGAAGGAAGTTTGGTTGTATTAGGAGGGCCCTCAAATATGGGATGGCCTGTGGGATATGGACAAACTAACTTCAAAACGGGGAGAGATAAGTTCATTATTGCCATCCATATATGATGACTGTGGGTCTGTGAGTGATCAGCAATATCCAATAGTTAATGAAACCTTCCCCCTCAACAAATCACCATCTCAAATCGTCAAATCCAAATCACATTTCAAACCTGCACAACAACGAATATATCCCGTTTAAAACAGGATTTGAGCGTTAGTGCGTTACATATATTAAATATATGCACTCTTTTTTCCGACTAATTAAGTCGAAAGAGAATTTCTATATAACTCAAACCTCTTAAAATGTTTAAACCAAACAATGTATGGAAAAGGGACAAGTGCATGAAACATTTCAAACATGCATGTTACAAAAAAAAAAATTAAAAGAAAAAGGTAAAAAATTCGAAATATCAGACAAAACATTATCTGACAAATTAAATCGAGAGGCCGTATAAAACAACAGTTGAAAAGTCAACGAGAATGAGATCAAGCAACCAAAATTGAGGTAAAAAACAAAGGTGGCAGCATCCAAGATGATCCAGCAAGGCGCCGAAAATGAGAATGACTCATACAAAAGGAGAGGTTGTGGGAAGCCAAATAGCACTAAGGGCTTGTTTGGTTAAACGAGGGAAATAAACTTCCCGGGAAGTAACTTCGTAGGATATGTAATTTCCATGAATTCTATTTCATGAAAAATGTTAAAAAAGTGTTTGGTTGGAAATAATTTCCCATATCAATTCAATTCATGTGTTTTGTTTGGTTAAACATGAAATTTTCATAGTAATTGGAGATTTTTTTAATAAAAAATAAAATTTATACTGTAGAAGATTTGGGATAAGTGAATGGAGGAAGTATATCTTACCTACCCCTCATGGTAAGCTAACTTTTCCCATTTCACATGAATTGAAATTCCTAGGTTTTTCTATTTTCAAAAATCATACCAAACACATGTAATGAGGCTTACTTCATAGGATTTTGGACTTCCCGAGAAGTAGGAAGTTAACCAAACGAGCCCTAAATATAGATAGAGATCCTATTTCTAATATACATACTAATTAAAAATATTTTTTTTATTAGATAAGAATTCGACTTTAGACATATCTGAAGCCGGCCAAGCCGACAGACGGAAGAACCGTCCAAAAATCATAACAAACAACAATACATCACGGTGCTAACTCATGCAAACACACTATACAAAAAACGAAACCAAGCAGGCCTAAACCAAACAGGATGTGGCCGAAGATGACGGACGAAGAAAAAAAAATCTTGAACTATAACAAGGGTTAAAAAATATATTTTAATCCACAACTAAAAAATATCATAATTAAGTAATCAAAATCTTGCACAATAACAAGGCTTAAAATGTGAAAATGTGAAAATATTATTTGTGCATAAACCTTAGGGTTTAGAAATCAAAATCTTGCATAAGTTTGGAAGCTAATTAGGAATAAAAATTAATATAGCCCTTCATGTGTGCTGACATCAGTGATCCTAATGTTGTTGATGTCAATGTCAGGGACACCGACTGTGCTGACGCCGACGTTGTTGACGTTGACGCAGTTGTCGCCGACGTTGCTGACGCCGATGTCGGGGACGTCGGCAACTTTGATGACACAAAAGTTGCTGACACTACTAATGTCAACGTTGCTAGCGTCGATGTTGTTGATATCAACGTTGTTGATGCTAACGCTATTAGTGTTGACAACAATTTTCTTTCTAATTAATATTACCAAAAAATTTGCGAACATAAATCATAGCACTAACCATACAAGATAGGATTAAGAAAAGCGTCAAATCATGTTCGCTTCACAAAAAAGTTATGACACAATTTAACATAATAGAAACCACAAATATAAACACATATGTTTGTTGTCATAAAAGTAAAAACGTTGACGTCGATAAATTGCTGACATGATTAAAAATGCTAAAAACAAAATGTAATAAGTTGCGAACATAAAAAAAAGTTTGTTGAGGAGAAATTGGTGCTGACATGTACATGGTGTCATAAATATGAGCATGCGTTTGAATAGAACCGGCTCCTATGCAGAAGGGAAGATTGAAAGAAGGCACATCTGAAGCAACTAGGAGAGGCAGCAATGAGCAATTTTAATTTGGCCCATTTATGATGCTAGAGTTGTACGTGAGAGAAAGGACCAGTGGCTTGCAAACTAGTATAGTGAGCAACCAAGAAATCGAACCTAAAGAGAGATCCTGCTTTGTGTGTATTCTTATGCCAACTAAAACAAATAAAGATATAGTTTCATGTTTCATAAGTATTAGGAAGGGATAAAGTTGAAAAAGTAAATTAAAATGGTTTTTATCTTTAAATTTTAAAAATTACTCCGTATTATAAGTGTATTCTTCTCTGTTGAGGACCGACTATATTGGTACGTGGCCGGATAAGAAAGGCTGGTTCACTACGTCAAGTGCTTATAATTTAACAACCCTATCATCCAGACATACCCATGATGATAATGCCTGGATATGGAAGATTAACGCTCCTTCGAAAATTAAAAATTTTATGTGGAAAATTAGTCAAAATGGTTTACCAACCGCGTCGCACTTATCTAAAAGAGGGATTGCTATTCCGCCATACTGTCCAATTTGTAACCACCATGAGGAAGACGTTGTCCACCTCTTCTTCGAGTGTAAATTTAGTTCTTATGTTCAAAATATGAATACTCATCATAAAACTCATATTAAGAATTGCATTTCGCTGAATAGAGACTGTAAACAAGTTCTCGCTTTCTTGGGACGGACATTATCTAATAAAGATAAAATTAAACTGGCGTTTAGTTGGTGGACCGCATGGAATGCCCGGAACAATTCAGGGATTTAACAAAATGGTCGACTACCATATGTCTAACTGGGGTAGGGCGAATCTTAGCAATAAGAAAGAAAGATCAAACAAAAGTAAAATTAGGGGCAACTCCCGATACACGAATGGTTCACAAAAGCGAAAACCATTTAAGTGGAAAACACCCCCTGTCGGGATATATAAATTAAATTTCGATGGGTCAACTTTATCCAACAAAGATAGTTCAGTCGGATATATTATTCGAGACTGGAAGGGTAATCCTATTTATATTGGAGGCCAGAAAGTGGGCAAACAAACTCCAATTCAAGCTGAAGCTTTAGCCCTTAGAGAAGGAATTTTGAGAGTAATTGACTTAAAAATTCAAAACATCATTATTGAGGGGAACTCACTCATTATTATTGATTACCTAAAGCATGGTTCTAAATGCCATTGAGAGGTGGAACTGCTCTTGAAAGATATTAAAAGGCTTCTCTTAATGATTAATGTGGTTTCATACTCACATGTTCTATGAAGCGGGAATTGCGTGGCTGACAGGATTGCACACCTTGCCCACCAGTTTAGTGATCGTTCCTTCTTTCATGATGTAGGTCTTCGTGACCTGATCCGCAAGGATGCTCTCGGCTAGCGGTCCCTCTGGACCGCAACCGAATTCTTACCTATTAAAAAAAATTATAAGTGTATTTTTATTGAAAATATAAATAATCCCCAAAATAAGTTGGGATTTAAATCCTGTATATTACTAATCTTTTAAAACTCTCAAAGTCTCAACTCAACCCATTGAATATATTCAAGACGTGTGTGCTAGTGGGTTATTTTTTAAGGAGTGAAGATTATTTTAAGGATTATATGAGGTGGAGATAATTGTATGAGTTATGAGGTGGAAGAGATGGAGATTTTTTTTTTAAAATAATCCCGACTAATATGGTAAAGTGTTTGGTGGGTAGAAGGTGGGTAGAAGATATTTACCAAAGCAACCCTAAAACCCAATTAGCGGTGAGGGTGAATAAGTCTGACGAATCGCCCCACCCTCGGAGGTGCTCCCCCAACAGAGAATAGTATTTCAGAGATGGTGTTGTCTGGTCTACCGAGGAGAAGAAGAAGCACTGCTACCAAGGGCATGAATGTCACAAATGGGTTTGTTGGGGTGGATAATGTCGACAATCTTCATTCTCCAGAGTGGGATTCTTGGGCTCCAATAAACCCTGAATAACCTTGACAATCTTCACCTCCCACCTTTGGCCACCCGTTGCCAAACATATGGACTGTGTTGTTATTAAAAAAAAAATCCCAACAATCCCCAGAAACGAGCTTGAATATGCCGAATCCCTGTATTTTTTCTACGTACAAATGCCACAACAATATTTTACATTGGAAGAAATGAAATTGTAGAAAATGGAAGAGTTTATGCAGGAGAGTGAGGGTTAGTGCATTGATGGTAGCTTTACTAACTCTATCCAAGAATTTGAAGCAACTAATTTAGATCCAATCAAATTCGAAAATCTAACATCATGCACTTTAAACTCTACCCATTTTTATCCGATGCTTGAATGGAGATGAACATAGATAAAATTGACTCGACTCGTTCTTGATCCGACCTGAACATGACTCGACTAATTCTTGTAATTACTTTCATTTTCTCATCTTTAAACATACTAATAATTTGTATTACTTATAATGAAACATAATATAACTAAATAGATGAAATATAATACTCACTCCGTTCAGAAAAACATGACGTTTTAGAAGTAAAATCTTGTTAAGAAAAACATGTCGTTTTAGGTATTTTGGTGTTCACTTTCCAAAATTACCCTTGTCATGATTAAATATTTGTTAGTTGTAGTTTTCAATAAAGTGAAAAAGTAAAGTAATAATTAGGAGTATAAGTGTATTTTTGTTTGCTTTTATTTGCTTTCTTAAAAAATGTGCAAATGTCTAAAACGACATGTTTTAATTAACGGAGGGAGTAGTAAACAATTAAGATAAACAAAAAAAATAGACATTATTTTAGAATAAAATTAATTATGACTTGACCCGACTCAATCTTAACTTGAAATCTATTTTAATTCGAACATATACATATAATGAGACCCGATATTAACTAAACCGAAATGCATAGGGTTCGTATGAGACGCGGTTAATGAATTGACTAAAACTATAAGCAGGGTAAAATTTATAAACTGTTGGAAAAAATAGTTAAAATTTTAAACAACAAGATAATCTCTGTATGAGGCGAAAAACAGTTTATTTGTAAAAAATGGAGTTTATTTGGTTGTTATTAGGAGTATTGTAGTACTTTCAAACCAAATAAGATAAAATGAAAGAAGTGAAACAATACTTTTGCAAAATAAACATCGAAATAACCTTCATTTTCTAGCTTTTTTTTAAACACAATTTTTTAACATGTTTTAATTTATTTTGATCATCCAAACAAAAAAAATTATTTAAAAAATAAACACTCACAAATATTTAATTTTTAACTGTTTAAATACTCTACCATACACACCCATAATATACCAAAATTCGACCGGAGCAACTCGATTATCACCTGCAGGTAGCACTGTAGCAGTGGTGTCAAAACAATCCCATTCATTTTCCCCTATTTGATTGGTTTCTACTTTCTATAGTGGGTAAATATGGCTTTAAAGTGCCAGCTGGATACAACACTTTAGTTACTCGCAAAATTTAATTCCGCCAAATTCTTACCCCCCTTTTTTTCCCTGACATGGAGAATTGAGCCCATTAACTTTTGTTACTCCTTTTTACACCAAAAAGTATTGATAATCATTAATAAAATCTCTAATTTAAATATAGTACTCTAACGTATACAAAATCAGTAGATCTGGGCAAATGCGGATAGGTCCGCTCGGTCCGCCCTGTTGAGAATTGGTGTTGAAGAACACACGTTTTATTGATTTACCAAAGAGAATATATAGAGGATTACAATGGTGATGGAGATAGTGGAGATAGAGGTGGAGTGAATTACTCTAACCAACATTGACCTATTCTAACCCTAAATATTAGAAATAATTAAACTAATCAAATCCTATATTTAGGATTTATTTACTTAACACGCCCCACCCGCCCGCATTTATGAGCGAGTTTGGACATAGGTCGAAGTCCATGTAGGCTGCTAGGTCCAGCCTGCGCCAGCAGCGGGTGCGGACGTGGACATAGCAATGAACCCGTTGCGAGCCACAAGGCTTGCAACGGGTACCCGCATTTTTTATTAAAATTAATATATACTTATATATAGAGAGAGATGTAATAAATAATATTAATATTAATTATTCAATTTAAAAATGATACGAAATCAATAAAAAAAATTGAAATAAATATCAACTTAAAAGGTTAATAAAAAAAAACAGTAGCTTAAAAGGTTAAAAATAGGGTGCAAATCTTCTACCCCAACTCCCTACCCCACAAAATTATTTAACTTCTAAATTAATATTAAAAAAAAAAATATTTAGCTTCTACATACTTATGATAACATATTTGAAAAAAAAATCTTAAAAAATCAACTTACAAAAATTATAATAACTAGTACGATTCCAGCGCCATGGCGCGTTTTTTTTAAGACTAAAATATTATAAATAAAAATATTAATAAATGTTAAGATAAAAATCATAAAAAAAACTTTACAATAAATGTATCGTATAATTATCTCAGAATTTTTTTTATAGAAAATCTTATGTAAAGTATAATACATAAATATAGATATTTTAAATTACTCAGTAATAATAATATCAATATCATTATAACATTGTTTAAATGTGATGTGTCATAATCAATAGTTATATTCAATGTTTTGAATTAAGCCCAATAGTTAGTAAATAAATTTGATTAAGCCCGATAGTTATATTAGATTAAATTCAATGTTTTGAATTAAGCCCAATAGTTAGTAAAATTAAAGAAAAAAGAGAATTAAAGGAAAAGGAAGAAAAAATGAGAATTAAATAAAATAAAAGAAAAATGACAAAAAAAGGTGATTAGTTAAGACTCCTAAAATTTCTCTAAGATTGACACATCATCCTAAACTCTTCTAAATTAAGAGTTTATAGTTAGTAAATAAATTTGATTAAGCCCAATAGTTATATTAGATTAAATTCAATGTTTTGAATTAAGCCCAATAGTTAGTAAAATTAAAGAAGAAAGAGAAATAAAGGAAAAGGAAGAAAAAATGAGAATTAAATAAAATAAAAGAAAAATGACAAAAAAAGGTGATTAGTTAAGACTCCTAAAATTTCTCTAAGATTGACACATCATCCTAAACTCTTCTAAATTAAGAGTTTATATAGATAGTTAGTAAATAAATTTGATTAAGCCCAATAGTTATATTAGATCAAATTCAATGTTTTGAATTAAGCCCAATAGTTAGTAAAATTAAAGAAAAAAGAGAAATAAAGGAAAAGGAAGAAAAAATGAGAATTAAATAAAATAAAAGAAAAATGACAAAAAAAGGTGATTAGTTAAGACTCCTAAAATTTCTCTAAGATTGACACATCATCCTAAACTCTTCTAAATTAAGAGTTTATATAGATTCACAAGAGATAGAAAGATTTTTTTAAGTTTTAAAAAGATGTGAGTTTACTATATATTTTTTTTAAAAAAATATAAGTTGATTTTTTAAGATTTTTTTTTTCAAATATGTTATCATAAGTATGTAGAAGCTAAATATATTTTTTTTAATTTTTTTAATATTAATTTAGAAGTTAAATAATTTTGTGGGGTAGGGAGTTGGGGTAGAATATTTGCACCCAAAAAAATATCAACTCAACAAAGCCAAAAAAAAAAAACAGTAAGTTAAAAAAAAAGTTTTTTAAATACCCGCGGACTACCTGCACCCGCATTCGCGAACGGACTTGGACACGACTTCCAACCCGTTAAGCGGGTTTAGCCCGGCCCGCGCCCGCAACAGCGGGTCAAATTTTCGGGGGAAGCCCGGCCCACGCCCACGTTTGCCTAGGTCTTAAAATCAGCTATTTTGATTAAAAGTAATTTTTGATTAGTTGCCGGCATAGAGTGATTATTCATCAGAAAAAAATTTAAATTTTTTAAATACTTTTTATAGATGAATAATTATATTTTCATAAACGAATAATTATGTGAAAATAGACGAATAATCATGAGAAACAAACGAATAATTTATGCGTATACGAGATGACATTTGTACATTATAAGAATTAGGCGAAACTAATTAAAATAACCCGACCTTTAAGGGTGTGTTAAAAATATATCTCAACCTTTCAAATGTAAGATAAATATCCCGACCTTTAAGGATATGTTAAAAATATATCCCTACCTTTCAAAGGTAAGATAAATATATCAACCTTTATAAGTGGTGTTCAAATAATATATAAAATAATTCTCTACCAAAAAAAACTAACATGGCATACATATGTGGCAAACTAAATTAATAAAAAAATAAAATTTTTAAAAAATATATAAAAATTAATAGAAGGGTTTAAGAAAACAAGTTTTTTCATTTATTATATAAAAAAAAATCAAGACACTTTAATAATATTTCAATTTTCCATATTATTCTTCTTTGTTCAATTGTCCCATTTTGTTTTACATAATTTATTTACTAAAATTCTAACTATTCTTCTTTCTATTTTAAATTTTCATAAAAAATGCGAAATTAGTTAAATGGTCCATTATACGAATATGGGTGTTATCCCTCAAATATAAAAATAATCTAAATAAAATATGAAACACTTGTAAATATATCATTTTTTATATATATTTATATTTTATTAATTTATTTCTTTCCCTTGATAAAAAAAAAGAAAAGAAAAGTGGTTTAATAAAACAAGGTTTTTAATATAGAGTTATAAGAAAATAGTGTGTATAAAATATAAAAGATGAAACCTTGGTTCTATTTCATCTCTTCAACAAGTTTAGTAATGAGTATAACGGCCCTGTTGTTCCGATGGAGAGAAGAACCTATGATTAGCTTTTCGGGAAATTTCCAAACGAACAATTTCAACGAAATCTTTCAATTTCTTATTTTACTATGTTCAACTATATGTATTCCTCTATCCGTAGAGTACATTGAATGTACAGAAATGGCTATAACAGAGTTTCTGTTATTCGTATTAACAGCTACTCTAGGAGGAATGTTTTTATGCGGCGCTAACGATTTAATAACTATCTTTGTAGCTCCAGAATGTTTCAGTTTATTTTGATATGTAAATCTATAATTTTTTTATATAGATTTTTTAAAGTTTTTTTATTAATTTTTTTTTGTCATATATGCATGTCCTGATAGCTTTTTTTTGTACAAATTTTTTTGAGATATTATTTTAACATTACCTATAAAGGTCGAGATATTTATATTACATTTGAAAGGTTGAGATATATTTTTAACACCTCTTTAAAGGTCGGGATATTTATCTTACACTTTGAAAGGTTGGGATATAATTTTAACACACCCTTAAAGGTCGGGTTATTTTAATTAGTTTCGCCTAAGAATTATGTACACCTGAACTTATATATATATATATAGAGGGTGGTTCTGGTGTAAACACCTCTTAGAATGTAATTTGTAAACGAATCTCGACCATTAAATTGAGGAGAATGAAAGGTGGAGATTAATTGTAATTTATCATTTTTTTAAAAAAAGAAAAATGTTAAAACATGCCCACATGGGCTAACTAGGCGCGTGTATTTATCCTCTTCGGTAATCCCCTCTGCCATGTTTCAGCTAGTCTACAAAACAAAGATTCTTAAGAACAAAGCCAAATACTGGAATAAAAATACGTTTGGGAATATATTTCGTCAACTCATCGAAGTGGAAGACCAACTTGTGCAGGTACAAACTCGTTTGCTCCACGATAACGACCCATATTTGATCCGAAGAGATAAAACCCTTCGCCTTAAAAAGAACAATCTTCTCTCATTTCAAAAAATGTATTGGAATCAACGGGCCAAATCCAGACATTTGAAACTTGCTGACACAAACTCAGGATATTTTCATAAAATTGCGTCCGGTAGACGCAACAGGAAAATTATCAGATCAATTACTACTGCTGAAGGAACTCTAATAATAGGCGATGAGAATATCAAAACCGAAATAGGACATGATTTTGAAAAAAGATTCCGAAAGGAAACCTTATCTCAAGGGCTTCTGGAAGAATATCTCCAGCTAATCAACCGTGAGGTTATTGATTCAGACAATGAAATGCTTATACAGATCCCGTCAAACAGCGAAATCAAACAAACTGTGCTCTCTCTTGGCAAAAATAAATCCCCTGGTCCCGATGGTATGACGGCTGAGTTCTACAAACACAACTGGAATATTGTTGGTGTTACTGTCATACGGGCCGTTAAAGGCTTTTTCCTCTCTGGTAAAATCCTGCGTCAGGTTAACCATACATTTATCTCTCTCCTGCCTAAATGTGATAATCCCACTATGACTACCCATTATAGGCCGATTAGTTTGTGTTCCACTATTTATAAAATCATATCCAAAATTCTTACTGAGAGACTTAAAAAAGTTATTGGTAAACTAATTCATCCCCTTCAAGGCGCATTTGTATCCGATAGAGCAATTCAAGACAACATTCTCATTGCTCATGAAATTTTTCACTCTTTTCGGTCCCGAAGGGGTTCGGAAGGGTGGTTGGCCATTAAACTCGATATGGAAAAAGCGTATGATCGCGTGGACTGGGCTTTCACAAAAGCCGTCCTAGACAGATTTGGTTTCCACCCTATGTTTGTTAACTGGATTTATGAATGCATCTCCACTGTATCCTTTTCCGTTCTTGTTAACAACGGCCCGACTGCTTTATTCAAGCCGACTAGGGGTCTCCGTCAGGGAGATCCCCTATCGCCGTTCCTTTTTATCTTAGGTTCTGAGCTTCTTGCTCGAAAACTAGCCACCTCGGCCTCTATCTCAGGTAACCCCATCGGGTTTAAGTTCGGCCACACAGGCCCCCGTATACCATTCCTCGCCTTCGCTGATGATATTATCATCTTCTCTAAAGGATCGACCCTTGCATGCAGGCTTATCAAAACAATCATTGACGAATACTATAAGCTTTCTGGTCAAAAAGTGAACTTTAATAAATCAGCTTTCCAAACAACTACGGGTATTACACGAACTAGAACTCTAGAAATCCAAAGCATATTAGGCATTTTTAGTGAAACATCACTTGAAAAATACCTTGGTTGTCCTATTATCAATGGGAGGGTTAATAAAGAAACTTTTGGTAATCTCATTTGCAACTCAAAGAACCAGTTAGCCAAATGGAAAGCTAATTCACTCTCTCAACAGGGTCGTGCGACATTGATTGCTGCGAATCTTTCATCAAAACCGCTATTCTCTATGCAGAGTTTCATGCTCCCGTGTTCGGTCCATAACGATTTGGACCAACTCAATCGCACCTTTTTTTGGAATAAAGACGCACAACATCGTCCTCTTATTAGTTGGGACAGAATATGTCGTGCTAAAAATAAAGGTGGGGTTGGGCTTAGAAAATCTCTACCTATGAACAAAGCTCTCCAAATGAAACGACTCCTATGGAAAATTCTCGCTGAACCAAATAATCCATGGGTCCAAATCATTCAGTATAAGTACATTAAATCCTCCCATATTCTATCATATGTTCGACGTGGTGGGGCGTCTTGGCAGTGGTCTAAGCTCACTGCCCTCCTCAACGAATTCAAAACCGGACTCATTTGGTCGGTGGGAAACGGATCCAATATTAAGTTCTGGAAGGATAATTGGGTTACTTGTAAACCACTACAAACATTGCATAACCTGAATAGTTCCATAAACCTGGACGAAACTGTCAGTGAGTACATAATTGGTGGGAATTGGTGGGAGGAAAAGCTCCGTCTTGTTCTCCCGCCCGAAATTGTTTCTAATATCATCAATATCCATCTGCCAATTAATAGCTTTCCTGACAGACTCTATTGGTGGCCAGCAAAAAACGGTTGGTTTTCCACTGATAGTGCGTATAAACTCATCACGAATCATCACCTTCATAATGATGATGCCAATGCATGGGTGTGGGAAATCTCTGCTCCTCCTAAAGTTAAAAATTTTCTTTGGAAACTTAGTCACAATGGGCTTCCGACGAAAGCACGTCTTAGTTGTAGGGGCATCTCGTTGCCCACTACTTGTGAATTGTGTAACAAGGCAATCGAAGATGACTCCCACATTTTCCTTGAATGTCCATTTAACTCCATCAACTCCACACTAAAGCCCCCCGACAAACTACTTATCCAAAATATGTTATCTGCATCTAGGGACATCCAACCGATTTTGGAAGCTTTGGGCAGAGTGCTTTCTAAGACCGATAAACAAAAAATCGCTTTCACTTGGTGGACCACTTGGAATGCACGAAATAATCTCATCTTTAGAAATGAACCACCTCCAAATCCCGATAGGATGAACTACATTACTTATAAACACATCAACAATTGGATGACTGCTTGCAAGATCAACAATGAGGAGTCGTCATCTTCTCGGGACTCTTTGTTCGCTAAAAAATCAAGTGAGCCTGGTAGGAAAAATAAATCACAAAAATGGAAAAAACCCTCCCAAGGGACTCTTAAACTTAATTTCGACGGATCCACACTTCCTAATGGGGACAGCACCATTGGTTTCATCATTCGTGACTGGTTGGGTGAACCTGTTCACATTGGGCATGCAGTTGTAGGCAAGCAGTCTCCCATCGGGACTGAAGCACTTGCCTTAAAATACGAATTGGTTCAGGCTATCCGCATGCACATCACTTCTGTACATATAGAGGGTGACTCACTAATTATCATAAACCACTTAAAAAATGGCCTACAATGCCCTTGGGAAATCGAATTGATTATGTCGGATATTAAACTTCTTTTACTTAATATGAGAGATGTTTCTTTCTCTCATGTGCCCCGTAGTGGTAATAGAGCGGCGGATAAGGTTGCACACCTTTGTCGCTCTGCCAGGGGCAGTTGTTTGGCCAATGATCCAGGTCTTCTAGACCTCATCCGTCAGGATGCTATCGGTTAGGTAACCCCTGACCGAATTCTTTCCTAATCAAAAAAAAAAAAAAAAAAAAAAAAAGTTACAGACCACTTCTAGCTGGATCCGGATCCTCTCTTTATATTTGCTTCCTAATATTTACCTAATGAATTGATCTCATCCGTCCAAATAAATCAATGGTTAAAATCTATTCTACCTAAATTAAAATCAATTATCTTCTAACCCTCTTGTTTCTCTGTGTTGAGAATTCCTCGTAGCCCTCTTTCCGTCTCCGTCATCCAACCCATGTGTTCTCTTTGTTGAACTGGTTAAGTTCTTATCGTAAGGTTTGTAAAAATCTTTTGGTCAAAAAAATAAAGGATCAATTTCACAATTCAGACGGCAAGGAGGAGGATGTGTTCAGACTCGATGGAGTTGGAAGCAATTAATTTTAAAAACATAATCTATCCACCGGCCGATGGGGAGAAAAAAGATGACTATCGAGTTGGAATATGGAGTCCTCTATAAGAGGAAGATGGAGTTGGAAGCAATTAATTAATTTGGAACAAATTAAGAGAACAACAATCCATAGTTTGATAGCAATTAATTTCGAAATCCTTTTTACGGGAATATGGAGTTGAAAGCACATATACTCTCAATTCATGGTGAATGCGGGTGTTCCCGGAGGGTTCGAGGTCCCAAGACTCACCGGCGGTGGTGCCACGACTAGACAACGGTTACAAAGAAATTTTTGACGGAGGGCTGATAATGTTTCAGAGAGTGACGCTTGAAGAGATAGAAAAGGGTTAACTAATTGAATTAGGGCAATTAAAATGGATATAAATCTTGACCATTGATTTATTTGGATGGATGAGATTGATTAATTAGGCAAATATTAGGCAATAATTATAAGGAGAGGATCCAACTCCCTTCTAGTTCTCCTCCTTTTCTTTTCATTCTATTTCGGTTTTTTTTTT
Organism: Persicaria maculosa; assembly: GCA_963922045.1. Classification (NCBI taxonomy): domain Eukaryota; kingdom Viridiplantae; phylum Streptophyta; class Magnoliopsida; order Caryophyllales; family Polygonaceae; genus Persicaria; species Persicaria maculosa. Next base: position 23,399,992 of record OY998254.1, read on the forward strand.
CACGGGATAACTGTAATGATTTTTTTGTGGAAAAAAATATTATTTGGTTACATTAGAAAAAGATTATTAGTATGTAAGGCATAATTATTTAGTACATTATTTGGTGAGATTTCAAAGGTTATTCATGTGTAAGAGTAAGTTTGAAACAATTATCCATAAACATTATACATTATTCGATTAATCGAAAATCATTATTCGTGGGTAGAAACCCAATTTTTAGAGTTTGTGATGTAGATAGGAAACAAGACGAAAAATTAATAAATAAATAAAATATGTACACCAATCGATAATCATTGTTCGTTTAATTGAGAATGATTATTCGGTAAAAACACATGAGTATTCATACATACATGTAATATTTATTTTTTTGGTTTCTTGATTAATTGAGAATGCATAAGTTATTCGTAGAAATAAATGAATTGTTCGTCGATATCTGATGAATTATTCGTAGAAATATTTCAATTTTTTTGTTTGATTATGTTAAACTATTCATATATATAATTGAATTAATGAGGTATTGTTTTTAGGGTTTCTTTTGTCTATTCATTGATATCTTTAAAATTATTCGCAGAAATGACTGAATTGTTTGTTATACCTTTTAGCATTAATAAGATGACATTATATATTTGTTCGTTATATGTCTTCCAATAAGAAACTGGCCGGGTGAAAACTACGTGTAAGAAAAAAGATAAATTATTCCCTAGTGTTAAATGATGAATTATTTGATATATGTGGAATTATCCTTCGATAGATGACGAATTATTCGTATAAATAACGAAATTATTCATGGGTATATGAAAAATTATTCGTAGATATGTGAGAAATTATTCCTATTTTGCAAACCTTTTTTTTTTCCAACCCTAAACTGGTTTTTCTTAATTTAATTGATCCATTCCATATCAGAATATTAAAGGTAAAACATTTATCTTATCATGGAAATATAACATTAATTGAAAAAAAATAGCAAACTTACCGTAATTAATTCTGGATGATTGAAAACTACAATTAGAGAGTGTGTCTCACGCCCAGGCCGAGAGGGTGAGTAGCTAATTTCCCAAATGCAGCGTGGGCCCCATGTTTTTTAATTTAAAAATATCAAAAATGGGGATTAAATCCTAGCTCTCCATTTCACCCAATTCAAAGGCTCAGATTTGTTTACAAATTGTATTTTAAGGAGTGTTTACAAATGATCCTTCTCCTATATATATATAGGGTCGCGCTCCGGTGAAAACCAAAATTGCGGTAGAAACCCGTGAGGACCGGCTTTTTAGCTCGGTTCACTTGCTTTATAGCCCGGTTATGAATAGAACCGACCTATAAAGTCACAAATTTTAGTCCGGTTCTAAATAAAATCGAGTTATAAAGTCACTATAAAATTTTAAAACATTAGTTTTTTAGCACGATTTTTCGGTTTGACCGAACTATAAAGTCATGTGTTATTTTAAAATTGGAGTTTTTAGCACGGATTTTATGTTGAACCGAGTTGTAAAGTCACCGTGTGATTGAGGTTTTTAGCACGGGTTTCAAAAAAACCGAGATATAAAGTAGTCCTCACGGGTTTTTACCATAATTTGAGGTTTTCACCGGAGTCAATCCCTATGGTAAAAACCCGTGAGGACTACTTTATATCTCGGTTTTTTTGAAACCCGTGCTAAAAACCTCAATCACACGGTGACTTTACAACTCGGTTCAACATAAAATCCGTGCTAAAAACTCCAATTTTAAAATAACACATGACTTTATAGTTCGGTCAAACCGAAAAATCGTGCTAAAAAACTAATGTTTTAAAATTATATAGTGACTTTATAGCTCGATTTTATTCAGAACCGGGCTAAAATTTGTGACTTTATAGGTCGGTTCTATTCATAACCGGGCTATAAAGCAAGTGAACCGAGCTAAAAAGCCGGTCCTCACGGGTTTCTACCGTAATTTTGGTTTTCACCGGAGCGCGACCCTATATATATATATATATATATATATAGGGGTTGGTTCGGGTGAGAACACCCTTTAAGATAAGAACCTAAGAATAAATCTAGACCATTAAATCCAAAGAAATCAATGGCCAAAATTAATTATGATTTTTAATTTTATTTAAAAGGAAAATTGGCTGAGCCCCACACAACTATACTCACGCGCTCCTCCCCTCTTTACCCAAATGTGAAATGTACACCCATGCATGTACCGTAATTCCTTTTCCTCTTTTTTTTTTTTTTTTTTAATACATTTCTTTGTTTTTTTCTTATATATTTGTTATCATGACAATTGTGTCCAAAGCACATTATTCAATTAATTTATAGAAATTATTCGGTTAAATTCGAGAAATTATTCGGTTAAATTATAAAAATTATTCGTATGTAAGATGATTATTGTTTACATATTTATTGTTTTTGGGGAGTTTAAAATAATAATCAACAAAATTATACATTATTCGGTGAAATAAAAAAAAAAATTCATATGTATGAGTAAGTTTAAAAGAATAACCAACAAAATTGTACATTCTTGAGTGAGATAATTGTAATATTTGTGATGGAAATATGTTAGTCGGTTTAATTATAAATAATATTCGTATGTTAAAGGATGATTATTCGGGTACATTTGAGATATTATTCGATCAAATTAGAGAGATTAATAGTAAGCACGAGGACGATTTTTTATGAGTTAATTAGTTTGGGGGAGTTTAAAATAATTATCAATAAAATTGTACATTATTCATATAATTTAATTGCATTTATTATAATTTTATGGTTAAAATTGGAGATTATTCGTGTGCATATATTTGATTATTCGGTTAAATTTGAGATATTATTTGTTCAAATTAAAGAGAGTATCTTTTTTACAAAGATAATTGTGTTAAAATTACATTATTCAGTTAAATTAGAAAAATTATTCGTATTTAACTAATTCATTATTCGGTTAAATTTGATATATTATTCGGATAAAGTATAGAGATTATTCGTATGTAAAAGGACAAAATTTATAGAGATTAAATTTGCGTGAGCATTCACATTTAATATGAAGAATTTAATTAATTAAATAAATAAAATAGGTAACCATTAGTCATTACCCTATTAAAAAAAATCTAAAATTAAAATGGCAAAATAATGTATAGTTTTATTTTATCACGTAAAAAAAATCTAAAATTAATGTATAGTACGTAGTATTATTTTATCACGTAAAATATGGCAAAATAAAAAAACTGGAACTCATGGCTTCTTTATAAATTGAGAACGTGGGCCTGCACATTTTGTTTCTCACACATCTCACGCGCTTCTAACTTTCCACGTCTATAAATTAAGAAGGTGGCCCCCATTTTTTTTTAAAAAATAAATTCAGAAATTGGGGTACAATCTCAACCCTTAAATTTAACCTATTCGACGATCCAGATTTGTTCCTATGTTCCCACCATAAGAGGTGTTCTCATCCGATCCACACTCTATATATATATATATATATATATATATATATATATATATATATATATATATATATATATATATATATATTAAATTAAATGGAGAGCCAGGATTAAATCCCCATTTTTGATATTTTTAAATTAAAAAACGTGGGGCCCACGCTGCATTTGGGAAATTAGCAACTCACCCTCTCGGCTGGGCGTGAGACACACTCTCTAATTTTAGTTTCCAATCCTACAGAATTAATTATGGTAAGTTTGCTATTTTTTTAAATGAATATTATATTGCCATGATAAGATAAATGTTTTACCTTCAATATTCTGATATAGAATGGACCAATTAAATTAAGAAAAACCAGTTTAGGGGTGGAAAAAAAAAGTTTTGCAAAACATGAATAATTTCTCACATATCTACGAATAATTTTTCATATACCCATGAATAATTTCGTTATTTATACGAATAATTTGTCATCTATCAAAAAATAATTCCACATATATCGAATAATTCATCATTTAACACTAGGGAATAATTTATCTTTTTTCTTACATATAGTTTTCAACCGGCCAGTTAAAACAAAAGAAAATACGAGTTATTTCTACGAATAATTTATTGCATATCAACGAACAATTCAATTATTTCTACGAATAATTTATAAAATCCCAAACTCCTAAGAAATAACGAAAGAAATCTTGCACATGCATACGAATAATTTGTCAAATATCAATGAACAATCCTCCCAAATACATCTTTTACTGAAATATGCAATTCATACTATTATGTATATCTTATACTATCGCAAAAAAATAAAAAGATTATAAATCTTTACTTGTTATGCCTCTGAAAAACCGCAAAATATATAAGAATTTGAGATTTTTTTTATTTGAGGGGCAACGCCCGTCCCATTCCGTGAGAGAAAAGGACAGTATGAAATTAAAAAAAATAGTGAATCCCATAGAAAAATTACCCGTGAACATGGGATGACTCCATCTCATCCCACGTCCACCCCTAGCTTCGAGCAATGTTTCCCCTTCTGTCCTTGCTAAAAAACGGTCAATTGTTTTCCATGCCCGGTTGAATATATGAGGATTTTGGGGTTATTGTCCTATTGATGCTTTGAAATATATTTGTCCTTTTGTATCTATTTAATGGGTAGTAGACGAGCGATATAAGCAATTAGACTAGAGCTAGGATAAGTATTTTTTATAACAGGGAAGAAAACCCCCTCTAGAGAAAGAGGCTCTGCCTTCTCTCTAGAGTTGTCAAACTTCCCATGTCCATCCCTGATTATCTACCTTTCGCCCCAAATCAAACCAATTCTTGGCCAAATCATCACGTCTAATTCTTCTTTTTTGGAACTTTATCAATGTAATCGCCTTCCCTTTGAGTTTGGTGGGCGATTTCTCCTTATTTTGGTCGTTGATCCTCGGTGGTGTTCGGTGGTGGGGGTTTGGGTTTGGGTATCCTTCCGCCTTCCTCCTCGCTATCCTCTTATGGCGACTCTTCCGGGTGCCGCTCTTGCACCTCGCCGCTGCGGCTCGTCGCTGTTGTGCCTCCTCTTTGTCTGGGGTTGGTGGCGCTGCGTTTTTTGAGTCGTGGGTTGTGTTGGAGCTTGGTTCCGGTGTAATCGATAAGCCTCGTGTCTTTGGGTACCAATTTCTTGTTTACTCCTCAATCGTGTCCCTTTGTGTCTCCCTCCTCCTTGTTGGGTTTCTTTTGGCGGTGGTGCTCTCGATTCGAGAGGTGGCCGTCCGGAGACCCGTGGTGTTGGAGTTTGGTGGTGGACTTTTGATCCTATTTGTTGAAATTTTTGGCTTAGTCGGTTGATTGTTCGCCTTCGGGGCGTCGATCGGAGGTGCTCGTTGTCAATTTGGTCCGCCTATCCTGGTTTCGCCTCTCCTCCTGCCGCCGTCGTGGGTCCTTCCTCCGGTGGCCCTGTTTGGCGTGCAAGGATGTCTCCCCGCCTTGCACTCCACGTTCTGCTGCTGGCAGGTTCTAACTCTTTGCTTGGCGTGCAAGGTCGTATTTGTGCCTTGCACTCCAAGTCCGGATGAATAGATAATTATTTTTATAAAAAAGTAGAATTTGACCAAATCCCGAAAGGGCTAGACCAAACCACCCGAAAGGGTTTGAGAAAATCCCCCAAGGAATTGTCGTTATGTTTGTAGGTGAAAGCTTGTTGGCGTTTTGTTCGAACAGTTTGCGGCTCTGCTTCCGATGTCACTAGGAGATCTTCTGCTTGGTTGGGGGGCGTGGAGTCTGTAGTCGGGCCTGGCTGAGGTCGTGGTGGTGCGCTCAGGGCGACTTCGTATCCGGGATAGATTTTCCTTGGAGTTCGTCTGCACTACCCACAGGAGTTAGTGTCCTGCTGTATTACTGGCCCGCGGTGCTACTGTTTGGTGGTGCTTGGCTGCATTCTTCGGTGGCTTCCTCAGCTTTTCGGGTGATTGGTTTTCTAAGAACGTTTGTTGTAGAGTTTATTTCTGTTTGGTTCATTACGCTTGTTATTTGTATTTCTGCTTTTAGGTTGTTCTGTTAGACGGTTCGCCGTCTGCCGACTTCGGTCGGCCTCTCGATGAGTCAGGTTTGTCTGACCATCGAATTTTTACCTAATCAAAAAAAAAAAATTAGACTAGAGCTAGAAAAATCTGACCCGACTCAAGAACCGACCTGGCTCACCCGAACCTAAATCCAATCGAAATATGAAAATCTAGTATCATGCCTAATTTGAACCCGAACTCGAGTCCGACCCATTTTGACCCGATATCCAAATGAAACCGAACAAGTCCCGACACATACCCCACCAGTCCCTGACCCAACTCGAACAAGATCCAACTCATCCTTATAATTACTTTAATTGTCTTATTTTTAATCGTTCAAATATTGTGAATGACATATAATAAAACCTAATATAACCAAATAAATGATGTTTAATAGTCAATAATTAAGATAAACAAAAAACAATAATCTTTTTATAATAAAAACTAAATGTGATCCGACTTGACTCAATCCGAACCCGAAATTCATTTGATCAGAACTTACCCGACCCGAACCCGATTAACATACAATATACCCGATATATAACCCGACCTGATATATAATTGTACCTAAATGGGTATACCCGAATCCTATCCAAACAAATAATATCACCTCTAAATTGGACGATAATTTATTAATAGGACTCACTTAATGGATGGTTTATTATAATTTTCAATTAAACAGGTGGTTATATACAAACATTAAGTTTTTTTTTTGTTAATTTAGCCAATTTCTTGCCCAATATATTTTCTCAATATGACTTTACAAAAGGGTGAGTCCAACATATATTCTCAAAATGCCTTGCCAAAATACAAGGGGCAATGCCCTGCCAATTTCTTAACATATTTTTTCTCAATATGACTATTTACCAAAATGCCTTGCCAACATACAAGGGGAAGGGGCAGGAGCCTCCCAAGGGTAATATGGGTAATGCACCACTCCCTAATTTGATTATTTGTTGACATAGTAAATAGGAGAGAAATTTGGAGTAATATGATATTTTATCCAAGAAAGGCTATTTTTAGTTTGCAAACTCTATGGAATGGAATAGTGCAGTGCACCTTCATGAAAATGCATGGTTGTTTTGAAAAAGGAGACTCAATCAATGACACCATATGGAATATTAAAAACACAATTGGAAGAACCAAATTTGAAGATTTAGCGTTTGTCTGGTGGGGCATCTGGTTCTCCAGAAACAAAACGCACTTTGACAATTTAACCCCGGACATAAGAAAGATTATAGCTTTCAAAAAAGACCAGAAATTCATCTGGACAACCTCTCAAGTAGGTGAAAATATAAAAGATAATACTACAGATACAACAACCAACTCAAAACCAAAATCAACTTCAAAAAGGAAAAGAACTAAATGGGAAGCCCCGCCAAAAGACACCCATAAACTTAATTTCGATGGATCTTTCTCTTCAAGCAATAAGGGCACTTTTGGGTTTATCATTCGTGATTCCAAGGGTTCTCTTATTTCTTGTGGTTGGGGTCCATCGCCAATAGATTCTGTATGCGGTTGCGAAAGCCTTGGGCTTTGGAATGGCATACTAGCGGCGAAAAACCTGAAAATCCAAAAACTGATAGTAGAAGGCGATAACCTTACAATTATTAAAAGTTTAAAGGGTTTGGAGAAGTCTACCGGAGACTCGGATATGATTGTCTCAGACAGTCTAGTCTCGCTGGGCTTCTTTGGTTCTGTTGAGATTCGTCATGTATTCCGGGAAGCTAATCAAGTGGCTGATCGCTTGTCACGACTAGAATCCGCTTCACTTGGTTCTATGACACCTGATGATTCTCTTTTACGTAGTCTCATCCGAAAGGATGCTCTTGGCTGATAGGGCTTAGCCCTATGGTCAAATTTTTTCCGATTTAAAAAAAAAAAAAAAAAAAAAAAAATAGTGCAGGGCAGAAGGATGTCAATTCATCCTACTGGTATTTCATGATATGGTGGGCATGTGTAATACTGCATATATGTACTGTACGGTGTATGATGTGCATGGGTTATGGGTAGGCACCTCCCTACTAAGTACTAGTAGGAGTACCTCCACCGCTCCATCTAAATGAATAATGATGAATGATCGATTTGTTTGGTTTCATGATGAGGTTCAAAGTGTTGTAACTTGTAACCCATCATCATCATCATTAATCATTCATCATAGGCCATACTTATTTCCCATCATTCCTAAAGTTTCACCTTCAATCCTTCATCCACTATTGCACTCCAAAGCTTTATATATATATATGTATCGAGTTCAGGTGCTATATGCATTTAAACGTGCAAATTTTATATCCGCTTTACTCTTTGAAAGATAAATATTCTATAATTATTACGTTTAGGAAAAAAATAACGGATTTTGAATTCTTTCAATATATATAACAGATTTATGATCCGTTCGCATAATTTTTTTTTTTTAAAAAAAACAAATTTTAAAACTTTTGAAAAAAAATATATTTAGACTTGTTCACTCTTTTTTTCAAAAAAAATTGTCTTTTTTTGTTTTCAAATTTTAACATAAATGAATCCGTGATCCATTTGTACTATTTTTTTAAAAACATCACAATGATTGTTGGACACGTGTTAATCTCTGAATCAAACAGATCTCAGATACACTCGGTGCATATAGCAACGGATGTCAATTCATATTTTTTAGTTATAAAAATATGGACAATATATAACGTGAATCATGCATCCACCGAAAAAACATAGATCAAGTACTCATCCATAATATACTTAATTAAGGGTTGTCTACCAATAAGGATCCTTTTCAAGGAATCTAGTTATATCCACTACGGGTTATGTAAATTAGCTACCTTAATTTATTGTTTTGAGTTCAATATTTAGTATGACAATTGCTACCAATCATTTAGCAAGGGAGTATTTTGTTTGCTTACCTACTCCAAATAAAATAAACACTCTTTTTTGTGTTGGATAAGATCGATCAAATGGGAAGAAGGGGACATTTTTATGACAATGGCTATTTTTCTAATTGGAATAGGCCCTCGACAAAACAAACAAAAAATTTATTTTATATACACCATAGAGTTGTACGATCGAATATGAAATTAGATTGAAGATTGATAAATCACATGAACAATCAAGGGAAGAAGCTGATGAAGGTGATAACCGAGAGCAGAGAATAATCAATGTCTCATCACATTGATTTCAGCATTAAAGCTGCTAACGGAAGAGAGAGGAACAGATCCCCAAATTGATGGTTGTCCAAATAGGGTTTTTTGCCTTATTTATACTACAAGTGTGATCACCTACATGTGAGAGCACACTACTTACTATGGACCCTAGGAATACATATAAAACTTAGGACATATTTAACATAGATCTATGGGTTTTCTCTAATATTTCATTTTATCATATTTTCATAAAAAATAATACTCATGCAAATAAGATTACTCATCTTGCTTACAATGTTCCCATCGACGAAAATTTAGGGGAAGACATAAAACTTCAAATTCTCATTTACAAGAATCTATATATAACCTTAATTTAGAAGACTTTGCTTACGTGTCAATCTTAGAGGATTTTTAGGAATATTGACCAATTATGTTTTTTTTCCTTCATTTTTTTATTTCCCCTTTTCTCTTTTTTTCCATTAATTTTTTTTAATCCTCCATTCTCTTTTATTCTTAACATATTTACTAACAATCTATATCTATATCTATATATAACCTTAATTTAGAAGACTTTGCTTACGTGTCAATCTTAGAGGATTTTTAGGAATATTGACCAATTATATTTTTTTCCTTCTTTTTTTTATTTCTCCTTTTCTCTTTTTTTCCATTAATTTTTTTTAATCATCCATTATCTTTTATTCTTAACATATTTACTAACAATCTATATATCTATATATAACCTTAATTTAGAAGACTTTGCTTGCGTGTCAATCTTAGAGGATTCTTAGGAATATTGACCAATTATATTTTTTTCCTTCATTTTTTTATTTCTCCTTTTCTCTTTTTTCCATTAATTTTTTTTAATCCTCCATTATCTTTTATTCTTAACATATTTACTAACAATCTATATTCTATATATAACCTTAATTTAGAAGACTTTGCTTACGTGTCAATCTTAGATGATTTTTAGGAATATTGACCAATTATGTTTTTTTTCCTTCATTTTTTTATTTCTCCTTTTCTCTTTTTTTCCATTAATTTTTTTTAATCCTCCATTATCTTTTATTCTTAACATATTTACTAACAATTGTGGTTAATTCAAAACATCGAATTCAATCTAATATAACCATTAGGCTTAACTCACATTTATGTACTAACTATCTATATATCTATATATATAACCTTAATTTAGAAGACTTTGCTTACGTGTCAATCTTAGAGGATTTTTAGGAATATTGACCAATTATGTTTTTTTCCTTCATTTTTTTATTTCTCCTTTTCTCTTTTTTTTCCATTAATTTTTTTTAATCCTCCATTATCTTTTATTCTTAACATATTTACTAACAATCTATATTCTATATATAACCTTAATTTAGAAGACTTTGCTTACGTGTCAATCTTAGAGGATTTTTAGGAATATTGACCAATTATGTTTTTTTTCCTTCATTTTTTTATTTCTCCTTTTCTCTTTTTTTCCATTAATTTTTTTTAATCCTCCATTATCTTTTATTCTTAACATATTTACTAACAATTGGGGTTAATTCAAAACATCGAATTCAATCTAATATAACCATTAGGCTTAACTCACATTTATGTACTAACTATCTATATATATAACCTTAATTTATAAGACTTTGCTTACGTGTCAATCTTAGAGGATTTTTAGGAATATTGACCAATTATGTTTTTTTCCTTCATTTTTTTATTTCTCCTTTTCTCTTTTTTTCCATTAATTTTTTTTAATCCTCCATTATCTTTTATTCTTAACATATTTACTAACAATCGATATATAACCTTAATTTAGAAGACTTTGCTTACGTGTCAATCTTAGAGGTTTTTTAGGAATATTGACCAATTATGTTTTTTTCCTTCATTTTTTTATTTCTCCTTTTCTCTTTTTTTTCCATTAATTTTTTTTAATCCTCCATTATCTTTTATTCTTAACATATTTACTAACAATTAGGCTTAATTCAAAACATTGAATTCAATCTAATATAACCATTAGGCTTAACTCACATTTATGTACTAACTATCTATATATCTATATATATAACCTTAATTTAGAAGACTTTGCTTACGTGTCAATCTTAGAGGTTTTTTAGGAATATTGACCAATTATGTTTTTTTCCTTCATTTTTTTATTTCTCCTTTTCTCTTTTTTTCCATTAATTTTTTTTAATCCTCCATTATCTTTTATTCTTAACATATTTACTAACAATTGGGCTTAATTCAAAACATTGAATTCAATCTAATATAACCATTAGGCTTAACTCACATTTATGTACTAACTATCTATATATATATAACCTTAATTTAGAAGACTTTGCTTACGTGTCAATCTTAGAAGATTTTTAGGAATATTGACCAATTATGTTTTTTTCCTTCATTTTTTTATTTCTCCTTTTCTCTTTTTTTCCATTAATTTTTTTAATCCTCCATTATCTTTTATTCTTAACATATTTACTAACAATTCTATATATAACCTTAATTTAGAAGACTTTGCTTACGTGTCAATCTTAGAGGATTTTTAGGAATATTGATCAATTATGTTTTTTCCTTCATTTTTTTATTTCTCCTTTTCTCTTTTTTTCCATTAATTTTTTTAATCCTCCATTATCTTTTATTCTTAACATATTTACTAACAATCTATATATAACCTTAATTTAGAAGACTTTGCTTACGTGTCAATCTTAGAGGTTTTTTAGGAATATTGACCAATTATGTTTTTTTCCTTCATTTTTTTATTTCTCCTTTTCTCTTTTTTTCCATTAATTTTTTTAATCCTCCATTATCTTTTATTCTTAACATATTTACTAACAATTGGGGTTAATTCAAAACATCGAATTCAATCTAATATAACCATTAGGCTTAACTCACATTTATGTACTAACTATCTATATATATAACCTTAATTTAGAAGACTTTGCTTACGTGTCAATCTTAGAGGATTTTTAGGAATATTGACCAATTCTGTTTTTTTCCTTCATTTTTTTATTTCTCCTTTTCTCTTTTTTTCCATTAATTTTTTTTAATCCTCCATTATCTTTTATTCTTAACATATTTACTAACAATCTATATATAACCTTAATTTAGAAGACTTTGCTTACGTGTCAATCTTAGAGGATTTTTAGGAATATTGACCAATTATGTTTTTTTCCTTCATTTTTTTATTTCTCCTTTTCTCTTTTTTTCCATTAAGTTTTTTTAATCCTCCATTATCTTTTATTCTTAACATATTTACTAACAATTGGGCTTAATTCAAAACATTGAATTCAATCTAATATAACCATTAGGCTTAACTCACATTTATGTACTAACTATCTATATATCTATATATATAACCTTAATTTAGAAGACTTTGCTTACGTGTCAATCTTAGAGGATTTTTAGAAATATTGACCAATTATGTTTTTTTCCTTCATTTTTTTATTTCTCCTTTTCTCTTTTTTTCCATTAATTTTTTTAATCCTCCATTATCTTTTATTCTTAACATATTTACTAACAATCTATATATAACCTTAATTTAGAAGACTTTGCTTACGTGTCAATCTTAGAGGATTTTTAGGAATATTGACCAATTATGTTTTTTCCTTCATTTTTTTATTTCTCCTTTTCTCTTTTTTTCCATTAATTTTTTTTAATCCTCCATTATCTTTTATTCTTAACATATTTACTAACAATTGGGCTTAATTCAAAACATTGAATTCAATCTAATATAACCATTAGGCTTAACTCACATTTATGTACTAACTATATATATATATAACCTTAATTTAGAAGACTTTGCTTACGTGTCAATCTTAGAGGATTTTTAGGAATATTGACCAATTATGTTTTTTTCCTTCATTTTTTTATTTCTCCTTTTCTCTTTTTTTTTCCATTAATTTTTTTTAATCCTCCATTATCTTTTATTCTTAACATATTTAATAACAATTGGGCTTAATTCAAAACATTGAATTCAATCTAATATAATCATTAGGCTTAACTCACATTTATGTACTAACTATTGAGCTTAATTGAAAACATTGAATATAATTATTAGTTGTGACACATCAAATTTAAATGCATGATTCAGATTTCAAAATTTATAAAAAAAGTTACAATGATATTGATATTATTATTACTGGGCGATTTAAAATATCTACATTTATGTATTATACTTTAGACGAGATATAAAAAAAAATTATTTCAGAATTATAAGATACATTTATGGCAAGGTTTTTTTTCCTTAACTTTTATTAGTATTTTATAATATATTTATACATATTATTACTATTTAAGTTTTAAAAAACCGCGCTATGGCGCGGGAATTGTACTAGTGTTACACTTTAAGATAAAGCAATGCCAAAAGGCATTAGTTCTTTTCTAATTTATTTGCTTCAATTTTTTTTTTGATAAGTTCACTAATATGTATATAGTGTCAAATTTTTACATATTAGACACTATATACATATTAGTGAACTTATCAAAAAAAAATTTTGAATTGTATATAGTGTCAAAATTTTGATAAGTTCACTAATATGTATATAGTTTCAAATTTTTTCTAATAAAAGCGCGACTAGATGCGCGGAGAGCGCTGCCTCTCCTTTTGACCAAAAATAAATAAATTATAGTGTCAAATTTTGTTGAATTGTATATCTTGTTAACAAAAAATGAGCTTAGTCTTCGTCTCGAAGACCTAGACTCACTTAGGTGGCACCTAAATGTCGGTGTAGTGAAAATCACTCATCCTCTTTATCTTTGTTGGAAATAATGCTTGAATAAGGTTTTATAATGGATGCTTGAATAAGGTTTTATGCTGGGATTTATTTTATGCAAAATTTATACATATTTAAAGAAAAGAAAAATGGTTTTTAAAATTAGTTGTGAGGTTTTTTCTCAACTACCCAAGTTGGTGGGAGAGTGGGGTTTTACACGCTCTCTTCCTCTTAAAAAGGGCTTTTAGGTTTTTGAAGAAATGGGTGGTTTTCCATCTTCTTCTCTGAGAAACGTTCTGAGTTCCTGGAAAGATTTCAAACCTTCTTTGGCGAGTGCACGCGATTGAAGGTGCTGTGTAACCTTGGGGGGCGATGCTAGAAGCCGACTTGCACCGTGGTCGGGGCAAAATCGCTTCTAACTTGTTAGTAAAAATCATGAACAAAGTTCAATTTGATTGAAAACACAACGAATTAAAGCAAAACTCATCTGAAAACACGGATTGCGGTGGAAATGACTTAAGGCTAGGTTCCAGACGGAAATCGAGATGCTTAAGACGTGCATTTCCACAGGTTGAGAGTCTATCTAGACGCCGACGTTAAAAAAAGCTCAAGATGGTGATGAACCAGTCGAGTCTTCACTTTAGTCATATGAAGGATCTCCTTCTACCGAGAACACTCGTGTCAGCCTAATTTGTGAGTTAAGTTTGATGACCAATTCTTGCTTGACTTATTAGTTTTAAACTATACAAAAATGCCTATATGTTGATTGATCTTATGTGCTTGCATGATATAATTTGTGTGAATATCATGACGCTGAGTTTTTAGAAATGTTTACTTTAAGTAAAATCATAATAGTATTCATACTTGTGTGCTTATGTCTGCATCTCTGTCTTTACTTGATTCAAATGCTGCACTTAAACCTAGTGAGTCTAGGAGGAGTAAAAGACGTATAACTGGAACTAGATGTGAGCTCAAGTTTGAAACAACTATGTTGGATAAACTCGTTGGTGTGACTAAAGTGATGTACCTCTTTTTTATGTTCTTAAGTTAGAAGATGAACTTAAAACACATAAAGAGGTTATGAGCTCAACTTATGCTAGTTTCTTCTCAAAAGATGCTATAGACAGTAAAGTGGAATCTATTATGTGTATCCTTTCTTGGGAGCTAGTTGACTTGCCTAGAGGTGTCTAAACCATTAAGTGTAAATGGATCTCTAAAAGGAATTTTAGAACAGATGGTTCAATTATAAGGTTTAAGGCAAGACTAGTGGTTAAAGGATTCACACAAAATATGAAATTGATTTCTTTAATGCATATTCTCTAATGGTTAAGATTGTCATTTATATTTATTATTTGCTTTAGCATCTAATTATAAATTGGCAGTGCATCAATGGACGTTAAACTGTATTCTAAATGACGATTTAGAGAAAGAGATATGTGGAGCAGCCTACGGACGTGTGGTTCCAAGAAAAGAGAATGTTGTTCACTTAAGAAATCAACATATGGCTTTAACCAAGCATATTAGAAATGCTCTGAACTGTGTTGAAGTTTTTGGTTTTGTGTATATAATGCATGTTTTTTATACCAAAATGTATTACATTGGTTACGTGCCTTTATATGTATGAGATGTTGATATTTGGCACTAGCATGCATGTGGTAAATGAAACTAAAAAAAAATTGTTTCCTCTCGCTTTGAAATGAAAGATATGGGTGAAGTTGATGTGTTCTTAAGTGTTAAAGAAACTAGAAAAATGAAATTGATTCATTCCATTATGTAGAGAAATGTTAAGAAGGTTTGATAACTTTATCGTCATGCTAGTATGATCGAACATTCTAATTATGATGATGTTATAGCTCCACTAGTGGTTTTGTTTTGACATTATGTGGTGGTGCTATACTGTGAAAATCATGAAAATTGTCATGTTTGCTAGATCGGCTATGAAATATGAGATCATAGTTCTAGATTTAGCTGGACAAGAGATTGAGTAGTTGAAAATGTTACTAGCTTACTTACCTTTGTGGGGGCATGAAGCTCTATCTAATTCTCTATATTGTGACTCACATTTGCTATTTGTGTAGCTAGTAGCAATACATAGAACAGCAAGAAGAGCGGGTTTGACATGAAGCTTTGAGACAGCTGATTGCAAATGGTGTCATCTATTTGGAGAATGTGAGGTCCGAGAGGAACTTGATGGTCTGTTGACAAAAGGACGGAACATGAGACTAGTCCTTGATTTGTCTAAGGGAATGAGACTCAAACCCATATGAGAAGAGATACACCACGTCTCATTCCCATGACAGGTGTATTGAGAAAGGTTGAGTCATGTACTCTTAATGAGTCCGTAGCCCAGAGTTGGGTGGTCCTATTGAGAAGGACTTGATGGATTCACCGAATATAGAAGAGGATGAGCATAAGGATCTTAATGGTTCCTTAGCCCTAATAAGGGTGGTCTATCTGAGATAGACTTGATGGAGCTACCTACGAGAGTGTGAAGGAGGCTTGGTCACCTTCTATGGAAGACTAGAGTGGTCTTTCTAGAGCACTCTTCAGCACCCAAGGGATAAGATGACCATTTACAAATTTGCAGATCTTATCGCGGAACTACCAGGATCATGGTTGAGGTATGTGCTGTTGAGATCACCTCTCAAGTCTAGTAGTTCAAGACTTGCTCACTTCTATGACGGGGGAGACACTCAACTTCACTATGTGTTGGTTCAAGACTTGTTCACCAACATTTAAGTATCTTCTCCATAAAACCAGCTCAGAACGTTGTTTTAAAAGTTGTTTTAGAAAACCTAATTTCTCGCATTTGTGGGGGATTGTTGGAAATAATGCTTGAATAAGGCTTTATAATGGATGCTTGAATAAGGTTTTATGCTGGGATTTATTTTATGCAAAATTTATACATATTTAAAGAAAAGAAAAATGGTTTTTAAAATTGGTTGTGAGGTTTTTTCTCAAATATCTAAGTTGGTGGGAGAGTGGGGTGTTGTTTTACACGTTCTCTTCCTCTTAAAAAGGGCTTTTAGGTTTTAGAAGAAAGGGGTGGTTTTCCATATTCTTCTCTGAGAAACGTTCTGAGTTTTTGAAAAGATTCCAAACCTTCTTTGGCGAGTGCACGCGATTGACTTGCAACGTGGTCGGGGCGAAATCGCTTATAAGGCAGTGGGTTCGGATATACACCGCGCCACAACAATTCATGTTTCAGATGAGTTTTACATTTTGATTTGATATTCTTTGATCTAAATACTAACAATCTTGACCCCTATTTTCTACTTCTTTTATTGAAAAGAACGACTAAGATTTAACCAACACAACTAGAAGTGTTAGCTTAATGATCATGATCTTTACAATAAAACAATCGATTTGTTGTAGTGGTTATACATGAGCATTAAAACCATACCAAGAGAATGATAAGACTTGTGAATGTTTTATGATCGTGTTTTAATATGTTAGGTTGCTCAGGACCGTCCGGTAGTATCGAGGGTCTACAAGGACATGCATCTCTTATAAGACACAACCATCGATTTGTACAAAATATTTACTGTCTTGACTCTTGAGTAACACAACACTCATTACCGTCTAATCATGCACATACCAAACCATCTATTTCAATTTTCATCTTGATGATCCATCCTTAGAAATATTTTTTTTTCTTTTTTTCCCTATTTTCTTTTCTCTCTATTTTAGGTACACAAATTTGAGATACCATGTTGTCTGATAACTCAAGAGGCCCTCTTGGTGAGTTAGGCCTTATCACCATCGAATTTTTACATTATCAAAAAAAAAGAGGATAACTCAAGAGACAAACGAATCGGGATTCGGTAGCCTAACTACCGTCAACATACAACACACAATAAAATACAAATCAACAAAGATGAAAGAAAAAAACTCAAACCCCCTATACATTATGCCAGACAGCGGAGAAGTCGAGGAAAACTCAAGCCCAACCACAAATGTCGAGAATACGGGAAAGTGCGAAGACTCACACGACGCCTCGGCCCCAACAAGATGGAGAGCAGTAAGCCACCACAAAAAAGGATGAAGCCTAGGAAGTACAGACCATGTAATGACGTTTCCCTAACTAGATAAGGGATCTTAGAAAACTACGAACATTGTCACGATCCACTTGATGAGACAAGTTGCTCGATATTGCAACCTCTCTCGAAACTAATCGCAACCACACCAAAGCAGCGGCCCAATGCCAAAGAACGGGACAAAATATGGAAAGGGTAAGAGACGATCAATCATCAAATGAAGAGATGTGTACAAATTCCTTAAATCATGCTAAATGATCGGGAAAATTTATTATAGCTATTATTATTATTATTATTATTATTATTATTATTATTATTATTAAATAATTATTACATACTACAGGAAATTAGTGGGTAACCGAGATACTATCTGGGCACCCACTCCCTTAGCGATAACAAAGCTAAGTCTAGTAAAAATATACGCTGCGGAACGAGCTCTGACATCCTGAGATATTGAGAATTTCTGAATCCGTTTTAGCAAGGCAACAACATTCGTATCCAGCTCCCCCAAGGAAGAGAAGGAGAAGGGTAGGAAACCATACCCAGCCGCCGTGCACAACTCTCGATACTTGACACACTTACGTTGGGCAGCATCAACAACAACCCGACCGGGTACAAAGTCAGAAAACCTCGACTGAGTCAAGAGGGAGGATCCCGTCAGATTAACACACACATCCCGCCCCCTATCCCACGAATAGAGAAGCAAATCTGCCGGACGAAGAGGCTTATCATGCCTATCAACCAAACCAATATCAACCTCCTTACCGACAGAAATCCCAGCCTTGTAATCGATATCCAATAAGGTATCACGCATGAGGTTATGTCGATGTTTAATGCCCACGTACCAGCGCAGGACACAACATGATCTCCATAGACATCCCCATCAAAGACCCGAGAACAAGCCGGACATGGCCTAGATATCGTGAACAACAGAACACCCAGTCGATAGCTAAGCACACTGCGATAAGTCCTGCCGTTTATAGTCTGCCCCAGACCAGAAATAGGAACGGCACGCAACCAATCGGAGGAGTGAGCACCCTATTGAGACTTCCACAATGCAACCTGACGTGGAGACAAAGAGAAAACAGAGTCCGGTGTAGCAGCAACCTTCGCGAAATATATATCTGCCAATTTCTTCATAAGTTTGGGGGCAACGATTTCACTAGGATCGCGTACGTAGAAGATAAGAACATGTAGCCTCAGTAAAAACACGACAAGCATCATCAAAATTAGGACCAACATCAATGATACCAGAAAGGCGAAGGAGCTTAGCTTGCAACTCAGCAGACTGCAAACGAGACGCCAAAAAAGCATAATGTAGGACATCCCCAGCAGCATACACTCCGAGCCCACCAAAATGAAAAGGGAATGTAGCAAGCCGCCACTGCCAATCCCCAAACCTATGCCCAGACACAGTGACAATACGTTCCAAGCTCGAACGGAGTTATTATTATTATTATTATTATTATTATTATTATTATTATTATTATATATTACACAAGCACATAGTTATTATGAAAAGATATATTTTGTTTTTTTCAGGCCCTTTCGGGATTTATGCAAGGTATTCATTCAATTTTTTTTTTTAGGCTTGAGCTTGCGTCGCGCGCGCACGCACACACACATTACATAAGCACATAGTTATTATCAAAAGATTTTTATTTTTTATTTTGGTTTTTCCAGGCCCTTTTCGTGATATTTCAAACCCTTGCGGGATTTATACAAGGTATACATTCTTTTTTTTTAGGCTTGGGATTGGCGTGTAAGGCACAACTGAAGCATCTTGCAAGCTTGAGAGAGAACCTCTCTTTGAGAGTTCCTCTCTTCTTGCTTTGCTCTACTCGTTTTGGCTCCTCCACTAATTTTTGTGAGTTAGCCCCAATCTTTTGTGGGTTTGGAATTAATTTATCGTTGGGTTTGGGCAAAGATCTATCTTCGTTCTCAAATCCGGTGTCAAGTGATCTGCTTTTCCTCTTGCTCCGCGGCTGAGTCTGGGCTCCGGCACTGGGGTCTGTAAGTCTGTTCATGTGGGTTCGCTCCTTGTGGCTCTGGCGTCATCCATAGGGCTGAGGGCCGGGTGGCGCTGCAGGGTGTGGGGTTGTCCTCGCATGGCTCGTGGCTGGTGGACTCCTTTCAGATCTGCCAGATTCGGATCTGTTTGTGTGGGGGTTTTGTTCCCAGTCTCGTCGGTGGTGGTTCCATGGTGTTTTGCCTGGTTTGGTCGGGAGAGGGCGGCGTTTGGGGGGCTCCATCGCTGGACGCCGGCGGCGTGAGGTCGGTGAGGTTTGGGCGCGACTTCTTGGCGCCTCCGGGCTCTCGGGTGGCTAAGTTTGGCTTCCCGGTGAGGTCCCCGTTTGGTGCTCTCTCTGTTGGCTGGGTTTGGTAGGTGCTGTGGCCTCTCGCTTGAGGTTTTGGTGTTGCTTGGCTGGGTTTCGAGTCCGGCGTTGGATTGGTGGTTCCGAGGTGCTTAGGTCGTGGTGCTGCCCCTTGTTCTCTCATCCCTGGCTCCCTATTTTTTCGAATCTGAGCTAAATGGTGGTTGGCAGGGTCGAGGGTTAAGGTGGAGGGCTGCGTCTTATTGGTGGTGCCGGAGCGGAGGTCCGATGGTGTTGGTTGGGGTTGATGGTTCTCTGTTCGTGCAGTAGGTGTCCAGTTGGTCTTAATCTTCCTTCTCTCTCGGACATCACGCCATTTGTAGAAGCGCTGAACTCGTTGTTGTGCTGGGAGGTGGCCGGAAGGTGCTGGGCTGGTGGCGTCGGCTTGGGTGAACAGTGTTAGGTGTATGCGTTTGGCCAAGAGGTTGAAGGAGAGCTGCGGGTGAGTGATGCTGACGTCACTTGGGGCTTAGGCGCGTGACGTGAGCCTCGTTCCTGCAGATCTTGCGTGAAGAAGTGTCTTTGCCTACCTTACTTTTTAAAAGCTGCATGCTTTTTGCTTCTTTTAATTTGTGGGTTGGGTTTGACTTTCTTGGCACTTTGTGAAAGTAATTATGGGGGATTGTTTTACGTAGTATTTTAGTGAGTTAAAATTGAGAGTTAAATTATGAGCAGAGAGTGGTTTTTGTGGTGATGGTTCCAAACTTCCACGTAGGTAGAATTTAGTGGGTGAATTTGTGGAGTTAAAATTTGGGGTGGTGTCGGATTTGATGTTTGGGTTTGGTTGTTTTACCGTTGACATAATTCTGCTACCTTCCCACATCGACGAGTAATTTTAGTGTCGAATGATACGCTTGTCCTGGTGTGGACTGGGATGTGGGTGCATTGTGTCTTCGGTTAAGCGACTTCCCTAGCATTTTGGGTGGATTCATGTGGGTAGATCTAAGTAGTAGGGCTTTTGCTGATAGTATCATCCTTTTACGTAAGACTCTTGGTATGGTCTTACTTTTTGTTACTTCTCGGCTTTTGCCGCTATCTATATATTTACCGTTTCAGGGGGGAAGCATCTTGCAAGCCAAGGAGAGGAGACGTGACATGATGCCAAGCCTTGCACGACAAGGAGCGGCATCATGACCAAGACAGCAGCAGTCAGGAACATCAAGGAGGGGTTTCGGCTATGGTAGGTGGTGCACCAACGCTACCATTAACGAAGGCAACATAGGAGATGAAAGCCCAAACCAAAGGTGGAGTAGACGGTAGCGTGGGGTTGCTGCCCGGTGGAGATACGTACTCACCGGAGAGGAGGTTGGTGCACCAGATCAGAAAGAACTAGCATGTGTTGTGGTTGGGTAGGTCTTCAATGGAAGAAAAAACCCGGTGCGTGCTAGAATGTCCTTGATTCTAACATCCCAAATAGTAATATCTCTACCTTCAATCAATAATGAATATTAGCAGCAAGTAAAATTAAAGGTCGATCTCACAGAGAGTACGTGCGAATTCTGCTAAACGAAATATGTAAGCAAGAGAATAGTAACAATAGCAAATGAGAGGAAAGAGCAATAGTAGCATTGATTGTAAAATAGATAATAATCATGAGAATATAGCTTCACTTATAATCGCAACATTGATAACTTCATGAGCAATAGTAGCATTCTTGCATATTCGACGTGTCACCTGGTTGTCAACCCGCTATCGCTTCCGCTAAGAATAACACTTAACCACCGTTATTACTCGCACATATGCATGATTTCCAGCTTGTTCCTCAAGATACATTTGCTACTTTATCGTATTAAGGGTTGCAATAGCGGACATAGATATAATCACTTAGCACATTAATTTTTCTCATCTCTTGTCATTAATTGGAAGCACTCTTACAAAATCCGAAAAGGAGAAAGTAGCGGCAACCTGGTGGGCGATATGGTACATTAGAAATCAAACAATTTTTATAAACAAATCTAATCCGAATTGGGATTCTGTTAAACATATCATTGGAACTCCCTTGAAAAACTGGAAGAAAACCTCCATGCTTGGAAATGAGGATGATATTCAATGAAATCCGAATAATATTACCAACCGCACACAATTAAGACTGCGGAAAATTGTTTCTATGTGGAGAAAACCACCTTTTGGTATGTTATATATTAAATTTCGATGGATCTACACTTGATAACAACAACAAATCAACTGGCTACATCATTCGTGATTGGAAGGGGTGACCAATCCACATTGAAGGGGACTCCCTTATAATCATAAACCATTTTAAAACAAATTATAAATGTCCATTGGAAATTGAATTAGTGATGTCCGATGTCAAAACATTGTTGACGAGTGTGAGAGAAGTCTCATTTTCTCACGTGCCTTGAAATGACAACAGAGTGGCTGATAAGGTTACATACCTTTGTCGCTTTGTCAGGGGTTTTGACATTTAGACTGATATAGGTATTCAACACCTCATCTGCAAGAATGCTATTGGGTAGGATTAGTCCACCCGAATCACCTGATAAAAAAAAAGTCACATGCATAGTTGGAGAGGCTGAGACAATGGCGACAGTAGGATCCTCCGAATTAAAGGTGGGGCAAAATTTCTAGTGTGTACTGAGATATTGGCCTTGAATAAACTTCTTTACTTAAGCTATGACTTTCAACTTAGCAGTGGATTGTAGAAAAGTAGACTTACATTTGCTTGGTTGCTATATGGTAGTGGTTTCTCGCCATTCATTAGAAATTCAAGCATTTGTCATATTTAGGAGTGTAAACTTATCGAAATTCAATCATGCTAAATTCAAGGCTTTTGCATATTAGCTAGGATTGTAAACTCGTCAACTTTATAATATTTTTTGGTTCCCAAAGACATGATAGAAATTGTGATTTGAATATGTAGGGTACGAAAATACAAATATTGCATAAAGCTTCACAAATTCAATTCACAAACCCCAAATCCAATTCATAAATTTCATTCTCAAAATCACATATACACAATAATTAAAACACAAAATTTATTCTCAAAATCACAAACTCTAATGAAAATTTGACAAAATTTATTCTCATAATCAAATCCTAATTTCACCAATTTTATGGGGTTTAATTAGTTTATAGCTAGATAATTTGTATATAATAGAGAGCTCGAGAAGTGAGAATATATATAATTAAATAAGAGGGTAGAAACATAGAGAGTGAGTGCTGACGATGCCATGGAAAATAACCCTATTAATTAAGAAGGATATGGCGTCATAATTAGGTCACCCAACACAAAAGTTATCCAGTCTACTATCAATACATCATGAGCATAGCCATCTGAGGAGCATCGCGATAAGAATCCTAACATAGGCAAGTGGATATCTCATAACAGGACCCACCAATACCTTGCGGCCCTTTAGGGCAAAAGACTAGCAGCTCACTGGTTAAGCACCTCCCCGCAAACAATGCCACGTATGAATGGCTAACCCTCTAGCATGAGAGCATGAATTACAAGTGTCCCCTGTTAATCCACGAGGTCGCCAGCCAGCTGCTCGCTTAGCCTCCCTATAAATACCCCCCTTGAGCCTTCAAGGAAGTGATCTGATTGAAGAGAGAAGAAGAAGAGCTCTGCATATCTCCCTGACTTAAAACCCTCGGAGTTGAGTTCTTAAGGTCTTTGGTTGGAAGAACGTATCTGGAATAAGAACATCATCTTACTTCCTCCAAGGACGACGATTGAACAGTAACTACCTCCTCGCAAGCCAAAAGTATCACCCGAACTGCTTGGACCAATAAGCATATAAACTGATCACCACCCATCTTGATTGGGCTTGCAGTTATACTAAGACATTTTGTCGTCACCCTAAGGTAATAAGTATATGTGAAATTCTATGATCGCGTCAGGTGCAAGTTGAACAAAGAATTAAAAAGCTTTTTTGAGGGACGTGATTTTTTTTTTAAAATTAGGCTAATTTCACCAATTTTATGGGGTTTAATTAATTATAACTAGATAATTTGTATATAATAGGGAGATCGGGAAGTAAGAATATAATTAAATAAGGGGTAGAAACATAGAGGGTGAGGTGCAAGTTGAACAAAGAGTAAAAACTTTTTTGGGGGAGGTGAATTTTTTTTTTAAAAAAAGAGAGACTAGTAGGAATTGAACTACCAACCAATGGTCTCATTTTACTTTTCTTTCTTCCCACCAACCAACTAAGTAAATTAAATTATTTAATTCTATATATTCACCATAGTTTTACTTATTATACACTGTCATATACTCCCTCCGTTCCAAAATACATGGTCTTTTACTTTTCGATACGCTTATTAAGAAGCGAAAAACTCTATGAAATATTATTTTTAAGGAGTTTTTTTATATAATTAGATATTTATTAGCAATAAGTATCAAATAGTATAAAAATTTTAATTAAAAATAATAATAATTTATAGAGTTTTTCGCTCCTTAAAAAACGTGCCAAAAAACAAAAGGTCATCTATTTTGGAACGGAGGGAGTATATAAATAATTTTATTTTATTTTTTCAAACTCTGAGGTGCGTAGGTCGAAGGGTGGGGCCGCCCCTGTTGAGAAGTGATGAGTGAGATGGAATTATACGTTGATAACCTATGTTATGTATATATACGGCGTTTCGGCTATATACACCACAAATCCCCACGTCCTTAAGGACGTGCAAGAGGGGTGACAGCCACCCGAACCCAGACGTGCAAGCACATTTTTATTTTTTTAAAAAAACTTGCTTGCACGTCCTTAAGGACGTGCAAAAGTGCACGTGCTTAACCACGTGTTGCACGTCCTTAAGGGCGTGCAAGCCCGTCTACTAAATGCGAAGAGGACGTGCCTCTTCGTCTTCATTCGTCTTCGTCTTCGCTTCGCCAGAGAGAAATCGAGAGAGAGAGAGAGATCGCCGGAGTGAGAGAGAGAGGTCGTCGGAGAGAGAGAAAGAGAAAGAGATCGAGACAGAGAGATGGAGCCGGAGAGAGAGGTGGTGGTGGAGCTGGCGGTGTTGGTGGCGCCGATGGCTGAGGAGGGTGGTGGGGGGGGGGGGGGGTGGAGCACAGGGGGAGGGGGTGGCGGTGGAGCCGGTGGCCGGGGGTGGTGGTAGGGCGGCGCCCATGGAGGTTGAGGAGGGTGGTGGTGGTGACGGTGGTGGTGGTGGAGCAGCAGAGGCGGTGGCCGAGGGTGACGGTGGTGGTGATGGCGGCAGAGTGGCGGAGGCGGACCTATTACCGCCGCGGAAGCGGCGGACTATGGAGGTTTCGTCGGTCCCGACCCTACCGGTATGTTCTTTGATTTATTTATTTTGTTTGATTTATTTTTATAGTTTTATAATATAGTTTAGATTTTAATATAGTATTATAATATAATTTGATAGATTATAATTAGTTTTAGTATATAGTTTGATAGATACTATATAATTTGATAGATTATATAGTTTTAGTATATAGTTTGAAAGATACTATATAGTTTATATATTTTGATAGTTTTCATGGAAAACAATAAAAACGATTAATATATATTACAAGATATTAAAACATATTACAATATATTAAAATACATTAAAAGACATTAAAATAAATTAAAATTAAAATATTAAAATATATTAAACTACATAGAAATAAATTCTAATTGAAAGACAATAAAAAAATTAAAATATAATAAAATATAATAAAATAAATAGAAATAAATTTAAATTGAAATGAAATAAAACCATTAAAATATAATAAATTATAATAAAATACATAAAAAATAAATTTAAATTTAAAGTAAATAAAATATATTAAAAAACATTATAACATATTAAAATACATAAAAATAGTTAACTGGATAAAATAAAAAACCTTAAAAGTAACAGGTTTTCAACATTTCATAATAACAGGCAGGGAGGCTCATGAGGGGGGACGGTACCCTCCGACCTGTTACGTTCGCCGACCGGGCAGCGGTCAACCAGATTCCAGAGGAGGCGGTACCCGACATTCCGACAGCCACAGTCGACGATCTGCTTGCGTTTGCAGAGCGGTACCAGCAGTCGATGGGGACGCCCCCGGCCGACGAGCACGACAACTTCTGGAGGGGTCTGCCAGGTTGGGATCCTTCTGGCGATGCGATGATGGGGTTGCAGCCTTCTTTAGAGACCGCTGATGATGATGAACGAAAAATAATTATTGATAGTCGTGATATCGTGAAATAAATAAGAAAACATAATCATAAATAAGGTTCCCCGCTATACAAATAGAACCTTATCAGTATGAAGAATAGGCGAGTACGAGTCTTTATAGAGACTCAAGACGTCTACGGACGATAAACCATCTGCGGTTCCCGCATGCATGCGGGGACACGTGGCGTTCATGCCCCCCTCCCACATGTCATATGGCACTTGACACTTGGCAATGTGTGGCCTCCATGTGGAAGTACATGCTTCCACTATAAATACATGAGAGGGGGAATGGAGTAAGAGGTCGGTTCCCATGATATTCCTAGGGGCATTAGGCCGGGAATAAGGGACTTTACGAGCCTATCTGAGCGGGTTCGTCTCGACTCGGTTAGGAGCCGACACTTGGTGAGATCATCGCCCGAAAAGTGGAACGAGCCGAGCACTAGGTCCGGCGGCACAGGTCGAGGCCCCCATTTAGGATAGACAATTGCAGGAGGGGGGCTTCAGGTAAGACCGTCGACCAACTAAAAATCGATACGCGGTTCACCTCCCCCATGGGGACGTGGACGGAGGGCCTCCGCTTGTAGCTCGATGAGCTCGCGGAGATAACTCTTAAGTGAGTATAAACTAAGTCCCTCTCGAGCGACGGAGGGCCTACGCTTGTAGCTTGATGAGCTCGCGGAGATAACTCTTATGTGAGTATAAACTAAGTCCCTCTCGAGTGACGGAGGGCCTCCGCTTGTAGCTTGATGAGCTCGCGGAGATAACTCTTAAGTGAGTATAAACTAAGTCCCTCTCGAGTGACGGAGGGCCTCCGCTTGTAGCTTGATGAGCTCGCGGAGATAACTCTTAAGTGAGTATAAACTAAGTCCCTCTCGAGTGACGGAGGGCCTCTGCTTCTAGCTTGATGAGCTCGCGGAGATAACTCTTAAGTGAGTATAAACCAAGTCCCTCTCGAGTGACGGAGGGCCTCCGCTAGTAGCTTGGTGAGCTCGCGGAGATAACTCTTAAATGAGTATAAAATCTCAAGATTCTTAATTTGATGATCGAATTCGATAATGGGGCAAGTTCACAACTTAGAACTAT
Organism: Persicaria maculosa; assembly: GCA_963922045.1. Taxonomy (NCBI): domain Eukaryota; kingdom Viridiplantae; phylum Streptophyta; class Magnoliopsida; order Caryophyllales; family Polygonaceae; genus Persicaria; species Persicaria maculosa. The sequence continues at coordinate 23,427,397 of OY998254.1, forward strand.
GCGCAAGACATGAAGCTATTGTTGCGAACATACATATAAATATATATATAGGAATTTATGCGAAGATTTGTGGGTTTCTTTCAAAAGGTGGGCATATATACGTGGCTACCAAAATCCTTTGTAAGAGGCTCTAGCAACAGAATTTGAGTATTCAAATTTGTTGTTGTTGGGCACACGAATAGACCTGTGGGCTAAAGAGGGGTTGAAGTTGCATGATCTTAGCGTCAACCAGTGGTGTGAATACCCACGTACGTTGTTCGCGAAGCAAAATGCAAGGTAGGCCCTGTGCAACCGCGCGGGTTCGAAGGCAATTGTGATACAAAGGTCGGCTGGCGATTTACTCGCAGCTGGACTCTCAACTATCCGGTTTAAGGCTCGTAGAGCTATTTTAAGAACGCTGATCGATATTTCCGCAACCCTGACGACGATGAATTAGAACCGCCATCAGTTGGTATGCAGAAGTTATTCTGGCCGTAAAGAGTCCATCCGTGCAACCCATGCTTGTTCCGCTTCTTGCCTACGCGAGTGGCTGCTCCCGTACGCGGTTGAGGAGCGTCGGGTCGATTTCACTTATCGTTTGAGCAACCCGAAGCCATTGGATGCTCTGGCCAAGGCGGCTCCTAGTCGATCGTACGCGGATGAAGGGCGTCAAGTCGCCTTCACTTATTGTTCGAGCGATCCGTCAGTTAGGCGTTTGTGATCATGGCAATTAGTTTCTTCTTATCAATGGTAAGTAGAACTCTCCAAGGAGGATTCGCCCTGCAATGGTCGATCGAGGAAATAGCCAGGTGAATCAGTGGCGGAAAGGTACATCAATTGTACCGTGGTATTAACGAGGAAGACGAGTTTTGAATTCACAATAGCTAACACTCGTGGATGAATTTTTCAATAGAAGTAAACACTATCTAAATACAAAGAAGCTTGCCCGGCTCGGGCGATGGCACGCACGTGGGATGATCCAATACCTCTCATGATTGAAACCATTTAAGGAACTTCATTTTTCCCTTTTGTTTATAGGGAGAAAAGGTTGATTTTATCCCTCGTGAAACTTGGCGTCATCCAAGATCTTGCTCAAAACGCTGGAGCTTGCACCACGTCGGGCATCCGGAGAGCTTGTCTCTTGGATCAAAGATTTAAGTCCCATTACGCTGGAGTTTGCTCCCCATCGGGCATCCAGTCGTAGTGCTTGACTCCCGGATCGAAGATTCTACCAAGTCCCTCTCTAGGGACAGAGGGCCTCCGCTTGTAGCTTTATGAGCTCACAGAGATAACTCTTAAATGAGTATAAACTACGTCCCTCTCGGATGACGGAGGGCCTCCGCTTGTAGCTCAATGAGCCCGCGGAGATAGCTCTGAAATGAGTATAAATCAAGTCCCTCTCGAATGAGGGATGTGTGTGAGAAACAGGGGCATACGTTGCATCGGTATCGAATCTCAGTCGAGTCACGACTTAACTAAAATTCGAGGAGCTGTGATGATGCACGAAAAATAATTATTGATAGTCGTGATATCGTGAAATAAATAAGAAAACATAATCATAAATAAGGTTCCCCGCTATACAAATAGAACCTTATCAGTATGAAGAATAGGCGAGTACGAATCTTTATAGAGACTCAAGACGTCTACGGACGATAAACCATCTGCGGTTCCCGCATGCATGCGGGGACACGTGGCGTCCATGCCCCCCTCCCACTATACAAATAGAACCTTATAGAGACTCAAGACGTCTACGGACGATAAACCATCTGCGGTTCCCGCATGCATGCGGGGACACGTGGCGTCCATGCCCCCCTCCCACATGTCATATGGCACTTGACACTTGGCAATGTGTGGCCTCCATGTGGAAGTACATGCTTCCACTATAAATACATGAGAGGGGGAATGGAGTAAGAGGTCGGTTCCCATGATATTCCTAGGGGCATTAGGCCGGGAATAAGGGACTTTACGAGCCTATCTGAACGGGTTCGTCTCGACTCGGTTAGGAGCCGACACTTGGTGAGATCATCGCCCGAAAAGTGGAACGAGCCAAGCACTAGGTCCGGCGGCACAGGTCGAGGCCCCCATTTAGGATAGACAATTGCAGGAGGGGGGCTTCAGGTAAGACCGTCGACCAACTAAAAATCGATACGCGGTTCACCTCCCCCATGGGGACGTGGAAGGAGGTTCACTTTTCAAATGTGGTTTCATCAGCTGATGTTTTGAGTAGCTGCATTACCGACGTAGTCGCTGGGCGACGGGCCGGCATGGGTAGACCGCCTACTCGTGTTCCACCTACCATCCCGGAGACTTCTACTTCAGCTGTGTCGGAGGCTTCTACTTCAGCCGTCCCAGAGGCTTCTACATCCGGCACCCACGAGGCCGAGCCTTCGATCTCCTTGGCCTCTGCAGATGATGTGATCCCTGACGTCGTTGAGGAGGCTGACGACGGACAGGAGGGGCAGGCTGAGGGCCAGGGGGGCCCATAGGTAGAGCCCGAGCTCATCCCTGCGCAGGCTGCCGCACCGGCTGTGCAGGTCGACCCTTTATTGCCGCCGGGAGATCTGCTTGTGTCTTACATGCATCACCGCGCGTATTAGGTGTGGAGAGATCCTACGGTGGAGCTGTCGCTGCTGAAGTTCCACCACCGGGCGACTCACCTGCAGCCTTTCGAGCCATACATATTTGAGGGCCCGGGGACCTGGGTGCAGGATCTGATCCCATCCGGCATCCCGCAGCTGAGGTCCCTCCACTGGGAGTGTGTCGACGTCTCGACGAGCATACTTGCACAGCCTTCGTGGAGCATTGGCACCCGGAGACCATCTCCTTCCACTTTCCATAGGGCGAGATGACCATCACGGTGCACGATGTTGCCTGCCTCATGGGACTTCCGCTGGATGGCCTCCCTTGTACGTCACATCTACCCGCGGGCGCGTTGATCCCCACCGTCGTGGAGTACTACCAGCTCACCCATCAGGCCTTGAAGTCATACAGACACGCTGGCGGCCCTCTAGTGACTTGGTTGACTCGCCTGTGGCAGGAGAGACACGGCCCGCTCGTCGACCCCGCCCCCGCCGATGACCCAGATCGAGGCCGCGGCTGATCCTGAGCAGATTAGGCTGTGCATGCATGTGGGAGGGGGGCAGCCCCAGGATGACCCTGCACAGCGGCGGTTTCTCCACATAGGGTACATGGCCATCGCTCTCGCCGCGACTCTGTTTGTGGACAAGTCGCAGAGCCGGATCCCATGGAGGATATTCGGCCTTATTTGGGACATCCCGCATACGGCCACCCTTTCATGGGTAGCAGGTGCCCTCACATGTCTGTACAGGGGCCTAGGCGAGGCTACCCGCTTAGGGTTTGGATAGGGTTTTAGGGTTTGGCCAGGGTTTTAAGGTTTGGCTAGGGTAGGGAAACAGCACGTCCTTAAGGACATGCTGCACGTTGTTGACGACGTGCTGTTTCCTAAACCCTAGCCCTAACCTAGCCAAACCCTAAACCCTAGCACGTCCTTAAGAACGTGCTAGGGTTCTGCTTACCATTAACGCAACAATGCCTATTTGAAGCGAAGGAGGACAGCTTGATTCTGCACTCGAAAACAAAGTCCGGCTTGTTTCGATATATTCTTTCACCGTTAGAATCGTTATGGCCGAGCCGTAAAGCAATCCTCGTCTCCAAGTATCCCAGGTACAAATAGGTTTCGTATAGTGATTATATTTCGTATTCCTTCCGTTTTGTTCATATTTCCAATAATGTTAATACAGTTTCGAGACTTTACGTTTGAGTTCTCGGACCCAAGGGTTTGGAATGACCGTGACGAAATGGTTACGCATTTCAAGGACTTGGGTCGGAGACAATGCATTATTTTAGTAATCAAGCGGTCTTGGACGGGGGCGTCGAATCGTCCAGGCGGGGTTCTCCTTGCTTGCGAGCAGTATGGGGAGTACCGACCACGCGGGAGGAAGCTACGGAGCACGCAGTCAAAGATAAAGGGTTGTCCATTCTTTCTACACGGACACGAAGCTCCGCCGGGTCATTGGGTTATGACGGTAACCCACGGTGTTCATAACCACGGGCTTTCCACGAGCTTGAAGGGTCACGCCATCACCGGACATATGACAGAGGGGGAAATGAAGATGGCGAGATGGATGAAGGAAATTGGCACTCCTCCAAAATCCATTGGGTACGGATTGAGGCAGTTAGATGAGACCAGCGTCACGTCAAGGAAGAGCCTTACCAACACGCTCGCCATGATGGTCGCCGAAGAAAGAGGTAGTCGGACGATGACCCAGGATACCTTGCACCATCTGCGGGAAAAAGAGAGTACCACTACGACTTCAGACGACATCCGGATGACGACAACGTCTTGAGCGACCTCTTCCTGGCGCATCCCGACGGGATACGCCTTCTTCGAAGGTTCCATTACGTCATCGTAATGGACAGCACGTACAAAACAAATGCGTAAGTTACTTAATTACGATTACATTATTGCACATATAGCCAATTATAAAGTATTTTATATGTAACATATTTACACTTGCGGATATGGGATTCCATTGTGCGAGGTGGTCGGGTTCACACCCTCAGGCAATACTTACTGCATCGCCTATGCCTTCATGTCGCAAGAGAACGAAGACACATACGCCTGGGTGTTGCGCCAGCTTCAGATCTTGCTTGGGACGGTTTAGCCTCAAGCTATCATGACTGATCGGGAGCTAGGTCTCTTGGCGGCGCTGAATGTTGTCTTTCCCGACGTCCAGCATCTCCTTTGCTGGTTACACATGACGAGGAGATGCGAGGAAGCTGCTCTGAAGATCACGAAGAATTTAAACCACGCTGGCATCTTTAAGGGCAACTGTTGGGGGCTGTTCGAATCGAGGTCGGAGGAATCATTCAACCGACGTCGTCGGGCGCTACACGCTGCATGGCACCCATTCCCAGGTGTGGTGGCGTATTTAGAGTCGGTTTGGCTTCCATACAGCAGGACCATCGTACGATGCTACGTAGATAATGTCTTCCATCTCGGCACCTGTACGACAAACAGGTACAACCTTACTTCATATCTCTCATTACAATATGATATAACATCGAATATTTAGTGGTATGCACTTCAACGTGTACAAAGTTGAGGGTCAACACAAGGTTTTGAAGGAGGCACTTCACTCATCGACTGGTGACTTTCACATCGTGATCGATGCAATCCATAGAGTCAACGATTGTCAACTGCATGAGCTGCAAACTGCTTTGGAGATCGACCGCTTCAAATGGCCAACAACGGCGTATAAAGTCAACCTTTTCAATGAGGTAAAGACTTTAATCTCCAAAAAGTGCTTCGATTATCTGTACAAGATGTGGCAGGACGTCGTGAACCAAAAGGTTCCTCCGGTATGCACGGACCGACATTGGAGGGTTTGTTACGGGATCCCGTGTGTCCATGAGATTTAGGCATATGTCAACTCCGTCACTCCGATACCCGCCGAGGACATCTACCCGATCTGGATGGATTTGTCATGGACTGACATCGACGACACCCCACTGCCGTATGCAAGGATGAGCTGCACCCACCCTCATCAGCAAGCGTCCGAAGGAAGGGGAGGCCTCGGGGGTCGAGGAATGCCTGCAGATCCAACCCGTTGCCATACGAGGAGGTAAGGGAAAGGTTTGAGAGAGAATAAGGGCGTGCTGCTCGAAATGCTGCTCGGCATCGTCCACAAGCGACCTCAGCTCGACGTGGACGTGATGATGTGTTCGGAGGGTTCAACTGGGGTCGAAACAACGTTGATCCCTTCATGCTCGGTCATATTGAGACGGTGATGGACACTGTTGGAGATGGTCATTGTGGCTACCGTGCTTTGGCGGCTTTGACATCACCGATCGGCAAGACTGCTTTCCCGGAACTCAAAACGTTACTATGCAATCACTTAGAGGATCACGCCGATCTGTACGCCGGTTGTTATATGGGAGGTAACCAATTCCATCTAGGGGTGGGCGCGGGACGGGACGGGACGGGATGAGGGTCGTCCCGCGTCCCGTCCCGCGTAATTTTTGCGGGACGGGACCGGGACGGGATTTACTACTTTTTTTTCAATCCCGCGCGGGCCTTATCCCTCACGGGACGGGACGGGACCGGGACGGGATGGGCCTTGTCCCTCAAATAAAAAACATTATAAAAAAAATTCACATTCTTATATATTTTGCGGTTTTTAAAGGCAAACCATACATAAATTTATAATATTTTTTTGTATTTTACTATTTTCCCACACACACAAATAATATATACTATACAAGTATATATATACTGCATACAAAGTGTACATATGCACTGTTTTTTTTGGGTAGAATGTGTGTATATATACGTACACTGTAAATGCATGTAATATGTGTATATAACGGTAAGTATATGTATATGCACTGTAATTTGTAAATGTGTGTGTATATATATATATATGTGCGGGACGGGACGGGATTTGCGGGATAAGGAAACCTCATCCCACGTCCCGTCCCGCGTAATTTTTGCGGGACGGGACCGGGACGGGATTCATTATTTTTTTTCCAAATCCCACCGGGATCGGGACGGGCCCGGGACGGGTCCGGAATTTGTGGGATTTGTGCCCACCCCTAATTCCAGCAGTTCGTCGACTACCAGAGATGGGCCGGAGCTGTGGATGGTGATAGGAGACGGTGGATAGAGCTACCCATTATGGGTTTAGTATTTGCAACGGTATATCAGATTCTTCTCGTCTTCCTAGCTTGGCATCATCCGTTCACATGTCTCCCCATGACCTCGCCGACACCTGCTAACAACCCTCAATCAGCTACCCTTGGTGTAGCTTGCATCGGAAACCAAGACCATTTTGCCGCGGTACGACTTCAAACGTCTTTTGTTATTACCTATTCTTGCTTTTCATATATATGTCAATACTCTAACTCTAATTTTCCGTTCTCATAGATCTGGTTGCGTCCTAACGCTCCTATTCCGCCGCCTCCGCCAGAATGGGTCGCACATCATCATCCGAGCGTCGAAGGATGGGATGCAGGATGCTCCGTTTCAAGCTCAGTTTGAGAGATTTCGAGCCTTGCGTGTCGAGTCCGGCCGCCCTTTACTATTTTCCTAGATTTTATTCCACAACTTTATTAAAATTATGAATGTAAACCTTTTTTTCCGTTCCTTGTAACGTTATTCGCATATTATCCGAATGAAAACCTTAACAATTATTGTTTTATATTTAATTTGAGCCTAAATTCTTCAACTCCACTAGCTAAACACTTCAATTTTATCAATTAACATTACAAAACCGTCGGAAAACCTAAACTCTATACCCTAAACCCTAAACCCTAAACGCAAAACCCTAACTAGAGTTTGCACGCCCTTAACAACGTGCAAGTATTGAACGTCCTTAAGGACGTGCAAGAACGTTGTTAAGGACGTGCAAGTCTTTGCTAGTGGACGTGCACAGTCCCAGACTTGCACGTCCTTAAGAACGTGCAATGCAAGCACGTCCTTAAAGACGTGCAAATCCTTAATCCGGATTTGCAGTGTATATAGCAACCCATATACGTACCCTGGGAATCTGGGATGAAATGAAATAATGGGGTGTGGTTAAATAAGGGAGGTGCATGGAAGAGTTAGAAAGTGATACTGTAGAAATTATAGGATGGGAGTAAAGTCAGTAAACTGAAAACGTTACGTGCGACAGTAAACAAAAATAAAAAAAAAATTACGACGTCGTTTGCATATATAAGTACTAGTCGTAAAAAATGAAGATATATGGACAACTCCCACACTAGGCACAGTGGGTGGGGCAGCAGTGCAGTCAGCACTCAGTACTGTGGTAGAGTGCACGCATCACGCCTGTCTACTCTTCTTCTAAACGTAACTCCTCCTTACTCCCTCTTCCTTTTTCACACTCCACCTTGTTTATGGAAAATGCTATATGCATCGAACATATATGTTATATGTACTCAATATATATAAATGAATCTAAAATCTGTTTGACCCTCAACTTGATATGTGTTCATTATTAAATACATTTGACATTAAAAAAGTAACGAATGGATTAAATATCTGTTCATGTGTTTTTTTATAAAAATAAGTTTAAAATTTTTTTTAAAAAAATATATGTAAGAACGAATTTTAGTTCGTATGGTTTTTTTTTATAAGTTTCAAACTTTTTGTATATATAAACGGATCTTTTGATCCGTTCATTACTTTTTTTTAATGTCAGTCATATTTAATGTTTAACATATGTCAAGCAAAAGGTCAAACGGATCTATGATTCGTTCGTGTTGAGTGCATATAGCACCTGTGCTCGGTACATATAGAAACAACCTTTTTTCAAAGAGAATTAATTAAATTTTATGTATAAGAGAATTCGGAGTATATGGTTTTTAGGCGATTGCTATATGCACCAAGAGGCAAGAACTAGTGCTATATGCTTTCAATATGTACGGATCTTATATCTGTTTGAACCACAATCTAACACATGTCTTATGTCTACTATTAAATGCGTCTGACGTTAAAAAAACTAGGAACTGATCAAATATCGGCTTCATATCACAAACTGATTTTTAATCCATTCTTGTTAAAATTTTGGGGAAAAAAAATACAAGTTATGAGTTGTTCAAATGGGTATATAATTTAAGATCTATTTGTGTTGAATGCATATAAGTATAACACATGTACTCGATTTATATGCACTCAACATTTTAAAATGTGGTTCAAACGAATATAAAATTCGTATGCACTATATATATACACTCAACATTTTAAAATGTGGTTCAAACGAATATAAAATTCGTATGCACTATATATATACCACTACTTGTACTTATTGCATATTAGGGGTGGGCACGGGACGGGATGGGACTCGTCCCGTGAAATTTTTACGGGACGGAATCGGAACGGAATTGACACTTTTTTTTCGGGACGGGATCGGGATGTGACATGTCTTATTCCGCAAATAAAAATAATAAAATATTATATAAATTTGCAAAGTGAAAAATGCTTTCATAATTCATTAATTTGTATAATATGTTGAATACGATATTCTTCTCAACTATATTATTCAATATTATTATTATTATTATTATTATTATTATTATTATTATTATTATTATTATTATAAAAGTAGGAGTTTACAAAGAATTGGTGGGGAGCCGAGAGACAAGCTGGGCCCCCACACCTTTAGCAATAGAAAACCCCACCCTAGTGAAAATATGAGCTGCATTATGAGCCCCTATATCGTGAGCTTGAGCAAATTTCTGGATCCTCTTTAGAAGGCCTATGGCGTCTGCATCAAGTTCCCCTAGAGCAGAAAAAGAGAAGGGTAAGAAACCATAGCTAATAGCTTTACACTTATCTTGATACTTGACCCGCTTACGACGAGCCGCCTCGACCACCACATGTCCTGGAACAAAATCGACCATCCCATACAAAGATTATAATACAATTATTAATTCATACAAAGATTGTATAATTAATTATAATGTTCAACATATTTGGCCACATTATCTTACTAGATCAGGACGGAAAGGGATTGAGACGAGATTCACCAGATATTGTCTCATTATCGATTGATAGTTGGGAAGAATACCGTATTTAGCTATTTGCCTCTTGTAGCTCTAAATGAGTATAATAATAATAATAATAATAATAATAATAATAATAATAATAATAATAATAATAATAATAATAATAATAATAATAATTGTTACGAGGCTCCCATCTAAAAAAATAATAATAATAATAATGCCACGTTATAATTAAAAAATAATAATATTATTATTATTACTTATTTTTATTGTTATTATTATAAAATAATAATACTTTACAAGAAAAAGTATATGATATAATAATAATAATATTATTATAATCAATTATTATTATAAATTGAAAATTATTATTATAATTATAAATAATATTTGCTCAAATAATAATAATATTATTATCATAAACAAATATTATTATTATAAATGGAAGATTATGATTATTATTATTATTATTATTATTATTATTATTATTATTATTATTATTATTATTATTATTATTATTATTATTATTATTATTATTATTATTATTATTATTATAATATGTGGGATGGGACGGGATTTGCGGGATCTCACCGGGATCGTCCCGCGTTTCGTCCCGCATAATTTTTGCGGGACGTGATTCGCCATTTTGTCCTAAATCCCAGTGGGATCGGGACGGGATCGGGACGGGACCGGGACGTGATCGGAATTTGCGGAATTTGTGCCCACCCCTAGTGCATATAGTGTTGCCCTTTTTTTATTATTATTAGAGTTGAGAATTGAGATCTACCCGGTAGAGCGGAGGGAGAGAATGGGATGGGTAGATGCGGGATGCAGATAAAGTGGGGAATAAGAGAACAGTAAGCACGTGAAATGCGTTTGTTTGGGGATCGGCGCTCCCAAACAAAGATACTACTGTATGAAGTAACCGCACCCTCATTCCCAAAATCCCCACACACAAATCACAAACACTCCTACAACCACAATCCTTATATATGCACGTGACCCCCAACTTTAGCCATTATATATAGGGTGTCACTATATACACCGCAAATCCGGATTAAGGATTTGCACGTCCTTAAGGACGTGCAAGTCTGGGACTGTGCACGTCCACTATTTCAGTCTTGCACGTTGTTAAGGACGTGCAAACCCTAGTTAGGGTTTTCCGTTTAGGGTTTAGGGTTTAGGGTTAGGGTTTAGGTTTTTCGACGGTTTTGTAATGTTAATTGATAAAATTTAAGTGTTTAGCTAGTGGATTTGAAGGATTTAGGGTCAAATTAAACAGAACACAAGAATTGTTAAGGTTTTCTTTCGGATAATATGCGAATAACGTTACAAGGAACGGAAAAAAAGGTTTACATTCATAATTTTAATAAAGTTGTGGAATACAATCTAGGAAAATAGTAAAGGACGGCCGGACTCGGCACGCAAGGCTCTAAATCTCTCAATCTGAGCTTGAAACGGAGCATCCCATCCTTCGACGCTCGGATGATGATGTTCGACCCATTCTAGTGGAGGCGGCGGAAGAGGAGCGTTAGGACGCAACTAGATCTATGAGAACAAAAATTTAGAGTTAGAGTATTGATATATGTATGAAAAGCATGAATAGGTAATAAAAAGACGTTTGAAGTCGTACCGCGGCAAAATGGTCTTGGTTTCCGATGCAGGCTACACCAAGAGTTGCTGATTGGGGAGGGTTTTTAGCATATGTCGGCGAGATCATGGGGAGACATGTGAACGGATGATGCCAATCTAGGACGACGAGAGGAATCTGATATACCGTCGCAAATACTAAACCCATGATGGGTAGCTCTATCCACCGTCTCCTATCACCATGTGTGGCTCCGGCCCATCTCTAGTAGTCGACGAACTGCTGAAATGGGTACTCTCCCGTATAACAACCGACGTACAGATCGACGTGATCCTCCAAGTGATTGCATAGTAACGTTTTGAGTTCCGGGAAAGTAGTCTCGCCGATCGGTGATGTCAAAGCCGCCAAAGCACGGTAGCCACAATGACCATCTCCAACAGTGTCCCTCACCGTCTCAATATGACCGAACATGAAGGGATCAACATTGTTTCGATCCCAGTTGAACCCTCCGAACACATCATCACGACCACGTCGAGCTGAGGTCGCTTGTGGACGAGGCCGAGCAGCATTTCGAGCAGCACGCGCTTCTTCTCTCTCAAACCTTTCCCTTACCTCCTCGTTTGACAACGGGTTGGTTCTGCAAGCATTCCTCGACCCCCGAGGCTTCCCCTTCCTTCGGACGCTTGCTGATGAGGGTGGGTGCAGCTCATCCTCGCATACATCGTTGGAAGCCGTGTATGAAGATGACAGCTCATACGGCAGTGGGGTGTCGTCGAGGTCAGTCCATGTCAAATCCATCCAGAACGGGTGGATGTCCTCGGCGGGCATCGGAGTGCCGGAGTTGACGTATGCCTGAATCTCATGGACACAAGGGATCCCGTAACAAACCCTCCAATGTCGGTCCGTGCATACCGGAGGAACCTGTTCGTTCACGACGTCCTGCCACATCTTGTACAGATAATCGAAGCACTTTTTGGAGATTAAAGTCTTTACCTCATCGAAAAGGTTGACTTTATACGCCGCTGTTGGCCATTTGAAGCGGTCGATCTCCAAAGCAGTTTGCAGCTCATGCAGTTGACAATCGTTGACTCTATGGATTGCATCGATCATGATGCGGAAGTCACCAGTCGATGAGTGAAGTGCCTCATTCAGAACCTTGTGTTGACCCTCAACTCTGTACACATTGAAGTGCATACCACTAAATATTCGATATTATATCATATTGTAATGGGAGATATGAAGTAAGGTTGTACCTGTTTGTCGTACGGGTGCCGAGATGGAAGACATTATCTACGTAGCACCGTACTATGCTCTTGCTGTATGGAAGCCAAACCGACTCCAAATACGCCACCACACCTGGGAATGGGTGCCATGCAGCTCGTAGCGCCCGACGACGTCGGTTGAATGATTCCCCCGACCTCGATTCGAACAACCCCCAACAGTTGCCCTTAAAGATGCCAGCGTGGTTTAAATTCTTCGTGATCTTCAGAGCTGCTTCCTCGCATCTTCTCGTCACGTGTAACCAACAAAGGAGATGCTGGACGTCGGGGAAGACAACATTCAGCGCCGCCAAGAGACCTAGCTCTTGATCAGTCATGATAGCTTGAGGCTGAACCGTCCCAAGCAAGACATGAAGCTGTTGCAACACCCATGCGTATGTGTCTTCGTTCTCTTGCGACATGAAGGCATAGGCGATGCAGTAAGTATTGCCTGAGGGTGTGAGCCCGACCACCTCGCACAAAGGAATCCCATATCTGCAAGTGTAAATATGTTACATATAAAATACTTTATAATTGGCTATATGTGCAATAATGTAATCGTAATTAAGTAACTTACGCATTTGTTTTGTATGTGCTGTCCATTATGATGACGTAATGGAACCTTCGGAGAAGGCGTATCCCGTCGGGATGCGCTAGGAAGAGGTCGCTCAAGACGTTGTCGTCATCCGGATGTCGTCTGAAGTAGTAGTAGTACCTTCTTTCCCGCAGATGGTGCAAGGTATCCTGGGTCATCGTCCGACTACCTCTTTCTTCGGCGACCATCATGGCGAGCGTGTTGGTAAGGCTCTTCCTTGACGTGACGCTGGTATCATCCAACTGCCTCAATCCGTACCCAATGGATTTTGGAGGAGTGCCAACTTCCTTCATCCACCTCGCCATCTTCTTTTCCCCCTCTGTCATCTGTCCGGCGATGGCGTGACCCTTCAAGCTCGTGGAAAGCCCGTGGTTATGAACACCATGGGTTACCGTCATGCGCCACTGACCCGGCGGAGCTTCGTGTCCGTGTAGAGAGAATGGACAACCACTTATCTTCGACTGCGTGCTCCGGAGCTTTCTCCCGCGTGGTCGGTACTCCCCAAACTGCTCGCAAGCAAGGAGAACCCCGCCTGGACGATTCGACGCCCCCGTCCAAGACCGCTTGATTACTAAAATCATGCAGTGTCTCCGACCCAAGTCCTTGAAATGCGTAACCATTTCGTCACGGTCATTCCAAACCCTTGGGTCCGAGAACTCAGACGTAAAGTCTCGAAACTGTATTCACATAATTGAAAATATGAACAAAACGGAACGAATACGAAATATGTTGACTCTACGAAACCTATACGTACCTGAGATACTTGGAGACGAGGATTGCTTTGCGGCTCGGCCATAACGATTCTAGATGTCCTCCTTCGCTTCAATTGTAAGAAGTCGGACTTTGTTTTGGAGTGCGGAATCAAGCTGTCCTCCATCGCTTCAAATAGGCACTGTTGCGTTAATTGTAAGCAGAACCCTAGCACGTCTTTAAGGACGTGCTAGGGTTTAGGGTTTGGCTAGGGTTTTAGGGTTTCAGAAGGGTTAGGGTTTAGGGTAAGGAAACTGCACGTCCTTAGGGACGTGCTGCACGTCCCTAAGGACGTGCAGTTTCCTTACCCTAAAACCCTACCCAAAACCCTTAAACCCTAGCCAAAACCCTTAAACCAGAAGGTATCGGGCAACCTTATCATATTAACGTTTTCGTTTTTGATGTTTACGTTCAATATGACTCTGAAGAAGTGAGAAGAGTCTAATAGAAATCTGGAGATAGATACAAAATCCGTAATATAAATGTATAATATCAACATACAAACTGCAAAAGTACATCACTGGCCAGGTGGATGGCGTACAGCATGATCCAAAATCTCCGTCAGCTCGTCCACTAGCTGCTCAATGCGAGGGTCGTCCGCCAGGGCCCTCAAATAGCCCTCGACCTCACGAAAGCGGGCTAACAGCGCCGGACGGATGACGGGAGGCTGAGGGAGGTCCACCCATGGGTCCATGCCGATCGGGTGGACGGGCGCCGGCGGGTCGGGATGGGGTGGCGTGGTCGGCAGTACGTACGGCCGGCTCTGCGACGCGTACCAAGGCAAGTAATCTGCAGTGACACCGGCCTGGCAATCCTCGCTGGTGCGCCTGTGATCGGCCAGCCTGTAGAAGCGACCCTCGTCCTGCAGGTCCTGCCACCTGTTGTGGCCCGGGGCGAACACGGCGATGTACCGCGTGTTCTTGAGGGTCGTGTCGCGGCAGACCTGATCCGGCGCGATGACGGCCTGCGGGATCCCCTGGACATGTCCGAACTGCCGGAGGCACCTATCGGGCATATACGGCTCCTCCTCCCCGCAGAAGGTGATGGTGCCCCGATAGGTGGACTGACGGTACTGGCCGTCGAAGTCCAGATCACGCCCAAAAGGCATCCACCGAACCTACAATTAAACAAATCAGATTTAATTCACAGCTAAGAATTATAAGTGATATAGATAGAGTCTCGAATACATACATCATCGACGGTAAGACGGTCCACCTCGTCCCGCATCTTCGTCAGCTTCACGTCGTCCTTCATCCGCGGTGGCTGCTTCGGACCGATGAACTTCGCGTAGAAGCGAGGGTCATCCTTCCTAGCCGGGTCGCTGGAGAAATCACCTCGGAAGCGAGGGAAGTACGCCCATATCCAAGCCTTGACACAAAAAAAGTATATTGTTAGCATATAATTTAAATATTTGTAAACTAAAAACTCTAATTCAACGGTCTCGTACCTGTAGGATCGGCGTGCAGCTGTCTATGCCCTTCGCGCCTGAGCGGGTAGCCTCCCCTAGGCCCCTGTAGAGACATGCGAGGGCACCAGCAGCCAATGCAAGGGTGGCCGTACGTGGGATGTCCCAAACAAGGCCCAATACCTTCCATGGGATCCGGCTCTGCGACTTGTGATGCGGGACCATCTTCTACACCGTCATCTACACCTCCGGATGCGCCGATCATACTCGGAGATGGACCGATGACTAGAGCTCGAGCTAAGAAGCTCCAACGCGACTCATTTCTCTTTGTGAGTCACTCCTTGTTCTCGAGCGCGGTCCAGCTCCCGGAGCCACCAATGAAGGCGTACATGTGCATCGGAACCCAGGTTGCCGACACCGAAAGCCAGCAGCAAGGCACGTGAGGACAGCAGTGACGTGCGCGGGCGTGCACCGGGGCTGCGCGGGCGTGCACGGAGTCACTGAGGCCGCTGAAGCCGGTTCTCCTTTGCCGAGATTGGTGTCGCGTTATGTGTTAATTTAGGAACACCTAATTAGCATGATATTTCATGTGACTTAATAAGTCAACGTATTTTAGGTTATTTAATGAATTTCTTTTATTTATTATTTTAATTGATAGATTGGCCTTTTAGGGTTATATTAGATCGGCCGACCCTTGTAGAACATTCACGTCTTCCATTATTGAAATTTACAGTTCTTGTGTGAAACACAACTGTGAGGAAAGTCAATCGATTCGTAGCAAGGCTCATCGATTGCAAATTGGTTATAGATCCTGCTTGGTTTGCTTTGAGTTCGTCAACCTCGCGAGAGCTTGGTGATCCAGGTAATCACAAGTCCCCTCCTTGTGCCTCCAAGTTGTCCGCTTGGTTGTGTAAGGTTGTAGAGGCGGGCTTTATAGTCGTTGGTGTTTGGTTCCTACCCTCTACGGAGGCCTGGGGTCTTCATCTCGTTCTATTTTAGTTCGAATCAACCAATCTATCGGTCTTTTCATTACTTTTGTCGAGTCTTCTATTGCTGCGTTTTGAGTCTTTGTTCTTGTTTTTTGAGTCTTTTGCTTCCGTTCTTGTCTTTGAGTCTTGATTGTCGAAGATCGGGCCATCCTACGGCTAACCCCGTATCAAATTGGCATCAGAGCTTTGGTTTCCGACATCAAAGTTGTGTCTTTTGTTATTCCCTAAACACAAAACCTACAAAAAAAAATAGAGTCTTTCTTGTTCTTGATTTTTACTTCTTGAATTTTTTTAATTTGATTGCATTAACCTTTGTTTGTGATCGTTTGTAGTTGCTAGCCTAAACACACTAGCCTAGCCGAGCCCTTACAGCCGACCCAACAACGAGTGCGCACCCTTGTGAAGCACTTTGGTACTGTCGACAACATCACCCACAAATTTTCATTGCACCAATTGTTGATTTCGGCCAAGGGGTGTTCCTAACCCTAGTTTGTTGGTCTATCTTTTGATCTATCTATTTTAATTGCCTAAATTCAATTCTGATTTTTTTTGTGGTAGATATTATTGTTTTATCTATCATAAATTATAAAAGGCATTAGATAGATATACTTACCATATTAGCCAAACCATCACCTATATATATTTCATTAGGGCTATACAAATTTTTATTTTCTTTCACCATAGTTTAAATTTTCAAGAGTCCTTTATTTCATTGTTCGTTTCTTGCATTAGTTAAAAAAAAAAAAAAAAAAATTTGCATTCAAAGCTTAGTCCTAGGAGGATAAAATTCACTAGGGGCAAAAGTAAGCTTTCAACAAAAAAAAAAAAAAAAAAAAAAGGAATTGTCAAGTCTAGTGCAAGAACTTCAAGGACCAATTTCGGTGAAAATCTCATAGCCCTAATCGAAATTCTCAAACACATACCTCCCAAACCATAATTTTTTTTTTTAAGCCCTACCTTGCAACTACAACATCCTTGCTAAGGGTTTGAATCAAAACAAGAGGTAAAAGTCCAAGTTTGCTTGTGTGTCGAGTTGTCTACATATCTGTGTCGAGTGGTCTTTGCAAGTGTCGAGTGATCTTCCAAGTGTCGAGTGCCTTGTTACCCCCATATCGAGTCGAAAACCCACATATCGAGTCGATACATACACATACCGAGTCGATACTTTCGGTCCTGTTGGATTTCTGTCGAGCATCATATCGAGTCGGTACTTGGTCCTATCGAGTCGGTACTTGGCCCTATCGAGTCGGTACTTGCTCATATCGAGTCGGTACCCTCCACCTATCGAGTCGGTACTTCTGTCTGTCGGACTTTGCGGTTGCTTGGCCTTGTTTCTTTCTCTTGATTACTTTTCTTTGATTGTTGAGTCCTTGCTTGAGTGTTGATTTGCCCAAAGCGGATTGCCCCAACAAGCTTGTTATAACCAATTAGAGAGAAGTGTGTGAGAGAAACACATTGTGAGATTGTTTTATTTTGCTAATCTTGACATAGTTCTGTGTTTGTTTAGTTGCGATGTCTCAGCAGGTTAACAACCCGAACAATGCCAACAATGGCAACAATGACAACGATTCCGACGCAACTATATCCGCCGCGGTGGTCAACGCCAGAATGGACACTTTTGCCACCACCTTGACGGCGATATTGGATAGGTTGACGGCCTTGGAGGCGAGACCAACGGGTTCTAATAACCTTGGTGGTCAAGGTAATCATGGGCGTGACGAGACGCCTAATGATGACAGGGAAGTCCGACATCCTAATCCTAATCCTAACCCTAACCTTAATTTGCAAAATCCTATCTTTGAAGAGAACAACTCTCCACGAGGGGAGAGAAATGGTCGAAATAACGGATTTGCTAATGTGCAGGGGCATGGGCATGGACGAGGACGAGGTAGAGGTCGTGGTTTCCAGGAGGAGTTCTACTACTCGGAGCGTGATGATGACTTCCAAGAGGAGGACTATTGGGATCAACGCCCGAGGCGGAACGACAGAGGAGGGCGTTACCAATACCGTGAGCATAGAGATCCTGATCAGGACGGCATAGGTAAGGTTAAGGTAAAAATTCCTTCCTTTGATGGCAAGACAGATCCAGATGCATATATAGACTGGGAAACTAAAATGGAACAAATCTGGAACTGTCACAATTTTTCTGAACCTAAGAAAGTTCAATTGGCTTCTTTAGAATTTCAAGGGTTTGCTCTTATTTGGTGGGATAATTTGATTAAGGAAAGAAGAAGAGCCCTTGATGCGCCTATCGCGTCTTGGAACCAATTAAAAGCTTTAATGAGAAATAGGTTTGTCCCTCAACACTATGCTAGAGAGCTTAGGCAACGCCTAGAGAACCTTAAGCAAGGTAATAAATCTGTTGAGGAAACCTTTAATATTATGCAAGAAACCATGGCACGAGCAAATGTTGTTGAACATCATGAGGATACTAATGCTAGGTTTCTTCGCATTTTGCATCCCGCCTTAGCTCAGGACATTGATTGCTTTCCTTACTCTACTCCTACTGAATTATTGCATTTGGCTATTAAAGTTGAACGTGGAGCTAGATACAGGAACCAAGGCGGAAGATGGACGAGCGGCCAGCCCCAAACTTGGCGCCAAAACCGGTCACAACAGCCCCAAGGGCGGTTTGACGGCGGTTACACCTCTCGGCCAAACCAAGCCCCTGGGAGAGGAGATGGCCGACCCAACCCTACCGCTGCTGACAAGGGAAAGACGCCTTAGACAGGACAAGAGTCGTCTGGGACATCTACTGGTCCCAATGGGAGTAATCCTAACCCCTCTACTACTAGATCTAGGGACATTGTGTGCTTTAAATGTCAGGGTAGAGGTCATACTATGAAGGATTGTCCCAATAAGAAAACTCTCATGATTAATCACTTGGGTGAATATGTGTCTGACAATTCTTGTGATGAAAATGAAGAGCATGCTAATGATAATGATCAAAACCTTAATATGCTTACCTATGATGAGGATGATGATGGCATTGATTATGAACATGGAGAATCATTGATTGTTAGGAGAGTCTTAAGTGTTGTTCCTGCACCATGTGATGACAATCAACGTGAGAATCTATTTCATACTAGATGCTTAGTTAAGGGTAAAGTGGTTAATGTGATCATTGATGGGGGAAGTTGTTGTAACTTAGCTAGTCAAGAGATGATTGATAAATTACACCTTCCTACTATTCAGCATCCTAGGCCTTATAGATTGCATTGGATGAACGACTGTGGTAATTTGAAAGTGAATAGGCAAGTCAAAGTGCATATCAAATTAGGACATTATGAAGATGATGTGTTATGTGATATAGTACCTATGCAAGCCTGTCATATCTTATTAGGTCGTCCTTGGCAGTTTGATCGTAAGGTCTTGCATGATGGCTTTACTAACAGATATTCCTTTACTTTTCAGGGCAAAAATGTAGTTCTCGAGCCTATGACGCCAACCCAGGTGGCTGATGAGATTGAGAAGCGAAAGGTAAGTAAAGGTGAGTTAGATAAGGAGGCTCAGTCGAGCCATGTGTCTACCCCTACTCGGCCTAAGGGTGTATTTTTGGCTTCCAAGAGTACATTTTTGGACGAGTTTGCGGATGGGGAAACAACCCTCATGCTCCTGTGCAAAGGGTTGAATTTGTTGAGTGAGGAGCTTAGAGCTACCCTCCCTCCTCGCATCCTATCTCTTCTTGAAGAGTATAAGGATGTTTTCCCCGATGACATACCAGCAGGTCTACCCCCTGTCAGAGGAATTGAGCATCAAATCGATCTCATTCCAGGGGCTGCATTGCCTAATCGGCCTGCTTACAAAATGAATCCCACTGAAACCCAAGAGGTTCAATCCCAAGTCCAGGAACTGTTGGACAAGGGATACATTAGGGAAAGTTTGAGTCCTAGTGCTGTGCCTGTGTTGTTAGTCCCTAAGAAAGATGGTTCATGGCGAATGTGTGTAGATTGTAGGGCCATTAACAACATAACTGTAAAATATCGCCATCTTATACCCCGCTTAGATGACATGTGAGATGAGTTGCATGGTTCTTCTATCTTCTCTAAAATTTATTTAAAAAGCGGTTACCATCAGATTAGGATGAAGAAGGGCGATGAATGGAAAACAGCCTTCAAAACTAAATTTGGACTCTATGAATGGTTGGTTATGCCTTTTGGCTTGACTAACGCACCTAGTACTTTCATGAGACTAATGAATCATGTGCTTAGGAATTTCATAGGTAAATTTGTTGTTGTTTATTTTGATGACATTCTTATCTATAGTAAATCACCCGAGGAACATGAAGCACATTTGAGGGAAGTACTTTCTACTCTTAGATTAGAACACTTGTATGCCAATCTTAAGAAATGTGAGCTTTGTAATGATCAAGTGTCTTTTCTGGGTTTTGTAGTGAGTTCAAGCGGATTGCGAGTCGACGATGCTAAGATCAAGGCAATCCAGGACTGGCCGACACCTACCAATATCGGCCATGTGAGGAGTTTCCAGGGCCTAACGAGCTTCTACCGACGTTTTGTGCGCGACTTCAGCTCCATCGCAGCCCCTCTCACCGAACTCACAAAGAAGCGGTGTGAGTTCAAGTGGGGTCCAGCTCAGGAGGAGGCGTTCTGCAAGCTCAAGGAGAAGCTCACTCATGCGCCATTGCTGGCTCTGCCTGATTTCACTCGGCCTTTCGAGGTTGAATGTGATGCTAGCGGAGTTGGGATTGGAGGCGTCCTCATGCAAGAAGGTAAGCCTATAGCCTTCTTTTCTGAGAAATTAAAAGGTGCATGTCTTAATTACTCTACGTATGACAAAGAACTTTATGCATTGTTTAGAGTCCTTAAGACATGGTCCCATTACCTTTGGCCTAGTGAGTTTATACTTAGGACTGATCATGAATCTCTAAAACATTTTAAGAGCCAAGATAAACTTGATAGGAGGCATGGTAGATGGATGGAATTTATTGAGACATTTCCTTATGTTATAAAGTATAAGAAAGGGAAAGACAATGTGGTTGCTGATGCTTTATCTAGGAGACATGTCCTTTTGACCACTTTGGATTCTAGAGTTTTAGGTTTTGTATACATTAAGGAATTGTATGCTACTGATGCTGATTTTGGGGAAGTTTTTGGGAAGTGCCTAGATAAGGGTCCTACCGACCAATTTTATATCTTTGATGGATTCTTGTTTAGGAAAGACCAAGTGTGTATACCTAGGTGTTCTCTTCGATTATTATTAATGAAGCCCATAGTGGAGGTTTGATGGGTCATTTTGGGAGAGATAAGACATACCACACACTTAAGTCTCACTTCTATTGGCCACATATGCTTAGGGATGTAGAACATTGCCTTAAGAGATGTATTGACTGTTTAAAGGCCAAGTCTAAGCTTATGCCCCATGGTTTGTATACCCCCCTGCCGATTCCCTCTGCCCCTTAGGAAGATATTTCTATGGACTTTATTGTGGGATTGCCTAGAACTAAGAAGGGGAGGGATTCTATCTTTGTTGTTGTGGACAGATTTTCTAAGATCGCTCACTTTATAGCATGCCATAAGACTGATGATGCTACGAATGTTGCGAATTTGTTCTTTAAGGAAGTAGTTAGGTTGCATGGTGTGCCTAAGACAATTGTGAGTGATAGGGATGTTAAGTTTCTTAGTCATTTTTGGCGTACTTTATGGAACAAATTGGGAACTAGATTGTTATTCTCTACCTCTACTCACCCCCAGACTGATGGCCAAACTGAGGTGACCAATAGGACCTTAACCACTATCCTTAGAGCCATTTTAAGGAAAATTTTGAAGCTTTGGGAAGAAGCCTTACCTCATGTGGAGTTTGCTTACAATAGGACAATGCATTCCTCAACTAAAATAACTCCTTTTGAATGTGTATACGGTGTTAATACACTAACCCTCTTTGATCTTACTCCATATCCTATGAGAGAGAATGAGTCTTTTGACGCAGGAAAGCATGTTGAGTTCGTCAAGGAGCTACATGAACGGACGCGTCAGCAGCTCATGCGGAAGGCGGAGTATAACGCCAATAAGGCCAACAAGGGCCGCAGATTGGTGACATTCCAGCCAGGGGATCTAGTGTGGGTGCACCTGAGGAAGGAGAGGTTTCCCAACGAGCGGAAGAGCAAGCTTGCTCCACGAGGAGATGGATCTTTCAAGGTTCTACAGAAGGTGGGCGACAATGCCTACAAGCTGGAGCTTCCTGGAACTTATGGCGTGAGTGCTACCTTCAACGTCGCGGATCTCATTCCATATCTTGCCGTGGACGAGGACTTGGATTCGTGGTCGAATCCTTTCCAAGAAGGGGAGGTTGATGCGGGACCATCTTCTACACCGTCATCTACACCTCCGGATGCGCCGATCATACTCGGAGACGGACCGATGACTAGAGCTCGAGCTAAGAAGCTCAAACGCGACTCATTTCTCTTTGTGAGTCACTCCTTGTTCTCGAGCGCGGTCCAGCTCCCGGAGCCACCAATGAAGGCGTACATGTGCATCGGAACCCAGGTTGCCGACACCGAAAGCCAGCAGCAAGGCACGTGAGGACAGCAGCGACGTGCGCGGGCGTGCACCGGGGCTGCGCGGGCGTGCACCGGGGCTGCGCGGGCGTGCACGGAGTCACTGAGGCCGCTGAAGCCGGTTCTTCTTTGCCGAGATTGGTGTCGCGTTATGTGTTAATTTAGGAACACCTAATTAGCATGATATTTCATGTGACTTAATAAGTCAACGTATTTTAGGTTATTTAATGAATTTCTTTTATTTATTATTTTAATTGATAGATTGGCCTTTTAGGGTTATATTAGATCGGCCGACCCTTGTAGAACATTCACGTCTTCCATTATTGAAATTTACAGTTCTTGTGTGAAACACAACTGTGAGGAAAGTCAATCGATTCGTAGCAAGGCTCATCGATTGCAAATTGGTTATAGATCCTGCTTGGTTTGCTTTGAGTTCGTCAACCTCGCGAGAGCTTGGTGATCCAGGTAATCACAAGTCCCCTCCTTGTGCCTCCAAGTTGTCCGCTTGGTTGTGTAAGGTTGTAGAAGCGGGCTTTATAGTCGTTGGTGTTTGGTTCCTACCCTCTACGGAGGCCTGGGGTCTTCATCTCGTTCTATTTTAGTTCGAATCAACCAATCTATCGGTCTTTTCATTACTTTTGTCGAGTCTTCTATTGCTGCGTTTTGAGTCTTTGTTCTTGTTTCTTGAGTCTTTTGCTTCCGTTCTTGTCTTTGAGTCTTGATTGTCGAAGATCGGGCCATCCTACGGCTAACCCCGTATCAACTTGTCCACAAACAAAGTCACGGCGAGAGCAATGGCCATGTAGGTCCTGTGCAGAAACAGACGCTGTGCAGGGTCATCCTCGGGCTGCCCCCCTCCCACATGCGTGCGCAACCGAATCTGCTTAGGATCAGCCGCGGCCTCTGGGTCATCGGCGGGGGCGGGGTCGACGAGCGGCCGGTGTCTCTCCTGCCACAGGCGAGTAAACCCAGTCACTGGAGGGCCGCCAGCGTGTCTGTACGACTTCAGAGTCGCAGGGGTGAGCTGGTAGTACTCCGCGATGGCGGGGACCAAAGCTGCCGCGGGCAGATGTGACGTGCAGGGCTGGCCATCAATCGGAAGTCCCATCAGACAGGCAACATCGTGCAGCGTGATGGTCATCTCGCCCCATGGAAAGTGGAAGGAGCTGGTCTCCGGGTGCCAATGCTCCAAAAATGCCGTGCAGGTGAACTCGTCGACACACTGCCAGTGGAGTGACCTCGGCTGGGGGACGCCGGATGGGAGCAGATCCTGCACCCAGGTCCCCGGTCCCTCAAATATGTAGGGCTCGAAAGGCACCAAGTGAGTCGCCCGGTGGTGGAACTTCAGCAGCGGCAGCTCCACCGTAGGATCTCTCCACACCCGGTACGCCCGGTGATGCCTGTAAGACA
This sequence comes from Persicaria maculosa, assembly GCA_963922045.1. Classification (NCBI taxonomy): domain Eukaryota; kingdom Viridiplantae; phylum Streptophyta; class Magnoliopsida; order Caryophyllales; family Polygonaceae; genus Persicaria; species Persicaria maculosa. The sequence continues at coordinate 23,451,414 of OY998254.1, forward strand.
CAAGCAGCTCTCCCGGCGGCAATGAAGGGTCGACCCGCACAGCCGGTGCGGCGGCAATGAAGGGTCGACTTGTACCTGTGGGCCCCCCTGGCCCTGAGCCTGCCCCTCCTGACCGTCGTCAGCCTCCTCAACGACGTCCAAGTCGGTCGCTATATCCGACCTACACCCACTGATTGGGGCTGAGAACATAGATTGGGACTAAGTTAATCATTAAATAAATTTTGGTTCACATTATTAATCATATAAAATTATTGTATAGTAAAATCTTTTGTTCCCATCATATTACCAAACCCACAATCGTAACACCGAGCGGATTTGGACATGAAGCGAACTTAACCTAACCCACACCCGTAATACCGAGACTAAATTTAGAGAAAAGTTCAAACCTGGCTCGCACTCTCGTTTGTCCTGGTCTAAAAATCTCTCTACTTGCTTATAACTATATATACTAGTAGCTCGTGCTTCCATGGGTTTTCACTTCATAAATAAAATTTTATCATGATTAAACACAGAAAATTCAAATAAACTAGCTATGGTCTTATTTCTACCCAACCTTAAATTTTCTCTCACTTTTTTTATGCCTAATGTTATTATTATATATTCTACAAAGTTTGGAAACCTCTCAGCATTACTGCTACTCTGCTAGAAACAACTATGGGTGAGCTCCGTCAAAAGGCGTTATTTATCTATCTTCTTTATATTTTCTATATCACCTTTTCGATTTATAACACTTTTTCTTTCAATATTTTTGTCCAATTTAAGTATTTAAGAAGGCATGACTCCATCGCAAGAGTATAAGCCAACTAACAATCACAAATGTTAATTCGATGATGTAGATTGTTTGAATTTGATAAATGAAAGGTTTAGTTTTACAATGGTTTTAAGATATAATGCAAGTGTCATAATATTAAAGTGAATGAATTCTTCTTGTAACTCTCTATCAAACTTTACGTGGGAACTCGTGCATTAGTTTTGCTAATTTTAAGAAAATGTAATTTAAAGGTTAAAATTATTATTATTTTTATTAGGAAAGAATTCGGGAGAGAGAACCATACCCGATAGCATCCTTGTGGATGAAATCTCTAAGGTCGTTTATAATTTTCAGCTTCTAAGTAGAGCGAAAAAGATGTGCAATTGTATCTATCGCTCTGGTGCAGTGTCGGGGCACGTGAAGGAATGATAATTTTCTCTAAGATGGTTTATAATGATTAATGAGTCTTCTTCTACTTGGATTTTGGTACGTGGAGTCGTTTTATTAAATGGATGGAAGAGTACGTGACTATTGTCTTTCTCTATGCTTGTCAATGATGGGACGTCAAGGTGACCCTATTTCGCCTCTTCTCTTCATTGTGGGAACCGAAATTTTGGCGAGAAAATTGCAAAACACTAGTAACGACACAAACAAATCAATTGGTTTTGAGATGACAAAATGTGGAACCAGAATCCCATTCTTATGATTTGTTGATGATCGGCATGATGACATTTGCAAAAGCCACTCAACACTCATGTATTCAAGTCAAACAAATAATTGATGAATTTTGCGGCATTTTGGGATTCTTTATGCAGCAAAAGCAAACCATCCAAAGTATTCTAAATATCACGAACCAAACTACGCTTGATAAGTACCTTGGGTGCTCATAATAAATGGAAGGGTGAATAAGGACACATTTAAAGAAACAATTACTAAAACAAAGTCACAACTAACAAAATGGAAAGTAAATGCGTTATCACAACAAGACAGGGTGATATTGATCAAATCGAACTTAGCAACAAAGCCACATTATATCATGTTTCATGTTACCACACATAATTCACAAAGAACTAGATCATACCAATAGAATCTTTTTTTTGGAAGACATTGAAACAAAGGAGTCGAAAGCAATGTCAAAGGCAAGAAAGGCAACAACTACAAAACCAGAATCAACCAAAACAACATTTTTCTTAAGACATTGAAACAAAGGAGTTGATAGCAATGCCAAAGGAAAGGAAAACACAAAACTTAAAATGGAAAAAGCCACGTGTTTGAAATAACGTAAAATTTAAATAAAATACATTATAAATTATGTCAATCAATCATATTAAATTTACAATGTAATTATAAACATTAAACAATAATGAGTCTCTAACTGACACAATTTATAAGATATTTTATTTAAAATTTATGTTATTTTAAACACATTGTAAAATGTGTTAAACGAACAGTATTAAGTTATTATAATCCAAACACACCCAATACTCCATATGGTAATTGTAATTATAATTCGCTTTTTAAATTTATAATGCACTTAAAAAAAAGTTTAGATGTACTTTTGAGAGATTTAATTGTAATACACTTTTCACAAAAACTAAGATTAACCCCATTTTAAGAATTAAACAAAATGGTACTCTCTCCATCTTAAAATATAAGTAACATCAACGCTCTCTCAGAATAAAGAGAAAAAACCTAAAGTAGCGCCAAACTGCTACCATCTACAACCTTTCCAACCTACCCCTAACTATAGGAGAAACACGTTCCCCAAATTCAACAATTGAATCTCACGCCAGTAGAATTGAAGAATCGGAATTGAAAACTCAAAACCAAAAGAAGAACAAAAATAGGCCCTATTTCCATCAACAAAGGCAATCACGATAAGTACAGAAGCATGAAGGAAACAAAAAGGTTAAGCAGTTGAAGAATTTCAAAAGTTTCATTAAGCCACATATTTCTAAATTCAAGTTTCATTGTGCCTTGATGAGGTATAGAGACCTATGCTTTCTCATTGAAGCATCAACCAGTATTGTTTTTTTAAGAATCCATACCTCGAAAACGTCTAGCAGTACTACTACTGCATCATCTGATAATTGAATTGAGTATATATTCCTCTCAAGAAAGTTTTCTTAACTCATTCTCCCTCTAATTCTTGTACTATAATTCCGTTAGTTGCATATAGACTTCATGAGTCTGTTACTTTATAATGTTAATTTTGTTCAAGCATGTGTTGCATTTAAATCATTATATGTCAATAATAGTTTTTGTTTTCAATTTCATTCATTTGATAACTCTATTTTTTCTTGCACGAGTATGTTTAAGAATAAGAAAGGGAGTCGAATATTTGCATGGTTACATTCTTGTGGATTTTACATTGTTTTAGGATTATTTAATCTCATGTTATTTATTTTTTTTTTATCTTTTTGGATTTCATGTTACTTTAGGTTGTCGTAAACTTTAAATATTTGTTTTTCTCCACCTTTATAGTTTTCATGTCATCTTAGGTTTCATGCTTCTTAGGAAGTTCATTTTACTTTATCTCCATGAATTTCATCTCATACTTGGAATTTTGGAGATTTTTGGTACTTATTGCGTTGTTTTCCTCTTTTGTAGGGACTTATCCATGATCAATCTTCCACTCGCTTCGAAGACAACTCGAATTTAAGAAGGGGAGAGTGATGACATCCAAAATGGCCTTCTATGGGTCATATGAAGAGAAGAATCAAAGAATAGAACATGAGCGCTTATTCACAAAAAGTGTCTTTCAAATCGGATTTTCGGTTTGCCGAGGTCTCGGTAAAATGGGTCGAGTCATACTCTACCTTACTGGAAAGAGGACTCGAAAATTTAAAACCATTAATGTTGAAGGCCTTTCTAAATCATTCTTGAAGGCATCTTAATTGAGCCATCTAATTCTGGATAAACGGCTTGGTTGCAAGGGTGCACGTCCGCGTACCATATGTTGCGCGGCTGCACGGTTAGGATTTTTCCATTATTTGATACTTTTGTAATTTAAGATAATTACCTATATATGGGTTTTATCTTAATTAGGGTCCGTTTGGAAAGGATATATAGATCTAAGATATAAGCTATGAGTACATGAGATATAGATATCAAGCTATGTGTACTAACAAATTAGGAAACCCCTAATGTTCGAACCCTATTTTGAATAGAATATGGACAGATGCATTAGGATTCGAAAATTTCGAATCGAATAGATGCCTTTAGGGTTTGAAAATTCGAATAGAATCCCTAAGCTAGTTCCTAATTTTGCAAGAAGGAGAACAGATGCATTTCGAATCAATCAAGCCCTCAATTTCGAAAAAAAAAATTCAAACAGTCAACCAGATGTAAAGCAAAAAAAATTTAAACCAAAAGCAAAGCAAAAAAAAAAAAATTCAAGCAGAAGTGACAGTGAAAATTTCGAACAGCAGTGACAGATGCAAGAAGGAGATTAGAGAAGAAGAAGGAGGAGGAGAAGAAGAAGTCTCCAGTCGCTCCTACGTCCCTCAAGAGATCCTATAACCCCCAATTTCTGTAGATATCCAAAACTAAAAAATCCTCTAGAATTAGTATATGGAAATATAGGATTGATATCCATATATTAATTTGGATAAATATACCAAACAGTGTATATAGATATTGGGTCTTCTATACCCATAGCCTATAAGGGCAATATGTAAAATGTCCAAAAAAATTGATCTAAGTAGAGGAGTGTCCAAAATTTTGAAAAAATTGGTGGAGTGTCCACCCCCCCGCCCCCATCCTCAGTGCCCCCCAGGCCTCCCCTCGCGTGTCCAGTTTTTTTTTTTAAAAAAATAATTTTACATGTCAGCACTTTCTGTTATGCAAATATAACCCGATGTTATGCAGATATAATATTATGTTATGCAAATATAATATTATGTTATGCAAGCTTAAAGAATCTTATGGAAAGAATATGCACATGCATTTGTATTTTAAAATTGCATTAATATATATTATTTGCACATAAGCACATCACTCTACCATTGTTTGATCTAAGAGGCTTTTAAAATTGAATTAATGTCAACGTCGATATTGCTGACACCGCTGACACTAACATTGTTGACACTGCTGACACTGTCACCATTAACATTGCGAACACCACTAACATTTTTCGTGTTAGCGCTAATGTTGATGTCGCTAACGCCGACATCGGAGATGCTGCCGCTCATGTTGGCTGACGCCGACATCGGAGATGCTGACGCTGATGACGGCTGACGCCGACGTTGAAGATGCTTTTTTTCCGTGTCAGAAGCACTGACGTTGACATTGCTGATACCGACATCGGAGATGCTCACACTTACGTTGCCGACATCAACATCGGAGATGTTGACGCTGACATTAGAGATGTCAGCTAGCGCCGACATCGATGCTGCCGAAGCTGCTGACGCCGACGTTAGGGATGCTTTTTTTCGTGTCAACGCTTTTTTTTTTGTGTTAGCACTGACACTGACATTGTCGATGTTGACATTCGAGATGATGTTGCTGCTGACGCTGACATCGGAGATGTTGTTGATATCGACATTCCTGACACCGTTGACACTAACATCGGAGATGCTGACACCGACGTCGAAGATGCTTTTTTCCGTGTCAGCATCACTGACGTTGACATTGCTGATGCCGACATCGAAGATGCTGACATTGATGCTAACGTTGCTGACCTCAGCATCGAAGATGCTGACACTGCTAACGTTGACATCGGAGATGCTGACACTGATGTTGAAGTTGCTGACGTCAACATCGGAGATGTTGACGCTGCTGACGCTGACATCGGAGATGTCGGCTGACGTCGATTTCAATGTTGCCGACGCTAATATATCTTATTATTGAACATTTAGTAACACATTTATATTTTAAAATTGCAATAATATATCTTATTATTGAACATTTATTAGAAAATTTTATAAATTACTAGAATTATTATAAATTTTAGCCTATGCGGGATTCGAACCCACGTATTTGCGCATAAGCACATCGCTCTACCATTGAGCTAAAAGGCTTTTAATTATATCATAACATAACATTTAGAATTTTTTTTTGATTTAAAAAAAATAAAAAATTACATGTCAGCATTTTCTGTTATGCAAATATAACCCGATGTTATGCAAATATAATATTATGTTATGCAAGCTTAAACAAATTCTATAGTATATCAGTAGCTTTTAGCAAGAGCAATAACATGTGAACAATAAATGCCAAATCAATATAAAACATAGCATAACTAGCAAGAGAATTCATACTTCATGAAGAATGAGATAAATATAGCATAACTAGCAAAGCAGATCACAAATCCTTGCTATGTTCTCACACAACAACAACAACAAAATGGTAAAAGATAAAGTTTACAAATAAGATCATTCTCAAAATTGAAATCATATTACATGAGATGATAAGCTCAAACTTCTATAATCCTCTAATAAAAGAAATGGTAAAAGATAAAGCTTTTGCACATCAACGGCTAAATGTCAACATTTAAGCTAAATGTCAACATATAATAAAAGATAAAGTTTACAAATAAGATCATTCCCAAAATTGATATCATACTACATGAGATGAGAATATCAAACTTCTATAATCATCTAAAAAAAGAACTGGTAAAAGATAAAGCTTTTTCACATCAACGGCTAAATGTCAACATTTAAGCTAAATGTCAACATATAATAAAAGATAAAGTTTACAAATAAGATCATTCCCAAAATTGATATCATATTACATGAGAGGAGAATATCAAACTTCTATAATCATCTAATAAAAGAAATGGTAAAAGATAAAGCTTTTGCACATCAACGGCTAAATGTCAACATTTAAGCTAAATGTCAACATTTAATAAAAGATAAAGTTTACAAATAAGATCATTCCCAAAATTGATATCATATTACATGAGATGAGAATATCAAACTTCTATAATCATCAAATAAAAGAAATGGTAAAAGATAAAGCTTTTGCACATCAACGACTAAATGTCAACATTTAATAAAAGATAAAGTTTACAAATAAGATCATTCCCAAAATTGATATCATATTACATGAGATGAGAATATCAAACTTCTATAGTCATCTAATAAAAGAAATGGTAAAAGATAAAACTTTCATCCATCAACGACTAAATGTCAACATTTAAGCTAAAATGTCAACATTTAAGCTTAAATGTCAACATTTAATCTAAATGTCAACATTTAATGAATTTCTAAAGTTTCCAAAAGATGTCAGCATTTACAAGCCAAGTTTCAAGATACACATTCTGCATTTTCAGAAGATGTCAGCATTTCCAAAAGATGTCAGCACTTCCAGAAACTACTGTTAGATGTTTGCAACAATAGTAAAGGCATCGAAAAAAGAGAGATTAAGCACCAGAAAAAAATCATATTCCTCCAGCAATAAGTCTTACAAAAAAAAAAAAAGAGGAACATGCGGTTCAAAAAGACAATCAAGAAGTTTGACATTAGGATTAAAATTGGCATAAACAAGAAGTAGTAAATCGATTTCGAGTCTTCGACCAAATAAATAAATAAACAAAGCAGAGACAATGGATGAGAACATGGGTGAGAGTCGCAAATCAACCTGGAGTCGCAAATCCAATTAAAAAACAAGCAATCTGAATTAAAAAAAAAAGTTGAAAAATAAGAAGTTTATGCTGTGAAAATATAAGTCACTATTATATAAATATAACTTTATGATATGCACATATAACAATCTGTTATGCAAATATAACAATCTGTTATGCAAATTGAAACTACTGACACCGAATGTCAACAAGATTGTTATTCCCTCTTAATTTTAAGCAAATAATGTGAAAAATCATATTCCTCCCAGCAATAAGTCTAGTAAAGAGCTATGCAAGTGTAAATCTCAAAAAGATGACTTATCAATCAAGAATATTACGAAAAATGACAAGGAAAAATAAAGAAAGTACACTTTAAAGTACTAAATGAATTTTATACAAATGCCAAATCAGGTTAATTACACATTGGAATTGAGCATGTTATATTTGCATAAGAGATCATGTCAGCACACAATTAGAAATAAAAAAAGAACCTAAAAATCTAATTGAATTGCACAAAAAGAGACAATGTCAACACACAATTATAAATAAAAAAGAACTTATACATTCTGACAAAAAAAACATATACATCAACTTGAATTGCACAAAAAGAAACAATGTCAACATACAATTAGAAATAAAAAAGAAACATGTCAGCACACAATTAAACTTTGTAAAGCTACTAGCTAATATCTCTAGATAAGTCAGAAATCTCAAGGCACTTCAATGTAAATATACAAACACGTTATTAAATAGGAAAAGTGGAACCAAACCCTAGTTGTTAAGCGATAAAAATAAAATAACAAAATTGTTGATATTGTCGAAAAAAACATAAAAACTCAATTTTAAGCCCTGAAATGATCTGTGATGGCCGAAAAAGACCATAGGTCGCCACGAAGCAGTGAGTTAGTACCGTGGCGCGATTCCCTATCCGGAAAGGTATCATAATAGAGAATCCGACACCGGATGCTTGATATCACTTCTACCGAGACCGCATACTAGGCTATGTTCTCACATAACAAAAAAAAACTCATGTTAGCACAAAACCTATTCATCTAGTGTATAAAATCCTGCTATGTTCTCATATAACCAAAAAAAAAAAAAGTTCAGCTTTCCATCTCAAATATGTTAAGACAAAAACTAATTTCCACCTCAAATACTGTCCAATGGATTGCAACAGATGATTAAATTTGTGTGCTGACATGGTCTAATTCTGCGTTGACATGTCCTAATTTTTGTGCTGACATGTTCTAATTGAACAAGAAATTAACAAAACAAAACCATCAGCTACTGCAAGATAAAATACTGACTTACGATTTTAATGAATTTCTAAAGTTTCGAATGTGTTTAGTTTCCAGAATATTTTAATTTCAGAAGATTTTAATAAATTTCTAAAGTGTCCAAAAGATGTCAGCATTGAAGATGTCAAGATTGAAGATGTCAACATTGAAAAGATGTGGACAACAATGGTGGCATTTTCACAAAAAACACCCTAATTTAACACAAAAACTGGTGTACTAGATGGGCAATTTCACACAGCATCAGAACTCAAGACTGAAAACGCCCTAAATTGACAGAAAAACTGGTGTACTAGATGTGCAATGCAATTTCACACAGCATCGACATATATGAAGAGATGTGGACAGCAATGGTGGGAAAGATCACACAGAATCCCTCGACATAAAGCACAACAAACAGATCCAGAATCAAGCACATCACGCAGAATCAAGCACAACACACAGATCCAGAAGCAAAACAAATCGATCGAAAGGAAAGTGATAGGAATCAACGGGAGGAGAAAGAGTAGCTTGCTACCTCTAGACGAAGTGCTTCTCCTTAATCTTCGCTCGCGGTCGTCTTTGGCTACCAGAATCTCCTTCAATCGTTGTCGCTCGCCGTCGCATGGAGACAACGATGTCTGGTTCGAGCTCGCGAAGGCGTCGCAGCGACGAGGTCGCAGAACCCAGGATGTCTGGTTGGAGAATCACGTTCGCACTTCAATCGCGGTCGCAATTCAATCACGGTCACACTTCAATCGCCGTCGCAGCGATGTCTGGTTCGAGCTCGTGGAGGCGTTTAGGGATATCGATGGAGGTCGGAGAGAGGAGGAGAAACCATGGGAGACAGAGATGAGGTCGGAGAGAGGATGTCGGGGAGAGGAGGTCGGAGAGAGAAGGAGCAACCATGGGAGACAATCGATGGAGGACTGATGGAGGATGAAGACGAACGACGGCAATTAGGCATTTCAGAGTAGAGCTGGCAATTCGGGTCATCCGGTCGGGTTCGGGTCGATCGCATTCGGGTCGGGTCACTGATGAGTCGGGTCAACTCGGTCAAAACTTCTGTGTCGGGCTTGGTCGGGTCGGGTCGGGTCGGATTCGGTCAAAATGAAATTCAGATTGGTCGGGTTTCGGTCATAATCGGGTCGGACCCATTCGGGTTTTCGGTCAGAATCGGGTCGGTCTCGTTCGGGTTTCGGGTCGGTACTCGGGTCAGTCCCCGATATGTCGGAGATATTTAGAATCCATTACCAATTTATCATATAGCCATATATCATATAGGTATATCAGATCAAAATTTAAATGTATATCAATTTGAATGTAAACCTTTTATTTTATCAAGTTTATGGGTAATTATACAATTTAAATATTAATTTTTCATGTTTATTTTTAAAATTTGAAGTATAAATATAATACAACCCCGATAAGCGAGATTTAGAAGTTTGAATCTTGCTTTTTGGTAATCAATTTTATTAAATTGAATATGTAATTCATGTTATTTATGGATTTCAAAAAGCATTTTAGTAAAATTAAATATGATTCAATAAATAATCTATTCATTGGCTCGTAAACTCAATGTTGTTAAACTCTCGATTCGATCCTACGATCTAAAAATGGCAAAAATGATCCCGGTCCTTTATTGCGATTATAACGATCCTATAAAATGTCTATTATAAGAAATTTATAATATTTACCCTTTATATTTAAGATATTTATAATATATTTAGTTAATCTATATTATATTTAGTTTGTTTTTAAAATTTTACATCTTTATTGGAGTCGGGTCGGGTTGGGCGTCGGGTCGGGTTGGAATTCGGGTCGGGTCTTATTTGAGTCGGATCCGGGTTGAGTCGGGTTTGTCTGTATTCGGGTCACTTCGGGTTTCGGGTCAAAGTCGGTCGGGCTCGGTTTCGGGTTCGGGTTATGCATAACGCTAAATTTTCGGGTTCGGTCGGGTTTCGGTTCGGATCGGTCGGTCGGGTTTCTCGGATCGGGTCAGATTTTGCCAGCTCTATTTCAGAGTTTTAATTTTAATTTTAATTTTATTTTTTATTAGGTTAATAAGATTATAAGAATGAACACTTCACCAATTTTTATAAAAACTAGGACACTCTTCAAATTAGAGTGACAACTTGTGCATTCGGCACAAATTTTCTCTAACCTATATCTATATACTCATTCCAAACAAGCCCTTATCTAGTTAGGATTATTTTTCTATAAATTCGGTTGTAATATGACAATTGAAACTATTCGAGTCTCAAATAATCTTTTATACACAGATTGCTTATTTTATTATCTTGACTCACGGTGATCTTTCGGACTCAAGTTCACACGTTGTTCGTGGACTCGATCAAGCCCCCAAAACCCCGTTGAGATTGAATAGCAACTAATCATTTATGGACTCGGGTTGTTTGATCTATTCGATTGAAACAAAAGCACTCATACGCATCTGAAGATCGGGATCTAACCATTCAAATACACGAGGAAGCAATTCCAAAGCTCCCTCAATCAGGGCTAATGTGGAGCGTAGGGAATGTGAGTAGCCTGAATCACCATTTTCATTCATTATGCAATTAAAGGTGTTTTCAATCTGATACTTTTGACAGTTCATCACCCTAAATACAATCAATGGAGCTACAGAGGAATGCAACGGTGTTGGACATTGATGAAGTGAGTGTCCAACTGTTTTTCATGAGAAATATAAAACACACATTATGTTTTCATCATACAGATTACAGGAGTAATGTAAAACACACATTATATTATTTTCCATGAGAAATAAAATAAATATTATTTTGACAAAACAAAATGGAACAACAAACAGTTGAGTAGTAGTTAAAAAATGGGATCAGTTGGAGGGAAAACTCCATCTTCTGGCCCTGTAGGATTTGCAGTGGAGAATGAGGAAGCAGATGAATCTGTAGGCACAGATAAAAGCCAACATGATCCCCAAATGGCTCCACTTCTGTGACTCTTTGAGGCCTTGCTGGTCCAGGAACAAGTCGGCGTAAAGCAGGCACTCCCCATCTACGCTTTCGACACATCTCCTCCTCCGTTGTTCGCCTCCATACTCGTTTAAGACAAAGCACTCGAACGGGTACCTGAACAAGCTCAAGTAGTGCATGAACATCCAATACTTAGGGATATCCTCCTTGGAGATGAAGTATCCGGAGAAGAGAAAGAAGGCGGCCACTGTCCCTGCGATGAGGGAGCTTCCGATGATGAAGTTAGGCGCGAGTGCGCTGCAGCAAAGCACGAACGAGTTTGACATCAACACAACCAACCATACCACAAGATAGAAGTAGAGGAAGCCATCTATCTCCCTCCTGAGGCCGACGAGCCAGTAGGCTGGGGCCGAAAACAGGAGGGCAACAACCATCAGGAAAGGTATAAATACAAGTGTGCTTGCTACAACATAGGATGACACCCTGTAGGCACCTCTTGATGTCTCCCTGATCAAGATCCTCCTATCTTGCAGGAAGATTGGCAGTGCTTCTGTTGTCGACGACAGTAGGAATGAGAGTGTGAATGCCAGAAAGCCAAACTGCGTTTGGAGCTTGGCTTTCCCGGTGCTGTCATTCGCATTCATGAAGATGTTTCCTAGTACAAAACCCGCGATCACTGCCTGCGTGATTCTTGTTACGAAGAGCTCCCTTGTTCTGAAGATGTTGTAGCGGAATCTCCGGCACAGTACAAGCACTTCCTTGGTGTGGGAATTTTGGTAACATAGATTGTTCTCAAGTCTCCTCCAACTGCACCACCAACTACAACTTGTATGATAGTCCTCATCGTCGTCATTTTCCTGTATGATGACTAAGCTCTCACTTACATCAATGGCAAACTCGAGGACATTGACACGAGCAGAAACACACTGACATGCGAGCCTTAGCCTCTCCTCAAGCAGATCCAAAGGCCCGTGGTGAACGACACTTCCTTTTGACAGCAAGACCAGTTGATGAAGCAGGTCAAGAATCCGAAACCCAGGCTGATGGATTGTGACAACAATGGTTTTGCCTTGATCCATAGCCATGGAGTTTAGGAGCATCATCACCTGAAGTGCTGATGCTGAGTCCAAGCCCGTTGTAGGCTCGTCGACAAAGAGGATACAAGGGTGATGCACGAGTTCAACACCAATCGAGACCCTCCTCTTCTCGCCACCAGAAACACCACTTCCAATTCTGTGATGAGCAACATGCTCTAAACCCAGCTCTCTGACTAGCTCTCCCACTCTAGCCTTCACTCTGTCGGTGTCGTTGAGCTTCAGCCTGAAGCTTGCACTGAACACAAGTGTCTCTTCCACTGTCAGCAGTGGGAAGAGGGCTTCATCCTGTGTCACATATCCTGATACTCGAGGCTCGTAGTTCATCAGAATACGGCCAGAGAGCCTGCCGGGCAATGCCACCCCGGCTAGGATGTCTAACAGTGTTGTCTTTCCTGCCCCACTACTGCCTGTTATGGCGGTGATCTCCCCCGGCTTTGCTTCAATGCTAACATTCCTCAGAATGTGCCTGTGTCTGTGTCTCCTTGAAGAATCTCGCCAACATAGCAGGCCTAGTTTCCCCACATCAACCTCAGGTAAGCTGTAGAAGACATTTTCCGTCTTTATTAGAGATTCGGTTTTCGCCTTTGGATGGCTTCCATCTGCGATTTTCGCTTCAAATTCCATCCTAGCTAGTTAATATAATTCAGTTTGTTTGATGAATGTTTGTGAATGTATACATATTCACTTTTGCCTAACTTCTTGCTTATATATATACCAACATTTTTATTCATGTTTTTCTTTTATAATATATATTATGGAAGCTTAGTTGGGACAGGTCCAAGTTAAGTCACAAGGAAATTGCAGTATCCTTTCTGTTTACCTGCTCTAAGGGATGACATAAGTCACAAGGAAGGTGTCCAGAGAGGCTTTTTGACAGATTCAACCACTCAAAATAACCATATGGTAGAGTTGCACATTTCAGATACATTGTTGATTGTGGAGTTGTGCTATCGATCTCTGATCCAGGAAGGTAGCTTTAATGTTCGAAAACGATATAATGAAGATGAGTTTTAGGTGTACACGCTCTACTCATGCTCTGTATAGTGTGTGTATGCCCACAGGCCACAGGAGTTCCTATAATATATACGGCGAATTATGGACGTTAAAGCCATACCAAATTTTGGATTGTGTTTGCTCACAAATATGTAATTTCTTGTTAGGATTACTATCTTTTAATGAATGTTGGAGCTTGAATTGGAATGGTCAGCCATGTAATGATTTACTCTTGGCTCTTGCTCAACTCCACAAGCTTTACCTGATGTATCATAGTTTTAATTGCGTTTAATTTGCTTGTAATACTCATTTTAATCATCTATCTAGATAATGAAAACCAAGAAGGGAAACATACCATGAGCGGCATATAATTGTTGACTCACCGGAAAGGATTTGTGGGTAGTACCCATAGGTCCCCGGTTCGAACTCCGGAATGGCCGCTCTTTATTTACCTATTCAAGGTATACAATTGTTGAAACGCCATTTTACGAGGATATCCATCTCAAATTTTATTTTTACTAACCATTATTCATTGATTTTTGAATCACTAATTTTCTCTTTCGTGTGAATTTAAAATGTATTAATTATAATGTAATTATTTTCCTCAATTTAGGTGACTATTTAGTTACCTTTCTATTTTATTTCTATTATAGAAATTTTTTTAACCAAATAAAATATTATATTACACAATTATTAATACATTTGGAATCCAAACACACTTAACCAAGAACCTATAATATAGGTAGTAATTTAACATCTCCTATTCTACACCAACGACTCAACGTCATAGATGCATAGGCAATACAAAACCATGTAAGTATAAGTATAAAGGGTGCGGTTAGATACATTGGAAATCATCACCTTTCATAAATCTACGTTCAATCAAACATGGTCTACATTCAATGAGACATGACATACTTTCTAATTAATTATATTTCTAATCGTCTTTAGGAGGACAATTAGTTTCCATTCAAACTAATGTTGTCCATATCCAATACGACATGTGATTTGCCGTGTATATAGCTTTCGCGAATTATCCATTCAACAAAATCTTATGACACTTCAACTAATGCGTTTTTTCTTGTTATATACTCCGTATAATACAGTATGATCTTTCACTTGTTGGAGTTGCTTGACCTTTGTCATTTTAGCCCATTGGGCTACACAAATGATCTTAGTCAAAACTTTATCAATCTGGCCCACTCTATGGCTCTTCATAGTAGCAATTTGTTTGCAGCTCCCAGATTCTTTAAGTCATTTGGCTGGGGATTGTGGGGATTAGAGAGATTGTAGGAAATGTATTGGATTGTGTAGTGGTGTTTGGCATAGGATTAAGGGGATCGTCAATGAGGGATTAAGGGCATCGGATTGTGTGTAGTGGTGTCGTACTCGAAGTATGATTCATAAGAGTGCTTGTCGCTCACATATTTTCTTACTCAATCCATCAGGGCTATCTGTGTCACAAAAGTCATGTCTTAAAAAGCCAACTTACCTAAAGTACTCTTGATAATATCATTTGGGTTTAGATTCATACCTTAGCATGGTCAATGCAATGAGGGATTAAGGGCATCGGGTTGTGTGTAGTGGTATCGTACTTGGAGTATGATTCATAATAGTGCTTCTCGCTCACATATTTTCTTACTTAATCCTTCAGGGCTATCTGTGTCACAAAAGTCATGTCTGAAAAAGCTAACTTACCTAAAGTACTCTTGATAATCTCATTTGGGTTTAGATTCATACCTTAGCATGGTCAATGGCTTTAAGTCCAAAGTAGTCTCCATTTTTGTGTCGTTACTTGCTAGTTACCGTGAACTAACTGGTTGTTATTTGGATGATTGGTGTACTATATTGTACTCGGGTGCTAGACCAATTTTTGCAGGTTAGGTTAAGCGCTAAGAGGTCAAAGGATGGAATGTGAGTCAAAATTCTCTTTCAAATGTTTTGTAATTTCCTGGAGTGCTTTTGAGGAAGGTCTTTGTAAAGTTTGCTTTTGTATTTTCTTTGATGGTTCGACATTATGTATTTACGCCAAGTGATTTTATTTAAGTCTTCCTCTATTTATATCTCGTTATCATCTTGTTTATGTAAGCATGATTTCATGTCTCTATAAGTCTAAGGTGGTTACAAAAACATTAAAATTCGAGTAACCACTAGCGTTATGACCTCCATTGGGTTTTAAAAAGGAGGTATTACATAAGGTGATATCATAGTTAAAGGTTTTTCTAAAAAGATTTCTGAGTTGGCTCGATTTTATATGTTGCATGCCGAATTTGCCAAAATACTCAACATGAAAAGTTGTAGATTTTGAATTAGCTTTCAGAACGACTTGATCCAAATTTTGTGGAGCTCAAACAACTCACTGCACTGAGACGTTGCCAAGTAGATACAATCCGAAAACCATTGGCTCGACAATAAATTCTCCTTAATTTGAATCCTTACACTTGATACCACTATATAAGGCTCTTCCGGCGTATGTGAAAAGCTTGAACTTGTCTTAAATGAATCTTATTCCATTGTGATTCTAAGATGACATCGAGCAAGCTCTCAATCACCTAAAAGCACATAAAAAACAAGCCTAGACATCTATTATAAAAACGAAACAAAAAACTAGATAGAAGACCTGAAAAATATATAAAAATGACGTAAAACCAAGAATAAATTATATATCTTATAACACGTAGAATATGATGATATCAATGCACTTCTAAATATCAATAATAAATTTTATAACATTATTTATGCACTTTATAACATTATTCATGCACTTTAAAATCATATTAATGCACTTTTCAAATTAAATTATCTGACCATTTGTTATAGGAAAAATGCATATTTATATACTTTATATTATTAAAATGCACATTTATTAATAATAACCTTTATTGTATTATTTGTTCACTTTATATTTTGTAATCTCATGTTTTCACTTTTTAAAATAATAACAAAAAATGTGATGTACCATTATTGTTGCATTTTGTAATCTTACATTTGCCCTTTATAATATTATGAGGGAATGTTAACAAATGACCCTTGCCCCGGAAATATTTGCTAGCCTAACCCACTATCCACAACAATTGCAAAGGTTAAACCCCCCCCCCCCCCCCCTCCAAAAAAAATAATAATTGCAAAGTTGCCGGTTAAAAGGGGTTGAAAATAACCGGGACAGAGGAGAGAGAGAGGAAGCGGGGTGGAGAGAGAGAGGCAGCGGGGAAGTTATTGTGGAGTGAGAGAGGGGAAGCGGGGGAAGTTAATGTGGATAGAGAGAGAGGAAGAGTGAGAGAGGAAGCAGTTTAATTTGAAAACGTACTATCGAGTCCAACTACCTCTCACGGCTTACAAAAGAGGAAGAGAGAGAGAGGGGGCAACAGTTGCACATGCAAACTTGAGGAAAACAAGAAGAAGAGGAAGAAGACGACAGAGCGAGAGAGGAAAAGAAGAAGCCAATCCGAGGAAGAAGACGACAGAGCAGAAGAGGAGATGAAGAGGCCGATTTTGAAGTAAGTAAACCCTCACAATGCCGATTAAATACATTTTGCTTGGATTCGTAGGGGAGGAACCGATTTGAAGAACCAAAACTGGTTTGGATTGTGTGAAAATGGGAAGAAGGGGTCGAATGGGTTGACAGTGCGCAATATCGCCCTGTCATGTAGGAAGTAACCGGCGTCAAGTTAAAAACAAAGGGTGGAAAGTTTGGGTACTGGGGTTTGCGCGTCTGGGAGAGAAGGGGATTTTTGGGAATGGGGAAATTGGGCAACTGTCTTGTCGAATCCAACTTATCAGGAGCAGGGTGAGTGTAGATCCGTTCAGTTTAGAGGGGAATTAGGCGAAATGGGGCGTATGACTGTAGATGCGTTCAGGTTTGGGGGAAATTGGATGAAATGTGGCGCATTAGGGTTAGGGAAAATGTTAGAAAGGGTGAAACGTTTATGTGGAATCGACATTATCTGGAATAGGGTGACTTGTGTGCAATTGGAGATGTACAGATTGAATAAGTATACTGTCATGTATTCACAAGTATATGTCATGTGTACCTGTGTTTGTATCATGTGTACCAGTGTTCATGTCATGTTACATTTGAGATTGATATGAAGGGAACCGTGGGTTGGGGGAGACGAATTGATTTGTAGAATACTGAATTTTGGTCTCCCATTATGCAGGATATCTGGTGAATATTAAAGATGTCGCAGCGAAGTGTAAAGAAGATAGTAGACCGTAGAGCTCAAACCTCCGGCGCGGTAAGATGGCTTTCGTTCGAGTAATGTAAGTTTTGATTGTTGTACTGCAGTGTGGCTGACATGTTGAAGTCTGTGCAGGCTGTGTACGCCGTTGAGGAAGACAGACACTTCAAAGCAAAAATTAACCAACACTCCCAGATGCCACTCCTGGTAAACATTGACAACCGGTTGAGAGAGTCCCATTGGAAGCGCCTGAAGGACAGCCCGTTGGGGGGCGTTGTAAAACTAGGCAGAAGGGTTCAGTTCTCGGGACAGCTTGTACACTACGTTATACAACGACAATTGAAGACAAAGAAGGAGAATGAAACGTGGTACAAGATCCATGATGCGGTCGTGAGGTTCTCAATAGCTGAGTTCGACCTTGTCACCGGTCTCAACTGTGGCTATGGCGAAGAGCCGAAGGACGACGACCCGGCGTTCGAGAAGGCAGTGTTTGATTTCTTTGGAGTTTCAAAGATGAAGATGTCCGAGTTCGAGGTGCAGTTCCATGTGGCAATGGCATCTGAGAAATCGTCAACCAGAAAGTTAAAATTTGTCCTGCTGATGCTGGTCGAGGGAGTATTGTTCGGGAAAGAACCCAAAAACTACATTCACGGGTGGGTGGTAGACCTTGTCGGCGAAATTGACAGGTTCCTGGCGTTTCCGTGGGGTCGTCTTTGCTACGAGCGAGCGAACGAGTTCCTGAACCGTGCAATCGAAAGGAAGCTCCAACGGGATGAGGGCAGCTCCAGTGCACGCCCGGCCTATTACCTGCTGGGTTTCCCTCTCGCCTTCCAGGTTCGTACACAGATCTCACTGGACGCCGTATACACGTTTACTAGGCGTCCAATATTTATTGACTGGACAGGGAGTGAATATTTACTGGACAACATTTATTTGTAGCTATGGGTGTACGAAGCCCTCACTCCAATGGCCGACCAATTCGCGAATGTCATAGATGAGAAGCTGTACCCCAGGTGTCTACAATACGAGTTTAGAGACCCGAACCTCGAGTATGCCTTAATCGAAACTCGACTGCAGAAGGCGAAGGAGCTCGGGCACTTCAATGACCCTGCAGTCGTGAGGCCTCTTCTACTCCCCGATGAAGTGGAGGGAGCTACCCGTTTCTAGCGCGACGCCCGAAACACTCACGACAAGCGGGACAACTTTTTCGACGACATAGTCCGGGAGTTCGTATCAGCAAATGCCAACCCCCCACCAAAGAAACAACCAAAGGGAGCACGTGGGTCAACGCAAGAATCAGGGGAGGGCACGCAGACACAAGCTACCCTATTAGAGATCGAGTCACGGTTAGTGGAAAAGATGGACGACATGCTGAGGAGTATATCCGTGGAGGTAGCCTTGAAGATGGCCACGCTTGAGGAGGCGATTGAAAACATGAAGAGGGAACTGAGGTGGAAGGGGACTAGGGAGTCGGAGGAGCAAGAGGAAGTTCTGGGAAAGGAGGTAAGGTTCTCCTGGTATCAGATCAGAATCGTCATGTCATTTTATGTTACTGTCATGTAGTTCATATTGTATGTCCTGTGCATATCAGTTAATGTCATGCCAATTGCATTATATGTCAATTTACTCAGAGGTTATGTGCTTAGGTTCAGGGATCAGTGAAGGACAAGGATAGAGGCAAGGAGGACGAGGACAAGGACAAGGACGAGGGCAAGGACAAGGGCAAAGAGGAGAGAGAGGCCACGAAGGAGGACAAGGCATATCTGATGTCATGTCAATTGTTTTTTACTGTCATGTTAAGATATATCTGATGTCATGTCAATTGTTTTTTACTGTCATGTTAAACGCACCATGGGCTGCAAGTTGCAGGAGGAGTTGGTGGCACCCAGTGCCTCCGAGGTTGAGGCTGAGGTGCCCCTCATACGGCCAAGAAGAAGCACCCATCAACATCCTGATACGTTGTCCCAGGCGGACTAAACTCAGCCAGCGAAGAAGCCGTGTGTGGGCAAGAAGCCAGTGGATGCCGCCGAACTAGGAATGGTGACGAGGGCAGATGTTGATGCATTCGCTGCGTGGATGAAGGACGGAAGTGACCCTGCCCGGTTGGTCGAAGGCACCCTACTGCAGAAGCAGTTCTTTGGGACACTTCAATCACCAACCACCTGGGTGTCATCCGAGGTTAGTTACTTTCCCACATCGTGGTTCGATGCATCACCTTCTTTCTGATATGGTCTTCCATAAAATTGATTTTTCCTTGCGTCCAGCATATTGAGCAAGCTTGCGCCCTCCTGCGGAAGGACATCAACGCAGGTGACAAGTACGAAGGGGTCGCCGTTCTTGATTTCTTCTGGGGGTATCTCCTGCAGAAGCAACTAGCGGACGCGAAGGGGAACCTTGAGGTGGTGAAGGGGGACGACACGGTGACCCAATACTTCGATGGCAAGTTGACGCAGATATTTCCGACGGTTTGGGCCGATGTCGACCGGTTGTTGGCACCTTGGAATCTGAAGAACGAGCACTGGGTGGCCCTTGACATCAACTTCGCGGAGTGGACATTGGACGTCTACGATCCCGACATAAGCCACGTCGCTGAGCGCCATATGTCGGGCCTCCTGCCACCTCCTCCCCATTTTGATGAACGCCCACCCCGAACTTCGAGTCAAATGGGTCGGCAAAGTTGACGGAGGGGAAACCTGTCGTTGATCCCGTCAAAGTAAACTCAAACCTATAACTAGTATAGTAATAAGCAAGAGGTCGATCCCACAGGGAAATTTATGATTCAAGTGTGATTCGAGTGTCAATAAGAGTAACCAGATTGGGGGTTTTTGTGTGAAAGTTTTGAAGCAAAGTAACACTAGCAGAATAAGTGATTTTTGGTTTAGACAATTTAGGAGAAGCAATTCCACCTACAATTTTCCACTTTATTGGATTGAAGCGATCATTGTAACTTCTTCTCGTCCTATTACGTTTCCTATGAATGCCCTTGTCCCGACCTAATATAGTTACTAGTCCAACCAGTCCTAGCAACCCTTATCAATCGAACAGTCCCTAAAGAAGGATTTAACCCAATTGATAGCTTTAAGTTCAGAGATTAGCCAAGGTATTTGCAGTCCCTAAAGAGGGATTTAACAACACATTCAACTTCCTACTCATTCAATTAGTTCAACCAGCCCTAAAGGAACAAGTTTGCCACTTAGGTTAAGGTTCACAACCAGGAATCTACAAAACCTTAGCGATTGAATTGAACTAACGAGTTGGCCAGACAAGATAGAACAAATCAATAATTAATTAAGCACAAAGAAGTTGAAGCATTCACAAATAGGAAACCAGGAGCGAGAATTAGAAACTCACAATCAATCCGAATAAAGCTTCAAATTGCAGGCAGAATAGATGAGTTTAGTTCCTCATGGAAGACATAGCTCAAAATCTCTAAAAAGTCTAATGGTTGAAAGAATAGAAAGAAAGGTAATCCAAAATATCATAAAAGTGGCCTAATAAAACATCCAAGTCGGCCTCCAAACAACATAGAAAAACTAGGGTTTTTTTCTATAAAGCGCTGCGCGCTGATGGTCCGTGCGGCGGCCGCCGCAAGGTTGCGGCGCCCGCCGCAAGTGCTTTCTTCACAACCCGCTGCGGCGGGCTCTGCTGCGGCCGCGGCACCTCTGCTACGCCCGCGGCACAGTGTTCTGCCGTGGCCTATGGCTTCCGTTGCGGGCTTCTCCTCTTGTCTTGCTTCTTTTCTTCCTTGTTCCTTCCCATGTATCTTGTGTTCCTCTTCGAGATATTGCATCTCCCAAATGTGTTCCGATTCAATCTGCGAGATAAACACAAAATTGCGCAGAATCCGAACTCTTCTAAAATAAACACAAGATGCAATTTAACAACAAAGCAAGCAAGAAATGCAACCTAATTACACTAAATATATCTATAATGCCTATCTAAAATATGCATTATCAAAAGTCCCGAAACCCTTGGCGTACAAAAGGGTGAAGGGGATTCCCCAAAACAAACAATCGTAAGTCATTATTGCCACTTCATTTATAAAAATTTGTCACAGGTTGGGTGAGCATATTTCGTTATTGTGATGTAGGGGCGACTGTGGGCCATGCGCCATCCGTTACCTGCAGCTCCTCACGACCGGCGACACCAAGTTCCGTGGCCTGGACGATGCATTTATTGCGGCGTACCGCCAAGCCCTTTGTGTTGCCATCTTTCACGGACGTCTTACAACCCCATCCGATCCTTAAAAAAACTCCACCGTTGATTTTATATACATTGTTGGTTTGTGTAGACTTGTTGGTTGGTTTAGACTGCATATTGGCTGGTATGCCGGCGGTTGTTGCTTCATTTGAAACTTATGTTTGTTGGTTTTAGACATTTGGATATGCAGTTATTGGTGGATTGTTGTATTCGTTGGTTTTTAATTATGACATGTCAATTGCGATAAATGTCATGTCAATATGATGATTATGTCATGTCAAAATCCTATGGTGTCATGTCAAAAGGGGGTAATGTCATATGACATTCCGTTAACATAATAGAACAAACTAGAACTAGAACAAAACCCCCCATACGAAGTTGTAGAAAGGCAACATAATTCTTTGCAAAAGGCGTCTAACCAAAATGGGTTGACTATCTACTTCATTTTGAAAGGCCCCGCAACTGGAAGTTCCTATGCCCTCGCTACGTGCGGCGGCGCTTCTGCAATTTCCCATAAGCGGCACCCGTCCACTCTATTGGTTCAAGTTTCACAGTCGTCAAAAACGCTCTGGTCTTCCCTTTTCCGCGTTGGTATGCTTCCTTTACTTCCCTTACCGCTCGCTCCGCCTCGTGATCCCACGGGCTGACTACATCCTCGACATTGCTGCTCACAGAAATTACCTGCTTCCCACGGCCATAAGCGACTGCGTTGTCCAACGCATCACTTGGTTCTAACCGGACACGTGGATATTCTAACTGGACGATTGAGCTTTCTAACTGGACACTCTTCGTTTCGAACTGGACACCTCTTCCTTCTCGATCGCCACCTTGTGCTACCAAAACTTCCAATTCTTCATCCCCTCCCAAGCGGGGTTTTGTTTTAAACTGTGGGTGATCTTCTTGGGTCAAGGGTGGGCCACCCCCGAGTGAATGGGCCGTTGTGGATCCTTCCGTAGTGGTGAAATCGCCGCCAACCTTGCGTACCAGGGAGACATGGAGGTCGATATGCTAGAATCCTTCACCGGAAAGACCGTTTACGAACTTGTAGGCCTGCAAGTCTTCGTCATCCCCAATGGAAAAAGGTCTGCACCCTTCCTTCTTCGGCTTTACATATATGAGCTCGACGTCATGCCACCTCCCATCGACATTAAACTTGGCCATCAGTTGTTTCTTCAGCGAGACGTAGTCAATACTTTCGTCTACCAGTATGGCCTTCTGACTCCTCGACGACTTCACGACCCAAGTGCCCTCTTCACAATCCCACCATCCGCCAAACAATACAGTGATACACACGGACGAATTCTCCCCTGTTCCAGTAGTTAGAGGGGGGGGGGGGACATTAAGTTTTACAGGGAGAAGAACATAATGTACGGAGAGACGTATCGCATAACCTAAATGGAAGGATGACTTACTCATTTCCGCCAAGATGTCAGTGTTTGTCCAGTTAACCCCAGTAGGTGTCAAGCGTGTGAATGGGTTTATGGACTCCCCCTCCTCCCTCCTCTCCCTCTTATTCTCTTAAGGCGCAATTGACAGGGCGGGAGATTTAATCTCACTCCCACCCCCCTCTCTCTCTCTCTCTCTCTCTCCCGCTCTCTCTCTCTCTCTCTCTCTCTCTCTCTCCCATGTCTTATCAAATGTCTTTCTCTACCCTCTGCAAGATTCCCCCCCTCCCCATTTGGTCTTTCTGAAGTTATTATTGGGTCAAATTTTATTCATTGCTTTGAACTTCTCATATGGTTTGAAAATGTATTTCGTGGTTTGAAATTAATATGGGTATACTCTCTCTATGGTTTTGCATTTTTTGAGTATTAAGTGTGAGTGGGAAACCCAGTTTTATACGAAGGTCAAAATTTTACTAAAACCCCTGCAAAAGGTGTCCAGTGGAAAACTGTTTGTTAGCCAGTCGGCATTAATTAACCAGGTAGTTGGTTTAAAGGAGTGTCATGTACCGTCTAACGACAAGAAGTAAACCCACTTCATTAATGTCATGTCAGAAATGACACGTGTCATGTGTACAGCAGACCACTGCCATGTTAATTGTAGACAACAATAAAACACTGCAATTCAATCCTCTTTGCTTTTTGTATCTTTTTTTTTCCTCAACGGTCACATGCTGAACAATGTTGCTATTTCCCAAACACCCCACTTATATGATAGCCATTCACCATCCATACTCCCCATTGCCATTTAACAACCTCTCTAACAACCCTTCAGCGAAATGGCATCCTCTTCACACCACTGCAGCTCCTCATCTGGCCTCCCTCCCCGACTTGTCCCCATCATTATATCATCCGATGAATCGGACGATGGAGGTTTGTCGATCACTTCATTCGTGTAGATTTCAGTTGTGCTACTTGTATCATTATACTACCTTTTTTTTTATGCAGGACCAATGTCTCCGCCGTCGTACCGACGACATCAAAGAGTAGAGATTGTCGGCGGTGAGTCTGGGATGCTCGGGTCGTTCTACGAGGCGAGCCTTGTACGCAAACTGGACCCTAATCACTGGGAGGTTGAATATGTGACCCTCCTACGCAACAGCAGAAGAGAGTTGCTGAGGGAGGTCATCCCGGTGCAACGAATTCATCCACGGCCGCCTCGTATTTCTTACGACGCCTACATGCCCGAAGACCGTGTCGACTGCCGCAACAACGATGGGTTTTGGGCCGGGAGGGTCCTTGGTGTGTCCGGTAATGGGAGTGATCGGACTTTCACGGTCTACTTCCCACTGAGCGACGAGACGTCTGATCACCGTGCCCGCAATATGCGCCCACACTTCGATTGGGATGGATACAGATTCACCACGCAGCCGCAATTTCGCTTCTTGTTACCGTAAATTTCGTTTTCTCTGTCTTCTATGTTGCTACTCTCTCCTACTATCTTTTAAATGTTTGTGCCTGTGTCGTATTTGATTAATGCGAGTGAATCTGTCTCCGACATATTATTTCCAGTATATTTCAATTTCTGTCATGTCATATTCATGTTGTGTCCAGTTACAACTACCCGATTACTAGTCGGCCCACGAATTCACCTCCACCCACTTTATTCTTATTCCATGGTTTTTCTCTTCAACTTACCATGTAATTATAAGTATGTTTATGCCCCCTCACTGTCACTCTTATCCATTCGATTCCAATATGGGTAAAGCATGCTAGTATCAACCGGAGATAACGAAATCATGGCATCCAAATATGGGTAAATATTATAACTGGGCACACATAAAACAATATGTCATTATAGCGAATCTGCTTCTCCCATAAATCTTCTCCATTCGATAATGGTAGTTAATGACCTGTGTTTTTCATAGTTACAATCGTGTCCATTGAAATACAATATGTGACATGTCTATCTAATATGGATGTCCAGTTACAACTTACTGCTTACACGTGATCCTTCAAATAAACCCCCCGGACCCTTCCTTCTTCAATTGGTTTTCTCTTAAACTTATAATTTAGTTGAAAGAATCTTTTTCCCCCTCACTGACACTCTCACTGATCTCTCTGTCCTCTCAACCTGCACTTTTATATTTAACCTCTCTCTCTCCCTCTCTCTCCGTCTCTCTGTCTCTCTCTTTTGTCCTCTGCCACTGCAGCAACTACTTTTTCCCTCCTCTCTCACTCGTCTATGCTTTCCAGGAGTAGAGATGTCTCCCTCCCTCTTTCTCTCGCTGTACATGAAACCGAGAATGGAGTCCAGTTGTACCCCACAGGGTGACCTGCTACCGGCTACCCTTGGCAAGCGGATATCCGCTTTTGTGCAATTTTTTTCCGGATTGGGTTACTCATGCAAACCTTTCGGATAGTAGGGTCATTTTAGCAAAACAGCCTAATATTATTTATGCACTTTGATTTTATTATTTTTGCACTTTAGAATATTGAAGATGCATCTTATAGCACTGTTTATGCACTTTATAATCTTCTTATAGAACTTTGTTATTCTATTTATGCACCTTATAGTATTGTTATGCGCTTTCTATGTTATAATCTTATTTACCTTATAATTTTATTTATGCACTTTACAATCTTAATTATGCACTTAATAATCTTACGCATGCAGTTCATATTATTATTGTTACAGTTCATAACCGGGGAACGACTGCGATTCAAAAGAATAATAACGTTAATTAGAGATTTAAATCCAAATGAAAATTACGGGTTAAAACCTGTGATTTTTATAATTGAAATAGAGCATTATTCGTAGGAATAGAAATTATGGGGAGGTTTTTTTTATATAATTTTATCATCTTTTTCCTCCTCCCGAACGCTGCTACAGTAGCCATTACACAACTTTCTCCCTTATGGTTGTTGGTGGTGCGTCGGTGGTAGCTAGACAACAGCTTTAGTGGGTGGTGGCTCCGGCAACAAGCGACGCAACTTTGGTGGTGATGGGTGGCGGCGGGCAGTTTTCCAAGCTATTCCGACGCCGATCGTGTCTGGTGAATTTGGGGTTTTTTTAATCTATGTGTAATTTAGCAAATGTTTTTTTATAGAATTAATCTTAGAGGTGTAAGGTGTTAATATGGATAATATTATATGTAGATTTGGATATATTTGAATACTTAGGGAGCAAGGCATATTGTATTATATATTGAATGATAATGCAAAGGAAACCCTACCAAAGGATTATTGCAATCTTACATGGTATCAGCCGCATCCTTTTTTTTTTTGATAAATAGAAACTTCTATTAAGTAATCATAAGGTTCGCAAAAACAATGTCAAACATAACTGAAGGTAATCATCAGTTTGCGCTAAAAAATGTGATGCTTGGTTTCCTTTCCTTCTTACATGATTCCAGTTGCAGCCATATAATTCCTTAGCCAATCTGTGGACCTTCATAAGCATCTGCCCAGCCACACCTCTCACTGTCACTCCCATCCTCATCTAGTAGACGAGCTAGGCACAATCTATCTCCACGACCACATATCGCAGCTCCTCCTCCTTAGCTCTTTGAAGAGCCCACACAACCGCTTTGATCTCCTCGACCAGCACCTCGAAGCCCCTTTTTATTGTTTTTTCACACAGCCCACAACATAGCACCATAGGCGTCGCGAGCAATCACATCAACACCACACCCTCTATTAGTCGAAACAACAACGTCACAATTTAACTTAACAAAGCCATCGCTAGGCAACGACCACCTAGCATAACCCCTTATGTCCTCACTTCTGTCCTACGGTTGTGCTGCGAAGATACCCCATTTGTCCTGCCTACTACACATCTCTCTCATTGTCCCGACAATGTATGAAAGATGTGGGCTCTTCCCCTCGAAAATTCTAGCGTTTCTAGCCCTCCAAACACCAGCTACAACATATGCCCATAGGTTCCGTAACCCCTCATTCTTCAACCTCTCAGCACTCTCAAGACAATGCACCATATCACCCACCCCCTTACTCATCTCCTTTAGCTCTGGTGCCATCTTCCAAACCTATCTCGCCCATCCACATTCCAACAAAGCATGCATTGTGGTCTATTCCCTTCCGCAAACATCACACCATGGATCAGGCAAAGCTTTTGTCTCCCACAAGGCTCGCTTGCATGGAAAAATCCCACGACACGCTCGCCACACAACATTCCTCACTCTCGGCACCACCTTTAGTTTCCATAACCCCTTCCACAACCTATGTTGACCTGCTGAATCTGAGGACCCTTCTCCCTCCCCTTTTCAACAAAGTTGATCCATTATCATGTGATATGAAGACTTTATATAGTAAAGTTTCCGTCTTTTGTATAAAATCAGGCCAAAGAGTCCCAGTCTTTGGGCTAATCAGACGTAGATTGAGGATCTCTTTCACATCACACAGCAAGAACACTGAGCGAACCGTCAAATCGTCCCAACAATCAATCCTCCAATCAATAAAATCTACCACCCTTGTAGATAAATCTCATTCTCTCGGATTGGCAACCACCTTAAAAGACCCCGACCTAGGAATCCACTTATCTCTCCAAGCCTCTAAATCAGCCCCGTTTCCCACCAAACAATACGTGACATCCTCAATCACTTTCCTAGCCCTTATAATACTCCACCAAGCATAGCTTGGATTGCTCCCTACTTTGGCCTCGAGAAATGGACCTCGGGAAATATCTCGCTTTGAGAAGCCTAGATAAAAGAGCATCTGGTTCGTGCAATATCTTCCACCCCAACTTCGCCAATAGGGATAAATTGAAAGCATTCATGTCTCTAAACCCCTATTCCCACATATCCTTCGACAGACACAGTTGCTTCCACGAGCCAATGAATCTTTCTCTTCTCTGTACTATCTCCTCACAAAAAATTACACATGAGTTGCTCCAACTCTCTGCATAGATACTCAGGCATTAAAAAACAAGACATCATGTACCTCGGAATCGCTTGAGCAATTGATTTGAGTAACACCTCCTTCCCTGCTTGAGAAAGCTTCTTCTCCTTCCATCATTTCATCTTCTTCAAGATTCTTTCTCTGGCACTAGCAAATATCACTTTCTTATACCTCCCAACCATAGTCGGAAGCCCAAGATATTTTTCATGTTTCTCCACCTCAACCACCCCCACTACCCCCTAGATCTCCTCTTTGATATTCTCATCTACATTTCTACTAAACGAGACTTCTGACTTTGCAAAGTTAATCTGTTTACCTGACGCTGCTCTATAGACACGGATGATATCAACAATTTCTTAGCTCTATTGACAGTTAGCCCTTGCAAAAAGAATATTGTCGTCCGTGAAAAATAAATGAGAAACAATCGGAGTTGTCAGTGCTATCTTAATCCCATTCCATTTGCCTGCTTTTTCACTCTTCCTAATTCAACCAGAGAAAGCCCCAGCATACATAAAAAAACAGATAGGGGGAAAGAGGGTCACCTTGTCGTAGCTCTCATTATGGAACAAACACCCGAGAAAGGGAACCCTTCACTATGGCCGAGAAAGTGATAGATTGAACACACCTCATCACCATTCTCGTCCAATCTTCCTAAAACCCCAATCCCCGCATGCAATGCTCCATGAAATTCCACTCAACATGATCATATGCCTTAGACATATCCAACTTGATAGCCATGAAGCTCTTCTTTCCCACTCTCTTATTCTTCACGTAGTGAAAGATCTCAAAGGCCGATAATACATTGTAAGTGATCAGTCTGCCCGGCACGAACGCACTCTGATTTGGAGAAACGACCTTGCTAAGACACAACTTCAGGTGGTTTGTTAGCATTTTTGAAATGATCTTATACAACACGTTACAAAGGCTAATTGGTCGAAGATCAGTCATCCTGAACGGAGACTTGACCTTAAGGATTAAAGAAATATAGGTGTAATTAAGACCATCCGAAAAAGGGGGCAACAACTAAAATATCCAAAGCAAATTTAATTATATCAGGCCCAACAATATGCCAGTACCGTTGGTAAAACAATGCTGACATACCATCAGGGCCCGATGATTTTGTGGGGTGCATTGAGAAAAGGGCAGATTTTACCTCCTCTTTAGAGAACGGACACAAGAGCTCCCGGTTGTTCTCGTCCGATAGTACGGGATGAATGCCAAGGGCCTCCGTTGTTGGAAGTATGCACAGGCTAGTCGTAAACAGTTTTTCAAAGTAACCTACAGTCATCTCCGACATCCCTTCCCTACTCCTCCATTCAATCCCATTCTCATCCACCAATCTAATTAATTCGTTCCTCTTATTCCTCCCATTTGCTTTTTGGTGGAAAAATTTAGTGTTCCTATCCCCCCCCCCCCCCACTCACCTGAATTCGTTGACTTTTGCCCTTTGAAACCACAACAGCTCCTCCTCCATCAATTTCTCCTCCTCCTTTTCCAACTCCCTCCTTCTCTCCACAAGATTAGGGTTGGACGGTGGTAAATAAATTATCGTACCAACCGATTACCAACCGTACTAACAGAAGTTTGGTAACACGTAGTCGGTAACCAACGAAATCGGTGACCGAAACATCGGTATCGATCATTGTCGGTACGGTACACGGTAATGGAAATTAAAATCCCATGGTACCGTGGCACCGAATATATGTTTTTAAAATAAAAATAAAAAATATATATAGTTTCAGTGTTGGCGGTACCATCGGTACCGACGGAATCCCGTTGGTACTGTGGTACCGAATATATATACTTTTAGTGTTGGTGGTACCATTGGTACCGATGGTACCGCCGGACACCATAATATTAAGAGCATGAGCAACCATGGGTTTTAGCAACCTTAAGGTTGCTAAAAGGTAAGCCCATGGTTGTGGCCTTTACCTTAAGGTAAGAGGTGGGAAGGGGTTACCTTGGTAGAGAGAGGTAACCTCTTCCCTTTTCTAATTTTCTTTTTTTTTTTTTTTATGATAAAGTAGGTTGATATATTTTACATTTAGATTTATTAGTTGTAATAGGATTTAAAATGAAATAAAAATATATTTATATTTCATTATTTTTTAAAATAAAATATCCCATTGGTTTAATTTTATTTTTTTCAATAATTTGAGCCCAATTTTATCCTATATATAACCCCATCTTGATCTATTGTAGTTGCACCTATTTCTTAACCATGGATCACAATAATCCAAATACTCCACTCTCTCGGGAGTTTTTTTAAAAACTCCTGACCGAGAATAATGTATCGGGAGTTTTTATAAAACCCCCGAGAGATATTTATCAGGAAAGGGAATAAAAGGAGGTTGAAAAATCCCGTATGCTTTGTTAAAAAACCCCCGACAATCGTCTAATTTGTACTAGTGTCTTCTCAAAAATCCTCAATTTCAAGTGATGTTGCAAATGTTTAACAATTCTTCAACACCCGAATATCCAAATTACACCCCACATAATCCTACCAATGTGTACAATCCTCTTTTTTTTCCAAACCAACAACATTTTGAGCATTCTCCGGGTGTTCAAGGGAGTGTCACTCGAAGTACAACCGAAGATGCAAGGCAAGTCCATCAAGTACAAGAGAACGAAGAAGTTGTTGTTCACAATAAAATATGTTTTTAACTTTTTTTTATTTTAATCTAGATGTAATAAAATATATTTATATTAACTACTTGCTATTTTTATTTATTTATAACATTATAAATAAAAATAATTCACAATAATATATGATGATACACATATAATAAAGGGAAAGATATAAAGGAAAAGAAAAAGTGAAAATAAATTTGAAAAGAGGTAAAAGAGGTTTCCCATAGTTGTTGAGGAAAACTTTTAGAAAGAGGTAGAAAAAGTGAAAATTATTTTAAACAAAAAAATAAATGAGTTGTAAAATTGTGATAGGAAGATGGGAAAAAAAAAAGAGGAAAGAGGTTTACCCATGGTTGCGGATGGTCTAAATCACGTAAATGATAACTGAATTTTGTTCTGTTGGTACCACGGTACCGACGTTCGGTAACCGACCTTTTCGGTACCAACCACTTCAGTTACCGAAACTTTCGGTTGGTACATGGCAGGAAAAATTGCATACCGAATGGTATCGATATGGTACGTGGTAATCAAAAATTTCCCATGGTACCGTATCGTGCCAGCCCTACACAAGATCTCTTGTCATCCCATTTTTCTACAACCTCCTCAGTTTCTCCCTGACCTTGTCTAGCCTCCTCATTATGTTTCCAAATGTAACCCTGTTCCAATCTTTTAACTCCACCATGCATCTCTTCAATTTTCCCATCACCCCCTCCCTCGACATACCACCTCACCCATTCCTTACCATCTCTACGCAACCCTCATGCTTAGCCTAGCGAGCCTTAAATCGGGCAGGCCTTTCGCCTCTTCACTCCTCTCCCCTCTCTCGTTCGGCACGCAAAGTATACACCATCACCGGTGTTTGATCCGACCCTTGCCTCTCAAGATGGACCACATTAGTGCTCGGAAACCAATCAAACAAACCCTCATTACCCACCACATAATCAAGCCTCTCATGTATGAATTCCTTCCCCTCTCTCCCATTATCCCAGGTGAAATCTGGACCCCATGTAGGAATAATTCTCAACTCGCAGTCATTTAAGGCCGATCGAAAATCATTTATATCCTCAATTCGTGGCACCAAACCACCCTCTTTATCCTCGACACTCGGAACCTGGTTGAAATCACCCATACATAGCCAAACATCATGCTTTTCAAGTGCAAGATGTCTAAGGAGATCCCCTGCAAATCTTTTTTCTTCTCTCCTAGGCCATTCGTACACACAGGTGAGTCTCCATTCTCCCACATTTATGTCCTTAACAACAAGATCAATTTGATGCATGGTATAAGATTTCACCGAAACATCCATCTCATTGTCCCAAAGAAGGCATAATCCTCCCGACTTTCATATGCAATTCACTATAAAGCGATTCTGATATCCCAGTCACACTCTGATTTCTTCCATCCCTCCTACCGTCGTCGGCTCTCTCTACCACTGTTGCAGGCACCACCGGCCTACCATTGTCACATCCTCTTCTTCCATCTCCTCTCCAAAAACAACCTTTCCCATGTCGACATCCCAAACTACCGATGCGACACAAGTTACTAATGTCACCAAAGTTGTCGACCCGGTCTCTGACAAAACTCTTATTCACTCAGCTCTTATGGTTTCCAATATCCGTAACTCTATCCCTTTCATCCTTGATGTTGAAAAAGTTCAGCACAACTCCTGGGCTACTCTCTTGAAAGTTATTGCCCATGTTCACAAAGTCATGCCGCACATTGATCCTGCTGAACCTCGCCCTGCATTGGTTGATGATGATCTTTGGAAACAACTTGACAAGGTTGTTCTCCAATGGGTCTACTCCAACATCTCCCAAGATCTCCTTCTTACGATCCTTGAACCGAACTACTATGCTTAGGAAGCCTGGAATCGATTCAAGGGGATCTTCCACGATAATAAAAACTCTCGGGTTGTTTACCTTGAGAATGAGTTCTCAAATTTTCGCCTTTCGGGTTTCTCTGACATCGCCTCCTACTGCCGTCAACTCAAAGATTATGCCGATCAACTCAAAGAAGTCGGCTCCTCGGTGACAAACACCCGCTTGGTTCTTCAATTGTTGGCCTTCCTATGGAGTACAATACGATTGCAACTCTCATTCAACAGACCGATCCCCTCCCTCAGTATGACAAGGCAAGATCACAACTTGTCTTGGAAGAGATTCGCTTGAAGAGACATCAAGACTAATCCTCTACTTCGGCGTTGTCCGCCTCCACTCCCCCTACGGAGGCGTCTGGCGACACCAAAACCACCGAGCAACAGCCCTTGTCATTCGACATTGTGCCCAGTCACAACCAAGGCTCCTTCAACGAGGTCGCGGCAAGGGTCGTGGGGTACCTATACAGCGCACCCCGTATGGATGGGTGCCTCTCCTGCCCCAGCAACAGCATCAGTGGCCCTCCTATCCCCTGTGGAACCTGTCGCCATGTTCATACCCATCCAATCATGCTCCCAGTCTGCTTGGCCAAGCCCATGAGCACCGCCCCTACAAGCCAACAATGCATTCGGTGACCCATATGGGTTTCTACATCTGACAGATGTTGTAAGTTCATTCTCCACTATGAGCTTCAATCCTTTCGATCAGACATTGTATATGGACTCTAGTGCCTCGTCACACATGACGAACAATTCAGGTACACTCTCATCCCTTATTTATAAAAGCCCGTCTAAATCCATTATTGTGGCAAACGGTATGCGTCTTCCTGTATTAGGTCTTTGAAATACCACCATCCCCACCAATACTACTCCCCCCCTCCCCACTGTTAGGAGGAAATCGAGTAGCAAAATAAATATCAAATATAAATTCCAAATTGACTCCCTAAACCACGCAAATAAAATTTACAAGACTTCCTCCCGTTGTAGTGGAAGGGAATCAGGATCGTATCCACGAGGAAGCATGTCAGCGCTTGCCTAATCAATTCCAGAATCCTCTCGAAATCGACCAGAAGGCTCCTCGATGTCGAGTAAAGTACTCGATATCGACCAAACCTGTCAACTGAAACTGCAAAACAGAACAACAGAGAACGAAAACAACCTATGTCGAGTAGAACAATCCTCGACGTCGACCAGACTCCTCGACGTCAACCACTGTTGTCGAGATCGAGTAAGTTGTAGAGTAAAATCGTAGCTTATGACGGAAAATAAAATAGAAGCAACACGAAAATTGGGGAAATTCAATAATATAAAAGACTTCCAAAATCGGGGTATCAATGCCAAAACAATAACCATATAAGAATCATGCTAAAGGTATAAAAGATCATGCATTTCATCAAATATTTGTCATCATTAACAAGTAGGAAGATAGAGGCTTTCGTGTAAACCCTAATTGTTACTAACCCTTTTCACATAATTAATCCAAGTTGTATTAAGATCACTTTCGCTTCAATAACACAAACAAGGATCACCTTCGGCTGTCGCAAAATAATCATGCTCGTAGGGATAGAAGACGAAATCGCATTAAAAGTTGTACCTTTGTCGCATTACCTTACATGGCTACCGTCGGGCTCACCCCGACCCTAGAAGTTGGGTGACTACTCGCTCTTCATCATAGAAAGACACATCAATAATAAAAGGGAACTAAATTGGATTAAATCAAACAAAAGCTTACAACCGATTGAAGCCAAATCCGCTCTTGCCTTTCCAACTTCCTACTCGGCTCCAAGCTCTCTCGAAACTCTCTAATTATTGTGTTGTGTGTAAATTGGAATGAATAAAAACTAGCCCCTAGGGCCTTATTTACAGTATTCAATCTTCGCTATCCAATGAAAGAATATTTTATCTGTATCTAAAACTATCTATCTAAAGCTTTATGATAAAACTTGGAAATAAAACAAATAAATCTCTAAGGTAAGTCTAACTAAAGTGGATAAATATCTTCATTCTTGATAGATCTTCACATGTCTTGATAGAATCCTACGTGACATGGTGTAGAAGTAAGCCCAACACTCGAATCTCCACTCGATTTTGACACGAACTAGCCCAGAGGAGTACTCGACATCGACTAATGTCCTCGACATCGAGTAGGTGTCTTCTTCTCCTCTGATTTTGATCGAGCTCGGGTAGAATTCGGACTATCGATGTGTACTCGACATCGAGTAAGGTCCTAGATGTCGACTAGAACTTGGACTCCTTGAGTGGCTTGTTGTGCTCGACTGGTGAATTTCGACCATGAAGTCCTCGATATCGACCAGAGTGGTCGATAACGACTAGTCCTTATCGAGTGCTCTTTCTCTTCTCTTCTGCTCGATGTGGCCTGGCTCATCTTTTGTTTGACCTTGGACTTCATGTAGTTAACTTCGAGTTCTCTCATGATTTTCTTCTTTCTCCGAGTTGTTGTAAAGTCCCTCGATTTCTGCGAAATTAAACAGAAACTAGTGTAGACTCCATAATTTGGCAAATAAGCATAAACTACATAGATTCTGAATAATTCTAACCCAATGATATGAAATGCATGCAGAAATCGATATAAAAGTTAGTATAAAACATAGAAATTTAGGTTGAAAACACCCACCCCCTACATCTTAAGAATGTTCTAATTGCACTCAATTTGGTCAAAAATCTTGTCTTTGTTCGTCAGTTTACTACTCAAAATAATGCCTCTATTGAGTTTGACCCTCATGGTTTTTTTTGTCAAGGATTTTCCAACGGGCAAACCTCATTTGAGGTGCAATAAGGATGTCAAATCCACCATCACCACCACACCGTCCTTGTCTGCAGAGTCCGCCAAGTCTTCCTCGGCTGTCTGCCATGCTCGTCTTGGTCATCCCGGCTCGCCTGTCTTTACCTTTCTCAAACAGTCTAAACTTATTAGTGTTAATAAGGATGTCAAATCCACTATTTTTCCTTCTTGTCAGTTAGGCAAACACGGTCAATTGCCTTTTACAGAGTCTCACACCGCTCCTAGAGCTCCATTTGACATTGTTCACAATGATCTGTGAACATCACCAGTTGTCAGTTTAGATGGTTGTCGTTATTACCTGTTATTTTTGGATGATTTCACTCATTTTCTTTAGGTTTTTCCATTTAAATTTAAATCACAAGTCTTCGATATCTTTGTTCGCTTTCATTAATTTGTTCAGACTCAATTTCACATGTTAATCAAGTCTTTTCAGTGTGATATGGGTAAGGAATTTGACAACCACGCCTTTCACTCCTTCTTTTCCAACCATGGCATCTTCTTCTGGTTCTCTTGTCTATACACATCTTCACAGAATGGTAAAGCGGAGAGGACCATCCACACAATCAACAATTGCATTAGCACCATGCTCCTCCATGCTTCTGTTCCTCCGACAATGTGGCACTTCGCTCTTGAGTGTGCGTGTTACCTTCATAACATCCTACCTAATACCAACCTTCGAAACCGCAGTCCACTCAAGACCTTTACCACATCACGCCATCATATTTCCATCTGCGAGTCTTTGGTTGTCTATGCTTCCCTAACCAAACCGCCACTACCCGCAACAAACTTGAGCCCCGATAGGGTCATCCTCTCTCGACATGATACTTTTGATGAACAGAATTTCCCTTTTACCACCTCCAGAAACCCACCCCCAATTCAGGATTACCCCCTCCCCCCATTTGTGGCTTCTCCACCGTGCCCAGGTCTCCTGAGCACCTTCATCTCCTGAGCCCACACTATCGCCAGCACCCACGACCAGCCCCCCCCCCCCCCCCAACCCATCTCCATATGCTCCTCCACCGCCCTCCGGTTCACCCAATGCAAACCAGGAGCAAGAGCGGAATTATTAAACATCGTCATCTTTTCATTTTAAGTACCACGTCCCCCTCAACCCCCTCTCCCATCTCTACATCGCACAAATCAGCCCTCGTTGACACTCACTGGAAGGCTGCCATGGAAAATGAATACAAAGCTCTTATAAATAATGGTACTTGGGTGTTAATGTCTCGCCCCTCTAGGGAAAATATTGTTCGGTGTATGTGGATTTCCAGGCACAAGTTTAGAGCTAATGGCACCCTCGAGCAATAAAAGGCTCGCCTTGTGGCAAACGACAACTTGTAGCAGGTTGGGATTGATTGGCATGCGACCTTCAGTCCTATGGTCAAACCAGCAACTATTCACACTGCCCTCACTATTGTCGTTGCTCGTTAGTGGGATATTCACCAGCTTGATGTCAAGAATGTGTTTCTTTATGGGAACCTTACTGAAACAGTATATATGTTCCAACCTCCATGATTTGTTGATCCATCACGGCATAAATATGTGTGTCTATTGCGCAAATCGCTCTATGGTCTTAAGCATGCACCAAGGGCATGGTATGAACAGTTTGCTACTCACCTAGTACACCTCGGCTTCAGAAGTAGCAAGAGCGATGCCTCCCTGTTTATCTTTCGTCGAGGTACGTCTATGGCCTATCTTCTCCTCTATGTCGATGACATCATCCTCACTGCATCTTTCAAGTCCCTTCGGAAACACATCGGCCAATTATCAGCAGAATTCGCCATGAGTGATGTCGGCCCCTTGTCTTACTTTCTGGATATCTCGGCTATCAAAAGCTCTTCTGGATTGTTCTTGTCTCAAGAAAAGTATGCTCGTGAGATTGTTGAACGTGCAAATATGGGGAGTTGTAAACCGGTTGCAACTCAGTTGACGTTGAGTCCAATCTCAGCGCCATTATTGGGTCAACTGTAGCCGATCCTTCCCTCTACCGAAGTCTGACTGGGGATCTTCAGTATCTTACACTCACCGGGCTTGATATCGCATATGAAGTTCAATAAATTTGCCTCTTTATGCATGATCCTCGTGAATCTCACTTTAATGCTCTCAAGAGAGTCATCAGGTACATTCATGGCACTACTGGTCTTGGGACCACCATCGCATCATCATCATCCGTCGGCCTTGTTGCATATATCGATGCCGACTAGGCGGGCTGCCCTGGCACACGTCGATCCCCTTCAGGCTACTGTGTCTTCTATATGGATACGATTATCTCATGGTCCTCCAAACACCAACATGTGGTCTCTCGCTCCAGCACTGAGGCATAGTATAGGGGCATCACTAATGTTGTTGTCGAAGGCTCATGGATTCACAATCTCTTGCTAGAGCTTCATTGTCCACTTAAGCAAGCTTCGCTCGTATACACGGACAGCCTCTCAGCTTCCTATCTTGCTGCCAATCTTGTCCATCATCAATGCCCGAAGCATGTCGATCTTGACTTCCACTTTGTTCGTGACAAGATCGCCATTGGCTATATCCGAGTTCTGCATGTCCCATCCGCATTTCAATATGCTGATATTTTTACTAAGGGTTTGCCTCGCCAGTTGTTCCTTGATTTTAGATCCAGTCTGCCCGTTCGACTTCCTCCCTATCCGACTGAGAAGGTATGTTAATATGGATAATATTATATGTAGATTTGGATAGATTTATAATACTTAGGGTGCAAGGCACATTGTATTATATATTGAATGATAATGCAAAGGAAACCCTATCAAGGGATTATTGCAATCTTACATAAGGAACTCAATGGTGTAAGAACGAAGCTCGGATTTTGAGTGTAAGCTCGGATTTCGATCCCGCTCAATTTCTCAATTGATCTCGCTAGGATTCCAATAATGGGTGGCAACGGCATCTCTTCAGCCTCCAACGATGCTTCGCCCTCCCGCAATCCCTAACAAGTTTGAAAAGTTAATGACGATGCTTTGACCTCTCGCAATTTAGGCGATGGGCAGTGGTGGAATCTCAATCTCAGATGTCATCCTCTACAACTGCTTTCGTTGACTCAAATCTTCGGCCATCGCCTTCGTCCACTCCTTCCTTCTCCGACATCATCCTTAGGGGCTAGTCGAATTCCTGAAGGTCTTTAGATATTATGAAGCAATCTGAAACGAGCGTTTGTACACAACTTTTTCTTTTCTTTTCTTTTTTCCTGAACGATAATGAAAACACGTGATACCCTTTCTAATTTGAATATTTTACATTTTACATAATCTATCTATCTATATACATATACTAAAACTGATGCATAACGTTCTATGTGGTGCATTGTGGTTGATTCTGGAGAAAAAAATCCTATATGGTGGGTTGTGGTTAATTCCAGGGAAAAAATTAATAAAATAATATGTTATCATAGTTTATAGAAAGTTATATAAGTCATAATCTATCTATATATAAATTTTAGTTAATTGAAAAAAAAATTCATAGTCATACTTACCAAAAATATTAATAGATAAATATTTAGTATTTGAGAAGTAATATTTTATTTATATCTTGATTATTTTTTGGTTGAAAAGATTATTTATATCAAATTAATTATTTAACAATTGTTATTTTATTTATATCGATATTACTTTTTAAGACCAAAATAATTTATCAAAATATTATGTAGCCAGAACGATTATGTGGATATATATTTTAGTAAACTAACATAATAAATATATATACTATATATTTAATAAAAAACAATATTAAAATATTTTTAAAAAACAGTTATCTATTTAATTACAATTTACATGAGATTCAATTAAGAGTAAAAACTTACCATATAAATATGAATTTTATTTATATTTTGAGATAATTTAAATAAAAAATATTTGGATTTTTTATAAGAGAAATTTTGATGAAATATCACCTTTTGCTAATTTAATTAGGTTATTAGCGTCTTAACTTGTTAAATTGGTCGTACTAACACCCATTGAAAATTAATTAACCCCTTGTTCTCCTTCCTCTTTCCCGTTCATTCTCTCCATTATCTATCTCTCGAGTCTCGCCCCCGAGGGCGATTTGCTGGCACCTGGAAGAGCCGTCGACCCCTACTTCAGTGCCGACCTCAACGACCGCTCCAAGCCCCCAATATTCGACTTCTCCGGCCGCCAATTGCACAAGGCGCCGCCCCACTCGTCCTTCCTTTCCCGTCGGCGGTGGCGTTGTCACTTGTCCGGCTGGTTTCCTGTGATCTTCCCCAATTTGGCGTCCAATGTCTTCGTCTTTGTGTATGTTTTCTATGTTTCCATTTCGTTTTCCTCCTTTTTTCTTATTTGTATGCATATAGTGCATCTTAATCCTTGCTGAATTTTTTATATTTCAAAACTTTGTTCTGTTGTCTGTATCTAGGGTTTGTAAACGAAATTAGTCGCTCTTGTATTTTATTGGTGGAATTGTTGTGATCCTTTGAGTGTGATTCCATTTATTTGTTATAATCTATTGTTGTTTTAGTTGTATTTTTTGTTTTGTTTTTGGGCATCTTCGGTTCATATCGATTCCTTTGTTGTTATTTTTGTGGTGGTGGACATTATCACTGAATATACAATGATGTTGCAGAACATTTGTGATGCCTTCGCGAATGTGTATTAATCCCACCCACAGCAACACAGGACTTTTAAATCAGGCTGGCAACTCAAGTTCAGAGGCAGAGTGAGTTTCTTACCCATTATCTTGATACCTTGTATGTCAGTTTCAACACATGTAGGGTCGATGGGTTGCTTGTGTGAATAGATTTATCGTGGGGATAATACTTGAAGAGCAATAACATTCTTTCTTTGATTCTTAGAATAAGTTAGTTGTGCAATGTCTGCAATTATATAATTCACTTGCTGAAGGGCAACTGATATTTTTATGTCACTCGGTGAATGTGATATGTGATAATTTGGTATCTGAAGCATCTCTAGAATGTTTGTTAGGTGGATGGATGCGTCTTGTCCTCGCATCTCTGGGATGTTTGTTAGGAGGATGGCTGTGTCTTGTCCTTTGGAGTCATTGTACGATCTGGACCTTATATCTGAAAGGGGTGCGATAATCTTAGACAACTCCAAAATGTGGCATCGAGTTTTGTCAACTAGTATGAAGCTTGGTTCCAGAGGTGTTGTGTTGCCCATGTAAATGGAGTCACCAGAGCTAAACTAAAGGAGAAAAGTGACTACACTAATCTATTGCTTATAAATCGAATTGCAAGTCCCTAGCATGGTGAGTGATTTTCTTATAGTTTCATCTTTTTTTGTGTTGGATTTTATTATTACACAAGAAATAACTTTTCTAGTTTTCTACTTTTCTTTGGCTCTATTTTGCCAAGGTCTGTTTTTTGACATGCTAGATAACCTGTCTCAATATAGATTCTTTGGCAATTAATCCAGGTTTTATTGGATTATAAGCAAGGGGCCTAATGCAAGCAAATTGAATATTATATCAAATTGCTGACAAAACTTGAGGAAATTTCAGTTTTAGTTCTAAATGTGTGTTTTTTTTTGCAGACAGATAAAGCTTCAATGTTAGATGAGGTGATAGAGTACTTAAAACAGCTGCAGACACAAGTTCAGATGATGAGTGCAAGGAGCATGTTGCAACACATGATGATGCCTTTCAGGATGCATTAGGAGCTGCAAATGTCGCTGCTGGCGCAAGCTGGCATGGGTGTCGGCCTTGGCATGGGCATGGGGATGCTCAACATGGACAATGACTCAACATGACTCTGTTGCGCCAGAACATCTAGCCTCGCTGATCCACCAGACTCCCCCGGTTACCACCAGCGCTCCAACCTTTGTCGCGCCTCCCCTCTTGCTTCCTCCCTCCGCTCCTCAATAGGCCAAGCCTGATCCCGGAAACAGCAGATTGGTTCCTTTCAGGATCCATACAGTGCATTCTTAGGCCAAGTAAGCCAAAACATGATGCTTGCTTTATTGGATTACAAGAGCCCTAGAAGGAATGGCCTGATCCAATTGCCAAGAATGATACATGGAGATGTGTTGTGTGCAATGACATTGTTAAATTTTATACAATTGATTTTACTGTCATACATGGAGATGTGCTGTGTGCAAGCATTAAAATGGGCTTATAACTTGCTGTCATTACTTTCTCCTTTGTTTGGTGCAGTTTGCTAGCAATTTAGGAAATAGGTGGGTTGGGGGCCGTTCATTTTGATTGGCCGGCTTGCTTTGATTTATTTAATACTCCGTATGTGTTTATTTGGGGCCTAAACTTGCTTTGATTTAATACTCCGTTTATTTGATGTCATTACTTTCTTTTTTATGTATACTTAAACTTGCTTTGATTTAACTTTGTACCTTCTTGTCTTATACATCAATTGTATAAAATTTAAATTTAGCAATGTCATCAATAAACAATGCCATCATAAATGATTAAGATCAATAAAATAAAATATAATCACAAATATCATCAATGAATAAAAGTCTTCAATAAAATATCATTAATGAAATTTAATCACATTTTATGCTTCCGTGTCATCAATTGTATAAAAATGTAATAAACATGTCACCACAAATGATTGCATCAATGAAGTGTAATCACAAACGTGTCATCGGTGAATAAAATTAGAATCGATTAAAATAAATCGATATACAATTGATTAAATTAAAAAAAAGTGGCATCAAACGATTTGATTAAAAAAGTGACATCAAATAATTACATTACAAAAATGGCATAAAAACACTAATTTGAAAAAATATGGCATCACGGTAAAAAAATATCATCAAATGATTGACATAAAAAAAGTATTATCAGTAGTCAACAGTAAAAAAAATGGCATCAATGGTCAACGTGACATCACAATAAACAAAAAATGCCATCAAGGTTTGAAAAAAATGGCATTAAAAAAGTGTCATCAAACATTTCATTAGATAAGTGGCATCATGGTAAAAAAATATCATTAAAAAATTGATATCAAAAAAATGTTATCAGTAGTCAACGGTAAAAAAAAATGGCATCAATGGTCAATGTGACATCACAGTAAACAAAAAAATGTCATCAAGATTTGAAAAAAGTGGCATTAAAAAAGTGTCATCAATCAATTTTATTAGAAAAGTGACATTAAAGCGAAAATAAAATGTAATAAAAAATGGCATCAAAACGACGAAAAATTGCATCACAAAAAATGTCACTGCAAAAAAAAAAAACTCCTAAACAGCCGGTCAACGGTCAACGCTGACCGGTCAACGTTGACCGTTGACCTTAATAGTCCATTTAGGGAAGGGTGCTAGGTTAGCTAATTAATTTTGTTTAGGTGCTAGTTAGCTAATTAGATCTTCCTAATGTGTTAGTTGACAAAATTACCCTTTTTATAATCCATCGAACTAATTTTATTTATATCTATATTATTTTTTAGTTGAAAAATGATTTATATTTAGATTATTATTTTTTAATTATTGAAATCTATCTAAATTATTTATAATATTGTATTAATATATTTTTTGTACACAGAACGAGACTTACACTAGTTACACACGACGAATGATTGTTTATTTCTCAATGATCAACAATAACAAAATGGTACTAATTATATTAGGGGTGGGCGCGGGACGGGACGGGACGGGATGGGGGTCGTCCCGCGTCCCGTCCCGCGTAATTTTTGCGAGACGGGACCGGGACGGGATTCACTACTTTTTTTTCAATCCCGCGCGGGCCTTATCCCTCACGGGACGGGACGGGACCGGGACGGGACGGGCCCTGTCCCTCAAATAAAAAAACATTATAAAAAAATT
The DNA here is from genome assembly GCA_963922045.1 of Persicaria maculosa. NCBI lineage: Eukaryota > Viridiplantae > Streptophyta > Magnoliopsida > Caryophyllales > Polygonaceae > Persicaria > Persicaria maculosa. The sequence continues at coordinate 23,494,792 of OY998254.1, forward strand.
CTAATATTCTTATATATTTTGTGGTTTTTAAAGTTATAACACACAAATATATAATTTTTTTATATAATTTTATAATTTTTCTTATATATACAAACCTATAACCTATTATATGCATAAATTACACACAGTATATATATATGTGATGATACGAAGACACACTGATACACTTGTGTATACCACTGTAAAAGTAAAAGAACTAAAGAAGTGTAGTATATATACAAAGTGCATATATATACATACAATGTATACTCATGCACACACTGTAAGAATGTATATATATACAGTACGTTTATAATAAGTGTCAAAGTGTATATATACAATTTATATACACTGTATAATAAATAAATAAATAAATATATGCGGGACGGGACGCGATTTGCGGGATAAGAAATCTTCGTCCCGCGTCCCGTCCCGCATAATTTTTGCGGGACGGGACCGGGACGGGATTCACTATTTTTTTTCAAATCCCACCGGGATCGGGACGGGCCCGGGATTTGCGGGATTTGTGCCCACCCCTAAATTATATGGTATGGTAGACCTTCTTGATCGAGTTATCACGGGTCCAAACACTGACATGGTAGATTGGTAGGCCAATAAAATACTTTCTCCACGGGTTCCAACTCTGATGAAGTTAAAAAGATACGACTTTGACTTAATAATAGCTTGTAACATGTCATGTAGGACCATAAATATCAACAATTCAAAAGATGCATGATGGTTTTAAATAGTAAAATACAATCTTTTTAATCTATATTCTCAGACTTTAATTTTAGATAATTCTATAGGAAATACTTTAAATTTAATTTTTGCATAAAAAATGAAGAAAAAAGTATTAAAATTTTAAACGATCGATGCAAGAAAATTATATTAATCGAAATCAAAATGGATATAGTTTGTCAAAGGAAACGTAATGAGTCTAGGTGTCGAACGGTCTAACCCATCAAATAATACATACAATATAATAAAAAAAAAATGTTAAACTAATTAAAATAAAAAATGTTTTTAGCATAAAGGAAAACTCTTTATTAATAGTTCAATAAAATAATGTGCATACGGTTTAATAAAATTAATTTATGATTGTTTTAATGAAATTATTTGCTTACATATGATTTTTTTGTCAACAAGAAGGAATATATTATATATATGAAGTTGCTGGCATAAAAATATGTGAGCAAGAAGGAAGATTATTTGAATTAAATGAACCATGGATGGTTTAAATAAAATTAATTATTGATATTTTTAATTAAATAATTGCTGACGATTTTAATAAAATTAGTTGTTGATGGTTTTAATAAAATTAATTGTTATAAAATCATTTGATAACGATTTAAAAAAGTAATTGATGATGATTTTAATTAAATTAAATATTGATAAATATTTTTTGGTCAATGAGAAAGAAGATAAAGTTGATGATTCAATTATATGAAGTTGTTGACATATAAACTAATTGTTGTCAACAACTAGTAACTATTAACTGTTAGCAATTGCTAACAAACGAATAAGTGGATTTAATATTTTATTTAATATCTTAATTCATTAAAATGGTTGATTGTGGTGGTTCTTTGAGATAAAAACTTATTGTATGGTCGTTTTATAAAAAATTTAATTATAGATAGTTTTTAAATGATGACTATTTTTAGTGGTTGACACTTGACAGGGATCTAATAAAATTAATTTATTGACATCAAATTCATTATATTAGTTGCATTGGGATATCTTATTAGAAAAAAAAACATTTTTTTAGCAAAAACAAAAAACATTTTTAAACTATTTGGTGGATTTACGTAATTTTTAATTGTAGAGGTTTTTTTAATTTCCCATATTTAAAAGGTGACTTTTGTAATTTAACCATAATTGCATCTAGTGGCGGATCTAGGGAGATTGAGCCCCCTCAAAAAAATGCTTAATTAAATAACAAATTTAAGGTTTTCTTCAATATATTTAAACAGAAACTTTCTTTTCTATAAATACATATAAAACAATTTCATTTTTTAAATAATTTTTTTATAAATCTACTAAAAATGACTATTTAAATCACAATTCTATGTTTATTTTGTAATATATTAAACAAAAAAAAAATTCATAAATACATGCAAAACAAATTCTCAAATTTTTTTTGTCCCCCACCCCTATTTTGTTTTTAATCCGCCATAGATTGCATCTTATTCCTCTGTCTATCAAAGAACAACAATGCCGACATCATTCACTAATACAATTCAAATCAAATAGTACAAGCTCCGCCACATCAGCAGCAGTGGTAGCATGTAGTGTCATCATTTGAGGCGGCGGCCTTGGAGAAGGTAGCGCAACAACGGTAGTGGTAGCCTGTAGTGTAATTTCCGTTACTATTGGAAGTAATGGTGTTGGACCTTTGGTGACAAGCGACATGTGGTCTTCAAAGAAAAATCTTTGTTGTGTAAAGGCTTTTAGCTCTTCGTTGAAACAAAAGCGATAGAGGTATGTTTTAGAGCGAATGATTTTTTAGTTGAGGGATTTTTAGATGGATGATTGACCCAAAAAAAAATGATTGAAACTAGGCTACTTTAAATAGATTTTAAGTCTATTAGTTCAAATGTTAAAACTTTGTGCTCACACACAAAGATGCAGATTCAAATCTCACATAGTCTATATATAATTATGTGTAGTTATCATGTTGCCCTGCCGATTGAGCTAATATGCCAGAAAATTAGCTACACAACCGAGCAATAAGTTTTGTTACCCCTTTCCTCTGAGTTATAGGACCCCGTCAAAAACAAATGAGATAATTCCATGAGGAGAGAGAGTGGACATTTGTATCTCATGTGGCGTACACAACCGTATCATGCACGTTCAAGAGAAATGTTAAAGAGATGATACAAACAAAACATTGAAACCAACGGAAGCTAGTTGCATGCACAATATGAAGTTATTATCTCTAATGTTGGACAAATGAAAAGCTTTTACAACCCACATGTTCAGTCTCTATTGGCTAAGTTCTCAAAGTTGGACAAACAAACCGTGTTCAGTCTCTAAAAACGAACATTTTTTTCATTCAACTATCATACCAACTTGAATTATGTAGTAGCTTGATTTTTCAAAGTGTTGTACAACAACTTAAATTCTGTAGCAACTTGATTTTCCCAGATGATTATATTTTGCCAACTTCCATACCAATCTCAGGTTGACCACTCAATTGGTGAAAGCAATGCACCTTCACACCATCTCTGTCATATCTTCCCCAAGTTGTAGATGATTGACCACTCATTCTCTTATTTTAATGGACTAATTTGGGTGAATTCAACCAAAATGTACACAGGCACACACATTGTATATTATCATGACACAATACATTAAACATAGCAGCTCCATGGGAGAACGGTGCACACAAACAAATTATTCACAACTTTCATCTCGAATAGCACAAATTCAGTCCTTCAACGAATCTGAAACCATGAATTGCAACCCCAAACTCAAATTGCAACACAATTTCACACTAAACTCTAACTCAGATTCAAATCTTAACCCCAATTGCAGCACGAGTTCAATCCGTATTTAAGAATTTGATTGCACCTTAACCCTAACCCCTAAATTTACAAACTTTAACTCAAATTCAAATCCATCTAAATTCAAGTTCACGTCTATCTAAATTCCACACTCAATTTCACATACTCAACCCCGCAAATCCCCAATTTGAAACCTTACATTTTATATTTTTTTTAATATCAGACAAGGTATGCTCCTCCCAACTCCGACACAAGCCGACGTCGCTCCTCCTCCAAAGATCAATCGAAACCGCTCGATATTGATAGACTCCGGTGTAACATCTCTTTCCTTGTGTCGGGTCTCCGACTGATTCTTCTCTTTCTCTCCTTTTTAGTCACTTGAGTTCTATCCAAAGACCAATTGAGTACATTAGTTTAAAATCTCCTATGTCAATCACTTTTTTTTTGTTCTTCTTTCATTTTGTTTTGTTTTTTTAATAAAAAAAACTAGTGTTTGCAGTTAAATATAATTGAACAAGGGCACAAGGCAAAATCTCCTACGCTTACGTGACAGCCTCCCCACGTTTCACTCCTTCTCGCCCAATTTTTTTTTTTCCTCTTCACATCTCCCATTATTCCCTTTATCTACCAATCATGTACATTTTTTCTTTTATTCTTAACATATTTACTAACTATCTATATCTATATATCTATATAATAACTTAATTCATAATACTCTACGCTTACGTGGCAGCCTCCCTACGTTTCACTCTTTCTCGCTCAATCAGATTTTTTTCTTTTAACTTTTTTCCCTCTTCACATTTTTCATTATTCCATTTATCTCTTTAAATCATTCATATTTTTTTCTTTTATTCTTAACATATTTACTAACTATTGGGCTTAATTCAAAACATTGAATTCAATCTAATATAACTATTGGGCTTAATTCAAATTTATTTACTAACTATTAGGCTTAAATCAAATTTATTTAGGGCCTGTTTGGTAATGATATCTAGATATCAGATATCAGATATCGATATCAAGTATATCAATATCAGCTGATATCTTGATATCCCTGTTTGGTATGCTGTAAGATATCAGATATTAGTTCTGATATCTAATATGCTGTTTGGTAATGAGTTGCTAGATATCAGACATTTTGTAAACAAAAATAAACCTACCATATGGATTGAATACAACAACAAATCAAAGCAAACAGGGCTGAGGGCGAGTAGCAGAAACAATTGAATATCAGCAATCAAATCAAAGCAATCAAAGTAATCGCTCAATATCAGCAACAAATCAAAGCAACGATTGAAATAGAAACCCTAATTAAGGCAGCATAAATCGATTGAATACAAGCAAAAACGATTTAATACAACAAAAAATCTCAGCAGAAACCCTAGGCAGCATATCAATTGAGTAAGGAGAGGAGAGGAAGAGGAGAGGAGAGGAGAGGGGCGAGCAGACGGGCGAAGCAACCAGGGTTGCAGTAGAGAGCGAATGCAGAGACGACGAGAATCAGTAGAGAGCAAGGCAGAGACGGCGAGAAATTTTGATATCTGATATCAGGATTCTATACCTCCCAAAATTGGGGGATATCACTTTAGGGTTGGATTAGTATATCAAGTGATATCAGGATATCACTTGATATCTATACCTTGCCCCAACCAAACACTAGATATCAGATATCAGGGCTGATATCTGATATCTAGATATCATTACCAAACACCCCTTTACTAACTATTGGGTTTAATTCAAAACATTGAATATAACAGTTGGTTATGACATATCACATTTAAACAAAGTTACAATGATATTGATATTATTATTATTGAGTAATTTAAAATATCTATATTTATGTCTTATACTTTATTTGAAGAAGCTCAAATTGAGCTAGAACTCATGCCGAATTCCATTCACAAAAGCTCACAAAGAGTTTGTTACAAGTTGTTGTTCCAAACTGCAATATGGCGCCAAGATCCCCTTTTACACAAGGTGAGCTATGAGATCTAATGAGATGAAAAGACCCTTTTGCCCCTGCTGGTCTCACAGATTTACAATGTGCAAATAGCACATTATGTATATTCCCATATACCCCCCTCAAGCTGGACAAGAGATGGGAAGAACGAGTCCAAGCTTGCTGGTAAGGACACCATGCTGATGAGCTCCCAAAGCCTTGGTCAAAATGTCTGCAATTTGCATAGAGGAAGACACATGAGAGGTTTTGATGAAGCCACCCTGCACCATTTCCCCGATGAAATGGCTATCAATACGAACATGCTTGGTCCTCTCGTGGAAAATTGGATTGGCAGCTAACTCCTGAGCCGATTTGTTGTCACAATGAAGTGCGATGGGAAGAGAGACATGGATATGCAGATCAACAAGCAAGCCTTGGAGCCATATTAATTCACTTGTTGCAGTGGACATGGCTCTATATTCACTTTATGTAGAGGACTTAGAACAACCTTTTGTTTCTTTGTCTTCCATGAAATAAGAGAAGAGCCCAAAAACACACAATATCATGTCAAAGATCTGCCTGTATCACGTCAGTTGCCCCAGTCTGCATCACTATTAGCACTGAGGGTGAAGAAAGAAGATGCAGGGTATGACAAAGCCAAATTGATGCTCCCTTTTAAGTATCTCATTAAATACATAGCTGCATTCCAATGAGGTTGAAGAGGTTTTTGAAGAAATTGACTAAGCTGTTGGACAGTGTAAGAGATGTCAGGTCTTGAGAGTGTAAGGTATAGCAACCGACCAATGATTCTCTTGTAAACCTCGGGGTTAGAAATGGGATCTCCTTCGGATGATGACAACTTGGTGCCATGTTGCATAGGGAATAAAGCATCCTTACACCCTTCCATTTTAACATCTATCAAAATGTCTAAAATGTATTTCCTTTGATTGAGAAGGATACCAGTGGAAGATCTAGAAATCTCCATACCTAGGAAGTATCTAGCAATGCCCAAGTTCTTGATTGTGAATGTTGAATGCAGTGCTTGCTTAGTGTGTGCAATTTCTGTAGATGAATTCCCCAATAACAGCATATCATCAACATATACCAGAGCCACAGTCATTATAGATCCTCTGGATTTAACAAAGAGAGAATAATCATGTTTTGACTGGGAAAATCCCAAACTCACTAGAAATCTTGTGAGCTCGTGATTCCATTGCCTGCTGGCTTGCTTAAGGCCATATAAGGATCTATTGAGCTTGCAAACATGAGCATCAGTCACAGTGTAGCCTAGGGGAGGTGTCATGTAAACTTCTTCCTCTAAATATCCGTGTAGGAAGGCATTATTGACATCTAATTGATGAAGAACCCAACTCTTAGTGGCAGCTAAAGCAAGAACGACTCTCACTGTGGACAATTTGGCAACAAGAGAGAATGTCTGTTTATAGTCCTTGTATTTCACCTGGTTGTATCCCTTAGCCACTAGCCTAGCCTTATACCTCTCAATGGTCCCATTAGGCCTATATTTAATCTTGAATATCCATTTATACCCAATTGCCTTTTTGCTAAGAGGAAGAGGTGTAACAGTCCAAGTATGATTGTGCTCAAGAGCCCTCAACTCAGACTGCATGGCCTGCTCCCAATTATCAATACCCCTAGCCTGAGCATAACTGTGAGGTTCAAATGTGTCACAAACATGCACAAAGGACTGAATGTAAGCAGGAGACAGATGAGCTAAGTTCTGTAAAGAAAATACAGCAAATGAATGAGACCCTGAATCAAAAGAGGTATGATTGTGGCGAGATGGCAACCGAGAACACACATAATCTTGCAAGTGAATAGAAGGCCTGACTTGTCTTCTAGGAAGGAAAAAAGGGATGGATCCCACCATAGGTGGAAGAGGGGAAGGAATAGAACCCTGAAAACTGGGCATATAAGGCTGATCATTTGTGTCATTGCTCAAGGAATCAGAAGCAGAAAACTCATCAGGAACATGAACAAAACCAGGAGATGGAGATATAGGAGATGATGCCTGATCACCTGACATATGTAGGGGCTGCAAGAAATCATCATCAGTGGGCACACACTGAGGAGCAGGGAAGGTAGATGGAGATGAAGGAGAATGAATCCCTTTGAATGGGAACACAGATTCAACAAACTTCACGTGTCTACTGATAATCACATACCTTTTGTCAAGATTAAACCGTTTGTAAGCCTTTTGCCCTGGAAGGTAGCCTAGGAAAACACACCTCCTAGCCACACTCCCAAGCTTATCACGAGGATCATTAGGTTGTAAAGCATAACACAGACAACCTACAATTTTCAACTAATCATAAGAAGGAGGAGTGTGAAACAAAATCTCAAAGGGAGATTTCCGTTGGAGCACAGAAGAAGGCATCTTGTTAATCAAGTGACTAGCACTGAGCACACAGTCACCCCAAAACCTGATAGGACGCCCAGCATGGACTCTAAGTACTCTAGCAGTTTCTATTAAGTGCCTATGGTTGCGCTCAACTCTCCCATTCTACTCATGGACACCCGGAGCAGTTCTCTGATGCACAACACCAAGTGCAGCAAACAAATCTAAACAGCCTCTCTGAGTGAACTCAATTCCATTATCAGTTCTAACACACTTAATAGAGACCTCAAACTGATTCTCAGCTAATTTAAAAAAATTGGTGACACACTTGAGAACCTGCAACTTATCTTGTAGCAGATAGACCCAAGTGGTTCTTAAATGGTCATCAAGAATAGTAAGGAATTATCTAGCTCCACAAATAGATGGGGTTTTGTAAGGGCCCCATAAATCCATATGGATCAAATGAAATGGAGAAGCAGCCAAGGACTCACTCCTTGGGAATTTAATTTTGTGCATTTTCGCCATAGAACAAGTATCACAATTCAGTTCACAGTCAATAGCAGTCTTAGACATAGACAAATGCTTCAATTTAGACAAAGACACATGACCAAGTCTAGCATGAATGGCCTGAATACTGTCAACATTATTGCAAACTAACTCAGAAGGAGAGCAGATCTTAACCGGAGCAGAAAAAGAAGTCCTCTTCGTAGTTGTCAACTTGTATAATCCACATTGTTATCTTCCTTTGACCAATACCCCTTCAGTTATAAGGTCCTGTAACCAACAAGAAAGGGCATCAAATCTGAACTCCAACTGTTGTTCCTTAAGCACTTAAGAAACAGACAACAAATTATGTCGAAACTGAGGTACAAACAACACATTATGCAACACAAGATTAGGCAGCAGTACCATTGTGCCATGATACTTCACACTGATATTATAACCATCAGGTAAGCCTAAGGAAATAACTCTTCTTAGAGGAATAATCTCAGAGAAAATCTCTTTATCAAATCCAATATGATCTGTTGCTCTAGAATCAACAATCCAGTCAAGCTTATTAGCTTTATCTGTACCAATGAGAAAAGAAACACTAAGTGTACCTGCAAAGCGCACCATGCTTGGTTAACAGAAGTTTCTGAATGATCAACCACACTCTTGCCTTTCATCATCTTCACAACCTCATTATAGATTGCATTAACCATTGCTGGGTCTGGCCTGATATCCCGAGCCATATAATCAAGAGGATTGTCCCCCTGTGGCGTCTCAAACTGAGCAACCATCTTGCCCCCAACTTGTTTACCTTTATCCTCCTCCTTGGGTCCTCTAAAGTCTAAACCACTCAGGGTAACCCACAAGCTTGAAACATTAGTCTTTTGTATGTCCACGTTCTCCACAGTAAAAACAAACTCTGTCAAGCTTAGCTTTCTTAAAATCCCTCTTGGCTTGCTCAAACCGAGATTGCTCATTTTGCCTCGTGGATCCAAACCTATTTACAGCATTAGCTTCAACATCTTGCTATACAAATTTACTCACATTTAAAGCAGCAACATCAGGTGTAGGCACAGAGGTCACACCTTTTGACCTTTCTAACTGCACAGCCATCTGGAAAGCCTTCAACAAACCAGGCATTGGATCCTTAGAGAGAACATTACTCCTAAGAGGTTCATAGACGTCATTAAGCCCCATCAAAAACTGCATAACCTTGGACTTTTCTTCCCTTTTAATAACACGTTTCAACAAGCCACAATTGCATCCACATTGATTCCTCCACAAGTGCAACCTGGAATTGCATCTAGCAATTGCAATTCATCCCAGTATTTCTTCAACTTTCCATAGTATGCCCCAACAGACAAGTTCTCCTGACGAACATTACACAGATCTCTACGCAATTGATACACTAGTGGATCGTTAGATTCACAAAACCTCTCCCTTATTTCTGCCCACATTTCACAAGAGATTCAACATACATGAGAGTTTAAGCTACGTCACTGGTCATAGAGTTGATGAGCCAACATCTCACCATGTAATCGGCTCTCTTCCACTTAACATAGTCTTCGCTACCAATAGCAGGTTTCACGCAACTTCCAGTGATGAAACCTAATTTCTCCTTAGCTCCTAAGGCCATTTTCACGCCCCGACCCCAACTTGTAAAATTGGATCCATTGAACAACGTCGTGACTAGCTACATCCCCGGATGATCGGAGTTTGACGTACAAGAATAGAGGATTGTAATTAATGAACGGAGTTCATACCTTGATTCAAATCCCCAAACTGGATTCCGCCATTGAAGCCACCAGATAAACCTCTACTAGCAGCTCCCGGTGCAGGAGGAGTAACGCTCACAAACGTTCCCCGTCCTGCTCCATTGAGAACATCCGCAAAGCTCTGCCCCTGCTGAGGCGTTGATCCTCGTCCGGCCATGTCAAGATCAACCAAAAAATGCGAACACAATCGCAATCGGAAAAACAGAAACAACGAACAACCAGATCAAATCTCAATCGAAAAAAAAACACACTTACGAGCAAGGATCTTACTGCTCTGATACCATTTGAAGAAGCTCAAATTAAGCTAGAACTCGTGCCGAATTCCATTCACAAAAGCTCAGAAAAGCTCACAAAGAGTTTGTTACAAGTTGTTGTTCCAAACTGCAAAATGGCGCCAAGATCCCCTTTTACACAAGGTGAGCTCTGCGATCTAATGAGATGAAAATACCAATTTTCCCTTGCTGGTCTCACAGATTTACAATGTGCAAATAGCACATTATGTATATTCCCATACTTTACATGAGATTTAAACAAAAAAAAATATTTATCAGATGGAATTATAAGATACATTTATTGTAAATTTTTTTATGATTTTATCTTAACTTTTATTAATATTTTATAATATATATTATTAACATTTTAGTTTTAAAAAACCGCGCTATGGCGCGAGAATTATAATAGTTTATTATAAACTCGAAGATACCGGATAAAAATAGGTTAAACTTTTGTACACCGCTCGAAAAAGCAATCAGATGATACCACGCAAAATTTTCATTATTTTTTTTTTGGCACGTGAAATCGTGAATGTATATTCCCTAAATAAGCAACCGAAAAAATGAAGAAGAGAGAAATCCAAGAAAAAAACATTATACTATGAGAACCCAGAAAACACAGAGATAACCCAAGAGGGGAATGATCTCTTTCACAAATCTCCACTTCTCTCTTCCTCCCCAATACGGCAATACCCAAATACATAAAAACAAAATAGAATAGGTGCAGGAATGTCAGATTTGGGATAGTGGGTACACACCCAAACCCAGCTTGTTTACCCTCAAATTCTTAAATCTCTTGTTGTTGTTGTTTGCTGCAAAAATTCCCTTTTAATAAGCCTGGAATCTGAAATCAGTCTGAGAGTCATTTGACCTATATTTTATACCGTTTGTTCCCCCTCACATGTTGTTTTCTCTTGACCTCAATCTCAGTTGATTCCAAATGCCTCTCTGAGCAAAATTTGACTGTACAGCTCACTCTAAATTCCGAGTCAGCCTCCATGTGCTTGTCCTCTTGCCCCTCTTTAGAATATGTTACAAAGGTGGGGTTTTTGAATTGGGGGTTTTCTTGTTCCTTCTTCTGCCCTCAAATGGATAATTTCTGGTTTTAAGATCCCAATTCAGCTTCTGATTTGAGGCGGGCTTTCACGTTTTTTCATGAATTTTTAACTTTTGGGATTATTTGGGCGGTTCTTGATTTTGGGTATGGATGGTTGCTGTGTTCTTGAGGTGGATATCAATGGCGAAGGTGTTTTCATGGTGAACAAGGTAATTTTTCATTCTTATTGCAATTTTAACTTCCAAGATAGATTATTGTAAGGGGAATTGTAATCATCAAAGGCAAAAAAGTATGAATTCTCCACATAGAAACAGTTTCCCTGTGGAATTCCATTTCTGTAGGAAGTTCAAATAACTTTGCCCTCTTCCTAATTACAGTTATGTTTATTATCTACAGTTGATTAGTTTTGATTGGGTGCAAGGAGGTCCGATTTGAGTGTGTATCCTGATTCATAATTAACTAATTATTCACTGTATGTAAAGGGGTAATTTTAGCAGTTCTTTTCTGCGTCCACATTGTCTGTTGTTGCTCTTTATTTTAAGAAGATTTCAATGTTCATCTTCTTTTAGCCATTTCCCTGGTCCCTTTCTCAATTAGCCCCCCCCCCCCCCCCCCCCTCTCTTATTTATGATCTGCAACCACATTTTGCACTGTTGTGGATGTTACTGCCATTAATATTATTCCTTTCCTGGCCACATTTTTTTCACAACTTAAAACTCAGGCTTCCCTACTCTTATCTGTATACTTTTGTCCTCACACCAATCCCCCATTTAAGGGTGTGTTTGGTTACTTTGGTACCTAGGAATTAGTATAATGTATTGAGGTGGGAATGAACCAAAATGATACCCTGGGAACGAACCAAAATTATACACTCGGGGTTAGGTGCTTGATACCCAAATACTATACAATCATACATCCTACCCTTTTTTTTCCTTTCTGGCAGTGCCTAATGTTAACCCCTTTGGTAAGAAAAAGGGTTGGTTTCCCTCTCCCTTGTTCTCTATTTCTTGATGCTTCCACACAATTTAATCATTTACAACAACTTCTCATCTTGTCTTTTGGATGATCCATCATCCATGTGTAAAAATGCCATAATAATCATGCCCATTTACTGTATTATTCACCCCTTCTCTTTTCTTCTTTTTTCTTTTCCTCCCATTGTACCATGTTTGATTGTGATTTCTCTAGTAAAAAGCCACACCTTTAGTGTAGTGGGCTACTTTGTTGTTCTGATGGGTTTCTCATCTGAAAAAGTTACTACTGTCCCCCCTTTATCACTTCCATATTTTGTTGAGTAAATTGTAACTTTATACAGTAAGTTTTTACTATCCATTTCTTTTATGATGAAATTTATTGTCTTGTTTTTAGTTCTTACTGTGAATTTTACTCAATGTGTCCACTCTTGGTTGCAGGATATTTTATGTTCTTACTCAGGGAGGTTAAAGAAACTGTTCAGTAAATCAGCCAACACAAAAGGCAAGCATCTCAAATTGATATTTAACGATTTTCCTGGTGGTGTTGAGGGCTTTGAGCTTGTAGCAAGGTTCTGCTATAGTAGAGGCAGCATTGTCGAAATAACTCCTTCAAATATCGCCCTTCTTCACCAAGCTGCACAGTTCATGGAAATGGACAAATCCGTGAATGGCGCGGACAATTTAGTTGAGCAGATTGATAAATCTCTAGGTGTAGTGAACTATTATTCTTGGTCTGATCTCATAATGGCACTGAAGCAAAGCCAAGATTTGTCAATAGTTGGGTCCTCGGATGAACTGATTGAGAAGTTCTTGGATGCCTTGATTGTGAGGCTCACACTGGCTAGTGCTGAACCAAGTCCTTGCCGTTCCACTTCTTCGTCAGAAAGCATTGCAGGGATCAGGATATCGTGCGACTCTAGAAGCAACGAGAGCCTGAAAACTAGCTGTTCTCGAGCAAGCTACTGGGTTGAAGAGCTAGTAGTGTTGGATCTCGATTTGGTACATATGGTGGTGAAATCAATGATTTCTAGGAAATTCAACCATGCCTGGATAGCAAGGTTCCTACTTTACTACCAAAAGGCGAAATTCGTCGATGCAAAACCAGAAGAGAAGTGCAAGATCATGGAATTGGTTATTGATATGTTGTGCTCTCTTGATCAAAGCTCTGTTTCATTCAAGGGCTTGTTTGCGCTCCTAAGAGTTGCTCGTAATCTGAATGTATACAAGCAGATCCAAGCAAAGTTAGAAGCTATGATTGGGTCTAGACTGGATGAAGCATCCCTTGATAATCTACTTGTTCCGGCTCCAATTGGGGTGAACTCCTTATATGATGTGAATCTGGTTCTGAGACTCTTGAGATCGTTTTGGAATGGAGGGCTTTATAAAGTGACCCAAGACCAGATGAAGAAGGTAGCTAACTTGGTTAACTTGTTCCTAGCAGAAGTTGCTCCTGATCCTTATTTGAAATCCTCGAAGCTCATTGCTCTTGCTATGGCCTTACCTGACTCTGCGAGAGAATCCTACGATGAAATGTATCACGCTGTTGACATGTTTTTAGAGGTACACTCTCTCTTTACCATTATTTAGTGCTTGAATAGTAAAAAAGAGACTCCTACTATTTGGATTGGACCTTTTCCATCTTCTGATTGTATGTTTAACAGTTTACCGTTCGCCCGATTTATCAGTCATCTTCTGATTGTTGGTTTTATAAGATCATTCTTCGGTGCAATTGCTTCCTATATCAAAAAATATTAATGCTGAAACTTTAGTGATAGTTGGTTTCTTGGAGATTCGTCGGTAACTCATGGAAAAAACAAAAATTGAACTCCATTGTATTTTTCATGGCAGGTCCATCCTTGTCTATCTGAAGAAGAAAGATTGAACATTTGCTGCGTGTTGAACTACGAGAAACTCTCATCCGAAGCCTGCTTGCATCTTGCTCACAACAAGAAGTTCCCTTCGAGATCAGCAGTGCAAGCTCTGATCTACCAACAGGACAAGCTGAAGGACCTCCTCCAAGACGAATACCACAGCCCGAGATCAATCTACGCCTCTCCCTTAAACTACCATGCCAACAGACCCATAACCAATGGAGGAGGAAAATCCAACCGCAAGGAAATCGTTCTCTTTGCTGGAAAACTCGACACTTTGGCAGAGAACGAGAAGCTCAAGGCCCAAGTGCAAGCAATGCAATGGCGGGTGAACGAGCTGGAGAATGTTTGCAAGAAAATGCAAAACCAGATGACAAAGATCATAAAATCATCAAGACCGTCCAGCGGTACCCGATCCAGGTCCTTGCCCAAGTTATGCTCATGACATAACCTCGAAATTTAGCCTTTAAAAATGGTGCTTGTTTTCATGTAATCATCTTCTTTGTTTACCTGTGTTATGAATTGATGGTTGATTGTGTATGTGTAGGTTTTTGCTTGAGGGTAGTTCTATTTAGATTGGTGTTGTGGGGGCTGTAAATAAGCAGGCGAAAGATGTTGATATTTCATATATGTATTGTTTCCAAGTGCAAAAAAAGCCAAGAAGGGGGAGTGTTTATATTCCATGGGGTTGTTTTGTAGTGATAATAAAGGGACTCAAGGTTTGGTCATTTTCCATCAAACTGATGGTCCCTCCAAGCAAAGTTATATGTTGAGATCCAGTGGAGATTTGTGTATGAGTGTGACATAAAGTGTCGTTGGGGAATGGTAAAGACTCCCTTACTCGTCCCAATCTTTGGAATTGGGGAAGGGCTGAAAGCCTGAAACCATTTCTTGAATCTTGGGGTTTGGTTAGTTTTATGAATCAAATAAGGAGACATGTTGAATTGATACAAACGAATCCATCGGAATGCATTCCTTTGGGGTAAATTGAACACAGTGGTTGTTAATTTAGCCGGATTTGCAACAATCAATCACATACAGTCATGTAGTAAACATTAAAACATTGTCACAACTCACAAACCACATCTAGCGAAGAATAAAGGACCAGCCTTTGACAGTTTTGGGGGGCATCGCTATGAATTCACTAAAACTTCTCACGGACATTTGGTTGAGAGATGCAATAGATGAATCCTCAAACGCATTAATCAATTCCACATTTCATGCCAATACCATCTTCATCGAACCTTGGGAGTCTTAACAACCAAATGAATAATAATTTAAAAACAAGCTTAGCACGCAAGTCGTTGTAGTATAGTGGTAAGTATTCCCGCCTGTCACGCGGGTGACCCGGGTTCGATCCCCGGCAACGGCGTTTTTCTTTTTTCTGGGAGTTGAATTCAAGGACAACGCCTTCCTGGCTTCCTCGAATCAAAGGGAGCGCACTAAACGAAAAGCATCGGTATTGTTGTTACGTGCATCCTTTTTTGCAACAAAAACTTATATGATCCAGTTGTGAGTTTAGCCGTCGTCTGTTGATTCATTCAGCCATGTATGTTGCATCCTGCATCCACACAAACCTGCTTGGTTCCTGAAATCCATAAGAGAATCCAAGTGTTACAGTAATTAATGCTTAAAAATGTTGAGCAATTGAAGCCTAAAAGCTATATTTGTTTGCAAGAATGCATAATTTTGAGATTAGTAAGACTATCGTTGAACAACAAACGTGTGTCTCACCTGAAATAACAATTCAGTGAAGTCCAAAATCAGTAGAACCAGTACAAAGTGGAATGTAATGAAATGATTCAACAGGGTTTAAGGGTTTTGTTTTTCAGGTATAAGCAGTTTTATTCTTTATAGGAAAGATTGTAGAGTATATTTTCGATATAATATGTTATGCAAATTAAATACGTACAGTTCCTACTCACAAAAAACATTGCTACACTGATGTAGTTTCTCTTTAAATACAACCAAAGTGATGTACGAGGAAAGATATTCGATTATTTGATAGACTAAGGTCATGTTTAACGGTATTTTATAAGCATCGATACTAGACAAAAAAATATTAAAATAATGAAATGAGGAAAGTATCAGTACTTATCGGATGCTTATTAAGTATCGATACTTAAAATGCGTAATTAATAGTGTGTCAGAGAAATAGCATTTCACCTTTTTTTTCCCGGAAGAATAGATGCGAAACGACATCGTTTTCTGTTACGGGGTCTCCAAACTCTGCATTTTGGTTCAACAGGTTCTGATGCAAAAGTGGGTTGGAGGGGCCACGTGTCAGGCAAGGAGTGGTTGTAGGAACCCCATGTGCAGTGGGTAACAAGTGTATAGGAATGAACGACCGAGATTAATTCTGGCTGATCCACTTTTAAATTTGTATTGTGTAATTTTCGACATTAAAAATGTGAAAATAAAAAATAAAAAAATTACCATAATACTAGATTTATTTTTCTCTACACATAGACATCAATTTCGAATATGTTTGCCCATATTTTAAAAAAATATTCTCTGAATATAATTATATAAAAAATACCAAAAAAAATTAATTAATTAATTTTAAATAGTAAAAATAAATAATATAAGAAGTTATTTTAATTTTTTGGAATAAAATATTATTTGATAATAATAATAAATAAATATAACAATAGAATCGATAATGAAAATAATTATTGGAGAGGGGTATATTTGTAAATTGAATTAATATGAAATGATGTGTTTTGGGATGCTAGAGATGCTATTGTTAAAGTGGAAAAATTAAGGGAGGGATGCTATGCTGATGTGGATGAGAAATAAGAATAAAAAAAATAATATTTTTAGTATCTTGAATAGTAACTGATAAACATGGCCTAACTAACCTTGCTTTGGGCTACTTGTATGTCATATTAGTCATAGTCTTTAGCAACTTTGGCAATTGGCTCTATTTTATGCAAAAAAAAAAAAAAACCTTACATTATTATAACTGGTTGACGGCATGCATTTGGTGGTGAAGTTGGAATCTACACATTTTTATTGATAATTTCAGGTAAATGTGGATCTGATGAGACTTGATTGATAATGCATTAGTTGAAGAAGCCAAGTTGATATAAGAAGCTTAATGAAGATCTAATTAAGGAGTTCTCGAGAAGAAGAAGAGAGCTTAAATGAAGAACTACATGCATAAGTCAGCAAAAGTTGTCTGCCCAACCAGCTAATCTTGTAACACACTTTCTGAATTCGAAGATTCTTGGAGCCAAAATGACAAGTTTCGAGTTAGAAAGGTGAGGTTTTAAGTCCAAAGGATAGAAACCGCGATCGTTCTTTGCGCTGTGACGGAGGGAAAGTCGTCGGTTCACACATAACCTTGTCAAAAAATAATTATCAAACAAACAAACTAGTTTAGTATGCAAAGGGGGTCGAACTCACATATAATCAAGTATTTCAATTGCAATGTGTATTTATCAATATAAAAGGAACGATGAGATTTTTATGAATGAAAATAAAAGGAAAAAATATTAACAAGAGCAAATATATGATATAGGAAAAGCGGTTTCATCTAAGAATTTACAACATTGGTTGGTTTACTCGAGCATTGAATCTCTTTCTAGTTAATTATTTGATTTTTCTGATATTGGTTTATATGGATTGTTATTCCTACAAGCTAGTCCTAACAATCTCTTACACTCTTATGCAACCATGATCCTGCAATTCTTATATTCTATTCTCCTTTGTCTACATAGCATTTGAATCTATCCTTGGTTGTTGAAAAACAAACTACTAACTAACTAGGAATTTAAATAAAGAATTTAGAAAACTTACCTCAGGTTGCCTCTCGAGAAGCGTTCTTGTTTATTGTCATAAACTCGACGATTTATTCGTCTGTGCATTCAAACTACTCGGACATTGTCAATGCGCTCAATAATAAGAGGCAAGAATAACGTTAATAAGATCAAATTTATCATTAAAAAAACTATATTATGCAAAACTTTAAGCTTCCAACAGGTATTCACAAGGAACTTGACTAAGTCAATAGAACATTTTTCTAGAATAAAAATTTAAACTATAAACCGCTCATAGTCTATGATAAAGGCAAGGGAAGAGGGATTGAGATTAAGAAAATTAAAGGATATGAATCAAGCACTACAAATGAAACTTTTATAGAAAATCATGATATATCCAAAAAAAACATTTTGGTTAGAATAATCAAAGAAAAATATCTAAAACTCACTAGCATATCAGAGTACATGAAAATACCGTACTCATCATGGAAATGGGGCAAGTTGATGGATCTAAAAGATAAATTTAAAAATGGACTCATATGGATATTGGTAAAGGAGAATCAATTAATTTTTAAAGAGGCGACAACAATACCAATCATCAACAAGTGTGATCCATTGACAAATATCCAGGCAAAACCAGAAATCCATTAAGTATATATATTAGGATGGAAAATGGATTCAAAGGAAACTTTACCAAACACTCCTTACGAATATCGCACAAGAAGTCTTGAAAATCCACTCCTAATAATAACATTCCGTACATGTTTTATTAATGGCCTAACCATGATTGTTGGTTTACTGCAACCAGTGCAATGAATTTCATCACAATCTAAACAAATTCGACAACGAATGACAAAATGGATTGAAAGTTGGATATGTATCCCAGAGTAAAAAATTCCTTTGGAAAATGAGTCAACTTATATTACCAACGAAAGCTCGATTGGCACAAAAAGAATTGGTATCCCCCTTGGATGCGTCTTATGTGATTGTCCGACCGAAGACAATGTCCACCTCTTCTTCAACTACAAACATACCCACAGAATCTGAAATTTGGTTAAACCAGCACTATCAAACTATTTAATGACCCTCGATAGATAAAAAGACAAATCACATACTTGCTCCAAATAAAATACAAAACAAAGATAAAGCACATCTGACAATGGTATGACATAATATTTGATATTTTAGGGAAAAAAAAGTGATGCCGTGCAAGTATCGATGACTCCTGGTGACATTGAGGACAACATGAAGGTTCCATTTGATGGTCCTATCACTCGTGCAAGGGCCAAGAAGATTCAAACTGCAACTAAAGCCTTTCTTGTCCGTCACCATGGAACTTTAGAGCAAGGGTTCAGGCCACCCTGGATCACTTGGCTCAAGGTTACTCCGCCAGCACAAGAAGTGAGCCTGCGTCCACACACGGAGCTCATGAAGACTCGTCTGCACCCACCATAAGCCAACCATACTTGACATGTCTTTGGCCACTCGACATGACCATGGGTCGAGTTGTCTAGTGCTTGGGCCGAACTTGTCTTGTGCATGGGCCGAGATATTATTACTTAATTATGTTATTATTTTATGCATTTAGATAAATAAGGTGGAAATTAATTATATCTCTTCTAGATATATTCCTTGGCCACCAAGTTATTAAATATCTATCTCATTAGGATTTATTTATCTTAAAGTTATTTTATTTATCTTAGATAGAATTCATCTATCCAAACCCCTTTCCTTTGCAAGGAAGGATTGGTTAGATCTCTCATAAAGCTTTACTATAAATTCATGTTTATGCACTTTGAATTAATGAGATTGAAATAGAATTGAGAACCCCTTTATGAATTAAAGGGTTCTTGGTTATCAATCCAAACAACTATCAAAGCTCTTGTGTCTTGAGAATTTTTCGGCCTTCACAAATCACCAACCCTCACCTTGTTCTTGTCGAGATCGAGGAAAGATCACCGAGCAGCCTTACTCGACACCAGCAGCGCATCCGAGATCTCCGGCGCTTGGCGGCATCCGCAAGCAAGGTCGCTCCCAGCGAGCGAGGCCATCCCTGGCGCCTCGTCTTCGCTCCGCGTCTCCAGCGCCCCAAACTCCCAGGCGCTCTCGCTCCCGATCTCGCCCGCTGACTCGCTCGCTCCCAGCGAGAGATCCCGCGCACTCCCGCACCCGCACACCCTGAGGCCGAAGGCCTGTGTGCCCAGCTCCTGCGCTTCTGAGATCTTCGCGCATCCAGTCCCTCGCTTTCCTCTTTCTGTCGCTATTTCTCAATTTCCAATTCTGAAATTTACTAAGTATAAAACTGTCGCTATTTCAGAATTTTAATTACTTATTTAATTTGTTCCAAATCAGGAGATATCAAAGAGCATTGCAAGATCTAAGCAAATATACGGCGTGGTTCTTGATCTTGAGCCCACAGGCAAAGGATCGGGTATCCCAAACGTATCAAGTGGTATCAGATTTCAGGTTAATGCAAGTTCTTTACTCTCTTGATTTCTATTTGAGTGATTTATTTTTCGTGCCTTATTTTTTCACCATAGCCGCTGCATAAAACTTACATCTTTATTATTTCACCCATCAAAATTGGCACTTTATTTTTGTTATTCTTTGTTTGGATCTTTAATTTCGAAGATATTGAGTTCTTGACTGCAAGTTGTGATCTTTTATTCCTAGTTGCTACATATCATGCCTATGACTGTGATTCTTGGATTAAAAGCATTATATGAACTTGCACCACTAAAGAACCCATATTTCTCCAGTTTCTAGCCTATTTCCCTTATTTCTTTAATTTTGCTTACTTTTAGATCATCGTAGCTTTGTTATTTTTTTTTTATTTTCTTTGCTCTTTATTTCGGCACTTTCCAGCATATTACAGCAGCTATTTAATAGCCAAAAAAAAAAAGGAAAAAAAGCCAAAAGCTTCAAAAAAAAAAAGAGAGAGAGAAAGAAAGAAAAGTTTAGCATACATTACATTGTTGAGTTCGTAACTCTTCCTTTGTTCATTCTTTTCTTGCTACATGTTAGATGATCTAATCGGTTTTAAGCTTTACAAAAGAACCCTACTTGTGTGATTTTGTGATGTGCCGACACTGGAGCCTTGGTCACACCCCTCTTTCTCTGAACCGTGTTGCAACCGTCAGATAATAGTTGACGGAGTGTGTGCACTTGATTGCCCTTGTGATTGCTATTTTCGATTCTTACACATTCATATTATTCAAGCATCACATTGTAGATCTTATTCTATACACATTCAACCGCTTATTTATACTTGTTATCCTTGATATCCGACTTGTGGTTGATTTAAATTGCAATTTTGATTATTACTTGTTGTCTTCAATATTGCAAAATTGTGTGTCCAGGGGAATTGCTTGAATATTGTGCCTTGTTTCACTAGTACAAAATGTTTGATTAATAGCGTAAATTTAAGAGCGCTTATTGAGAAGTGCTGTTAATTTAGGGGAAGCATAGCGCTTTTTATAGACAACCGCTGATAATGCATTTAGTTTTTTTTTTTTAATATATTTTTTCAAGCATAGCGGTGGTATTAAAAAAGCACTATTAAAGTAAAATCTTCCTTAGCGTTTTTTATTAAAAAGCGCAGTCTAATAATAAAAACAAAAAATAAATAAAAAATAGCAGGCAAATATCCCCAAATTGATCCCCAGACCTAGTGCTTCAATCGGTCGGCGGTCGTACGCCATTCTTCCCCTAACTGCTCCAATCCCTCTGGCTGGGCCGGCGTTCATCGGCCGTCTCTTGTTTGCCGTCGACGAGCACATCTTCCGACCCCTTGTTTGCTGTCGATGAGCCCAACCTCAGATCGATCCCCCTGTTTGTCGTCGAGGAGCAGAACCACAAGGGCTGCACTCTTTTCCGCCGCTTCATCCACCGATGTTTGCCGGCCCTCTTCGTCGAGCACAACCATCCGCCGCTTCATCCACCACTGTTGCTTGTTCCTTGTCCACCGCGCGCTATGCTCCGCCCGACTCAATCTCCATCGTCATCAACAGGTAAAAAAAATTCAGCCTTTCACAGCACTAGGTCGAAATTGTGTGTTTATTTGTGAATAACCCCGGATTCGTGAGTAATTGGATGTTGTAATTGCTATTTCCGTGTGGGGTTTCAGTTTGAGATTTTTGGTTAAGCTGAGTTTTATTTGTGAAATGTGAATAACTCTAGAGGAATTTGAGTTTTATTTGTTAATAACTCCAAATTTGAGAGGAATTTTAGGTTTATTCGTGAATTTTGGTTAAACTGTTTGAGTTTTATTTGTGAATAACTCTAGAGGAATTTGAGTTTTATTTGTGAATAACTCTAGAGGAATTTGAGTTTTATTGTTGAATACTCTTATTCATAAGTGTTTCTTTTTGGGCATTTTGGGAGTTTTGCATTCAATTAAGGATTACATCAATGGAGAGGAGCACAAATTTGATGGGTGAAGTGTTAGGATTCAATGTTTGATTCCCTGGTGACTCTGTTGTGCTGATTGAAGACTGTGTGGAAACAAATGGGGCCTTTGTGGTTCATCATATTCTAAGTGCACACTATCTTCATCCAACTCATCAGGGATGTTTATCTTTGTTGCTCTTGCACATCCTTTCTCTCACTATGATCGCATCATTTGGAAACTGGTAATCAGACTTCATCTCCCTGTCTTTCTTCTTTCCTGATTTCAACAGTTAAATACCTTTACAGACCAGATTACAACATTCTTACTCTGTAATCTTCCTTACATCTTCCTAGTTGCATAAATTGGTTCCTTAGGCATACTTTATTATACAACAACACTAGCATTAATAACAAATTAAGACCTTATGAGGTTACATATATATATATATTAGATAGTTACAGCAATGACATAGTTATCTAACCTATTAGTAGATGAATTAGCCTCTTCGTGAGCATTTACATTCATAGAATGCGATTTATAACTTCTGATTTGTCATTGGTTTAGAAGTTATGTTTTCTTTCTTTACAAACAATGCCATTGAGGCAAGTTCTTATGAAACCAATTAAATGTTTAGATCCCTTGTCACAGTATGATTCTGTCGAGGAAAGGGTCAACAACCTTGTCACGATATCTAATAAGATAGTTTTTGATGTTTCTATAGGGTTGCAACCTGGCTGCGCACAGGGATAGTAAAAGATTCATCTTCTTTGATATACTTCTTCATGTTGACAGACTCATCAATCATTGGTACTTCTGCCTGACTAATCCCGCTATTATGTGAGATTTAAAAGTAAGTTGAAATAAGAAATCTTAATATGTTGGTTTCTTAATCTTGATAGAAAGGGACATTTATTGAGAGGTTGACGGAGGAAACACTTAGGGACAAGAGTCATTTGCTAGAGCTTTTATATTGCTATTTGTGAAGGTAATCACTTAAAATTTGATGCCTCAGTTCATAAAAGATTGACCTGAATTCTGCAACATGAAAGTGTTTTGGATGGCTGAACAATTAAGTGATGTTTGTTTTGTGTCCTTGTAGCTCAAAGGCAAATAGGAGAGACAACTCTTAAGGAAACAAGTTCAAGGTCTCACCAGATCCTTAGGTTGGTATGCTTGTTATTTATAAAAGAAAACGAGGGGGGGGAACGATCTTATTTGTGTTTTAACGGCAATTTTTGGTATTGCATTGTAGACAGTTGAAAGTTCCATTAGCGAGCTGGCAGAAACTGCAAATTCAAGCACTCTTTCAGCTACTATGGTATGTAAAAACTAAAAACCACCCTCACTTCTAGTTCTTCTATCCATTGAACTATTTGCATAAGATGGATTTTTAATGACTATATACTGCTAAATGAATTGTCAAGTGAATAAATGATTAATGTGAATTCAACTAATATTGATCTTCTTTGTGCAGAACTGTATGGATCTTGCAGGAAGTGAGCGTTCTTCCCAGTTAGCAGGGAGAAGATTAAAGGAAGGATGCCATATGAATCGCAGTTTACTAACCTTGGGGACTGTCATTAGTCTTGATCACTAATTAGTTAATTGGTCCAGGAAATTATTGATCTTTAGTATCATTTCCTACCGTATGCTCATTATGTTTGCTTTGTGCAGATCAAACTAGGGGAGCCTGGTTAACAAGGAAAGATATTATATGGAGAAATTTTGCACTTCAGATCCAGAAGAGATTGATAAAGTTAGAAAAGATGTTGTAAGTTTTATGGCTCTTGTGGATAACTCAAATCCTCTACTTGAACAGTAAAAGTTTGAATCCTGGACTTCATTCTATTTTTTGTGCATCCACATTTGGCATTATATCTCGTGAATCATAAGGATGTATGAGACCAACAGATAATCTCACGAATTATCTTGGCTTTCTTTTGCATTCTAAGAGTTGTATATACCAACAAACAATATAGGGCTTTCTTTTGAGAGTTTGGTGAATTATTTTTTTCCCTTCAGTTCAATATTGAAGTTTGAGAACCTTCAAGCTTCTACGGACAAAACTGTGATCTTCCATGCTTTAACCTTTTCAAACTAACATTTCTGCTGTGCAAAGTTAGGTATAGTTGGTGTCTGAATATTATCTTAATGTATATATCAATAAAGCTTTGGGACTTCATATCATATTCACAGGTTTTGAAGTATGTAGAAGGATTGTGCTGGGTGTGCCGCTATTACTATCAAGGTGTTTCTTCATGGCAATGGTGAGATCTATACTTTGTTGCTGATAAAAGCATTTATACGCCTCACTTTTTGTTGCTTCTAGAGCTATAGTTTCATAAGAATATTAAGATTTCTATTACAATTATTCCAGTGGCCTTAAGCATCTAAAATTCTACATTGATTATGATATTTATATTTTTTTTCCTCAGGAATTCTCATTATTCTTGCTAGTTCACTGTGATTTCTCTTCCTAGGTTTTACCCATATCATTTTTTGCCTTTTGCATCTGATCTAAAAGATCTGGCTGAATTGGAAATTACGTTCTTCCTTGGGGAGCCATTTAAACCTTTTGATCAACTTATGGGAGTTCTACCAGCAGCAAGGTTTTTCAATTATACTACATCTTCTCTTGAATTTCATTAACTCACCATTTGTGGTATGTGGTAATCTTTGACCATACCCTTCCCTGACTAGAAACATGGTTTTACATGTTATAGCTCAAATGCTTTGCCAAAGATGTACAAGAAGCTGATGACTGACATCGTCCCCCATTCTTGAGTTTTACCCTGCTGGTAATGATAACTAATCTGGAATTTTAATGTAATTAAGCTTGATGTTTTCTTCTCTCATGCAATTATATATGTTTCTACAGATTTTGAAATCGACATGAATGGAAAGTGGTTTGCATGACAGGTAAAAGTCCATCAAATTAAATACTATGCCTTCTCTTTCTTAGTCAATCCCACAACTCAACATTCTAGTTTTCATTCATTTTACTTGATATCAGGGTATTGCCAAGTTGCCATTAATTGATGAGCGGAAATTACTTGCTGAAACTAAGAGACTTGAAGAGACTCTGATGGTGAGAAGTGTCATTTGTTTGCTCTCAATTCTGTGTATTTTTTTCTTTTACGTTTTAAGTTTGCTGGTTCTTGTGTGTCTCTTCTTTATGTTCCTGCATGATCACTTGAGCCTATTTAAGATGCTTCTTTTTGGAAAAATAAAAATGATAATATACTGTATAGAGATGTACGTGTCAGAAGAGAGTTCTTTACCTATTAAAGACATCATACTCTGCCCTTGTATATTCCTTTCACCCTTCTACAGGGTTAGAAGTTGGACCCTGTAATGATATTACTTTATTCTTTCTGGTACATCTCGTTTTTTTCACTCAAGCCTATATTTCTGAAGTGCTAATAGTTTCTCAAAGCTTTTGTGTCAAGGTGATCGATAACTAGTGTCCTAGAAAGTTGTTTCTGTACTCAGCTGTGGTCTGCTTGTTTTCTTCCTCAGAAAATAAAATTTTGATGCCCTTCTATGATTCTATATACAGGCAGAGGAGCGATGGATTGAATGGCTATCTTTGGTTGTGCAAGAGGAACGGGTGCAGATCAGTGGTTCCTTCACCTGTTAATGGTTTGCAAGATCTCGCGGATAACCAAGTTCAGGTTCCTCATGTACACAAGGTCAAATCAATGAGGTAAAGGAAGAATTGCTTGAATTTCTGGAACCGTTTCTTCGACTGAATGTGAATATTTAGGTGTGTTTCGACTACTGATAGATGGTATGCTAGATGGGAATCATTTTGATTATCTAGGAATTATTTTGTTTATCTAGGAAATATACATGAATTTACTATTTTTGACATTGTTATGACAATTCAAGTATTTGGTACTCTTTGTGTGTGAAAATTGATATTTTTGGGTTCATTTGTCATTTGAATAGCTGGAAATCTGGAATGGTCAATTGTTCATATTATTAACAGGGATGTATTGTTGGATTAATATATTAATTAGCTGCGGAAAAAAAAAATATATAGATAGACAGCGGTTGTTAGTATAACTGCTGTGATTTCAATTTTAAAAAAAACAATAGACAGCGCTTGTTATGTAAAAACCGCTGTCCTTATACTTTTAACAGCGCTTTTTTAAAAAAGCGTTGTCTTTTGTAAAATTAAAAAAAAAAAAAGAGGCAAGACAGCGGTTATTTGTAATAACCGCTGTCCGTGTCCTTTTAACAACGTTTTTTTTATTTCCGCTCTTACAAATGCTCACAGCGCTTTAGTTAACATCACCCCAATAAGCGCTGTCCTTCCCTATAAAAAACCGCTCTTAATTAGTAGATTTGTACTAGTGTTTTCTCGCTATTTGATTTCTAAAAACCGTGAATCACTCTTAGGAATCACTAGAGCTTGCATTACTTGGTTTCTGGTCTTTGCTTCGTTTACTTGTTGCTCTTCTGATATTGTAGGAACATGTCGAACGATAGCGACCCCAACCCTTCCCCTACCCCACCTGCTGGCATTTCTGCTTCTGATATGCAGTTCATTATTAACTCTGCTGTCCAAGAATCTACTCTGGTTGTGTGTAAGGAACTGGCAGAGGCTGAAAATCGTCAAGCTATCGAACGTAAAGAGGACCGCGTATTCTTCTCTGACCTCATCAAACAGGAGTCGCGCGGCAATTAGAGGAGGCAAAACAGGCGGAGGCTTCTGGATCTACACCTCCATCTGGAGGTAGGCCGCCCCCACCACCCACGGCTCCTACACCTCCTTCAGGTAATGTTCCACCTACAGGTAACCCTTCTTATTCAGTTAAACCTCCCCCCTCTGGTCAATTACATTATCAGCTTAAGTCTGCTACTCCTAACCCTTTCACTAGAGAGAATGACAACGATCATCTAGCGGGCTTCAATGGACACCAGGATCGCCGTGAGCATACCCCACCACGGCATCAGCAAGGGAGGCCCATTCAGCGTCAGCAGCAGCCGTTTCATACCCGTGCTAACTGGGATGACAGCCACAGCAACAATGATCTATATGAGACGCCACATTTGGAGGATGCTTACCATGAGGTAAATCCTAACTTTGATGATTTACCTCCTCCTAATTTTGATCATCCTAGATTTGATAATGCTCAAGCTATACAGAGACGAGATGTTAAGCTTAAATTAGAAACCTTTGATGGTAATACTGGTCCTGAAGCTTATCTTGTTTGGGAAAATCATACTGACTATCTGCTTGAACATTTACGCTATGAGGAAACGGAGAAGTTGGAAGTTGTTATATTGCATTTAGTAGGTAAAGCTCGCACCTGGTGGTTCCGCACTCGTGAGATGCGCCGTCGTCAGGACAAGCAACCTGTTGAGACTTGGCCACAACTTCGCTATCTCCTGAAAAAGAGACATGTGCCTGAGGAATACACGGAGTCCATGAGGATGCAATTGGCGACCTGCCGCCAAGGAACTCGCTCTCCTAATGACTACAGGGATGAGCTGGAACGACTCTCCCATCAGGCTAATGTTTATCTTACTGAACGTGCTTTGTGTACTCAATTTCTTGCTGGTCTTAATATTTCTATTAAAAATCCTTTATCTATCCATTCCATTAGAGATATTAACACTTTGACTCATAAAGCACAGCTTATGTATGAACAACAGCAGCAGCAGCAGCTTTGACAACAAAGGAACCGATTTGACCAGACCTCTCAAGGTCGCAGGTTTGTTCCCTTTAACTCTTCCAATCAATCTAAGCCTTCTACTTCTAACCCTTCTATGCAGCAAAAGGGAGTTTCCAACTCACCTACACAGGGTTATCAGGTTGAAACTAGAAGAGTTGTTGCACCTTCTACAGATCGCAACAAAGACATCCGCTGCTTCACTTGTGGTGGTTCTGGGCATGTCTCTCGCAATTGCCCTCAGAAAAGGAAGGTTCTTCTCAATGATTTGGGAGACCATTACTATGAGGAGGAGGCTGCTGAGGACCATGTAATTTCGAGTGAAGTGGAGGAGGACCAGCCGTCTGAAATTATTGAGGAGATCGACACATCAGAATATGACAACGTCCTCTGTCTTGTCAACCGGCGGGTCCTACACATTCAGGAATCTCCCATGGCTGATCAAAGGGAGAACATCTTCCACACTAGATGTGTGGTTCGCGAAGCTACCTTAAACCTCATCATCAATGGTGGGAGTTGCAGCAATCTCATCAATGAAAAGGTAGTGGATTTCCTCCATTTAACTACTACTCCTCGTGCTACTCACTATGGATTGAATGGTATCACTGATGATGGATCTGATATAATGGTCACCAAACAATGTTTAGTTTCTCTTTCTATTGGATCTTATCATGATAAAATATTATGTGATGTTGCTCGCATGGATTGTAGTCATATATTGTTAGGGCGTCCTTGGTTATATGATCGTTCTGTTCTTCATGATGGTCGTGCAAATACATATGCTTTCACCTATGACGGGAGGAGAGTTACTCTCCTACCCCTTTCGCCACAAACTATTCTGAAGGACCAGGTTCGCAAGAAGCAACAGCAAGACGCCCAGAAGGAAGCTGAAAGGAAGGAGAAGCTCAAGGAGCTCTCGGCCAAACAGGCCGCACCCGCTGCCACTCCTGCCGCGCCCGCGGCCCCACCAGCAGCGCCCGTGGCTCCCTCGGCAGCCCCTCCTTCCCACTCGACGTCCGCTAAGCCCTCTTCTGCATCACCTAAGGGCTCTGTAGAACGTCGATCTTTGGTCTCTCAACCTCAGCAAGGGACCATCACATGGAATGCTCATCGACCTCATATTCTTCTGGTAATGAAACAGGTATTACTTAATGTTGAATTGAGTCATATTCCTGCACCTATTGCTGCACTTCTGCAGGATTATCTAGATGTGCTTCCAGCTGAGCTACCCCAAGGCTTGCCTCCTATTAGAGGTATTGAACACCAGATTGACTTTGTGCCTGGGGCAGCCTTGCCTAATCGCACCGCTTATAGAGCTAGTCTTGAGGAAACAAAGGAGCTACAACGCCAAGTCACAGAATTGATGGATAAGGGCTTTGTTCGAGAAAGCCTGTCTCCCTGTGCCGTGCCTGTCATTTTGGTTCCAAAGAAGGATGGCTCCTGGCGCATGTGTGTTGATTGTCGCGCAATCAACCAAATAACGGTTAAGTATCGCCACCCTATTCCTCGTTTAGATGATATGCTTGATGAACTTCATGGTGCTGCTATTTTCTCTAAAATTGACCTTAGAAGTGGATATCATCAAATTAGGATGAAACAGGGTGATGAATTGAAAACGGCTTTTAAAACTAAGTATGGCTTATATGAATGGTTAGTAATGCCTTTTGGATTAACTAATGCACCTTCTACTTTTATAAGGCTTATGAACCATGTGCTTAGAAGACACTTAGATAAATTTGTCGTCGTCTATTTTGACGATATCTTAATCTATAGTAAGAATATGCATGATCACTTAAGTCACTTAAAATTGGTTTTTGATTGTCTTAGGAAAGAGAAATTATATGCCAATTTAAAGAAGTGTTCTTTTGCATCCGAGTCTACCATTTTTCTTGGTTTTGTAGTGACTGCATCTGGATTAAAGGTGGATGAGGAGAAGATTCGTGCTATTCAGGAGTGGGCCAGGCCGACTACACCCACCCATGTCCGCTCATTCTTGGGCCTTGCTGGCTTCTATCGACGTTTTGTCAAGGACTTCAGCCTGATTGCCGCCCCCCTACATGAGCTGACAAAGAAAGATGTGACATTTCGCTGGACTGACTCACATCAAAAAGCTTTCGACGCCCTCAAGGACCGCCCGACACACGCCCCAGTGCTGCAGTTACCTGACTTTGCTTAACCTTTTGAGCTCGAGTGTGACGCTTCTGGCACTGGCATTGGAGGGGTCCTGCTGCAGAACAAGCGTCCCATCGCCTACTTCAGTGAAAAGTTGGGCACCGCTGAGCTCAACTATTCTACCTACGACAAGGAGCTATTTGCACTGGTTAGCTGCTTACAGACTTGGCAACATTATCTCTGGCCTAAGGAGTTTGTGATTCATTCGGATCATGAAGCTCTAAAGTACCTCAAAGGACAAGCAGTGCTCAGCAGGCGACTTGCTCGATGGGTGGAGTTTATAGAGACCTTTTCCTATGTGGTTCACCACAAGAAGGGAAAGGATAATGTGGTAGTTGACGCGCTATCGCGCAGGTATGTCCTCTTAAACCATATGGATGCACATGTTTTGGGTTTTGCTATGATAAAGGAACTGTATGCTTCTGATGGTTTCTTTAAAACTATATATGCTCAATGTGTGTCTAAAGGTGAAGTAGATTCATATTTTCTTGATAATGGTTATTTGTTTAAGATAGGCAAGCTTTGTATCCCATCTTCTTCTATTCGCCTATTGTTAACTCAAGAAATTCATGAATCTAGGGGACATGGTGGTTTGTATCCCATCTTCTTCTATTCGCCGATTGTTTAAGGAACATTACTTTTGGCCTAAAATGTCTAATTATGTGCTGAGATTTGTCAAAAGTTGTGTTACATGTGCTAAAGCCAAATCGAAATCTAATGCTAATGGTCTATACCAACCTTTGCCTATTGCTAATACACCCTGGGAAGATGTTTCTATGGATTTTATTGTAGGATTGCCTAGAACTTCTAAGGGTTATGATTCCATATTTGTTGTTGTAGACAGATTTTCCAAAATGGCTCATTTTATTCCATGTCATAAAACTGATGATGCTATTCATGTTGCTCATTTATTCTTCAAAGATGTTGTTCGCTTACATGGATTGCCATTATCTATAGTTTCTGACCGTGATCCTAAATTCTTAAGCTCTTTTTGGAAAACTCTATGGTCTAAATTGGGTACAAAATTGCTATTTTCTACTTCTTGTCACCCACAAATTGATGGCCAAACTGAGGTCACAAATAGAACTCTTGGGGCTCTCCTTAGAGTCATGCTGCGAACTAACCTCCGGAGGTGGGAAGACTGCCTACCATTTGTAGAATTTGCATATAACAGGTCTAGGCACTCTGCAACAAAGCTCACCCCCTTCGAAGTGGTATATGGCCGAAATCCACTCACCCTAGTGGACATGCTGCCTCGGCCATACAAGGAAAAGGAGAGCGTGGATGCAGCCAAGCAAGTGGACTTCATCAAACGCTTGCATGACCGTACCAAAGCGCGGCTGGAGAGGAAGACTGCGCAATACAAGGCCGCGAAGGACAAGCATCGCAAGGATGTGCAGTTCAACGTTGGTGATCTGGTCTGGCTGCATCTCAGGAAGGAAAGGTTTCCGCAACAACGGAAATCTAAGCTGGACCCCAGGGGAGATGGACCATTCAGAGTGGTTCAGAAGATGGGTCCTAATGCATACAAGCTGGATCTCCCTGCCGATAAGTACAGCGTCCATTCTACATTCAACGTCGCCGACCTATCCTTGTTCGTGCCAGACGATGACTCTGACGACGATTTGAGGACAAATCGAAGTCAAGTGGAGGAGAATGATGCCGTGCAAGTATCGATGACTCCTGATGACATTGAGGACAACATGAAGGTTCCATTTGATGGTCCTATCACTCGTGCAAGGTCCAAGAAGATTCAAACTGCAACTAAAGCCTTTCTTGTCCGTCACCATGGAACTTTAGAGCAAGGGTTCAGGCCACCCTGGATCACTTGGCTCAAGGTTACTCCGCCAGCACAAGAAGTGAGCCTACGTCCACACACGGAGCTCATGAAGACTCGTCTGCACCCACCATAAGCCAACCATACTCGACATGTCTTTGGCCACTCGACATGACCATGGGCCGAGTTGTCTAGTGCTTGGGCCGAACTTGTCTTGTGCATGGGCCGAGATATTATTACTTAATTATGTTATTATTTTATGCATTTAGATAAATAAGGTGGAAATTAATTATATCTCTTCTAGATATATTCCTTGGCCACCAAGTTATTAAATATCTATCTCATTAGGATTTATTTATCTTAAAGTTATTTTATTTATCTTAGATAGAATTAATCTATCCAAACCCCTTTCCTTTGCAAGGAAGGATTGGTTAGATCTCTCATAAAGCTTTACTATAAATTCATGTTTATGCACTTTGAATTAATGAGATTGAAATAGAATTGAGAACCCCTTTATGAATTAAAGGGTTCTTGGTTATCAATCAAAACAACTATCAAAGCTCTTGTGTCTTGAGAATTTTTCGGCCTTCACAAATCACCAACCCTCACCTTGTTCTTGTCGAGATCGAGGAAAGATCACCGAGCAGCCTTACTCGACACCAGCAGCGCATCCGAGATCTCCGGCGCTTGGCGGCATCCGCAAGCAAGGTTGCTCCCAGCGAGCGAGGCCATCCCTGGCGCCTCGTCTTCGCTCCGCGTCTCCAGCGCCCCAAACTCCCAGGCGCTCTCGCTCCCGATCTCGCCCGCTGACTCGCTCGCTCCCAGCGAGAGATCCCGTGCACTCCCGCACCCGCACACCCTGAGGCCGAAGGCCTGTGTGCCCAGCTCCTGCGCTTCTGAGATCTTCGCGCATCCAGTCCCTCGCTTTCCTCTTTCTGTCGCTATTTCTCAATTTCCAATTCTGAAATTTACCAAGTATAAAACTGTCGCTATTTCAGAATTTTAATTACTTGTTTAATTTGTTCCAAATCAGGAGATATCAAAGAACATTGCAAGATCTAAGCAAATATACGGCGTGGTTCTTGATCTTGAGCCCACAGGCGAAGGATCGGGTATCCTAAACGTATCAAAAAGGTTTTTGACAGAGCGCAACAATTGGAGAAAAAAGAAATAACATTATTTATTCAAAGTCAAATTAAAATATGGAAAGAGCAAAACAATTTCAAAAGAATGACGAGTCAAAACCCAATTATACACGAAACATGGATAGAAGGAAGCTTAACGAAATGTTAGATAACAAAAGTTGATGATCGATTGAGTTAAATTAAAATTTGATGGATACACAATCCAAACACAAGAGAACACTTGTGAATTCAT
Source organism: Persicaria maculosa (assembly GCA_963922045.1). Classification (NCBI taxonomy): domain Eukaryota; kingdom Viridiplantae; phylum Streptophyta; class Magnoliopsida; order Caryophyllales; family Polygonaceae; genus Persicaria; species Persicaria maculosa. The sequence continues at coordinate 23,528,165 of OY998254.1, forward strand.
TATTAGAAATTACATAGGAGATGAAATCAGAATGGATATGGAAGATGTGGTAAACAAACAACTTTGAAAAACTAAAGCATATCCATAGAGTTAAAGATAAAGTTTTAATAATATTGAAAACGAATGAAACAACCTTACAATTATTAACTCACTAAAAGAAACTTTGAAATATCCTTGAGATATCAAGATGATTATGACATATATCCTAGCCTACCTATCCATAACTCACTAAAAGAAACCTTGAAATATCCTTGAGATATCAAGATGATTATGACATATATCCTAGCCTACCTATCCATAACTCACTAAAAGAAACCTTGAAATATCCTTGAGATATCATGATGTATTAGGATTTTTTTATCCTCTAAGTCATGATGTATTTGTTTTTGAGTTGAACCTATAATTTTGGATTTTAAGAGATTTAAAGTCGCTAGTCAAACGCATACTTTTGCATTTATTTATTTTAGTGTTAGTTCACTACAAAAAAATAATAATTTAGCAACGGCTGCTTCCCGTGGCTAAAAGCCCATTTGCCGTGGCAAAAGGGTAGTAGCAACGGCTGTAGCCACGGGAGACCAGCCGTGGCGAAACCTTCGGTGGCAAAAGAGTCTTGTAACAGGATCTGCCGTCGCTAGGATGATAGCCACGGCTGTAGCGACGGCATTCAGCAAAGGTTAGCGCCCCATCCAAAATAGGTGCGACGGGTGGTTGCCGTGGCTACTAAAATTTTCCCGCTAAAATTTTGGCGCTTTTTCCCTATTTGCGACAGCAAAATGCCGTGGCCAATGAAGAGGCATTTTTCCCGTTTTTCCCATTTCACCTATTTCTTCCCTATTTTCATTATATTATCTAATGTAATCAATGACACTTCACAAATAGGCTACAACCATAATAAAATCTTCCATATAACGTTAGATTAAACATTGAAAGCATATAACAAAAATATATTGCCAAGTCCGGAGTTTTAGCATTCCGACAAAAGATGTGTACATGCATACATGGCATGGAGCCAAGCAAAAGCATAGTCCTTATATTGGTGCTAAAATGAGTCATCACCATCTCAATGAGCAACTTGTGGAGCATCTCTTTCAACTTCTCCGTGTGGCATGCCATGGTTATGGAGAAACAGTAGCCAGTGAGCAACATCAGCGGAAAGTCTCAGCCGTTGGTTCAAGGAGAAGAGAGAGTATCTCCTAGGAGTGGACTCTGCACAAGATTGATTCAGTTTGCAACCGATTTTTCAAATAGGAAAGTCATTTTAAATAGAAAATGCAGCAACAAAAGAAGATTCAACAATAAGAAAATCAAGATGATTTGTGGACGACATCATAAGTTAAACAAAAGCAAGACATGTATCAAAATGACTAAACACTTGACAAGGATGACAACTTAGCATCCATATACCAAGGAAGAATACATATGACACCAAAGGAAGGCCAAAATAAAGGACCAAACTGCTGGGTCTAGTTGCTGCTAACATTGCTGTAATCATGATCAAGGAAATGGAATAAGCTGGCTGACTTTGATCCCAAAAAAGAAAGAAGCATCATGAGCCTCAGGCATAATAAGCTGCATCTACCAGCAAGAGATATCAAAATAGTATACTCTATAAGCTTTTTCCTAGTAGTTAGTTGCTCAGTGTGTTTGTAAATTAAGATGATCACACCAAGAGGAGATGCAAAATTCAGAACTCTAAACAAAAATAATCCAATAAGATTGCATTTATTTCTAGAAAAAAGAGCTAATGAAGGTGTTTTAAGAACTATAATAGACACAAACAATAAAAAAAATGTTCAGATATATGCAACAAAACAAACATATAAACAACAAGGCTTTTATACAGGCAAGACAAGAGAAATGATAGGATATAAGCACATAGAAATTGTAGTATATATGTAAGGGAGCAAGGGTTCAGATGCTTGTTACCAGCGTAAAATAGGAGAAATGAAATACAATTATATAGACATTTAAGGTGAAAAAAAAACTAATATATATCCATCAGTGAGTTTTTTCATAGTAGTAGGAAATAAAATAAAATAAAATAAAATACAATTATATAGACAAACAAAACAATCACATAATAACACATTTAATGTGAAAAAAACTAACTAATATATATATTTAAAACCAGAGAAGATAAACATGATTATCTAGATGGAAACCTGAAAAACATAATAGTTAGTCTATCCACACCCATTCTTCCCTTCTTTAACTTCTAGTTGTCTCTAATTTTCTAAATAGAGCACTCTTATAAGCAATACTTAGAACACACAGATCTGGAAAAAAAACCTTCAAAAATCAAGTCATCTCTGATGTAATTATGTAAATTTCAAAATAAGTTCCTAGGGATCTTCTCAATCCAAAAAAAAATAAGAAATAAAAAATTAGCCTAAAAGGCACATTTCCAAGAAAAATGGATAAGAAAAAACTCTCAACATCAAGGCATGGAAGAAGGGTGAAACCTGAATGAAAGGATTGTACGAACATGAGAAGTCCAAGGCATTTCCATGAACAATGAGTTTGTGAAGAATGCAATCCTTCGTTGGGTCTCCAGATTTGTTGGGACATCAACAACAGACTCTTTGATAGTTAAAGTATGTAGAGGCAACTTATCTGGACAACAAAACCTTCAGTGAGTAGAAAGAATCAGTGCCATATATGTATACATAGGTATGATTGATGTTAGAAAATAATTGCTTCCCAGGGGACTCTGCTGCTACCACTCTATCTACAAGCTCACTGAAAAGTTAAAAGTTCCTAAAAATGAGGCAGAATATGATACATGTCTTGCTTTAAATAGGCTTTATCGATCAAAAAATATATTGACCTTAAAATTAAAAATACACCTAAAAATGAGGTAGAATATGATACATGGATGCATACCTTTGTTTTGGCACACAGACATCCCTTGCTTGTGTAAGAAAGGCTCTAGTTTATGGGTGAATTGGTCTAAAGGACCCTCCTTGAACTCCACCTATAGATGACTTACTTTGATTAAAGTAATTCAAGTAATATAAATATCATTTTATGAAAATATTCTACAAATATTTCTTGAGCAGAAGTTTTTGTCTAGCTTCTATCACAATGAAGAAACCAGCCTACCAAGGTGCTTGCTGCCGTCGGACGACTTGCTGGAGATCAGCTACAACAGGTCCATCAGCTTCGTCTAGCTCCAGCAAAAGGGTTTCCCTTGCTTAGATACAAGATTTCCGGTATAGAATCACAGAAAATAGCAGAGAGAGAGAGAGAGAGAGAGAGGCAATGGAATAAAAGCAAGAAGCAATGCAAGAAAAGAGATGAGATGGATGAGAGACGCAGAAAAGAAAGAAGAGAAACACAAAAGATTGAAATTAGGTTTGAGAGCCGAAACATCTATTAAGATCTGAAAGAGGCGGGCATTATTGGCATCTAATGGGAAGAAAGAATCTACAAATTCTATGCACAACTCCCTATAGCAGCATATTGACCATCTACAACTGGTTTTCAATATGCTATAAAGGTAAACAACCGTACATATAATTAGTTGCATCTAAAGCCATTCTTACAACTATACACCAACTTTGAATATCAAGCTATCTATTACATATTCAAGTACCACAAGAGGATTAATATACCTCATCTTCTGCATAAATAATCAAATTATGTCCAGAATACATGAATGTATTATCTCAAGCTACAAAAGTGTTCAACGTAAAGAAGTGGTGTCATAGGATTATAAATGCACTTAAGAATGAATTGATTAATATGAATTGTACGTTGATGATGTATATTCAATTTTATTTTTGATTACTCTAAATTTTAAAGACTTTAGTGATCCGTTCCTACTAAAAAATCATCCTATATCACTCTTAATTTGTCATAAACGACAACATTTATAGTGTAATCATGTGGTTCTAAGTTAATTCATTAATAGAATTCAAGCAAAAGACTAATAGTTAAAAACGAATGAAATATAACTTGAGAAAACGGGAAGCATGAATGTAAAATAAAGAAATTTTATTTAAGGCATTGCGTCAAACATTTTGATTGCATTATGAAATCAAGTATGTAATTCAAAATTTCAGGGGTTGTGTTTTGTGAAATTGCAAACAAATATTAGCATACAACACACTCCCTGCAATTTCTTAGTACTTATAATAAATCTATAAATTAAATCTATAAAAATTTACATTAGAAATATTAAATAGAACTGAGTTTCTGATCTACTTTAAGGTCATAATCTAAGGCTATATTTTTTAGAAACCTTTTAGGCACAACACCAAATTTCTTGTAAATTCTTGATGCTTCTCCTTGCATAATAGGTATAACATCAATGGAAAATCCTTCATCTATTGAAGCACAAACTAAATAACCAAAATATAATAGCATCATAAGATATAACATCAAAAAGACAACCAAGAGAGAACACAATTAAAATATAATAGCATCATATGTGCCAGAATTCTAAACATTCATAAGTTATATCAACATGATGAAGGCCTTATTGAAGATGTTCTATAAATCTATTGTTCAAAGCCAAGATCATTGACCCTTTCATATTTTCTTCTTACCTTTTATCCATTAAAAGTTCTCTCCCATCATAGGCTTCTCTCAAAAAGAACACCATCAAAAAAAATATAAGTCACCTAGGCATTCAGGATGCATTATCTTTTGTCCCATCAAGCAACCACTTTTCTATGATAAAATATAAAGAAACCAGCCTACCAAAAATAAAAAATAAAGAACCCTAATGATTACCAACATTCAAATATGAACCTCCTTCAATTTGTCCTGAAACGCAATGAACACGTTTGTTGGAGGCATGCTCAATTTGGAGCTCCTTTCTCCAATTCCTAGATCCCAAATCAAATTGCATAGATAAGGGTTGGCTATTGAAAATGGATTAAAATATACCAAAGAAGTATCTAGGTTACCTGTGTCAGTGGAGCCTTCTTTTGTGAACCTAGCAATGAGAAAATGCATCCAAAAGATTGCTTTAATACCATCTTTCGAAGCATGAAGGCAATAACACAACCAAAATAAAAACACTCAAAACTAAAATCTCTCATCAAGGTTTCAGAAACCTAACCAAAATTTCCGGATATCACAATACTAAGACATCTGACCAGCAAGGGAATCGACAGGGATATCACAATTCTCGTAGGGTTTCGAAAGAGATTGGGAAAACGCTTACCATAGGAGACGCGGCGGCGATGTTTGTGCAACGGGAATTCCGCTATCAAACGCCATTGAGGAGGGAGGCGAGAGGCGAGAGCCGGAGAGGCGGAGAGGTGGAGAGGCGAGAGCCAGAGAGGCGGAAAGGCAGAGGAGCGAGAGCCAGATTGGCGGAGAGGCGGAGAGCTTCTTCAATCAATCGCTTGTCGAGGAGAGAGATCCAGAGAGGATTGCGAGGAGAGAGGCGGTGGATCTAGGGTTAGAAAGAAAGCCTTAATTTTCACAAGCCGGGAATTATGCCCGCCCAAGCAACAGTAAATTTTTTTCAACTTTTCACCCCAAAAAATTTAAAACTTTTTTAAGTGGAATTTACGATTTTCCTCTTTCTTTCACTACGGAGTATTTTTATTTCTTAAAAAAAAAATACTAAATTTAGCAACGGCATCACCTTGCTGTAGCAGCCGTTGTTATCATATGAATGGCTACTTTATATTTTTGTTATCCAATGGCCACGGTAAACCCTGTCGTTGCAACTATCCGTATCTAACTTGGTTTTTGTTACTCATTGGCCACGGCAAATCCTTTGCCGTTGCTACTAGGCGTGGCAAATTTTTTTTTTTTTGTAGTGGTTAATAACCGCAAATTTGGCTTTGTGAGTGATACTATGGATTATTATTACATGATATAAATTATTGACATGTGTTATATGTTAAAATATAAGAAAATAATCAATTTTATTTTAAGTCGGTCCAAGTTGCTGCGTAGACACCCACCGTGGGCCCGTGGCTGCCTAAAGCCTTTTAGAAAATTGAAAAGGGTAATGCAACTCATACATAACCAAGTCTTTGGGACCAAGGATGCACTCGGAAAACAGAGAGCACAATCCCTAAATTCTTTCCCTAAATAAGAGTTTAGGTGAAACAAAATTGAATTATAAAAAAATTAATTTTAAAATTTAAACATCAATCCAAAATAAAAGATTCTAACCGCTTTACATTAGACCTAAAAATCAGCACATGCTTATCACTTTAAGTTGAAATTTTTTGTAATTGTTTTATAGCATCCCATTTAATGTTAGTGGGCAGTTATTTTTTTTAACTTCTATTTTCCCTTTCTACCTATATAACTAGCTTCTTCCTTCTTCTTTATCTCTTTCGTCTTTTTCGTTCCCTTATTCTTTATCTCTTTCGTCTCTTTCATATCAAGTGCCAAGTTTAGCTTCTTTTTTTGTTTAACCATCATATCTATATATTTACCAATTCAAGCCAAGTTAGCTTCTTCTCCGTATGAATTTATTTTCCTGTTATCTACTTTAATCAATAAGTTCGGAAATTTCGCCTGGTGCCCTTGAGGTAAGGGGTATTTCACGAGATGTACAAAAGTTTAGTATATTTCGCCATATACCCCTAAGGTTTGTACACTTTTTGGCTCGTGCCCTTCCGTTAGGTTAAGTTAACTTTCCGTTAAATATAAAAAAAATGAAAAATAAAACGTGTGTTCTTCTGGAGCAAAGAGGGGTGTGAAGGGAGTCCGGGAGGAGGCCGCGAAGGCTTGATGCCGGTGGAGGGGTAGACGCTGGTAGAAGGAGGAGGTTCGCGCCGGCAACTGCCCTGGAGACATCTGTGAACTCGATGACCAAGGCTTCAGGTACGTCTTTAGAGATTTAAACTCGATTCCTTATACAATTCTACGACCTTATGGAAGAAGAAGCAGATGACACCACATTCCGACGATGATGCCAATCTGATGATGTTGATTGTGCGAAGATGCCTATGAAATCGACGGTTGGGGATTTAAGCATGGTTTTTGATTTTGTACTTTTGAAAATAGGGAATTTAGGGTTTAGGTATTGGATTTGGAAACATCTGTGTTCTAGTAAATCCTTTTTCCGTCCTCAGAATCTATTCCTTGTGTTCAAATTGGAGGTATAAAGCTCCAGTTTTTGGGATTTCCAATTCAAGTTGCGCTGTTGTCATGTTTGCACCTTGTGCCCTTTGTTTTGATTTTTCGGGCGCCTTTGTTGTCTCCTTTGAATCGCCTTTTGTTGCTGCTAAAGTGTGGTCAGTTTCTCCTCCTTTTAGTGGCTCAACAACAGCAGCAGAACAACAAAGCAGCAATAGCACAATGCAAGAACAACATAACATAGCACAAGTATAATGATCTGTGCAAAACATGAGAAAACATGGCCTATTAGTACTGTTGTGAATTTCCTCGAGTGAATATCGTTAAAGAGAAGGAGAATGAACAGTAAGACATACAGGATTTCCGTGTTCTGGAAAGAACTGCGCAGAACTCCCTGCAGAGAAAAACCTCTCTGCAGCTAGGGTTTCTTATTATTGTGATGCTTTGATGAATACATAATTCCAACCCCGCATGCCTCTATTTATAATAGAGGATCTCCTATAGACAATCCTATCGATAAACCTAGATATAGATAAACCTATTATATCTAAATAAACCTAGATATAGATAAAACCTACCTTATCTAGAACCTATATAGATAAAACCATCTATAATAAACCACCTATATATAAAACCATATATAGATAAAACTTGCTATAGATAAATTGACTTGGGCCCCAATCCAATTTATCTGTCTACCTAGGATGATTAATTGTCTCAAACAACAATCTCCACCTAGACAAATAATCTATCTATAACAACGAACATAGACATCTTTAGGATCTTGTCCGCCCCATGTCTTCCTGTGCTCCGTTCCATGGGGCTTCTTCTCACTCAACTAACATCGAGTAATATGAACCAAATTCAAGCAATGCTTGAACTTGTCTGCGGTGACTGGTTTGGTTAACATATCAGCAGCATTCTGAGAGGTGTGAACTTTTTCTAAGATGATTTCTTCGGACGTTACAAGCTCTTTGATCTTGTGAAATCTCACATCAATGTGCTTCGTTCGAGCATGATATACTTGGTTCTTAGCCAGATATATAGCACTCTGACTATCACAGATTCACAGTATATCTCAACTCCACCTTGCTCAACACTCAGTTCCTTCACAATTCCTTTGAGCCATAGTGCCTCCTTGGCTGCCTCTGCTAAAGCCATGTATTCTGTCTCGGTAGTAGAAAGGGCTACCACAGACTGTAAAATGGATCTTGATAATGCATATATTAGATAGGCATTATAGGCATTTTTAGCTTAGATAGGTTGCATTTCTTTCATTCTTTGTTACTAAATTGCGTCTTATGATTCTTCTAGAAGAGTTCGGATTCTGCGCAAATTTGTGGTTATCTTGCAGATCGAATCGGAACACATGTGGGAGATGCAATATCTTGAAGAGGAGTATAAAAGACATTGGAGAGAAGCAAGGAATGAAAAGAGCAAATCATCTCAAGCTACTCTCGGAGAGAAGACAAGAAGAACCACATACAGGAATGCGGCGGGCGCCGCATGGTGTGCAGCGGCCGCCGCCAGGGTCGATGCAAAAAGAATACCGATGTTGCGGCCGCAGCATGCATGCGGCGGCCGCCGCATCTGCCGCCAGCGCGGATACGCGTCGTTTTGAATAATTAAAAACCCTAGATGCTTTTGTTTTGATTAATGGCCGACTTTGGATCTTTTATAAGGCCACTTTTAGTTATTTTTCCATGACTTATATTCTATTCTATTCATCGGACACTTTAGAGATTTTGAGCGGTATCTTCCATGAGGAACTAAACTCATCTATTCTGCCTGCAATTTGAAGCTTTATTTGGATTGATTATGAGTTTCTAATTCTCGTTCCTTATTTCCTATATTTGAATGCTTCAACTTCTTTGTGCTTGATTGTTTATTGTTTTGTTCTATCTTGTCTGGCCAACTTGTTAGATCAATTCAATTGCTAAGGTTTTGTAGATTCCTGGTTGTGAACCTTAACCTAAGTGGCAAACTTGTTCCTTTAGGGCTGGTTGAACTAATTGAATGAGTAGGAAGTTGAATGTGTTGTTAAATCCTTTTTTAGGGACTGCAAATACCTTGGCTAATCTCTGAACTTAAAGCTGTCAATTGGGTTAAATCCTTCTTTAGGGACTGTTCGATTGATAAGGGTTGCTAGGACTGGTTGGACTAGTAACTATATTAGGTCGGGACAAGGGCATTCATAGGAAACTTAATAGGACGAGAAGAAGTTACAAGGATCTCTTCAATCCAATAAAGTGGAAAATTGTAGGTAGAATTGCTTCTCCAAATTGTCTAAAAACCAAATTCCTTTGCCTTGCTTTATTTACTTCGCTTTGATAAAAGGCGAAACTTTCACACATAAAAACCCCCCTTTTGGTTACTTTGATTGACACTTAATTCACACTTGAATAATAATTTCCCTGTGGGATCGACCTCTTACTTATTGCTATACTAGTTATAGGTTTGAGTTTACTTTGACGGGATCAACGACAGGTTTTCCCTCCGTCAGATCTCCAACAAATAGGTCCCCCAGTAAGAGTAAGACATACCCAGTAGTGGACCTCTGATTGTCAAGATCACCCGCATAATCTGAATCAACGTATCATTTGACCGAAAGACCGCCTTTTTCGCCACCAAACATGATCCTATGGTCAGCAGTACCCCTCAAATACCTGAGAATCCACTTGCATGCATTCCAGTGTTCCCTCCCAGGATTAGACATGTACTTGCTGACTTGGCTAACAGCTTGGGCCAGATCAGGTCTTGTGCACACCATAGCATACATCAAACAACCAACTGCACTAGCATACGGAACTTTCGACATATCTCTGATTTCTTCATCAGACTTCGGACACTGAGTGGAAGAGAGTTTGAAGTGATTTGCCAAAGGGGTGCTAACAGGTTTGCATTTTGGCATGTCAAATCTGTCAAACACTTTCTCAATATAATTCTGTTGAGATAGCCACAATCTCCCAGAACTTCTATCTCTGCGAATTTCCATACCAAGGATCTTCTTTGCTGCTCCAAGATCCTTCATATCAAACTCCTTTCCCAGCAAAGCTTTCAGCTCAACAATATCATCAATGTTCTTCCCAGCAATGAGCATATCATCAACATATAGAAGCAAAAGCAAAAGGGAGTCATCATCAAGATATTTCACATAAACACAGCAATCATACTCACATCTCTGGTAGCCAATTTAAAGCATATAAGAGTCAAACTTCTTGTACCATTGCCTAGGAGCCTGCTTCAACCCATACAGTGACTTTCTCAAACTGCATACAAGCTGCTCCTTTCTAGGTTCAACAAAACCCTCTGATTGCTCCATGTAAATTTCTTCCTCCAAGTCACCATGAAGGAAAGCCGTCTTCACATCCATTTGTTCAAGATGTAAATCCCAACTAGCTACCAGTGCCAACACCAATCTGATAGAAGTGTGTCGGACCACAGGGGAAAACATCTCATCATAATCAGTCCCCTTCCATGTCAGGAGATTCTTCACTCGCCATTGCCAAAGACTGAAATCTCTAGTGCCATCGAATTGGGGGGCCTCGAATTCTGCACTAAATGTCATCGTCTAACCTGCCTTTGATACCAATTGTTGTGAATACCCATTTATAGCCTACTGGCTTCACACATTTTGGTGTAAGCTTAACAAGACCAAAAACTTCACGTTTTCCTAATGACTTTGACTCGGCCTGGATTGCCTCTTTTCATTTTGGCCGGTCACTTCTGCGACGACGTTCATCAACACTTTGTGGCTCAATGTCATTATCATCAACGATTATTTTCATGGCAACAGAGTATGCAAACACCTCGTCAAGGATAATGTCCTTTCTATTCCATTTTACTCTGGTAGAAACATATTTCACAGAAATTTCATAATTACCAATGTTTCTATCCTTATCCAGAATACTTTTGTCATATAATGGACCCTCCGCATTTTCCGAGATGTCTTGATCACATTCCTCTTGTATTTTGACATTTTCTCCCCCTGAATCTATCAGTGGGATAATTTTCATGACGTCTACTTTTTCTTGGTTTTAAATCCTTAGAACCAAGAGGCCTACCACGTTTTCGTTGTATTATGGACTCATTTATAGGTTGCTGCCCAACTGTTTGTCTCTCAGGAATTTCAATCCTTTCAAGGGCATTTATAGCAGGCACATGTGACTTTGTCATTTTCTTTGTGTCTCTAAACAAATCCGGCTTCGCTATACTCTGTAAATGTATAATTTTCTCCACTTCTTATTCACACACTTTAGTATGTGGATCCATATGAGATAATAATGAAGCATTCCATGTAATTTCTTTGCTCTTTTATCCACCTAAAGTTGGGAATATATTTTCATCAAAATGACAATCAGCAAAGTTTGTTGTAAATAAATCTCCAGTTGTTGGTTCAAGGTACTTAATTATCGATGCAGATTCAAAACCAACATAAGTTCTCAATCTTCTTTGTGGACCCATTTTTGTACGTTGTGATGGAGCAATGGGTACATAAACTGCACATCCAAAAATTCTCAAATGAGAGATATTTGGCTCTTTACCAATCACAAGTTGTAATGGGGATTATTTGTGATAAGCGGTCGGTTTTAACCCAATCAATGCCGCTACATGTAAAATAGCATGTCCCTAAACAGATGATGGCATTTTAGACTTCATTAATAATGGTCTAGTGATTATTTGTAATCGCTTTATCAAAGATTCATCAAGACCATTTTGTGTGTGAACATGAGCCACTGAATGCTCAATTTCAATCCCAATTGACGGACAATAGTCACTAATTATTTAGGATGTAAATTCTCCTGCATTATCAAGTCTTATATTCTTGATTGTATAATCCGGAAATTGAGCTCGTAATCGGATAATCTGTGCAAGGAGTTTAGCAAAAGCTGTATTTCTTGTCGATAAAAGACTCATATGTGACCATCTTGTTGATGCATCTATTAGCACCATAAAATATCGAAATGGTCCACATGGTGGAACTATTGGTCCACATATATCTTCTTGTATTCCTCTAAGAACACTGGAGACTCATTCTCAAGTTTACTCTTGGAATGCTTGATTATTAATTTAACAAGTGAACAACCAGTACAATTGAAATCATTCGATCTAAGAATTTTCACATTCTTCAGTGAATGTCCATTTGAACTAATAATTCTATGCATCATCACATTTCCCGGATGACCCAAACGGTCATGCCATAATGTGAACATCCTTTCATCATCTGACTTTTCAAATATTACATTTACTTCTATCGGACTTATATACGTATAATATAGTCTAGAAGAATAAGCTGGCAACTTTTCTAGGATGTTCTTCTTGCCATTTCTATATCCAGTGATGCATAGATATTCTTTTCCACTTTGATTCATGGTTTCCATATGAAATGAATTTAGACTCATATCTCTGAAACTCAACAAGTTTCTTCGAGATTTACTTGAATATAATGCGTCATTTATAATCAGTTTTGTCCCTTCAGGGAGCAAAATACAAGCTCTTCCAGAGCCTTCTATCATCTTTGCCACACCGGATATTGTTCTGACATTTGCCTCAATTAATGTCAATTGTGTGAAGTATTCTCTGGTTCTCAAGATGGTGTGGGTAGTGGCATTGTCTACTAGACATTGATCTTTGCCACTTGATTTAACTTCACTTATATCCATATCTTCAATATAAAAAGAGATATAATTAAAACTTTAATACATTTTTATTCATTAATAATATATAAAAAGTACATTAAAAATAATGCAGAAAATAAACACATTGCGATATGTTACAGAAATAAACACACTGCGATATGTTACAAAGTAACTGCATGGAAATAAAAGTACGGATATTTAATAGTTCATAGTATCACTAAGTCCAAAATCTCCATCTCCATTAGGGGTATTTGCGAAGAAACTAGAGATGTCCAGATCGGGCTCAAGTGGAGTGTTATTGACAAAATTACTCTCCACCTTCTTTCCTTTCTGGGATGTCTAATACAGCTCAACCAAATGTTTAGTTGTACGACATACCTTCTCCCAGTGGCCCATCATGACACATCTATAACATGGAGATTTGAATTTATGAGTAGATCCCGATGGATCTTTTCGGACCATCAGCTTATCATTCCCCTTTTAAGAGGATGCTCCGGGAGTTGTGCCACTGATTAGTAGCAAAGCTTCTACCGCGACCACGACCACGACCTGGAAACATTCCATGTGTTGCATTCGTCTCGGTATATGGAGCAGCACCAGTAGGCCTTAGGTTGTGGTTCTTCATCAGAAGTTCATTATTTTGCTCACCCACGAGTAATACTGATATCAAATCAGAATACTTTGTAAAACCCCTCTCTCTATATTATTGTTGCAACAACACATTTTGTAAAGACCGGGAAATTTTATAATATTAAATAATTAAAATAATGAATTATAATCATCTTGGGTTCTAGGATTCGGGAGGTTTGGAATTTCTGTCATCGAGCTATCGGTTTACTTTAAATCCTTCAAAATGAATTCCGGCATTATTTAGTTAAAATTTTAAAATATGTTTTATCCCGCTTGCTTATGCAGAAATTTAAAATAATATTCGGAGTTCCTTATTGAATTCAGATTTGGAAAATTTAAAATCGTTTTGAGTTGGGTCGGATAGAGTCGAGAAAACGGGTTTTGAGATATTTTATTCGGGTATTCAAAATATTTATTTGGACCACTTTAATTCCATTTCTTTTCTCTTTTCTCTCTCTCTCTCTCTCTCTCTCTCTCTCTCTCATACCCGTGACTTCGTGGGGAAGACCCCCCTGCATTCCTTGATGCTCAGCGCCTATTTGGTCCCTTTTTTTTTAACCAGTTTACACTCAACCTCTCTTTCATTTCCTCAATCTCAGGAAACTCCAAAACCCACAAACCTTCCCTCTCTCTCCCCCTCTTCATTCCCTGTGACCCGAGAAGGGTTCCTCTTCCTCTGATGTAGCCGCCGAGACCACCGCCTCACCCTGCTTTTGATGCGCTCCCTCCGTTTCGCTTTCCATCGCCAGAAGTCACCAATTGAACCACAAAGTCGGCCACCAGGGAGCCCAGAAACAGCCAGGGGGTCGTCGGATCCCAGAGCCGAGCCCCGGAATCACCCAGATAGGCCGGAGCCAGCAGCCCCTTCCTTCTCCGTTTCCGAGCAGCAGTAGCCGAAGCTGTTGTTCCCCTATTTCAACCGAGAACCTTGTTCCTCCATCGACGAGCCGCCGAGGAGCAGCCGGCGCCGCCGAGCCACCACCTCCTTCCTCCTTCCTCGTTTCCCGTCGTCGACGCCGAGTAGCCCCACCGCTCTTCCCATGTATTCCGATTTGAGATCCGGTAAGGCTCTCCCTCCTTTCCCTCTCGAAAACCAAGCAAAGTTCCTCCTTTCTCACTCCCATCTCTAATCTAGGCCGAGAAAGACACAGCCTCGCCTCCTACAATGCCTGGCGTGACTCCGACGACATTCTCCGGTGAGAACAAGACCCCCTCGGTGAGCTCTCTTTCCTCCCCTCCTTCTGTGTCGTTTTGATGGGTGTGGTCGGGATAGTATGTCGATGAGGCTGGCGCGGGTTTGGGTTGATCGGAGCTCCAGCAAGCCTGGACTCTCCTCTTCTTCTTCTTCCGCCTCCCGTTCGCCGTTGATGGAGCTCTGCTCTGAGCTTGAGGGAGGCTGTTCCTTCCTTTTCTTTTGAGAGATTTTGGGTTTATTTGTTTTGGGCTCGGGTGGGTAAGTGTGAGAATTGGGCTTGTTTTCCTTCTTTGGCCGGGTTGATGTGAGAATGGGATGTTGGGCTGGGTTCCATTGTCTTTCTTTTCAGAATTGAGAATTGGGCTTTTGTGAGTTATTGATATTGTATATTATTGGTTTTAGACTATATTATGCATTATGGTTATGTGATATGATTTATGGTTACTACAAAATTAGTCGGATTTTGGGAAAATGAATTATGAAATTTTATAAACTATGAGCTTATTTTGAAAGTGATATTATTGGAATATGTATTTTATGATGTTTAATAGGTGATTTAAGGATTTTAAGGTGATTTATTGGGTTTAGTTTATTAATATGAATTGAAAAGAAGATTTAACTATGGTATTGCATTTTGGTTAAGTATTACTTGGAAACTTATTTAAGAGGGGTTTTTAAGTTTCCCGGAATTACCTCTTAAAGGAATTATTGTCTTGGAAACCAAAATGCCGGAATTAATTCTATAATATGGTTTTGAGGTTTTGGTTTTAAGGTTTAAATGTTTAATGTCGGGATTCTTTGTTTTGGTTTGATGATGTTGGTTTTAAGAAGGAAGTTTGAAAGATATTGTTAGTATGATTTTATTTGAGAGTTTATTGGAAGAATGATTTTTGGTTGATGTTGATCGCATCGGAAAGGTTTTGGAAAATGGTTTTACCGTCGATTGGTTTTAAGGATGTTGAGAACTTGGGTTTCGTGTGTGTGAATGTTGGTCTGGTAGCTTACTGAAGTGGCTTGATGATAGGTGTGCATCGCTTTTGGATTGCTTTGGATTTGCATTTGGGCCCTTGCTTGTGTTATATTGTCGTTCTGCATCTTCAGGTAAGTTCCCTAGGGGGCTTACTCAGGTTGGACATTCATGCCTGTTGTTGCATTTTATGTTAGGTGTTGCATATGCATATAAGCATGTCATGTAGTATCCTGTTTAGGTTGCACTAATTGAATGAGCATCTGCTTACTTATTGCGTTTGAAACAGAACGGCCGTTATCTGTGATAGTCCTAGAGTCTTTGCTAGGGTCATAGGGTAGCCCAGCCTCATCGGGTACCCTGAGTCAATCGAGTCATGAACTTCCTTATATTATGAGATGCCTGCGGGCTTTATTGTGGAGCGGGTTAGGCATGCGTGCCGCCCGATTATGATGGAATGCATTCACGAGCTGGCCAGTCTCCGCCCTATCGGAAGGGGGTGGAGGTAGGAGAGGGATATGCCACTTGGCATTGTCTTGGGCCCTTTACAGTATTTTTACACATTATTATAACTAGGAGCATGCTAGTGTGTTTGACTTTCGTACTGCATTAGAGCATCTTTATTAGGTATAGCACATACTATGTGGCCTCAGCGAGGACTGCCGGTCCCGCATGAGTGGCTCGATCTGACTCCTTTCCCCGTTCTTTTTTTTAAGGTATTTTCTGCAGATTTTGATTGCTCGATATGACGGGGTTCCCTTTTTGCGAATCGAAGAACCTGGCTAAACCTCTAACTCATTATGAATGGTAATCACCCACTTATGTTTTGGTTTTGACCCGGCTCTGCCGTGGCGCTTTGTATCTTAATTTTGCTTCCGTTTGAAATGAATTTCGTGACATAGTCTTAGGACAGGTTAAGGGTACCCAATGGCCCTTCGAGGTTTTTAGGGTTTGAAATCCCTCTTTCTACTAATTTTAAAATGAGTTTGAAACCTCGACCCGTACCTGGATTGCAAGATCCGAACAAGGGGTTTTATCCCTTGAAACGTAACCCGGAAATTATAATTCTGGGCCGTTACACATTTGACGCGTGCATTGTAGAGAAGGTTTTATCAAACATATTTTCTTCAGAGATATTTTGCCCACATAAATGTAATTGAGACATGATCCTGAATAAGGCAGAATTAAAATCATTAACAGGCTTAAAATCCTAGAACCTCAGATTGCTCCAGTCATATGTGGCTTTTGGGAGTAAAACTTTCTCCTGATGTCCATATCTCTAACTTAAGTTCTCTCATAACTCTTTAGGATCTTCCACCAACAAATATTTAGACTTAAGGCTTTCATTCACATGATGGCGCAAAAATATAATCGCCTTTGCCTTATCTTGTGGAAAAGTATCATTATTTTCAGAGATAGTTTCCAGTATGCCATGAGCTTGAAGGTGAGACAGTGAATCAACCCTCCATTCAAGATATCTCTGGGCCGATAAGTCGAGAATATCAAATTCCCACTTTGTAAGATTTGCCATTGAATTAACTACAAATAAAATCATATAAATTAATATTACATAATTAATTATTATATAAATTAAATTTATGGGTTAATTAAGATGACATAAATATTATATTTCATATACACATGCGTAGATGCCATATAAAATTATATAAACAAGTAATACAGTTCGCACTTGCTTTTTTAAAAGAAAAACCATATTAGATACATACTCTCTCCGTTCACTTTTATTTGTCTTTTTACTATTCATGCACATTTTTTAAGGTGGTAAAAACTATATAATTTTTTTTAAAAAAAGTATGAGATTATAAAAAAAAATTAATTAAAACTTAATATTTTATATAATTTTTATCCTCTTAAGAAAACGTGCGTGAATAGTAAACGATAAATAAAAGTGAACGAATGGAGTATATACTACGGAGTATGTATTTGTATACGTGTTTGCAGGTGTTGGAGTATTGTGCATGCTATAAGAGCATATGCAACGCCCATATAGTGGGTGTCTTACCTGTCAATTTGTATTAAAAAAAAAAGAAGTAGAAAAGTAAGTAAAAAGATATAAAAAAAACTCATCTTTGGGAATAGGAAAGTGCATGATAGAAGATACTCTGCTTTTTCGGTTCTAACAAAATGCGGGGCCCAATTGACATAAGAAGCCCACTTGATTCAAGAGTGCTGAAGGTTCGATAATATAAAACAATGTAATATAGAAATACTCTAGAAGGGGGGTTGAATAGAGTATGCCCGTTTTTCGCAGAAAGTCTCAAGACTTTTGGAGCTCGTATTAAACCCTTTGAGATTAAACCTGAATCACAAAGTTAGATAATCGAACCAAGTGCGGAAATAAGGTAAAGCAATAGATAAAGGACACGAGTAATTGTTTACGAAGTTCGGCACAAACTTGGCCTACGTCCCCGCCTAGGGTTCTTCCACAACCCTAGGATTCAAAAGGCTTTATTGATTCGCTTAGCTTAGGATCCTAATAGCTCACCGAGAAGCCTCTCTCCTATACAATTGCAATCTAGTCAACTCACGTTCCCTTGGAGTCCTAGACCAATCTAGAAGAGCCCCACCTCTCTCAGCTATCTAGTACAATCCTCTTACTCTCACAAATCAATAGCCTAGTGCAACTTCCCGAGTTATAAACTCTCGAGTAACACTATAAATGAATATATCCTATAAGCTCACAGTGACTCTCAAAGGCTTTGAGAAAAACAACAAACTCTTGAGCGCTAGCAGAGAGTACACTTGGAAGACAGATCTCGCTTGAATGAATGAAAGCTTGTGTAGCACTTGTGTGTTCTGTCTTCTTCTTCCTTTCCTTTATAGAAGTAACATGGAGCATGAGAGTCTTCAACACCGGATCTTCAACAACGGCTAGTTTGGATCATGGCGCGCCCGGATCTTCTATTTTTGGACACTTCGAAGACATGATCTTTCTTGAATTGGATCTTCTCAATATGCACCATAAGGAAAGATATAATTTCAAAAATACTTCTTGAAAGATTAGTTACACATATATATATATATATAATATAAAGGAAGTATATAATAATATTAAATAATATTCGGACTTATAAAACAGGTTTTGTATTTCATCAACTGTTAATGCTCCAAGACCTTTGACACAAACATCCTGTCAAGGCCTTTGAAACATTATTCCGATTTTCATCAATGGAGGGAGTTATCAAGTGCATTTCATTTTTTTTTTACTACTGGGCACTTTTTTCTTTTCTTTTTTGGCTGGTTTTTTTATGTAAATATTATAAATAGGTTGTGTCGGATGATGTAAGCATGAGAGTTAAAGAGATTTTGATTGGGTATGTGGGATGTGTGAGAAAAGAAGGGTGATACGTTTACACTTAGGGCCTGTTTGGTATCTTACAAAATTGGGAATGAGAATGGGGATGGTTGATTCCCATTTTGGTATTTGGTAAGTAAAAAATGGGAATTAAAATCATTCCCAGTAATCCTCCCATCCCCACATTTTAGCCACTTTCATCCCCTAAGAAAACCCAAGGAATCACCCATTACCAATTTCTGACAAAACCTCATTCACCCATCTCCTTCCTCGACCTCCACCTCCACCGGTGCCGCCGTCTAGTGCCGCCGCCTGCGCCGTCGTCCAGGTCGGTTGACAACGCTCTACCACCACCGTCCAATGTCATCGCCACCACCATCGTGTCCGAATCAGAAGCCGTTGCTGCCGTTGTCGTTGCCCCATGCCCCTCCAGTCACTGTCGTCATCCTCCATTCCCCAGTTGAATCCCATCTTTTGGTGCTCATCTCTCTCTCTCCTCCCACAACCAAATATCTCCATCGCCTACGCCAACACAACCGTTCAGCGTCGCCGACGTCCTCCATTCCCCTGCCGAATCCAGATCTAGTGCTCCTCTCTCTCTCTCTCTCTCTCTCTCTCCTCCTCCCCCCTCCGACCAGATCTCCCTTGTCATTATTGGCTCTTTGTTATCGTCGTTTCGGTAATGGTTGGATTAGGGTTTCTGAAATTGTATGTTCAACCACCATTTGACTGAAATTTGTTCAAATTTGTTGATTTTTGTGATGAATTTCCGAAATTGTATGTTAATTTTATGTATTTTTATTCTTAATTTGAGAGATTGAATTGGTTTGCTCTTGAATTTGAAAATTTGATATTTTGGATGTTTTGATTGAATTTGTGAGCTTCTCATTCCGATATCATACCAAACAAAGTGTCTCGGTAATGGTTCATTCCGAATTTTGATTCCGATTACCACATTCATACCAAACGGGCCCTTAGTGTAAACATGAGTTTTTACACTACAAATACAAATTAAACAAGTGGCAAAATCTGGAGTGTTTCCTTTAATTTAGTTTTTTCCTTTAATTTAATTTGTATAGGTTAGGTTAGGTTAGTAGCTTCCCCTCTTCTTCATTAATTACTTTAATTTATACATTATTTTTTACAATAGGAAGCTAAAGAGTTGTGAGTGAACACCGGTGAACCACAACATTTAAGTCCCTATTCTTTGAATTTGTAAATATTTAAGTCCCTATTCCACCCTCACCGAGTCACCGATGAGCTAGTCCCGTGGTCTCACCGTGAGCCAACTATACCATCAACCAGATCTTCCAAGCACTACCCACCCCCATCATCTTTCTTACGTTCGGGCCGTACCCCCTCCCAACCTTACATTCCTTTGCACCGGCCACTTAAACACAACACTGCCTAACCTACACCTCCACCTCTCTTTCTCATCCCATCTCTTTCCTAAACACCTATCAATATAACCCTTCCGGTAGTTTAAAGCTCTTTTTTAACCACCCAGGCTTCACTTTTAATGATCAGATTTTATCACTGTACTGAATTCAAACAAGAGACTTGATGGCCAAATTTTATCGGCGACATTGTCTTTCAATAACTCAGTTGACAAGGTCGAGAATTTGAAGTTCGTTTTTCTCTAGTTTAATTTGGATTTATTTATTTATGAATTAAATTTGAAGAGTTAAATTCTCAATGATGTTGTTCATTAAAGTACAAGAACTCCTTCTTTTCTGTTGAAAATAATCCGATTAATTGGAAGGTAGGAGACGAAGGACTACTTTATTTTATTTTATTTTCATAATCTGTACAGAGTATCTATTTTTTTTCTTGGAAAAGGCCATTAATAATAAAGTTGTTTGAGTTTTTGCCTAAAAAGGTGAAAAAGGGAAGGAGGGCGACAAGTGGACATTTTTAATTAGGAGGCTGATTCTCTTACCCAAATTTTGAGTTACCCAAGGGTATTTTTTGGTCATTTTGAAAGTATGATAAAAGAAAAAAAAAGAAAAAAAAAGGTAGATCAACTTTTTCTTTTCCTCCTATAAAACTACACTCTAGGGATAGACTCCCCCTTCTAATTTATTTATTCTTTTCTTTTCGGGTAAAACCAAGTTATAATTCAACTTTATTTTTTTTTATAATTCTTTATTTTTTAACTTTTTTTTTTACAGTATGCAAACAGTTGGAGTTTGTTATGAAATTCGTAACAAACAACCAAGATCATCCCGTAGGATGATTGAGTACAGCTCCTTAGTAAGAGGAGATGTAGATCTAATACAATCGATACCTTTTCTAGCTACGAAGCGGCTACATAGTTGGCTTCTCTAAAACAGTGTTTAAATTGTATAAAGTCGAACTCTTGAGCCATAATGATGATCTTTTCAACTTGATGGATGACTTCCCATGGAGTAATGATCTCTTTGCTTATTGCTTTGATGATGGTCTCGTTATCGCTTTCAATGATAGCCTTCCGGATCCCTTTACTTCTTGCACGCTGGATGCCTACAATGATAGCTTCTGCCTCTGTCTGTAAAATCGTACCTCTTGATGTATTTTGAAAGAATACATCTAATAAACCGCTCTCCGAGTCACGAATGACTCCTCCCACTTGGCAAGAGCCCGTGGGCTTAACCAAGCCATCTATATTAATTTTATAGATATTGCTCGGTGGTTTAGTCCACCTAATCTTATTCCTATTAGTACTTCGAGTGTTAGATTTGTTTTCCGCTTCTATTTGCGAGTTCCATAACTTTATATTTGAGATAATCTCAAAGGCTAAATTGATTGTTGAGTTTGGATTCCTATTTTTAAATATGTAATTGTTTCTAGAGTCCTAAATTGCTTGCCATATAAATCCTAACTCTTTTATCGCTGATTTATTACTATTTTTTTTGTATCGGAGGATATCCTTAATATCTTCATTGTACTCTTCTCTAAGTATTAATTTTTTCCCACTTGCATTTTCATAGTTTTGAATGAGTTGTCTAGCAAAATTGCAGTTGATGAATAAATGGATTGCACTCTCATCTGCACTATTACAGAGTGAACATTGTGCTGGTACTCTGTTGTAATGTTTGTTTAATCTCTGGGTGGTTGGTAATCCATCTATCATTATCTTCCATATAAGGTTTTTTAACCTTGGTGGTATATCAAGCTTCCATATCCACTTGCAATCCTCCATATTTCTATTATTACTATTTTGATTGACTAGGGGAGTTGATTTGGTTGAAAATCTACCATCCTTTTCAAGTTTCCATACTAATTTGTCGCAGGTATCCCAAGTGGGTATTTGAATTTGTATAATCTGATCAATAATATGACTTGGGAACAATTGTTGTTGGATTGTTAGATTTCATTGCTTCTGATTGTTTATTAACTGGGAGACTTTGAGATTGGTATTTTCCAAACTTTGGTATTGACTTAGGTTGACTCCTTCCAGCCATGGGTCCCTCCAAACATTTATTTGATTTCCATTGCCAATTAGCCATTTGATTCCAAAGTTGAATTTTTCCCTTAAGGATAATAGTCTCCCAAATTGTCAAGATGTATTTTGGTTATCCCTTTCATTTATATCCCTTGTGTGTAAATATTTTTCTTTTATTATTTTTACCCACATACTAGAATTGTCTGTATGAATCTTCCAAAGAAGCTTCATTTGTAAACCTTCATTTAAAGATTCTGCTTTTCTGATTCCTAGTCCTCCTTCATTTTTATTTTTACATATTGATTCCCAGCTTATTAATGGTGTATATCTTTCAGACTGTAATTTGTTCCAAAAGAAATTCTTGTTAATTTGATCTATTTGGTTAAGTATTCCTTTTGGGAGTAAAAAGTTCTGCATAAGGTAGTTTGTCTTTGAGTTGAGGTTAGATTGGATTAATATGGTTCTACCCGCTTGAGATATGGAGGAGGATTTCCATTTAGATAGTTGTTTTATAAGATTTTGTAATGCATCTTCGAAGATGCAATTTTTAACCCTTCCATTGACTAGTGGTATTCCGAGATATTTCTCAATTGTTTTTGATATGGGGATTCCCATTTGAGATGCTAGGGATGTAGCTAGTGGTGGGTTAACATTTTTTGAGAATTGGATAGAGCTTTTGTTGTAGTTTATGGTTAATCCAGAGATGTTGGCAAAATTATTTAGGCAGTTTTGAATAGTATGTAAGCTCATGTGAGATGCTTTGGAGAAAATTATGGTGTCATCTGCAAACGTAAGGAAGGGTATCGGTGTTCCTTGCTTAGTTAGTTTGATGCCTATTAAGGCATCTTCTTTTATTGCCTCATGGTGTAATTCTTTTGCAAGGTTTTCCATTACTATTACAAATATGTAAGGGGCTAAAGGATCACCTTATCTAATTCCTCTGTTTGGTTTGAATTAGTTACCGACCGTATTGTTGACCAGAACTGAAAAGGTAGTGGTAGTAATGCATTTCATTGTCCAGTTGATCCATATTGGGTGGAAACCCATCTTTTTTAGGACCACTTCTATATATGACTAGTTGATCTTATCATATGCGTTTTCCATGTCTAGTTTTAATGTCATCCATCCTTCCTTGCCTTTTTGTTTAGTAAAAGTATGGAATACTTCATGAGCTATTAAAGTGTTATCTTGTATTGATCTTCCGTCTACAAAGACACCTTGGAAGGGGTTTATAATTTTCGGGAGAATTTTTTTAATTCTATTTGCTAGAATTTTGGCTATAACTTTGTAAATTGTATTACAAAGGCTTATCGGTCTGTAGTTATTTATATTTTGTGGATCTTCAACTTTTGGAATTAAGGCGATAAAGGTTTGGTTTATTTGTTTTAGGATGCTACCAGAGTGGAAAAAGGATTTGATTGTTTTGCAAAAGGAATTACCCACGATATTCCAGTAATTTAGGTAAAATTCTGGCGGGAAACCATCAGGGCCTGGTGATTTATCCTCTGCCATACTAAGTAGTGTGTTTTTAATTTCTAAATTTGTTGGGTGTTTTATGAGTTGTTGGTTTTCCTCTACAGTGATTTGTGGTTGGATGTTTTTTATTGTTTCCATATCCCAATGAATCTTTCAGCCATTTCCTCAGTAATTTGGTCTGTTATCTGTTGCTGGTCAGTTATAATTTGACCTTGTTTGGTTGTGAAGGAGTTCATTCTTCTCTTAAAATTTCTTATTTTTGTATTTATTTGGAAGTATTTTGTGTTTTTATCTGTTAGATGTATATGTTTAATTCTTGCTCTCTGCTTCCAGAATTTGTAGTTAAATTCTAGCATTTTTTTCCTTTTATTTTCTAAATTAGATAGTTTTATTTCTTGGCTTGTAGTTAGGGAACCCCAGGGGAGTAGTTTCTGCAATTGCATTATTTCAGGTTCTATTTTTTGAAGCTGTTTTTGTATATTATTATTTTGGTTTTTGGACCATTTCTTGATATTTCTTTTTAGTAATTGTTGCTTCTTCATAAAATTATAAGCTTGAGATCCATGAAATTTATTATGCCATATTCTTGTTATTATATCTTTCATTTTTTGCTGTAGAGTCCAAGCCATCTCGAATCTGAATGGTGAACCTTTTTTCTGGTCTTTTGAGCCAATTGCTAAAGTGATTGGACAATGATCAGAGGAGGAGAAGGATTGGTGTTGAACTCTTAGATTGTTGAATTTAGTTATAATATCTTGATGGGCCAGAGCCCTATCTAATCTTTCATAAGTATTGTTTGTGGACGAGTTGCTCCTCCTCCATGTGAATATGGATCCAATATAAGGTAGAGTGTGTAGGTTAAGTTCTTGTTTGATATTAAGTATTCTTCTGAATCTTGATAAAGATGGAGTATTACCTCCCATTTTTTCTGTGTCTTTTTCTATATCATTTAGGTCTCCAATGATTATAACTAGTAGTTTGTGTTTGTTCACAATTGTAAATATTTCTTCCCAGAATTCTTCTTTTTCACGTTCTACTGATGGTGCATAGATGAAGAGTAGTACAAATGTAAAACTGTCGATTGTTATTTGGATCATGTAAAATCTGTTACCAGATTCAAGAGCTTGCATATTGTTAAGTATAAGGCTGTTTTTGTATAGGATCTAGATGCCACCCTTGTGACCAATTGAACTTATTGAAAACGCTTGATTAAAGCATGTGCCTTTTATTTGACTTTCAGTAGGTGCAGCTTCTGTTTTAGTCTCAGAGAATGCTAAAATGTCTAAGCTATTGTTACATCTGAGTTGGTTGATTTCTTGGAGAAGGAGGGGGCGTTTAGTCCCCCTAACATTCCAATAACCTATCTTAATCATAATTGTAATCTTTTCTTTTGCCTATTAGGCTGTTATAGTTTTAGCATTTTGAATTGGTTTCCACTGGATGCATAGAATCAAGCTTCCATCCAGACCAGGGGAGAGCAGTATTTGTTAGTATAGAAATTTTTGGTAGAGTTCTGAAGCACTTGAATTGATAGTTTCCTTGTACTCTTGTTCGATCTAGCCATACAGCTAAACGATTCCCAGATAAAGGTTTAAGCTCAGTTGTTTGGTTTGAATGTTGATGAGAAAGGTTGGGGTGGTTTGCCACCACTTGACCCATGGGTAAGGCAGTGGGGCGCAACCAAAGTTTTGGAGTTGTGAGAGAATACATACCTTTAATTTGCATTATAGAGCATCGGCTATATAATGCACCAGAAAAGCCACCAATCCAGCACTCAAGATCACAATCCTTAGTAAGGCAGACAGTAGTAAAACTATAGATGGATAAGTAACAATAGTAGTGGTTATGCTTGAAATTAGAGATAGAGATTTTCCTGGATCTGAATAACCACACGACACAACGCAAAGTATCCAAGTCCCAGAGTGATAGCAATAGAGGCTTTCCTTCATCAAGAAGATTAAGGCCACCATCAAAACTGTTTTGACAACACTTAATCAGCTTTTTGTTTTTGCAATCCATGTTCAAGGCTAGCCAATTCCTATCAACCATATAACACTTCTGTATAACCGAAATAGAATAGGAAGTAGCATCACAGTAAATAAGTGATGTCTCCAAAGTAGTCATGTTTTTATGCATATTTTAGTTCCGTATTCTTTACATTTTGCATATTTCGGGTTGGAAATATGTCGAATTTATGTAGTATATGCTTGTTTGTCAGAAATGGAGATCTACATAAGTTTCTGTTTAATATTGCAGAATATGGAAACGTTTCGGGAGAAAATCAAGAAGCAAAGAACCGGAGCACAAAGCTACTCGACATCGACAAGGCTTAGTCGATCTCAACAAGCCATGCCTAGACACCTGCCAGGATCAAGGAGCCTAGGTCGAGAAGCTGAAGACGAAGAACCCGACTCCCGAACCTTCGTCGAGATCGAGTAGGGCTACTCGAGATCGACAAGACCTCGGAGACAACCCGGAGTCAAGGAGAGCATGTCCGAGGAGACTGAGAGACTACCCAACCATGCCCGGACACCCTCCTCGAGATCGAGTGCCATACCTCGAGATCGACAAAGCCACCTAGCCATGGTCGAGCACATCGAGAAGATCTACCCGACCAGCCAAGCCAAACCTAGTCGACGAGCCTCTCTACTCGATGTCGACAAGGGGTCCTCGAGATCGACGAGCGCCAGGAGCCATGTCCGAGCCTGTCGAGGACCAGCTAGCCAAGCCGAAGTCGACCAAGACTCTACTCGATCTCGAGTAGGCCCTTGTCGAGATCGACTACACCCAGTGCCTGTGACTGCTGCGCTGTTCGACTTGCCTGATCTCCTGTCGAGTTACCCTAGTCGAGATCTAGGACCCCTGCAATCGACTTTCGTGAGATTTCTCCGCTGCCTAGGATCCGCTGACACGCTTCCTCGTGGATCGATCCTGACTTCCCACTGCTGCATCGGGAGGAAGTCTTGTAATTATTTGCAAGGGACGGAATCTGGTTTGCTGTGATTTATTTATATTTTATTATTGCAAGTCTCGATTTCCTCCTATCAACAAATTGGCGTCGTTGCCGGGGAAGCAATCATTCGCGCCTTAGGTAGTTAGATCTCACGTTTTCTTTGAGTTTTCTTCTACAGGTATATGCAGGACACCTTCGAGTATTTCGAAAGGGAAAGAGCGAGACAGTATGCAAAAGAATTGGAATATTTGAGATGGCTATACATCGTTGATGAGGAGGCATGGCTTGAGGGTGTACGCGCATTTAGGAAGCTACGAGATTCGTCAAAACCACCGCCAAAAGCCCCAATCTCTCTAGAAGGAGGATCTGAACCTGAGGTCGACCTTGACCAACACCTAGTCGATGTCGACCCATCTCCAATCGATATCGATCTATCTCTAGTCGATACCCAGGTATGTCCTTCCGCTATCTCAATTCCAACTTTGCCCTCTGTCTTTAAAAAACCATTTGAAGAACCTCTAGAGGAAGAAGAGCCAGAAAAGAAGAAGTTGGACGTCGTTGCCCATGTTGTTTCAAAGTCGCTTTTACCCTATAAGGTGAAGGCCATTCCTGACAATTTTGAGCAACCAATGTTCATATTCAAGTATGGGGTCCTCGCAAAGTGGCATGAAGCTCCACAAGATGAGGTGGAAATATCTCTTCCCACTCCACCGTTTTGCTGTGATTTATTTATATTTTAATTTGCATACTTGATTTCCTCCTACCAACAATAAGTACGGTTGAGACATAGCGATAATCCTCAAGGGAAGGAGAGAAAAAAGGGCCACACTTGTAATTACATAAATGATAACAACAAGATAGACATGCAGATGACAAAACTTGCAGCTTAGTCATAGAAATCGAATGATAGAGTAATCTACAATGAGCTTCAACATTGATGGTAGTCAGATATTTAATTACACTACAAGTACTATAAGCATTCATGGAAGTCTGTAAATAAACATAGTAATGGAAATCATGAGGTAAAAGAGAGTTATATGGAAGATTCAAATTCAGGCGTAAGATAAATTCATGTGCACATATATAAAAGTCGAGATTTAGGGCGAAAATCTTAGCTGTCCAGAGGCCTTGGCTTCTCTCATGTCTAGAAGGTGATTGAGAGGCTGAAGAACCCCCACCAAAATCGCCCTCCTTGACATCAGTTTGCGGAAGAAGTTCTACCATTGGATTGGTATGCAGATGAATCCAGTTGCATGCAAGGATGCGAGCCTGCAGGGAGGGGAGATTTAGACCAAAAACTTTGAAATTACAGGAGATTGACTTAAAGGGTTTGTACTGAGTTTTAGAGTTTGAAATTTTGGTTTTGTAAGGGTTTGTTTTTAAATTTTTGAGAAGCCTGAGAGAGGCCTGTTGTTTAGATTGGAGGGTTGAAGAAATGGACTGGATTCCGGCGGGGGACCACATCAACCATGACAGCCGGCAGAAGCAAAGAAACCTCAGGCGTAGAGTATGGTGATGGAGGATCAGATCCGCCGGAGAGGGGAGGTTCTGAAGATGGTTTGTTGTTCCATGGATAAGGGGCAGGTAGGCACAAGCGTCAGCGACGCCATGTCGGAGAAGAGGGAGGGGATGAACGCCGGCAAGGAATATGCGTCGCCGCCAGAGGAGCTTTCGGTGGAGAAGATGAGCACCCGCACACCACTGGGAAGAAAGCTGGGGAGGACAATGACGGAAGGGAGAAGAACAACGCCAGGCAAACTGGAGCAGTCGCCGACGAGTAGAGCCCAGATCCCTTGAACCAAGCCGCCCGCACTCATCCAGATCCAGAAATCGCCATGAATCAGCGAGAAGGCAGCCATCCGACCAACACCGGCCGCCACAAGATCCGTGCAGGAGGGAGGCGAAGCAAGGAGGACCAGCTTTCCATCTCATCTTCCATTTTTTGCTTCTTCTTCTTGCTTCTTTTTTTATTTTGCTCGAGATGAATGTCCAATCACCTATCCCACTCTTAGAATTCGGGTTATGGATCTTATGATTTTGATTGAATTGAGGCTGCAGACGGATTTGCAGATGAGATTTAGGATGAGAAGGATTGGTGTGGCGGCTAGGTTTTTGTTTAGGGTTTTTCATTAGAGTGTTTTTTCACACCAAGTTTTTCATTTCCGTCCCCGAGATGCCACATATAATTCTCTTTATTTTTTAACTTAGTTTAATTAATGAACATAAGTATAATTCACGTTTTTTTTATAATTATGTTTATTTCACTTATATTATAAAAGTCGGTCATATAATTCATGTTTTTTTTAACACAGTGTAAATTATTTATTTGATCTTTATTTAAACGGAATCAAATTATCGTAAAATCCCGAGTTCGCCTAAAAATAATAATTTAAACTCTCGTTAATGGTCCACTTTTTTTAATAGTTAAACTTACTAAAAAGCTTTTTCCACAAATGTATATTATATATTTTTAGTTTTAATACGAAAATATTTAACAAAAATAAAATAACAGGCAACAGCTTGCCGATAGGCTAGTGGCCATTTGTTTGTGTATATATATAAAGTTTATAATGAATTCTTTACAAATATCGTTTTTAAAAAGATGTTCTTTAAAAATTATTTATCTTTTTTAATAAATTAATATATACACAAATCTCGTTTTTCCACAAATGCATATACTCCGTAATATATATTTCTTTTAAATAAGAAAACATTTAAGAAACAAACTTGTATTTCTATTTAAAAGATTTTTTATATGTTTGCCAGCGGCTTGCCGATAGGCCTGCGACCATTGTTCCGAACAATCCGAAGTCATAACAATAGGATTTGAAAATAAAAAACTGAATAATAAAGCAATGACACTATCCGGCACATTGGTATTCTTCTCATCCACACTACTCTCAGGTAGACATGGCCACGGGTCACGGGTCAGGCGGGTCGACCCGTGAACCGCCGGGTCGGTGACCCTACGGGTCAAGGTCCACGGGTCCGAGGGTCGGCTCGGGTTGAGGGTCAGGGTTAGGGTCGAGGGAATTAGAACCCGTGACCCGGCGGGTCGACCTGGCGGGTCAACCGTCCATTTCATTATTATTTTTTTTGAAAAATTTATTAAATTTTTTTTATAATTATTATGTAAATTATATAAATTATTTTTAGAATAATTCATAATATTACATAAACTAATATGCAATGACAATGTGAGACAAATAATCCTCCATTCTTCTCCTTTTATAGACTTGGAAGTCTTCCTTCCAACCCCTCATTTCCAATGTAGGACAACCACTACATCCCACATCGAAAATATGGAGTTAGAATGAGAAGCCATGATGCTATATATATGTATCCCACTATCATATTTCCCTCACTTCACTTGTTTCCTACATTTCCTACGATGTAATACATCAATATTGAAAAAATTAGGGGATAAAATGCACAACAGTTTATCTCACATATCAACAGATATAACTATCACTAACCTAGTAAGCAGTTCAAGATTCTTATTTACCATTTGAACAATAAAATTATAATCACTATGCAAAATCGATTGGCACCGATTAGCCATTTAAAGTGAGTGCAGCCATAACAACCAAGTCTGAAGTAAGACAACTCGTGAACATGATATAACAAATTACCAGCTTGCAGATCTATGGAAGCATATTTAATTCAGTTGGTTTTTGATTGATGGCAATGGCATAATCTATTCCCCTACATTAAGTTAACCAGCAGGAACAAATGTCAATTATATCAGCAACATCAAAATGCTTGCTCAAATATATATTCAACGTACTGAGTACCATCTAACTATACCCCAATGGAATACTGGACTTCTCCATGTTGGTTAAAAAGGTACAAAGAAGTTTATGGAACTCCCAAGTCCTAACCATAAACACAGGTTTGCAAAAACAGAATGAACGAAGTTCCGAAAAAATATACCTTCTGATCACGCATCAGTTGCAAATGGAACACGTTCCAGAATTTCTTTCCTGTTAATTTGAAAAGTCATTAATAGTATAAGTCAGAAGGGGTGTGAAAGTAATTATCTTGTGCTTAAGAGTTGGGACTTTAAGTTGAAGTAATAGTCACAGCTGTGTGATACTAAACGAGTTAAAAATCAATATGCATTTAGATGCACTCACTAGGACTCCTTGCTTAAAAGAAAAGGAAAGGGAACTTCTGGGCATGAAAATGGTTCTGAAACTAACAAAAGAAGAGTAATTCGGTCTATAATCTCTAAAACAAATATTTAACCCCCACTGAAAGTATCTCTATATGTTTTACCCAAGTGATCAATGGACTCAAAGCATTCACAGTTAGCTTTGTGTATTCAGCAAGTATGGAGGCAGCAAAAGCAGCCTGCAATAATACCATTTCAACAAGAATATCTATGAACATTGTGCCTAAATGTGAAGCAATCTGATGCAACATGTGTAGCAGTCACATGAAGAACACACACAGTCAAGTACTCTTGGAGTGAGAAGCAACTCTCAAATTATACCATAAACAATCAAATTGCACCACAGTAAGTAATGCTACCCTTATTAATCCCTAGTTTACAATTCTGATTAAGCAAAACGAAGCCTCATATCACATAAGAGAAACAACAATGTACCACCTCTAGAATTCAAATAACAACTCAACCAACTGAAATCAATTAGGCATGAGGTGCATCTCATTCCAACTTTAATTGCCTCATCTTTCACAAATTCAAATACTTTCATCAGAAAACACGGTGACAGATTCCCATTCAAATAACTTAAATCATTGTAATTCCCATTCAAATAACTTGAATCATTGTAAACTAATTTCATTTTGGTACCTGTCTAATCTAATTTCAGACTTCATTTAGTACTAAAAAAAGACAACAAAGAGATAAATTTTGCTAATTCCTGAGTAAATTTTGGTACCTGCCATGGCGCTGGAGGAGGCTGAACTCACCGTGGCCGAAGAGGGTGCTCGGGAGGTGGCCGGACTGGGGGCTGCTCGAAAGAGAGCATCGAAAGGTGGCCGGACTCGAGGAAGAGGGAGATCTGGGTTTGAGATGAAGAAAGAGATGAAGAGAAGGTCGAAGAGAGCTCGAGATTCCGGATCTAGAGCGCAACGGAGTACCTTCGTCGGCGGCGCCTCCGGGTCTGAGCGGACGAGCGTCGACTGAGACCTCCATCTTCGTTCACCAGGGCAGATGTGAGAGGGAGAGAGAAGCAGGGGCGAAAGGCGAGAGAGGGCGAGGAGCTGTAGAGGGAGGCGAGGTTCAAGGAAGGTGAAGGGGGCTGCTTTAAGTTGAAGGAGGCAGCGATGGAAAGAGGGAGAAAGGTAGCCGTGGGAGCTTGAAGGAAGCCTTCAATGGCGAGAGACAACGGGAGAGTGATCGAGATGCGGCGAGGGTTATGGGAGGAATATATTTAGGTTTTAATTGTTTGGAGGGATTTACAAATTTTGGGCGCAAATAAAGTCCGCCAAATAAAGTTATCACATTTACTTGGGTGATTAAATGTTTCAAATATAATAAATAAAACTATATATAATTTTCAAATTAAATTTATTTAGATAAATTTAATAAATTAATTAAATTGGTATAAATATCCTAAAAAAGTAAAAATTTTAAAATGTTGCATTAGAGGATTATAATATTATATGTAGTGGTGTGTATAAAAAAACACATTATAAATTCATATGTAAATTAGAGGATTATAAATAGTAATGTTATAGAATACTTACGTTATGGTAATAAACTAAGACCGAAAATAAAAATCTCACTCTCAACTCTCAATTTTATTTAATATATTTAATTATAAAATTTTATTTATTTTGAAAAATAATTTATTTATCTATACATCTTTTTTTAATTTCTATACCACTTATATATTCAAATATAATTTTTTTTTATTTTGTTATATCGATTATCTATAAAATTATAACAATATATCTTATTCTCAATCTCAAATCTCGATTTTCGATCACAATCTCAATCTCAAATCTCGATCTCAACCATTAACCCAGTCTCAAATCTCGATCTCAACCATTAACTCAATCTCAAATCCCAATCTCAGTCATTAAATCAATCTCAAATATCAAACCTCACTCTCAATTCTCAAATATAGAATCTCAATATCAAAAGTTGATCTTGATCTTAATCTTGATTTCAAATCTCAATTCTCGATCTCAAACTTAATCTCAATCTCAATATCAAATATCAACTCTCACTCTCAATTCTCAAATATAAAATCTCAATATCAAAAGTCGATCTTGATCTTAATCTTGATTTTAAATCTCAATGACAAATCTCAAATTGCGATCTCAATCTCAAATCTCGATCTCAAACTTAATCTCAATCTCAAATATCAAACCTCACTCTCTATTCTCAAATATAAAATCTCAATATCAAATGTCGATCTTGATCTTAATCTTGATTTCAAATCTCAATAACAAATCTCAAAACTATGTTGATCAAATTAAACTACCTAGATCAATCAAAGTACTCTCTTGATGAATCGAGAAAATATATTTAATAAACTTCGCATTGTAGTTTAAATATTTTTTAAAAAATTTGATCAAAATAAACTACCTCGATCGATCAAAATACCCTAAACCCCAACCCCTAAACCCCAAACCCTAAACCCTAAATCATAGCTGTCAGGATTCGAAAGTGTGTTTATGAATTTGAATTATCTTTGCTTTTTAAGTTTACGAATTTTGGTAAGAAATGTAATACGTGTAGGGTACTGATTTGGAATAAAAAAGAAAAGTATGGACAATTTTAAAGACTTAGGGTGCTGATTTTAACAAAAACAATAAAGTATGGGTGACTTCATAGCAATCAGGAAAAGCCTTTTTTTTTTAAAAAAAAAAATCAGCCAAAACCAATTTCTATATGGGTGGGAAGAGATCTTGATCCTCCGTTTACATTGATCCAACGGCCCACACTCGGAATCCATGTGAACTACTCTCCACCAATACCAAATGCTGCAGTTTTTTTTAAAGAGACCTTTTTCAATTTCCAAAGCAATCCTTTAGGAAAAAAAAGATTTGTTGGCGGATAGCCGGGCGGCTTGCTGCTCCCTTAATACTTTTCATTAACGTGATTAATGATCATATGGAACTTAATTATTTTGAATATACATATGTAACTTCAAAATATAATTTTAGTAGTTTTTTTAAAAGTAGGTTATTCAATCAATTTTTTAAAATTCAATTAATCCATTATCTTATCCTAAATTATAACTTTAGTAGTTTATTTAAAAAACAATGGGATAGAATAATTGGCAGCGGTCTGCCGATCGGCCTGCGGGCTTTGGTTCGAAGCAATAGCAATAGCATTTGGAAAAAAAAACACTGAAAATAAGACAATGATACTATCCGGCCTGAGGTCATTGATTTGACTCTCAATTTTAGAAGATTTTTTAAAAAAAAAACTTAAACTAATAAATATAAAATTATGCTCCAATTTAAAACAGTTACTATTAAAAAAAACAGTTATTATTCATTTTTTTGAATAACTGTATTTTAAATTTTCTATTTCAATTTTTAACAACTTTACCAAAATATGCTTTATAAAATAGAATTTTTTTTTTCAAAATATTCACTAAAAAATAATTAATTAACAAAACATTTAAAATTTTAAAATATTTACACAAATATTCATTTTTTGCAGGACAGACAGAAAAATGCGGTCTCAGACCGCCTTTTATTAGTAAGGTAAAAAATTTGCAATTGGGTGAAAAAAGGTAAAAAAAAAAACTAAAAAAAAAGACGCGGTTTCAGACAGCGTCTCTTTTTTTTTTTCCCCAGAAAAATTGAAACGGGGAAATTGGAAGAGACAGGGAAGGGTCGGAGCCCGGAGGAGAGAGGAAGGGGCGGAGGGAGAGAGAGGGAGGGCCGGAGGGAAGCGGAGGGAGAGAGAGGAAGCCGGAGGCCGGAGGGAGGCGGAGGAGAAAGGAGGAGGCGGAGGGAGAGAGAGGGAGGGCCGGAGGGAGCGAGAGGGAAGGGCGCGGCTTAGGCGGGGTGTTCGTCGGCCTGTATCTCCGGCGCCGTGCTCCTTGTCCTTCTTCCCAGCCTCCCCCTCCTTCGCCTCTCTTCTCCGGCACCTCCGCCTGGATCTCCGACGCCGCTCGCAATGCCTCCACGCCCCTGCCTCGGCCTCTTCCTCCAGATCTCCACCTTCCTCTGACGCCGGCCGCCTCTCTCCCCCAGATCTCCGCCTTCCTCCTCCCAGCGTATTCTCCGACCCTCACCCGCTCCGCCTCCCTCTCCCCGCCCCCCTTCGGTCTCCTCTCTCTCCTTCCGCTCATCCCTCTCTCCTCTGGCCCTTCCTCGTCTCTTCCTCTTTCTCCGTTTCAATTTTTCTGAAAAAAATATTAAAAAATAAGAGACCCGGTCTGAGACCGCGTCTTTTTGGTAGTTTTTTTTAACCTTTTCCACCCAATTTCAGATTTTTACCTTACTAATAAAACGCGGTCTCAGACCGCGTTTTTCTATCCGGCCTGCAAAAAATGAATATTTGTGTAAATATTTTAAAAGTTTGAATATTTTGTTAATTAATTATTTTTTAGTGAATATTTTGAAAAACAATTCTATAAAATAAATTATACAAAATGTTTATTGATTTAATTGATTCCCAATATATATTCCCAACTTTATACTATATGCATGTAAGTTGGATATAAAGTATATTTTCTTTTATGTTTTTAAAATATTAATTTGTTATATTATTAAAATTTTATTTTTAAGAATACTAATCGATATTACAATTGTTGATGTAAAATCTAACCTGACACGTTTCATGTGAAATTTATGTTAAATATCGAGTTCACATAGTTTGAGTTAGGACCTGATTTATAGCATTATTTTATTATATTTAATATATCATATAAAAGGAAGCATATATTATTTGTATTATAGTGAATTCCACATACAATTAGATTGAATCAAATTATTCAACTTCATACAAGTAAATGTGATATACGATATGATAACGTAAAAAATGTATACAAATGATTAATGGACTTGAAAAATAACATATTCAATAAAGAAAATAATATTATATAAGTATGAACTTGGGCAGAGATTGATACTCCGTAACAATTAATTCATTTACGATTGTTATCAATCTTGGGCGGTTATGACAATTTTGTTCCATTATTTGTTTTAAATTGAGATTTAGGTGGCATGTGTCATTTTGATATGAAAAATAAAGGTAAAAATATTGAATCCGACGATCCACCACAAATTCCGGCGAGTTAGCTCTTCATTCTGGTCAAAACGTGTGAGGAGAAGTGTATTACCGTTTGGAGATAGAGAGTTTGAATAACTTGTGAATTTGTAATTGAATAGATTGTACATTTTTAATTCAAATCTTAGATAGAAAAAGTAAAATTAAAAACATCATCATTAACCTAGGCTAGAAGTATGGTACTCATTACTTACTTTTCAGATTTCATTTCTCTTTTTTTCATTTCATTTTTTTGTGGATTTTACATAACTACTGTAACGGCCCAAAATTATAATTTCCGGGTTACGTTTCAAGGGATAAAACCCCTTGTTCGGATCTTGCAATCCAGGTACGGGTCGAGGTTTCAAACTCATTTTTTATGGTCAGTAATAAAGAGGGATTTCGAACCCTGAAAATATCGTAGGGCCGTTGGGTACCCTTAACCTGTCCTAGGGACTAACTCACGAAATTCATTTCAAACGGAAGCAAGACGGAAGCAAAATTAAGATACAAAGCGCCACGGTAGAGCCGGGTCAAAACCAAAACATAAGTGGATGATTACCATTTATAATGAGTTAGAGATTTAGCTAGGTTCTTCGATTCGCAAAAAGGGAACCCCGTCATATAGACATCGAGCAATCAAAATCTGCAGAAAATACCTTAAAAAAAGAACGGGGAAAGGAGTCAGATCGAGCCACTCATGCGGGACCGGCAGTCCTCGCTGAGGCCACATAGTATGTGCTATACCTAATAAAGATGCTCTAATGCAGTACGAAAGTCAAACACACTAGCATGCTCCTAGTTATAATAATGTGTAAAAATACTGTAAAGGGCCCAAGACAATGCCAAGTGGCATATCCCTCTCCTACCTCCACCCCCTTCCGATAGGGCGGAGACTGGCCAGCTCGTGAATGCATTCCATCATAATCGGGCGGCACGCATGCCTAACCCGCTCCACAATAAAGCCCACAGGCATCTCATAATATAAGGAAGTTCATGACTCGATTGACTCAGGGTACCCGATGAGGCTGGGCTACCCTATGACCCTAGCAAAGACTCTAGGACTATCACAGATAACGGTCGTTCTGTTTCAAATGCAATAAGTAAGCAGATGCTCATTCAATTAGTGCAACCTAAACAGGATACTACATGGCATGCTTTTATGCATATGCAACACCTAACATAAAATGCAACAACAGGCATGAATGTCCAACCTGAGTATGCCCCCTAGGGAACTTACCTGAAGATGCAGAACAGCAGGATAATACAAGCAAGGGCCCAAATGCAAGTCCAAAGCAATCCGAAAGCAATATACACCTATCATCAAGCCACTTCCATAAGCCACCAAACCAACATTCATACACACGAAACTCAAGTTCTCACATCCTCAAAATCAATCGATGGTAAAACCATTTTCCAAAACCTTTTCGATACGATCAACATCAACCAAAATCATTCTCTCAATTTCCTTTTCAAAACCAACATCATCAAACCACGAAAAAGAATCCCGACATTAAACACTTACCTTAAAATCAATACCTGAAAATCATATTATATAATTAATTTCGGCATTTGGTTTTCCAACACAAATCCTTAATGGGATAATTCCGAAGACTTGAAAACCTCATCTTGATTAGTTCAAACAGTATCTATCTAAAATAACACCAAGTAAATCCATTTTTAAAGTCACATTTTAAAACAACATCCATTAATACAACAATTTCCGAATACTATTCCCTTTATAAAACAACTCAATATATATATAATACTTTTACAGAAATTATAATTTATTTTCATAAATCAGAAATTAATGCTAACAATAATAATATGTATTATCTCCCATTTATTTAATATTTTCTTTCATAAAATATATAAGTAAATACGTATTGAAAGTAATAGCCAAATGACACAAAAACAAAAGGAAAGGCCCATGATTCTACCAAAATCGGATCCAAAACTTAGGCCCAACAAAAATAGACCCAAACCCATCTCATTTCCTTCTTTCATTTAAACCGAGCTGGAGATTCAAAAAAAGAAAGGGGGCCCAGGTGTGTGTTGGCGTGTGAGATGGCAAGAGTGGACCCAACAACTCTTTCTTCTACCCTTCTAATTGAAGGAAAGAAGGGAAGCAATAGGGGCTTCCTGTGCTCGGAAAACCGAAGGAGAAAGAAGAGAGGGGAGGCCGGCAGCGGTGCTCCCAGAATCCGGCCACCCAGTCTCGACGGCGCCAACCAACACCCACAGGGAGGAAGGGAAAGAAGGAGGAGAAAGGAAGGAGGCTCACCAGAGGCGTCGACTCGCCGGAAAATGTCTTCGGGACGCGATTAGACTCGCCGGAGGCTCGAGGCGCTCTCTCTTGGCCTGGGAAGGAAGGGAAGGGCATAAAGGTGAGCCTTTTGGGGTTTTCGAGCGGAAAAGGGGGAGGAGAAGGCCTTACCGGATCCGGATCGGAAAAGCAGGGAAAGCGGGGAGCGAGGGCGGCGCGACGGCGCCTCCGGCGTGCTTCTGGGCGGACTCGGCTCGTCCTCGGTTGTCGGTGGTTCCGGCTTCTGGGCGACGGTGTTCCTGGCCGCTTCTGCTGCGCTTGAAAGGAGGGGTTGCAGCTGCTCATACCGGAAGGAGGAATAGAGGATTGAATGCTCAGCTGGGCTCGGATCGAAGACAAGGGCGGAGGGAGGTGTGTGGCAGCGCTGGCGACCAAGGAAGAGAGGATGCTAGGGGCACCTGGTAGCGACGAAGCTCCGTACATGGAGGAGTTTGGAGGGGAGGCTGCTGCGGTTGCTATCAACGACGATCGACGAGCAGGGTGAGAAAGAACAGGGATGTTGATGGCGACATTTGATAAAAATGGAGGAATGTGGAGAGGAAAGAAATTGGGGCTTTGTGGGTTTGTGTTTGGTGAATGAGGAACCGCAGGAGGGAGGGAGTAGATTAGTAGGAGCCTAGGAGGGGTGAGTGTAGATGAAGACAAAAACCTATAAGCTGTGAATTGCAATTTGGCAGAATGGCAGGCAAGGTCCCAACGTCTTAGTCAGAGAGAGAGAGAGAGGGGGGGGGGGGGGGGGAGAAGGAAAAGAAAAGTTAAATAAAATGTAATTTGGAACATTGTCTCCTTGAATAGCCAAATAAAATATCTCAAAACCCGCTCTCTGACCTTATCCGACCCAACTCAAAAGATTTCCAAATTCCCAATTCAGAATTTAATAAAGAACTCTAACTATTATATTAAATTTTCGCATATGGAAGTGGAATAAAACATATTTTAAATTTTCAATAATAAAAAAAATGCCGGAACTCGTTTCGAAATGTTTAGAATAAAACCAATAACTCAAGGGCGGAAATCCCAAACCTCCCAAATCTTAGAAATCGGAATTATTATAAATCACTATTTTAATAATTTAATATTATAAAATTTCCCGGTCTTTACAACTACCCTTGGGTAACCCAAAATTTGGGTAAGCCAAGTATTTTCCTTTTAATTAAAAGTGTAAAACTTACCTTTTACACCAAGTGTAAAACTTACCTTTTACACCAAGTGTAAATATAGACTTTTCCGTGAGAAAAATAAAAGGAGTATGTAAGTGTAAAGATAGACTTTTCCGTGAGAAAAACAAAAGGAGTATGTAAAATTGATGTGCCAGATAAAGAAAGATAAAAAGTGGTATAAGAAACTTTTAATTAGGATGTGAGTTGTGGATACTCTAATAGGTGAGCTGTTTTACATATATTACAAGCAACCTGAATTTGCAGGGATATATATTGCATATAAATAATGACACATGAGAGTAGCTAGTCTTTATAGGTACTAGTCTATATAGGTTCAACAATTTTAGATGCATACAAAGGGTGAGATATATAGAGAAGTAAACAAGTAATCTCTTATACATGTAATAGATAAAAGGAGTATGTAAAATTGATGTGACAGATAGAGAAAGATAAAAAGTGGTATAAGAAACTTTTAATTAGGATGTGGGTTGTCAGGTTGTGGATACTCTAATAGGTGAGCTGTTTTACTAATATTACAAGCAACTTGAATTAGCAGGGATATATATTGCATATAAACAATGACACATGAGAGTAGCTAGTCTTTATAGATACTAGTCTCTATGGGTTCAACAGTTTTAGATGCATACAAAGGGTGAGATATATAGAGAAGTAAACAAGTAATCTCTTATACATATAATATATAAATAGGAAGTTTTCTTCAAAAATCCGTTCATTCCCTCGTAATATCAAACCACAAAAACTCTCTTTTGAAAAAAGCAGTACGACCGAGAATATCAAAATTTCCCGCAATTTCTCCATCTTCAAGTATGAGATATTTGAAGATCATCAAAGAAGTGAAGAACAAGAATATATCAAGTATGAATTTCCAAGTTCAAGAGGTAATTATGGGTGGAAAAACATATTCAAAATTTTACATCTTCCACCTTTGTCTACCTCATCCTCATATTTCCCTTCTCACTTTTCCTTCTTTAAATTACCACCACTCCTTCCATTTTTACTAACATCTCATCTTTCTACAAACTTTTTCTTCTTTAAATTACCATCACTCCTTTTACTTTTACAATTATCTCGTCTCCATCTCCATCCTCATCTTTATCATCATCAACCTCATCTACTCCGACAAACCACCATGAACCCCTCCGACTGATTCTATCTCGAATTACTTATTAGCATGATAATAATCTATGCGATTATATTCTTTTTGTTATTTTGGTGGAGGTTTATTGGGCTCAATGAAGAAATCAGATCCGACGATTTTGGTGAAGATCCGACGGAGAGGTAACAAGAAATCGGTTTTGTAGTTTAAAACTTGTATTTGTTCTAAAGTTCGGACCGATTTGGTTGTAAATTCGTTTGGATCTAATAAAATACCGGGTTTATGTATGAAATC
The DNA here is from genome assembly GCA_963922045.1 of Persicaria maculosa. Lineage (NCBI taxonomy): Eukaryota > Viridiplantae > Streptophyta > Magnoliopsida > Caryophyllales > Polygonaceae > Persicaria > Persicaria maculosa. The sequence goes on from OY998254.1 coordinate 23,568,923, forward strand.
GTCTCATATCTTGTATGGATTTTTTTTCTTGCTTGCTACTATTTCGTAGAACATAACCGAACCATATAAATGGTGATTTGTGTTCTACGAGTTGAAAACTTTGATTTTCATTAGAAGTTTTAAAGTTTTACGAGTTTCTGTTGTAGAAGATCACTTGATTAAGAGCAACTACATAGCATACTTCTCAAAAACAGTTTATTTATGAAAAGAATTAAGCAAATTGGTAGATTTTGAATGTTCTACTTTGTATCTGTTGGCTTACTCAGTTGGATCCGAAAAACACTCCCGCGGATAACGTATTATAAGATTGATCAAACACTTTGATTGTATTAATTGTAGTGCTCAAGTATGTTTAATTAACCTGAGAATATATTGCCTTTTATAGGCAAGAGTAGCCTAATACGATTAAAACTAATTGAAAGCCCAAATATAAAAGAGTCGTAATAGGTATAGTAAACGTACGGTAGGAAGGTGATAAATATCACCACGACAACTCCAAGTATGAGTTTGTTTATATGAATGTTAAAAATCCGTGCGTAGGAAATTAGTTGGTGAGGCAGGAGGACGAAGAGGGCGCAAAATGGCCAAATTCTGGAAGCCTGGAACAGAGAAGCCCCGTCTCGTGGAGGACGAAGACGGCGGTGTAGTGCTCTACCATTCTTCCTCCTCCTCCGCTGGGTGACCTTCCCTCACCGCACTTTCTCTTCATCACCTCTTTCTTTCAACACTTTGTTTATTTTCACACTCGCTTACTCTCTTCTTCTTCTCCTCTCTCCCCCTGCAGGTTTGGATTTGGAGGGATCGAGAAGCAGAGGCAGAGGCTCCCGGTCAACAAGTACCGGAACGCCATTCTTTACCTTGTCGAAACCCACGCCACCACTATCATTGTCGGCGAGACTGGCAGTGGCAAGACCACTCAAATCCCTCAGGTATTCCGCTCGTTTCCCATTTGAATTAGGGTTTAACTAGGGTTTCCATGTTTTGTCTCATTCAGTTTTTGAAATCTGGGATTTAATTACAGTATCTTAAAGAGGCTGGTTGGGCTGATGGTGGCCGAGTTATTGCGTGCACTCAACCGCGTAGACTTGCTGTTCAGGTCTCCAATTCATCCTTTCCCACAGTTTGCTGCTTCAGTTTTTATAGGCTTGAAATGTTTGCTGCTTCATTGTGAAATTGAACTGTTGCAAGACCTAATTTCCATGGCCTTGTTATCAACTAACAATGGGATCGCCGGCTGTATGCCATGGTTCTGGGCCTTCTGGCAGTTGTGTTCACCCCTCAAAACTAAATTTAATCTGTTAACCCCAAGTTTCTACTTTATCTGCTATGCTATTGAATTATAATAAGACCGGCGCTTTCTTAACTTTTTGTTACCCTTACAGTCTGTTGCTTCAAGGGTTGCCGATGAATTAGGTGTTAAACTCGGAGAGGAAGTTGGCTACACAATCAGGTTTGAAGATGTTACAACTGTGGTGAGAGAATTTCTTTTGTAAAAAACGACCAGCTGTCTCATTTTGTTTATCTGTTTGCAATATGCAATTCATTTCTTGATTCCTCTTGGAAACAGTTGTTTTCAACTTTTTTTCCCCATGTAAGTGTAACGACAATCCGATTGACTTATTGCTACCAGCGCAGGGTGTTACTATGATCAAGTTTCTCACTGATGGGGTGCTGCTACGAGAAATGATGGATGACCCGCTGTTGTCAAAATATAGGTACTTGCAATTTATAAGTTTTTCTAATTCATGGAAGGCAAAGACAATCCATATTTAATTATTGGAATTTGGGAAAGAAGAATGACTTTTGTTTTCTTGTTCCTGAACCCTGAGGAGTTTGTAGATCAACATTTTACTAATTGGGTTGAAGTTTACTCATTGGAAGCCATTTCATCCTGTTTTCTACTATGGAAAATTAGTTCCTCTGTAGGCTTTTATTCCATCACTAAGTTCTGTGAAACAATATCTACAAGAGTTGGTAGCCAATAGCCTGTTGCTGTTGGCAACTATTAGTTTGTGTAAGGTCACTATAGGACATTTTACTAACTCGAGTGATTTTTCGATTTGATTGATTTATTTTTTGGTTTTTGAAGTATAGGCCTAAAGCAAACTTAGGGTTAGTTTGGTAATGGAATAAGTGTGTTAAATATATTTTAAAGTGGAGTTTTTATAAGCTAGTAAGGTGTTTGGTAACCTAGCCGATAGAGTATCTGATACAAAATAGCCGATCAAATAGGAGAAAATGAATAGAATCCTGGAAAGCTTGGGGTGAGTAGCTTTTGAAAATCCAATTTCAAAAGCTAATTAAATTAAAATCTTATATTTAACTTATTTAAAACTATAAAATATTAAAACCAAAAGCTCCGAAAAGCTACATGCATTGCCAAACGGACCCTTAAGAAATTGTGTAGAAGCCTATGATGTGAGAATTTTATAGCAGCCCAGGTCTATATTTAGTGGATAAAAGGCAGCAGGAAAATGTGGAATGCTCAATGATCTTGGCTTTGAACAATACAGTTATTGAAAAACGTATTATAGAAAAACATTAGCATGGTTTTCTACCATCCTTATTATTGGGAAGGGCTACATTCATGAAAAAATGGTTATGTAGCAACTTGCCCATATTCTGTACTTGAATAAGATCTTCATGTTGATATAAATCCTGCATGTGTAGAATTCTGTCACATTCCCTTTCTATTTTTTCTTAATCAGTGTCATCATGGTGGATGAAGCACATGAAAGATCCCTTGCAACTGATATTGTATTAGGTCTTCTAAAAAAGGTATGTCTCCATAGCAGGGATCATCCCTAATGAAATCCGAGCTAAGTTCATCTTCTTCATTCTGTTATGTATTTCGGTGAAGAAATTTTTATGGAAAAACGTTCTGATCAAAATTTCAGATCCAGAGGCGTAGGCCTGAACTTCGTTTGATAATTTCATCTGCCACCATTGAGGCCCAAACCATGGCAGCGTTCTTTCAAACCAGGTCTTGTATAATATTATCATTTACTAGTTTTAAGCCTACATATTATAGAGGCATGTGCATTGTTTCATGTTTTACTTTTGATTTAGCTTTCTACTTAACAAGCCGCAATGTTATGAAGACCAAAATATTAAGTGCTTTAGGAGTAAAATTCATTCTTTGAATAGCTTTTTATACTTTGGCTAGTAAAATGTTTTGCATAGACACAATGTGTAAAGGATCTCAAAGAGTAACATGAGCCGATGGTGGGAGGGTTTTGTTGTCTGCATCCCCACATGTAGATTGGTATAAACTTGCAGATGGACCCTGTCCATATAGTCTATTCGTTCAATTAAAGCAGATGAAGGAACTTGCTTCTAAATGGGAAAAGGAGTGAAAGGTCATATTGAACATAATTTGCTGCTAAATGGGACAAGGAGTAAAAGGTCATATTGAGCATAATTTGCCCCCTTCACAGTAAATTTTTGGTATCATGGGATCCTGTTGTTTTCATTTTATCTTTATTGTATGCATATCTTTCTGTTTTGTGTTTTGCATCTGAGATGTACTAAAAGGAAGAAAGGAATGTGTCCGACCTGGATGGAAGGTCCCCATAAAAAGTGGGAAAAATGTTCTGTACTCTGCATATTTGGCAAATAAAGATGAACTTTGACCGTTGAATAACCACATTGAATAACCAAAACTTAGTATTTTGGCTATGAATATAGTTGCGAGAACATTGAGAACTTGAGTAATGTCAATAGCAATATTCATGGATTATAATGCATATGGAAGATGTGATAAGATAGCTTATGGAGACAATAAAATTTGATATTTTTTCTCTTTAGTGATAATTTGATATTAATGTAACTAAAAAAATCCATTTAAATTTGATTTTGTTAAATTTGATTCATATGAGTTGAAAAACATAGAGGGATCTCTTTAAAAACATTTTTATATCAATAATATCCTATAAATTTTGACAGATACATAGTTACACATATATTACTGGTACAGCATATCTGAAACTATTTTGAAAATAATTTTTTCAGCCCGTTTGGATCAAATGAATCACATTTAACAAAATCTTAAATTCACGACGTCATATTGAGGCTTAAATTGATATTTCCTTTTGTTTATTTATTCATTCATCTTACAATAGAAATAATATTATTCAACTGAAAAAGTCAACTTCTCATGTCACATAAATGGAATTATTGATACACAAGGTACCTGTAAAATAATGCACCAAAACTCATTTCTGCTGAATAAATATTCTCCTTTCTTTTACTCTTTAATTGAGTTTTGAATTATTTGGTCAGTAAGAGACATCCTGCACCAGAAAACAAAGAGCTTATGCCAAAAACTGAACCGGCAATTTTATCAGTCGAGGTAGATCAGTTAGTATATACTTTCATAATTAAACATATCTTGTAGCCTAAAGGGTTATTGAACGCTTTCTATGATTTTGCACTCTTGGAAAAATAATTTCAGGGTAGAGGTTTTAACGTAGAAGTTAACTATGTAGAAGATCCTGTTTCTGACTATCTCCAAGCTGCTGTTTCAACGGTTCTCATGATTCATGACCAGGTAGCTTTTGAGTGTTTCAGTTTCAAAATCATTGTTGTCATTTCCTTTTCCTGCAGTGACAATATTTTAAAATTGTTATTTTTTCGAACTTTCGATTTTGGGGGATACATAATCTTTGTTAGTACATATGGGTTTGACAATTGCTTTGAGGCATGAACATCACCATCTTTAAAGGGATATTTGTCCTCACTAGTTGTAGACTTGTAGTTGCTTTTGGGCTGCAGACAAATTCATTGCAAGGATACAAAAAGCCCTAGAATAAGCGGGAAACAAGATTTTAAATGTCCTCTTGAAAGTTTTTTAAATGTCCTCTTGAAATTCATTGCTAAGGATACAAAAAGCCCTAGAATAAGAGGGCAACAAGCCCTAGAATAAGCGGGATACATAATCTTTGCTAGTACATATGGGTTTGACAACTCCTTTGAGGCATGAACATCACCATCTTTAAAGTGATATTTGTCCTGACTAGTTGTAGTTGCTTTTGCGCTCCGGACAAATTCATTGCTAAGGATACAAAAAGCCCTAGAATAAGCGGACAACAAGGGCTTAAATGTCCTCTTCAAAGTTTCTTGTGAAGAAATTTTTGCAAATATTTAAGGGAGAAGAAAATAACTTCCGAGATGGCAAATCAATTAATTCAGTTATTGGCAGATTAATTGACAAAGGATATGGGCCATTCGCCCCATGGTAAGGGCAACAAAAAAAAACCTAGCTTATCCTGCTAGTATGGATATTTCCGGGTGACCCAATATTGCCATTATTGAGATCATACTAACATGACACGAGATTCGATTTAATTCGAAACGGGATACGGATTCACACACTAGATTTGCTACCCCTATCGAATCGGATACTGTGGGGTATTTTTTCTTTAATATTTTATAAGGGAAAAGTTTTTCACCTATAACATGCATAACAAAATTAAAAAACACTCCATCCGTCTCAAAATTTAATTCATTTTAGAATTGTGCACAAGTTTTAATAAAACACTCACCCCTCAATCAACGTCATCATTCCACTAATTTTTTCATAAATTTTATTGTTTTTTTTCATGTATAGAGTTCTGGGCCTTCATGTTTTGTCCTTGCTTCCTTTCTGTCTTCTCTCTCCTTCTTCTCTGATTTTGTTTCCCTTTGTGCGTCCTGCTTTCTTGTTGTTCTTGTATCTTATTGTTCTGGGTCTATCGGAAACACTCTCTCGACTCGTTCGAGGAAATAGTGCGTACATCCTGACCCAGGCCCTTGCTATTGCGGGATATACTGAGTTGTTGTTGTAATACCCACTACATTTTTTTTAATCAATCAAAATCTTTTAAAAAATCAACAACACACAAATCAATACAAATCATTACTATCCCATCCCTTGAAAACCTAAAATGACATATATTTTGATTTTTGATACAACTAAATTAGTCTAAAACGACTGAAATTTTGAGACGGATGGAGTAACTTATAACTCTAATATAAAAAAAAGTACATAAAATATAATTACTAAAGTATTTCAATTTCGCACCTCAAATTCTTCAACTGAATTATCGAATCTTTGAAATACGTGCACTCCGGATCAATATCCGACTTCTTTTATGGGCCTTCCTTGTAGGCCGATGTGTTGCGGGATAAAATTATGACGTTTGAATGCATGAAAACCAATTTATCAACCCTCTTAGCATTAAATTAGTTTCTCATCACATTATGAAAGTAACTACTAATAGGTTGCGACAACCCTTTCATTGCAATCTCTACGAAGTCTGGAGTTTCTGATTTAGTTTTTGATCACCATGAGATGGGACTCATTGTTGTTGCATCAATCTTCATGACTAATGTTCCAAAAATTTCTTCTTTGTTTTGGAACCTCAGTTGTCTCCTCATCCCCGACTTTTCTCTTTCATCTTCGCCAATCTTGTCAAAGACTTTGAAAATTCTTGCCACTCCCTCTCTATTCTAATTGGGAGCACGTCTCGATACCCTGCCGTTTAAATAATTCATATCATAATATAAAGGATTAAGAGCAAATCCTAAACAATGCCCTCCCATCTAGTTACTAGAATTTCTTCCATTATAGGATAATCATCTACATCTTAATTACCGTTCGTTATGTTTCTTATCTCCCTATCATGCAGTCAATCTTTTCATAAATATTTAAGAGTAATTTTGATCTAGAGTTGCTAAAGTTTGCCAAAATAAGATTTGCTTACCATCCTATTACGTTGAAGAGTTCGTTAATTTGTAGAGAAGGATTACCAACCACTAGAGTTCTTTGAGTGTGGAAAGAATGGGTGAATAATGGTGATGAGCAAACTATAGCCATGGGGAGGGGGTGGAAGCAACTATTATTGACGAAGTATTTTGGGAAGAGGTTGATTACATTTTAGCTATAACCAAGCCTATATATTTGATGATCAAGTTTGCCGATGGTGAAGGAGAGAAAATGGGAGCAACTTATGAAAAGATAGATTGCACGATAAGGGAGATAGAGAGGTAATGAGCGGTAATAAAGATATATGATTATCCTAGAATGGAAGAAATTCCTCTAGTAACTATGTGGGAGAAGATGAACATTTCCATGCATTGTTTAGGATTTGATCATAATCCTTCATATTATGATATGAATTACTTGAACGGCGGGGTACCAAGACGTGCTCTCAATTAGGATAGAAAGGTAGTTGTAGGAGTTCTCAAAGTCTCCGACAAGATTGGGGAAGATTTTTGGAATATTGGTCGCGAAGATTTATGCGACAACAATGCGTCCCATCTCATGGTGATCCGACATTTGAATAAGAAAATCTAGAATTGGCAGAGATTGCAATGAAAGGGTTGGCGCAACCCATTAATAGTTTTTTAGTAAAAGGGTATGGAGCGCATACTTCTACCGTCACAACGTGAAAAGGAACTGACTTAATGCTAACAAATCGGTGTTCATTCATTCAAACGCTATCAGGCTAACAAATCGGAGTTCATTCATTCAAACGTCCGAATTTTATCCCGTAACACATCAACCTAAAAGGAAGATCCATATAGGAAGTGGGATATTTACTCCGGAGATCACATATTTCGATGATTCCACAATTCAGTTGGAGGATTTGAGATGCGAGAATGAAACTCTTTAGTAGTTATATCTCATGTATTTTTTTTTTAATATTGAAGTTGTAAGTTTTTAAATTTTGCTATACATGTTATATGTGAGAGAAACTTTGCATATTTAAATTTGATTATGATTTGTTAATGTTTTATATTTCCTTTATAAAAGCAAAAATACCCCACCGTATCCATTTTATTCGATTCGGTAAGGGTAGAGAATCCCGTGTTCCGTTTTGAATCGAATCTCGTGTCATGTAACTATGTTCCGTATAACCAATTCAGTACATGCTTTTCCTTATTTAATTAAACAATCCTAACAGATAGGATTGTAAAGTTCACTTGTTTAAGCGATGTGGGGAGCCAATTACTAGTCCAATATAAAGACTTCCCAACAATCTCTTCTAGTGAATTTTTCTACTTCTCGACTGCTGCTAAAATCACAGTTCATCTACAACAATTTTACAATTTGTTGTTATTGAGGTTGTGTGTGGACCGTGGAGTAGTAAATTTATTGTTCATAAAAATTACAATTTGCTTCTCCTTCTATTATTTGTTTTTCTATTACTAGTTAAGAAGTATGCCACTATGCCATGAAGAATGTTTTGGAGGTGCTCCATACCCAAGGCTTAACCCACTACCTTTTGTGAAATCAAAGAGACCCCTGTCATCTCCAAAGAGACCCCTGTCATCTCATCTGACTTGTTTGCTCCTTGAAATGTTTCTCGACAAGCTTAGTTTCAATTTTCAGCTTGCCATTTTTATCAAGGATTGCAATGCAGACTTTCTATATCTTTTTGTTGTTATCATGGCACTTGCTGCTTAAATTGTAAAAAAAAAAAATTGATAAAAGTTTTCTTTTACACTATTTACTTTTTAATTAGTCGTCTTTTTACTTTTGATCATTGGAACTGATTCTTTGTCATTCATGAAATCTTCTTATTATTTGTCGTTATCATTCTTGTTTCCATCATTTCTTGTTGTACTTTATAGCCTCATGATAGTCTTTTCATTGTTAACCTATTTGCTCTTTAGGAACCAATGGGTGATATCTTGGTCTTTCTGACGGGTCAAGATGATATCAGTGCTGCTGTTCAGTTGCTTAGTGAAGAAGTACATAATAATGGAAGGAAGTCATCAGGTAGGTTGGTATATTTTGCATTTTACACCTATATTTGTTTTTGGATGGTAAATGTATGGAAGTCAAGTTAGGAGTTGAGAGGGGAGAAAATAAGGTTGCATGTTGGCCTGCAAAATTTACTAGTTTTGGAGAAAAAGACTAGTGACTGCTGCAATCAGATCCATGATATACATTTGGCTTTGCTTTCATCATTACTCTTGTTAGAACTTTACTTGTGACTCTTTAAGAGTATGCATGTGCATTAATATTAATTTTTCTGGGTTCATATCATTGACTTTTGATTGTAGCATTCATATATTTATTTTATGTTGATTTTCTTTTGCCTTTATCTCAGATTTAGTAGTTCTGCCTCTATACTCTGGACTTCCACGTGCAGAGCAGGTTCTGATTCTGATCTTATTACTTACATTTAATCCTTAGGACATCATGTAGTTTGTCGATATGGACAATTGAATGTTGACTCCATTTTTCAGGACCTTGTATTCACACCAACACCTAGAGGTAAGAGAAAAGTGATAATATCAACAAATATAGCAGAAACCTCATTAACTTTGGAGGTAAAATATGTTATTTTGCAATCTTGTTGAACTTTCCCTTGTGCTATGAGTGAGCAATGATCTTACCTCTTTTAACTGTGCATCTGCAGGGCATGGTATATGTTGTTGACAGTGGTTTCTCAAAACAGCGGTTCTATGATCCGGTGCGTATTTTGCTTACTTCTTTCTATTGAGTTTGAAGTGAACTTGTGTTGTGTGTAGAATCAATACATGCTATATTGATTACCTCTCCTCCCTTCTCGTTTTTTTTTCTTCTTTACAGATATCGGATATTGAGAATTTGGCAGTGTCACCCATATCAAAGGCTTCCGCAAGACAACGATCTGGTAGAGCTGGTCGAGTGCGACCCGGGAAGTGTTACAGGTGGTGATTCTTGATTTGCGATATATGTACAATCTTAATATATGAAAGCCTGCTAAATGGTAAACAGATTTTTCTTAATAGAACCCATTGACATTAGACTTTCTTTGGGGGTATGTTGCTGTATGTGGAGGCCATGCATTCTGTAATTATTTTCAGCAACAAGAATTATATATTTTTTTTAAAAAAAGGCTTTCTGCATTCAACTTTTACCTCTTTGAGATTCACAACACTAAATGTTGGATTTCCTAAGAGGTGTCTTCCACTTATGAAGGTTATTAAAGTTCACTGCAAGTGTATTTTTTTTAAAAAACACTATGTATGTTAATTAATCATCTGAATAAAATCTATCGTGCTATTGACTTTACTGTTCTGCGTTGGCAATGTTAAACAGGCTATACACAGAGGAATATTTCTCCAATGAGATGTCTGCTGAAGGGATTCCTGAAATACAGAGGTCAAACCTCGTGTCCTGTGTTATTCAGGTAGTGTGCCTTGCATGATTTCTCAATGTGGCAAATATCATATTCAATGGAAATTATGTCATACTTCATCTTGAGCAGTATAAGATTTCGATGATCTCATTTACATCTTCCAATATGTTCAACTTCTTATTTTCTTTAAATACACTGCAATTACAAACCCAGTATATCCCAGGGTCTTGGGGTCATGATGTACACAGTTGTGCACTCTTTCCCCCATGATGTGACAAAGTGTTTTGAGTGTTTCATGAACCTACTCTTGTAAAGATCGTATCCAAGTTAGATGTAAATCTACTAACCCTGCTGATCATAGATGGTTAGAATTGATTGGCATTTGAGTGTTTGTTGGGGAGTGGAATGATTGGTTGTATTTTGTCAAGTTGGGTCTTGGAGGTTTCTCTTTTGATGGGTTTGTACCCACTTTTGAAGGCTTCAACTTTAGCTCTAAGTGCCTTTTGTTGCCATTTATATTGTTTCAATATAATTTACTGGTTACAAACAATCCTTCCTCATGCACCATTGAAGTTCTTATACGGCAAAAAGTTGTTTTGGTCCTTTTGGATCCACATTCTATGTTATTGGTGGAGCTTTTCAAACTGGCTGTGAATTTGGATTGATCTGAATTTGATTCCAAATTTTTTGTTTGCTGTGTAGTTGAAGGCTCTAGGCATAGATAATATCCTTGGATTTGACTGGCCAGCCTCTCCATCACCTGAGTCAATGATTAGAGCATTAGAAGTTCTTTACTCTCTTGGAGTTCTTGATGATGATGCCAAACTCACCTCACCTACTGGATTCCAGGTTGCTGAGATTCCATTGGTATGTTGCTAGTGTTCCTATTGTTCGAGTGCTTCATGAGTTTAATCAAATCATTAGCAGGCAATCAGTTTTTTAAACACAAACAATCATTATTCAACTTTAGCTTTAAGTGCCTTTTCCCTCATATTTCTGGAGCCTTTATTGAGCGGACATCCTTTTGAAATATGGAACTTCTTTCTTTTAAACAATAAAAAATAGTTTGCTTGATTGAAAGATTTTAAGGGGTGATACACTCAGAAAGATGTCTTGATGTTAAAAAGTAGAATCTACAGTTTTGTTTTAGATTTTGTGAACTCACAAATAGGTTAGGAAGTGGACTGCACTCAGGAGTTATTGTCTCTAGAATAGAATAACGACTTAAATCACAGGCTAGATTTTATTGCCTTGCTTTTATAGGACCCCATGCTTTCAAAGATGATCCTAGTCTCTGGAGAACTTGGATGTTCAGAGGAGATTCTCACTGTTGCTGCCGTGCTTTCTGTTCAGGTAAACATACCTTTTTCATGTCTACTAGTACCTTTAAATATGTGTGTGCAGCTTCAATTCTATTTTCTGTTTGAGGAGTGGTTTCTTCTAATCATCAGTGGATTTGCTTCTTCCTTTTCTTCCTATTGTTGGGTGGTGTTGGAGGGATGGTTGACTGGGATGGGGTGAAAAGATTGGTTGCTTGTCTGTTGATGATATTGTAGGCTTCTTTGTTTTTGTTTTAAATAATATATCTGTACTGATCAACTGAAACAGCCAGTACATGTAATTGCATTGATGTTGGTTTGAATGTTTGACTGACCCAATTTTCAGTCTATATGGATCTCTCCTAAGGGAGCACAAAAGGAGCTGGATGAAGCAAAGCTTAGATTTGCTGCTGCCGAGGTTCTTGCTCGTCATTTCCATTTGCATGACTTTCAGATAATATCATTTATCTATCATTGAATTAAAATTTATTTTGTTGTTGAAATGCTTCTGGTAGACCATTTTTAGTTGCATCACTTAATCTTGGACCAAATATAGACATATAGTAGTTGCCTATTGAATGTTGAGAACTATGCTTATGGTTGCATCTAGTAGTACTGGTCATGGTCATAATTCAAGGGTCTTGCAATTGTTTTGTTTGTAATAATATAGCGGACCTGATTGGGTCACTAATCGATAATGGGAAGAGAATGAAATAGTTCCTTTAGAGAAAAACTGTATCTTGCATTCAGAAGGTAATGCTGATACCCAGTTTCATCATGCTTCTGGACCCTATATTCAAGTGACTAGGGAGAGTCGACTTTGTTTAGCCATGCCACTGCTATTACATGTTTCCATGTCATGGGTCCTTAAATTGAATAAGAGAATTGCTAACCTAATGCATGCAGTTCAATACCATTCTACTTTAGTATTAAAGATCCAAGCTGAACTTATTGCTTATGCTCAGATGCAGCTGAAAGAGCTTCTATTGAGCATTGTTAACTTACTATCTATTCAATTCTGCTTCACCTATAAGCTATTAGGGGTATCTGGCTTGGTGTATAATATTTTGTATTTTCTTCTCAGAGAAATGTGGGATAAGGGCCCATATGATGTTCAATGCATTAAATCTTGTGCGGTATCCAAATTTGCCATTTTGATTATGCTAATTACTAGTTCAGTCTTCAACTTTGTTGGGTATTAGAGATATCTGGATTAACATTTTGCATTTTATTCTCAGAGAAGGATAAGTGCCTGTATGTTGTTCAGTGCATTAATTTTTTAGTGTGACAGCTCAAATTTCTATTTTTATTATGCTAATTACTTGCTCAATCTTCAACTTGTCAGGGTGATCATGTAACCTTCCTGAATATCTACAAGGGATATTTTCAGTCTGGTAAATCCTCAAAGTGGTGTCATAAGAACTTCATAAACTACCATGCGATGGTTAGTTAAGTTTTGCTCTTTCAAGCAATTTCATGGATAATCAGTCCGGTTAATGCTTCTAGCTTGAACATTTATCTTTAAACCTCTCTCTCTCTCTCTCTCTCTCTCTCTCTCTCTCTCTCTCTACAGAAGAAGGTTATTGAAATTAGGGAACAGCTAAAGAGAGTTGCCCAGCGCCTTGGTGTAACTTTGAAATCTTGTGAAAGGGACATGCAGGTACATGTTCTTCCTTTTACTGTCTCTGATATTGTTAAATATTTGTAAGAGGACTGGCTGGAATGTTAGGTCAAAGGTTTATTGTGTTATGGGCAGCTGTTGGGAATAGAAGTTTCTAGTGGCTAAGGGACGTGAATCAAAGACTTTTAATAGCTGTGAGGAAACTCTTTTAGGATCACTGCATAGCTTAGTATAAATAGGGTGACTAGCGGGGATCAAATTTGGGAATTCTGTCATCTTTGAGATTTTGTAAAGGCTGCTGCCTTCTTTGGCTGAGTATTTTAGCTCTCTCGGTGGCTTTAGCAGCTTTGGGATTCCTGTGGTTCCCTAATTTTTGTGTGCTATCTGATTGTATTTGTGCGTTTTCTCTTTTATCTCCATCAGTTATGCATTCGGGAACTACAGTAACACCATTGGTATATAACTTTATTGAATTATAATATGAAATCATCATATGATACTTCCGGCATTGACCTGATTCTTGTGAATTTTATATGTTTCTTTGCTTCTGAAAACAATTTAAAAAGTTGGACTGGCATTTTCCTAATTACTTCATCCATTTGAAAACAAAGTATTCTTATTAAGAAAACCTCTTTAGGATTCTCGCCCTTTGTTTACTCTTTACCGGCTATGAAGAATGATTTGTGGCAAAACTACTCAGCTGCACTGTACAAAGACGAAAAATGAACTTCTTCACAATATATTGTATATTCAGGGAGCAACTTCAAAATACATTATCATCAAAATAGTGTGTTGATTTTATCTACAATTGTTATCATGGCCTCGTGGGATTGTTTTACCCTTTTTTTCTTTATGTATATAGGGAGTTCAGGCTGTTGGCTCCAGTTTGCAATCTACTATATTTTATTGAGTTTTTTTTTCCTGTTTAATGCTAAAACCCTGGCTTCCCGCAGATGCTTTAATTGTTTGGGAAATGGGTGGCACTCACATGTTTACAGTTCTTGCAGATTAGATGATTTTCTCATTATGTCATGCGGTTTGATTGTTCAGTTACTTGTGGTTCTTGTGGAGCCTTCTTTTTGTCATGTATGATCTTATTTTTTCGGTGGGTGTGGGGGGTAATTGTGATTACGCTGCTGTACAAATATGAAATTCTATAATACAATGCTCTGCAGGTGGTTAGAAAATCGATCACTGCTGGATTTTTTGCTAATGCCTGCCTTTTAGAAGTGAGTAAAACTCGGTATCTGAATTCATAAGATCCAATAAAATGCACATGACTGCATAATTTTCTGACAGTTCTTGCATATTGTTATTTTGGTAGGCATACAGTCACGAGGGGAAGTACAAGACAGTCCGGGGTTCACAAGATGTATACATTCATCCATCATCAGTTTTATTCAGGTAAGTTAGGGACTTGTAGATAATGTAACTTTATTGTGGTAATTGAGGAAACTTAATTTTTTGCTCAAGGGTCTTAAGTAATTATGTCTTCTTTATGAACCATTGAAATGTGGGTTGTTGCAGGGTTAATCCCAAGTGGGTCCTGTATCATTCTCTTGTCTCAACTGATCGTCGGTACATGCGCAATGTGATATCCATCGATCCTTCTTGGTTAATAGAAGCTGCTCCACACTTTTACAAGCACCAGGCTTCGAAATCTTACAATCATTGATGGTAAAGGTATGAGGTTGATGCATGAATACCTTAATATAAGAGGGTTCTTAGATTTAGGCAATGGAACAGTTTATAGGAAAATCGAAGGGACACCATTACAATTGAGTTGATCTATATATCAGATAGAAAACTGTCATGATTCCAATTGTTGTGCCATGACTTTTTATAAAATATTGCACAAAATCACCCTATACATTTTAAATTGCGCACCTCTATTTTCGTGGGTTACTCTTGTGGAGAGTAACCCATGAAAGAGCCACGTTCCCAAATCGCCCTCCTTATGGCAATAGTGAAGAGGAGTGGCCCTTGGGCTTGGAGGGGGTGCTTGTAAAAGATGACCATATCGCCAGGCCTGAGGCCCTTGCTGCGGACAAAGTGGCGCCAGCCTCTGGTTATTTCGGGTTTCGGATGGCCTTGCTTCCTGATGGACAGGTGGAGAGGCCATACCAGGCCAGCTACATCGGCCACCTGGAAATCCTGAGAGTGAGGAGTTGAGGGGAGATTGAGGTCCCAGAAGAGATGGATGTGGTGGGTCGGGAAGGCAAACCTCTCCTGAATGTCGGTTCCCGATAGCTGCTTTACGAATAATGCTTTGCGCAGCTCTCTCGATCTCTCTGTGTGAGTGTCACTGTGGGGAACGACTGTAGAAGTCATTGTAGTTGCTGATGTATCTATATACACTAGCAACTTAGCAAGGGAATCTGTTTTAACTTATGGAGCGACAAGTTAATTGAACAAGAGGATGATTAACTAGCAGCTATGCATTCAGCCTATTACCTATATATATGGAATCTATAATGCAGTTTTCGTGGATTCATATTGCCTTTCTTGGTCACTTGAGTTAAGCTAGGACTACATCCTCAAAAGTTAAGCTAGGACTTGTTTTTTTTTTTTTTAATTAAAAAAATGGAGGGACAACCTAAAGAAGTCTGACGCGCATTTTTTTTTCGGATATGATTTTGATGTTTTGAAAATTTTGTCAATTCCAAACCCACAACATAAAAAGGTCAAATGGAAAAAATCAGCCACATCTTCAAATTAAACTTCGATGAATCTACCATTACAAATAACAACAGCTCATCGGCTATATAATTCGCGACTGGGAGGGCGGAACGATTCATATTGGATTCGGTAATATTGGAAATCAAACCTTGTTAATGGCCGAGGCATTGACTCTAAAACATGGGGCTACCCAACTGCTGGCCCTGGGTATAAACAAATGACAAATTGAAGGGGACTCACTAATAATCATCAACCATTTAAAAACAAATTCTGCATGCCAATGTGTGATTGAACTGATACTGTTCGATATTAAAATCCTACTATCGAGTGTGAGGGAAGTCTCCTTTTCTCACGTAGCCCGCAATGACAATAAAGTTGCTGATAAGATTGCACACCTTAGCCGCTCTGCCTAGGACATCGACATTCTCGTACAACATAATTCATAAGATGAGTACAAATGATCCATAATATATATATATATATATATATATATATAATCCACGTAAATTCCATTAAAGATTCCCCAATTCCATATTTCTTATTGGCTTTGGAATAGAAGTGGCGAATAAAGAAATCAGCAAAAGAATATGAATTTCAAGGCCGGCTCCAAGGATTAGATAATATTAATTCTCACATTAAGAACATTTATCGCTGCCATGATGCCATCTCCTTTTTGCTAATTTAATATTCTGAAAAAGAAATATGCATTCATCCATCAAAGCAATATTCACTAGTGAACTAACTGGTGGATGAGTTGCCGCACACTGTTTCGGTTCTTTCATCATGTACTAGTCTTTGCCTTTATTTGCACTCTTGTAATTTGTCGGCTCTGCCTTACTGTTGGTTTATGTCTTTAGCTTATTTTGACGGTTTATCCGTCGCCGAGTTCTTCAGCCTATCAACCCCCGAGCCTGTCCGGACGTCGAATTCTTACTTAATCAAAAAAAAAAAAAAAAAAACTACTGAACTAACTGAATTCACTACCTGCAACCTTAGTTCACTGAATTCACTACCTACAACCTTACTGAAAATAAATGATATGGAATAGTATCCCACGTTGATGATAGAGGTGACAATTCGGTTGTTCGAGTTGGATCCGGATATACTCATTTGGGTTTGGTCATATATCGGCCGGGTCGGGTCATATGTCGGGTATACTCTATTTTTTATCGGGTTCGGATCGAGTCGGGTTAGTTTTCGGGTCGAGTAAGTTCGGGTCAAATGGATTTCGGATTCGGGTTGGGTCAAGTCGGGTCACATTAAGTTTTATTACAAAATGATTATTATTTTTTGTTAATCTTAATTATTGAATATTAAACTTCATTTATTTAGTATATTAGGTCTCATTATATGTAATTCACGTTATTTGAGTATTTAAAAATAAAAAAATTTAAAGTGATTATAAGGAAGAGTCGGGTCTTGTTCGGGTCGAGACAAGGTTGGGTCGGGTTTGTCTATGTTTGTGTCCATTTGGATATCGGTTCAAAATAGGCCGGGCTCGGGCTCGGGTTCGGTTGTGCATGACACTAGATTTTCGGGTCTGAATTGGGGTGAGTTGGGTCAGGTTTTCGGATCGGGTCAGATTTTGCCAGCTCTAGTTGATAATATAGTGAATCCAAGTCTGTACATATAAGTGGGTGAGCTACTCCTCCCGATGTCAATTGGTTTTAGGATGACCCCACTCGACTTGTATGCTCGGCTTGGTTAGCGCGTGTTGCGCTTGGGTGTGTGACCCCCACGTCATATAACCCACCGAAATCTAACAAGTGACCCCCACGTCATATAGCCCACCGGAATTTAACAAACCTATGATGGATCGTTGTATCTAGCTAGATTCATTGGTATGCGGTAGTTTTATAATAAATATAACGGAAATTTCGCCTGGTAACCCTGAGGTTTCGCGTAATTCGCGTGGTAAACAAAGGTTTCAGATATTTCGCCTGGTAACCATGGGGTTTCGAATTTTTTTGCCTCGCGCCCACAAGTTTAACTTTGTCCAATAATTGTGTTTTAAAGTTATGGGCGGGTAAATAATGTAATATTAATAAAAGTTATGGAGGCTTTTTACAAAAACTCACCGTTTAAATCTTCTATCCGAGCGAGATGTGAGCAGATGGAGAAGAAGAGTATCCCCGGGGGAGGAGTAGCCGAGAGTAGAGACAAGCCGAGGACCTCAGGGACGGCTCCAGAAGCGGCAACATGTGTGAAGGGGCCTCCGACGGTGCTGGGGTGGCTGGTGGTGGAGTGGCGACTCGGTCGGTGGTGGTGGGCTGCGATTGAAGGTGAGTTTTCATATTTCGAAAATTTTGATTATTCGACCGAAATTCCCATGTACTATCGATCAATTTAGTTCGTAGCATTCAGTGATCATGGTTACTTAGTTTCGTGCCGTGCTTCTGTCTCTATGCAATTTAGATTTGCAACAAACCCTAATTTTCGTTTTCATAAAACCCATAATTGTTCGCCTGAAATTCTGAATTGCTTTGACCTGTTTGTTAACCATGGAAGAGTATGAGACGGATATGAATTACTTGATTAAGATTGAGTTGCTACAAAACCCCCAAGTTATAATCAAACCCCGAGTTCAATGTAATCTGTAATAAAGTAAGTTATCCCCATTTTCAGTATGCATTACAACTAAAAAAAGAATGACATTACATTTTTGTTTTGGTTAGGAACAATGAATGGATTCTACATTTTAGAAAAGTGGAACATTGAAATGGTAATAAGAAAAATATCAAGGACCCTAAGTAAGCAAGAAAAAAATGTAAATGATATGATAAATCAAATTTTCGGAGGAGTTCGGACATTGGAACCATGGCTACCACTTTACAATCCATAGTTGATATTCTGTAGAAGGAAATGTTAATTGGTTTGAATATCTGCAGGACCATTGTGTAGCGAGTTGCGAAAGGCATTACTGCTGCAACGAGGAGAGCATGAAATAATGAACATCATGAATTCGAAAGCAAATTAAATGTCAAGCATATATGGACACTCTTAGAAGAGAATTTATACGTACTTATACTCATGCCGCGGGTTTTGCCTCCTTGGATTCATCTGCTTTTCTTCCTTCCTCACCTGCGCAAAATGCATTTACCACTCAATCTAGTAATGATTTGGACTCGGTGATCGAATTAACGCAATAAGTTTAGCAAATAAATACCTCCTTCTTCGGGTAAATCAGAGGTCCAGAGAGTCAAGTTGTCTCTCAATAGCCGCATAATGAGCGTACTGTCCTTGTATGACTCCTCACTCAAAGTATCCAGCTCCGCGATTGCCTCATCAAATGCTTGCTTAGCTAAATGGCAAGCCCTGAGATCGATTCTCGAGTTCAACATCCGATTTTTAGTATCATATAGTAGTAGGAAACTTAAACATTTACCCCAAGTTAGAATCAAACCCAACTAAGCATTGAAGTAAGCTATGATATACATTAGCTCTGATATACATCTTGCATTGTGTGTAAATGTTTATGTTTCCTATATCTAATAATTTTCAAGCCTATTAGCTCAAATGGTAGAGCGATGTGTGCTTATACACAAAGATGTGGGTTCAAATCCCCCATAGGCTTTTAAATCTCATGGTTATGTGTAGTTTTTTTGAAGTAACCAAGTGCTTGCTAATTTTTATAAGATGAGCAATTGTCTGAAATGCAGCAACTAGGACAGAAAATTCAAGCCTTTCCACACACATACAATGGGAAAAGAAAAATAAAATATGTTCAAGATAATGCATTTAACAAAGCCTATGTGGGATTCGAACCCACATATTTGTGCATGAGCACTTTGCTATCCCATTTGAGCTAATATGCTAAAAAAATTTGATGACTAAAGATAATCAATATCTTCCAAATGATGAGCTAAATCTATTAAGATAAAAAAAACTACGAAGAAAATCTGGAAAAAAAAATTGGGATTGAAGATTGATTTCATCACCCAAATAGACCAAAAGCTTATAAGAATGAACCTAGACTTCACCATAGAAAAGAAATGAAAATATTATGCAAAATCTAAAAAAATGTAATCTAATAACAATCTGCAATCTGTAAAAAAAATATGCGTCAATTATCATATGTAACAATCTGTAATCAGTGCAATTATTTACAAATCATAACATAGCATAAAATCAACACATACACAATGGTCAGAATTGGAACACTCCTTGCATTTTAGAGATGAACTATCCCCTGGTAACACCTTAACATCCCATTTACATATCCATTTGGAGCTCAAAAGAAAAGATCTTAACTTTATAATACCTAACTACTATACATCTATCTTACTATCCGAGTACATAAGAGTGAACAAGATCCTCCATCCACTTCCTGAAACATACTATTATGAACAACAAAATGAGCTAAATCACTCTATATTTTTCAAAAAACTAATCTGATATCATCGAAATGATGCCAAGCCCAGCTTGGGTTGCCAAGTTGCACTTCCAGGAGGCTGCAGTAGAAGAGGATTAATACTCTCATATATATACTTGAGCCCAAGAAATCAGTGATTAAGAATAACTCACTAAAGCATAATTTACTTGGATCCAGCACAAGAACACACAAAAAACCCCCAAATTTTCGAAACCCTAAACCCTAAATTTTCTAATTCGAAACATTGAAGCAAAAATTGGCCCCGATTTCATACCTAATTGTTAATCTTAATAAATTTGAAAAAGAGAAATTTCGATGGGATATTGGAGTTATTCGAATTGCTTTGAGTCTTCGACCCAAAACACAAAACTCACCTGTTTTCGACGTTGGATGCTTCTTGCCGTCCGCCGCCGCCAGCTAGATCCGGAGCTTGGGCCACCGTCTAAATCCACCGCCACCCCCGTCGCCACCGGTAGTCTCGCCTCCTTCTTCTTCGCGTCTGTCACGTTTTCGTCTCCGTCATTCTCTTCGTATTCTTCACCTCTTAGATTCGCCCTTCACTCCCTCTGTTGTGTCGATTTAGGAGGAAATGTGACTTATTTCCTAAAAAACCCCACACAATTTCTTAATATTATAGAGCATAGCCCTATAAAAGTTCAAACTTACTTTTTCCAACCAAAACACAAGTTTTGGGCGCGAGGCGAAAAGTTTCAAAACTTCAGGGTTACCGGGCGAAAAACTTGAAACCTTTGTTTACCACCCGAATTAAGCCAAACCCCAGGGTTACCACGCGAAAAATTCGTAAATATAATTAGGATGTAAGTTGTATCAATAAAAGCACTTAGCTCTGACGGTTGGGGGAGGGGAAAATAAGCGCATGGATGCCCGTGTTGGCTCCGGGCTGCCATTGCAGAGGTGAAACCACCAATTTGATGACCGTGTTTTATACTTTGTGAATTTGTGCTATAACTTTTGATTTTGGAGATTCGATATATAAGTAGGATATGAGAACTCATTTAGAGTTTTGATTTTGAAACCAATTGGTGAAATTAGGGTTTGATTTTGAGAATCAATTTTGTGAAATTTTTATTAGGGTTTGATTTTTGAGATTCGATCGATTTATAAGCAGGATATGAGAATCTGTTGTAGCCTTGAAGACTTGAAGGGGTCGGAATCTCAATTAGTCTTCCCAAATCCGAATTCGTATTTCCTACATTACACGGACACAGATACGAATACGAGGATACAACACGACACTGACACAGGGATACATCAGCTCCCCAAAATATAGGATACGGGGATATGAGGATACGTTTATAAATAATATCTTGTTTTAAATCTCTATGTATAGGTAGTGTATATATCACTACCATATACATTTACATGCTACATACCTGAAATAAAGTCATTACATTACCAAAGTACAGTAAATAAACAAACAAGCAGAAACATAACATGAAGTCTGGAACTAAGCAACAAGGTGAGGGCGGAGGAAAGTGAGAGAGTGGGGCTGAGAAGAAAGAGAAGCCATCACACTAACAACTAGAAGACAAAAGCAAGAAGAAAGAGAAGAGATTGAGAGAGATGTGAAGGTGATGGCGGAGGAAAGTGAGAGAGTGGGGCTGAGAACTAGGATTTTTTTTTTGAAATAGCCAAAAAAATAATAATTTTCGAAATAGCCAAAACAACAAATTATTTTGGAAAATAGGCAAAACAAGGGTAAGTAGCTGTTTATAACGACTTACTCTAAATTTTTTTAAAAATTAATAAAATATTAGAGTCGCTGTTTATAACATCGACTTAGGGGTTTTCTTTTATTTTTTAATATATTATATATATATTTATCTGCTGAAAAACCAAAAAAAAAAAAGGAAAGTCGTTCACAACAGCGACTTTCCATACCCCTCTCATAACCCCCTCTTTTTAACTCTCCTTTTATAATTTTTAAAAATAATATATGAGATAGAGAGAAAGCCGTGAGTGAGAGAGAAATTAAAAAGAGAAGGGGGTTTGCTTGTTTCATAGTGTCGTTTTCTGTTTTCTTTGTATGTTTAGTCGGTTTTTGCCTGCCGATTCGTCGACCTATCGAGAATCAGAAGAGGGGGTTATTGGAAGTGTACGGAAAGTCGCTGTTGTGAACATCGTTTTTTTTTTTTTGTTTTTAAGCAAATAAATACATATAATATATTTTAAAAAAAACATAAGTCGTGTTATAAACCGCGACTTTAATATTTTATTAATTTTTAAAAAAAATCTATGGTAAGTCGCTGTTACAAACAACGACTTACCCCTGTTTTGACTATTTTCCAAAATAGTTTGTTGTTTTGGCTATTTCGCATTTTTTTTTTGTTTTTGGCTATTTCGAAAAAAAAATTCGAGAAATAGGAATTAAACCTCAAGCTGACTAGCTGTATCGTCACCGTCGCCGGCGGCCAGAGGTTGGGACGAGCGAAAGAGGCACTGACTTGCAGAAGAAAGCTTCGGAGGCTGGGCCGAGGGAGACGGCGAATTGAAGATTGTAGAAGAAGAAGAAGACTCAATTTAGGTAAAAAAACCCCTTTTTTGTAGTTTAATATTAATAAATATAAGATACACGTATCCTATCCGTATCCAGCCCGTATCCACACTTGATTTCAACCGGTGAAGATACGTTGACCGTATCTTGTCTCTGGATACACGTATCCTACAGTATCCTTGTATCGTATCGTATATCGTACGTGATATGCGGGCTAGGAGACGTATCCGGGTAACATTGTGTATTTCAAAAGGTTATTTTTTTTTTAACCTTATAAGTTATACTTTGTCAACTTGTGCTCTAAATTTCGGTGAAATTAGGGGTTGTGAATTTGAGAATTGCATTTCGAGTTTGTGAATTTATATGTAGGATATGAGAATTTGTGTAGGGTTTTGAATTTAGCATCCATCCTTGCATTAATGTAGTAGTAATGTTGTGTTTCTATAAAAACTGCATTTGCATTTGCACTTGTTTCATTGTCATACTTTTCCTTTGGTTCATTGTTAAGACGAAAGTTGTAGCTTAGGTGAAAGATTTTGTTCAAGGCCTAGCACTAGAAACTCATGAATCCCCCCAAGGTTGTCCATAGAAAATCCACTTTTTCGGAGATTATATGAGATAACTTAGGCAAAGGTTCACCTGTAGATAAGATATCAGCAATGCTTAGAACCTTTAAGGTGGGAGACAAAAATCTAATATAGTTTTCAGCCCCCTAGCGAAAATCCTGGATCCGCCACTAACAAGTGACTTTAGAGATACGTACTCCAAGCAGGAGTTAAAGGACCCGTATATATCTCAATTCAAAACTTTTTTGAATTGATTCGATATTTAGGAGTTTATATGATATCAACAATCTCTTAGGATTTCCTAAGCCCCAAGTGTAGATCAGCCTTCAACAATCTATATACAAAGCTATGGCAAGCACCCTCCCTCACCCCCTATCTCTTCCGCTCCTCTATTTTTGATCGATAATCGTCATCATGTCTTCTGGCCAGAGACGGATCCTCTTTAGGGCCAGTGGTAACAGTCGCGCCCCCCCCCCCCCCCCGCCCCCCAATCGAAAATGAAATTTAACATACATCTCCCTCTCGTCGATAGCTTCGATTTGATATATTATAAGCTCAAATCTGATATCTGAGCAAAAAGTTATAAGCATTTCAAATTTCAGCACTAAATTACAATATTTCCTACATCATTTTTTTTTTTGATAATAGAAAGTGATTAGGTCTGGCTACCTTCTGTTCGTAGTCCAGCCTAGAGCATCCTTCCGGATGAGGACTTGCAATTCTACGTCGGAGTTAAGGTTAGCGTTAGGGGTTATATGTCCCAGGTGGGTCAGTCTATCCGCAACGCTATTAACTTCCCTAAACACATGTCGAATACGGACCGAGGAAAATTTCAGTAGGTCCAGTTGGGAGTCCGAGATGAGCATTTCGATCTCCCATGGGCATTTCCAAGTGCCCAAGAGTGCGTTAATAATGCATTGATTATCTCCTTCAATTTCAATGTTTTTAATATTTTTATTGAGTGCTTCTTTAATACCTTTATATACAGCCATGGCTTCGGCTCCGATTACAGTGTTGCAGTTCGCTTTCTCAGCTTTTAGGGATATGGTGTGTGCATTGTGGTCTCTTATGATATATCCTATCGACGTTTCTCCCGAATCGAGTCTTGACCCATCGAAGTTTAGTTTATAGTAGTTATGTTGGGGTTTTTCCCATTTGATATTTTTAATTTTTCGAGCTGACATTGGTTTCTTATGCCTTTGATTCTCCCTTTCGTCCTCTTCGAAGTCTTTCTTGGAGGAATTCCAGTTCATTATCGTTCTTTTGGTAAAGGTTACCATGGAATTGATATTCCCGATATCGTTTCTAAAGATTATTTGGTTTCTAAAGTACCACAGGCTCCACCAAATAGTTGCTAGTTTGGTAAAGGACTCTTTACCTAATGTTAATTTTAGCTCATTTAGTGTTTTACTTGGGTTTTTGTCAAGGTTCCTATACTTACTAATCTCCCGACAGATGTTTGGCTCAATATTATTGGCCACGTTTCTTGTGTATGGGCATTCCAGGAGGATATGGTATAAATCTTCTTGTGGGTGGTTGCAGAATTCACATT
Organism: Persicaria maculosa; assembly: GCA_963922045.1. NCBI lineage: Eukaryota > Viridiplantae > Streptophyta > Magnoliopsida > Caryophyllales > Polygonaceae > Persicaria > Persicaria maculosa. The sequence goes on from OY998254.1 coordinate 23,593,662, forward strand.
ACATAGGTACTGCAATTCGTCGTTGTTCGAGTTTAGCTTTGGTAGGGAGTCCATTTTTTGTGATCTTCCAGAGGAAGTTTTTTATTTTTGGTTGGGTGTCAAGGTCCTAGAGCCATTCACAATGGTTTTTCGGTGTCCTTTATTCGTATGTATTAGGTTAACTGCTGAACTTGTGGAGAACCATCCGTTTTTACTAGGTCCCCAGTATAGACGATCAGTGAATTCATTTGTAGGGATGGGTATATCACATATGTTCTTGATTAGTGTTGGTCCTAATAGTTGCTGGCAATCCCGGGTTAGCTTATCTACATCCCACTGTTTTGTTTGTGTGATATAATTTTGTACTGTTGTGTCTATGTTGATGCTACTTTGTTGTTGGATAAGTGAGGATAACGGCTTCTGCAGAATCCAATTATCTTCCCAAAATCTTATGGTTCTTCCATCCCCCACTTTCCACTGTAGTCCTTGTTTGAAGATATCTCTTAGCGACATGAGTTGCGTCCACTGCCATGAGGTATTCCCTTTTCTCTGATATTCAAACATGGATTTGTTTTGAAGATACTTTTCATTAACCACTCGTACCCATATATTGTTTGGCCAGCTATAATTTTCCATAGTAGTTTTAGTTGTAGTGCTATATTTATATCTTTAGCTTTTCTAATGCCGAGGCCTCCGTTTTGTTTGGATTTGCATATTTCATCCCAATTTATTAAGGGTCTATGTTTGTCATTCTTATTCTAGAAAAATTTGTTGTTAACCTTATCCAGTTCCTCATGGATATGGGTGGGTAGCAGAAAACTTTGCATCGTGTAGATTGATTTTGCACTTAGATTGGTTTTGATCAGCATACTCCTTCCTTCCTGTGAGAGCATGTTAGCTTTCCATTTTGTTAGTTGTTGTTTACTTTTCGTTACTATCTCCTCGAAGGTTTGTTTATTAACCCTGCCATTGATGATTGGGCATCCTAGGTATTTGTCCAATGCTGTTGTGCTTGCTATTCCTAGGCTGTTTTGTATCATGTTTTTCATGTTATTGGGGATATTATGTGATGTTTGGAAGGCCGACTTGTTATAGTTAACCTTTTGTCCAGATGTTGCGCAATAGTTTTCTAGGATTTCTTTAATCCTATAATATGATGATTGATTTGTGTTGGCAAAGATAATAATATCGTCAGCAAATGAGAGAAATGGAATTTTGGTTCCCCTTCTTCTGATTGAGATACCTATGCGATCATCTGATTCATCGCTTTCCTTTTGAAGCATTCGTGCTAGAATTTCTGCACATAGGATAAATAGAAGGGGTGAGAGAGGGTCTCCTTGACGCAGACCTCTTTCTGGTAGGAATTGTTCTGTGGGGCCGTCGTTGACCAGAACTGAATAAGACACCGTTGTTATGCATTCTTTGATCCAGTTGATAAACTTCTCATCGAAGCCAAATTTTCGAAGGACTCTGATAATGAAGTCCCATTCGATTTTGTCATATGCTTTTTCCATGTCAAGTTTTACCGCAATCCATCCTTTTTTCCCTTGCTTTTTCCTAAATGAATGAAAAATTTCATGGGCTATTAGTACATTGTCTTGGATAGATCTGTTTGAGACAAATGCGCCTTGTAGGGGGTGGGTTAGTCTAGGAATGATTGTTTTTAATCTCCCAGTGAGGATTTTAGCAATGATTTTATATATTGTAGAACATAGGCTTATTGGTCTGTATTGATTCGTGTTGGTAGGGTTGTCACATTTTGGTATTAGGGTGATAAAAGTATGGTTTATCTGTTTTAATAGCCTTCCACTTCTGAAAAAGCTTTTAACTGCTTTTATTATGCTTGGCCCTACTATATGCCAATACTTCTGATAGAACCCTGCGGGTAATCCATCAGGGCCTGGTGATTTATCTGCGCCGATCCCAAATAGGGCATTTTTTATTTCTAGATTAGATACTTGTTTGGTTAGTACTTGGTTATCTTGCCTCGTCACTTCCTCATCAATCAGATTTAATTGTTCTTCAAGTCTACTATAGTCTATGTTGGTTGTTTTAAATCTATTATGAAAGTCCTTTCTTATTTCTTCTCGAATTTCCTTTTCATTTGTAATACTTAGTCCATTTGTTGTTAGATGTTTAATAATTCTTTTATTTCTTCTACCACTTGCTACTCGATGGAAGTATTTGGAGTTCTTGTCCATTAATTGGAGGTGTTTGGTTTTTGCTCTTTGACTCCAATATTGTTTATGGTACTCCAGTAATCTTTTGTGCTTTCGAATAAGGAGCTTCTCCTTGATGTTTAATGAATTCGTTTGGCCGCGTGTTATCTTTTCCTGTATCTTTTGGAGCTCCTCTTCTACTTCTTTAATTTGTCTGAAGATGTTTCCGAATGTTGTTTTGTTCCAGTTCTTTGCTTTATGTTTCAGAAGTTGGTTTTTTTTAACTAAATTATACATGTGCGATCCCTCGTGAGTCGTTCTCCAAGCTTGTTTGACTACGTTCTCGAAGTTTTTCCTTTTGGTCCACATCATTTCAAGTCGGAAAGGTTGAACTTGGTAATCATTGTTGTTTGTCAGGTTGACAGATATTTGGCAGTGGTCCGATGAGGTAAATGCATGATTTTTTGTATATATGTTGGGGTACCATTGAACAATAATGTTCTGTACGAGGACTCTATCTAGCTTTTCGAAGATATTATCTGGTCCATTCCTCTTTTTCCTCCAAGTATATTCATTGCCTATTGTTGGGATGTCCTCTAACCCGCATTCACTTTTTATTTTTGTCAATCTTTCGAACCTTCTTGGATTCGGTGGGCATCCGCCTAGCTTTTCTTTCGATTGTTGTATATCGTTAAGATCTCCTATAATAATGTATGGTAGGCTAGAGTTATCGATGAAGTGCTTAACTTTGTTCCAGAATTCATTTTTCTCGTTTTCGTTTGGTGGAGCGTATGCAAAGATGATGTGCAGTTTTGTTCCGGATTCTAAGTTATTGTACAATATGCTAATAAATCGTTCTTCCACAAGAACAATCTCTATGGATTCATTTTTTAGTTGAAATGATTTCCATAGTAGGCATAGACCACCTGCCTTCCCTCTGGCAGGGCAATACCTCATGTTATCAAAGCCTGCTTTCCTCCATTTACTTTCTTCTGGGGGGTTTGGTGTTTTAGTTTCTACAATCGCCATGACTTGGATTTGTTCTAATTTACATGTGGCTTCAAGGTTGGTCCAGAGGTTGCGCCTGGCCATACCTCGCACATTCCAAAGGCTAAATTTCATATTAAACATGGTTGATTCGCCCAGCTTTGTTCCCCATCCGTGTCGTTTAGTGTATTGTTTATCCATTTATTTCGTCGGTCATTGACCTTTACTGGAATGGCTTTCTGTTTTGGCCGGAATTCGAATCTCCCAGCTATGATTCCTGTTGTTGTTTCCCCTTGCATTATATTGATCGTATCTCCCTTTTGTTTTGTTTTGGTTCTTCCCAGCTTGTACATTAATTTGTCTATGGCCTCCCCTTTATGACTTTTTTTCCTATTGGGTTGTTTTCTGCAGCATTTGCCAATGTTGTTACAATTTTTGTCCATCATTATTTTGCATCTTGTTATGCTGTTATAGTCCTTTACTGTTTTTTTCCCTTTGGGGTGGAAGGGATTGTTATTGGTCTCTTGGTTAAGAATGTATCGGTTAAGAGGAGTAGACTCTACCAAATTGTTAGGCATTGTTAGTTCATCTGTGCTTCCATGGCTGTTAAGCATGGGATGCAGATTCCCTTTAGTTTTAGTCTTAGTACCTTTTCCTGCAAATGATGCCCATAGAAGGGTCCAAATTCCCCCTTGCTCGCGTACTCCGCCGAGAATACCTTGTTTCAAAAGCCTGGTTGTTGTAGATTCACGTATCTGAACTCTTTCAATACAATATAATAAGTAACTGCTAGTTTTTGCTCGGTGATATGTGGGGGCCTTATTCCTCTCACTAGTCTCATCTTTTGCTTTGGCGGCGCTAGTAAGATCAGTCTCGTCTTCGTTTGCGTTGATTTTGTTGCACTGGTGCCATTTTTTGGTCCTAGCTTCGATCTTCGATATGGTTACCTTATTGAATTTTTTTTTTTTCCTGTCCAACCTGCAAGTAAGGATCCTGTTAGTGAACACAGATTTCCAAGGATATGGGATCTCAATATTCATGCTATAGTACCAATACATATGGTGAAGATTATGATTTGGTCTTGTTGGATTTGTATCGCATTTGATTTCGGCTCTCAGACCTATTAGTAATATTTGGTCCCTATTTTGGTTCGTGTAAATTAATCTGCTGACTACGCTAGGTTTATTATCAGTATGGGTACTAGGACAGCCCTTGCCCTTTCTTTTGATGGGCACTTTGTTATTATGTTTGGTTATCCTCAAGATTAGTTGGGTTCCTTGAGTTTGGTTTCTTGTGTAAAGCAATATAGCAGTTTGGGTTCTCCCTCTAGGTGCTAGGTTTCTGGTACATGAAGGAATGGGTAAAGTGTAATGGGGTCTTGGTTTATAATATTTTAGGCTTATTATTATATTAAATTGCATGCTGTGAATGTGAACTGTTTTGTAGCAGCTCAAAATAGGGTGTACCAAGGCCGGGTACGGTTTTTCTTTTATGGGGATTTGACTATAGATCAATTTGTTTACTGTTTTTCTTAGTGCATGTCTAACTTTTGGTGTTTGTTGGTCAACTTTCCTTAGGAAAATTTGACCATAAACCCCCCAGGGCCTGTAGTAAATAGGTGACTTTATTTCAATCCTTAAACTTATTCTCCCAGTAATTTTCCTTGGAGCTATATTAGTTTTTGTTGGTGATCTACTTTGCTTGGACATAACTCCTTTCATATGGAATTTCAGCCAAGGGAGTCTCGATCCTCCCCCCTTGATCATTTTAGGTGTTGTTCTTGGTTTGATTTTTTTATGTTTGCAATTGGCAATTGAGCCAGTTAATTCTAGCGAATTTAATCAGACTTTCACAAGCCCTCCCATACTGATAACTGATTTTATTTTCATAACTCCACTCCAGAAGAATCTGAAGGGTGTACAAAGGTTGGGCTTTTAAGCCAAATGCCTTAAAGGCTACATCAAAGATATAGATCCTAGGTAGATAATTGTTAATGCTAAATCCGTTCCACCTACTTAGTGCCTGATAATGTATGTTTTCTCTCACTGGACAGGGGGTCAAAAGGTCCTTGTGAGTCTCCTTCTCAGGAAGGGTGGCCCCTAAGAAGGTAGAATTGGATTTAGTGGTTCTAATCATGGTTTGCCAGTGCTATTTTGCTCCTCTTCGGGTTAGAGGAGGCTGTATCTTCTCCGTCTTCTTCTCCCTTTCTCTTGGTGGAATCCGAGTTGGACTTGGCTTTGGAGGCTACTCCCATGGTATTCATTAGCTGTAGAAAGGATGAGTGTGATTGACCGGATTCGCGAGATTGTGCCGGAGACATTATGCTTCCTTCCAGCTCTACTCTCAAGTTGTTTTCAATGATTTTAACAGCTCCCTGTTCGGCTTCAGTGGTTGCTAGATCTTCTCCCAGCATGTCATCTTTTTCCATGAGATCTTGGATTTCATCCAGGGTGAGTTTAGCTTTCTCGTCATGTTTGATGGAGTTGGTTGGGCTTTCTGCCATGCTCTCCTCCTCTTCTTCTTTTGCGGGAGGATCCGACTTATCTTCTGGGCCAGCTGGTGCTTCCTTCTCTGTTGGGGAGTTCTTCTTGTGAATATCTTGTTGATTCTTCTGTTGGGGATGGGCTGGTTTCTGTGTAGCCTCTTTAATGGTGACTGAGACACTATTTTTCCCTTGGATGTAGGGTTTCACACCCAATGATCGAGCAGGGGCCTTGGTTTCTTGTTGTTTCTTCTTCTGATTAAGGCTCCACCCCTCTTGGTCTGGATTCTCCTCTTTGTTTTCTGGTTCAGGGGTTGGGAAATTGGGCTTGGTTTTACTTCTAATGATGGTGATTTGGATTTTCTTTGGAGCTTGTTTTCTAAGAGGGCATTCTTCAAAGAGATGGTCCTCTTCCCCACAGTTTCCACACCCATCTGAGAAGTCCTCAAACCACAAGTTAAGAGATTGTTTCCCCATGGTCGGGTTAGATAGAAGGACTTCCCCGGGGATTTGTTTGGCCACATCAAGGTTGACACAGACTCTAGTATAGCAATCCCCCACTCGGTTACCATTGGTTGGGTCAAGTTTGATGAACTCACCTACTTTGTTGTGCTCTAGGATTAGTCTAATCCCCTCAGGGCAAGCTAGAGTGGGTGGGAGTTGGGCAATTCTCATCCAAATATCAAGCCTAGTGGTGTTTTCTGTAGCTGGGTTAAAGTTGGGGGTCCAGGCTCGAAGGAGGAGGAGCTGGCCTGATATGTGATAGGGTCTACCCTCCCAGATTTTTTGTAGGTCAATGGGGTTTGCGAATTTTATTTCAAACCACCCATAACCATAGTCAGAGATTTGGATTTCTCCCTTGATTAACCTCCATTCTCTCTGCAGTTTGAATTTTATTTTGCTCAAGTCTAGTGGATCACCAAAGACTAGCCCCATCAAAGAGTTCTGTTTGGTTTTGCTAGCCTTTTCTGTGATCTCTGCTAGCCTTAGGCTATAGGAGTCTTCGTTTAGTTTTTGCTTCCCTTTATCCAGGGATGGGGTTGGTTTTTTGCTTTGTTGAGAGGGTTTAGTGGTTGGGTTGGAAGGGGTGCCTTCCTGGCTGTTAGGCATTGATTTGGGTAGACAATCCTGGCTGTTAGGCATGGATTGTTGAGTACCTTTGCCTAGGCCCTCCAATTTGTTAGCTTCAGTGCTCCCTAAAGAACACACAGCTTCCTTGTAGGATTTTGGAGGGTCACTCATAGCAGAATTAGTGAGACACAAACCCAACAGTCGGGTCCTATCCACACCCAAGTTATCACCACTAGCATACAGGACTTTGTATAGAATTTTTATGGAGAAATAAGGTAGTGAATTGGATCTTACTCGGTAGGTAAAGGGACCCCTTTTATAGATGAGTGATTTCTCAATTGTGATTGCCAGTTCATGGGAGATAGGGGGGTGATAGAGGGAGTACCTGGTGGTCTTCGCTCTGATGAATTGCTGCTGTGTAGGGGGTGTATGTTTCTGCAGTCGGTCAGCCCTTCTCACCCTGGCCCCTTCGTCTTCTTCCGTCGGATTTGTCTATAGTATCTCTCTTCCGGCCATCCTTCGGTAATCGCGGCTTCGGGTCAGAGCGCTATCACCGATTGGGTAATATCTTGTTTCCTCTTTCCTTTTCCTAATCGAGCTTCTATCCGGATCTAGGCGCTCTAGTCCGAGCTTCGCAGTACTTTTCGGGCCTAGAAAGAGGGGGCGCAGAGCCTTCTTCCTCGTCTCCATCCGCCCAGATCGGCCTTTGTAGCCATTTTTGGGGTTAAAGCTGGTTCCCCTCCCGGATTTACAGCTTTTAGCTTTTGCAATTCCCCTTTCCTTCTCGTTCTGTCCTCCTTTTCCTGCGATTTTCCCATTTGCAGCTTTCGATGTCCTTGTGTCTGCAGTAGATGTGTTTGGATAGATGAGGAAACAGATAGAGATAGTTTGTATGAGGGACGATCGGTGGGGGTTTGTGAGTTTGAAGATTGGGATCTGCCATAGCCGATTGAGGTGTTTGGGTGGAATTGAGATTTTCCGGGCGCGTGAAGCGCGTTCCTTGTTCTGGGTTCTTCGATTCATTTTTTTGAGAATTTCTCTGAAAGTTGTTTCATTTCCTACATCATTTACCAAACCGATATATTTTATTGTAATTATCATTTATTAATTTCATATCTTAATAATATAATTATATCCGAGAACTTCAAATTAAGTGATTATATTGAAATATTTGAAAACCATGAAATAAATCATGCAAGATTGATGTTTTTATTCTAGTTACACATCTATAATATCGATGATTTTTCGGAAAATAAAAATTATGGTTTATACAATATTTTTTTATCGCAATTTTTCGCCCCCTCAATCAACAAATTCGGGATCCGCCACTACTTCCGGCCTCCAACACCAACACCACCACCACCAAGCCACAGCAGCCTCCTCCTTCCCCTCCAGTCATCACTACCAATGAGTGCTCCCTATTTCTCTCGGCATTCACCGTCACCAACATCTGCAACTCCATTTCCTAGCTTGTCTTTGATGCTGAACAACGGAATCAAATCGATAGCATTATGGCCGCCTATATCAATCTATTCTCCATTCCATGGATGATGAACAACGGAATCAAATCAATAGCATTGTTCTCTAATCATCTGAGATAAACTCAAGGATATTAATTTTCAAGATAAGGAGGTAGAGTTTGAGGGTGGTGTCGAAGTTAATTTGGATTGATTCGAGATGCGAATTTCCTTTAGAATCAGTTGTGATCACACTTTGGTGGAAGGGCGGGATCTCATCGAACCTGTCGGAAGAACGAGTCGGACGTTGGGGGGACTGGGTTGCCGATAGCCTTCAGTTGGTCTGCCAAGTTTTTGAAGGCTATCAATTCGTTGTGCGAAACAATTAATGGAAATTTCTAAAGACAACCAACATTTGTCATTGAGAACTCATTTTCAATGGAAACAACGAGAATTGAGGTGGAACTCTCAGATTTGGTGGACTGATCAAAGATCGTAGATGAGCAGATGAAGGAGGAAGAGGAACATTCAAGTTCTTTGTGTGTTTGCTGAATGAGTTGAGGCCTTTAATAGAGGTTACCTCGAATCAATTCGGTGAGAGATCTCAGGCACAACCCCGATTCACTCAACCACTATCTCAATTGAATGGCTCTCCGTAAGCCTCGGACCTGCTTCTCAGAAGAACGTTTGAAAGCTTTCAATTAGGGATAGAGGAAGCTGCTGGCAAGGGAGAGCTTAGCCATGTCTTGGGCCTCAATGAATATTGGTGTTTAGGTTGCCCCCCATTAAGCACAATAAGAATAATAAAATAAATAAGACAAAGTCTCCAATTTATGAAACATACCCAACACTCTCTTAAGATAATCACATGGATGCAAAGCTCGTGGGGGTATACTGGACTTGATAAGATCAGAATGATATATTATTTGCACAGGAGTGATTAGTTTCAGGGATAGACGTGTGAATCAAGACTTTGATAGCCTGGACATATACAAAAGAGAGATCTGAGTTCACCGATTCAAAATAAGTGTCGTTTTAGATTTTTCAGTTTGATTTAAAATAAGTATCGTTTTATGTTTTCTAGGCAATTTAATAGATCGATTAATGAAAATTGTTATTGAAAATTGTATTTGTTGACTACTTTTTCTTTCAAACTCTACACTTATTGATTGAAAAAGTTGATAAGTATTTAATAAATGATAAGATTTAGAAAAAAAATGTATAAAATCAATGATGATTAATTTGTTCATTGTTAGTTCAAATATCCATCTATCGAGTCGAATCGGCTGCAGACTCTGCAGTGTATCAGTGTATGTATGTGTATCTATATTTTTTTTATCAGGTAAGAATTCGAGTTCAGACATATCTGAAATTCGAGGGCTAGCAAGGCCGACAGACGGGAGAACCGTCTACAAACGAAAACATACAATACAAAACGGTGCAAAACTCAGGCAAAACGCACCCTACAAATAACGAAACCATGCAGACTAAACCAAAATGGATGAGGACGAAGACGACGGACGAAGCCAAGCACCACTCGGAAGTAGAACCGTAGGTCAGCGGTACATCAGGACCCGTTCATCCTGTGGGCAGTAACGGAGACGCCACGATACACACTACCACGACCCCAACCTATCCCGACTCCAACCGTCAAAACCAAATCCACGGAGAAGAAAGCCCAGCCACGCCACTAAAGAGCCGCAAACTGTCCGAGTAAAGAGCACCCAAAAACAAAGTATATAAATATATAAATCCAAAAAAATACTTTCTTAAATATATAAATATATTGTTTTTTTTTAATTATAAATTTGTCCCTCGGGCCACTTTGGGCCCAAGGCTTTCCAAAGGACATTAATAAAGCCTAGTACTGCGGGCCAACCGGGCCCAAGAAAGCCCGATTGCCACACAGCACCAGGGCATGATTATTCGTTCAGAGAGATGACCAGCAACCGACGGCTGCAAGCAACCACATCGCCGGCCATGCTAAGGGGGGCACATCCGGAGGCCGACCAGCGACGACACCCAGCCGGCCGCCGAAAAAGAGCACAAGCGAGAGGGATGGGGGTATCGGGGACACTGGGAAGAACCGACAACCATGAAGCCGTCGGAAATTCCAAACACGGCGGCCAACAACAAGGAGAGGGAGGACAACGCCGATTTGAACCAGAAGGTGCGGATTGAGGGTGGGGTGAAGGCCCGCAATTAGGGATGGATAAGCAGCAATTAATGGCAAGGGCGGGCGAAGGGAAGTCTGAAATCGGACCTAGAACCCGACGAAGGAGACGATGACCAGAGAGAACCCCAAAAACCGGCCACCAAGCACAGGTAGAAGGCGATTGGACACAAATGGAACCGAAGAAAAGGGATTTGAGATAGAGATTTAGCCAAACCAAGATGGATTTGATGATTTCGAATCAAACGTTCAAGATGAACGGATTCAACAAGATAGGGTTTGCGAGGTCACTGGCACCGCCAAGGCGGACATCGGAACCGGAATGGACGAAGATGGATTGTCAGAGTGAATAATCCCTGTTGGGGCTGCCTTCGCTATCATTAGAATATATACAGGAGTACAAGATAGTTAACCATAATAGTTAACCCTAATTACAAATGGCTAATTGGGCCTATACATATATTCTATCTAACATACCCCCTCAGTCGAAACAGGAGGGAAGCGAATAATGAGACTGGATCTAAAATCAAGAAATAAATGGTGAGGCAATCCCTTGGTAAATATGTCTGCATACTGGTACGGGGAGGGGACATGTAGGACACACACATGTCCCATAGCTACCTTCTCACGAACAAAGTGGATGTCAATCTCCACATGCTTGGTTCTCTGATGCTGAACCGGGTTGCGAGCAAGGTAAGTAGCGCTGACATAGTCTGCATACACAACAGACGCTTGACTGAGCGGACAGTGGAACTCAAGCAATAGGTTGCGAAGCAAGATACACTCAGCGACAACATTGGCAACACCGCGATATTCCGCTTCAGCACTAGAGCGAGAAACCACATGTTGGCGCTTAGAAGACCAAGAGACTAGAGAGTCGTTGAGGAATACACAATATCCTGACGTAGACCGTCTGGTGTCCGGACAACCAGCCCAATCAGCATCCGTGTAAGTAACCATGGAGAGAGGTGAAACTGATGGGGTAATAGTGATGCCAAGAGAAGTAGTACCCTGAACATACCTGATAATGCGCTTAAGAGCAGCAAAGTGAGACTCTTTGGGGTCATGCATAAATAGACAGACTTGCTGAACAGCATAGCTAATATCAGGATGCGTAAATGTCAAGTACTGGAAAGCACCAGCAATGCTACGGTACAAAGTCGGATCAGACACAGGCGGACCCGCAGTTTGAGCCAGTTTGGCAGTGGTCTCAACAGGCGTTGCAGCAGGCTTACAGTTAGCATGTTAGCCTTGGCAATAATCTCCTTGGTATATTTCTCCTATGAGAGAAACAAACCAGATGCAGATCGAGATGCAGAGACTCCCAAAAAGAAGCTGAGAGGCCCGAGATCAGACATAGCAAACTCCTTGCTGAGTTGAGTAATAATGGCAGCCCGAAGAGTCTATGAAGATGCAGTAATGATGATATCATCGACATATAACAACAAATAAGCAATATGATTACCTCGGCGAAAGACAAACAAGGAGGAGTCGCTCTTGCTACTAACGAAGCCAAGCATGTGCAAGTAAGTAGCAAAGCGAAGATACCACGCCCGAGGTGCCTGTTTAAGGCCATACAGAGACTTCTGCAAGAGACAAACATGGCTTGGTTTGGTCCTGTCAGCAAAACTAGGCGACTGGAACATGTACACTGTCTCATTCAGATGACCATGAAGAAATACGTTCTTGACATCAAGCTGATGAAGAAGGCCAATCTTTGGAGACAGCGAGATGCAAGACGGTATGGATGATAGCTGGTTTGACAACCGGAATAAAAGTGTCATCACAATCGACCCCCACCTGCTGAGAGTTCCCATTGGCGACCAGTCGCGCCTTATAGCGCTCAAGAGATCCGTCAGAGCGAAACTTGTGCCGAAAGAGCCACATGCACCGCACAATGTTGGCCCAGAAGGTCGAGGAACCAAGACCCAAGTGTTGTTGCTAATAAGAGTCTTGTACTCATCGAGCATGGAAGCATTCCAATTTGGGTCTAAGGCGGCTGTTTTGTGGGAGGTAGGGATGGGCAATAAGTGAGAAACGGAGAGGTAAAAAATCTATTAATTGGGGTGAAAGATACCACTCATGCTCCGAGTTTGGATCTGGTTGACCGGCTGTGTGGGGTTAGGTGGCAAGGCAGGGGCTGCAACTGACGGGATAAAGGTTTGAGGTGATGGGGCGGGGGCCACAGGGGGCTGGACGGGGGCAGGAGGTGGCAGGATAGGTTGCGGTAGGGAAGGGTTGGGTGCCCGAGCCGGAGATGTAATAGCATTCGGAGAGGAAGAAGGATATAGTTGATGAAGGAGGTGGGGTGTAGGGTAGTCATCAGAAAGGGGCGGGGTGTTTGGGGATGTAAGGGGACTAGAAAAAGGGAATGTGGTCTCATCAAATGTGACATGGCGAGAGAAGATGACACGTTTGGTAATGGGATCAAAACACCTATACCCTTTATGATTGGAGGGGTAGCCGAGGAAAACACAAGGTGTGGATCGAGGAGCAAGTTTATGAGGGGCAACAGATGCTTGGTTGGGGTAACACCGGCAGCCAAACACACGGAGGTGGTCGTACTTAGGAGTGACTCGGAATAATATCTCAACAGGGCACCAATTCTGGATGGTTGTGGAAGGAGTGATATTGATAAGATAGCATGCCGATTCAATAGCATATGGCCAATACTGTAGAGGGACATGCCCATGGATACGGAGAGTCCTCATGTAAGTGGTAAGGGTGTGAATGCTCCATTCGGCTTTCTCATTCTGGGATCGAGGAGGTATGGGGACAAGATAAGCGGAATTGAATGCCATGAGTAGCGAAGAAGGATGTAAGGGCATTGTTGTTAAACTCACCGCCCATGTCACATTGAAAGGATTTAATGGGGAGGTTGAATTGGGTGCGGACCCAGCTATGGAAGGTCATAAGGTGTGTAACAACTTCAGATTTGTACTTTAAGGGAAACACCCAAAAATAATGAGAGAATGCATCAACCAAAACAAGTGCATAGCGGAAACCATCATGACTGATAATAGGAGATGTCCATAGATCATCATGAATGATGTCAAATGGAGCGTGCACCTGAGTATAAGACGTGGCAAAGGGCAATTTAGTGTGTTTGCCAAGCTGGCACGCCGGACAACTAGTGGAGGGAGGGGCTTTATTGCAGGGAACAAGCCTGGACCTGAGAGACTCGAAAGCCGGAGAGCCTGGATGACCAAGACGTGCGTGCCAGAGAGATGTCGACAGGGCAACTGCTGATAGATTGGTTGTTGCAGGGGAGGTGACAGGATGAATGTTATTGGTGACAGGATATAGGTCTCCAGTGCTATTACATCTCATGAGCGGGGCCCCAGTTTTGAAATCTTTGACAGCAAACCCGAAGCGGTCAAACTCAATGGAGATATTATTGTCTGTGGTGAGGCGAAGGATGGACACAAGGTTCTTTATTAAGGCGGGGGAGACGAGGATGTTGTTAAGGCTTAGGTCGATGGTAGGGGTCAGTAACGTAGTTTGCCCAAGACCCAAGGTAGGAATGCGTTCACCATTGTCAACTATAATGGATGTAGAAAGGCTCTTAGAAGCAGGGACATAAATTATACTTGGGTTGTGCGACATGTGCGCAGTGGCTCCGCTATCCATGTACCAATTCGGATCGGCAGGTGACACGCCTGCAGGTGTCATGATGGTTGGCTGCCTGTGTTGGGACGAGGATGATGATCCCGCTGCTAGGGCCTGATCCTGATGGTGCGGAGAGGGCCCGAGGAGTCCCTGCTGCCTCGGGTATGACCGCATTGGAGAGGTGGATGGGGTAGGCGGAAGTGTATAGGCCGGGTAGCCCTAGGGAAGGGCTCCAATAGGAGAATACCCCCTCTGTAAATGACTTGAAGGGGCGATAACCTTGACGGGAGCCTGTTGTGGATTGTAGAAAGCCATAATCGTCGTCGATCGGAAAGTTTTTTTTTTCTTTTTTTTTTGGCGACCGGCGTGTATGTGTGGGCCAGAAACGGAAATAGTATGAAAACAAGGGACGTTTATGTTATTTTTGCAAATTGAAGAGATTAAAAAGAACCCAGTTCTTCCTCCTTGCACTCACGTACAGAGAACAGAGGGACGAATTGACGAAGCTCCTCGGCGGCGATGGCTCACGGCAGTTGGCGATTGGGAACGACGACCGACACGGCAGGGCGATGATTGGGGCGGCATTCGAGAGTGGTGGCCGGCGAAAACAGGGGCGGCAGACTGGAGGCAAGTGCGGTGGTCCGGCGATTGTGGACTGCGATAATCGCGCGGGCATCACTCGAACTGCGGAAATCCGAGACGCAGGCACACGGGGCTCGGCAGGGCAGGGCCTGCTTCCAGCGAGGGGCTATGACTGCAAGGGCTGTGGCTACAGCGGGGCTCGGACTCGGGTCGCCGGTGGTGCACTGTTGAGCAGCGACGGGGGTAAAGGAGAGAGGAAGAGGATGGGTGATGGTGCGGTGACGGTGATGCGTGAGGGAGGAGTTAGGAGAGGAGGAAGATGGTCAGTGGTGATGGTCAGCGAGGGAAGATCTGGCGTGAATAATCCCTGTTGGGGTTGCATTCGCTATCATTAAAATATATATAGGAGTACCAGATAGTTAACCCTAATTACAATTGGCTAATTGAGCCTATACATATATTCTATCTAACATGGATAGGCTACTTCGGAGCCGGACACGACGAGAATGGCCCGACGAAAGTGGTAGTCGGACCCGGTCGATGGGGTGGTGAATGCCCCTAAAAGAGATTTAGAAGTCTCTAGAAGAAAAGAGAGTTGAGAGAGTTTCAGCAAGCTCCGGAGCCGAAATGGCAGCGCCGAGGGGCGGAGACGGTGTTCTGCAACCAACGGCGGAGGTGAAACCCCATTAAATTGTGTTTGGTACGAAAAGCGGATTGGAACGGCTTTGTTATCCTTTTTCTTCCCAGCCGTTGGATCATCCCTCTTTCCACATCCACCACTCAAACTTACCCGCGCGCCAAACATAAACATTTATCTCATCTCCAAGTTTTTTCAATAAGACAAAAATCCTGGACACCTGTCCAGCACTGGACCCTCTAATCACGACAAAACCCCCCGCTTCCTCTCAGTCCCTCTACTGACACGTGTCCCCCCCACCCCCATCAATAAATTTCTCTTCCCTCCCCCCTTTTCCTTCTGCCCTCTTCGTCCCTTCAATTCCTTCCTTCACTCTCTCTCTCAGATGAACAATTCCTTCCAAATGTTCCCTCCTTTCCCCCACTCCATCTCCGCCGCCCCTGGAGATCTCCCTCCCACCACCGGAAGTTTCACCGCTCTCTTGACTGCCGACGACGATTATCTTGACTTCGACGTCGT
Organism: Persicaria maculosa; assembly: GCA_963922045.1. Lineage (NCBI taxonomy): Eukaryota > Viridiplantae > Streptophyta > Magnoliopsida > Caryophyllales > Polygonaceae > Persicaria > Persicaria maculosa. The sequence goes on from OY998254.1 coordinate 23,609,317, forward strand.
CAATCAGAGACCATTCCTCCTACCTCCGCCTCCGGAAACCCTAGAATCGCTCATCCCTCCCTCTATCCTCTCCGGCCGCTCGATCTCTCCCCGCAAGCGAGCGCTCGATCACGTTCAGATCCCAATGCTCCATTCGCCGGATGAATTTCCACAGCCAGTCATGCCGGCTCTGAAATTCCCCCGGCTCGAGGCTCAAGCGCCGTTTTCTCCGCCGGCGCCGCCGTCTCTAGAGTCGATCATGACCGGATTCAGCCTCTCCGACTTTGTCGACGCGCTGATGGCGTCGTCACCTGAGATCGACGACGGCACTCCGACTTTCTCACTAAGCTCGGCGGACAAACGAAAGAAGACGAGGCTGAAGGAGAAGGATCGTCGGAGTTGTATTTCCGAGAAGATGCAGAATCTCAGAGAGCTTCTCCCTGGTGCTAAGAAGATGAACACCGCCTCTTTGCTGGACGCGGCTCACGCCTACATCAAGTTCCTGCAGGCGCAGGTCCAGGCGCTCAGTTCCATGCCGTCTCAATCGGCTTACGCTGTCCCTACCACGGGGCCGACGTCTACCTCCGGTGTCGTCGGGCTGCTCGGGAGCCTGACCAGGCAGCAGCTACTCCAGATCGTTGTCAACTCGCCGGCGGGCCAGGAGGTCCTGTCTTCGGAGAAATGCTGTGTGGTTTCTGCTGAACAGGTTGTGCAGCTAAAGAAGCTGCTGTACGACAGATTGAGCGGCGGTGTTGGTGGCGCGTGGATGTGACGTGCGGGCGGAGGCAAGGTTTTTGGTACTGACTGTTCTGGAAAGTTGCACTGCTTTTTGTCTGAGCTATTAACTGTTTTTGGCTTTATCTCTTTAATTTTAGAAATTGGATATAAAAAAAGTAGAAAGAAATTGGTAGGTGATCGAATCCATTTTGAAAAAAGAGCAAAACGGAAAAAAGGAACATGAGATTTTGGATTTTTGGGATCTGTTCAAACAGTTAGGAGTATTGATCAGAAAGAGATCGAGAATATATATGTTGAAAATTTGGATCAAATTTTGTGGTGATATCAACATGAAAAAGTAATGCAAATTTTGAGTTGTTTTCATTTCAAGTAATTAGTTTTCATTACTTTTTTTTTTGATATTGCATTGGAGTATTAGTTATATACAGTATGGTGCAGTTATTATAAACTATGATTCATGTTGACCTAAACTGAGTTGTTTTCAATGCTAATAATTAGATGTTAGACAATTCATGTTGAAACATGATTAACAGAAATATGTGCGTACAAAAATATGTGTATATTAGACAATTCACTTTATGTGCGTAATATTATCGATTGTGTGTGTGTTGGGGGAGACAAACAAATTAAAGAAGTGGCTATTTGATCAACAGAAAGAAATGAATGAAGAAAAAGCATTGTAAAATATATATATGGAATTAACTAGGCTTAAATTGTAAAATACTCCCTCCGTCCTAATACATGGTCTTTTAGACCTTTGCACATTAATTAAGAAAACCTATTTATATTTAAATCTTATTATTACTATAGAGGGGGAATTCTTAAATCTTACCTACTATTATACTTTTTTAGGGGTAATAATTACCCTACAAACCTAAAAGCCCATGTATTTTTGACAAAAGTTTAAGGCCTAAAAGGCCATGTATTTTTGGACGGAGAGAGTATGTTTTTGAAAAGGTGAAAAAATAAAGTAAAATATTGATTAAAAAAATCATAATTTGTTATTTTCTTGGCATTAAATTATTTTTAAAAAAAATGATTAAAAAAGAAACCGATGGAAATAGTAATGATAGATTGATAGTGTTTGTGAAATGTACGTGTATGTGGGTAAAATGATGTAAACAGGGGAAGGGGAATGCAACCAATTAAGGGGGTTAAAGGTGGTGATCGAGAGCAGACAAATAGGGGTTTGTTATACTGTAAAAGGATGAGAAATTGTAGACAGCAGCCAGCTAGCTAGCAGGAGGAACACTGGCTACCAAGCTGTGCAACATATCAGTGGCTCCATTAATGATTTAGTACTTGTTCTCTGTTCCCATCATAATTATTTATGTATTTCTTCAATCTTCATACTAACTCCGATGGATCTTCACGTGACCCCAATTCAAGTATATTAAAAGAATTAAGTTATTCATATGTACTTGGAGCTCCTCAATCGATCCTGGGTATTGAGCTCGATCAATACTCTCGCTATCCATCATATTATATATATCGTCGCGCATGCAATGTCCAATACCCTACCCGCGGTGAAGATGGAACCCTATAGCTAGCAAGCTAGCTCCTCTCACATGACCCCATATATGATATATCCATGGTGGAATTTGGGTTTTGGGTACGTTGATCTAGCTGGCGCTGCCATGGTGCCAGAAACTCAAACCACCCAGGCGGAGGCTCAATGTAGGAAATTGGGAATTTCTGGGCACAGATAGTACTACTACCTTCAGTTGTTGCATATTGCATTGCATATATAAAAACAAACCTGGAATTCTGATCTCTGGCAGACCCCACCCATACATTTAATTTATATCTGGCAGAGTTGGGTTTGTACGTCTTTTTTTGTTTACTATGAAAAAAATGAAAATCTCAAGTGCCAAACACACATACACAACCCTGCACCTATATATATATATATATATATATATATATATATATATATATATATATATATTTCTGTCTTCCACAGGACCACAGCTGCATATTAAATACATACGTACGTTTCATCCCTACTCTTTTGATTTTCTTCTTTATTGCTCCCTTACTTTTTTTAACTTCTCGAAATTAATTCCCTTCCAAGTTTAAAATGGTCCCTTTATGTTAAAATTGCTTTAGTTGGATCTTATAATTATATAGATGAATCAACAAATCTATGAACAAGATAGAGTAATTTAAGTTGGATGTTCTATTTCCAATCCCTTCAATGGGTTTTAAAGATACATCATCACAACATCCTGAGAGAAAACCTCTCGAGAGACGTCAGCGTAGATCAAGAAAAGTGGAGAAAATTATGGAGAGAGATAATCTCTAACAAAATATTGACACCGAATATAAATATAAAACGAATCGCCACTCATGGCCAATAAATCGCCACTTCAGGCCAATGGATCGCCACTCAAGGCCAACGAATCGCCACTCATGGCCAGTAGATCGCCACTCATGGCAAGTAGATCGCCACTCATGGCCAACGAATCGCCACTCATGGCCAATAAATCGCCACTCAAGGCCAATGGATCGCCAATCAAGGCCAACGAATCGCCACTCAAGGCCAACGAATCGCCACTCATGGCCAACGAATCGCCACTTAAGGCCAACGTACGCCGATTTCAGGCCAAAGGTTCGCCACTTAAGGCCAAAGTTCGCCGATTTCAGGCCAAACGATCGCCACTTAAGGCCAAAGTTCGCCGATTTCAGGCCAATAGAACGCCAATCAAGGCCAAAGGTTCGCCACTTAAGGTCAAAGTTCGCCAATTTCAGGCCAAACGATCGCCACTTAAGGCCAAAGTTCGCCGATTTCAGGCCAAAGGATCGCCACTTATGGCCAAAGAATCGCCATTTAAAGCCAATTTTAAGTCATAATAACGCCATTAAGGGCCAGCAAAAGTCAAAATCGAGCGATAAGAATGTCATTTAAGACGAAACGCTCAACCCTAATGAAAACCATCAAATTCTCAATCATAAATAGAATTCCAGCTATAATGTCATCAACTGACACTGTTTCTCCTATATGGCAAAAAATTCATTTAATCATTTTGAGCAGTAAATTTCAGTTGACTAGTTGATAATGCACCCACTACACTATATTATGTTATTCGGTTGAGAATGCTAAAGCTTGCAGGATGAAACGAAGACAGGGGGCAAGCATTACTGGTGATCTTTGATCATAACAAGTGAAGAGTTTCAAATTATTCGTCTTCCCTCATCACTAGATCGTGATAAGGAAACCCGAGGGGCAATTGATATAGCAAAAGTAATTCGATAAAAGATCCAGGGGCATAATCGTCAATTACACGGTAAACCCTAATCGCAAACCCTAACTCTCATTATATATATGATCGATCTATTAGGGTTAGAGAGGCTTCTATCAGCCGACACATTCTGACTTGAGCGTCGGAGGCTGCTCTGGGGAGACAAGCCCCGCCCCGACCTCGTTCTTGGTTGATCTTGCAGGATTGCATCTCGCCGATCCTCCTTAACAATAAGATATTATTGTTTAACATGCCTCCGGAAGTTGGACGCCATTGTAAGACGACAACAACAACAACACCCAGTATATCCCGCAACGAAGCGGGGTCTGGGGAGTCGGGATGTACGCACTCTTTCCCCGAACTAGTCGGGAGAGTGTTTCCGGAAGACCCAAAACAATAGAGCGAAGGAAACACAATGTCCCAGGGCACCTAGTAGGAGGTAGATAATAGACAGTAGAAAGATAGGAAACATATATGTAGATAACCGACCGAAAGCAGATAAAAAGCAGAAAGAAAGGTAGAATCGAAGCAAAGGGAAATGACCCAACACCCATCCTTGGGGTTCTAAACATCCGAAGCCCGAATTCATCTCCTCCAGTTGTCCCTATCCGAAGTCATATCCTCCGAGAGGTTCAGCGCATTGAGATCCTGTCGAATAACCTCCATCCAGCTCTTCTTCGGTCGACCTCTCCCTCGGCACAAAGCTCCAAGCTCCAAGCTCTCACACCTTCGAGCAGGCGCTGATATTTGCCTCCTACGAACATGTCCAAACCACCGCAATCTGAACTCCCGTAGTTTATCAACGATACTCCCAACCCCAACCTTGCTTCTAATGTCCACATTTCTGATTCTGTCCAGCCTCGTATGCCCACTCATCCATCTCAGCATTCTCATCTCAGCCACAGCCAACTTCTGTTCTTGAGCTTTAGTACTAGGCCAACACTCTGCTTCATACAACAAGTTCGGCCGGACAACCACCTTATAGAATTTCCCTTTCAGCTTAGCCGGGACTTTCCTGTCACAAAGGACCCCAGATGCTCTCCTCCATCTCATCCACCTTGCCTGGACTCTATGCTCAATATCCTTGTCGATACCCCCATCACTTTGTAGGTACGAGCCAAGGTACTTGAAATGCTCCTTCCTAGGGACAAGATCCTCCCCCAATCGAACGGAAGTCTCAGGGACTCTGGCCTCTCCAAAGCTGAACTGCATATACTCGGTCTTGGACCTACTCATTCTGAAACCCTTAGACTCCAACACTTCTCTCCAATTTTCTAGTCTGCGAGCCAACCCCGAACTAGAGACGTCCACTAGAACAATATCGTCGGCAAACAGCATGCACCATGGTAACTCCTCTTGGAGAGAAGCAGTCAATGTGTCCATAACTACAGTGAAAAGAAGCAGACTAAGCGCAGAGCCCTGGTGAAGCCCCACTCGAACCTCAAAATACTCTGAATCCCCATACGACGTTCTAACACTTGTCAGAGAACCGTCATACATATCCCTAATAACTCTGATATACGACCCAGGCACTCCCTTATCTGCCAAACAATTCCAAAGGAGCTCTCTCGAAACCCTGTCGTAGGCCTTTTCTATATCAATAAAGGCCATATGCAGATTCCTCTTTCTATCTCTGTGCATCTCGATCAGTCGCCTTAACAAGTGAATAGCCTCAACCGCGGATCTGCCAGGCATAAATCCAAACTGGTTCTCCGACACGTAAACCGATCTCTGAAGTCTCATCCCGATCACTCTCTCCCAAACCTTCATAGTGTGGCTCAGCAATTTGATTCCTCTGTAGTTACTGCAACATTGAACATCCCCTTTATTCTTGTAAGACCAAACTTGAATTGGAAGACAAAATCTGGAACCATTGCCTGTTGAGATGCTTGGCTAGAACATTAGCAAGTTGATCTTCAGTCAGAACGTAGGATACTCATAGGACTAAGGCTACATGCTATATAGTGAAACACGGGGTTTGAACGGAGGCTTTTTGCACCGAGATTGTCCGAATACATGACCGGATACGTTTAAGTTTGAATGCCTAGTTCAGACAAAAGCAGTTGAATCCAAACCAATTTAGAGCAAGAATCGGAAAGAGTTTTATATTCCGATTCAGTTAAAGATCAAGCAATAGTCTTTTGCTTGCGAGAATTCCATGAAATCGAAGTATGACCAAGAAAGAACACATAACTTGTACTTGATGTGTAATCATCCTTATTTTCGGCCCAATCAGCATCCGAAAAACAATGAAGAGAGGATGAACCTTTGTTGTGGACGACTATACCCCGATTCATGGTTCCTCAAAGGTATCGAAGCACCCTTTTAACTCCAGTCCAATGATCAGTGGTGGTGGCCTGCGTGAATTGTGAAAGCTTGTTCACTTCAAAACTCACATCAACTCGGTAAGATATAGGTACGTACTGGACACTTCCAACGACCATTCTATACTACGAAGCACATTCTCTAGTGAGGTACCTAATTGTCGAGTGAGGGACGAGGAAGGTTCCATGAACGTGGATGCAAGACGACACTCAAGCATATTGATTTTATCAAGAATATCAAAGATGTACTTACGTTGGTTGAGGAACAAGCCCGTTTGATGATGTTGAACCTCAGCACCCAAGAAGTAAGAGAGGGAGCCCAAGTCTTTCGATGAGAACCAAGTTGAGAGAGAGTGGATGAATATCGGGGGGAAGGGGTGTGACTTCCGATGATGATGATATCATCAACATAAACAAGAAGGTAGATGAATGCAGTGGATGATCGAAGGGTGAAAAGGGAGGCATCTACTGTGGAGTTGACAAACCCAGTTGAGAGATGGAAATTTCAGAGCTCGATATACCAGGCCCTCAGAGCTTGTTTTATGCCATAGATGGTCTTCTCGAGTTTGCACACATGGTCAGGATATGCTTTATCAATGAATCTAAGTGGTTGATCCATGAAGACATCCTCCAAAAGAGTACCTTAGAGAAATGAGTTATTGACGTTGACATGTCGGATTGGAAAACCGGAACGAACAACGAGTGCAAGGACCATGCGTACAGTGACTGGTTTCACCCGGTTGGTGATGAAAGCCCTTGACAACCAACCGAGTCTTATATCTATCCAATGTACCATCAGGATAGTGTTTGAGTCGAAATACCCTTTTGCAGCCAACAATGGTGTGATGAGAGGTCTTTGGAACCAGCTCCCACGTGTTTTTGGAGCAAAGGGCATTATACTCTGTCTTCATTGCATCACGCCAATCCAGCTTCTTCATGGCTTGAGAATTACTTTGGGGTTCTTAATTTGTGGGGTGGAAGGGAGACATGAAGATTAAGTTTGGCTATTGGGTTTGATATGCCTGAGGAGTAAGAGGTAGTGGATGAGTGGATGTGGAAGTTCGAGAAGGGTATGAAGTTCACCTTAAAGGTTGATTTCTAAAAATAAAGTTTTGGCCAGCAGGGTGCAGATTGGTGGGTGCATTAGGTGGTAACAGAAGAGTGGGATCCACATTGGGTTGAGGATAGGGATGGGCATAAATCCCGGTCCCGTCCCTGTGAGATTTCAAAAAAAAAAAAGTAGTGAATCCCATCTCGGTCCCGTCCCGCAAAAATTATGCGAGATGGGATGCGGGACGACCCGTCTCAATCCCGCAAATCTCGTCCCGTCCCGCATATATAATAATAATAATAATAATAATAATAATAATAATAATAATAATAATAATAATAATAATAATAATAATAATAATAATAATAATAATACATTATGTTATACATATTTTAATATATATAATCTATATATAGATTACATACACTTATACACAGGGGCGGCCTTGGGGTGGGGCGCGCGTACGCATCCGCCCCACCTTTCGAGCCGCAGGTGCCCTATGTTTTAAAAAAAAATATGTCAAAACGACGTCATTTTGAGTTGGGGTTTCATTTTCCAACTGAGAAACGCGCAAGGAGAGACGGGAAGCGAAGGGTGAGACGCGAGCGAAGCGAAGGGTGAAGGGCAAGACGCGAGCGAAGGGACTGTCTTGCACTGCAGAACCTGACCGTTTGGCCCGGTCGCCTGCACCGCTGTGAGTCCGACCACTGCCCACCGGCCCGAACGCCTGCACCAGGGCTGTCTCTCGGCTCTCACATCCGATGATTGAAGACTCACAGTGAACAGGGACTCGAAAAATCAGTGGCTTTGGGCGAAATCTGTAAGTTTGCTCCAATTTTGTGATTCTTAGTTACTTAAATCTTGAATTGAATTGGATTTGTTTACAATTGAAAGGTTTGAAATGTGAATTGATTTGGAGAATTGGAGAATTGAAATTTTGTTAGGTTTTAGGGTTTGAGATTTGAAATCTGAAAATTGGGGATTTTGATTATCATAATTTGTTTATTTTATTGTTTATGAATGAATTAGGATTAGGGATTTGAAGAATTGAAATTGTTGTTCTTTGTAAGGTTTTAGGGTTTGAGATTTTAAGTGATTTGAAGTGTGAAAATTGAGTTTTTTTTTTCATTTTTATTGCTTATGAATTTTGAATAGGGATTCCGGTATGGATAGATATTTTGCTCGAATCAACAAAGTACCAAGTGTTGGATCATCCACTCCTCACAATATAGTTGCAAGTATTGATAATGCTAATGTGGATAATTCAACTCCTAGTCCTTTGATTGATAATATTGAGGTTCTTGATGGAGATGATGTACGTTGAGCTTGACAATGGAGATAATGTTGTTAATGGTAGTGAGGAGGTTCCAAGCGGACCAAGTGTGAGAGATGATTCCGATAGTCAAATTCAGGAAAAAAGCTAGAATTGATAATCTGAATATTGTTAGTGATCATGCAAAGCTAGAATTGATAATCTAAACTTATATTATGTACTGTTAAATCTTCAATATGTATTCACCTTAAATGGTTGGGGTTGAACATTTGAATTTATTTGTAGGCCTGTAACATTGAATGCTGTTTTGTTAATTAATTGATGATGCAACACTTTCGTAGCTTGGAATTCCGCCCCACCTTTCGGGAACTCCTGCGGCCGCCACTGCTTATACAGTGTGTATATGCATACGTACGTATATACACACTAATGCTACTGCATTCCACCAAAAAAAACTAATGCTACTGCATTCCACCAAAAAAAAAACTAATGGTATTGCATCAGTGTATATATATATACACACATATTACGTATATTATATGTGTATGTATATATAGGAAAACTGTAAAATATAATTTTTTTTATAGATTTATATGTGTTACGTCTTTGAAAATCACAAAATATACCGAATTTTTTTTAACTTTTTATAATATTTTTTATTTGAGTGACAAAGCCCATCCCGTCCCGCGAGAGACAATGCCCATGCGAAACAAAGAAAAAAGAGTAAATCCCGTCCCGGTTCTGTCCCATGTAATTTTTGCGGGACGAAGGTCGTCCCGTCCCGCGCACACCCCTAGTTGGGGAGGTGGGTAGAGTGAGTTTTTTTTTTTTTGGGGGGGGGGGAGTGGGGGTGGAGAAGTTGATGAGTTGATGTCAAAATAGGAATAGAAAGAATGTTCTTGTGGGTTAGAGGATCTTAGGTGGGTTGAGAGATCGGATTTTTTTTAATTAGTATTGTGAACACCACACCTTCCCAAATTCGACCCCCGGCATAAAGAATGAACTTGTCCAGCGGGGGCGTTAAGAGGTGTAAATTTTATATATTTAGGGATCAAGATAATAATAGGCACTTTAGGTAAGGAAGTATATATCCAACAAACACATAAGCAATAGATTTTGTATCCATCTTTTTAGTAGTGTACGGTCTCAACCACGGAAAATAGACAACCAAAACATTTTAATTTTTGATAATATATTAGGTGGTTTTCAAAAAAAAAAGTTTGAGCAATGGAGATTGGTTTTGTAAAGTTGGGCTTGACATTCTATTGATGAGATAAACTGCATGTGGTTTGAAAAGCAAGAGGCCAAAGTTATTAGACATATTAGAGCGAGACATACAATGTGGCAATGTCTCATGATAACTTCTATTTAGTCATGTTTATAGGACACTCTTGGTTAGAGTACTTTTGGGCGTTTTACTCAAGCATTTGCCTATTTCTTAGCCCTTAGTGTCCCATTTCGAGGAATCGGTGTCTACCTCGAGTTTATTGTGATTTAAGGTGTTTTGGAGCGGTTTTGGAGTTGATTCAAGAGCTTAAGGAGAAAGTAGGGGCGTGTGTAGAAAAACCCGAAACCGAAAACACGACACGAAAAAACCCGAAACCGAAAAAACACGACACGAAAATGACACGAACCGAGAAAACATGGCTGTAAACGGTTCGTGTTCGGGTCGGGCAAATCGCCTTGTCGGGTACCCGACACGAACCGTTTAATTTTTTTTTTAAATTTTAGGTTTGTAAGTATAATACAAGAATAAAAAGAATCCAATATATATCAGTAAACTCCGCTACCCCAACTGGTAAGCGCATCCTCTTAGGTCTTGCGAAGTGCGAACAGGCCTGGGTTCGAGTCCTCACGCCTCCGGTTTATTTTTATTTTTTCTCACTGTTGTAAGACGCATGCACGCACAACTTCTTAGGTCTTGTGGTCTTGCGAACAACCCTCTCTGGCTCTCTTTTTTTTTTTATCGCAGCCGCTTGTTGCTCGCAAACACAAACAGGGACGCAGTCACGCAGCGCAGCAAACACAAACAGAGACACAGTCACGCAGCGCAGCAGCAGGCAGGCCCTTTTGACGTTGTTCTTTCGAATCCTCCCAAATCTCAGTATCTCTCCTCTCAAATCCTCACAAATCTCACTGTTCGGCCCTCTCGAGTCTCAAAATCAACATATCTGAAACGATTTTTTGAAGCTTTCGCCTCTCAAGACCATGGTAAGTCCTATCCTTTTCGAATTCATTTGTGGTTGTCTTACAGTAGCCTAAGATGGAGGAATGTTAATGATTTTTTGGTTTGAATGTATAGTCTTACAATAGCCTTCGATTTGCTTTGTGTTTTGCTCTTTCAATTTAAATGTATAGGTTTTTTTTTGAAGCTGTTGTAGTGTTGTACTGCAGCTATTGTATAGGTTTTTTTTGAAGCTGTTGTATAGGTTTTTTTTTTTAAAAAAAAAAAACCACTCGGATCGTGTCGGGTACCCGGGTATCCGACACGGAATCGGATACCTTAACCGTGTCGGGTACCCGGGTATCCGACACAGAACCGGATACCTTAACCGTGTCGGGTACCCGAGTTTAAATGGTTCGTGTACGGTTCGGAGTATTTGGGCTTAACGGTTCCGGGTACCCGACACGATTAACCGGTTCGTGTCGGGTACCCGGTTATGCACACCCCTGGGAGAAAGAGGTGGTTCAATGATCTTTAGTACACTAAGGAGTCATCAAAGACGAGCTAGGAGGCACGGGATCAGGGAAATGTGCCAAGAGATTCGAAGCAAAATCGAACAAAGTGGATAAGGCGGAGTAGCACGTAGAAACTTCCTATTTTTTCCCTACAACACTTCTAATCAAGTCCTAATGTCTTCATGAGAGTTGTAGTCCTCAAAAAGAGCTTTCCAACGCATATTCATATGCATTAATCGGACGAGCAAGGACTCAAGAAAATGTATTTCAAGGCGACCATGCTGAAAGCCACTCGGCCGAGTGCTATCAACACTCGACCAGGTGTATGCTCGAGTGGCCCTCAGAACTGGCCAAAGTTCAACACTCGGCCGAGTTCCCTGTCCACTCGAGATATGTTATGCACGAGTGTCTATCCTGATTCCATTTTTTGCAGTTTCGTTTTGCATTATTTTCGATTTTTCTGGTTGGGTCTTTGGAGGACGTCTTGGAGGGATAGAAAAGAGGGGGACCTGATAGTGTGGAGTGGATTTTAAGAAGGATTTGAGATCTGTAATCGAAGACGGGATCGGATCGATCGAATTTCGGTAACGCTTCCACTTTATCAATGATTGTTTTGTTGAATTTGATTGATTCAAGCATGATTCATGTTATGGCTTTCTAGATTTCATTGTTCTAGGGTCGAGGTGATCCCGACGATACAAAGATAGACTTGTGCTTAGTATTGTTTGAATGATATTTGATTCTATGTGGTGATTTAATCCTATCGCGCCAGCCCTAGTTGACGAGAGTCGATTAGAACTGATTTTGGGGTTTGAAATCGAGAGACTAAGACCCCGAATTGGAACCTAGATGGTGAATTTAGGCTGAGAGGCTATTGGAACCATTGGAACCATAGGATTAAGCCTGAAGTTTAGTTAATCGAAAGATAAATTGAACTTCTTGTGGATCTCTAGATCGTCATAGATATTTTAGGTGATAATTCTATCGACTGAGACCGAGATGGTTATGTTTGCACGATTATTACCTAGAATTCTAAGCACGCAAAGGGTCTAAATTGGTTGGTTGAGACCGAGAGGCGATCAGTAATCAATTTAGACACATTCGCTTTGATTCCGAGAGGAGCTTTGCGATTACCCTAGACGATCTACCTTCACATTTGAATTAGATATCATTCAAGCAAGAAAATATTTTTGGTCTATCGATGATGCATTGTTGGTATTCCCTTGTCCTAGAACGCTTTCCATATTGATATTTCTCTACACTTGATCTGTTTTCGTTGTTACTTTATACACAAACACTAAAAAATCTGTCGTTTATTCTGAACTTGGTTGAACTAGCTCGAAATTACAATCGATACTCCTCCGGTCCTTGTGGATACAACACTTGATTACTACAACTGAACCCCATACACTTGTGGGTGTAGGTTTTTAGCCTATCATCTCATCTTATCGAATCCATTGTGTTGAGGGGTATGGAGACGAGATGTTAAGTGGGAGATGCCATTATTGGCAAAAAAGGATTTTAGGGCTAGAAATTCACCAACATTACCTGAATAGAACATTTTGATTGTGGAGTTTAGATTGTTTTCCACCAAAAATTTAAACGCAATGAAGGGTTTGAGTGTGTTTGATTTTTGTTTCAGCGGAAAAAACCACACACATTTTGTATATTGATCAATGAAAAAAACATAATATTTTTACCCATCAAAAGACATAATCGGACAAGTCCACACATCTGAAGAAATAACTTCTAGCGGGGAACTTGATGAAATAGTCGACTTATGAAACAAAAGTTTGTGGGCTTTATTGAACAAACAATAATGGAAAAAATCATAAACAGAATGAAAATTACTTTGGGAAAAATAAGATTGCATAATGCGGAAAATAGGTGGTGCTGAATGCTCTAAACGGAGATGCCAAACCGAGCCAAGAGAGATGTTGCCCGATGGTAGGTCCTTCACAAAGAATGAAGAGGGTAAAAAATCAATTGAGATAATATTTTGTGAAGTAAATTGAGAAACTAACAAGATATTCTTGACAATTTCGGGAACAAGAATGATCTACCATCGCTTTTAAAAGGTTATTTTGACCATTACCAATAAGAAGCTCGTCGGTCCCATCATATGGGTAGTGAATGGACAGGCTCTCAAAATCGTTAGTGTCATGGTGTGATACACCACTATCAATCAACCAAGGCTGATCTGTTTGGGGCGGAAGGTAGTGACATTGGCCTGAGGTGGAGTGTTGGTGCGCAGTATGAAGACGAAGGATATATGGAGGGACGGATCTTGTTGACAGAACAAAGGGCAATAAGCAATAACATGACCCTTTTCACGACGTCACTGACATATGCCTGATAGAAAGGCTTTGCAGGGGGTCTCGGTGTTTGCCAAATAAGGGGAGGTGAAGCCTAGGGATAGGAAGGAATGGATGGTTGTGACACTAGCGACGAAGCAGGCTGTTTAGATTTGGGTTTTAACAGCCTCATCTGGATAATCATAGTAGAAGTAGGGGCAACATCTCTTTGATTAAGAGCTTTTCATGAAGCTCTCAAAGGGGAACCGTTGTATCTCTTGCACGGATCCCGTCAATGACCGATTGATAGTATGAATCAAGGCAATTTAGGATTGTATCAATCACATCCTTGGGATCCTGGGGTTTGCCTAAGGAGGCCAAAAGATCCACAACACCATTGACTTGTTGAATGTAATCGGACACAGACTGGGTGCCCATAGTGACTGATTTGAGATGCTCTTTGAGGAGGTTTACATGAGCCCTTGACGAGTTTGCATATGTGTCATCAAGCATGCTCCATGCCTATTGGGATGCCTCGGCTCAAGCCACCAAGGAGGCCACTGTTGGTGGCCGGCAAAGTGCCAACGAAATCTTCTATAGAAATGTCCACCAAATGGTGGGGTAAAGATATATTTTGATGGATCAAAAGTTCTTTCAAGGAAGGCCACTATAGGGCTTGTCATTAGGAACCACCAAGGAGAGGTCTTGGTCAAAGACGGAACTAGAAATAGGATTTGGGGTAGGCTGTATAGCTTGTAATCACTAAACTGTTTACTTAGCCTTGTAAAAAAATACAATGGAAATGGGAATTGAACCTGAGCGACTTGAACTCTTAAGGAAATAAGGGAAACCTAAATGAGCTACATGTAATTTTTGTCACATATCACCTTTAAAAATATTTTTATTAGATTTTTGGAGTGGATTATAGCAAATTAAGCTCAGCCTAACCCAAAATTCGTTCCTGGTCCTGGCATGCAATGCTATATTCTGCGATGACATATTCGCTTTCCTTGTAGAGGCTTATGGCCTCCATCAAGTTTTAATAGCGATTATAGATTTTGGAGCACGTCGGACCGAGGTTGAAAGTGATAACCTCATTGTGATCAATATTCTCAATGCTTAGAAGCCTCGTTGGGAGATCAAGATGGTAATGGCATGGTAGATATTCAACTTCTCTTCCAATCTTTCGACTCTATGTTACACATATCTTCCGTGAGATCAACAAAGTGACGGACATGATTGTGTGGCTTTGTCACTGGGATGATTCTAGGAGTTCCATGTATGGCTTGACTTTGTAGGTCCTTGTTAGAAATGGCACTTTTGGATGGTTCCCTTAAATATTCTTGCTTTTTTTTTTAAAATAGTCCAAGCTAATCTCTAGGAATGCCCAAACCAATGGGTTAATCTCATATAGATTTAGCTACCCAAATATTGAATTCGACAGGGGAGACATTGAGAAGATAATAATATCTTATTTATGTCCTCACTCTTGATCCCAAATTATTGATCTTTTATTCTTTTAAATGAGGGTTATAAGATCCAACTAATATGTCATGTCAATGTCTTCGACGACAATGAGATGGAAATTGGACAAGAATATATTTGAACGTTTTTCAAAAGTTGGTACACCTCTGGTCAATAACTGATTGGGGTGTCCTACTGCGTGCAGAGTGTTGCGTGACGTTGAGGGTCGCTAGATTGGGGTTATGCTCACCATCTCGAAGCATGGTCCATCCTGATGACGGAATTATGGGGGATTCTTGATGGTCTTTGCCTACCTTGGGAATTTGGTTGTCGAAAGGTTAGCCTTTGAGACCGACTTGATGCTTGCCTCTACTCTCATTCATGGGATTCTCTTTAACCAAGGGTTCTCTTAAGGGACTGGGAAATCTAGTTCCAACCTGTCTTTAGAGAAACAAAATTTGTCGTTGACTCTCTTTCCTTCTTTGCTTTTCTTTTCCTTCTAGTTTCCATTCGCTTGTTGAACCGCCCATTAGCGATTTGGTTTCCCTTTATGTATTTTGCGTGCTCAATTTACCAAAACAAAAACGCTTGGTTTGAAATAATCCAAAAGGTTGGGACAATTATTGAACAAAACTAAAAATTTAGGACCAAGTAGAAAAATTATCTGATCGAATAAACAACCGCCATCTTTTGAAAATTCAACTAAACGCACCTTTTAAGGTTAAAACTTAAAATCAACAGGAATTCAGTGCATAATAGACCCAACACAAGGTTCACGTTTTTCTTAGGTTTTAATGAAGAAAGTTCCAGCTCAAATGCCAGGGAAATGTTTTTCTTATTTGCTTGGGTTTGATCAAATTGAAGAGATTTCGCCCATTTACACCAAGTGGAAACAACAATAGGTTTAAAACAGCAAGATACAGGGTGAAGATAGCTTCTCCGCGCCAAAGACAATGGTGAGCAAGACATGTTTAGAGGTGTGAAAATCAGATGCAGGATCAAGAAGGCAGGAGGTTGATGTGCGAATCTATCAGGGATTGTGCTACACCCAAGCAAAAGGAAACAACAATAGGAGATCTTGGGTATACAAAAGTCACAGCAGCTGGGTTGTAGAATTTTGTGAGGAGAGAATAGGCGAAGAGCACAACTGATGGAGGAAATTCTAGATACGCTGATGATGAGCTTTCTACAAGCAAGGAGCAAGGAAGCTATATAGTACGTCGGTGTAATATGCAAGGTGAAAAGACTGAGAAGCGAGGGTCATGGAGGAGCTTTGGTTTGACACTGGGTTGAAAATTATAAACTTTACTGGAATAAAAGGCCATCAAGTCAGGGAGTAAAACCTTATTCGCAGCCAGTTTCAACAAGGCCATCGCTCTGGTTTTGAACTCAAACGGCATGTTCTTGCCTGCTGAGTTTTCGATAGGTCTGACAGACCACCAGCATCATCCCAGTTCACGACAGAGAAGAGCTTGCAGATTATAAAATTTCAAATGAACTAGCAGATATTTGGTTTAGAAGATGCATTTTGGGGGCAAATAAGCAGGAACAGGTTGATTTCAGGAAGGTGGGGGCTAAGAAATTCAGACCTATAACGGAGCACCAACCCTTGTTGAAACAGACCAAAAATGGAGATGAGCCCCTAATTCTTCCACGCGGCATTCAGAGAACAGTTAGACAATGATGCTGAACTATTCAAAGTAAGATACTAATATGTCGTAAGGATATTTTTTCACAAGGCTCAATCAAATTGTTGCTGTAACCACCCTTGCACAAAGATACTACTAGAATCATCATATTTAACTATTAAAGATAATGAGAAATTAGGATAATGATGCTCAACGAACTTCTGTTTGGGAACGGAAATTATGACTCTCGATTAGGAAAAGACTACAACTGCAACCTTGTGTGGAATTATTATGGGCATACTACATAATGACACAGTGCATGCCAAGATGTTCAGCAGTATGTTGCAAGCAATCATGGAAAGAGTGCAGAAAGCCAGAAACACTATGAAAACAGGGCTGTAGTCTGGCATCTTAGCTAACTAAAAAATAAGGATTAAGGACAGTTGCAGGAAGGTAGACTTGAAAACTATGAATTGTTTAGAAAAGTGCTGAAACTGTGAAAACTTCGCTGCATCTTAAATATCTGAAACATAAGGTTTGCAGTGGGAACGCCATAAATGAACCACAAGATATGGTGAAATAAGGACTGCTGTAATGCACAACATTTTACTCTGGGTACCAATACCCAAACTCTACTTACTACTCATAATGCAAGGTGAAGTTTTGTTAAATGGCAAAGTACTGTGAGCATCGAAGGCCCATGTTCTATCTTCTACTACACAGGTTGCGAAATTGTGAAGGTTCTAGTCTAATGCCCCAGGAGGTTCTTGTATTCTGCTTTTGATGATTTCGTGCCAAATATTATAATAAAAGGTTCTATTCTAATAATAAATACTACATACCAACTAAAAATAAGAAGACCCATGATTGTATTTACAATAACAGCTTAAGGACAGAACTCAAGTGGCAAGGAGAAAGTAACAAGGATCATCAAACAAGACAATTAACGTAAACAAATACTTCTAAAAAAATAACAA
The DNA here is from genome assembly GCA_963922045.1 of Persicaria maculosa. NCBI lineage: Eukaryota > Viridiplantae > Streptophyta > Magnoliopsida > Caryophyllales > Polygonaceae > Persicaria > Persicaria maculosa. Next base: position 23,626,966 of record OY998254.1, read on the forward strand.
TTCAACATGTAATAACTACAACTAGATAGAACTTCTCGGCGAAAATTATGTAAATCTGATAAGCAAGGCAATGCTGACAGAAAAAATAAACACTACTCATTTCGAACTGGAAAATCGGGGAATACTTAACTGTCAAAAAATTCCCCAAAGCCAACACATAGAGAATGCAAAAGGATGTATCCAAAACCTTATAACTACAGTAATCAAATCAAGAGTTTCGAGGATTTGCATCTAATAGTAAACAAGCATATGATAGCCATCATCAATTTATCACAGCAAAAAATGAAATCTAACCCCTTCGCGAATGACAATCCGACACCAGCTGAACTTGTTTCTGCAACAGAGAAGCTCTTCTCATGTGCACTTCAGCCTCGGCCAGAACCTGCTTCTTCCATTCCCCCTCCAACTCGTCCAATTTAGACTTCTCCAAGCATCTCAAGCAACCCTCCATGGCCTCAGCCCCATCCTTCGAGATCAAATTGGCAAAAAAATTGTTGGTCTTCAATGAAAGATTCAGAAAGGGGTATAACACAGAAAAGCTCTCATCTCGACCCTTGCCCTGTTCCTGCTTATTACTAACAGCTACCGCAGGTTCATCTTTATGAAGATCCATTATCAATCCACCATTGCCATTATCCTTTGTGACTGTGGATTTGGACTTGGCCTTTTCATTAACTGAAATTTTCTTCTTTGAAGATCTCTTGGTCTGAGTAGCAACCAAGTCCCCCCAGATTTTCTTCGAAAGCTGAAAACATTGGTGTTCGTGGGGCCTTGAGAACACAGGGTCCTCACCTTCCTTACCAGCAGTGCTATCAATATTGTTCCTGTACTTCTTCTTCAACCTCCTAACCTTGTCCACCAACTGGTTCTTCGAAACATCAAAGGACAACTGACTTTTCATAATCTCATAAAACTCATTAGATTCTGAGTTCGGATTAGCTCCTTTCTCTTCATGAAACTTAATCATACCTTCCAAAACCGCAATCTCATCCTTGTCGCTCCACACCCGGTTGATGGCGAATTTCTTCGCTTCACCTCCACCGTTCTCCACCTTTGCCTTCTTCGCATTCGATACTGATTCCTTCAGACCACTCTCGGACGGACGCTTCAGCGATACCAACTCAGGCGAGAGGTCCTCATCCTTATCAATGGACGACGGCTTCTGGGCTGGCTTCTTGGGTTTAGCAGAGACGCTGACCGGCGTAGCAACGTGCTTCCTGATGGTAAATCCGGACACTCCAGGGGATCTCGGATCCGAATCAGACTCGGTCTCGTCGTCTTCATCGTCTTCGAAGTTAGGTTTTTTGACAAGGGGCTTAGGCTGAGGCGCTTGCGAGAGAAACTTCTCCTTCTCCTTCTTCAATTCCTCTTTATCCTCATCTTCTTCGTCTTCGTCATCCTCTTCCTCCTCCTCATCTTCTCCTTCTTCGGATTCAGATCCGTCAGCCCGAGCGTTGGGCTCGTCATCGTCCTCGTCTCCTGCTTCTTCAACCTCCTCCTCGTCTTCTTCCTCATCCTCTTCCTCTTCTTCGTGGTGGTGTTGCTCTTCGGAAGAAGAGGCGGCTGGGGGGTCGTCCAAGGGGTTAGGGCGATTGCGAGCCATCGGTGAGTTGCAGCGGCGGAGTTCTCGGTAGGGTTTCAGAGGACGAAATTTGGTTTAGAGGGGTTCTGTTGAGAGAAGGCCAACGATTTAAATAGATTGAAAAACCCTTGTTTTTAGTTATTCATTCATTCATATATATAAATATAAATTGATTATATGGTTTTGCTATTTATCGTGCGCAAATCTTATATCTATATCTATCTATTTATATCTATATTAGTGCAGGTCCCATCTCATAACGAATACATTATTTCAATAAATAAAAATAATAATAATCTCAATATAAATTATTTTTCTACCAAAAAATAATATCGATATAAATAAAATTAGTTTGACGGATTATAAAAATCTAAATATCTTTTATTTAGATTCTCTCAAAATATAAATAATATTCACATTTGCTACGTATAAGGTAAAAAAATTTCTAATCTACCATTAATTGAATCTCATGTGATTTAATAGATAATTGTTTTTTAAAAAAATATTTTATTATTGTTTTTTATTAAATATATAGTATATATTTATTACGTTAGTTTATTAAAATACCTATTCACATATGGATTGTGGCTAGATAATATTTTGATAAATTATTTTATCTCAAAAAATAATATAGATATAAATAAAATAACAATGATTGAATAATTAATTTTTATATAAATAATTTTTTCCACCAAAAAATAATGAAAATATTTGGGGAAATGTCCACTTTGGTGTATTAGTTTTGCTAATTGTCCAGCTAAACTACCATTTTGTTAAATGTCCAAAATTTTTATAAAAACCCCACATTACCTCCGTTTTAATTAAACCTAGCCGCTTAATCTAGGAAAAGATGCTTCATTCTTCGTGCCTCCTCCATGGAGCGTCTCGAAGCCTCCTCCGCTCCTCGTGCCTCCTCCATGGATCTGCTTCGGTCTTCTTTGTCTCCCCGACTGCGCAGGAGGAGGGAGCGTCTCGAAGCCTCCCTACAGTCGCTCCTTCCTCTGTCGCGGCCTCCCTATAGCCAACCATGGCAGTTCTGATCGAAACTGTCATCGCCCCTCTCAAAGCCTCCCTGCTCCTCGACAATTTTGATTTCGAACCTGGCTCTCCCGATTCGAAACTCTCAGATCCCTTCCTGTACAGACAAGGATCTCCCAAAAAAATAGCTCAACTTCATTTCTACGCAAGCCTCTGGGTTTCCAAATGCCTCTCAATTTCGTCGAGATGCTGGTCGGTTTGAGAAGCGGCTGATCTTTCTGGCTGGTTTATGTTGTGGATTGGAATTTCGAGCCGAATTTCTAAAGGTTCAGGCGATAATGTCGAAAATGGCCAGAAGGCGTTCTTCGATGTGTTCACGGCGGCGATGCAGAAGCTCAGCGTGCTTGGAGTCAAGGCTGGGAGAAATGGACGACGAATTCCGTTTCGATCTCGCTCATATCCTGGTATTTATTAGGTTTTTGATCCTTAAATTTGTTGTATCAATTTTTATTCAACTTCGATAGTGTCTCTGATTATAATTAAGAAAAGGATATTGATCGATTTGTTTATCAATACATGTTCTATTCGAATACTTTGATCGCTTTCTTCCTTATTCTTTTCTTTGTATTCAATTTGATATCCAATTTCAGGTGTGTTGATTTCTCCCTTCCTTGCTTTCTTTAATTAGAGATATCATGATTTCTCCCTTCCTTGCTTTCGATCAATTTCAGGTGTGTTGATTTCCTTGCTCTTCATAGATCGACAAGGTCAAGCCATTAATTTTCTGGATTTCTTTCTATTGACCTAAATTTAGTCACAATTGATGCTTTTTCTGCGTGATTGATATTTCTCTGATCTAGATTTCGCTGATGAATTGAGATTATCTGAGATTAATTTGATTGCTTATGACACAATTGATGGTTGATCGATCAATTTGCTCACAGTGTTCTCGGATGTGAGGAATGTATTTGACTTTCTCTCTGCAGAAGGTTGGTGAAGGATCACATTGAAGCGATTCTGATTTCGAACCTGGCTCTCCCGATTCAAAATTCTCAGATCCCTTCCTGTACAGACAAGGATCCCCAAAAAAATCGATCAATTTCATTTCTACATGAGCCTCCGGGTTCCAGATGCCTCTCAATTTCGTCGAGTTGTTGGTCGGTTTGAGAAACGCCTGATCTTTCTAGCTGGTTTATGTTGTGGATTGGAATTTCGAGCCGAATTTCTCAAGGTCCAGGCGATAATTTCGAAAATGGCCAGAAGGCGTTCTTCGATGCGTTCACGTCGGCGATGCAGAAGCTCGGCGTGCTCGGAGTCAAGGCTGGGAGAAATGGACGACGAATTCCGTTTCGATCTCGCTCATATCCTGGTATTTATTAGGTCTTTTATCCTTAAATTTGTTGTTGTTTCAATTTTGATTCAACTTCGATAGTGTCTCTGATTATAATTAGGAAAAGGATATTGATCGATTTCTTTATCAATACATGTTCTATTCGAATACTTTGATCGCTTTCTTCCTTATTCTTTTCTTTGTATTCAATTTGATATCCAATTTCAGGTGTGTTGATTTCTCCCTTCCTTGCTTTATTTAATCAGAGATATGATGATTTCTCCCTTCCTTGCTTTCGATCAATTTCAGGTGTGTTGATTTCCTTGCTCTTCACAAATCGACAAGGTCAAGCAATCAATTTTCTGGATTTCTTTCTATTGACCTAAATTTAGTCACAATTGATGCTTTTTCTGCGTGATTGATATTTCTCTGATCTGGATTTCGCTGATAAATTGAGATTATCTGAGATTAATTTGATTGCTTATGACACAATTGATGGCTGATCGATGAATTTGCTGACAGTGTTCTCGGATGTGAGGAATGCATTTGACTTTCTCTTTGCAGAAGGTTGGCGAAGGATCACATTGAAGCGAGGTTCAATTTGCTGCCTCTTCTTCAATTTGCTAAATTTACTAGAAATATGTTATGTCATTTGGTTGGATCTTACTCATTTGACTAGATTTTTTTTAGCTAGCAATTTGGTTGGATTATTTTTAGCTAGCAATTTGATTGTATTTTAGCGTCACTAGTGTACTAATAAGGGTGGTGACATTGTTGGTGAGAGTGTTCTCGTAAAAAAAAACTTCATAAAACAAAGATGTCACCGTCACGTCACCCAAAGAATAGTTGTCATTATGTGTGTCACCAATGAGTGTCGCCATTCATCGATAAGCGTGGGGACTATGATCCCGTAAAAAAAACTCTAAAAATAACTCTGTCACCAAAAAAAGTTGTTCCCATGTGTCACCACCGACAATGTCCCCCACAGTGACCTCGTAAAAAAAACTCTAAAAACAAAGGTGTCACCACAGTCATAAGGGTAGTGGCAGTGGTGACAATGATAGGAGTGGTGACAGAGATCGGGGTGGTGACAGTAATAGGGGTGGTGACAGTAATAGGGGTGGTGATAGCGATAAGGGTGGTGACAACGATAAAGGTGGTGACAGTGACCTCGTAAAAAAAAACTCTATAAACTAAGATGTCACCAAAACAAATTGTCATCACATGTGTCACCACTAATAAAGGTGGTGACACTAATCTCGTAAAAAAAAATGTCACCAAAAAATTTGTATCGCCGTACATGTGTCACCAAAGTCATTGACCGATGTCACCACCAATAAAGGTGGTGACATGAATCTCGTAAAAAAAATTGTCACCAAAAAAATTGTTTATCACCATACATCTGTCACCAAAGTCATTGACCGGTGTCACCACTAATAAAGGTGGTGACACGAATCACGTAAAAAAAACTGTCACCAAAAAAATTGTTTATCACCATACGTGTGTCATCAAAGTCATTGACCGGTGTCACCACTAATAAAGGTGGTGACACGAATCTCATAAAAAAAAACTGTCACCAAAAAATTTGTTTATCATCATACATATGTCACCAAATTCATTGACCTTGACCGGTCAATGTTCAAAATAAAAATGGGAAGGAAGGAAGGAAGTCAAATTAAAAATGAGAAGGAATGGCAAAAATGTCATAATAAACATTTTGCAAAAGAGAATATAAAAATGGACATTTTGCAAAATGTCATATTAAAAATGGACACTTAGCAAAAAAATCCAAAAATAATCTAGATATAAATAAAATAGCACTTATCAAATATTACATATTTATATATTAATATTTTTGGTAAGTATGACTATGAAATATTTTTTTATTTACATTTACGTCAATTAACTAAAATATAAATATATATAGATAGATTGTGGCTTATATAACTTTCTATAAACTATGATAACATATGATTTTATTAATTTTTTTTCTTAGAATCAACTACAACGCGCCACATAGGATTTTTGTCCCTAGAATCAACCACAACGCGCCAGATAGGACGTTATGAATCGGTTTTAGTATATGTATATAGAATAGATAGATAGATAGATATTTATAATCTATATCTACATCTATAATCTATATCTATAATCTATATATATTCTAACTCTATTTTAAAATATAATATATTCTAATTTCAAAATATATGCATAAGATAAATTTTTATTCTAACTCTATTTAATAAAAAAAAATGACCCAATTTGATCAGATATGGGTATATTTTTAGAAGATATATATATTAATTAATTTTAAAGACTATTATATAAGATAAGATTTTACCTATTTTCGGTATATATCAACATATTTTGAGAAGATAATAACTTTATCAATACATTACATCGTGATAATAATTAAATAAATTAATTTAGGGAAATTCCGGATGATGCCCCTGAAGTTAAGGGTATTCTAGCGGGTGTCCCACACTTTTATTTTTTATGAATGGTACCCTTGTATTTTCATAGATTTCCACCCCGTACCCCCTAATGTCCAATACCCCTTAACACCGTTTGTTTTATTTAAAAAAAAAAATTAATTACCTTTCTTCAGCCCATGCTTTGTTTTTTGTTTTTTGTTTTTTGGTGGGATTCAACCCATGCTTTGTTTCTTTTATTAATAATTAAATATCTTTCTATATTCATCAGTCATCACGATGAGGTTGGTTTGGCGAAGGTGGATTTCCATTTCAACCGCATTCCTCAATTTTTTTTCTCCCCTCATTCCTCAGATTAAAAATAAATCATCTACATGCTTCATCTTCATTCTCACTTGCTCATCGTTGGAGCACCTGAAAAAGGCGGCGCCAACACCTTGGAATCTCTGTTGAGGAAGCGGCAGAAAGTGGCTCGAGCTCGCAACCATGGCGGCTAAGTTTCTGTCTGCTCGGCATGGGTTGAAGAAAGGAAATCAATTTTCTTTTTAAAAAAAATTAATATTACGGAGTAAAAGAAACCGTGTTAAGGGGTATTGGACATTGGTGGAAATCTATGAAAATACAAGGGTACCATCCAGAAAAAATTAAAGTGTGGGACACCAGCTGGAATAGCCTTAACTTCAGGGGCACCATCCGGAATTTTCCATTAATTTATCAATACCTTCATCAATATGAACCTATTTTTAGAAGATAAAAAGTTTTGATGAAATTGAAATAACATTTAGCATGGTCATACTAATTAAATAACTTTATCAATACGAAGAAGATAAAATATTTTGGGTAAATTGAAATAATACTTAGTCGTGTAAAGGTTATCAACTCATGGAATTCAATTTTTGTTATTTTATTTTTCCCAATTATTTTAGATATGGATATAATTTTGGAATAATTTAATAATCACAATCTTTTATGGAAGATTTAGGGGGATTTTGCAAAATAGCCACGAAAATGGGCTTAATTTGCGAAATATCCACGTTTTGGGACAATTTTGTAAAATGTCCTAAATAAAAGCCTCATCTCTCTCCAACGCAGCTTTCTCTCTCCTCCAACTCTCCCTCTCCGCACGCTCTCTTTTTCTCCCTCCCGACCTGCTCAACGCCGATTGCCAGGATCTCCGACAGATTACAACTCCGACCTCATCAAAACGATCGATTTCGAAGTCTCTTCTAGATAATCAGGTAAGCAAAGTATTCAATTACAATTTATGACAAAAGCTACCATAAATTCACCGAAAATTTGCGCCAAAGGCGCAAATTTTACTAGAATTTGGACGATTTTTAGTTGATTCTCAATTATACTGAAGAATCATATTCAATTTGCGCCTAAGGCGCAAATTTCGTTGAATTTTTTGGATTACTGCTTCAGTTTTTTAATTACAACTTCAATTTGCGCCGAAGGCGCAAATTTCCTTCGATTTTTGGATTACTGATTTGAATCGTGTGATTACAAATATAAATTACGTCAAATTTGTGCTTATCTATGCTTATATATGCTATACCTGTATGAAAATATAGTTGAACCGAATGATTACTGCTATTGAATGCATCCAAATCTGTGCCTTTTGCGAAAACTTTTATTCATTTTTTATGCATCAAGTGATTAAGGTTATGGAGTCACACATACAGTAGAGTCGAATGAATAATGTTATAGAATGCATCAAAATTTGCGCCTTGGCGCAAATTTTGATTGATTTTTTAAGCATGAATTACTGTTTATGATCATTTATTCCTATATATGTGTAATCTTCAAGTTTCCAATCGAATCTGTGTATGTTTATGCTTATTTATGCTTGTTAATATTTTACATTACTCAAGTCATCAAAATGATTGCTTACGATGTGATTTCACTATGATTGTTCAAGTAATCACTAGACTTGAATCATAGAAGTTTTCCACCAGAAGTGCAAGTTTTATATAATTTTTCTCATAGCAGTTGTATTGTATTCATTTAGTTGATTTAAAGATATAGATTACAACCTATTACATCAAATATTGTGTTTATGTCATCCAATATTGTGTTTATGTCATCACTACACTTGAATTTGGACAATATATTGAATTATCCATTCCTTATTAGACTTTGATTGCTCATGTCATCACTACACTTGAATCTGCACAATATATTGAAGTATCCATTCCTTATTACACTTTGATTGCTCATGTCATCACTACACTTCCTTATTGAACTTTGATTGAGCCATGTAAGCACTCCACTTGGCGCAAATTTTGATTGATTTTTTAAGCATGAATTACTGTTTATGATCATTTTTTGCTATATATGTGTAATCTTCAAGTTTACAATCGAACCTTTGTATGTTTATGCTTATTTATGCTTGTTAATATTTTACATTGCTCAAGTCATCACTATGATTGCTTACGATGTGATTTCACTATGATTGTTCAAGTAATCACTGGACTTAAATCATAGAAGTTTTCCACCAGAAGTGCAAGTTTTATAGAATTTTTCTCATAACAGGTGTATTGTATTCATTTAGTTGATTTAAAGATATAGATTCTAGACTGTTACACCCAATATTGTGTTCATGTCATCCAATATTATGTTCATGTCATCACTACACTTGAATCTGGACAATATATTGAATTATCCATTCCTTATTAGACTTTGATTGTTGATGTCATCACTACACTTGAATCTGCACAATATATTGAAGTATCCATTCCTTATTAGACTTTGTTTGCTCATGTCATCACTACACTTCCTTAATGACTTTTTTTATTGAGCCATGTCAGCACTCCACTTGAGTCATTGAGAAATTGCACAGGGGGTGCAAATCCATTATTGCATTGGACAATACAATAATCTATACATTCATTATTACAATTTGAAAGTTTTAATGTCAGGATTGCATTTGACTCATAAAAAAATTTGCACCGTAGGTGCAAATTTTGTAAGATTTTTTTTTCATAACAGATGTATTCTATTCGCTTTGGTTGCTCATGTCATCATTTTAATCAGATTGTGTTTGTTACTACTGCAATGTATTTATCCTCTTAAATTCATACTCTGCGGATTACAATGGCAACACACATTATTACAGTTGTATATGGTGGGAAATGGTTGGTTGATGATTCATGTCCAACCATTGTTGGAGACATTACTTCAAAGGTGTTTATGATTGATGAGTCAATAACATTACAGGGTTTAACTAAAAAAGTGCACACCAGATTCAATATAGACAGTGCATTTGAATTAGAATTCAATCATTTACACCCTTTCAAATTCTCGAGAGCTCCGCTTCTTGTTGAATGTGATGCTGATTTGAAAGATTTTTTTAAGGTTGTCCGAACTACAAGATGTTAAATTTGATGTTGAGTTGTGTGTCAGCATTAAAACAGTTAGTGAACAAGAAGGTCAACAGGAATTCTCAAATGACAGTTTACAGTTGGTGACATGCAATCCAAATATAACCAACATTGTCTCATGTGATAATAGCATGACATTGATCGGTGACACCAGAATGAAAGGTGTATTGTTAGAAGATACTGGAGATGACATGTATTCTATAAACAGTGATACTACAAGTGATGAAGATTCTGGAGATGAAATATGGAGAACATTCTATTCTACAGCACACAGGAGAGAAACTACACTAGAAGATTGGGATACTGATAGCTCTACTGTGCCTAGTGTGAATCTGAATTCACAAAACTTGATATGCAAAGGCAAGAGCTTTGAATCAAGGAAAGCAGTTAAGAATGCTTTGGGTATCTTGTCAATAACCGAGATATTTGGTTTTCGTGTGGCAAAATCAGATACAAAGTATTATAGGGTGCATTGTGTGGATCCTAACTGCAAATGGAAAGTGCATGTCAAAACTTTTGGTCCAACTTGGCATGAGGTTATAGTATATGTTGACATGCACACCTGCACGTGGGATTTCAGAAAAAAACACTGCAAACAGCTTTCCTCCTCTGTGGTTGCAAGCATCATTGAATCAAGGTGAGAAAATTTTGTAAGAAATAGAATTTATATTTAATCTTGCTTTTTAATATATGATTTATTCTAATTTGAATATAATTACACAGTGTTGACGCTGGATACAAACCAGCACAGATAATGGATAAGATGAGAACAGAAAAAAAGATGCCAATTACCTACTGGAGAGCATGAAAGTCATCAAAAAATGCTCATGAAATGGTTAAGGGGACACCAGAATCAAATTATGCAGATTTACCATCATTTTGCCATATGCTCATGGAGAGAAACAATGGGACTATAGCATTATTTTCAAAGGACAAAGAAGACAGGTTTCAATACTTGTTCCTCTCCTTTGGACAGTGCATCAGAGCATTCCCCCTCTTAAAGAAGGTATGTCTTAAACAGTGTCAGCACAAATTCTGTTGTCATTGATTTCCTTAAACTCAATAACATAAATAATTTCATTTCTTTATATACCAGGTTGTTGTTATTGACGGCACATTCCTAACTGGGCAATACAGAGGAACGTTGCTTGGAGCAGTTGCACAAGATGCAAATAGACATATTTTTCCACTTGCCTTTGGTATTATTGACTCCAAAAACAACAGCTCTTGGGAATGGTTTATGTATCGACTGCTGCAGGTTGTGCCTCCATCAAATGACTTAGTGTTTGTCTCTGATAGACATGATAGCATTTCAAGGGCTATATCTTTAGTTAACCCAACAGCTACACACTGCATATGTATGTGGCACTTGAAACAAAACATCAAAGCGACATTCAGGAAAAAAGAACTGGGGAAAATGTTCAAAAAAGCAGCAGAGAGTTACACTATCCAAGAGTTCAACAACTACCTTGCACAAATAGAAGCAACCTGTCCAAAACTGTCAGAATATCTGGTGTCAGCAGGTTTTGAAAAATGGGCCAGAGCACATGCAAAGTATAATAGATACAACATGATGACATCCAACAATGCTGAAAGCTTGAACTCCGTTTTCAAAGGCAAAAAGGATTATCCAATTGTGGCACTTATGGAGTTTGCGAGAGAAAAGCACACATCATGGTTTGAGGAAAGAAGAGAGAAAGCACTAGGAAACCAAGACAGAATAACTCATGAAATCCTTAAGTTGATAAGGAAATCACAAGAGCAAGTTGGGTTTTGCAGAGAAGAAAGGATGAATGTATCACAATTTGAGATCAAAGGTCACGGAGCTGTAGCTATAGTTGATCTATCAGCGAGGACATGTACGTGCAGAGTATTTGATGTCGAGAAAATACCTTGTGTACATGCTCTAGCAACCATTACACACATAAAGGCAAATGTGTCTGATTTTGTTGCAAAATTTTACAGCAATGATGCTTGGCGTATGACATATGCAGAAACAATATATCCAGTGTTGGTAGAAGATGAAGGGAACATCCCTGATGTGATCAAATCCATCAAATGTTACCCCCTAGTAGTAAGAAAGAGAGAAGGAAGACCACCTACAAATAGAAAGCTTTCATTGGGAGAGTACAAGAGAAGGTTGAAGCATTCGAAATAAGACTGTTTGGGAGTAAAATTTCGTGTTTTATTAAAAGTTATCATACATGTTCATGAAGTCATTTTCGTGGACATTTTCATGCAGTACCTTGTACATCGAACACGAATATAAACTAGTGGACAATAATTGCAAATAAGTAAAGGGTGTGAAATGCAGTACACATCCGATACATAATTGTAACGTTTACAAATTCATAAACTAGAGTATATAAATTTATTACAGTAGTCGAGTTTGTAAAATACAGTTCCAGTCCATCGGTTCTCGCTAGTATCATCATAGAGCAAATGGCTTCCCTAGTCGCTTTGCTGAAATGTGGCAAATGACTTGATCTTCCTTGTTCGAACTCTCGTGAGCGGATTGTTTAGCTGCAAAAAGTAATGAATTTCGGTTACGAAAAAAATCACGCACAAGGAATGAATGAGACAACTTATGTTGAATTTATTCTCAAATACACATAGAGTAATATGGACCTAAAAGGAAAAAAAAAAAAGAGGCCCAACCCATTACTTGAAAATCAGGGATGCATATACGTCGTTTGTCAAAAGCTGGAAAATCAGCCAGAAAATTCAGCAGTAAAAAGTAAAAATAAGAATAAGAGATCTATATCAATTATATGGATAATTATAAAAGGGAAGCTTTGCTGACCAATAGAGAAACAATAAAATAAAGGAGATAATTGATCAGAATAAAAGATTTTCTGAAAAGGATATAGCAATATTGAAAGATATGATCTATCATTCTATCCTCCTACCTCCTATCTCCCTCTCCTATAAAAGGTGGCTAAGTCTAGGGTTGAGAAGAGGAGATCAGACGGCAGAAAAAGAAAGGCTGCAGAAAAAAAAGGCAGAGAAAAAGAAAGCAAACACACCAACACCAAGCATACAAACACGCAAAAAGCAAGGAAGAAAGAAGAGAAAAACCACCAAGGTAGCTCCCTCTACATTGGTTCCTACGACTCTCGAGGCCCCGCCCTTGCAAAGTTGCGGCTTTCGCTTGTGGCCTGGGTTTCGGGGTCATGGAATTGGCCTAAACAAGATCGAAGTATTGCTGAAATCAACTCTCGAAACCCCACCCTTGCAAAGTCGCGGCTTTCGCTTGTGGCCTGGGTTTCGGAGTTAGAAAAAGCCCTCAAACAAAGACGAAGCTCCGCCGAAATTAACTCTCGAAACTCCGCCCTTGCAAAGTTGCGGCTTTCGCTTGCGGCCAGGGTTTCGGAGTCATTAAATGGCCTCAAATAGGGCCGAAGTACTGTCGAATTTGATCCTCGAAACCCCGCCCTTGCAAAGTCGCGGCTTTCGCTTGTGGCCTGGGTTTCGGGATCATCAAATAGCCCTAAAAGAGGGCAAAACGCTGCTGGTTTTTTCCTAAACTAAACGACTGATTCAGACAGACAAATTGAAGGCATTCATGCAAACCCAATGAAAACAACTTCACTGCAGTCAAGACTTTTCTAAGACTTTTCTAAGGAAAAGAAATTGAAAGCAAAGAAAAGGAATTCAATTTCACACAAAGAACAAAATCCTAAGTCAAAACTTTGCTGAAGTTTCTGCAGAGACACAAAGTCTTATTCCAAGGCTAAATCTACAAGTTTCAAGCAAATTCAAGCAAGCCAAAGAAAAAAAAAAAGGGCTCACTGCAGCCAGTTAAATCAAAAGGACATTGAACATATTCTGTTCAATTTCACACAAAACAAATCCTAAGTCAGGCCTGGGTTTCAGAGCGGAATCAAAGACAGAGCAAAATTCCACATAAATTCCCTCTGTCAAAATTTCTGCGAGACATGAACTGGGCAATATCTTCTGCGAGACATGAACTGGGCAATATCAAAGAGATACAAAATCTCATTCAAAGCCTAAATCTACATGTTTCAAGAGGGAAAAAAAAAGAGAGACAATCAAACCAAAACAAGGCAGTCACACAAGCAAAGACACCAAATTAAACTCCTAATCAAGCTAGGGAAAAGTGTTGCAAAACACAAAACTAAAGGCCTCAATGGTCCTAACCAAACAGTTTAATCATCCCAAATTGCATAATGCAAGCACACAAAATTAAGGATCAGCAGAAGCAAGAAAGGAAAAAATTAAACCGAACATACCTGGCTGGAGGGTCTGTATTTGTAGCGACTTTCAGGAGTGATCATTCCTTTGAAAGGGCGATAGGAATACTGAAATTTGAGCATAAATTAATAAATTATCGAGGCCTTAGACAAAATTAATAATTTGGATTGAATGTTCAAAGATTCAAGAGTGCTAACCCGAGCGCTTACTATCCCGCTGATCTTTTCCGTCGTAGCCTTCCAAACGAAAATCCAAAATTACAAATCAACAAATTGGATTAAATCAAAGACAAATTAGGGGAAAGGAAAGAGAAGAAATCCTTCTACCCAAACCGAAAAGCCCTAATTTCCCAAATTGCTACCCTAAAAAAATCGCAAATGAGAATCGTTCAAACTCAGAAATTGAGCATACGGTTAAAGGGAAGGGCAAAAGACGTTCCTAATCCGAGCTTTAATCATTCAAATTGAAGGTGCAATGGCGGAAATTCGGAATTAATTAAAAAAAAACATAAAATCACAAATTCTAGAAAATCGATCGAAGCTATAAATTAAACCTTCAATCGAAGCAGATATGGAAAGAAGTTTGAGATTTGGGACAGAAATCACCCAAGTATTAAACTAAATGTGTGAACTGTGGTCGAAGGTTTCAGGGAAGGGCTTAACGCACCTGACCAGTGGTGACGCAGCAGCGTGTTGTCGAGTCCGTCGCCGTCGCCTTCAACCCGTCGTTGCTCCGCCCCACTCCGTTTCAAATGGCCCAAAATCGGAGCCCTGAGATGGTGTGTCGAAGGGTTGCCACTGTCGAAGAAAGCAGGCTCCTTCTCTGGGTTGAAGGAGGAACTGCGAGCAAACAAAAAATAAAAAAAGAAATGTGACCAGATGATCAGTTAAAAGAAAATTGAAATGGGCTTGGCTCACATTTGTTTTGAAACAAAAAAATGCCGAACATAACTTTTTAATGGCAATTCACATTTGACCAAACAAATATTTGGTTTAATTGTAAAACTCACCCATTAAAATATACGAATTATAATTGACACAAATGGAAATTGGGTTTAACAAAATCATAAAGTTAAACTCGTAAAATTTCATTGTCAATTTATTCTAGTGGGTCGATATCAAAATTGACTTCTAAACAAAACGGAGTCAAAATCCTAAATTAAATTTCCTCAGATTCAAATGGTTCTTAAAAAGAACTACGTGAAGACTTGATGCTCTTTTATGAGTTACGTAGGAAGTCCGATATTAAAATTCAATATGTATTGGATTCAGTCGCCCATCTCAAATCCAATTAAACTTATCCTTAAAAGAACTACGGGTGATTTGATCCCGTTCCAAACGGGTACGTAGGACACCCGATACAAAAGCTCAAGCTCGTCGGGTTCAATCACCAAAACCCAAAGATCAAATAAATTCAAACACTCGGAAATCTGTAAGGCTTGATTCTCTTCCAAGAGATACGTAGACAACCCGTTAAAATTCGGGTGCAGCCCAAATCACCAAAACCAGTTAAGTCTTGGTGTCGATACGACTTGGAATCAAGAGGATAACCAAAAGGGGTCGAACTCAAATTCTAAAAAATTAAATAAAATATGTTTTACAATTATTCGCGCATTTTTATTCAACAAAGACTGTCAGCACAATTTCTGTCATCGGTATTGTATAAAAATAATGTTAGGAAATAATACAGTTTAGACATTTGTGAATGACATTTATGTATCAAAATAAACATTAATTCAATATTATAGAATAAAATTTTAGATTTTATCATGTAATAATACAAGTTTGTATATTCTTTTCCATCTATGTCAGCTCAATTTTGCCAACGGTCCACATGAAATGTTACCCACCAGTAATAAGATCATGTTGCAAACAAAGTGTTGTTGTTGTGCAATATATAAACTATCATTGAGCAAAAATAAGATGATGTTGAGCAAGTTTTCCCAAATCATAATATGTTGTGCAATTTTAATCTATTGATGATAAAAAATAAGACAATGTTGAGCAATAATCTATTGAGCAACTATGAAAACATAAATAGACAAAATAAGATCTTGTTGCAAACAAAGTGTTGTTGTTGTGCAATATATAAACTATCGTTGAGCAAAAATAAGATGATGTTGAGCAAGTTTCCCCAATCATAATATGTTGTGCAATTTTATCCTATTTATGAGCAAAAATAAGACCATGTCGAGCAAAAATCTATTGAGCAACTATGAAAATATAAATAGATAAAATCAGATCTTATCGCAAACAAACTATTGATGTTGTGCAACTATAAACTATTGGTGAGCAAAAATAAGGTGATGTTGAGCCAGTTTTCCCCAATCATAATATGTTGTGCACTATTATTCTATTGATGAGCATAAATAAGACCATTTTGAGCAATAATCTATTTAACAACTATGAAAACATAAATAGACAAAATAAGATATTGTTGCAAACAAACTATTGTTGTTGTGCAAGTATAAACTATCATTGAGCAAAAATAAGCTGATGTTGAGCAAGCTTTTCCCAATCATAATATGTTGTGCAATTTTATCCTATTGATGAGCAAAATTAAGACCATGTTGAGCAAAAATCTATTGATTAACTATGAAAACATAAATAGATAAAAATCAGATCTTATCGCAAACAAACTATTGAGGTTGTGCAACTATAAACTATCGGTGAGCAAAAATAAGGTGATGTTGAGCAAGTTTTCCCCAATCATAATTTGTTGTGCAATTTTATTCTATTGATGAGTAAAAATAAGACCATGTTGAGCAATAATCTATTTAGCAACTATGAAAACATAAATAGGCAAAATAAGATATTGTTGCAAACAAACTATTTTTGTTGTGCAAATATAAACTATTGTTGAGCAAAAATAAGATGATGTTGAGCAAGTTTTCACCAATCATACGATGTTGTGCAGTTTTATTCTGTTGATATGCAAAAATAAAACAATGTCGATTGTTGTGCAAATATAAACTATTGTTGAGCAATAATAAAATGATGTTGAGCAAATTTAAGGTATGGAATTATATGTTAAATAATAAGAAATAAGTAAAGTATTACACAATTCCCGATTTTATGCAAAAAAAAAAGAAAAGAAAAACGGTTTTCCTAAAAAAAATATAAAAAGCAAACAATGTAAATGCCTAATACGCTTTTCACGTTGGAGAAGTTCTCCATCACCTTCGTTTTGTTTCATTCGCCAGCTAAAATCTACTCTGTCTATTTCTCTGCGAGATTTGTTGAGGCTTGATTGTAGGCTTGTGAGGAGGAGATCTATCATATACACCAACATGTCTTCAGATCCGAAAGGTTTGATTTCGTGTTTTCTGTGTATTAAAGTTTAAATTAGAACAAGTACTGTTTAGGGCTTAGTTTTTCACGAAAATTAGAAAATGGCACTTAATCAGGAGATTTGAATGTTTATAATCAAGCGGTTATTCAGCCTTACAAGAGCTACCATTGATATTTCAATTACTTTTGTATTATAAATTGAAGCTAATGTGATTAATCTGGAGGTTCAATTTGGGAATTTATACGGCATAAACTACCGTCTCTTACAATGTCATTTCTTCCATTATATTTGTAGAAATTGATTGTAAGTGTTCATTCTATAGGTAAACGTCCGCAGAGTGTAAGTGATTCACCTGTTCTACATAGTCCAAATAGAAATTCGAAGAGATAAAAAAGATCTGGAGTTAAACCTCCAGTAGTTGATTTATCTAGAGATTCACCTCCCTTCAAGGATGAACTGTCTGTTGATACTGAGCCTGATAAAGCCTACGAAGTAGGGGAGGGTTGTCGATCACTTGAATCCAAAGATTCGCAACCGCTTGTTAGAAAAAACAGTAAGAGAGAAGTTCGCCCTGGGACTGATCTTCCTGTTAGCACTGTTGCTGTGGAGACCATTGAAATTGCAAGGTTGGAAAACCATTCACCTAATGAGACAGTTGTTCAACATGTAAACCCAATTGTGCATCTCATAACATCTGATAAGCAAACAGATACCACAGACATACAACCTACCACAGAAAACAGGCAGCTGATTGTGAGGAACGAGAGGAACACAAGACAAAAAAATCTCCCGTCGTTGAAATCACGGTCAAGCCCACGCTTGCTGGTGTCATCTTTGAAAAAAATTAATGCCAAGCAAAAGAAATCGATTGAAGATATTGGATTTGGATTTTTGTTCAAATTGGATATTGTTACCCTACCACTGCTTCTTTCATATTGGTTAGTGGATCAGTTTGATCCTAACAAGTGTTGCTTGGTGTTGGCTAATGGAGGAGAACTTGAAATTGCAGAAATAGACGTGCATATCACAATGGGATTCCCAATGAGGAAGGTTTTAGTTGGAAGAAAATCAGCTAAAGAGAATTTCAGTCTTGTGCAAGAGTGGAAAACCACATTTGATGTCCAGGATAATATAACAACAGCTATGGTTATGGAAAAATTGATAGCTGACACTAAATGTAGTGATCAATTCCTTCTGAACTTTATTGTTATATTAGACTCTATCTTGGTTGATACACTAGGAAACGGACATGCCAACCATAGTTTAATAAGAGTAGTTCCTGAATTGGGTGACCTGAAAGACCTAAATTGGTGTGGTCTTGTGTTGGAAAGTTTGGTTGATGCAAAGAAAAGCTGGGAAAAGAACAAGAATGGCCATTTCAGAAGGCCTCTATTATTCTTGGTTGTAAGTATTTTTTTCAAACATTTGCTCTGCTGTTAACTTAATTTCTTTATCATGTCGGTAGTACAAATGTCAGCCCCACCTACTTTTACCTACATGTCTACAGTATTCTTAATGTCAGCATTCCCTGCTCCATCATTATACTGATATATGTTTATCCCCTTGGTGTGCCAGTTGTTTTACATGGATAGGGTGAAATTATTCACAAGCACAGCACTAAGAAGAATGACTAGTTCTTTCCCAGTTTTTGTTGGCATAAATTACAAAATCTTGCGCAAACGAGAAACTAATGACATAAGTACTGGAGGCTTTGGATGTGGCTTAGTCCAGGCTTGCCAAGTTGTTCCTCACCATCAAGACGTACCATCTACAGCTTGTCCGCACACTACTGCACAAAACGATGAAGGCATCAGTCAACCTGCTGATCAAGAAAAACAGCCACCGCCAGTTGAGGTTTATATGAATTTTTTAAACCAATTCAATCTAATATTAGTACAGTATAGCAATGCTTTGACATTTACTAATGATTTTTTATTCTTATTTTTTATGTGATCTTATCTTCTAGAGTTGGATAAAGTTGTTTGCTCAAAAGACTTATGTGCTTGCATCTGCTATTTCCGATTTTGCTGAGTGGTCTACAAATGTCCCGCTTGAACTACAACATGATGACAAGGTGAAAAGACTTATACATGTAGCAAACCAGCTTCTAGGGATGGAAAATGTCAACTCTGAGCCTTCTACAGATGCTGCTGACAGGTCAAATATGAATGACTCCGCAAGCACATATTTTACCGACTCCCAAGATAAATTCTGGTCAGACCCTGCTTTCTTAGATTGCATTACTCAGATTGAAATGACATATCAAAAAAAGCAAAAAATGAAATCAAATATCAAAGGGGACGGGGAATTTTCCTTTGATATATTTCTAGATGATCCTGTTTTTAAGAAAGATGAAGGGACATCACTGAACACAGCGGTTGAAATCAAGAATGCTAATGAAGCAACCCAGGCTCCTCCAGACGGCCATGGTTTGTCTCCAATACAACAGGGTGTTGAAGCTACTCCTAATCCCCTACCCACTCAATTTAAAACTGATACTCCACCAGTGAACCCTTTGGGAGGTAAAAGAAAATGCATGTCCCCTGCTGTCTTGCCACCAAGGAGGTCGCCACGGGTCAATGCAATTGATGGAAATGCTGCAAAACAACTTAATGACATGAAGAGAGAAGAAGCTACAAGGAGAGCACATAAACCTTCTGCATCTTTGAGAAGCCCATATTACTCGCGTATTGTTGACATTACTGATCCTATCTCTGAAATTGAGCGCACTGTTTCAGCCTATTTAGCAATGAATCGATGCTCATATCAGATTGAGAGCTTGAATCAAAGCTTATCTCAGATTCAGAGTCTTCAATGTAACGTACATCCATAATGAGATCTGGGCAGAGACCATATTCAATGAACTCAGCGTCGCCCGCAAACCAACTGTGAGTATAATCCATTAACATCAAGTTGGCTACTTGAGTTCGAACCACAACAATGACCCCTGCTTCACTTAAGACCTGATCACATTGTGCATAAGTCATTGGCAACCCATTGCAATCAGAGAAATGGTCCAGGAACAGCTCAGGGATTCTATCAGAATGAATAGCCACGTGCAGTTGGCTAGGCCCATACACAGGCGTCTCCCTTGGTGTGATAACCACTTCAAAGGAGCCGACAGTGTAATGATACCCCATTTGAGTTGCAGTTGGAAGTTCCATCTAAGGATACAAAACATACACAAACAAAATAAATGTACACTCATATAACTAGCTGAAATGAAAACCCTAACCGACTGAAAGATAATGAAAAAGTCATCTAAAATCAGGAAAAAAACAACATAAAACTTGCTGGAAAAATGTAAAAACCCTAACCGATTATATAAAATTTGCAGAAGAACGAAAGGGAGAGAACTACATAAGAAAGGGCGCACCTTGTGAAGAAAAATCGGGAAAGCGGAAGAGCGTGTGGAGGAAGATGAAAAGACTTGTAGAGACGGTAATGGGAAAGAGAGTGGAAAGGGTTGAAATGACGTTGGAGTCTTGTAGATACACTGAAGAACAACCCATATATAAAGTAACTGAAATGGGCCAACTTCTTTGATCAGGAAAATTGGCCACGGTCTCCTATCATGAAGTTTAAAATAAACCAAATACCAATGTTGTCCAAATCCTATTGTTGTGCAAAATTTAACCTATTGTTTAGCAAAAATAAGATCATGTTGAGCAAATTTTCACCAAACGACGATGGTGTGCAATTTACTTCTAACGATGACCAGAAATAAGACAACATCGTAAAAAAAATATATTTAGAAATTCAAAAATTATATTGAGGAAAAATAAGATCATATTGGGCACAAAATTCACAAGGATCAATTGTTGTGCAAAATTTAACCTATTGTTCAGCAAAAATAAGATAATGTTGAGCAAATTTTCGCCAATCGACCATGGTATGCAATTTAATTCTAACGATGACCAAAAATAAGCCAACATCGTAAAAAAAATATATTTAAAAATTCAAAAATTATATTGAGGAAAAATAAGATCATATTGGGCACAAATTCACAATGCTCAATTGTTGTGCAAAATTTAACCTATTGTTCAGCAAAAATAAGATCATGTTGAGCAAATTTTCACCAAACGACGATGGTGTGCAATTTACTTCTAATGATGACCAAAAAAAAGACAGCATCATGAAAAAAAAATATTTAAAAATTCAAAAATTATATTGAGGAAAAATAAGATCATATTGGGCACAAATTCACAAGGATCAATTGTTGTGCAAAATTTAACCTATTGTTCAGCAAAAATAAGATCATGTTGAGCAAATTTTCGCCAATCGAACATGGTATGCAATTTAATTCTAACGATGACCAAAAATAAGACAACATCATAAGAAAAATATATTTAAAAATTCAAAAATTATATTGAGGAAAAATAAGATCATATTGGGCACAAATTCACAAATGCACAATTGTTGTGCAAAATTTAACTTATTGTTCAACAAAAATAAGTTCATGTTGAGCAAATTTTCACCAATCGACAATGGTGTGCAATTTAATTCTAATGATGACCAAAAATAAGACAACATCGTGAAAAAAAAATATTTAAAAATTCAAAATTTCTATTGAGGAAAAATAAGATCATATTGGGCACAAATTCACAATGCTCAATTGTTGTGCAAATCTAAAATATTATTGATAAAAAATAAGATCATGTTGAGCAAATTTCGACCAATCACACATGATGTGCAAATAATTTATTGGAATGATAATCAAAAAATAATTCAATGGTATGGAAGTAATCTATTGAAAAAGTATAAAATTATATTGAAAAGAAATCAAATTATGTTGGGAATAAATTCGCAAGACTAAACTGGTGTGCAAACACAATTCTAGTGTCACCAAGATTTCTAACTACTATAACCACCTCGTGCCACCGCATACACTTCATAATCAACAAATACAACGACATTATCAACAATGCTTGAAACTAACATCAATGTCACCACTATTTTCATACTTAGGCACCTGGTGTCAGCCCATAATGTTCAATAACATAAAACGTCACCACGTACATGTCACCACGTCACCACTACTTATCTATTTTGAGCACTTAATTTGTCAGATTACATCCAAACTTCTCCATCTACACAACAACAACCTATCTAACCACTGGTTTTAAAATTTAAAACTCCAGGTTTCCTTGATCAGATCTGCACACATGAGTTCTCTGAATCGAAAGATCTTCTCGTTGTTGCAATCTTTAACATCTCCCCCAAATACAGAAGCTTCAATCGCTTTTAATGTAAATACACCACATGAAGCCCTGTAGACAAAAAAAGAAACAATGTAATGTAAGAACATAAATAACAAGTATCTTAACGTAACCAAAGAACAAAACATGATAACAAATACATACCCGGTAGAATCATGCATTAACCCAGGAACCATGTTTAGCCTGAAAGGAGAGGAATCAAAGTTTTCAAATAGCCCAACCTTTGCCAAATGAATTGGGAGCCAAATAGCAAACGGTTGCAATTGTTCTTCAAGAACTCCTTCCCTAACAGCAGGGACATTGCAATCGAACACGCTGATTACCCTATCCTCAATTTTAATCTCCAACGCCACCCAGTGCTTGTTTATCACGTTGAAAATTGTGTAGATTTTCTTTACAGATACCCATGGCTTCCCATAATCAGTAGGGCACGTACCAACAAAATAATCCTCAGTGTTGACTTCAAGAGGTATGTCTTCCCGATAACTTGAAGCATAATCAGGCAGGTACTTTAGGTAAAATAGCCAATCAAGAACAAGAACATCTCGATACTTGACAGGGTCCTCAGAAATGCACCTCCTAATGTGAATCAAACCTGCTTCTAGATGCTAAACAAAGTAATAAAAAAGTGAATTCAACAATCAACTAATACAATAAAATCAAAAAATACAAGCAGTTATTACCTGACAATCAAGCCACATATCCTTCACTAAATGTGCTGGAAAAACTTTTTGTCAAACCTTGAGATTGGACCAACAACAGAAAAATTCCTACCAAAGGTTACACAAAACGAATAAAAATATATCTAGCATGAGATGTTGTAACTAATACAATAACAACACCATTTCATATCAAATACCAAACATAAAAATAAACCATACCTTTGCTTCTTTACAAGTCCATAAATAAATTCATGATCTTCCGAGCTGATCAATGACTTCTTAGGGGCATGCTTTGGCATCCTCTCTTTCTTCTCCCGCTCAACTGGGCCATACAGGAATGTACTGGTTGATGGGATAAGATTGGAAGCCTTTAGTTGGTCAACTTCGATTTCAATTGCAGGATCCTTGGCGACCGAATCTCAATCAACACCTGTACCCTTATAATCATCATTGTCAGACAGACAAATGTACTTTTCCAGGGATGGGTCAACCCTAACTCTAGCAACTTTACCACCAGCACCTTCGCCTTCACACTTTGTAGATTGAGGCACTTCAGCAGAAGTTGCTGGAATCCCAACCTCATCTCCAAGAACCTTAAATTCAGTGTCAGCAACAACAGGTGGAGACTCCTTACCCACTCCTGGAACCTCAGCACTTACTGATGGCAAAGACACATGCACAACTTTAACAAAAGTGGGGGATGATTTCAACATTAACTCCTCATCAGGGAAAGACTGCTGAGGATCAGACACAACATCATTCAAAATTTTGTTCACATCTTCAACAACAGCCTTCACAGGTGTGACCTGGGGCTTACCACCACTGACACGTTCATCATCACCTTTCGCAGGAGGGCCCTCAAACTTACCAGGAACGTGCTTATCATCAGCCTTCACAGGTGTGCCCGGGACTTACCACCACTAACATGTTCCCCATCAACTATCGCAGGAGTGCCCTCAGACTTACCAGCAATGTGCTTATCATCAGCCTTCACAGGTGTGCCCTGGCACTTACCACCACTGACACTTTCATCATCAACTTTTGCAAAAGTGCCCTCAGACTTACCAGGGATGTGCTCATCATCAAGCTTGATAGGATTTGACTGCAACCTCTCAAACAAAGCCTCATAATTAGCAACCCTAACCTCAAGCTCATCGTACCTCTTCGACATCTCACCAAACACTTGAAGGCTCACATTCAACTCAACAATCTTTGTTTCAATTGCATCAACCCTCGCAGACAACAGATGCATAAATTTAGGGACCTCTTCAAGCTTCTCAATCCTCCTAAAAATCTCCTTCGCCCAGTCAGGATGAGATGGGAGAGAAGAAGCAAAAGCATCCCCATGTGTTTTGGGAGGCAACTCACAAGTTGAATCATTGTTGGCATCCATTTGAGGAGAAACATCTTCAATACCTTCCACTTTCTCTCCTGACACTGCTATTTTGCCAGCTTCAACACTTGAAACGCAAATGTCTTCATTTTCACAAGCAGCAGATGTTTGCCCAAACACAGACCTCCCATCAACAAAATCATGTGCTTCAACACACCCTAGGGGTGACCTCTGCACAGAAGGCATCGCTACATCACCCTCTCCATCGCTGTCACCAGAAGGTGTCTCAACTCCTTCAACAGTGTCACCACAATCAATAACATCTGCAAGATCGGCCAAAACATAAAGCCTCGCAGTATGACAAGCATCCAATTTATCGGATTTAGGCGAATGGGTGTCAACGGTAAAAACATCAACCTTGTCATCGCAAACACGGACTTCACCACAAGATTTGGAAGAATGGGTGTCAGTAGTAAAATCATCACCCTTGTCATCACCAACACTGACTTCACCATCATATGTAGAGACTACAACATGAATATCTACGGTCTCCACTCCATGGGCACCCTCATTATCAACAACAGGAACTGAAGGAAGAACAAAAGGCCCGTCAGCAGTACTATCATATAACGGCCTCCCACTAGCTACACCACCGTTCTTCTTCATCTTATACCTCCGCTGAAAGACAATATTCAGCGGGACATCATCGTCTAATAGATCACATGAATCAGTACCCAACCGACATCTCTTGGAAGTTGAAGCAACCACATCAACCTCCTTATGCAAATCTGTGTCAGCAGTAACTCTCTTCACCTCCTTAGAAGGAATAACTCTACCACTTATCCTCACTGCTGAAGCCTTCTGTCTAAGCGTCTTTACATCACTCTTGATAGATTTTTTACGGTCTAAAGCAATGTATGGATTGAATAGAACACGACTTGCAGAACGACCCCTCATCAGGAGAACCCGTTCCTCAGAGGTATCGCTGGCCGCCACCTTCTGTTTCTTTTTACCACCCATCCCTCCAGCGGAAGATTTCTTCTTCTTTGAGGTCCCTACATCTTCTTTATCCCCCTCAGGGAAAACTTCAAAAGCAGTTTCAAAGGACTTACCATCCTGTTTCTTTCTAGCAGCCTTGCCTCTCTTCACAAATGTCTTCTTCTTTGAGGTCTCTCCTTCATCATGTTTCTGCAAGACATTAGCTTCTTCAACCTTAACCTGGAGAGCCCTGTTTGAAAACTTAGCTTCATATGCCCTTCTACGAACACAACGACTCTCATACAAAGTCGCATCAACAGGTCCAAAAACTATTTCTTCAACTGATGCATCAACTACTGCATCAACTACAGCATCAGCTTTTTCATCAGCAAACGCCATCCTTTCGGTGCGTGCAAACTCCCCATAAATAGGGAACAACGGAGTTTGGACAAAATGCATATATCAGAATAAAAACCCAAAGATGCATCAAATAAAAATGTTCTTAAAGAGATAAAATATAAAATTATTACCAAATCACCATGAAAGAACTTCTCAGTTTCAGCGTATACATGGCTATAATCACATTGCCAGTGCAACGAGTATGGATCTCTATCAGGCATCTTAAAATTATAGTCAAAATTAACGGAGATAGCTGGGAAAGCTTCTAATATCCAAGCCTGTTACAAAAGAAAACTCGTTATGACACTACAAAACAATATTTAAATAATGCTCACATAAACAATAAAGTTGTGCTGACATAGACAAAAAAATGATGACATAAGACATGCAAACACTAAAGCACAATACCTGGAATGCAAGGCAATACCCATACATTTGATAAGAACCCCTAACCCCATTCCGATCTACAGCAGAAGAACTCTTCAATGACTTCAACAAACGGGTGTATGACTCTCTACCCCAAGGATATACTTCAAACTCCTTCTCATTGCACGCAAGAGATAAAAATTGTGCACTTACAACTGCTGACCTCCTATAAACAATTAACCTCTCAATCAGTAACAACTTTGCCATAATCAACTTCTTCTTAGACTTCTTTTTCTCAGATAAGAAACGATCAAGTAACTCATCATGAGTCATTTTCTTCTGCCCAAAAAATTCAAATATTGACACTTTCTTTGGGATATTACAAACACGGTCTTCACAAGGAAGGCCTGTAATCACATGAAACTCAGCAATTGAAAAACGTGCAAGATGTTCACCAACTCTAAACCACAACTCATTCTCTTTTTGTGTTTGTACTTGACGGAGCACCATTTGATGCATAAGCGGAAAATTGGTAACCATTTTGGTGCCTTGCGTCAGCACCCATCCAAGGCAACTTTTTTTCCAGAGTATTGTAGTGAGAATGACACAAATGTTCCTTGATTAGATCACATACAGAAGGATATGAATATATGTTGGATCTACAATGAAATCGCTCAGAAACAGGAATGCAATATTCCAAACCCTAATCAATCACAGACAATTAAGCACAAAAACAACCATCAGATTAAGACAAAATTACAACTTGCTCATCAAAAAAAGAATTCCAAATGGAAAACTAAAATAACTTACATCAGAACCAGGATAAGAGGTGGATGAATCAGAAGATTGAGCTCCTGCAAGAAACAACATACAAAACAATGTAAATATACATTAACAGAATCTGTGATGACGCAAACAACCATAAACAATAACAATAAAATGTCACCAAGACATAGGGTATGTTTGGCAAAAGCAATTAGCTTTTCGAAGCTTTTGGTTTTGATATTATATAGTCTTAAATGAAATAAATATAAGATTTTAGTTTAATTAGCTTTTGAAAGCTTTTGAAATCTAAGCTTTTCAACAACTATTCACCCAAGCTTTTCGGAGCTTTTGGTTTTTTATTCCCAAGTTTTTAACAGCTACCCTAACAGCTAGATTTACCAAACACTGTACTAGCTTATTAACATATATTTAACTCAAATAATCCAACAGCTTCAGCTACCCAACAACTTCAGCTCCTCCATCAGCTACCATTTTGCCAGACACACCCATAGTAAAATAACATAAACATCACAAACACAACAAAAAATACCAAATCCAAAGACAGACATTGTTGGAACTACAATAAATTAAACTAACACAATAATATATAAAAACAAACAGTGTCAGCCACCATACACATGAACATAGCAGCAGATAAGTACACTATCATCAACACAAACAATCCAAAGCATGGAAAACAGATTGACATACACGAAGAACACTAAAAAAGCACTTACAAAGTGCCACACCACAAAATTGATGAAAAGAAACAGTTAAAATCAACGCATTTACATATGCAACTTGCATAAACTACAGAAACTACTAAAAAACGCACATAAGTATGCATATCAAGCATGGATTTAACCATAGATTGTCAAAATTATAATGCAAAAACAATAAAATCAACATAAACAAACTTAATCCAAAACCCTAGCACGACAAAGTTCGCAAAAAGATGCGAAATTTATACCTGAGCTACTAGATGACGACATTGAAGCAAACGACAAAAACTCCGAACTTTAGCGAAGCAAGGAAGAACAATCGACCGAACCAAGCTGGAAAACACACCAAGCCGGAAAACGCACGACGAACCAAGCCGGAAAACGCACGACGAAAAACTTCGAGCAAAGAGAGAGTTCGAAAGAGGAGGAAATCGGATTTTGCGAAAACAGGAAAAAATGTCCGTACAAAGCGAAAATAGGTATATATAGTGGCCATTTTCCTAAATTGTCCAAAAACGCGACCATTTTGCAAATACGTCCAAATAAAGTGCCTATTTTGCAAAAATTTTCGAAGATTTATTGATTTTGCGGAGAAAGAAATAAAATTTTCCTATCTTGAAGGTAGTGATATATTTATGAGATATATTTTTGAATTTTATACATATATAATTATGGATAGATTTTTAGATTTTGACCTATATATATAGGTTAGATTTTATACTTTATTACATACACTAGCAAGGAGTAAGGAGTAAGGAGAAATTAGCTTTTATACTAATAAGGTATAAATTCATTTAGATTTGATAAACCAAAGTATGAAAGAAATTAATTAATTGAATAAACGGGTTTTAGTATCAAAATTATTCAAATAAAAAAAAAAAACCACACACAGTGCGGGTACTGAACTAGTTAGATAGTATATAGTTTCTATTTATTTTCATGGTGATTTTGATATTACATATAAATTTATCGTAAAATGTTACATATAAATTTGATAATTTGTAAGTACTAGAACAGTACGAGACTTTTAATCACAAAGTTGTCTTTTGAAATATTGTTTATGTGAAATATATGATGGGTTGTTAAAGGACGCAAACACGTGTCGGGTGATATTGATTTATTACTACTACCATTACGATTATAAGGTCGGGATCAACAATCAAACAAAAATGTTTAAGCTATCCCATTATTTTTAGTCTTTTATAATTGATGTGGGAGGAACACTCCGTACCATCCTCTCAATATTTTGATGCACAATTTCGAGACCCATGCATGGATGAATTGTAAGGACTAAGGAGGGATAGGAAATTTAAGGATAATTTTTATACTCCCTTCGATCGTGAATATAGGATGTTTTATCAAGTGATATGCATTTTAATAAAAACACATTATTGATTTAAAATCATCTTTATGCTGGCTTTTTCCATAAATTTTATTATTTTTAAAATTCTCACTACTTCTACAAGTCTACAACCAATCAAAACTGTTTTAAAAAATAAAAAAAAACATGAAATCAATACAAATAGTTTTCCTAAAATATCTTATATTGTTGATAAAAATATTTTTCCTAAAACATCATATATTTATGATCGGAGGGAGTATGTTAGATAGAATGAAATTTGATATAATATATGTAGAGCGAGGTGAAAAAAGATTAAAATAAAAAAATTATTTTTAAAACTAATTTAAAAAAAAGTAAAATATATTTTATGAAATATAAAATAATTCAAATAAAAATTTAGGAATTGAATAAAAGTTATTGATAAAAACAAGAGGAAATTGTAGTAAATAACACCATTCCCAAACCTGTTTGCAAAACTAAACCCACCCTGACGGGCGTAAAACTATCGTTGGTTCTCGACAAAGATAATCCTGAACGCAAAATCTAATATAGCAATAAAGTACGGAGTCGAACCCACAGAGAGCACGTACGACTTATGTGTTTCTTTGAAAGCATAAATAACAAGAGACGAGTTTTTTAAGCAGAAGTAAGTAACAACAATAGTGAAAGTAAAAGTAATCAAACAAGAGAAATGATGTTGTAGAACAATAGAGAGAAATTAAGGTTTACTCACGACTTCGTAACAATGGTTTGATTTCACGATCCTCGAGCTTCTTCCTAGTTCTAAGGTTTCTAATTTATTATTCCTGGATTATATGGACACATAGACGAGCCGCACTATAATATCCCTTGCACTCTTGCATAGGGGCGAATATCACAAATTCTCAAAAGCTCGGCATCTAAACAGTACCACCCCTGTATCTTCGACTTTATCACCTAGTTGTCAACCCAGTTGTCGCTTCCACTAAAAATGATATCACCTAGATGTCAATCTTCTTACACATTCAAGATTCCTGAACCGTTCCTACAAGAAGTGATGGATACTTATGGACTAAGTCCCTGCAAAGGATGAAGCCAAAATCCTAGCGCGATGCAATTTTATCAAGGTGACCAATCAAGACAAAATCAAGAACATAACAATAATAACACAAAGAAGATTGAAATAATCCAAATAGAAATGAACTAGAAATCAACCCTCACGATCCATCAACCATGCCTTGAGTACGTGAGTAAAACCAAAAACACTAGAAAAACCGACCAAAATGGATGGAAATAAATCTCTAAAGGATAAACATAAATCTCTAAAGATAGAATTTAGAAGATTCTGTCTGGATTCGACCTCATCAGAATCGGGGGGGGGGGGGGGGGGGGGGATGGGTGGTAGTGGCAAGCGCCGACCTTCAGGACTCTAAAGTCCTTTGTCTTCCTCTTTGTGTTTTCATCTCCTCTCCATCTTCACTTGTTTTCACTTCCTTATATTCACAATAAAACTACTCTAAAACTACCTAGAATGCCTATCTATAATATGCGTTATGAAACTTCCCCACACTTAATCTTTGCTAGTTCTTGAACAAAATAAAACAAAGCAACAACCATTCATCCCAAAAATATATCCTTCATGCCTCCGCCTCATCAAAAGAAACATCAAAGCTCCAATGAAAGCAAGAGTAAGGTGAACAAACATCATAGCATGTATATGAACGATCAAAGCAATATACATCCATCCAACCTTACAGGGAAGATGTGTATCACTTGCTCACAATGTGTTTAGGCTTTAAGTACAAATCTCAACTCAATCTTATGTGCAAAAAGCTAAATAGGCATTGACATAGAACCACCAAAATCACCACCGTGGATGTTGTGTCAACAAGTAACATCAAGAGGTCTTTTCCAAGGTTGTAATGGGGCCCGGTAGGGGTGGGTGTGGGACGAGACGGGACGAGACAAAGGTCGTCCGTGTCCTGTCCCATATAATTTTTGTGAGAAGGGATAGGGACAAGATTTACTCTCTTTTTTAATATTCTCGCACGGGCCTTGTCCCTCCCATGATGTGATCGGGACGGGACGAGCCTTGTCCCTCAAATGAAATCAATGGTTGGTAGATTATTTTATTATTTTATACTCCCTCCGTTCGGCAAAACTTGACGTTTTACTATTCACACGCGCTTTTTTAGGAGCTAAAAACTATATAAAATATCTAGTTTTTTAATAATTTTTTTAACAAATTCGTAGTTATTATTAATAAGTACAAACTTGTCAAAATTTTTTTTTTAAAAAATGAGTATTTTAAATAGTTTTTATCATTCTAAAAAAGCGTGCGTGAATAGTAACCGACAAGTTTTGCCGAACGGAGGGAGTATTAAGATCAAATAATGATTTTACCCAATTATATTTGCCAAATGAAAGAAAACAACTAGACACAAATTGCACTAAAAGGAGCAGAAATGCTCGGAAAGTCACATGCCTTATTCGTCTTGTTGGATTTCGTCAAAATGTGGGTTTTTTTGTTTGGTTGGTTGTCTTTGATTGTAACGATGTTTTCGTCTGCCGATTTACTAACCTCTCGAGAATCATACTTGTTTGATCCCAAATTATTTTTGCATGCCCTTTGATTGTAATGAGAATCAAACCCTTCAGATCTCAAATTATTTCCGCATCTCTTTGATTATAACGATATTTTGTCTTTGATGGTAACTGATAGATTACATATTATTCTACAGTAATGATGGTTAATGAGTTAGTTCAAAATTTCTTTTTCGTCTTCGACTCCATCAGGTTAAGGTAGCCCTTTGGATTTTTTTCTCATAAAGATTGGAACCGCAATTTAGTATCGGGATTGGTATTCAATTGTAATTCAAAGAAACTGTTTTCAAAGTGGAAAAGATCAGGAGCCAGGAGGCAATCCACCAAAAAGGATAGAAGTAGAAGTGAAGTTGCCCTCTCACGAACTCCTGCAGATCTGTCACACCTACGCAAGGACAGAAGAACTCGATTAAACACCCACCAACTCCGACACCTCTTCCAAGAAAAGCGTCATTCCTCGAAATATCGGGCTTTCAGTGATCTTGATCTCAATCTATATTCAAGATCTCTCAAATATCTTATTCTGGGAATATTTCTTTGCTTGATTTGTAGAGATTTCCCCATCACGCTCTCCATTCACAACACCCAACGAATCAAGAGAGTAAGAAAAATCCATCTAAACGACTTAATTTGAGTGAGGTTCGAGTAGCATAAAGCCCCAAAAGCACGACATGCATCTCACCACTATCACTCCCATCTCGTCGACTTTTCACCTGGTTGTCAACCCAACCATCATTTCCACTAAATGTGATAAATCCTAGATGTCAACCTTCCTACACCATTCCGAATCATTCTTACAAGATGTGCCAGCTACTTAGGGATTAAGGCCCTCAAGCAGAGGTAGCTATAATCTTAGCGCGATGTGACTCTATCTGGGTAGCTAATCAAGATACAATAAACAACATTAGCAATGCAGCACAAGGAAGATTGAAATAAAAATAGAAAGAACTAGAAGTCTAAACTCCTGACTCAACCAACCATGTCTTGAATCGATGATGAAACTGAAGAGAGTTAGCAATTCATGAACTTACCAAAACTCTAATCTTCCGATCTTCAAATGTTTCATAGGAAAACCAAATACAAATGTATTGAAAGTGGTGAATTGTTTGTCGATGGATTTGTGTGTGTCTACTCGGCCTCCAAGAGGTTTTATATATGCCTTAACAAATAATCCTAGTTGGCCTAGAAAAGGATAGACGAAAATCTAGAAAGGACATATACTAATATTAAAACCAGAAGCAGGACAATCCTACGTGGCTTCACCAGAAGCTTCTATTCCAAATGACATTTAACCCTCCATGTCATCTACTTTGACTTAAAAAAAAAATCCCATCAAATTGAGCCACATCACACATTTACGTGGAGATAACCACCCTTTTTTGATATCTAGTCCCCCCCCCCCCCCCCCCCCCCCCCCCCCCCGTTTTATTTTTGGTAAGATTAATAGACAATTTTCTAGAATTGCCTACTCCACACCCTTTACACGCTCTCTTCTATTGTAGCCATAATTTTCTCTCCAACTCCTTCTCTTCCCATGAACTCTCATCTGCTCCACGGATCACAACCACGACATGGAGACAGCAGCAAAGACCTTTGCCGTCCATGGAGGATAGGTCATTATAACGTTATCTACCGGAGAATAACGTCATTGAATAGAGAACCATCAATATCTCCGGTGCACGATCAATGGGTGAATGAAGTATGAAGGTCATTATATGACCAAGCATATGCTGCTATTAGACCTGTCAATCGGATCATTCAGGTCGGGTTCAGGTCGAGTCATTTCGGGTTTCGGGTAAAACGGGTTCCGGGTAAAACGGGTCTCGGGTAGATCGGGTTAACTCAAACTCGGGTTTGACCTGATTTCGGGTCAAATATGGTCAGTTTTGGGTTGTTCAATTTTTTTATTTTTTTAATGAAAAAATTGTATTTTGATGATTTTATGAAAACTTCAAAATGTAAATTTAAAGATGTGATTGGTAAGTTATTCTTTTTAGGCTCTATACTTATTAGAAAATGTCATCTAAGCTCGAGCGCTTGTAATTATATACTACATCCAATCTAAAATATTTGATTTTACTATTACTAATTATTTTCAATAAAATTTAAAACTCTATAAAATATCAAAGTTTTAATTAACTTTTTGAAATTAATCCATATGGATTATTAATGAATAATGAGTATATAAATTTAATTAAAAAAATTAATATTTTATAGAGTTATTTTAGCTTTTTAAAAAACATGTTGAAAATATAAAAAATCAGATATTACCGATTGGAGGGAGTAATATACAATACAAATAAATATAAAAGTTAATTAAAAAAGAAGATCGAGTGTTTGTAATTATAAAATATAATAAAATGGAATTTCCATGAATAATTTTAATAATATATAATTATAAATTAATTAATTTTAATAATATATTAGTTACTAAACTTATCCTAATATGACTTTGAGATTTTATTGGCTTTTTATTAATTAGTCAAAGTTTTGTTTTAACAAATCGTGCGGGTCAGCGGGTCACCGGGTCGAAACCCATTTGACCTAGAAAAATATCGGTTTTTCGGGTTCGGGTCAAAAAAAAATTCGGGTCAAAATTTTCGGGTCTTGACCAAAAAAATTCCGGGCGGTCGGGTAGGATTTTCGGGTCGGGTTTCGTTTTCATAGGTCTAGCAGCTATCCATAGCCAAAAGCCTTTATAAATACGCCCGCTTCAACCACGCTGGTGCACGTTAGAATTTCGCGTGTTCTAGCACCCCAAATAGTAATATTTATACTTTCAACTAATTGCGATTATTAGCAGTAAGTATAGGTCGATCACATAGAGAGTGCGTGCGACTTTGGCTAGACATAGTATGTAAGCAAGCAAATCGTAATAAGGCAATAGTAATAAGAGGGAAAAGAGCAATATTAGCAATGATTGCAATTAAGAGAGAATAATATGATGAGAATATAACTTTACTTATAATCGCAACATTGGTAATTTCACGATCATTGGGTTGTTTGGTTATGCTTGGCTATCTTAGTGTCGGTTAGTGTCGGTTCGAGAAGCAATAAGTCCCTAATCACATGAGCATATAATTCATGTAATTTTCGCATATTCGACTTGTCACCTGGTTGTCAACCCAACTGTCACTTCCGCTAAGAATAACATTTAATTACCTGTCATTACTCCTTCACATGCACGATTCCTAACCTAATCATTAAGATATGTTTGGTACTTTATAGGATTAAGGCCCACAATAGAGGATTTAGCTATAATCACTTAGCACGTTGTTTATCTATCCTAATGGCCAGCTAAGACGAATAAACAACATAAACATGTAAAGAACAAGAGTAATGAATAACCAAACATGCATAAACCAAATATAAACTATAAAATAGTATTCAAGCAACCCTTACATGTCTTTAAACAAAGTATTTAAATATAAGCAAAACTATATAAAAGGCTTATAGCCGAGCATGGCTTACCGAAATGATGAAAGGGAAAGATAAATATGTGTGAGATGTTATGAAATGGCTGAGAAGAGAGCTATATTTATAGTGCTATGAAACCTTAGGAGTCGGCAATAGTAGGATAGAAGCAACGCTGAATGGGCCGATTCGGCTGAAAAGAATTTGTTGAGATACGGGATCAGCGGGCGTCGATGGTCAGCGGCGGGTGCCGAAGGTCTTCCACAGGTGCTGAAGGATCAGCAGGCGCCGTTGGGGTGCCGCGAGCGCCGCCTCTGCAGAAGCCCTATTCCTTCCTTTTCTCTTGTCATGGCTTCTCCGCTTCTTCTCTTGCATGTCTTCTACCTTGACTCTTTTAAGCTTCTATGGCTTTAAATTGTAGCTTTTCTCTTCTTTTTTTAGCTTGGTTTCAAGAATCTGCACAAAATAAACATAAAACGTATAGATTCCGAACTTTCCAACTTAAGAGACAATGAATGCACTTTATGCTAAAAACATGTCTAAATGCAACCTAAACGACTTAAGAATGACTCAAAATGCCTATACAAATCATGCATTAACACATGCCATTGAGGTTTCCTTCTACTAATTAACCTCAAATCCCTAAATTGTGCTTATTTGATTTCAATTTACTCAATTCCACAAACACCTCCCATCTAGTTCAACCATACGAAATTGGAATGATTTCCCCCATTTTGGCGTTGCCGCTGGCGGTTGTATTGGTTTTTGCGGCGGTGGTGGCATTATAGGTGTGCTGGAGAGTGATAGGGTGTGTAACAGCCTGGGATTATGATTCCCGAGTTACGTTTCGAGGGATGAAGCCCCTCGTTGGGATCTTGCACCCCAAGTACAGGTTGAAGGTTTGAAATCGAAGATGTGTAGTTTAAAGTGGGATTTCGCACCCAAATCCGGAAGGTCCGTTGGAGACCCCGGGTTAAACCCATGTACCTGACCTAAGTCTACAATGCGGAAAATCCTTTATCATGCAAAGGGCATAAGTTCTGAAAACGATACAACGGGCTCCACGGCAGAGCCGGGTCAAAACAGAGTATAAGTAGGGAGAAATCCCAAAAGTATAAATTTGGTGAAGTCAGGGTTCAACACTCACTCTCCGCCATATGAATGGACCCCGTCATAACAGCACGAAATCAAGCAGTGAAACTGTTGTGAGCCTAATTCGTCATGTTTTACACTTACTTTTATATCGATTTTTGCGTGCATTTCATGCATTTGGGATACAATAGTACATATTCTATGTAGTTTACACTTATTTGCCAAATTATAGAATCTACACTAGTTTCTGTTTGAGTTCGCAGAAATCGTGTCATTTTACAGCAATTCAGAGAAAGAAAGAAAACCTCCAAAGAGGTCGATATCACTAGAGTAGGTCGATATCGAGTGGATTACATCGAGCGGAAATGTCAAAAATTGACCAGAGAATGGGAGCGAAACAGGAGAGGTCGATATCGACCTATGTTGGTCGATATCGAGTCAAGGCAGGTCGATTTCCACCCAGAGGCCGAGATCGAGTGAAGAAGCGAAGACAGGTCTATATCGACCTATGTTGGTCGATATCGACCAAAGATCAAGTCGATATCCATGCCAGAGTCAATATCGAGCGAGCAGAAGACGAAGCCGAGCAGACAACTCGATATCGACCAACATTTGTCGATATCGACCAATCCCCAGAGACGATTTCGAGTCGATTTCGAGTCCGAATGCTGAGATGGCTCTCTTCCACATGAAGCAAGAGATATTCTATCTATTCAAGATAAGATTTATCAAGTCCAAGAGAGATCTATCCACTTTAGATATAGTTTCCTTTATGGATTTATTTCTTTTATTTCCAAACTTTATCTTATGCCTTTAGATAGAGAGATTTAGATATAGATAGATAG
This sequence comes from Persicaria maculosa, assembly GCA_963922045.1. NCBI lineage: Eukaryota > Viridiplantae > Streptophyta > Magnoliopsida > Caryophyllales > Polygonaceae > Persicaria > Persicaria maculosa. The sequence continues at coordinate 23,663,897 of OY998254.1, forward strand.
TTCTTTCCTAGATTAGCGGGGAATGAACACTATAAATAAAGCCTTAGGGGCTGAGTTTTATTCATTCAATTTAAATTCAATTCGATCTAGTTCCAATTAGTCACATAGAGAGAGAGAGAGAGAGAGAGAGAGAGAGAGAGAGAGAGAGAGAGAGAGAGAGAGAGAGAGAGCGACTAGAGAGAGAAGCTTGTGGCCGAGCGGAGTTGTGAAGCAAGAGCGAAATTGGCTTTGTTCGGTTGTAAGTTTTACTTTATTTCAATAATGCAATTTAGTTCCCTTTTGTTATTGATGTGTTTCTTGATGATGAAGAGCGAGTAGTCACCCAACTTCTAGGGTCGGGGTGAGCCCGACGATAGCCATGTAAGGTGATGCGCTAAAGGTAAAATCTTTTGATGCGATTTCGTCTTCTATCCCTATGAGCATGATTCTTTTGCGAAAGTTGAATGTGATCCTTATTTGTATTATTGAAGCGAAAGTGATCTTAATACAACTTGGATTAATTATGTGAAAAAGGGTTAGTAACAATTAAGGTTTATGCGAAAACCTCTATCTTCCTATTTGTTAATAACGAGAGTTATTTGATGAAAATCATGATCTTTTATGTCTTTGTGTGTTATTTTATATGGTTATGGTTGTGGTATTGAAACCCTGATCTTGGAAGTCTTTAGTTTATTGATTTATTTCATCAATTTCGAGTTCTTTCTTGCGAAAAGTTATGATTTTTGGTTTCTGTGTACTCGACATCGAAAATAGTTGGTCGACATCGGGTAAGTTGGTCGATATCGAGTGGTTAGGTCGATATCGACTGGTTTTATTTCTGTTCATTTCTGCTTCAGCTATTTCTGTTTTACAGTTTCTATCGACGTAGTGGTCGATATCGACTAGATAGCTCGATATCGAGTGCTCTCCTGGTCGAAATCGTGTTGAGATCTGGAACTGAAAAGGCGGGCGCTGACACGCTTCCTCGTGGATACGATCCTGACTACCTTCTACTACAACGGGAGGAAGTCTTGTATTTATTTGCTGAGACAGGGAGTCAGTTTGATTTCATATTTTATTTATATTTCATACTTGACACATCCTCCTGCAACAACAGAAACAGAAGAAAGAAAAGGTGGAACTCACCGATGGATTTCGCGACTTCGGAGCTCTCGATCGGAGTCTCGGGCGTCATCGAAGGCTCTCGATGGCTCATCGGACGTGTGTTGGACATGTGTGAGCATGATGGTGAAGTTCGAGGGTGGTTTCGATCGAAGACGGAAGAGAAACGCTTACCGGAACGCGGCTCGCGCTCAAACAGGGGATAGAAGGGAATGAAGCTGCAGTGGCTCTCGTGGCGGCTCCGGTGGTGGCTCCACTGCTGCTGGTGGCTCCGAGGGATGCTGCTGGTGGCTCCGAGGAGGTGTCGAAGGTGATGTCGTGGTTGCGGCGCTCTCGAGGAAGAAGGAGGACGGGTGGCGATGGAGCTCGGTGGTTGAGATGGTACGAAGGAGCGATGGTGGTGATGGTGTGGGATGGCTTGAAGCCAAGACGGTGATAGGGATGGTGATTGTGAGGAGGTGATGGAGACGATGAGTGATGGTGATGAATGATCGTGAGGGTGATGGGGTAAGGGGTGGGTAGAATTTGAAGGGTATGGTGAGGTGAGGGAGTGGGTGAAGATTGAGTGTGGAAATGGGTAAACAAATACCCGAAAATAAATCCCAAATACGCGAATTTTGAATCCCAAAATTAGTTCTCGAATGTTAGTTTCCCCGACTCTCGTTTTCTCGATCAATTAGAATTTTAAAACAGAAGAGGATATCGCTATCCAATAATTATTTTGAATTTTTGAGGTAAAACGATGGAAATTATTCGTGAAATTTTATACTTCGGTTAGAATCCGCTAAATGAGTTTTAAATTCAGTTTAAGTTCATTTTTAATTTCGTTTTTCTGAAAATTTAGAATTTGAAATTCCGAGCCTTTGCAGGGTGGGTGTAGTTGCAGCCGAAGACGTTGCAGTTGAACCTTCGAAAGCAGGGCCGCTTCGTCAACCCTTATAGGTTGTTGTACGACGACATGGGAGATTTCTCCATATTTCGCAAGGAAACACGCTCCAATCCCTGCTTCTCCTTCACCAATACCATCCTACCATCGAGTTTTCCTTCTTCTAATTAACCTTAAATCCTTAAACTGCGTTTCTATGGTTTCAATTTACTAAATTTCTTTGATTATTATTTAAATTTTTTTAATTCTAGGGTTTCAGTCAATGCTCCGGTAGTTCGGTACCATCAACCATTAATTCAATTAGACATTGAAGAAGAAGGAACTGATGTCATTGCCTCTGATATGTGTAGAGTTTGTTTAAAATTTTGGTTCTTTGGTTGTTAGTGATTGAATCTGTGCAGAATAAGAAATTTTGTGGAATTGGTTTTTTTTTTTTTGTTAAATGTGAAAATTAGGGAATCTGAAATTTTGTTACCATGTGAATTTAGGGGTCTGAAATTTGAGGGGTTTCAATTTGGGTTTTACGGTTGTTATTGAATGAAATTTGTGTCGAGTTTGTTTAGAATTTTGGTTTAATTCTTTGGTTGTTAGTGGTTGAATTTGTTCAAAATCTGAAATTTTCTTCCCTGCTGTCGGGACATTGAAATCGAACAGAAATAGAAGATTAAGAGCTTCACTAATTAGCACAACTTGTAGGATTTAGTATTTAAGTTTGGTTGATAATTCAAAATTACATTAACATCAAGTAGGGCTTCTTAGTACTCGCATTATGTGTTGGAGACAATTGATCTCTTTCCTCATTCTTCAATTATGTTATAATGGTGGCCTCCAATTTTTCTCTCCCTTTTCTTGCTCTTTTTAGGGTTCCTATTTTTTAGGAAGGTATTTTGTTGAATTTTTTTTTTTGGTTGTAATCTTGGTTAAATTCCAAAGCAGGGTAAATCATTGAAAACTTTGGGTAATTTTGTACTTTTTCTTTAACCACCTTGATACTATCGCTTTATGTATTGGAGACAATTAATCCCTTTCCTCATACTTCAAGTATGTTATATATGATGCCTTACACCAGTCACCGTGTGTGTTTGAGAGAGTTCTTTATTTACGCATTTTCCATTAATCACTTTTTGAGTTTGGTGTATCAATATTAACTTAGTATGGATGTGTTTATTTTCTCCCCCTATCATGACCTCTTAGCTCTTGTAGCTTAAATTTACATAAGCAATCATATGTCCTTGACTTTATGTTAATCTACGTCCAATTATTGCAATTTGAAAAGTATATGGACAACTCAAATGTGAGGTGGAGTTGCACTTGCAGCAGAAGCAAGATCCAAAGAAAGAATATATGTTGACTACGCGTAGACGTGGAAAAGTATCTCTTAAGATGAATAATAAGAATAGGTTAGAAGTGAAGAGATGGTTAATGTGAGGATACAAAAGTCTTATAATGTAAACTACAAGTTGCCATACACATATTTAATAGTTCAAACCTTCTCTTTCCCTCTTATCTCTGCCTTAATTTTATATTTAAGCTATTGAAAACTCAAAATGCAATGTGCAAAACAATTTTTGTCGCACATGGACACTTAAGTTGGTAAGTTTTCGCCGAACTTCTCATCATAATCATTTAATGGGTATGAACCTATATGCTTCTATGAAATCAAATTCAGTGTAATTTTTGTGCAATTATTTTTGTTCTAAAATTAGCACATTTTATAAGTTCAGATATTTTAATTCAGGCAATTTCCAATTGTTGTACCTTTTGGATTGTGGCATAACTAACAGAGTTTTTTTCATATACAACATAATTTTTCTATCTTAATTCAACTTGCAATGGACCAACCTCTCATCTCAACATGTATAAAATGTGATGTCATCATCATCCATTCCTCATCCATCCTCTTGGATTTATTGTGCTTCTGATGCATATAACAAATCAAGATATCCCTTTCTTTTAAAAGCAATTTAGACCCTGTTAAACTTGGCATGAATGAAATTGTCAAACCTGAAAGTTTATCGTTTTTCTTGCAACCTTCAAAGCATATATTGTACTTCAGGATTTGTAAAAAAGGAATGATTAATTGGTCTATTTGCATTCAATCCTATGATTTAGGGAAGTAAATTTGCTAATTGTTGGGAATATGTACGTCTTTCACCATATGACATGAGAGTAAGATGTCGACCTTGACTTTATGAAAGCATAAATAGTTTAGTTTAAGGAGTGGTAAAAACTAAGATAATGTTAGCTTTGCCTTATTTTTCTAATATTCCCTATTAAACCTTGGCAGGAGGCTCACTCTAGACCCTTCATTTCCTCCCTTGGGGAAGCAATGATTGTAGCACTAAAAGTGTTGATCACTATGATGGCCAAGGGTTATGATTTAGGAAAAGACGCATGGTCGCCTTTGACGAGTCCCATCAAGTTTTCTACGCGGATTAGAAATTGGCAAATCTCAACAATAGAATCGACATCGCTGACAATCTTTATTTTGGAATGGAAGTCATCAAGTTAGTGGACCAAAAGTATCATGTGTCTCGGATGACTAGATCAGCTAGCTCTTAAACCTAGAGGACTACAGTGGCTACAACCAATAGTGTGGTGAACAATAGCTACTTCTTAAAAGGTGCTCTTTCGGTTTTGGGTGTGTGCTCAACTGAACATCCAAAGCAACATCCAATCAGGTACCCGCGGTAATGGGAATTAAAGATGTCATTTAATCGAAGATAGGTGTGTATAGCTTTAAACTTTGTAAAGGCCCGGATTTTAAATCCTAATTTTCGGAAAGAAAAAATGAATTTAAATCGGGTTATTTAAAATCTCTTAAAATGAATCCCGGCATGATTTTAACGGATTTTTCCGACGGATTTCAATTCCGCTACATTGACTTGAGATTTTGGAATATGAGCGAGATTTTATCGAATTAATTAATTCGAGTTTGGAAATTCGATTTGAAATTTCGAGTCGGGGTAAGGTTGAGAGAGAGGGTTCCGCTTTTTATTATCAGGTATTTCAAATATAGTTTTTGGTACCATTTTGTGTGTCTCATTTCTTCCCTTTTCGAGCAGCAGTAGTAGTAGGCTAGTAGCTTTCTTGTCTTAACCTGAAATGGGTAGGAAAGACCCCATTTTCTCTTTGCCGTTTGACCAAGCTGTACACACAACAACTCATTCCCCTTGCTTTGGGTAAAATCCTATTCTAAACCTCTCTCTCTCATACCCGTGAGGTAAAGAAGATCCCTCTGCATTTCTTTGATGCTTAGCAGCATATTGGTCCCCTCTACTCTTGTCAAATTCCACATTCACCAAAACCCAACTTTCACTTTTATTCTCACACCATTTCCTTCCCCCCAACTATTCAGAAAATGCAACATCTCCCTCCATTTTGTACTCCTTGGCGCCGGGAAAGAAGCCAGCAGCTCCGGCGGAGCAGCGCCTCTGCGAGGGGTCCGAGGTCCAACGAGGCAACGCCAAGTGAGGGCCCAAGCGTCGAGTGCTGTCCCGAGCACTTCCTGAGCCACAACCGAGCCGCCTCTGAGCGCCGTCAGCACCTCCGATAGCCGCCAGGGAACCGCCGGCGCCGCCCTTCTCTCCTCCTTCCCTGTTTCCAGTTTCGAACTCGGTAAGGCCTCGCTTCTCCGTTTTTCCGTTCAGCAACGTTCTAGAGTCGCACCTTTAAGCCATTGTATTCCTTCCTAGGACATCCCGGTGTCGATTCCGCCCTCGGAGAGCCAAATCGAGTCTCCGGCGAATATTTCCGGTGAACCCTTTGAACCTCGGTGAGCATCCTTCTTCCTCCTCTCTTTCATGTCGATTCTGTGGTCCGTAGTGTCGGGAAGGGTGGTCGGCGGGGATGAGGGAGTCCGACGGAGATTTTCAGGCCGGAAGGCCGCCGGCAGGTCCTATCCTTCTTTCTTCTCCTTCGTTCCGCCGGAGCCCTGGGTTTCTCCTTCCTCTTCCGCCTCCGTTGTCTGTGTATCTTTTGAGTTGGGGAAGAAGAGATTCTGAGGAGCCTTCCTTTCTTTTCTTTTGGGTTTGGGCCATCGGGTTCGGGCTTCAATTTAGTGGATCCGGGTCTCTCCTTTCTTTCAGATTTCATTGGGTTTGGGTATTGGGCTGAGCCCGGTTTGTTTCAGAATAGAGAGTTGGGCTTAGTTGTTATTTAAGAGGGTTGTGTTTTATGAGTTATGGGTTATGATTATATTTATGGTTATATGTTTTGAGATTATATGGTTAGTAATTGTTAAATTATTTGAATATTATTATTATTATTTTGGGATTTGGTTATAATTATAAATTTTGGAAATTAATCGTTATATATTGTTTATTTGTTTTAAAATAGTATTAATTGGATTATTTATATATGGTGCGTTTTATGAGGATTTAGATATGTGATTTTGGGATTTTTTTGAAAATGAATTATTATAACATGGTTAATGTTTATGTTAATTGATGATAAATTATTTCTAAATTTTCGAGAATGTCTCTTAAGGAGTTGCGTTTGGAAACCTAAAATGCCGATTTTTATTCTATAATGATTTCGAAATAAGAAACATGCCGGAATTATTTTAATGGTATAAATTTACAAGTTGATTAAAGATTTAATGTTTTATAAAGGGGTTTTGGCCAATTATGATTTGAGAAAATGTATTGAATATGAGTTGACTTAATTTGGGATTTAAGAGTTTGGAAAATATGGTTGGTACGATTTTATCAATGGGATTGATTGGAAGTAAATGATTTTGGTTGATGTTGATCAAATCGGAAAGGTTTTGGAAAATGGTTTTACTATCGGTTGGTTTTGAGTACGTTGAGAACTTGGGTTTCGTATGTATGAATGTTGGACCGGTAGCTTATAGAAATGGCTTGATGATAGGTGTGTATTGCTTTTGGATTGCTTTGGACTTGCATTTGGGCCCTTGCTTGCGTTATCTTGCTGTTCTGCTTCTTCAAGTAAGTTCCCTAGGGGGCTTACTCAGGTTGGACATTCATGCCTGTTGTTGCATTTTATGTTAGGTGTTGCATATGGATAAAAGCATGCCATGTAGTATCCTGTTTAGGTTGCACTAATTGAATGAGCATCTGCTTACTTATTGCGTTTGAAACAGAATGGTCGTTATCTGTGATAGTCCTAGAGTCTTTGCTAGGGTCATAGGGTAGCCCAGCCTCATCGGGTATCCTGAGTCAATCGAGTCATAAACTTCCTTATATTATGCCTGCGGGCTTTATTGTGGAGCGGGTTAGGCATCCGTGCCGCCCGATTATGATGGAATGCATTCACGAGCTGACCAGTCTCCGCCCTATCGGAAGGGGGTGGAGGTAGGAGAGGGATATGCCACTTGGCATTGTCTTGTGCCCTTTACAATATTTTTTACACATTATTATGACTAGGAGCATGCTAGTGTGTTTGAATTTCGTATTGCATTAGAGCATCTTTATTAGGTATAGCACATACTATGTGACCTCAGCGAGGACTGCCGGTCCCGCATGAGTGGCTCGATTTGACTCCTTTCCCCGTTCTTCTTTTAAAGGTATTTTCTGCAGATTTGAGTGCTCGATGTCTATATGACGGGGTTCCCTTTTTTGCGAATTGAAGAACCTGGCTAAATCTCTAACTCCTTACAAATGGCAATCATCCACTTATGTTTTGGTTTTGACCCGGCTCTGTCGTGGCGCTTTGTATCTTAATTTTGCTTCCGTCTTGCTTTCGTTTGAAATGAATTTCGCGAGTTAGTCCCTAGGACAGGTTAAGGGTACCCAACGGCCCCACGATATTTTCAGGGTTCGAAATCCCTCTTTATTACTGACCATAAAAAAAATGAGTTTGAAACCTCGACCCGTACCTGGATTGCAAGATCCGAACAAGGGGTTTCACCCCTTGAAACGTAACCCGGAAATCATAATTCTGGGCCGTTACAAAGATGGTATCAGAGTTGAGGTTGTGCAATTCGGGTACACAAGGGTCGAGTGTATGTTTTGGAAAACCGCCCATGAATTTCAAATGATTTGAAAGTGTTTTAAAGGGGAAAAATGAACTTAAGAGGCCTAACTGAAATTGGGCTAAGTAATGAACTTGATTTGTAATAAAAGAGGAAAACCGACCAAACGGGGACGCGAGTGGGTAGTAAGGGCGCTAGACCACCCCTATTGGGTGTAGTTGGGAACGGTAGGCAAAATATCAACTTCGTCTTTACAGATGGGTTGGGAGACTCAAATGAGATCATTATGAGTGTTATTAACCGATTCTGTGATGAGTGCTTGCTATGCTAGAGATCTGATTTGGTATGCCTAACAATGAGTTGTGTATTGACTGATTTGTGCAAACGGGATAGTGGGAGTACCCTTATTTCCATGTGATCAAACCCAGCTTGTGTGAAACAGCTCATTCCACTATGTTTGTTAACCCTTTGACGGTGCTATCGAGTCTTTTCCCAGATGTCAGTGTCTTCCACGGGGAATCGGGTTGGTAAACACATTGTGTCGGAATCATGTGTGTATATGAAGGTTGTCTGAGTGAGTATTGGAAGGTAGTTCTTGATGTCATTTGGAGTCAAGAGTAAGGTGCTTCTGAGGTTGTCTTCTCAATCCTTATGATGATTAACCAGTGTCATCTTGCCTTAAAGAGTCGTACCGGAGTCCGACGGGAAAGAGGGGTGATGAGTCGATTGGGAAAAGGCAATGGTTGCCCTTAGGGATCTCTGTCCGTTTTTAATGGTGACTCTCTGAATTGCATGGCATGATTTTGTAATCTCCCGCATGTACCTTGTAAATGATCGTTAGTAAGAAGCTGCTCATGTTATGCCTTGCTTTCTGTCATGATTTTATTGTTTAAGCTCATGTTGTGGTTAGTTACATTGCTCAAGTCTCGTGTTGTGTCTTGTCTTCTATTATGACTGTATGTTGTTATAGCATGTTTATTTGGCCTATTGATTGTATCATTGATTGGAAGCATGAACCATATGATAAGGACCTGCATGATCGTTATTCCCTCCTGGATTAGGTTCATGATAGTGTGATCAACTCCTCTTTCCAGGAATGCTTGTAGATTATTGCTTTAGCATGTTGGATGACGACATGTCGATGCTTATTATCCTTTTTGTGACAAGAATCCATATCATGCCCATCTATTTTGTATTTGCCAGATTAGCTATTGTTGATTATTTTGCACATAATATTGTTGTGTGTTACTTGTGTTGAATGGAGAATATGTGGTATAATTGAGTCTTGGAAAATGCATGTTTCATCCCAGTATGTGTTGATCTGCACTCATGCCCCGTATTTTAATCATATTGCCCATTACTTAGACTCGTATTATGCATCATTTAACTTTTCTCATGCTTCTATATCGTGGAATATGAGTGATTGATTTCTTGCGTACCGTTGTAATTATCAATCAAATGTTTATATGTATCATATGTTATGTTGAGCCATTAGTATCATGTAGGACCCCTGGTTGTGACTTGTGTGAATACCTTGTCTACATTATTGCTGATTCTCTCTTGAACTAGGTCCCTGATAGTGTGGTTCTCCCACCCTTTTGTTCTCTTAACATGTTTCACTCATCCTGATTAGATTGATGTTGAATCTGATGATCAACTTGCTTTTCATAATGGTAAATCCTAGTACGTTGCCATGTTATCGTTTGGTAGTATTCCCTATTACTCTATGATATCCTCTCGTGCTTGCATAGATGTATGACTTGGCACCTCGTATGATCACTCACCACACTATATTATGTCTTCACATACGTAGGACGCATGAATGTTCGAATGAATCTAGTCGAATTGCCTTGATTGTAGTCACGTTTTGATATGTGATAGTAGTATCTTGTAGGGCTTCTACTTTCCACAATGATTACATGTTGTACTTGTTCCATAGATAGTTATCATTTTATATGCCTTCTAAATGCATCTCGTCACATGATTACATGCCATCCTTGAACTATCACATGATCATTGCTTTCATAAGTGATAATTTTTATGATGTTCCTATGTGTTCTTGTCCAACGCGTAATCTGGTTATACCTCGCCATGCTATATTTGACTTCACTTGTTAGTGTGTATATCTTGCTCATGCATTATCCGTATATGTGATACTTGCTCTTTTGCTAAATCCTGCATATCTCGTTTAGGGCAACTAGGCATTATGGCTTTCATGGAATAATAGACTGCTATTTTGCTTCGCATGCATCGATGTAGGCCTCAATCGCGCTTTTAGAAATGTACATGTATGTCGTTGTTACTTGAGATAGGTACATGTTAGTGTGGATTGATATGGTTGGTTTGCTTGTGATGAACTCTTGCTACTTGTCACAAATTATCACCTAAATAGACTTCCATAAGGGCATCGTTGCTATTCTCGGGTCGGAATTTCGTCTCTAGTTGTCGTCTTTAGTTGTGGTCCATTTTTGTCCCCGAAAGAAATTTGGGTTGTCCGCTCTTGTCACTCCCCTATCTTCACTAACTTGGACTCTTGCCCGATACATTAGACGAGCGACCGCATGGGAAAAGAGAATGAGGAGTTGGATAGTGATAGAACAGTGCAACGGAAGTGGGGGCCCATAACCCACGGGCCTCAGGATCAATGATGTCGACGGAACGGGCACGCATCAAGAATTACGGTTACTGAGTAAGATATGGCTTGCAAGCGAGAGTGTTCTCCGTTCGAATTACTAACCATTTGAAACTTGTTGACAATGATATTGCACTAACTTGGCGATGAGATTTACGTGTTGATGTGCTGACTTGATGATGACTATTGCCTGATTGCATGTCATCTATGATGATACGATGTGATGCCTTATGGATCAAATGTACCATGATGTCTTGACGTGTTGCTACTCTAAGTTGCTAAGCATGATTTGAATTCCTTTGCTTGTAAAATGTGAACTACATATGCTAAAAGACCTGCATTGTATCTGATAAGGTTATAGTGCAACATGCTAGCTTGACTTGATTACGTTCATATATGATGTTTGCAATGATCATTGAGCATGATGGTAAATTGAGACTTGTTGAACCCATGATGTTATGTTTATAAATACTAGTTGATATGATGTAGACCTTATGTTTGATGATTTTCATAATTGCTTCTTCCTTAAACCTGTGGGTGAGGTCATTTGGTAGCGTGGTTGGAGAGTGGTGAAGGAATTTTGGGGCGGTGATCGAGAAATTTTCTAGAGAAGGTGTGACTAACGGGGCACGATACTTGTGATACCTTGGGAAGTGGGGGAAGTGTAAGAAATGACCTTAAGAGAATTGAGGATATAGTATGAGAGGGTTCTCGGGTGTGAAGTTAGAGATAGGAGTTGGGTTCTTAGAGGTGGATGGTGTGTGGGAGTGCTTGATGGAAGGAGGGGCGAGATTTGAACATTGAGATGAATGAGGATTTCTTTGGAGAATTTTTGTCTGAGTTAACGTTGGCGAGTCTAGAAGAGGATTAGTCTTGGCTTGAGAGTGGAGATGGGTGAGTGGGGATTGTGTTTTATTTTGACTGGTATGATGTGATGATTTTCTTGATTATGTGATTTATTTATATTTGCTGGCATGATGCTTTGTGGCAACCATGATGAACCTGATATACAATGATATTACATGCTGATATGCAATATTGAATTCTAATTGACAGTGACTAGTATTATCGTGATATATTGATGCATTGCTATCCTGTTATGTCATTTTAGAAGCATGTTATGATATGATATAAGAACTATGAGATAATGACGTGTTATTATGTGAAAGCATGATGTTATATTATATGGTGATAAACATGAAGTTGCACTATATGATTGGCAAGCATGATTATGAATATGTTAAATGATGAATATGACTTTGAGGATGAATATGATTTGTATATATAAGATAATGATACCAGATTTCTAAATGATTGTTATATGGCATTGTGATGAGTTAAGATGATGTTTGGTGAATATGCTGACATTCGATGACTGATATACTGTTTGACCTCCCCTTTCGTAGAATCTTAATAACATGACTGGTTGTGTTGATGTGTTGACAATAAGTTTGATTCGTTGACTTTATGATGAGGATGTACCTGTTATGACCTTGGTGTGATATCGAGATGTGCGTTATGATTTTGGCATAGATGCATATTATGACCTTTAGCATGATGTGAAGACGCCGATGTGATCTTGTGGCAGTGTGCTGACATATGTTTGAGACTTGTTATATGATGTACTCGTTGAGAATCAATTGGTTATGTGGTTATGCATTGCTTGTGGCTTGTGAATCTTGCTTGAATAGAGACTAATAGATTGATTTGATTCTGGAAACTAGGAAGAGAATATGGGATTAGCCCTTAGAGGTGGATGATTCCACCTCTCACCTTCTGAATTTGATTGATTGTTATGCGGGAAACTGATTTGGTTTTGGAGGATTTTTGATGAAATTTGATCGAAAGGATTTTACTTGTTTTGGTGTAAAGTTGCTTGGTTAAGTCTTATTTGAAGATTTTGAGCGGTTTGAAAAAGAATTACTTGGAATTTTAAAGAGTAAACGTTACCGAGAATTTCAACGATTTTGAGGCCAATCTTTTTCAATTGCGGAATCGCCTTTAGAAACTTTTCAAACCCGGGCAACTCTATGATACTTCACGAAGTGGATACAAGCATTTTATGAGGGCGCTTGTAGGGTGCTTGCTAAGACCTAGAGATGATATTGTAGAGAATTGTGGTACTTCCGAAAAGTCGAAGCGAGTATGTGATAGGGGCGCTTATCGCATACTTGTCAAGGCCAATTGGAGATGTCACGACTTTGACTAGAATGTTGTGAGAATCCCGGAAGACGCAACCGAGATGATTACAAGGTTCTTGGACATGGTCCTAGGACTTATCAATTTCAAACTTCATCCCATACTTTGTTTTTGTTTTAGTCTCGGGGACGAGACTTGTTTTTAGAGGTGGATGATGTAAAGGCCCGGATTTTAAATCCTAATTTTCGGAAAAAAAAAATGAATTTAAATCGGGTTATTTAAAATCTCTTAAAATGAATCCCGGCATGATTTTAACGGATTTTTTCGACGGATTTCAATTCCGCTACTTTGACTTGAGATTTTGGAATATGAGCGAGATTTTATCGAATTAATTAATTCGAGTTTGGAAATTCGATTTGAAATTTCGAGTCGGGGTAAGGTTGAGAGAGAGGGTTCCGCTTTTTATTATCAGGTATTTCAAATATAGTTTTTGGTACCATTTTGTGTGTCTCATTTCTTCCCTTTTCGAGCAGCAGTAGTAGTAGGCTAGTAGCTTTCTTGTCTTAACCTGAAATGGGTAGGAAAGACCCCATTTTCTCTTTGCCGTTTGACCAAGCTGTACACACAACAACTCATTCCCCTTGCTTTGGGTAAAATCCTATTCTAAACCTCTCTCTCTCATACCCGTGAGGTAAAGAAGATCCCTCTGCATTTCTTTGATGCTTAGCAGCATATTGGTCCCCTCTACTCTTGTCAAATTCCACATTCACCAAAACCCAACTTTCACTTTTATTCTCACACCATTTCCTTCCCCCCAACTATTCAGAAAATGCAGCATCTCCCTCCATTTTGTACTCCTTGGCGTCGGGAAAGAAGCCAGCAGCTCCGGCGGAGCAGCGCCTCTGCGAGGGGTCCGAGGTCCAACGAGGCAACGCCAAGTGAGGGCCCAAGCGTCGAGCGCTGTCCCAAGCACTTCCTGAGCCACAACCGAGCCGCCTCTGAGCGCCGTCAGCACCTCCGATAGCCGCTAGGGAACCGCCGGCGCCGCCCTCCTCTCCTCCTTCCCTGTTTCCGGTTTCGAACTCGGTAAGGCCTCGCTTCTCCGTTTTTCCGTTCAGCAACGTTCTAGAGTCGCACCTTTAAGCCATTGTATTCCTTCCTAGGACATCCCGGTGTCGATTCCGCCCTCGGAGAGCCAAATCGAGTCTCCGGCGAATATTTCCGGCGAACCCTTTGAACCTCGGTGAGCATCCTTCTTCCTCCTCTCTTTCATGTCGATTCTGTGGTCCGTAGTGTCGGGAAGGGTGGTCGGCGAGGATGAGGGAGTCCGTCCGAGATTTTCAGGCCGGAAGGCCGCCGGCAGGTCCTATCCTTCTTTCTTCTCCTTCGTTCCGCCGGAGCCCTGGGTTTCTCCTTCCTCTTCCGCCTCCGTTGTCTGTGTATCTTTTGAGTTGGGGAAGAAGAGATTCTGAGGAGCCTTCCTTTCTTTTCTTTTGGGTTTGGGCCATCGGGTTCGGGCTTCAATTTGGTGGATCCGAGTCTCTCCTTTCTTTCAGATTTCATTGGTTTTGGGTATTGGGCTGAGCCCGGTTTGTTTTAGAATAGAGAGTTGGGCTTAGTTGTTATTTAAGAGGGTTGTGTTTTATGAGTTATGGGTTATGATTATATTTATGGTTATATGTTTTGAGATTATATGGTTAGTAATTGTTAAATTATTTGAATATTATTATTATTATTTTGGGATTTGGTTATAATTATAAATTCTAGAAATTAATCGTTATATATTGTTTATTTGTTTTAAAATAGTATTAATTGGATTATTTATATATGGTGCGTTTTATGAGGATTTAGATATGTGATTTTGGGATTTTTTTGAAAATGAATTATTATAACATGGTTAATGTTTATGTTAATTGATGATAAATTATTTCTAAATTTCGAGAATGTCTCTTAAGGAGTTGCGTTTGGAAACCTAAAATGCCGATTTTTATTCTATAATGATTTCGAAATAAGAAACATGCCGGAATTATTTTAATGGTATAAATTTACAAGTTGATTAAAGATTTAATGTTTTATAAAGGGGTTTTGGCCAATTATGATTTGAGAAAATGTATTGAATATGAGTTGACTTAATTTGGGATTTAAGAGTTTGGAAAATATGGTTGGTACGATTTTATCAATGGGATTGATTGGAAGTAAATGATTTTGGTTGATGTTGATCAAATCGGAAAGGTTTTGGAAAATGGTTTTACTATCGGTTGGTTTTGAGTACGTTGAGAACTTGGGTTTCGTATGTATGAATGTTGGACCGGTAGCTTATAGAAAGGCTTGATGATAGGTGTGTATTGCTTTTGGATTGCTTTGGACTTGCATTTGGGCCCTTGCTTGCGTTATCTTGCTGTTCTGCATCTTCAGGTAAGTTCCCTAGGGGGCTTACTCAGGTTGGACATTCATGCCTGTTGTTGCATTTTATGTTAGGTGTTGCATATGCATAAAAGCATGCCATGTAGTATCCTGTTTAGGTTGCACTAATTGAATGAGCATCTGCTTACTTATTGCGTTTGAAACAGAACGGCCGTTATCTGTGATAGTCCTAGAGTCTTTGCTAGGGTCATAGGGTAGCCCAGCCTCATCGGGTACCCTGAGTCAATCGAGTCATGAACTTCCTTATATTATGCCTGCGGGCTTTATTGTGGAGCGGGTTAGGCATGCGTGCCGCCCGATTATGATGGAATGCATTCACGAGCTGGGCAGTCTCCGCCCTATCGGAAGGGGGTGGAGGTAGGAGAGGGATATGCCACTTGGCATTGTCTTGGGCCCTTTACAATATTTTTTACACATTATTATGACTAGGAGCATGCTAGTGTGTTTGACTTTCGTATTGCATTTGTAAAGGCCGGGAAAGTTTAGAATATTAAACTATTAAAATAGTGATTTATAATCATTCCGATTTCTAAGATTCAGGAGATTTGAAATTTCTGTCCGTGAGCTATTGGATTTATTCTAAATCTTTCAAAACGAGTTCCGACATTATTTAATTGGAAATTTAAAATATGTTATACTATGCTTTTATATACCCAAAATTGGAAAATAATGTTTGGATTTCATTTAATAAATTCGGATTTGGAAAATTGAAAATCTATTTTGACTGAGTCGGAATAACGTCGAGATATCGGGTTCCAGGTATTTTGAAAATTGGGTCCCCACTTCTATTCTATTTTCTTTTCTTTTCTTTTCCCTTCTCCCCCTCTCTCTCTCTTCCTCTCGGCTGACCTGTGTATCGAGCAATAGGCCTCTCCCTCCCTCACAATTTCACCCCCAAATTGGCTAAACACCCTCTTTTCCCATCCTCCTCCCTTTGCCAGTGTCCCCCTATCTTGGCAAGATGCCAATTGAAGCTTGCAGGAGCCACGCCAGGCCTCCCACGCCGGTTGAAGAGGGTCAAAGCTCCCATCTTCCCTCCCCTTTTAATCAGAATTGGAGCCAGACAAGCACACACAATCCCCCACTCTTCCATTTCTTTTCTGTCTCTCTTTACATCTCCACATTTTCCCCTTTTCCCTCTGAATCTCCCCTCTGTAAAACCTCAGGGAAAAGCTTTCCCCTTATCACTGGTTTCCCACACCAGTAGCCACCACCCCTCCTGTCTCCGACCGCCAGTAGCCACCAGGGCGCCGCCAAGTCTGAGCATCCACTGTGAAGCGCCGGTAACCGCCATCGCCTCACCTTGCTACTGCTGTGCTCCCTCCGTCTCGTTTCCGGGAGCAGCAGCAGCCTGCGTCTTTGTTCCTCCTCCTCGATTCCATTAGCAGGAGCATCCGGAAGTCGTCGAGGAAGGGCCCAGTTGTCCACCGGAGCCGAGACGGGGATCGCAACCGTCACCGTTTCCGATTCGTAAGGTCGGAGCCAATTTCCTTTCGATTCCAGTTCAAATCTTGTCAAAATCCGTCTTTTTTCATCCCTTACTTCTCCTAGGACTCGACCGGAGCTCCTTCCTCGTCAATCGCAGCCGGAAGTCCGCCATTGCAGCCGGAGCTTTCCTCGGAGTCGGAATCGCCCCGTGCCCCGGTAATCTCTCTTACTCCCTCTCCTGTGTGCGCGTTCCATTCTCTCGGTGTGGGTCTTGGTCGGTTTTGTGTGTCGGGCGATTGGGAAAGGGTTGGGATGGAAAGGCGCCGCCGCCGGAGCCTGGGCTTCTTCTTTCTTCCCTTCCGTTTCCGTCGAAGCGCAGAGATATGTTCTGAGCGTGGGAAGGAGACGGGTTGGGGGATTTCTTCCGTTCTTCCCTTGTATGGGCCTGGGCCTATTTTATTCCGGGTAAGGGTTTCGGGTTTGGGGCTCCAGATTGGTGGATCCGGGTTGGGCCTTCCTTTTTGATGGTCTGGGCCTCTTTTTTTCTTCCAGATTTTTGAGGTTGGTTATTGGTTTAATGATTTTATGGATATTTTTGGTTATCCGATTATTATTTAATAAGAGTTTAATTATTCTTATGTAATTGTTATTTATTAATCATATTTTAAATGTTTATTTGATGATTAAATGTTAGAAACGTTTATCGGATATTATTTTATATGTGAATTTTGAGTTGTTATTTACGATAATTAAGTTATAGAGATTCTATTTGAAAATGATACCTATACGATTATATATGTTAGCTATATATGACGAAACATTATTTGAAAGAGAGATTTAAAGAGAATATTTTGGAAAACAAGAATGCCGGAATTATTTCTATAATATAATTTTGAGAGATTGGTTTTAATGTTTAAATGTTTAATGTCATGATTTGGCTAAGTATGACTTTAAAAGAATTGTTGATTTCCTGAGTTGATTTAACTTGAGATTTAAGAGTAGGAAGTTTTGGAAAGAATGATTTTGGTTGATGTTGATCGTATCGGAAAGGTTTTGGAAAATGGTTTTACTATCGGTTGGTTTTGAGTATGTTGAACACTTGGATTCGTGTGTGTGATTGTTGGTCCGGTAAGCTTATGGAAATGACTCGATGATAGGTGTGTATTGCTTTTGGATTGCGTTGGACTTGCATTTGGGCCCTTGCTTGTGTTATCTTGCTGTTCTGCATCTTCAGGTAAGTTCCCTAGGGGCTTACTCAGGTTGGACATTCATGCCTGTTGTTGCATTTTATGTTAGGTGTTGCATATGCATAAAAGCATGCCATGTAGTATCCTGTTTAGGTTGCACTAATTGAATGAGCATCTGCTTACTTTATGCGTTTGAAACAGAACGGTCGTTATCTGTGATAGTCCTAGAGTCTTTGCTAGGGTCATAGGGTAGCCCAGCCTCATCGGGTACCCTGAGTCAATCGAGTCATGAACTTCCTTATATTATAAGATGCCTGCGGGCTTTATTGTGGAGCGGGTTAGGCATGCGTGCCGCCCGATTATGATGGAATGCATTCACGAGCTGGGCAGTCTCCGCCCTATCGGAAGGGGGTGGAGGTAGGAGAGGGATATGCCACTTGGCATTGTCTTGGGCCCTTTACAATATTTTTTACACATTATTATGACTAGGAGCATGCTAGTGTGTTTGACTTTCGTACTGCATTAGAGCATCTTTATTAGGTATAGCACATACTATGTGGCCTCAGCGAGGACTGCCGGTCCCGCATGAGTGGCTCGATCTGACTCCTTTCCCCGTTCTTCTTTTAAAGTTATTTTCTGCAGATTTGAGTGCTCGATGTCTATATGACGGGGTTTCCTTTTTGCGAATCGAAGAACCTGACTAATTCTATAACTCGTTATAAATGGTAATCATCCACTTATGTTTTGGTTTTGACCCGGCTCTGCCGTGGCGCCTTGTATCTAAATTTTGCTTCCGTCTTGCTTCCGTTTGAAATGAATTTACGAGTTAGTCCCTAGGACAGGTTAAGGGTACCCAACGACCCTTCGTGACTTTTAGGGTTTGAAATCCCTCTTTCTACTAATCATAAAATGAGTTTGAAACCTCGACCCGTACCTGGATTGCAAGATCCGAACAAGGGGTTTTATCCCTTGAAACGTAACCCGTAAATCATAATTCTGGGCCGTTACAGCATTAGAGCATCTTTATTAGGTATAGCACATACTATGTGACCTCAGCGAGGACTGCCGGTCCCGCATGAGTGGCTCGATCTGACTCCTTTCCCCGTTCTTCTTTTAAAGGTATTTTCTGCAGATTTGAGTGTTCGATGTCTATATGACGGGGTTCCCTTTTTTGCGAATTGAAGAACCTGGCTAAATCTCTAACTCCTTACAAATGGTAATCATCCACTTATGTTTTGGTTTTGACCCGGCTCTGCCGTGGCGCTTTGTATCTTAATTTTGCTTCCGTCTTGCTTCCGTTTGAAATGAATTTCGCGAGTTAGTCCCTAGGACAGGTTAAGGGTACCCAACGGCCCCACGATATTTTCAGGGTTCGAAATCCCTCTTTATTACTGACCATAAAAAAAAATGAGTTTGAAACCTCGACCCGTACCTGGATTGCAAGATCCGAACAAGGGGTTTCACCCCTTGAAACGTAACCCGGAAATCATAATTCTGGGCCGTTACAAACTTCAATTTATGTTATTGGGGTTTTATTATAGAGGAGTCATATGGATTGTGAAATCTGTGTAAATGGAAGGTGTAATAACGAATGACGAATACGGGTTGTTATGCAAATTTAGTGTTCGTATATGTCATTATATGCATGCAAAACATCTGAACATGGCAAGGTATATTGAATATTTCTTCTATCTTCATGTTCACGCTCTTGACGAATTCAATATAAAAATATATTCAGACAAGTTGAATATTTCTTCTATCTCTATATTATTTTTCCATGATTTCTTTAGATTTCGTTTCACTACAAAAATATCTTTAGATGATCAAATTTATTTCTAAATAATTCCTTATAAATATATCATTTTTACTTTTTAAAAAAATATACACAATCATTAATATAGTTCCGATATATTTTTTAGTACTAATAACTAGCATTATATAATCTATTGTCGTAATTATAAATAATAACAAAATATACACTTCAAAATTAAAAGGTTTAATTGCACTAAATATCATGACCTTTGTAGATAGTTGTGCTTAATATCCCAACCTTGTAAGATTTCGCGAAATATATATCATGAACTTTGTTGTTAGTTGCGCTCTCTACCCTGGATGAGTTTCTTAAATTAATAAAATCACTATGAAAAATACACAAAAACACCAATATTTTTCAAAAAAAAAATTAATCCCCCATTTTAATCAAAATAAAAAAGGAAATTTATGTTATACATATAAAAATGCGTGCTCTAAAAGAAATTAAATAAGATCAATTACTTAAAAATAAATTTATGTCTTATCATATCTTCTTTTCCTTAAAATTATATTTTATAAAGCCATTTTTTTAATTTACGTATGATTAATATGTAAGTACCATGTTATATGCCCAATTAATCAAGTTTCCATGAGTATATACCCGATTTTTCCTATTTTTAATTTATGTTTATCATATCTTTATTAATTATAAATAGTTATCATGTATTTTAATATTTATTTTTTTAAAAATATATTTTATTTTATTTTTTAAAAAATATTATATTTCATCTATGTATAGTTAGCATTTTTTATAGAATCTTTTTGGGGTATTTGCAAAACTAACCTAAATACCCGATTGGATTGCGGGGGTTAACCCAAAAAAAAAAATTTGCAAAGTAACCCCCCTTTACCCGGTTTCTCACGGGCTGCAACCGGTTGGAGAGAGAAAAGCGTTCAACAATGAGAGAGGAAGGGAAGGATGAGGGGTTCGATGAAGCAGGGAAGACGCCTTCGTCGGAGGCGAGGTTCGCGGCTCTAGGCGACAGGTCTCCGGGCTCGACGGGAGGGCTTGAGCGCAGTCATCTTGGTCCTTCTTCCTCCCATTCGTCTCCTTCGGGCTCGACGGGGCCGGAGGTGGAAGAAGACGCCTCATTCGGCGAGCTCGGGTGCCATGGTTGAGGCAACCACAAGAAGGGAGAAGGAAGGGGGTCGGGGGCTCGGGTGCCAAGCCTCATGCCCTTCCTCCCTCACGCAGGCCCTTCCACTCTCTCTTTCTTCAGGCGATTTCGAGCCTCGTCGAGGATAATCTCCACAATTGACTTCGATTCTGCGATTCCAGGTACAATCCTTCACCCTTCTTCTTCTCTGCTCTATCTTCCAAGCCTTTAAATTGGAATTTTTAGTTTAGGGCTAGAGACTGAAATTTCAAATTTCGGAATTGAAATGGTTTGGTTTGAAATTTCCCATTCGGTTAGGGTTGGGGTTTGCTGTTTGTCATGTCTGAATAAACAGGTGACATGTTGATTGGTGTAGGTGTCATGTAGTAAGTGATGTTGCCAAATAGGGGGTTGAATTTGTCCGTGGAATTTTCTAGTGGGGCAGGGGGTAATGTCAAGGGTAGGAGTCAGTAAAGAGAAAGATGATGATGAAGAGTTGGGATTGGTTGGAGAAAGGTCAATGTCAGGAGTAGGAGATTCTGAAACAATACCTCATATGGAGTACTCCAATTCTTCCCAAATAATGCATTCTCTCCCAAGAAATTGTGGCAACTTGGCATGCATTAATGAGGTTTCTTGGTGACTCCATTAATAAGAAACATGCCTTGTAGTATTTTTGTGTATGGAGATTTGAACAAATGCTTGATACTTTTGATGTTAACAATTGAAATTACTTCAATTTCTAGTTAGTGGGAACTTGCTGAATTTATTTTTATATTTATAGTTAGTGGGAACTTGCTGAATTTATATTCACAAACTTCAGTATTTAAGCTGATTACACTAGCTAATAAGTAAGTAAAGTGATTTCTCTCAATCACTTCTTTCATGGCAAATTGTCAAAGATTTAGTGTTTTGGCCTATTAGCTAAATCGGTAGAGCAATATGCTTAGGTACAAAGATGTGGGTTCGAATCCCACATAGGCCATCTGAATATTGAATTATTGAGTTGTTATTAACATGTCAAAGGAAATCCTGCATACATGACATGAACTTATATTAACATGTCATTCAAATTCTGCATACATGACATGAACTTGTCAAAGGAAATCCTGCATAGCTTTGGTACAAGCTCACATAAAAATGATCATCATACATTGTTAAAATCAAGAAAATGGAGTTTCCATAGTTTCCCACATAGGCCATCTGGATGTTGATATAAACAAGTGAATATGGCAGAATGTACTAGCTTTTAAAAGGTTAAATCAGAATGCTTTTGATTCTTAGACTGAATCTCAAATGCTATAGTTTCCATAATCCATTTTTAGTTTCAGCATGGAGGAATGTCTCCTTGTAATTACAAGTTGGAGGGATGGATTCATTTTTAGTTTGCTCCCTGATCATGGTGTTGTGCCCAAATTAGACTGCCCGGTCTTTAAACTTCGTACCTAACTTTGAAGAATGCACATTAAGAGAGATCTCAATAGAAATTAGGTGCTTAGAGACTGAAGCCAGATTAACTTGGTTTCAAATTCAGTCTTGGATGATTTATGATGTAAGCCCGCTCACTCTGACTGTCATGTGAAGTAACGTAGGTGACATGTCAAACCTATTACCCGTCATGTTAAAAACATATCTTATGACACGTCAAACCTCTTCAGCATTATTAGGCCATTCTTTGCATGAAATTTTGACACACCTGCTTGAACAAAAGAAGCAAGCCAAATTAAGTTTGCTTGCAAAAAGAAGTAGGCTTTCAACTTCTTTCTAATGATATCGACATAAGGATAACAGGCGACTGTCATGTGAATTGACGTAGGTGACCTGTCAAACCTATTACCTGTCAAGTTAAAAACCCATCTTATGATGAATTCAACACACATGGAAGATGAAGTGTCTTGGCTTTTGATTTATTTTGATATGAAACTGTCTATAATTTGGTGATGTAGCAAGCTTGACTTGTTCTAAACATAAGTTGATAGTCGGCGTTGATTAATGAATAATAAGCCTATGTGGGAATTGAACCCACATCTTTGTGTATGACCACAATGCTCTCCCACTGAGCTAATAGGCTACATGCGAAGAATATTTATGTTAAAACATGCCTAAATGATTCAATCTTGTGCAAGGTGATCTTTCTCAAAAAAAAATACAATTGTTGTCCACCTATTCCCTTGCAATATTCCACATCAAAAAGTCAATTGTTGTCCACCTGTGCAAGGTGATCTTTCCCAAAATTAATTCAGCCAAGAGAGAAAAATTCAATATCCAAGTCATTATGGCTCATCTAGTTGTTCCCTTGCAATCCCTTCAATAGATCACAAAGAAACATTTACCCTGTTTGTTACGCCCATGCCAATAGTAAATATTAACTGTCCACCCTATGGTTTGCTACTGGACACCATTCGGTTGTCTACTGGACACGTTTGTCCCTGAGATCCAAGAATTTCTCTTCTTTTGCTTTCCCTTACTCCACTTCTACAGAACCAAATAAACAACATTAACACACTGCTAATCACTAATCTTGTCCTATAAATTAAGGATTCAAACAATTTGCAAGCATAACAAGCAAATCCAATCTGAATTTCGGCCCCAACCTGAAACCCTAACCGTAAAAAGTCCAAATCTTGGCTCTAACGGTCATTTGAACACCAATCCAGTGAATCCAGGCTTGGAAGATAGAGCAGAGAAGAAGAAGGGTGAAGGATTGTACCTGGAATCGCGGAATCGAAACCAGTTTGTGGAGATTCTCCCCGGTGAGGCTCGAAATCGCCTGAAGAAAGAGAGAGGAATGAGCTGCGTGAGGGAGGAAGGGCATTAGGGTTGGCACTGACGACCGAGAGGTCCTTCTCCCTCCTTTCTCGCCCGCCTCCGATCCCCTTCTAGTCGCCTGCGCCTCGCCTCGAGGGAGATGCCTCCACCGTCTCCGATCCCCTTCCTTCTCTCTTCCCTTTCTCTCCTTTCCAACGGGCTACCGGGTATACAGGTAACCGGATCTGCAATTTTTTTCCGGATCGAGTTAACCTTGCAACACTTTCGGGTTTTTGGGTTAGTATGAGCGATTCCCTCAATCTTTTTTTAATGCTATGGAATTTAAATGAAAAATATTTTAAGGTTCAATCATAAGATAACACATAAGATGTTATATATTAGTTTTAGCATATATAAAATAATATGGACCAAAACACACACACATATATAAATAGAGAAAGAGAGAGAGAGTAAATGTACAAATCGACATTTATTGATAGGTATATATATAAATTTAGATTTTTTACAACATATTTTATTAAGAAAAATAATTCAAATTAATTATTTTCAATAATTATATTAATTATTTAAAGGAGTAAATTTTCTATTTTTCTGTTTTAAATATATTAAGGGTACATTGAAAATATTTTATGAATATGGGTGATTTTGTGTAATTTTTCCATCATTTGTGTAATTTTTAAATTTGATAAACTTATATAGGGTAGAGAGCGCAACTAATACCAAATGTTAGGATATTTCGCGAAATCTTACAAGGTCGGGATATTAAGCGCAACTATCTATAAATGTTGGGATATTTAGCGCAATTAACCCAAATTAAAATAATCCATTTCAAAATTTAATCAAATACTCATGGCCCTAACATCTATCATACATTTAGTAATTCCATACATTCTTAGAATTCTTAGAAAATTATACTGATTTCATAAGGCACGAGTCTTACGCTAGATATTCTTATCCAATAAACGTGTCACCTCATGATTCTATATTTTCATTATCCTATTTGTTATAATATTAATGGCGACCTTGATAAATTTTATCATATAAATATGTTATGATAATTGGGAAAAATACTTCAAATTTCTCTTCCTTTTTTTTTTAAAAAAAAAAGAAAATTAAAATGAATTATGCACGATCAATAGTCCACCCTTTTGGATGAGAAATTGTAGTTCTAAATCTGTGGTAGGGTTACAAATAGAGATTGTATGACCCAAGAAGGCAAATCTATCTGCTACATTGTTCACTTCCTAAACACGTGGCGAATATGGGTTGCCTAGAAATGACAAAGGTCCATCAAGGAGTCATAAATAACCATTTCAACTTCTCAAGGGCTCTTCCATATAGAACCTTTTGATCCTGTTCTATTCCAATACCATTTTTATGTGACAGTTAAAAATTGTAATAATTACGTTATTTTCTCCTCGTCTAAATTTATTCAACATTTCCTGTTTGTTTTCTATTTATAATGTTGTTTGAAGCGTGCTCACTGCTGTATTGGATTGAAGTTGATGCTACTTTGGTTGGATATTCGACATTCGATACAGATTCAACCCTTTCATTTTCAAGGAAGAGAAATATAGCATGAAGATGGGATATGAAACATTTCATATATTCTTATAAAATTACAACGATGGTATAAAAAAATATTTCAACCCGTGAGGCACGAGCCTTACACTAGTAGAGTTTTATCTCAAATGGATAAACTAAAACCTAAATAGATAAAATGTAATCTAAATATATAAAACAACATCTAGATGGATTAAATATTTAAGATTTGATCATGAAGAACCGACCCTTAAAGGATAAGAACAAGGTCCAAAGATAGGATTTCGGAAAATTTGGTCCGGATTTGACTTTTGCAAGATCGGCAGGCGCCGCTAAAGATCGATGGGCGCTGATTTCTCATGAGAGCATGGAGGCGTAGAGCTCGTCGAGATCTTTTTAACACATGGTCATAATAGTCAATCGGACATCCGAGGCCTCCGAAAACTGCATTTTAAGTCTTGCCTTAGCCTCATCATCTTCCGCCTTTCCATGATTGCTCTACGATCCTAGAAATTAACACTTAAATTGTGTAGATTCCAAATTCGACCACCAAACTGACAGAATATGGAATTAACACTAACACATGCGATATTTACACTAAAACTAAGCTAAGACTACTTAAGAATGCCTATATAAAACACGCGTTATCAGATAAACAATATAGATGATGATGATGCCTAAAATTGCAAGGCCAAAGGTTATCACTTTTTGCCGTTTTCCTTTTCCACTATTGGTGACTTAGAAGGCGATGCTATAGGGCTTCTGAAGTGGGTGTGTGGGGTCGCTAATGGGGTACCCGGATATAGTAGGGGCTTTTGTCACACTTTTACTAGGATTGCATTTAGTATTCAAAAGGGATGCGGAGCTCAGCTTGTTAGCCGACTCCGATTTAATTCCATGTAGATACTTTTATTATAATAAAATTTTATTTTAAAAAAATAATAATAAATTTTTCCTTTATTTGAAACCAAATTTTTTTTTTCTTCCCGCTTCTCTTGACAAATTCTCACGACATAAGCGTATATGCAGAACCTAATCAAACCATTTTGATAAACCAACTAACTAAATAAATTTTACATTTCCTCCATTCTTCTCGCAATTAGTTACATGACTCATCCCTCTCTCTCCCACCCTAAGTTTTTCCATCTTTCTTCTTTTTCTTTGAATTCTATATCCTCTTGTTCATTGTAATTTTCAAATGCAGTTCTCATACAAATTAATTGGAATTGTATCTTCCTAGCTAGTTGATTATATTGTTGGCTTCTGTTATATCTGTTGTAAAATAAGAAGTTCGCTACGAATTCTTGAATGGTGCAACCACCATTTTTCGAAGAGAGACAAAGACAAGCAAATAAAGATTGGATTGCTCTTATCCTTTAAAGGCGAAGACATCATTAGCCTAAAAAAACCAATGGAATTAAGGGGGAGAGGCTGAGCTATTTCAGTATTCAGAAATTTTCACCTATTTCTGTGTCTTGTTTGTTGAAAGCAAAACTCATAAGGGATAAATTTGTGGTAGATGAAATGAAAAGAAGGAAATCAGAAGGATTTGACAATAATTCTAAACCATTTTTTCGCAAAAATGAGACGCTTCAACAATTGCACATCCCCTTTCATTTTTGTCATGATTTTATTTTTTGTTTGGAGCTTGGATTGCCAAAATACAATGGCTAGGGTTTTTTATGAGAATGGAGTGAAGGGATCTCCCTCATATACGAATGGTGTTGGAAAAGAAAACAATATGGTACAATTTTGAGCTTCTCATTGCCATTTTTTTTTGTTTATCTTCACTTTATTTGTTCCCCCTCCCCCCCCCCCCCCCCCTTTTTATTAGCATTTTAGCTATAGATTATAGATATATATGCACACATATTGTACATTAATGCAATTTAATGTTTGAATGTGCTAATGTTTATAACAGGCAAAGTATATCAAGAAATGGTGTCAAAACGAATCAAGGGAAAGTCAAAAATCCATGAAAGATTATGAGAATCATGATGATTTGAATTATGAATCATCTTCACATTCACGATCATCGGAAAAGGAAACACGATATCTAGAAGCTAGATTGTTAGTTCAGGATAAAAGGAGCCAAGCAAATCAAATTATTTCAATGGTTGCAACTGCCGGAGGTTCATTGTTCATTCTTATCGTTGTCTTAATGTTTTGTTCAAAAAAACCTGAAGAGAAAGAAGAAATTGAAGATCAACATGATGAAATGATTGGTCTCACTCAAAGCCCAAGTGAAAAAATTGGTACACCATTATCATTTTTTTCCTTTCAATTAATTTCTTCTTACATATGTTATAGATATCAAGGTTGGTGTGGCTTGTAATAAAAAGACCTTAAAAGTTATTTATTGACATGTTTTTTTGCCACAAATGACTTTATAAGTGACTTATTAGTGAAAAAGCATTTGACTCAAATTTCTAAACTCACTATTGTTTTTTTTTCCCAATCTCTAGAGAATTCTGATGACAAAGACTTAGGAAAATGTGGTCCTTCATTCCACATTTCCTCTATTAAACAAGATAATGTGACTCTAGATAAGCAAGATGTTCAAGAGGGGTCTAAAGATTCAAATGAAACATCGATAACCGCTCTTGCTCTTACTCCTCCTACTCCTCCTCCTTCTCGAGGACCAGCCGCACCACCACCTCCTATAGCAGGTAAAGGTCCACCACCACCAGCACCCCCTCTTAAAGGTGGTAAAGGTCCACCACCACCTCCAAACCCCGGTAATCCAGGGAAGCGTGCTTTTGGTAAAGCAAATGAAGGCACTTCTCAAGATGCTCATAGAACAAAATTAAAACCATTCTTTTGGGATAAAGTGCTTGCTAGCCCTGAACAATCAATGGTGTGGGATGAGATTAGGGCAGGTTCCTTTCAGTAAGATCGCCATTATTGCTCGACTTTCATATGGTTTCAATAGTTTTTTTTAATGAAGCGAACTAAACTATTTGCTTTATGGACAGGTTTAATGAGGATATGATTGAGTCATTATTTGGGTATAACCCAGATGAGAAAAAGATAAATGATCGTAGAGGAAAAAAAGCTGATTCTTCAACTACTTTTATACATATTATTGACTCTAAAAAGGCACAAAATTTATCAATTCTTCTAAAAGCACTCAACGTGACTACAGAAGAAGTTGTTGATGCTCTTCTTGAAGGCAAGTATACCTATTGCCTAAACTCTCTTACTATCGACATATAACTAAACTTTTTTGTTTGTAGGATACATTTTCTTTGACTTATCTACTTTTGAAACTTTAAATTTGTATTGAGCATGTAATTTCACTAAAACTTGGTACTTTAGAAAATTTGTTTTTGGTGTTTCTTTTGCCATGATGGTTCCTTTTTCTATTCACTTTTATGGCATTTTTGTTTTAGTCTTAGTAATTGATGTAAAAAATTATCTTTTAATTAGACCAGGTCAAGAACTTCCAGGAGAGTTATTACAAACACTAATAAGAATGGCACCAACATCAGAAGAAGAACTCAAACTTCGACTCTATAGCGGCGATCTATCTCAAATTGGTCCTGCTGAGAGATTCTTGAAAGTATTGGTTGATATTCCATTTGCTTTTAAAAGAATGGAATGCTTATTGTTCATGATGTCCCTTAAGGAAGAAGCTTCTGGATTGAAAGAGTCATTTAGTACTCTTGAGGTAAACAACTGAAATCTTATAACAAGTGTACCACCCTTAGATTATTGATTGTTTTATAATTGGTGAGATTTGAATGCTAGGCGGCTTGTGTTACATTGAAAAGAAGCAGACTATTCCTAAAAATCTTAGAGGCAGTGTTGAAGACCGGTAATCGTATGAATGCTGGAACATATCGTGGTTCTGCACAAGCATTCAAACTCGACACTCTTTTGAAGCTCGCTGATGTTAAAGCGACAGATGGAAAAACAAACCTTTTACAGTTTGTAATTCAAGAAATTGTTCGCACTGAAGGCATTAAAGTTGGTCGTGCTGCAGTAGAGAAATATAGTACCTCTAACATAGAGTCCGATGGTTTTCGTGAGGATTCTACAACTAGTCCGTTGGAAAATTGTCGTGTCCTTGGTCTCCAAGTGGTCATAAGTTTAAGTACTGATCTCGAGGTCATAAAAAAAGCAGCAATAATAGATTCTGATTCACTAACATCCACAGTGGCAAAACTTGGCCAATCTTTGTTAAAAACTAAAGACTTCCTAAACAGAGAGATGCACGATTTAGGTGAAGAAAGTCGGTTCTATCATGCACTTAAGGATTTTGTGGATGTTTCAGAAAGTGAGATAACAGGGCTTCTAGGAGAAGAAAGAAGGATAATGGATTTGGTTAAAAAAACAGTAGATTACTTCCAAGGGAGCTCTACTAGGGAAGACGGGCTACGAATGTTTGTTGTTGTGCGTGATTTCTTGATTCTATTGGAAAAAACATGTGCAGATATAAAAAAGAAGATGGATCAAGATACAAAGACTACAAACAAGGGGAAATCAGTAAAGACAACACCTCAAGATTCGGCACCATCTTCACGAGGTGCATTGGAGAAGAATGGACAAAACACAGATCATGATTCGAGTTCAGACCAAGAGGCTTCATCATCGTCGCAAACTTCTTCTACCAAGGAGAAACCAATGAAAGATGGCAATGATGGGGCATCAACCTCACAGACTTCTTCTACTAAGGAGGAACTAATAAAAGAAAATATATCTTCTACCAAGGAGAAATCATTGAAGGAAGATAATAAGATTTTGCCTATAATGCGAGCTTCTTCTTCCAAGGGGAAACAAATCATAGAAGACAATGAGGTTTTGTCATTATTGCGGACTTATTCTGTCAAGGGGAAATCAATTAAAGAAGACAACGAGGTTTCATCATTTTCACGAACTTCTTCTACAAAGGGAAGATTGATGATAGGTGGCAATGAGGTCTTGTCAAAATTGCGAATTTCATATAACAAGGAGAAACTAATGAAAGAAGACAATGAAGTTGCCTCAATATCGCAAACATCTTCGACCACGGAGTTGCCTATAAAGTATGATAATGAGGCCCCGTCCACATCACAAACATCTTCTATGAATCAAGAGAGCCCGCCAAAAAAGGTTTCAGAAGATTCAGATAAAAAAAGTCCTACAAAAGAAAATCAAACAGAACTATCATCTCAAGAATCAAATCGACAAACTTCTTCTATTGATGATAAGAAGAATAAAGCACTTACTCAAGAAAATATTATTGAAGAAATGAGACAAAAGTTGCTTCCAACACTTCAAGATAGTCACTTCGATGAATCAAGTAGTAGTTCAGACGACAACGATGAATTAGAAAATTCTACCAAGGGATGTTTAACAAAAGTATCTTCTCACGAATCAAAGGTGTCTCCTCAAGCATTTCAACCACAAACTTCAGATGACAACAAACACATGACGCAAGTTTCATCATATGGTAAAGTTATAGATGACAGGCAACAACGGTTGTTTCAAGGTATTCAAAATAGGCGGCTGGATGATTCAAGCAGTGATAGTAGTTCAGGGGATGATAGCTAATCTCCCTTCCAAGGTATTTTTCCTCTTTCTCTAAATTCATTCTGATTTTTTTATATGATAGATTGAGATAGATAAGTAATTAATTTAATAATATGCTTCCTAAAGATCTTTATATATGCAATGCTATAGCCTAATTTTGAATTTATCTTGTGCAGATGTGCAGGTCTTTTGACATATATACTCAAAAACACACAAGTTGAGGATAGATAGTTGGACTGAGCTCTTAGTGTTGTAGTTGCATGTTGGAGCAAATTAATTACAATATTGTTATCCACGATAGTTTGTAATTACCATTTTCAATGCCAACATTTTAAGGTGTTACAAGATGATACCTTCCTTCATAACAATCATTAGCGTGGAATATTGTAAATTACAACTTGTAAATTGAGGTCATTTTTGGGTAACTTATGTTTTTTAGAACTCCATTCATATCTTGTTATGTGAAATTACAAGATGTCTAATTTTAGAGAAATCCATCTAGTTTGAACGCGTAGAACAACACAAATTAGGAGGGGGAAGTTATCTCATCATAGATAAAATTCGTATATTGATCATGTCATATATTTGTCCACAAATAAAAAAAAAACATTTTTATTTACTTTTATTTGATTATCTTTCAAATTTAGTAATCAATACTTATATATGCAAATCCAAAAGATCATGTGTGTAGGCTCTTCGTGATACTTGTGTAAATACTTCTAGGTAAGGAATATGGCGGCGAGGCTTATCTGATAAGGGTTGTGGTGGTGAGACTTCTTATGGTGAAACGATAAAGAGTATGGATTGTATAGATACCATAGGAGGATAAAATGTATACAAAAGAGAGAATAAGAGCATGAATTATAATTACTATGAACTTTGAATTACCTGGCCATCTATATGAAGAAAGTATTAGCTCATGTAGATTCATTTATGAATTAACAAGTATCTCTCATCATATTCTCTTTTTTCTTTCCTTCTCAGAAATCTCTCCTCATCTCTTTCCTTTCACTTCCAAATTATCACTGACTCTTTATGAATCGATCTATCTCGTCACCACAGATTAATATCAAAGTGACGCCTCTGACAATGGTGGAAGAAACGCAAATGAAGACAATTATAGACACTCAAGCATCTCGACTCTTAAAATCACCTATTTGAAATGCAATTTCATCATATTCAACGGATTATGATGGGATCAAGAAAAGCGTTAAGAGGAGAAACAATGCCATAACAAGCAATGAAAAGACCAAAGTAAGCAAAAGATCGATGGGAAGAAATCTTTGAGCAGGTGAAGGATTTACAATCTTGATTCAAGACATTCACACCACAAGAAGAGTGGACATCAATAAGAAAAGAACTGGTGAATTGAAGAATGTAGTGACATCGACAGAAGTATTGGGAGCATACGATAAATAATGAAAAGTCAAGAACTCCAACAACGCATTGCACTAGTAGTCTCCAAGATCAACTAATGAATCAAGTTCTTGGAGTAAAGAGATAAGAAATTACCACAATAGCAATCCCAAACTTGACTTCCCATTGTTCGAAGGCAAGAAACCAAGAAGTTGGGATAGAAAAATGATATCCGCGTTTTTAGTTATAATTAGCATCATGTTTTGAGTCTAAATATTTGAGTCTTTTCATTATATTTTATGTTTGGAAAGTGTGTCGTTTGTGTTAGTTTTCGTATTATTCGATATATGGAGGACTACAAAAGCATTGGTGGTGTTTTGTAGGGTTATGGAGCTGGAAAGAGTCAAGATAGAGCTTAATAAGAAATGATAGAGCTTAATAAGAAATGGAGGAATGAGAAAGAAAAGCACGAAAGGAAGCCGAGCGAGCAAGAATAATAGAGAAGAGTACAGAGCAGCTATCGATATCAACATCCCTCTGTCGATATCGACACCCACAGAGAATGCATGAGAAAATGAGAAGAGCATGAGAACTTGATATTACATGAGAAATGAGAATATGATATGAAATTTGATATATGAGACATGAGACAAGAATGATATATGCCATATCATATGATGAGAAATGATATAGCTAGGAGCGCGGCCGACGTCTACACTAAGGAGAATGGGTGAAAAAGTAGGAGAAAGACATGCCACTGGGCATTCTTTGCGGGTACTCTTTTAGAGTATTTATGCATATATATAGAAATTGCCAGCATGCTTGAGTGTTTAAAATTTCAGTACTGCATTAGAAGCATCTTTATTAAAATTAGCCCATATTATGTGGCCTCAGCGCGATCTCCAGGACCCGCATGCGTGGCTCGACGTATTTGATTACTTTCCCCATTCTATATTTTTTCAGGTATATATGCACCTTGGTTATGCTTGTTTCATGCTGATTTGGCGAGGGTTCACTTCTGGCGTACGTAGAGAGGCTGACACTATCTATTGCACTCGATATTGTTTTTGATACTTAGTATTTCACTCGCTTTCGTATTTGACCCGGCTCTTCCGTGGCAACTTTGTATTGATTTTATGATGATTTGCTTGCTTTTAGACTTTAAATGTTTCCACGACTTAGAATACAGGACATGTACATGTGTGTTAGCACCGGGTCCCCAATGGACTTATCGCGATTTAGGGTTCAAAATCCCTACTTTCCCACTAATCCTTTGTTTTGAACCTTCAACCCGTACTTGGATTGCACGATCCGAACGAAGGTATCCATTCCTTCGAAACATAACCCAGGTCGTATAACTCAGGCTGTTACACTTTCTAGCATATCGTCCAACTACAGAAAGGGGGAGAAAATGCGGTAGCCGACACACTATTACCAAGGTATGTCCTTTTATCTTGAGATCTTTGTCTGATGTTTAAAAGGTGAGATCGTTTTAATTGTTTTGTCCAATGCCATTTTAGCTCTATTGATTCTTGGAGGTGCAACATCACATTCTAGGTTCAAAATTTCAATATAAGTTACTGATCGAGGATTCAATATGTGATATGCGTCAGGGCTTTGATCTTAGATAACTCATCATAAAGAGCAAATTTATAATGTGGGATGAAGCTCCAATGACCAGTAAGTTATGTTTTGAAGCACTGGATAAAAG
Organism: Persicaria maculosa; assembly: GCA_963922045.1. Classification (NCBI taxonomy): domain Eukaryota; kingdom Viridiplantae; phylum Streptophyta; class Magnoliopsida; order Caryophyllales; family Polygonaceae; genus Persicaria; species Persicaria maculosa. The sequence continues at coordinate 23,697,430 of OY998254.1, forward strand.
CTTTAGGGATTTTATGCGTTCTTATAACAACGACAACTTAACTAAACCCTTTCGGAGGAAAGTTGATCACATTTGGTGGAGATTTCGGACAAATCTTACTTGATGTACAAAAAAGAAGTATGCATGACATTGTTTTGTTAACAGATTCCTCTTGATTTGTTGATCAAGGAAGTTGAGGATCATATTGCACCAATTGTTCATTCAACCCATCCGTCGTTATTTAATATTCAAAATCCTCATAAGTCCTTCCAATAAAGGGCTATTCTAGCTCATACTAATGAAATTGTTGACAAAGTCAATGATTATATATTGTCTTTATTGCTAGGAGAAGAACATGTTTATTTAAGTTCAGATAGTATCCGATTATCCCGAGGTTCTAATGTTGATCAGGATATGATCTATTTAGAGTTTTTCAATAGCATCAATTTAAGGTCAGGATTCTTATTATGTTGATGATGAATATTGACCAATCTGCTAGATTGTGCAATGGGACAAGAACACCCACATTGGGACGCATATTGTTCAAGCTAATATCATATAGGGAAATAATATATGAGATACAATTTATATTCCACGTATGGTCCTTATACTATCCGATACAAGATATATGTTTCAAATTTCAGAGAAGCTAGTTTTCAATTTTGGTCTATTTTGTAATGACAATAAACAAAAGTCAAGGTCAATCGCTTTCACTAGTATGGCTATACTTTTCGAATCTTGTTTTTCACTCATGAACAATTATACATGACACTTTTGAGGGTGACAAGTAGGAATGATTTGAAGATTTTGATATGCGATTCCGAAGGCAAACTAGATCATTCTATCATAAATGTGGTTTACAAGAAAATATTTTTAAATGTTATTTAGAAATTTCTCTCTTTTGATGATGATGAATTATACCATATATAGTTTCCTTATTTTAGAAGAGATGGCTCACATTGTCCTAGTATCAAACTTTGCTTTTTAGTTTATTTTTTCACGGTGTATTTGTGTTTGTTAATTTGTCCTATATTTTCGGTCCTTTTCATAACGGTTTGTCCGTTGTCATTCTTTTCGACCTCTCGACCCACTGGGTCTGTCCAGTTAGTTGAATCCTTTCATTAAAAAAATATTTTCCTTATTTTATTTTTTAAAAAGTTTGAGCATAATACGCTATAAATAAAAATGCATATTTTTATTCTAAAATAATCCACAAAAATAAACCCTCGTAACGTAATAAAAAAAAATCTCCACTGCAATAATCATCTTCTTCTATAAAAAAAAATCTACTACCAAACATGCCCCAGTTTCAACTTTTTTTTTGAGCAAGCCTAGGGTCCGTATGGGGCGGAGTTGAAAAAGTACGTGATTGAAATTTTAAAACAGTTGAAATTAAAAAATTATGTAAAATAAAGGTTGAAAGATTATATGTATTAATATTATAACTTTGTATGGGGCGAAAAAAAGTTTATTTGTAAAAAGTTGAGTTTATTTGATTGTCATTAGGGGTATTATAGTAATCTCAAAATGAAAAGCTACAAAGGTGATGGACAATAGGGGTGTAAATCCTCTGTCCCGGATCTCGTCCCCCTCTCCTGTCCCCTCTCACATAAATCCCTTTTTTTTAGTTCTTTTAATAATTTAATTTATTTTTTCTTTTTTTTAGTGGGGGTTTGTGAGGGGGAGGGGGTTGGGGGATAGGAGGGGGGAACAAGATTGAGGACAGGGAATTTGGAGCCGGACAATACCGTCTTTTTTATTAAAAAAAAACACAAAAAGGCTATTAAATGTGGCTTTTTTTTAATCACCCATTTTAATCTAAAACTTAGACCTGAGCAAACGCGAGTCGGCCCATCCGGCCCGCCCGCTAATATGGGCGGGCATGGATAGGGGAAGAAGCTAAGCCCGACCTACCCATACCCGCAGCGGGTATGGGATTGGGAAGACCAATGTACCCAATGCGGACCGCTAGGTCCGTAACGGGTACTCGCCATTTTTTTTTTATTAAAATTATAAAATATAGATTATATATTATATATACTTTTTTTTTGGAATTATAATGTATATAAATATATTACTCTGGATTTTTATCGGTATATATACACAGTTGTATACTTGTATTACAACATATATATATATATATATATATATATATATATATATATATATAAAGAGAGAGAGAGAGAGGGGTTAGGTCATGTGTTAAGTGCTCTTATGTTGTTAAATGTTAACACCTATAAGCCGTCGGATCATGTGTAACGGATGGCTGAGATTCATTTCCGGTTTTTTATTTTTTTGAATAAAAAAATTGAAAACCCACCCTTTTTCTCCTACGAAGCGTGTGTATTCACCCAAATCCATCCTTTTTTTAATTAAAAAAAAACGGATTTTTCGTCAGGTAACCCTGAGGTCTTGCATATTTCGTGTGGTACCCAACTTTTTTACATATTTCGCCAAATAACCTTGAGGTTTTATTTTTTTTTCGCCAAATAACCCTAAGGTTTTATCTTTTTTGCCAAATAACCTTGTATCCCAAATTCACGTTTTTTTTTTGTTTTTTTTTTAAATAATTCCTTTGTTAAATAACATTTAAAAAAAGGGTAAATTACACATAACCACCCATAAATTATGATACTTTTCACATAACCACCCATAAAAACTTAAATTACAGTAAACCACCCATAAATTAGTTATCTTTTCATATGACCACCCACCCATTAACCCTCTATTTGTTTTGTTCAAAAAGATTAAAATATCCTTAATTCAAGCTTATTTGTATTTAATTCAATGATTTGTTTTCATAAGACTTCTCATTTGTTAAATAATCTGGTTTTACTTTTACCCTTTTAAAAAAGGATAAATTATAATAAAATTATTCACGTTCGGCTAATTTGTCAAATGATATGTATAAGCTTAGCATATTTTTTAAATGATATGGTTTGTAATTTAATTATAATTCAATTATTTACTTTAGTTTATATATGTGAGCAATTGGTTGTATAACTAAAAATCTCATAAAAAATGAGGTAAAATAGTAATTTAACCAAATAATCACATGCATTTGGATAAAACTATTACATTATATATAATAAATAAATTATGGAATCCAAACACACCCTTAATTTATCTTAAATTTTTTGTTTACCAAAGATGACCTTGTCTATTTTACATTATAAACATAATACAATTGGAATCCAAACACATACTTATATACATGCAACATCTTTCCTTTACAGATTGACCATGGCAAAGAACGAGTACAAATTGAATCCAGGAGGTCAATTAATAGTCGTTGTTCGTATCATATGGGTGCCTTTCTTATGTTAAGGCTGAGATTTGGATTGCTTTCTTTTGACTTGGTTGTGTCTTTCTTATGTTAAGGCTGATTTGGATTGCCTTCTTTTGACTTGGTTGTGTGGATTTCCTACTAAATATTGTCCAACATTAGCCCATTTTGCAGTATGGTTGATTTCTTATTGCTTTAAGATGTTGAGAAACCATTGCTTCTGTTTACTTCTAATGATGCAAGTTTTCTTATTTCATGCTTGAATGAAAACACATACAAATGGTAGGTTTTGAAGTATAACAAGTGCAACAAGAACGTACTACACATAAAACAAACACCACCACCCAAGAATACAATACAAATTCAGATTTGTTTTTTTTTTTTCGATTTATACTCGTTCTTTGCCATGGTCAATCTCCCAAATTCACCAACTAGGTAGTTTTATTTTCTTCTTTTTTTTAAATGTTATTTAACAAAGGAATTATTAAAAAACAAAAACAAAAACGTGAATTTGGGATACAGGGTTATTTGGCGAAAAAGATAAAACCATAGGGTTATTTGGCGGAAAAAAATAAAACCTTAGGGTTATTTGGCAAAATATGTAAAAAAGTTGGATACCACGTGAAATATGCAAGACCTCAGGGTTACTGGCGAAAAATCCATTAAAAAAATTAGTTTCTTTTTATGAGAAACGAGGAAAATATATACGAATCTTTTCAGATTGACCATATCGCACAAACAAAACACGATCAAAACACAAACCCTCTCTTTTGGAAGGCGAAACCGGCAAAAGGGATTCACCCAGCGGCTTAACCGGTGGCCGGGAAAGCCTTCTTCACCGGCGGACCTGTGCATCAAACCGGGGTTGATGGCGTCGGCGAGCATCAGTCTCTGCAATCGATTGAGCAGCGACCTCAACCTCCATCTCCAAACCGGCGTGGGTAAGCATCTGTGTGGGAGATTCTGCAATTGCGATTGTGAGTATGGGTAAGCCACTCATCCTTGACAATGATTACCATCTCTTGATTGGGAAACTCGGATTTCGGATGGGTTGAACTTCGATTTGTGGAGTGAGCATAATGTCGGTTAGGGTTTTGTTTTTGTTTTTTTAAATCATGATGCATATCGTTTGATTAATGATGAAATTGGAGTATAAAAGCGTTTATCCTGCTGAATATTAGTTGGAATTTCCATTTAGTAGTTGAAATGGTTGTAGATTGGGGAAAATTTTGAAACTAGTAGTGAATCTTTACTTCCCGATACTGAAGGTGTATGAATACTTGATGAATATATGTTAAATCTTGATAAATATGGGATGAAACTCATGTGGATCTAATGAAATATAATCGTCAAAATCTAATGAAATATTCAAATTGAAACTGGACATCAACCGTTACTGCTGAATCGTAGATGAGGAAGTGGCAATATATATTCATTAATATCTAATCAAATTTTCATGAATAAGGTCAAAATGTTGCTGAATAATGAATAACTATTGGATGAATACTCATGAGATATTGACTTCAGGTGATGCATATGTGTGGGAACTAGATGAACCTATTGAATACGTAAGAAGCTTTTATAAAACTGGATGAATATTTGATGAAATTAGATAAATAAAGTGTTGATTCTGATGAATGCAGTTGATATTTAATAACGTCATAACATATGGTTGATGCGGATGCATATGATGTGATTCTTTTATGAATAATTGTTGAATATTTGACAAAAACTAATGAACATGTGTTAAACCTAGATGAATCCTGTAGGTATTGATGTATTTGGATATGGGGATGAATATTTACTACATCTGTGTGAATCTTTTGTAAAACCTGATGAATATGAGATGAATAATTGGTGATTAGTTGAGGTCGAATTTTAAGATATGGATGAATCTTTGGAAATATTAGACGAATACTTGTGAGATGTTGATGAATCCTGAATTAATGGTGTAGAGGAGTTGATGTAACTATTCGGTGGTTAAAATAAAAATTGGATGAATATTTCTCAAATCTTGACTACATGTGCGTGAATATTTGTTGACTATTTGCTGAATTTTTGGTGGAAATCGATTCATTTTGATATATTTTTACTTCTTTAGTAGTGGTACCGATGATTGTAATGTATATTCATGATTATTGGTTGAAATGCACAATTGCACTAACGTGATGAAGATCATGACCAAAATGAAAAATTGAGATAGATAGGTTATGCATGTGTATGAAACCTTTATTGATAGTTGATGATCACCTTTGATATCTTGATGAATCCGATAGGAAATGTTTTTGTATAATTGTGAGATCTCACTCATTTGTCTAACATGGAAGAAGATGATGGCTAGACGAGGTAGGGAGACAAGCGGTGCCGGTGGGAATGAAGCATTTTCCAACAAGTCAACGGGGAAACGGGCAGTGTATCAAGAAGACAGCGGTGACGACTTTGAAGAACAACCAGTGCGAGCTACAATTTCGCAGAAAAAACCAGCTACCAAGACCTACAGTTGTCGTAGCAAACGAGCAAGGATCGAACCCTCGATTGAGGAAGGTAATGGATCAACTATGCGGTAATTTAAACATGTGATTTGAATGAAATGTTAAGAATAAATGCGAGCTGTCAATGTACAAACATGGGGTTATGGATCACTTTTACAGCAAAAAATTTTCTTTCATTCACCGAATAATTTTCCTACTAATAACGTTTCATAAACAATTACTTGAATCCATCGATCTCTCCCTGTTAAGTACGACTCTCTGACTGGACTTGCTTCTTCTTCGATCTACTTCACGCTTCTTCTTCGATCTACTTCACACTTCTTCTTTGATCTACTTCACCGGCCGCTTTGATAAAATCGTATATAATATACAAAGATATCACGTAACAAAAACATTGATCTTGATTTGTTTGATATCATATTTTTTTTTATAAAAGGCGATGGATAAAGTTTGGAACAATAAAAATAAAAAAAGAAAATCAAAGTGGTCCCCAATTTACTCCAAGTGTTTAACCGTTTGTTCAATTTGTTAGATAGAATATTTTTTTTATAGGGTGTTGTTAGATACACCGCAAATCACCTTTTTAGAAATGCACGTTCAAAACAAACTTGCACGTCCATTCCGACGTGCAAATTTGGGGTGTATTTAGTTGAGCCGTTTTTATATAAGGATGTATGATTAAATTTGGAAGGAAAAAAAAATCACAACTTGGGCCCCCCAATTTCTCACACCAAATTTCAACTTTTCCCCCAAAGAGATTGTGGTTCACACGCCAGTACTGCAAGTTGAATTAAAAACGGCGTGGGGCCCACGGTTTTAATTAAAAAAAATCCAAAAAATCAAGTATTAATCATAGCCTTCTATTTGGATTCGATCAACGGCCTATATTTATTAACATTTAATACCGTAAGACTTGTTAACATTTGAACCACATTCGATATATATATATATATATATATATATATATATATATATATATAGAGAGAGAGAGAGAGAGAGAGAGAGAGAGAGAGAGGATGGATCAGATGAGAACGGGAACCTAGGAACACATCTCGACCATTGATTTGGTTGAAACCAAGGGCAGAGATTACATTGAAATTTCTGATTTTTTTTTATTTAAAAAATATCCAGGGCGTACAAAAACTTCTACCAATCAAACCATGTGACGCGTGTATTGAACGTCAGTACTACACCAATTCCGCACTCGTAGGTGCCGTACAACATATTTGGCCCATCAAATACATTTAATTTTGGATTTTTTTAATAAAGTACTCCGTAATGATTATCTATAATTCTATAATATCTACTCCGTACTTGTCCTCTTAGATACGAATAATTTATACGGAGTAGTATAATTTAACCGAATAATATATCAAATTTAATTGAATAATCATTATGGTAAATATGAATAATCATTACAGAGTACTCGAATAATGTAATTTTAACACATTTATCTTAATAACAAAATTAATCTCTCAAAAATCATCTTCTTACATACAAATAATCTCTATAATTTAACCGAATAATATACTCTTTGTGATTTTACCGAATAATGTACAAGTTTATTGATTAATATTTTAACATTCAAAAATCAATAAATATGTAAATAATCATCTTCTTACATACGAATAATCTCTATAATTTAACCGAATAATCTCTCAAATTTAACCGAATAATTTAGAAATGTGTTGAATAATATTTTAACCTAACCAAAAAAAAATCCGTCAAAAATCCTCCTCTTATATACGAATAATGTACAAATAAACCCGTCTAATTCTTCCTATTAAATACGAATATTTTTTGTAGGATCAAAGAATAATGTGCAAATGTGTTGAATAATTTTTTAGCCTCACCAAAATAAATAAATTCGTCAAAAATCATCATATTACATGCGAATAATCTATCTAATTTAAATCGAATAATGTGCAATGGGATACATTTCAAAAGTATCTGACAAATTCTACAAGCTTATAAGTATATACGAATAATATTGACATTTTTAATGAATAATCTCCAAATATGTTCAATAATCACCGACTCCTACCTAGTTAATTGGTCAAACCATGTTTCAATAAATGGGTAAAATTCTATTGAAGTAAAATAAAATAAGTTATGTTAGTTTGGAATAATAATTAAAAAAAAGGTGTGTAAAAACGGCCTAACTGCAAAACAAAAGAAAGAAAGAAAAAGGGTATGCGCGTGGCTTTGATCAGCAGAAACCCACCCAATTTTCCTTTCAAAAAAAGAAAAGAAAATCATTATTAATCTTGATCGTTGGTTTCTTTGAATCATAGGGTCTAGATTTGTTCTTAGTTCTCACTTTAAGGGGTGTTCTCACCGAAACCACCCCTATATATATATACTTGTAAATTTATTATAGTGCATGTATACATTAATAGTATACAAATGTATATGTAGATAGTGTATTACAGTGTATATATACATATCCATAGACAGATCTAGGCGGGGGCATGCAGGAGCATACATCTCTCTTTCATCCGACGAATCACATATATTTGTTCTACGCATCAATAACTTCGTTTTGATATATTATAAGTCTGAATTCGATAAACTAATAAAAAGTTATGATCGTCTGAAAGTTAAACACAAATTAATTAACAAATCGCCTAGATTGTGATCGCACTGAAGGGGACGAAAATTCAATTTATGATTTCCTTTTCTGAACAGTTATAACTTATAATGGTGTATTAAGTTGTTTTTTCCAAAATGAAATTGATATATACTCGTATTAAATTAAATTAACTTAAATTTCTGAAATCAAATAATTAGCTCTCACGCAAAGGTCCTCCTCCTAGCCCTCTGGAGTTTGGAATTGGAACCCTGCCAAATCCAATTTCCCTAGAATTTTCCCTCTCCCTCTCTCTCCCCTAGGTCTCTCCATATTTCTCTCGGATCTCGCTCCAGTTCTAGGTCCAAATCGCTTTCTAGATCTGGCTAAGACGATTTCAATCTCTCAATCTCCAGATCAGGAAGGATTTCACATTGAACAATTTCACGGAACAGGTAAATTCCTCTCCTAATTTGTCAAATGACAGTCGAAGTTTGTAGATTTGGTCAACCGAAAGAATCAGCGAGGTTTCGATTTTGTTGATCTGTTATCGGCGTTGCACCACCTTCTTCATCTTCCTTTTTTTTATTTTTTGTAAATCCGAGGAAGTAGTGTGATCCGAAGATATTTGTTTCCTGATTTTGGCCATAATGTGAAAGGTGAAATGGCGGTAGCATGTCTTAGAAGTTCAAGAAGGCGAGTGCTGTTTATGGGGAAGAAGGTCGCATGTTGTTTAAGTTGGTTTAAAATAGAGATAGGAAATGGATTTTTGGTCTGGAAATATAATTGCACGCGGAAACACCTTGAGACAGGACCTGGCACCAGGACATAACATAGATCAGTTTGTTTTGGTAAAAGATTTTGCCCCTGGCACAGCCTTGTAATTCTATAATAGAGTATAATCCTGACTACTTTTTAGTTGACATGCTCTATATTAGGCTTTATTAGCTAATTAGATCTGCTAGAACGTGATGTAATGTGTCGGCCTATTAATGAATATGCAGGATCAAGATGGTATCTTTTTTATTTAGCCCCATTTTGGGATGCTTTGAATAGTAGCTAGAAGTATCAGAAAATGAGATCCAACATGTTTTAGCTTTGCTGTGGGCGAGGATTTAATATGCAACATAATAGTGGAGACTCTATATTTCATTTGGTGATCTTTAAGCTTGTTGGTCCTCCTCTTTTGAGCTTCTGTCTGCTCTTTGACTCGTTGTTTGGATAACAGCCTTAACGATTTTGAATTGCTACTTGCATGAGTGAAAAGTATTACTTCATTCATATACCTTTGTTAGTGTTCTTTTGAGAGACCATTTGACACCTTTGCTCGTTCTTGTTCCTTTTATGTAGGATTTACTGATTTAGGCCTATGCTAGTTGTGTACTCTTGTCTCTGTTGTGTTTATCTATGTTTGCAAGTCCTTTGAATGCCATCCACACTCCACATTTGCGGAAGTCTGGGAGTAGAGCCATCGTCGCTGAACTTGGTGAATATAAATTTTTCTTTGTGCTGCAACTTTTTTTATTTTAATGTTGTGTTAACATTTTTCTTTAGTTCTTTTTTTCTTCTGCCCTTCCTACATTAGGGCATTAGGCCATTGGTCATGATCCTTTTGATCTGTGATGTTCAGGAGATCCTGGCATTGGTGCTGAAGGTCTTGTACATTTAGCAGAGAGTAACCAAATGATGAAGGGTGTTGCTACCCAATTGAGTGGCACATCAATAATGCCTTCACCCACTTTCCTTTGGAGATTCAAGGTTAATCTTTCTTGTATAACATGCTAATATTCTGGAACTCATCTAGCTGGTGAATGAAGATTGGTCTTACATTCTCATACTTTTTGAAAGTTGGAGGAGAAAAACAATGTTCCGGATATTGGTTGGTGCATTTGAAATTACTTATTTTTAGACAATTGGTTTACTCCCGCTGTGGTAAAATGCCTGACAACAGCATGTGTTAACATTTTATCTTCTTGCTATGATGGTCTCTATTTTTAGTTTAAACTAAAAATAGCTGGACAAAGATGTGCTTTTTTAGTCACTTGCTGTCTGGAAAATTATTTATTTAGTGAAAGACAGACTTTTTTAGTTTAAACTATCTTTCTTTTCTTTATAATCCCCCCAATTTAATTGTTGGCGCAGTTAAGTAAGTATCTTAGGTAACACACAAGATAATTGAAATTCTTGTATATGTATCATATCTTAGATGTCGGGTTCATAATCTGAAAGGATTTTTTTTTTGTCAGTCCCAACCAGTGCACAACGCCACCACCATAGTATTGTACAATTATTTTGTTAATGAATGTTCTGAAATATTTATTAGCAGATAATATTTAAGCCTTGGTTTTGGATCTTTGTGGAATTATGTGTACTTTTTTTGGATATATCACTATAAGGTTAAGTTAGTCTTTCATATTATCCTTTTTGCATCAATCCATAAGAAAAGCTAAACAAATAATAGGTGATCAAATGAGAGATTCATTTCGGTCAATAGAGAATTCTTATATAGTAGTTTAATTCAGCTTTCATTCTGCTGTTTATTGTTTTAGTTTTTTTCTTCCTTGTAACTTGATTTTGCTATGTTAAATGCACATCTTTGAATGATCCTAATTTTAAATGATTGCAGCTGCTACTTTTTTTCCTCTGGGGTTTCTGCTGTTGCAAGGTAATCCAATTGAGTTATCCTTTATAACGTTCACGTTTTAATAGATCTAGCAAGCTGCATTATTGATGCTTTATTGCGGAACTGATTTTGTTCCTGTCTGTTGTTCTGGATCTCCTGTATGGAAATGACAGATTGGATGGGAGTCTGTAATGAGGATGAGTGCAGACCTGAGAGACCTATTTCTTTATGAGGCATTTTTGTACTATAATCCTCTCCTCCTTGCGGTTAGTACAAACATGCTATTTTTTTAAATCCCTTTGCAACTGTGCATAATCATGTGCTTTGTATTGCAGACTCTTGTGGTTTGGCTTTGGGGAGTAAATTTATGGGTATTTTCATTGTCTACTGTCAACTATGCGAAAATTTTTGATCTTGATCAAAATCATCTAACTCACAGAGATATATGGAAGGTAATGATGCTTCTGCATTATTTTTCGTTTATTTGGTGCTAGAAGTGCTATGCAGTAGTTATGGATTGTAATATATTCATTTTTTTTGTTGAGGGGTTTAGGTAACTACTTTGTTGTTTATGAAAGGAAAATGCTTTGTTATTTATTTATTTATTTAATCATTGTTGCATACAGTGGTCTTCTTTTTGTTTGCTATTATCTAAGAAGTTGAGTTTTACCGATTGGTTTGTTTAAGATGCTTTATAACTGGTCCCTTAAGTCATTTGAATGATGAAAAATCTTGGATTTTGTTTGTGTATGATCTACCCGACAAAAATGGAAAATACATAAGTTTCCGTTGTCCAAGGGGATTGAGAGATAATGAGTTGGAAACTGCAGATGTTCCTTAGGCCTTAGAGATGGACTTCCTAAGAAGTTTCTAACTTCAAGGCATGCTACTGTATATCCTATTCACAATAACTCATTGAATCCTTTTTTTTAATATATATTTCTTGTTTTTAAATATGCAAATAGTTATTGATTCTATGGGATTTGTAATTCTATGTTTTTCGATGAGATGCCTTGATGACTACTAAAGAAACCCGAGTTTATTTGGTTGGCAAGGCATTTTGACTATATGAGTAAAATTGGTTTGCATTGTTTGAATATAAAGATGGTGCCTAGGTAGAGCTTCACTCAGTTGACCTCAGGCAGCTGATATTCTTGAGACAATCACATTTGTGACCATGGATTTCTGTAATAAAGAGAGTAAACGACAATTACTCTTGTTGTGTTCTGATTCTGATTCTGAATCCGTAAACAAATGAGTTTATCTTTTCTTCTCACCAGTGTCCTGTCTTCTATTCTATCCATCTATCCAGCCCCTTTTCCTTTGTTTTTTCTCGTATGAAGTCCCTAAAGAAAATAGTTGCAATGTTTTTTATATATTTTTGTTTTGTTTTTGCTACTTTTGAGACTTAAAATGATGCGATGAATGTTTTTTTTAATGAGTTTGCTTGCTTTTGATTACCATTACTTGGTTTTTTTTGGGGGGCTTGGCTTGATTACCATTATTTGGTGACATTTGACTCTTGCAATTTGGTTTGCTGTTGAATTTGAATGAATTTGTAATATAAATTAATTATTACTTTGCTACTGAACACCAGTGTTCACCTATCACCAATAATATAGTTCTAATATTAGAGCTTATGAAGAATTCACGATTGTTCTGTTGATTGCAGTGTGCCACATGGATGACCATAACCGTTCCCACTAGTATGACAGCTTATCTTTATCTTTATTCTCATGGGGAAGTCTCATTGGCAGCATCTCAACCAGTGTAATAGATGCTTCCTCTCTTTGGCTCATGCCCTGCATTTCTGTAGAACTGTTTATTCCCATGTCTAGTTTTATTCTCCGTTTTTATATAGCATATTTACCATCTTGACATGATCTTTTCAAGGTAACTGTTATATACTGTAGATTTTACTTAGCTCCATCTTTATATTCTTAGAAGAAGAAAGAGATAAAAAAAAATATTCCCACCTATTTGCAATACTATATTTCTTTAGATTATATATGGCGCAATGTGTATGACAATATCATTCTAGGTCAAATTTTCATACTATTGTTTCCTTCAACCTTTTTTTTTGGCTAATTTTATTCTTTCCCTTTCCAATATCTATTTGTAACACATTTTTAACTGCAGGTCCTGCTATATATCGCTGCTGCCATGATTTTGATATTTCCATTCGATGTTTTCTACTTATCAACAAGATACTTCTTGCTAAAAACTCTATGGAGAATAATCTTTCCTCTACAGGCAAGTCGCAAGTGGCATGTTACATTTCTGGATCTAGTGTTGGATAGTAATCATTATCCCCTTTCACCTTATTAGTTCTAAGCTCTGAAAATGACAGTATTTCTTTCAGTTTTCATTCCAAATTTAAGAATATGATAGATACAATTGAATGTTCTTTGTGATTATCTTAATGTGTTGGATGAATTATTCTTAAGCATCTGGTTTTGTTGCGAATTTCTTCTGTTGTCTAGTTGGTTGCTAAGGCATCTTGTCTGTTAGTTTCTCTTTTCTTCAATCTTCAATTTCGTTTCAATGTACCTGAAAGCTCCATGGTATCCTCTGTTCTGTCACTTGTTTGAGAATATGACGATATGTTGATATACCAGTTTAAAGCTATGCAATGGCTTATGTTTTGAATATAGATAAAGTTTCATAGTTTTTTATGATCCTCTACTTTATGCAAACATTGTCTCTTACCCCAACTTCCTCACCCCTTTCTAACGACTTTGTTTACCACAATACTCAATAAAATTACATGTATGTCTAACCAAATCAAGGATAGTGATCTTCAATTTTGAGTAAATGGCTGTTAACTAGTATAAACTGGCTGTAGTTAGAGATTAGCACGTTCTGTTTGTTTCTTATCTGTCCATGCACCAGAGGAAGCTTGAAGCTATCCTCACTAGTTAATCTATGGTTTCTCCTTGCATATCATTTTCCATCTCACCTGCATGCAATTGCATACAGTTTTGCTAGGTTTTATGATTGTTATGAATTTTTCTCTTAGTGCAGGCTGTAACGTTTGCAGATTTCTTCTTAGCTGACATCCTTACATCCATGGCAAAGGTATTACCTCTTTAGGTTTGACTTTTTTTTTTTTTTTAATCATCTATGTATTTTTATTTTTATTTATTTTTGAAATTTTTTTTGTGGAAGGTTGTGTAACTTGTGTTAACTGAAATCATAATTACATGAACACTAGATCAAACCCTTGGTCTAATGTTAAAAACAAAATTGTATATAGGGTCGGCAATAATGTGCCAAACAAAATCGAACCAACCATGACCAACTGTACCAAGTATGTTGGTTACCAAAGAGTTAATATGGTAATGGAAATAATTTTGGCGAAAGTTATTATTATTGTATTGATTATATTATATACTAGTCTTATTGTCCTGCACTCTTGTGTAGTTTCTTAATAAATTATATTTTATTATATCAATCATGCATGTTTAAATGGTTTTTTTATTCAACTTTGATGGTTAAATTAAATAATTTGCTTAAAATCTTCCTGGTGTACCCGTCTCACTCTCGCCCCGGTTACGTACTCCTTTCTCTCCAGTATGCGTTCTATGTTTACTGTCTTCCCTGAGTTGTTATAGGCATCCTAGTGGTGATATTACACTTTTGGGTCACCCGGAAACATCCTCTTCAAGTGTTGGGGCAAGTATGTGGACATCTCGACCCCTACAACCCTGCTCTAAGGGATATACCGGGATTGTTGTTGTTGCTTGACATCTTTCTATTGATATTTCAAATAACCATAAACTAACTTCAAGATTAAATTCGATTATCAAAATCAATATACAATATGTATGTATTTCAAGATAAATAAATGTTTTGTTGAAATGAAAATCCATTAAATTTTCTTGAAAATAAACAAATCAAAACATTGATAAATTTAAAGATAAAAAGCATTCTCCGTTAACTATTCCCGGAGTAATAAGGAGTGGACACACATTGCAGTATCTTGGCCAGGTTCTTCACAGTTTTCTGGCTTTATGTATTGTTCATACATTGCTGTTTTTTTTTTCAATTGCATTCTCCATTTCTTGATTTACTCCTTGGCCAGGTTCTTCACAATTGTCTGCCCCCATTTATTTCCTTGGAATTTGCTGTAGTGAAGTCCAATTCTTAAATGCTCAAACCTTGTTGATGAAGCATCAACAAATTATTCATTATGTGCATTATTTTGTTGGTAATATTGATTTAGACTATATCATGTAGAAATAGATGACAAGGTTTTGTTGCTCTTTGTTAAGAGAAAGATGAAATGCAGAGGTTTAATAGGATGCTCCTCATTCCTTTACTACAATTTATACAGGTATTCTCAGACTTGGAGCGTTCAGCATGCCGTATGGTTCATCGACAGGTTTGTGCCCTTTACATGAGCTCCCTTAACGTCATTGATACAATTTTTTTCTTTTATGATGATTTTTTCCCTTTTTTTTTCTCTTTTTTTTTCTTGGTTTTTACCTCTACCTTCTTAGGTCCAAGTAATAAACACATATACAAAAAAACCATCTCTATGAAGTACAAATGAAACACCCAACAATCCAACATAATTTCTTAACTCAAAGCAACTAATAATTGGCTAGAAAAGATTTTGTGTAGCTAACAAAAATAGCCTTAAAAGGCTCTAATTGACTTCAAGTAAAGGATAATGTGCACGGGTGGAAAAAGAATAATATGGCTAAAAGAAAACATTGCCTCAATCATTTTAAGGTCACATGCAAAAATCATAAAAGTGCTGTCTCAATAAAGATATCTAAACGCAATTCAAAGAGAAAGTAATCAAGGAGAGTACATACACAACAAGTCTGAGTGTGGCATTCTGTCAGTTTGCTTTATGGAATTAGGCTCAACTATATGTAACTGTTAGGATTGATAGATTTTAGTTAATGTTTTCTGTATCTTCTAAAGTTTTCTATTCAGTGTATCTATTTTTCTAGTAATGTTGATGAGGGGCCTGTAAGTTTGGATCCATAAATGCTTTTGTGCTTTAACTATCTCTTTAAAATCTGTTTTCAACTGTCTCACTAAAGCTTACTAGTGGGTTAACCTCTCCGTTTGTTCACCAAAAAAAAAAAAACTAAAGCTTACTAGTTAGACCTATAAAAATGCTTCCCTGCACCATACTACATCTACAAGTGATAAGAAATCTTTATAATTGCAGGTTGCAACTATAGCATGGTTTGAAGCTGATTCTGTCTGTGGTAGTCATGCGGTTGCTATTCCCCTTGTGCTGGTTTTGCCTTACCTCTTTCGGCTTTTCCAATGTCTTCGGGTATACAAGGATACTGGAGAAAAATCTAGCCTTTTGAATGGTAAAAATGACCAGATGACTTCTGTTCATCATTTCCCTCTATTCTTCAAGCGATCTTTTCTCCATTTTTGCCTCAATTACCAGCTGCACATTAATCCGAGCATACATTCCTATACACAGTTTTGGTCTTCTTTCATATGTGAAATGTTTGACTGGTGGGTCAGATTTCAGCATACTTGCTATGGTTCATGGCCAGTGGCATACGATATGGATTGTCAATCTTAACCGTCAAAGTTTGCCTACATTGAGTTGATGAAGTTTGTAATAGTTATAGTAGCTATAGGTTGTGTTATAGGGTTTCAAATTTGAATTAAATCACTGAAATGGACAATGATCATTGTTTGTTGGTCATACAACTGCCTACTATGTAGCCTGCAAACGACTAGGTAGCTTCGTAGCGCAAACTACAACGAGCTCTCTTTCTCTGTTCCCAAAATGTTTTCTAAAGAAAAAAAACTCGTGAAAAATGCATACTGTGGAACACTTCAAAGGAATGCATACTGCGTGCTTTTATTAATGTATTTATGAGCATCTGTTTTTTATTCCTTCATTCTTTTTCCATTTTGTTTCTCTTGGTTTTTCGCATGCCCTCCTGTGTTTCATTATTCCGGTATTATTTTGGTTTGACATCTGCCTTAGCAATCTAACAATCTTATGACCATATTTGTTTTTATGTTTCAGCTTTAAAATATTCGACTGCTGTGCCAGTGATATTTCTTTCAGCCCTCAAATACCACGTCTTTCCTGATAGATGGAATGATATTTATCGTCCTTTGTGGCTCTTTTCAAGTGTTGTGAACTCAATGTATTCGTTCTATTGGGATGTGACCCGAGATTGGGACATGAGGTATGTGGCAATATTTGATTTACTCAAGCTTTAGGTATGTGTGAAATCATATTCCTCCAGTTATGTACAGTTTGAATTTGCATGGAGACCTCTTTCTTGGGGTTTAATTGAGAATATAATTTTGGAAGGTTGAATTAACTTTCTAGGTTGACCTGTCAATCCAGTCATTGGTTTGGGCTGGCTAGCCTTCAGTGATTTACAATTTAAGATAATTTTGAGTTGTGTGGATATCTGCACTCCTGGAATTTGTGTTGGGGTTGAGTTGGGTTGTTCCCAGTATTTATTTAGGATTCAGGTTGTTTTAAGGGGTGCTTCGGCTGATTAGGTCTGGTTTTATATTGAGCCACATTCATTAGTTTAGTAGAGGTTGTACTTAGGGTGGAACGGTTATTAAAAACATCTCGTATGAAGTTTCTACCTTATTGATGCATGCCTTCTCTTCTGCAGCTGCTTCACCAGAATTTTCAAGTTCTCAAGGCCTCATATTGTCTCGTACATCTTTTATGGCCGGAAATGGGTATTAATCTATATCCATGCCTGTTTCTATCCAGCTTTGCTTTTTAAGCAACACATCAGTTCATCAATCTTGTGACACTGCAGGTCTACTTCTGGGTCATCGGAAGCAATTTGATTCTCCGATGCACATGGACGTACAAGCTTTCGGCCCATCTGCGGCATAATTATCTTACCGTCTTCACAATTGCAGCCTTGGAGATTTTCCGTCGGTTTCAGTGGGTCTTCTTCCGCGTGGAGAATGAATGGAACAAGATGAACAACAAACCAGGTATTCAACTCACCAGCCTCGAGAATATGACCGAGGAAGATCAATTGCTCGAGCCTGCAAACCGTAGGGTATAATGAGATTATTATCCGGAACCCGGAGCATCGGACTTTGTAGCTATATCATTAAATTGGAATGAGGTCAGTTTAGCTTGCAAATATTATACCTCCGTGACATAATGTTACGGGCTTTTCTCCCCCCTCTAATGTTGTATGGATCGGAAAAGAACAAAGAAAAAAAAAACAATTTTTTTGCTACATGTTGTAAATTCAGTTAATCTTCATATGAACTCTAATTCGTGTTGGAAGAAGCGGAACTTCATCGTTGAAGTGGAGTGGTCTTTGTGATCTACTACTCTATCTGTAAGCTTCAAGCTTTTTTCTCGTTTCATTAGGCATTGCCTTGCGATGCTTCCAGCAGGATAATCAGAATGTTTCCCACTGAGTACAACCAGTGCAAGCTTAACTTGGAATGAGGGTTGATTGCAAAATAACTTGAAAAACAATTACAGATGAATTCATTGCTTCCAATTACTACCCATTCGAATCTCCCTATGATTAATTACTCCACTTTCCAGTTTCAAAGCATTCTGGAGATCTCCCTAAACTCTTTTTACGAGTAATTTCAGAGGACTTTTGCCAATTTGACAAGATCATCTGGGCTACGTGCAGTTCACAGGACACTAAATCTCTAATACATCAATATTAATATTTTAATCTCATAAAGCTCCGTTTGGTACAACCGTGGAATCAAAATCGGAATGCAATCAGAAAATCATAATGACTAATGATCCATTCCTGGAGTTAGTTGTTTGGTATGATGGAGTTAGTTGTTTGGTATGATGTTGGAATGAACCATTTTTGAAAAAATAATGATAATAAATAAATAAATAAAATAGTGATAAAAGTAATCAAAGTAATAGAAATACAATATAATAATTATTATTAACAATCAAAATAAAAAATATATATTTATATATATATTAGATAACAAAATAGTGACAGAATAGTAATAGAAATATAATATAATATAATAAATAATAATAATAATAATATATTTTATCACTATTTAAAATAGTGATAGAATAATAATTGTACTAGTGGACAACTCAAGATCGGGTTTGGCTCGCAGAGTCGGAGACTAGAAAACTGGAGAAAGGTGCTAGAGTAAGGGTTTCAGAATGGGTAGGACCAAGATTAGGGATGACAATGAGGCGGAGATTCCCCGATCCCCGTGGGAAATCCCCGATACGGGGATGAGGACGGGGGCAAAAACAATTCCCTGCACGTGGATGGGGATGGGGACGGGGATGATAGTCCACACCCCGTTCCCCACCTCGCCACACGATGGGGAAACTCGCGGGGATCCCCGATGGGGACCCCTTAAACACCTTTAGAAGGTTTGGACACGTATTACTTACATTTTTAATTATTATTTGCTATCAATTAACCTATCTATATTATATTTTTTTATTTTTAAAGTTTAATATGTTTTGTTGTAGGCATAAACTTATATATTAAGCTAAGGTGAAGCTTATATCGTGGAATTTGATGGGGAAATCCGCATGGAAACCCGCGGGGAAACTAAATGGAGGACATTAAACGGGGACGGGAAATCCCCGACGGGGATGGGGATGGGGACGGGGGGAGTTTTGATAAACGGGGATGGGGACGGGGAGGGTAGTCCCCGCCCCGAACCCGCCTCGTTGCCATCCCCTACCAAGATCGAGTATGTTCAATTTCGTTATGGAGAGGTCAGGAATCCAGAGGCTTCGGTTTTATTGGGGGATGATCTAGTCCCAAGGAAAGAGTATTTCAAGTACCTAGGCTCGTATGTTCAAAGCGATGGGGTGTCAATAGGGATATTGAGCATCGAATCCAGGCGGGGTGACTGAGATGGAGAAAAGCATCAAGGGTGTTATGTGACAAGAAAGTTCCAGCAAAATTGAAAGGGAAATTCTACAAGGTGGTTGTTAGACCAACCTTATTGTATGGTGGGTGTTGGCCTATTACTAAAGCTCAAGAATAGAAGTTGTCAGTGGTTGAGATGAGAATGTTGCGATGGATGAGTGGGGACACAAGACTTGACAGAATAAAAAATGATGACATTAGGAGCAAGGTTGGTGTTGTGAGTATTGTTGACAAACTGTGAGAGTCCATATTACGGTGGTTTGGGCACGTTCGTAGGATACCTATATCGGCATCAGTTCTTAGGTGTGAGAGCTTGGATCTTTGAGCTATTTGTAGGGGGAGAGTTAGACCGAAGAAGAGTTGGATGGAGGTTATCCGACATGACCTCAAGCTTCTGAACCTTTCAAAAGATATGATATTGGATAGAGACCACTGGAGGAGGTGCATTCGGACTTTTGATGTTTAGAGTTTGGGACTGGGTGTTGGGTCCTTTCGTTTCTGCTTCTTTTCTACCTTCTTTTCTGTCTCTTACTGGCTCTTTTTCCTGTAGTTTGGCATGTTACCATGTGGGAGTCGATCATGTCGTAATTGAGGTTGTCGTCGTCGGCAGTCCACCTCAAACAACAAGGAGTTTCTCTCAATGACACCCTCCTCGTGAAGGTCTCCCCAATGCTCGGTACCGCTTCATAGAGCCAAATCTACAAGACACAAGCACTCGAATTATAAATTGAACTTGGTTGTTAAATAATAGCATCTTGAAGAAAGTTACCGGGTATGCCAAGGGAAAACCCATCAGCCTGGTCGACATTCGGCTTCATTTTAGTGAGATGTCATTCTACGACACCCATGTTTCGTTGTCTCACTGTCAGCGACAGCGACACATGGGTGGCCTCGTACACGACCCTGCCCTAGGAGAATGCCAAAAATCGATCGATGTCCTCCACAAGCCACACAATCTATCCTCATAGAAATTTCTTGTTTCCCCCCACCATCAGAATTCCTTCCACAATGAGGAGCTAGGAACGCAAGCTTAAATCTTCTTCTAACACTCGACTCCTTTAACATCAACGTCTTGCAACCATACTCTAGGTCACCCACCGTCACCTTCTCGGTTCTGAAAAAGTCCTTCACATCCTTCTTGTCCTCCTCTTGATCTTCTCCCCGGGGTCATCCACAATGCAACCCAGTCACCAGCGCAAACTCCTTGATCACGAAGCGGAGCAGCTTTCCTTGTAGCATATACCAAGTCTCCTATTTCTTCGACGTCACAAGCTGCCATGTAGGATGTAATGCAACAATTATGATGAGAACTATACTCAGTTTCTCAACCTCACAATCCCTCAAAGTTGGCTTCCCTGCAACTTCTTCCAATCCATCGGGTCAAACTAGTCATCCATGTTTGGTAACATCTGAACTCTCGCAAACTGATTCACCCGTCCCCAGAAGTGCTTCTCCTCCAGGATAGCATCGCGAGGTTGTTGCCTTGCCTTTCCTCGGACTCCCTTGTTCCTCATCCCTGATAGGCTAAAACCTACACCCACAAACGTATGAGATTGGTTGTAGTATATTGAGTGTCGTATCCACAAGGACTATGTGATATCGATTGCCAATTCAAACAGAGGTATCTAAGCCAAGAAAATACGAGAAAAGAAATGTTTATATGAATGGAGAAAGTCACCAACTAAAAGGAAGCAACTATACAGAATTGGTAGTAAACAATGGATATGAGGCAAATCTAGAGTAAAGGATCACGACAACGATACTTTAGTAGATTAAAATTAATATTCGTGCCACATTGTCTGAGTTTGTTGAAGGTAGATTGTCTAAGGTAATCGCAAATCTCCTTTCAGTATTAAAGTGAACGTGTCTAAATTGGTTAACAATATCCTTTCGGACTTAAGAAATCAATTTAGACCCTTTAAATTCTTAGAATTCTAAATGAAAATCATATCAACGTCGCATTTCGGTCTTCGTCAAAATATCACAATCATCCAAAATATCCATGACAATCTATGAATCCTCAAGAAGTTCAATTTCACTTTCGCATAATCAAACTTCAAGTTTAATCCTATAGTTCTGATGGATTCTAGTTACCTTTCAGTCTGAATTCACCATCTGAATTCCAATTTAGGGTTTTCGTCTTTTGATTTCAAACCCTAAATCAGTTATAATCAATTTTCATCAATTAGGGCTGGCGAAATAGGATTAAATTTAACAAATTATCAGACAAACGAATATCAATCTCAAAGCTACTAATTCATCGTCGAGATCACTCAAACCCTGGAACGGAGAAATTAGAAAAGCATAATATAACAAACAATTAACTAGATTATAGACCGAAATAGATCAAAATTTAGATAGAATGCAAAGCGAAGTTTCCGTTCTCGATTTAAAGCTCATCCCATCAAACCAAGAACAAAACCTAAAAAATGAAGGTTCAAGCCTAGTTCTCCCAAATTGACAAATCTGAACCTCCCTGGCTTCCTTATTGTACGTACGTACATATATATATATATATATATATATATATATATATATATATATATATATATATATATATATATATATCTATGTATATATATATGTATGTATGTATGTATGTATGTATGTATGTATGTATGTATGTATGTATGTATGTATGTATGTATGTATGTATGTATGTATGTATATTTAACTTTTAAGGAAATTACAATTTTAGCCCACAAAATAAACAATTAAATTGTAGCCCAATACCCAATTATAAATTAAATCCACCAAATGGCTCCCAAATTTGTGTAATTTCCGCATTTGGCAATTTAGCTCCTCGTATCCGATCCGATATGCTCGCCGCTCCATATTAAATGTTGAATTTCCTCAATATTAACATCAAAATGCCTGAAATACATAAAAACCCGGTGTAGACTCCAAAAATGCAAAATAAAATAAATAATGCATCAAATATGATAAATATACATGAAAATGACCTTTGTCACCCAACTTAGATTGCTTTCCCATTTTTAGAATCCCGTTTTCCCAAATTTCTCTTATCACCCATACCAATTTGTTTGTCATACTCCAAATCACTGCCTAGATCCAAAATTAATCATCATTCATCTCCCTTTTACCCAAAAACTTCAAAGAAAAACCCCCACCCCAACCACCCTCTTTGTTCTTCAATCGCACACCCAAACAACAATTGATGGGCCACAACCATTCCCCGGATCCCAAATATGCCTCAAACTATTATTCCAACCACAAAATCTGAACATACACCCAACCGCATTTCACAGTTGCATACTTGCAGGCCCCAACCCCCTTTATTGTTCTTCAATCACACACCCAAACCAGTGTAGATTGGCCACGAACATTCCTCATATTCCAAATACCCCTCCAACTATCATTCACACCACAAAATCTCAAGAAAAACCCAACCACATTTCACAACTGCGGAAAAAGAAAGAGAGCTTCATAATTTTAGAAAAATGAATAGTTTCCTTACCTCTCAGCATGCCTCTCTTCTCCCCAACCGCCCTCTCTTATCTTCTTTCTTAATCGCTAGATTCGCGTGGAAGTTGTCTTCGGGTTCAACTGCTTTCCACCCCTTTTCTTTTGCAATAGTAAACCCCCCTTCACATGCAATTTAACTTACATTTAATGCAATTACATGTCCTCTTTCTTTTCCTTCCCCCCCCCCCCCCTTTTTTACCTGATTCAAGAGGTTGGGCCACCATGATTTTTTCGCAATTTTTGGGGACTTGGAGTTATTCTTGTAATTTCCACCGAGGAGGGGTTATTTTTGCAAAACGGTTGAGAAAGTGAGTTAGTTAACCTTTTTTTTTTCGGACCATTTCGGTCACTGCCGAAAAAAACAAAAATTGGATATTCAAATTTGGGTCAAGATTTGGTCTGACCTCCGTGAAAACTCTCCCTCTCTCTCACACAAAATTTGGTTGATCAAAGATCCAGCCAATAACATCATGTCAAATGAGATCACAAAGACCAACATTAGTGCAGAGCATATATATGCTTTTTAGAGGAGTAGCACAAAAGTGCATGTACGGTCTTATCTCCCATTCTATCACCTGAACGGGCATGGGCAAAAATTCAATTTTTTTTTACAAAATGAGATTAGTGATTTAATATCACCCAATTGTGAGTTCCACCTAGATGCTAGACGACCCCCACCACCTAACGTCTTTTAGAACATTATTTAAAAATCAGAATCTACTCACAAATTACACTGCAAGACTTGACAGAGTTCCTATATTTATTTATTTATATTATGTGTATATATCTAATTAATTAATTGCTGATCCGATCCTCCCCTTGTAACTGCTGCGCTATTTTGTGCACATATATAATAATTAATCAAGGAAACGCTACCATGTATAGTAGCATACAATATTTCATGGCATCATATACATCTGGTGGATTGTTTGGTCAAAGAAGAGGCCATCGATGAAGCTTTGGTTGAAGTAACTCGTACAAGGAGCTGATAACTCTACCTCGTTGTTATGCATCTCGCTGAATGGCTGCAGGTTCCAGAAGTCGTCGTCTTCAAGTAATTCTCGGCTGACATCATCTACCGCGATCGGAGTCTCCTGGCTGACCGATTCGCCCTCATATGGGCTTATAAGAGATGACATCTCTGCAAAGAGCTCACTTGAGTTGAGCATCTCTTCCAAACCTCCATCGTCGAAGTCGAAGGTGTGGCTTTGTGAGATGTCAATTAACATTGCCAGTAGTAGCAGTAGTTGATGAGGGCGCCAATTTCTCAGAGGAACTTAGGGGCCAACTCTCCAGGATTTGAAATTGAATCTGATCCCCACATAACACTAATGGATTCTTTCGGCCGCTTGTGTCGGATTCAGCCATGTGATAATCGATCCATAGTTTGTGGTTGTTTGCGGGTTTCTGGGGTCGGATCACCCGCTTCTTCAAGTGGGTATGCCAGTAGTTCTTGATCTCGTTGTCGGATCTTCCGGGTAATTTTGTTGCTATCATAGCCCACCTGTGTTCAAAGCCACATCCACATGTACGTACGTGTATGAGCTTCTGTGATTAAAGGTAAGGTGTCGTCCAAAGTTTTTAAAGTGTAAGTACGTTGAACGTACATATATATATATATATATATATATATATATATATATATATATATAACACATACTTGTTACCATGTTGCTGGTGCAAGTGAATGATGAGATCCTCTTCTGCTTTGGTGTAGTTACCGTGCTTAAGATCCGGGCGTAGATAGTTCAGCCATCTCAGCCTACAACTCTTTCCGCATCTTTTTAATCCTGCACTAATTAATATGTATGGTAAAAGGGTAGCTGAAGTCGATAGATTATTTAGGTTAAATATAGGTTAATAACTTAGTTAGGTGTTTGATAAAAATTAGTTGTTAGGGTAGCTGAAGTAAATGATATATAAATTTTTTTTTATTAAATATAGGTTAATAAGGGACTATATATGATAGTTTAACGAGTTGTTACATATAGGCTAATGAGGTTCTATCCTAAAACCAATTAGCATTAAGAAGACATAGCTCACCGATTTATAGGTAAGACTTGGATTCTTTATATTATATTTAGGCAAATTTACAGAAAATCACCTCTTAAATATCAACTTTTTCACATAACCACCCCTTAAATTGGAAATTACAACAAACCACCTCTTAAAAGAGTTCAGTCAACAAACAACCACCCTTGTTCATATTCGGTCTGATATCCTCTTAGATAATAGAAAAAGACCACTTTGCCCCCATCTTTCTAAGCCCATTCTCTACGAAAAGAGGAAAAAAAATCAGTTCTTTACAGATCTTGAAGTGGAAATGCTTGGCAAGTAGATTTTTTGACAGCTTTCCTCTTCTCCCTTATCCATGGCTTGCCTCTCTGATAGCCTACTTCATATATGAATGCACTATATATTGGATTGTTGGCTGAAAATATGAGAGGATAGGCGACCTCGACCCCATCGCTAGAAGCGGCGCCGATAGCGCGCGCAGAGCCGCGTCTCAAGAGGCGTCATCGAACCAGGAGGTCATGGCTATGGCTCCTGAGACAAACCGCTCTTCGTCTCCTCCAAATCTCATCAATAGACTACCCAAACCCTCTAAATTGGTAATCTCAAATCTCAATAGTTGGTTTGGGCAAATTCGAATCATCCAATTGCTAATTGAATCGAAACTTTTGATCATTCATTTCGATCGACCCAACTACTAGAGCCCTAATTGAATTCAGTCGATCACCTTTTTAATTGAATTAGGATACCAACTGAATTTTAGTGGGTTCGTTTGACTTAGTCATCAAAATTCTATTAGCTTTGATCTCTATCCCTTGAAAAATTGATCTCTTACCCACTCCATGAATTAAAGAAAGAGATTCATATTGAAGCTCCAAATCAACAATCACTGTGCTCTGCTCTATTTTTTCTATTGAATTAAGGAGGAGGATTAGGGTAAAGTGGACATTTCCTACCAATTTAACAACCCATCAGATAAAATAGAAATACAGGTGGTTGTTTGTTCACAAAACCCCTTTAAAGGGTGGTTTTTTGTAATATTCAATTTAAGAGGTGGTTATGTGAAAAAACTGATATTTAAGGGGTGGTTTTATGTAAATTAGCCTTATATTTAAGAGTAATTAGTGACACATAAGTCCAATGAGATTCGTATATGAAATGATACCTACAATATTGTTAAAAAAAATACTAATACAAGGTATCCACACGACTCTCATAAGGAACTTGCATAAGGAACTTGTTGATCATAATTATCTATATATCTATATAAACTCTTATTTTAGAAGAGATTAGGATGATGTGTCAATCTTAGAAGAATTTTAGGTGTCTTGACCAATCATTTTTTTTTGTCATTTTTTTTATTTTCTTTAATTCTCTTTTATTTTCTTCTTTTTCCTTTAATTCTCTTTTTTCTTTAATTTTACTAACTATATATCTATATATCTATATCTATATCTATATCTATATAAACTCTTAATTTAGAATAGCTTAGGATGATGTGTCAATCTTAGAGACATTTTAGGAGTCTTGACTAATCTTTTTTTTTTTTGTCATTTTTCTTTGATTTTCTTTAATTCTCTTTTTTTTTTTCCTTCTTTTTCCTTTAATTCTCTTTTTTTCTTTAATTTTACTAATCTATATCTATATAAACTCTTAATTTAGAATAGTTTAGGATGATGTGTCAATCTTAGAGACATTTTAGGAGTCTTGACCAATCTTTTTTTTTTTTTGTCATTTTTCTTTGATTTTCTTTAATTCTCTTTTTTTTTCCCTTCTTTTTCCTTTAATTCTCTTTTTTCTTTAATTTTACTAACTATCTATATATCTATATAAACTCTTAATTTAGAATAGCTTAGGATGATGTGTCAATCTTAGAGACATTTTAGGAGTCTTGACCAATCTTTTTTTTTTTGTCATTTTTCTTTGATTTTCTTTAATTCTCTTTTTTTCCTTCTTTTTCCTTTAATTCTCTTTTTTCTTTAATTTTACTAACTATTGGACTTAATTCAAAATATTAAATTCAATCTAATATAACTATTGAGCTTAACTCAAATTTATTTACTAACTATTGGACTTAAGTCAAAACATTGAATATAACTATTGATTATTACACTTCACATTTAAACAATGTTATAATGATATTGATATTATTATTACTGAGTAATTTAAAATATCTATATTTATTTATACTTTATATAAGATTTTTAATTAAAGAGTAATTTTAAGAGATAATTATAAGATACATTTATTGTAAAGTTTTTTTTATGATTTTTATCATAACATTTATTAATATTTTATAATATTTTTATATATAATATTTTAGTTTTAAAAAAACGCGTTATGGCGTGGGAATCATACTAGTTATTATTATTATACAGATACCTCTATAATTGATCGATGAAACTTGCATAAGTAACTTGCTGATCATGATCATATATATAATAAAGAGGCAAGTGAAGAGAGCAATGCCTATAATTCAAAACAGGTTGAGGATTAATTAACTACATATATATACCGGCAAACGTTGGAAGCTTCCTCCAACTCTGATGCCCATATTTCATGATATGAGCCTGCAGTTTCCGGTCTTCTTCGGCACCCCACGCTCCCTTCTTAATCCCATTCTTATCAACCCACGATGCCCGAACCATCGGTCTTGATCTTCTGATCAGGTGGCGTAGTACGTAATATGTATTGAGCTTGTATAGTAGGTTTCTAATTAATGCTCTGATAGAGGGTAGTGAGGAGGCCGGAAATTTTTTGTGGAGGAGGAGGTATATTTATAAAGCCATAAAGGGAATGAAAGGTAAGGGACACCCCACAGGACATATGAAAACACGGCACAAGAAAGCATAAGCTTGGGTTCGAGTAGATTGTGTGTTTGCTGCGATTGTCATAGAGCAAGACAGGACGTGTGAGAAGGTGATGCCCAAGATCAAGGAGGAGAGACTTAATCCAACTCAATTCGGCAACTGTGGCAGGCTGGCAGCGGTAGCATGCTATTCGACTTCTGTTCTAGAACGTGCAACAACTTTCTGCTTGCGTGAAGTTCAACTGATGAGAGTATGGACCATTTAAATGGCAAATCCAAACTGAGAGTGGCAGTCATCCGGGGTCGGATCCAACTAGCAACTGAGAATGCAGTTAAAGTGACTCTCGCGAGGCAGGCATAACAAAAAATTGATGAGTTAAAGTACTCTTCAGATATCGGAGAATACGCTAATTGATCGCATTCCAGTGAGACTCCATAAGACACCGCATGAACTAACATACTCGGTTGACAGCATAGGAGATTTTCGGTCGAGTAATAATAACATATTGAATAGCACCAACAATACTGCAATAGAGGGTACGTAGGATCTAGGAAGGGATCACCATGCTTTGAAAATGTGGCTCGAGTGGGACTTGATATGGGCTTATAGAATCGGCCATTTTTATATGGTGAGAAGGTCTTGAATATATTCTGCTGACTAAGCAATAACTGATCCTTAGAGCGCGCCACCTCAATTCCAAGAAAGAACTAAAGGTCACCAAGATCCTTAAGAGAAAAGGCCTGATTAAGCTTTGCAGTAAAGGAAGCAATATGAGAACGTACTGGAGCAGTCTATGACAATGAGGTCATCCACATATACCAAGATGTAGATCACACATATAGAGTTGGAGAAGACAAATAGAGAGCAATCATACTGACAATCACGAAATCTAGAAGCAAGTAAGAAAGCATTAAGCTTGCATGCTGAACCAGGCACGCGAGGCCTATTTAAGCCCGTAAAGTGTTTTTCGAAGTAGGCAGGCATGAGGTCTGAGACTTGTATGATAAATCCTGGTGGTTGTTCCATAAAGACATGCTCATGTAAATTACCATTCAAGAAGGCATTGTTAATGTCAAGTTGTTTAATTGGTCAGCTGAAAGTGAGGGCGGTTGTTAAGACCAAACGAATCATAGTAGGTCGAACAACTAGATTGAATGTGTCAAAATAATCAACTCCCTCTTCTTGATTGTATCCTTCATCGACAAGTCGCACTTTGTATTGCTCAACATATCCATCCGCTTTCCGTTTGACACTTTACACCCACTCACAACTAGCAACATTAGTAGATTGAGGACAAGGAACTAAATACCATGTACCATTTTTGATAACGCATGGAATTCTGACTCCATGGCAATAACCCATTGAGGGATTTGGTTGGCTTAGTGAAACGTCTTCGGCTCATTATATGTGTTAGGATTGAGAACTAGAGGATGTTTGGTGGTGTGAAGGGGTTTGAGTTTAAGGTGACCGGCTCGAGCACGAGTGATCATGGGGTGGGAGTTTTTGTCGATCAACGGTGCAGAGGTATTGTAAGGCAGACGAACGAGGAAGGGATATGGGTGTGAGATTCATCAAAGATGGAGCCTCGGCTCGAGAATGGCTCGAATGAGAGTTGGCCTCGGTTGGGGAAGGTACTACTAGTGTTGTGGGCGGGGAGGAAGTGGGTTCTTGTGGAATGTTGTCAGCGTTAGCCAACTCTAAGGGGGGCGGCTAATTGGCGGAGTACACAACCGACTGTGAAGTTGGGATAGGTGGGACTGGGCAAACAACCAATGAGAGGAGTTCAAAAGAGAGGGATGATGGGGATGACTCGATGGAAGACATGGAAGACAGCGCTAGAATGAATAGGAACTCTATTTTATGAAAGACAATCGGCGACTGACATATACACGACTAGAGGGGGGATGGTAGCAGAGGTAACCTCTATGAGAGGAACTGCGGCCTAAGAATATGCAGGAAAGTATTTTAAATTGTAACTTGTTTGACCTATAGGGACATAGGAATGGAAAACAAAGACAACTGAATGCTCGCAGAGATAAGTAGTCAAGCACTCGGTTGTATAAAAACTGAAAAGGAGACTTGTTTCCAAGAATTGGAGTCGGAACATGATTGTGAAGATATATGGTAGTATGGAACGCATGCTCCAAGAACTCATATGGAAGGTGAGATTGAACGAGGAGTGTAAGACCTTTTTCCTGAATAATACGATTTCGGTGTTCAACCATTCCATTCCGAGATGGGGTGTGAGGACAAGAGATTCGATGTGTTATACCTTGTTGTGAAAGGAGACTAAATAGACTACGAAATTTACCACCCCAATCGGTTTGGAGTTCTTTGATATAGACGAGAAACTGAGTGCGAACTATGAATTGGGAGAGTTTAAAAGAAATCAATTACTTTATATTTGTGGCTCATAAAGTAAATCCAAGCACTTGAGATTTGTGGCTCAATAATAGGGAGGTTACCTTTATGAAGAATATTGAGCTATTGTTTGAGATAGCCAAGAAGTTGTCGTGTGATGGTGGTGCAAAGCCATATGAGAACAAACTTATCCCGATGCTTCCATGTGAGGAAGTTAAGTCAGGATTAGGTGATGTGACCGGCGGATGAGACTCGATTGTAGCCGGTGTGACTATGGTGGCCGATGGAGCCATGCCACATGTGACGAATTCTTTCAATTCATAAGCATCCCAGGGTATCCAAGACATTGTAACGTCATATAGAGTAGCTGGTACGATCCAAACTTGAACGAGAAGACTGAAAAGTGGACTGAACCAACCGAGTTGCCATCAAGTGCAGCGACAAGCAGGGAGGCACCAAATTTGGACGACGATCCAGCCTCTTTGCTACCAGAGAGAGTTGTTGCTGGTGGAGTAAGGCAGACGACGGTAGAATATATATATTTCCATCGATGTTGGACATGGTGGTGATTATTATTTTTGTGTGGAAAAAACTGAATCTTGCT
This sequence comes from Persicaria maculosa, assembly GCA_963922045.1. Classification (NCBI taxonomy): domain Eukaryota; kingdom Viridiplantae; phylum Streptophyta; class Magnoliopsida; order Caryophyllales; family Polygonaceae; genus Persicaria; species Persicaria maculosa. The sequence goes on from OY998254.1 coordinate 23,728,529, forward strand.
CCGATACCATAAAAAGATTGAGAACTTAGTTGATTTTATCAGACTGAGGTTATTTATTTACATAGAGAGTTTACATGATAGATAATACATAAAAGATATTTACAGGATATACATAACACAAATAAGGATAGAGTATATCTCTAATAGAACTTAATATGTATGTTAAGTATTTATGAATCTATTATCGAACCCTTAATGTGTTTAAGGATAGAGTATATCTCTAATAGAGCTAAATTTCAATGTGTTTACTTTGGGTTGGTCTATAGTCCGTTAGAAAGCCACACTCCAATCAACAGTGACCTTATGCACCGCTGAAGAGGAGTATATATGACCTTAACGGAGGCTACTAAGGAGGGGATCTAGCTAAAAGGATTGGTCAGTGATCTAGGTCTATATCATGAGCAAGTTATGGTGTTGTGTGACAATCTTAGTGCAATTTTCTTAGCCAAAGATCAAGTCCATCATGAGAGGACTAAGCATATTTTCATCAAGTATCATATCCCAAGGAGCAAGTGGAGAATCATGGTAAAGAAAATAGGCACGACTGATAACCATGTAGAAAGGCGTGGCTATGAGTCGATGGGTTTGACCCGTCGGGTCAAGGATCGGGGTCAGTCGACCCAAACCCTTACCCGGGAATCCCATAGGTCGATGGTTTGGGTCACTCGGCGAGTTGCCGTATTTTAAAAAATTGATTTTTTTAAAAAAATATCATGTAATAAATAAATGATATGAGAAGATTATATATCTTCATATCACTTTATTCATCCACTTCATTTAGATGTGGGAGAAAAGCATATGAAGATATAAATCTACATACCGTTTTCCATCATCCACTTCATTTCAATTTGGGAGAAAAATGTGGGAAGATTTTATATCTCCATACCACTTTCTTCATCCACATAATTTCAATGTGGGATGTTAGTTGCTCTTCGGAGCAAATTTGAGGTGGAGGAGAAGTCTGGTAGTGTTTATTTATAAAGGTAAAGGATTCAAGTTAAGGTGGAGATTTTTTGTGGTGACTTAAATCTAATATGGTTTATCTTAAAAGATTTATAATAGATAGATTTTATCTATAATAAGAGCTAGATAAGATATATTTTAATTAGATTCAGATTTATCCTTTTGGGTCTTATTGATAGATTTATCATAGTAGGATTAAAATTCTGTAAGGCTATATAATCTTCTACACGAACACCCTAGAGAACGCGCCTCCACGCGCCCCCTTCTCCTTGTTCACCATGCCTCTTGAATCCCTAAAATCTGAAATCTCCTACTCTCAGACGCCTTTCGTTCGACGAGCCTTCGCTCAAATCAGCAAGATTCTTGCTGCTAAGTACCAATCTCTGCCCACTCCCTCTCATTTGGGGGCGGTTGAACACTTGGCCAGAAATTCGTGGTTCCGAGTGCGTGAATCTCTAGCCTATATTGCGAGATCTGTATGCGTTCTCGCCCTCTTCAAGTGCCTTGTCCATAATCCCTCTTTCAAGAGGATCAATTGGAATCGATCTCCATGGGGGCGCTCGATGGCTGGCCGAAATCCTCCTATGACCTGCGCTGGATGGGTGATCTCCGATCCAAGGAAAAGAAACTTCAGAAAACGAAAGAAGATGGTGTACTCTAAGGATAGATGGTGGTTCCCGTGCTCTATTTGGGGGTGTGACAGGGGCTCGCTGGCCTGTTCGGCGCTCTGTAGGGTCGGTATGTTGGCGGAGCTCAGCCGTTCGTGGGACGGCGGGTTGACGTATTGGCAGGATTGAAGAAAGCTTCATTAGAAAATGATTCTGATAAGTCCTGTATTGAGCATCTTCTCTCTTTTGTGTTGTTACCTCCTGTTTGGTCATTTTTTGATACACCTACAAACTATCAACACTCCTCCTTTGCTGCTCCTTGTGCATCGCATATGTTGGAGCAGCTAGAGGAAAGGCATTTATTGCCATCTATTGAGGAAAACAATGTTAACAACCTACGCCTTTTGTATATAGTTGAGGAATATCTTTCTTTGATTGTATTCTATAGGTATTACCGGGTTAATGAACCATGTTTTGTGTATATGTGCTATCTGAGACCTGCTTGGAATTACACCGGATGGAAGTTCTATTGGTTTTTTCATCCTTTATATAAATCTTGTATGCATCTTATGTACTTTCCTTGCCATATATTTCATTGTGGCACCTTGGCACCAATTAACCATACTTTGATGTCGGATATCATGCCCCCTTGCAAAAATTATCTCCAAATAAGTTTTCCGCTACACCCTATTGGTGTGAGGTCCCTTAAACCTTGGCCTCACACCCCTGACAGTTATATATGAAAATCACTTACTGGAATTGCAGAGGTATTAAGAAAACAACCTTCTGGACGGAAATTGACAGCAAGTGCAAAAACGAACATATTCAAATAATAGCATTAGCGGAAACTAAATCGGAAACCATCCCTGAAGAGAAAATTTGGAAAACGGCTGGTTTTGACGAGGCTATTTGGTCACATGCTTCCGGACGATCGGGTGGTCTCGGTGTCCTTTGGAAGTCCTTCCAATTTACAAATGAAATCATTACAGTAGAAATTCAACTACCCCGAATTATAGGGCTTAGATATGAGAATATTAATGATAGATTCATGACTCTAATGTTGTTTGTATACGCGCCGCCGAGCCCTCAAGAGAAAGACTCGTTTTGGGAAACCTTAACATCCATCGTGAGGGATTCGTCCATTCCTTGCATTGTTCTGGGTGACTTGAATGAAATTCTATGTAGTGAAGACAAGCTGGGTGGTGCTAACCTTCGTCCTGCTCGATTCACTAGACTCCTACAATTTAAAAATGAATGTGCTCTGTTGGATTTACCTACTTTCGGGAACCCATTCACTTGGAGAAAGAACCCATATGACGAAAACACCATTCACGAAAAACTTGACCGTGTGCTTGTTCATCACCAGATCATTCAGAAATTCCCTAACCTAATCACTCATAACGGAGCCTTCTCATTATCTGACCACTGCCCCATTTCAATATCTCTTGAGTGTGGCTCAGTTTTCAAGGCGCCTCCGTTCAAGTTTGAGAATGCTTGGCTTCAGCGGAAGGATTTCAGAAACATAGTTAAACAATCTTGGTGAGCAAATTGTCTGGGCTCGACTATGTATCAATTGATGTTCAAACATAGAATTCTTAAGAAAAAAGACAAGGAATGGAATAAACGAACCTTCGGAAATATTTTCCGCCAATTAAATGAGGTGGAAACTGAACTTCTCAAGATTCAAGCTTCGGTTTCGGGAGGTAACAACAGGTTAACAAACAATAGAGAAAAGCTTCTCATTACAAAAAAAAAAGAAAAACTACTTCTTTACCAAAAAACTTTTTGGAACCAAAGAGCCAAGACAAAACATCTTAAACTCTCTGATTCGAACACAACTTATTTTCATCGGGTTGCTTCGGGTCGGAGACATAGGAAACAAATCCACAATATAACGTCTGTTGAAGGAACCTTGATAATAGGAGAAGAAAATATTAGAAATGAAATTAAGAGTGATTTTGAAAAAAGATTCAAAAAGGAGTCGATTGATGATAGACTCTTACAAGAAATGTTAAATCTAATCCATCCTTCAATTACCCCTAACGAAAATAATTACCTTATTCAACACCCATCTAATAATGAAATTAAGGCAGCTGTTTTCAGCCTTGGCAACAACAAATCGCCAGGCCCAGATGGTTTTACAGCCGAATTCTATAAGAAATATTGGGACATTGTTGGCTTATCTATCATTAGAGCTGTAAAAAGTTTTTTCCACTCTGGAAAAATTCTCAAACAAATAAACCATACATTCATATCACTACTGCCAAAGCGGGATAACCCTACCAATACCAGTCACTACCGCCCAATTAGTTTATGCTCTATTTTATACAAAATCATTTCAAAAATTTTGACAGAAAGAATCAAAACAATTATCGGTAAACTAATTCACCCACTACAAGGTGCCTTTGTGTCAGATAGGGCCATCCAAGACAATGTCCTAATAGCGCACGCAATCTTCCACTCCTTCAGATCGCGCAAGGGTCGAGAGGGATGGTTGGCAATAAAACTTGACATGGAGAAAGCGTACGACAGAGTTGATTGGAACTTCATAAGAAAGGTGTTAGAAAAATTTGGGTTCCACCCTACTTTCATTACGTGGATTATGGAATGTGTAACGACTGTGTCCTTCTCTGTACTAGTCAACAACGGTCCTACTGATATGTTCTTCCCCTCTCGTGGTCTGCGTCAAGGGGATCCTTTATCTCCTTTCTTGTTTATCTTAGGGGCAGAAATTTTAGCTCGAAAACTCGCAGCAGAAATAAATGTGGAAAACAGCCCAATTGGATTTTCCTTCGGTAGGAGTGGACCTAGGGTCCCCTTCCTATCTTTTGCCGACGACATCATTATTTTTACAAGAGGCAATGCTGCCGCGGGACAGAAAGTTAGGGAAATAATTGATTCATACTGTAAAGTTTCTGGACAAAAAGTCAATTATCATAAATCTAGCTTCCAAGCCTCAAAAGGCATTTCAAACTCTAGGATATCAGAACTCAGCAGTTGCTTAAGCATTACACATGAAAACTCATTAGAAAAATACCTTGGATGTCCGATTATTAATGGCAGAGTAAACAAACACACTTTTGAAGACATCATATGTAAATCTAAAGAGCAACTAAGTAAATGGTGAGCTAATGCTCTATCACAACAGGGACGTGCAATCCTTATTAATACAAACTTATCGGCCAAACCGTTGTATACAATGCAGAACTTTTTGTTACCCTCGTCAATACATAAAGAGCTTGACCAGATTAACAGAATGTTATTTTGGAATAAAGATCTACAACACCGCCCGCTTATTAGTTGGGATAAGATTTGCAGACCGAAAAAATATGGGGGAATCGGGCTTAGGAAATCGAAAGAGATGAATGAAGCCCTTCAAATGAAATTACTTTGGAAAATATTGGCTGAACCAGAAAATGTATGGGTTTCTCTCATTAAACACAAGTATCTTCGTTCAGCTAACATCCTTGAATACGTGAAAAGTGGAGATTCTTCTTGGCAATGGGCCAAACTGATAACTCTTATAGATAAATTTAAGACTGGCCTTATTTGGTCAGTAGGAAATGGTTCATCTATCAAATTTTGGACGGATAATTGGATTACAACAAGCTCTCTGCTATCTAGGGATGATTGCCCCCAAATTAACAACATAGAAGAAACTGTCAGTGACTATATTTTAGGTGGTAGACGGTGGACGGAAAAACTTAGCAATACATTACCAAATGACGTAGTCAAAGAAATCCTGGACATTCCACTTCCCGTTTCCCCCTTTGAGGATCGCTTATACTGGTCGCCTGATAGGGCTGGTTGGTTCACCACGTCAAGTGCATATAAGCTAATCACAGCTCAATCCTCACTAAGCATAGACAATAACGTCCGGATATGGAATTTGGATATTCCACCTAAGATAAAAAAATTTCCTATGGAAAGTTTGTTAGAATGGCCTCCCTACTGCCTCTAGGCTGGCTCAACGTGGGACTTCAGTACCTTCCACTTGTCAACTGTGCAACTGTGCAGTTGAAGATGACGTTCACTTCTTACTAGAATGCCCATATGTGCGCCCTCTCTTCCGCTTACCCACACACGTAAACTCAACTATATCTAGTATGATAAATCATTCACGAGAGATAAAACCTATCTTTTCATTCATCGGAAACAAGCTTACATCCGTTGCAAAGGTGGAGCTTGCCTTCTCTTGGTGGACGGCTTGGTACATTCGAAACCAATTTGTTTTTAGACAGGTCCCCATACCTCATAGGGAAAGTTCATTACGTATCATTAAAACCCATAAGGAAAATTGGAGTAAAACATCTCACTTTGAATATAGCTTGGATGAGGACTTCCCCTTATGCACACGAATCTCCAAGCATCCAAGGACGAAAAGAAAGCAAGGTAACATTACTTGGCGAAAACCCCCTAGGGGAACTTTCAAATTAAATTTTGATGGATCCACAATTTCAAACAATGATAGCTCGGCTGGAGCCGTAATCCGGGACTGGGACGGACATCCGATAACTATCTGTTATAAAAAACTTGGTAAACAAAGTCCTTTGAAAGCGGAAGCGCTTGCTCTTAAACTGGGGATCCAAAAGGCCATACAACTCCGTATCAATAAACTCAACATTGAAGGTGATTCCATGATAATCATAAACCACCTAAATAAAATATCTACCTGTCCTTGGGAAATCGAACTGATTTTATCAGATGTTAAATTTCTACTATCGACTTTGAAAGAAGTTTTCTTCTCTCATGTTCCCCGATTAGGCAATAGAGTGGCTGATAAGGTTGCACACCTTTGCCACTCTGCCTGGGGTGTCGATATTAACAACGATTTTGGCCTTCTAGACCTCATCCGTAAGGATGCCATCGGGTAGAGCTCGCTCGTTCGAATTCTTTCCTAATAAAAAAAAATACAACTTAGTTGTATCCTCTAGAAATCCTATTTGCCTCCTTATAAAATTGATCTCATTTGTCGTGGAGATAGCCAACACAATATTGTTGGTGAACCACATATATCTGTGTGTTCTTATTATTCTTGTTCTCGAATCTTTCCAGCATGTCACAACACCAACAACAAATAGAGAATAGAGAATTTGTACATCCCTAAAAAAAATAGAGAATTTGTATGCCTATCTTACTAAGAACTAGATAAAGTAACACAAGTAAAATGTATGACTGTAACACAGTTAATGCTCATGTCAAACACTACAGGAGCCTTGTCAAACAATTGAGGTGAATCCTCATCATACCACCAATATTCAATGAAATACGTGTCTCAAATTTTGATGGATTGTACCCTTCAAATGTAGTCGGATAGGATACCCCTTAACTAAAATACTTTATTCGTTCGGTAAAAACATGTTGTTTACTATTCATGCATAGTTTTTTAGGATGATAAAAGTTGTATAAAATATTAACTTTTTTATTTTTTTTATTCATTTTAATAAAAAATGTTGAAATACAAAATACATGTTTTGCTAGAAAAAATATTCTAATAATTAAAAAATATGGTGAGTAAGAAGTGGGTGGAGACAATAATGATAATAAGGATTTTGTAATGAATATATACAGTTAGACCTGAGCAAACATGGGCTAACCCGCTCGGCCCGCCCTGTAAAATATGCGGGCTTGGGTAAGGCAATTGGCCCAAGCGGGCCGGTAGGCCCGACCTGCCTATATATATATTACTTATATTTTTTATATTTGTATTAAAATACTACGGAGTATATATATTGATTATATAATATCTAAAATTTTACATCTAACACTTTATAAATACTAATAGTATTTACATCACATATAAATTAAGGAATACAATAGTACTAAATGAATTATTTTCAAGATTTTTTCATTGAAATGAACCTACATAAAGATTGTAGTGTGTAATTTCACATTTGTGTAACTTGTATACCTTTGTTTTGTATAAAATTTCAATCTTTTGAGACACTTAGCACATTTGTGTAGTTTGAAATCAAACGCAAAAATAATAAAATAAAAATAATATTTTATGAAATTATAATGGGCGGCCCGGTGGGCTACCAGGCCCGCCCAAGTAGGCGAGTTTGGGCAAGAGAGTTGGCCCAACAACCGGGCCTAGCTCAAGCCTGGCCCGCTAAAATGGGCCAATATATTCTCATAAGCAAATATATTTTTTAAAATATATTTTTTAAAAAGCAAATAAAAATACATTTATAACCCTAATTATTATTTTACTTTTTTCACTTTATCGAAAACTACAAATAACCTCTTTTTGCAATGACAGTTTCGGAAAGTAGACACCAAAATATCTAAAATTACATCTTTTTATTAACAAAATTTTCTCTATAAAACAAAATATTTTTCTTAATAGAGGTAGTATATGGTAATGGTTTGGACTAAGCAATGAAATGTCACAAGTATCAAAATACGCAACTTTTACTAGTCCTAAAATGTATCAAATTTCCAAAAATGGATATCAAACGCCACGATACTCTATATACCAAATCCCACGTACAATCACCTATAGTAGACATCGTAAACAAAATGTATCAAAGGTCCCAAATTTTGAATTAAGCAAAGGGACTCCCTTAGACAAACGGAAGAAGGCAAATCCTACACGACCAAGTAGGAAATTAAACACCAAAAATCAAAGTGATTGAGGCAAACACTAAACTTCCAATAGTCAGATGCCACAAATAAAAGGAGATGCCACAAATAAAAGGGAACAAGGCAAACCCCACACCACTAGATAGGTAATGCCGTAAATAAAAGGGAATAAGAAATAGGGGTGTTCACACTCAAACTTACCTACACCAATAGAAATATTACAACAAGTATTTATAGTACCTCACATAAACCGTAATGGGAGCATACATCACCTTATTAGTGAGTGCAGTCTCAAGTAGGGAGGCATGACCTCATCAGGAGGAAGATATTTCTTCTTCAATAACCAACCAGACCACCGCCCAACCTGATGCTAGTTTGGCCCATATATCTTAGGCCTCGCATTACGTCTGCATACCATACACTCTAACCCAGTCCATCTCAGGCCCAAGCATGTGCCCAACACAGGCCCATCTCCTAGAAGGCCCACCGGATGGGTTGTTTCTAGGGGGGATCGAACCCCTGACATTTGGCATATCATCCCATCTCAGGAAGATATGTCAACCATGTGAGCTAGGAAGATATGTCAACCATGTGCATTGCAATGATATGCCAAAGGTACTCTGATGCCACTTGAAGCACTCCAGGATCGATGACGCGGATTCTGATCTCTTTTTGGGTTGGATGGGGCTGGTGAGGACGATTAAAGGTAGCAATGGAAGGTGGATGATGTTCGGTGTTCTTTGCGGAATTAGAAAACGAACTGGTAGCAGGATATGTAAACCCGAACGCACAAGCCTCTCACCCTTGGATCCACTTTACTCGATCTAAGAACTCTCGGAATCGCACTCCGGGTCCGTCAATCCTTCGATATCGTCACCTCTCACTAAGGTATCTTCTTTAGCCTCTCATCGAAGATTTCGTTCTTGACCTCTCACCTAAGAACTCAATTCTTAACCCGGATCAATGGAAGCTAAAAGGCTACTTTTGATCAAAATTCAACTTGTCTTCAAATGAAAAGAGTTTACACATATATAGGAGTTTATTTTCATCTCCATGTGTTTGTAATCGATGTGGGATAAAAAAAAGACTTCAAATTTCGTTCAGCTTTAAGCTTCTAGAAAAAGAATGTCGAATTCAAGCATCTTCGAGACTGATTTAGGAGAAGTGTTCTTCATGAAAGTTGTAGCCACTTAAAATAGCTTTCCAACAAGTGCACATCGGCTTCAATCGGAAATTTATGTAGCTCAAAAGATCCAAAATACTATGTCGCCACGGAGTTTCTCTAATGAGGGTTGATATTTAGCTCCGGCAACAAAGCTTTGTAAGATAAAGGAGTCAAACTCATTGACGATTAGGATCACGTCATCCTCCTCCCCTTGAAAAGGATTCGTCCTGGAATCCGTGATGGAAACAAGCGACTCCTTCGGACATGTTTCTTCTTCCTTGAACGGATCTTGAATCCCCTCTTCTTCTTGAACCGTGTCAGGCAAGTAAGATGGAATGAAAGGGGCATAGCCAACTACTTAGTCACCATGGAATTCAGAAAGCTAGGCATGTCGGTTGGCGTCAGTTTGTCCCTCATGGAAAGCACAACCTTGGGAACTTGGATGATTTCCTCATCTTTCTTAAGCTCGGGGTTGATCTTCGCAATCTCAATCGGGACATCCTTGGACTTGACTTTTTTAATCTCAAGTGCCACACTCATGTCCATAGAGGATGTCGTTGTTGAAGAGAGAGGCGGTGGTGTTGTGGGCTTTGATAGCGTCGACCCCAATGAGATGACGACCTTTCGAATTTCATGTACTTGTTGCATTGAGTCTTCCGTGAGCTTGCAGATCTCTTGCCAAGGTGTTTCAATCTTCTTCTTACGCCGAGTCTCATGCTCTCGAGCCCTTCTCTCTCGATATCTCCTCCGGAGCTCTTGATCAACTACATCATATGTAGCACCATCCATGTCACTCCAACGAAGATAACCATCTTCATAGGCTTGAATAGCCCATCAGATATACTCTTCGGACAAAGGTTTGGAACTAGCTTTCTTAAACATTTTGACAAAGAAGAACCCACTCAATTATCGAGTGATGTGACCCGAGGACCAATTGACTAAAGCTCGAGCTTTGTAAGTTTGTAACACTCTTTTTGTAGGGATGATTTTTGAGGATTTATGTAAAATTAAATATAACAAGGATATGTGTTGCAAGAATACTCTCGGCCTCTCACTTTGAGCACTCTCCGACACTCGATTGGTCACACTCTCTACCTTGCTCTCCAAGCGATTCCAACCCTTTGACTTCTTTGCCTCTCACTAGGAAGTCTCTCTTAGAATCTAACCAAGAGGGTTTGTTTGGCATCTCACCAAATTTGAAGAATCTTAACCCGATTCCAAAGGAATCCATGCTTAGATTTTATCTCAAAATCAACCTCCTTAAAAATGAAAGTTTCACAACTTTATATAGGAAAATATTGATTCTATGAAAAATAAAATAAATTGAAATAAATTGACACACTAATGACAGATAATACGAAAGGGAAAATTTTCTGATTTTTCAGGTGTACAGAAAAATGAGAGAAGAGGGAGAAACCACACACCGGAAACTCTAGCTGTAAAGACCGGAAAATTTTAGAATATTAAAATTATTAAAATAATGATTTATAATCATCTCGATTTCTAAGATTCGGGAGGTTCGGAATTTCCGTCCTCGAGCTATTGGCTTACACTAAAACCTTTGAAACGAGTTCCGGCATTATTTAGTTGAAAATTTAAAATATGCTTTATCCCGCTTCCGTATACGAAAATTTAAAATAATATTTGGAGTTCTTTATTAAGTTCGGAATTTGAAATTTGAAAATCTTTGTTTAGTTGGGTCGGATAAGGTCGAGAGAGTGGGTTTCGGGATGTATATTCTAGGTATTCTTGGACCAAGCTTGGGACCCACTTCCTTGTTTCTTTTGCTCCCCCCTCCGATTTTCCCAGTAGTAGGAGTACAATACTTCTTCTTGTCTTCTTGCTCCCTCCACAAATGAGACAACCCTTCTAGCTTGTTCCTTTCTTGTTTTAGTTAAGCAACTCCATTCCCTTCCATCCTTCCCTCAAGCCTTGCCTCCCCATTCGTGGCAAGATGCCCTGCAACCCACGCGGATTTGCTCCAAAGACAAATTTCAGAACCTCACCTCTCTTCCTTTCACTGTAGCTCTGCTTCCCATCTGATTCAAATGGCAAGACCACAAGCAAGCCCCCTTTTTATTTGCCCTCAACAATTCCCTTTTCTCCATTTCACTTACAAACCCATCATCTATACCCTCTCTTTCGATCTGTCTACATCCACACCTCCATCTTCATTTTGCTCCTCTTCCACTTCAGATTCAGCAGCCCATTGTTCCTTGTTTTCGAAGGAAATCGCCAGCAGCCCCGTGAGCCAAAACCCCCTGTCCGCCGTGAGTCCTCCCCTATTTCCCGATCGCAAACGACGACCGGGCGAGCGCTTCCCCTCTGTCCCTGAACAACAGTAGCCTCTCCCTCACCTTCTCCGACGACGCCGTGAAGCCGAGCATAGGAGCCGAAGCTACTGCACTCCTCCCTCCTCTTCCTCCGTTCTTCGTTCAAGAAGGCCGGTAACATTCTCACTTTTGTTCCGACTCGAAATCGCTTAAAAGAATCCTCCTTTATGATCTTTTCTGTCTAACCCAGGCATCTCGGAGCTCCCTCCACCCTTGACGAACTCGATCGAAGCAAATCGTGCCTCCGACGAAGATTTTCTGGCGAGGCCCTTTCTCTCGGTGAGCTTCTTCTTCTTCCCCTTTTGTTTCGTTTGGAATTTCTTTGTGTTACCTGGGGTCGGAGAGAGTTTTCGGCAAGAGTGGGGGTGGTCCGAGTCAAGAATGGAGCTCCGACGGTGGCCAATCTATCCTTCCTTCGTCCGTTTTCGTCCTGAAATCTCATCGCTCCGTCTGTCTGTGTTGGGGGAGACGATACTGCAGATCCGATTCCTCTTTCCTTTGGGCTCGGGTCGGGCCAGATCCAAGCTTCTTCATCCGGGTTATATCATATCTTGAATGTGGGTATCCAGTTTTGGGAGAGGGAGCATGGGATCCGGACCCTTACTCTCTTTCCTTTCTATTCTGGGTTGGGCCGGCCGGTTGAGGAACACATTTTGGGTCCATCCTTTTCTTTCTGTTGGTCCGGGTTAAGGTTTGGGCCGGCCAGATTTTCTTTTGGGTTGTTAGTTTGGATTGTTGATGTTTATTGTTATGATTAAATATATGGTTACTTATGTTGTTATAAATATCTGTTATGATTTTATCATTATCATTATTTCGATTTTATCGGGAGAAATATATTTTCTAGAATTATTATTATATATTTTAAATTGTTTTGAAATAATATAATGGGAATATGTATGTTGTGATGTGCAAATAGGTGATTTTGAAAATAAATATGCCGGAATCGTTTTAATAATATGACCTTGTGAAATTTGTTAAGGATTTAAATGATAAATGTCGGAATTTGGCCAAGTATGATTTGAGAAAATGTTTTGAATATGAGTTGACTTAACTTAATATTTAAGAGTTTGGAAAACTCCGGGAAATGATTTTAGAAATATTGTTGGTAGGATTTATCGATGGGTTTGATTGGAACTGAAATGATTTTTGGTTGATGTTGATCATATTAGAAAGGTTTTGGAAAACGGTTTCACTATCGGTTGGTTTTGAGTATGTTGAGAACTTGGGTTTCGTGCGTATGAATGTTAGTCCGGTGGCTTATGGAAATGGCTTGATGATAGGTGTATATTGCTTTTGGATTGCTTTAGACTTGCATTTGGGTCCTTGCTTGTATTATCCTGATGTTCTGCATCTTCAGGTAAGTTCCCTAGGGGGCTTACTCAGGTTGGACATTCATGCATGTTGTTGCATTTTATGTTAGGTGTTCCATATGCATAAAAGCATGCCATGTAGTATCGTGCTAGGATTGCATTGAACTGAGCATGTGGTTACTATGTGTATTTGAAACAGAACGGTCGTTATCTGTGATAGTCCTAGAGTCTTTGCTAGGGTCATAGGGTAGCCCAGCCTCATCGGGTACCCTGAATCAATCGAGTCTATATGAGCATGATATGATAGCCCAACACCATCGGGCAAGCGATGAGATGATATGATATGATGATGCCGTGGTTTGTGCACCACCACGAGGAAATTGCTATGCTATAGCACCAAACTGGCCAGTCTCTGCACTAACGGGAAGGGGTGCAGAGGTAGAAGAGGGATATGCCACTTGGCATTGTCTTGGGCCCTTTACAGTATTTTTACACATTATTATAACTAGGAGCATGCTAGTGTGTTTGACTTTCGTACTGCATTAGAGCATTTTTATTAGGTATTGCACATACTATGTGGCCTCAGCGAGGACTGCCGGTCCCGCATGAGTGGCTCGATCTGACTCCTTTCCCCGTTCTTTTTTTTAAGGTATTTTCTGCAGATTTTGAGTGCTCGATATCTATATGACGGGGTTCCTTTTTTGGCGAATCAAAGAATCTGGCTAATATCCTAACTTAGTAAAAGGGTAATTACCCACTCATGATTTGATTTTGACCGGCGCTGCCGTGGCACTTGTATCTTTACTTTGTTTCCGCTTTACTTCTGTTTGAAATGGATTCCGCGACATAGTCTTATGACAGGTTAAGGGTACCCAACGACCCTTCGAGATTTTAGAGTTTGAAATCCCTCTTTCTACTAATCTTAAAATGAGTTTGAAACCTCGACTCATACCTGAATTGCAAGATCCGAACAAGGGGTTTTATCCCTTGAAAAGTAACCCGAAAATCATAATTCTGGGCCGTTACACTAGCCGCCAGCGCCGACCCCTGAAATCCCCTAATCCCCGCCACAAGCATGAGCGCCGATCACCAAAATCCCCCACAAAAATATACAAAACTGTGAAATCCAAACAAAGATCCGCCATCCCCACTCTCAAAAAGAAAACAGAGCGGGGAAAAAAGAAACAAAAAGAGAGAGTTGTGTTGGGAATGGAGGAAAATCGATCAACAATGGAGTTTTCAGAGAGCAAAAGAGAAAGGAAGCGAAAAAAGAAGAAAGAAACACAAAAAAAAAAGAGGAAAAAGGTAGTGTTGATCGGGGGGGGGGGGGGGTGGCGGGGTCGTTCTGTGCGGTTTCGGGGTTGGTGGCATGGTCCTTGTCGGTCCTTTCGACGACGTCTTCTTCTCCCTGCTGGCTGCGACGCCTTCTCCCTGGTGTTGGAGGGATTGAGTCCTGCCTCGTTGTGTCTTGGTTGGTGCCCTAATTTGATGAATCTTCCAGTGAAAGACTCTTTCACAAAATCAAAAAACAAATACGACAAAAAGATACCAGATTTGATATCCAGGTACCTTCGTTCCATGCCGTTCGCCCTCTCTCTCCCTTCCTTCTTTAGACATGGCCCGATTCATCCACTCATCCTTTTTGGGCTCAGACTCGACCTTTATAATTTGAATTGGAATTTCCTTGCACATGTCTTCATTAATGTCAAGTACCTCTCCCATAGCCATAGAAGATGTAATCATTGAAGAGGGAGCTAGTGGCGGTGATTTGGGATTTGATAGTGTCGACCCAAACGAGTTGTTGAACTTTTGAACTTGTTTTACTTGTTTCATTGAGTCCTTCGCGAGCTTGCGGATCTCTTGCCAAGCAGGTTCAACTTTCTTTTTACGTCGAGCCTCATCCTCTCGAGCCCTTCACCGGGATTTGATAGTGTCAACCATGTGCGTTGCAGCCCACATGGTTGACATATCTTCTTGAGATGGGATGATATACCAAAGGTCAGGGGTTTGATTCCCCCTAGCAACAACCCGCTTCGTGGGCCTGAGATGGGCCTTCTGGGAGATGGGTCTGTGTTGGGCACAAGCTTGGGCTTGAGATGGGCATGGTTGGAGTAGACCATACAGGGTCTGAGAGGGGTGGGCCTGAGATGGGTCAAACTCGCATCACAACCTATCATGTGTGCTCCAAACCAGGGCATACGACATTGCAACATTTATTATATTCCAATCTTATTTCGGAATATAATTTCCTAGAGTGATTTATCACTCACATCCATTCTTCTTCCTTACTTAAAATTTCTCCAAGTGGAGTCAAGTGTATATTTTGTATTTTAGAATTCACATATAAATAATGTATATTACTCTCCTTTGGACTATTTGGTTCATATTCGTTTTATGATCAATAAACCTTTAGTATAAAGTGGTATTTTATTTCGTGTCGTCACTTTCTAGTTCTCGAATGAAACAAACATCCTGGCGATTGTGATGACTGGTGCCTCTCGTTTGTATACGATGCACCAGACCGAAGATGCAGGTATAAAGATCCTAGTGAAGAAGTTCTGAAGGCATTGGAGAATATCAAGGGTCATTTTAAATGTTTTGAACTAAAAAAGTTAATTCTAAATGTATTCAAGTTGTTTATTTAGTTCCCTATTTTGGTTTTAAAAGACTTCCATTGCATTTACTTTGAATGCATGTTGTCCTCATGTTTGTGGATGCATGATTGCATACTTGCATGTATTTGTAAGTCTAAGATGGTTACAAAGACATTAAAGTCCGAGTAATCTTTGATGTTGTGACATTTCCCTCATTTACAGTAGGGGTGTTACAGTGGAGATCCTTTTCACCACCCCCACCCCCAAATATTATGATCCATCATCATCCCCAACTAACCTACCTCATCCCCTTGTTATTCATCCCATGACTACCTACCTCCACAACCTCATCTCTAAACCATCAATCCACACCGAAGGTACAGCCACAGCTACCCCATAATGCTCCCTCTCCATAACTACCCCAAACAACCCCTCATTTTACATCGAAACCTTAAAAGTTCCCTAAATGGAGTCAATCCATGGACGTTGAAATCTTAGCCCTCCTCCACATAAAAACATGGTCCCTTGTTCCACCTTCTCAATCTTCGAATGTCCTCGGAGTAAAGAGGGTTTCTGAAACCAAATGGCATGCCGATGGAACAATCGATCACACAAGCCTTGATTAATGGCCAAGGGTTATCATCAACTCGAATGCATCGATCGCACAAGCACTTCTCTAAGCAACAATTCGTTTACACATATCCTACTTATGTCACCTTCCTTAGTTCCTTATTGATTTCGTGCTCTTGTTCGTTGCCTTTGATTTGTATTTGTGGTTGTTTATTGATTCTCTGTTTAATAATGGTGACTTTGTTTATCGAATTTCAGCCTATTGAGTTACCAAGTCAATTCATCTCTGTTTAATAATGGTGACTTGGAGTGTATTTGGATTCCAATGCACTTTAATTATGATAAATAAATTACTTGAATATTATTGTGTAACCTGTTTCACAATGTATTTAAAATAACATAAATTTAAATGAATTTTCTTGTAAAGTGGGTCAATCAAACACTTACTATAGGCCTACGCATCCCAACGACTAGGGATATGCTGGGATTTACTTAGAGCAACACCTTACGATCTTACATACTTAATGTAATTGATTGTTACAGTTTAAAAAACATTTTATTTAAAATTTATATATATTTTTTTGTCTTTTTACCAAAGTGTCCACCAACATATCCATATTAGCTAAAAGTCCACCACTTTTGCTGACATCGACTTTGCTAACGCTACTGATGCCGACGTTACTAACGTAGATGCCCCTGACATCAACGTTGTTGATTCCCTTGACATCAGATTGCTTTCTAATTAATATTGCCAAGGAATTTGTGGACATAAAAAAAATTGCTCAGGAGAAATTTGCATCCATGTTTAAAGTACCATAAATGCCAACACCATCATCTATTGCGTTAACAAATTAATTAAGTTTGATATCAGCAAATAAATGAATATGAACCAAAAAAAAAGATTGTATTCGAAAGTGAGAACATGAAGGACAAGTTCAACTCGACAAATTTAGTTTTCTTCTTAGTCTGGCCATAATCGCCGCTACCTCGATTCAAATTCAGCAATAATTTAGCAAAATTAATACAGTTCAAATTCTCCTCTGTAGAACAAAGAAAGCGATGCCACCTAAGATCTGAAAGCATCAGATCTGAAAAGAAGCGATTGAGCTGATCGACGTTGCAGTGGGAGGTGATCTCGTGGTCGGTGGCCTCAAATCTGAAAGCATGGGAGAAGGTTGTCTCATATCTGAAAGAAAGCGATTGAGTCGCATTGACGTTGCAGCGGAAGGCGATCTCGTGGTGATGGCATGCTAGACGACAAGGAGCTTCAAGTATATGGTGGTAGGGGCAGGGGTGCGGCAATGGTCGTTGCGTAGCTTGATGAGGAAGAACACGAGTACGCAAAACAACTTCAGGTCCCAGATCCCGATCTTACACGAGCAAACAAACACCAATAATTAATAGATCTAGAGAAATCCAACTCTCGTCAACAAATCTAAAGGAATCGACAACAATTTTATCATCGCATCCCTCATCAATACAGATCTAGCTCCTCCATCTATCGCAAATTGTTCTCGCTTTCGGTGGAGTAGGTTCGATGGCGGAGGAGGCGGAGATGACGGAGGGGAGAACAGGAGAAAGGATGAAGCTTTACTAGCGTTAGAACAAGTCGAAAAGTCGTTGGACAATAGGAGAAAGGATGACGCTTCCTCCATGGCTGTTGTTGGCCATGGCCACTAAAGGGAGTTTGGGGAGGATTTGTGGATCCGTTAGAAGAAAAAAAATTGAGTGGACTTTTACCTAATTTAGATAAGTTGATGGACAACTAGTGAATTTAGCCACTGAATTTGGACTCTATAGCAAATTTTCTTTTAGAGAAACATAAGGCTTATTGACAAGATACCAAAACGACTATTGACAAGACAAACTTTATTAAATTGCACAAATTAAGTCCTTCCCATTTTCACAAGTCAATCTCCTTCACCGCTTCTGCTACCGTCTCTGCCTATTGACGGGAAGACTCAATTGTACGTATTTGGATCCATCACAAGTGATTCTTTATCAATTGGGCGTTAGACAGACAAGCTGCCGCCACCAATCCATCCGCTTACTCATATTTGTCCCAACCACCACTCCAACATAACCCTAATCTCTAAGTTCAACTCTATGTGTAATTTAGTTGAAATTATCTTGTCAATAGTCATTCAGACGTTTTGTCTCAAACCTCACTCTTAAAGAAATGGTAATTGTAGTTTTCAAGAAAGTGAAAAAATAGAGTAATAATTAAAAGTATAAGCGTATTTTTTTTTACTTTTATAAAAGTGTACAAATATCTAAAATGACATGTTTTAAACACAATTAAAAATGCTTACCAAACACAGCCAAAAAATTTTGTTTTTTGTAAGGGGTGATATTTATGAAATTCCCTAAATTAGGGGTGATATTGTGTAATTTACCCGTCGAAAAAAGTGGGACTCATTCTACATCTTGAGAAGACAACAGAAAACTGGAACAAATTTCTCGGTCCGCCTCATCGATCTCTCTCTGCTCCCACCGGAAACCCTCTGTTGATCGGCTAAACCCTTTCGACAATTCTTTCTCTTTCCCTCCAGGGATTTGTTGGATGGAATACTCTAATCTTTGAATTTGTCTACTTGCTGGTTTGCGGAAGAATCTTTGAATTCGTTGGGGGCTATGGCTGAATCCTCGAAGGACGAGCTTCTTCAGCTGATCAAACGCTTCAGTGCTTATCTCAGCGTCAAGATGTCCAACTTGTTCTCCATCGGTTTCCATAATATGGTTCGTTACTCGCAATTTCCCTCAATTTCCCATCTTCGTGTCAGATCTTAGGGTTATTGCGAAACTGCGTGCCTTACTTTTTGTTTTAATCATCTCTCTTTTCATTTAATATTTGTTTGGCTGTTAATTATCATATGGTGGGGGCTTTAATGGATTCACAATTGTTTATGTGGATCATAGGGTTATGTTGTGGCAAGAACTGCATTTCATGTTTCCTTTCCCCTTTAGAAATTGTTGTGAATTTCCGTGAGTAATATCGTTAAAGAGAAAGAGAGTGAAATAACAATGGGACACAAAGGATTTCTGCTTTCCAAAAGGAACTGTGCAGAGAAAAACTCTCTCTGCAGCTAGGGTATTTCTTTATAGGTAGAACCTCCTATAGATATACCTAGATATAGATAAAATCATCTACAATAAACATCTTACATATAAAATCATATATAGATAAAACCTGCTATGGATAAATTCACTTGGAACCCAATCCAATTTATCTGTCTACTCATATAACAGAATTCATGCTGAATGTGGATTAATTAGAGGAATTTTTATTGTTTCTATGTGATTTCATTTATGCACATTGGCATACAGTTTTGTCGACCACTGAAGATTATTTTGTTTCACCACCTTAAGGTTTAAGAGAGTCCTCTTTACTTCTTCTATACTTTTTGTGTGGTTTATACCAAATTTTATTGGCATTCTTTTGGAGAAGACTTCATATGGTGTCGGCATTCTTCTAAATCAGTCTGTACAAAGTGAAGATAGAGATATGTCATCAAACACATAGAAGCATCTATAGAAGACTTCATATGATTTGATGACATATCTCTATCTTCACTTTGTACAGATATCGATTTCGATTTCATGACGAAACATCTATAGAAGCATAATCAAGCTAAAGTTCAAACACATAATAGTTGATGCAATCTTCCGGGAAAAAACATTATAGAAGTAACCATATGTTAACAAATAAAAATAATAACAAGTAAAAGGTGGGAAGTAAATCAATGAGGGGGTAGAGAGGAGGACACAAGTCAAGGGTGGAGAGAGGAGTCGTCGAATCCGAGTTGTATCCGATCATATATGAGTATTGTATCGTTTCGAATGCGGGATACGGGATACAGCACTCCCTAGGAGTGTCCGGGAATCATAGGTGAAGGTTCATTTGGATATTGCATTTCAACTTTATGGCTTAAAATTTTGTGCTCTCTCAAAAAGAAAAGAAGCTTATTAATTTCAGTTGTTTGCTTGTTTTCCCCGCCACTGGAGGAGAAAATTATTGGTGTGTTACTAACTTCATTCAGTTATAGTTTGAGCATTTGTTTTCCTCAAGACAATTCTGACAGGTATTCAAACCTACATCTTCACCATTTACTTTTCATGATGGCTGCTGCATGTCATATCTGATTAGGTTTCTTAAGCTCAAAAAACTCTATGGTGCTTAATTGCTTATAGCGAAATAACACATTATAAGCATTGATGCCATGTTTGGCTTGTCAACCTTTGTCCTATAAGGCTTTGGTGTCAGCGCTTTATTGATTTACAGGTCTTGTCAATACCGTTTACATTAGAAGTATGTCACCCAGACTCATAGCAAATATACTTCAAACTTCAGTCATTGTTTTATGAGTCAAATCTTCAGGTTCTCCGAACATGTGTTGTTTTTATGCTGAATGTTGCACGTCTAAAGACAATTAGGTCCTTCATCAATTTAACACTGTAATTGAAGAATATTCATTACACCATCTGTCAGCAAATGTCCAACCTAAATCCAATGTTTCATAAGCTATACTTGCTCATGATGTATGTCACACGAAAGAGCCAATCTCTATTAAGATAATTTAGCTTTAGCAGATAATTGCTGAAAGTATTTTTTCTATTTTAATAATCTTCTAGCTGAGTGTTTTTGCTATTCCTATTTTAGATGTTTTGCTTCACCTGCAAATTAGGATTATTGTAGGTATTGGTAAATTCAACCATATGTGCAAATTTTCTCCAGAAGCAATTTGAAAGTTATAAAATGAGGTTGTTTTGATTGCATTAACAAGTATGCACTTCGAATAATGGGATATGTATATGTGTTTTAAAGCTTGCAGTTATGTTCCAATAATATTTTGAGGGTCAGATAGAGGATTATTCCAATTTGAAGTGTTGGATGTGTGTTTAGCATGTAACTAGTTCTCTTAAGATAGCTTGAATAACACGGACTGCCAACTTCGGTTAAAATTCGTGTTACTTGTGCATAAAGGATAAGTCAGCCGTTGCTCGTGCATAAAAGTACATGTTGGCTCAGTCAGCCTCTCACTTTTACTGTTTTACAGGAAGTTTGTAGAGTTTGCAAAGAATTTGTTGCTCAATCATGAATTTTGTTGCATTTTATTCGTCAATTTATTAGAATCTTCTTTGATCAACTACTGTTACCTTGTTACATTAGGTTCGAGATCATATTTTGTTATAAAGTTTGTAAAAATTCTGTAGGATACACGATCAGTTGGTGCTATTGCTGGTCTTGCTGTAGCAATAGTTTTTTCCTGGAGGCTTTTACGGTCACCAAATAGTGCACAAAGAAGGCAACCTAAGCGGTCGGGAACTAGAGCTAGCAGCTCTGGGGTGGATTCTCAACAACACACAGCCTTAACGCCTGCTGGAGTTTCCTCATCAACAGATGATTCTGGAGCACAAAATGTGACTGACAACTTTTTCCAGCCAGTAACGGTACACCATTAATAGATGCAGTTTTTTTTTTTTAAAATGTAACCTCTTGACACTTGTTAATAATCTAATTCTTCCTTTTCAGCCCACTCTAGCTCAAATTGTACGCCAAAAATTATTTGAAGCTAGAAAGGTAATACCTTTATTTTGTTGCATCTTCTGTGAAATAGGATCATTGTCCTTGACTTCCACCATCACTATAATCTTGTTTTGAGTATGCTTACATTGTGTAGACTCCTTGAAGGCTTTTTTAGTTGATTAATGTTCCTGTATGTTTCAGTTTTCACGACTATGTCATATTCTGTTCTAAGATACCATTCTGATAAATGAATGGCATTTGTACTTAATTTCTTATTCTATTTTTTTTGGTGCGGGGAAAGGGTGACTGAGTGAGCTTTTGGAAAGAGTCTATAGGCCCACATTGTGGTTAGCTGAATCAATTGCTGATTTTTCTCTTGCTGCGTAGATCAACTGAGTTAAGTACTTTCACTTATATCTTGCCTGACTTTACTTACACTCAAGTAAGCATAGAATGACATCAGCAAATTGACACAGTATAAAAATCTCATGGGATCTAGAGTGTGGGACAACTGATTTGAGGATTTTCATCTAAGTTTGTATAGGATAAAGACTAAAGTGATTGGTGAATTGTGTTGTTGGTTTCATAATTGTAGTTTCCAAGCTTGCTGAGTAGAAACTCCTTTATTTCATTTTCGAGTATTTTCAGAGTCTGAAAACCAAGATTGGAGCTTCTAAACAGATGCCATGCGTCCTTTGAAAAATGATTTGCTACTCATGACTCATAAGTAGATTACATTTGGTTTTATTAGATTAACAGTCAGATAATTGCGGTGACATACGCATCAAAACACCAGAGTACCAGACAGCTGCAATCATCTTTTTGAGGTCATCAATCTTGAATATTCTCTTAATGCAGGTAACATGCCGTTTGGTTGGTGTTATCCTTGAAGAAAGCAGTCCCGAGGAACTTCAGGTGTAATGCATTTCATTTCTTCTTCTGTGTGCTGTTAATTTCATTTTCTGGCCTCTATCTCATACTTCACCTGGTGCAGAAGCAAGCAACTGTGAAATCTTCTGTGCTGGAAGTGTTGTTGGAGATCACCAAGTATTGTGATTTGTATCTCATGGAAAGAGTTGAAGATGATGAAAGCGAGGTATGTTACAGTATTTTATTTTTTTAACATAGAACCTTAATATGTTCATTTTTCTTCTCTTATACAAGAGACTAATTTGCTTATTTGATCATTTGTTGCATATAGTGTATTCATGTTTTGGTTGTTATGATTGGTTTTCCATCTTCAAGGTCATTGCTAACTGCAAGAGTGGATCAAGAAAAGGCAGAATTATAAACGACCCAGCCGATTTGATCTTTTATTACCCTTCAGATTGAATATTAGAATGATCAAAAGTTGACCTATGTTTAAGCAATTATACAATGTAAACACTGGACTCCTCAAAAGTGGACCTCTTATGCTCCAATTCTGATTTTTTTTTATCAGCACTTGGAAACATCCTCTCGACTAGTTCGAGGCATGGATGCATTACACCTAGACCCCTCAGATTCTTGCTTTGGTGGGATTCACTGAGTTGATGTTGTGTGATCAGCACTGTGCCTCCAACTAAAATGTTTAGCCAGTTAAAAATTTTAGGGGCCTAAATAATCATTTTAGGATGATGCTTAGTCGCTTACACTTTAGTTTAGTCCTAGACTCTCATAATTCCAAAGTACTGCCAATCTCCAGAACTTGGATTTAAATAAACCTGGTCAGGAGCTCTCTTTCTGGTGAGTGATGTTGGGCTGACTGGTTATATCTCCTGGCCCTTAAAAAATTTGGGCCCAAACTTGTTAGAAAGGGGGTTCATGAAATACCCAGGTCAGGCAACCCCTTCCATGGCTAGAAGGTCTTTTTATATTTCCTCAAATGCTGTCCTTGAATTCAACACTATGAATTCCGTGCATTAAATCTTGGTGAATGAACTTTTCATAACATAAGATAGTAATCGAAGTTATGTTACTTGAGTGAAGAATGTTTAAGGCTTTGTTTGTGCAAAAAGCTGAAAAGGGAGCTTCAATGTTTTTAGGAGTTTAATAGATTGCAGTCTTATTCACAAAGAAATTTGAGGTAGTTTCTCTGAAGTTCGCAAATCAAGTTGTTTGGGTTGGTTTCTGATTGTGTCTATTCCGATTATGTCATTACTGTGTTAAATGATTTTCACATTTTGCATGGAATTTTTATCTACATGTATAACCAATTTACATATAGATTCTCAATTTCTCATTAATATAAGTTAAATCTAAAATGATAATAATCATAATATGGTACAGTCAATCAATTATTAAATACTCCCTCTGATCTAAAATACAAGACATTTTAAAGATGAGTATTTGATCAACAATATAAGGCGTTTTGGGAAATTGGGATCTTTTCATTGGTTGGTACGATTTTCCAAGTTACTTTTTCACTCTCTGTTGTTTGCTTTTTTATTTCTTAAAAATTGTGGAAAGGTCTAAAAGGCCCTACGTTTGATTCAATAAAAAGTGGCTTGGATTTTTATCAGATCAGATGGTTTTGGGTTTGGGTTCCAGTTAGTTTGGGTCTAAATTGAATGGTTTTTGGGTTCGGGTTCCAGTTAGTTTGGGTCTAAATTGAATGAAAAAAGTCTTTGGATCAGGTTGTTTTGATTTCAGTTACAGATTAGCTTAATTATGTTTGAGTTGAAATTTGATGGGCATCTGATATTCTAGTTTGGATTTTCAATCAGATCAGCTTTTGCCTACTTCCGTTTCATGTTTGTTTAGTAGCATAAGTGTTGGTGTAATAAATTGCGCTCATGCAGATAGGATTCATTTGATGTAGAATGCTTGTAATTCATAAATAAGTTCATACTATGAATACTTCAAATGAAATTTTCATGGATAGATTTTCAGTGATTGGTTTTAATGTCAGACCATGATTTAGGTGTAAACTTGAGCATGAGCTGTGTATGCTATGATGTACTGTCTCAAATTATAAATAGTGCTCATCTTATCATTTTATGGTAGTACTCCAGGGAGAGAGTTTCACCTGGTTCCCACATAAATGGTCATTATTGCTGCTTGCTTCGTAGCTGTATTTTGCTAGATAACTATTTTTCTTGTGTCTGCTGGACCGAATATTAAAATTTCCTTGTGTTTTTTTCTTGTTTCGATGCAGAAAAGGGTTCTTACAGCACTGGAAGAAGCTGGGGTTTTCAGTTCAGGAGGTTTGATCAAGGATAAGGTAAATTAATTTGACTGCAAATGCTTTATACCATTTCTATCTCGCATAAGATATTTTGGGAGTTAAGTACTGCTGTTCTGGAGTTTTTCTGGAACGATAACCAGATCCTGTTTTTTTAGAAGCGTATGGTGGTTTGCTGTTGTTTGAACTTTGGATTTCTTTAAAGGATAACTGATTCCCGCTTCCTCTACAAATTGATGACCAGGTTTAAGCTGCTTGTGTTTGTCTTATGTTTCCTGGACCTTTTCTTGCAGGTATTGTTTTGTAGCACTGAGATTGGGAGGACCTCTTTCGTCAGGCAATTGGAGCCAGAGTGGCATATTGATACAAACTCTGAAGTTGTTTCGCAGTTGGCTGTAAACATCCATTGCTCTGTCCAAAATTTCATATTGATATAATATTACACTTCCAACTTATTTATAAGAGATTCTCTCTATTACTCGCAGAGGTTCATCAAATATCAGCTTCTCATTACTGCAGCCAGACCTGAACGCACTGCTTCTAATGTCTGTAGCGCTCCATCCTTGGAGCAGTTCTTTGGATGTGCATGACAATCCTGAAGAAGTCACTTGACAGGTTTGAATTGTATTCGATGTATCCTTTTTCTGGGCTCCCTACTTCTCATTAACCCTTTCCTTTGAAAAGTGGACAGCAGACCCCCATGCCCTACAATCTTTGATTTTACTGCCAAGTTTCCAACTACAATAGAAAAGAAGTTCTTCTTTGCTTCATGTAAACTTTGTGTATTAGTTTCTGCCAAGGCTTATACATTCTGTTGTCTACTCTTGAATTCCATCAAGGCTATTCACTTTGATTCAGATTCCTAAAGATGGAAAACATTTATATAGTTATCCCAAGCCGATTCCTGAGGTTTGCCTTTGGACATGTGCTAATTCTTGTCACTGGAATCGGTGAAAAAAGTCTGATTTCCTGGGTTTCTGTATGATTGTGCTTTTGTAGAGTTTCATATTTGTTTTGGAAGGGGTAAATGAAGAGATTTGTGGGTTTGCGTTAGGGAGGGTTTCATAGCTCTACATGGACCTCACCTCCTCTTTGCGTTTGAGAAATGCAATGATTTCTGTGAGCCAAATTGGCAGACTGACAACCTTTCTTTAAGCCATCTTTTGTTCACTAAATATTAGGGGTGGGCACAAATCCCGCAAATCCCGATCCGGTCCCGTCCCGATCCCGTCCCGATCCCGGTGGGATTTAGGACAAAATAGCGAATTCCGTCCCGCAAAAATTATGCGGGACGAAACGCAGGACGATCCCGGTGGGATCCCGCAAATCCCGTCCCGTCCCGCATATAATAATAATAATAATAATAATAATAATAATAATAATAATAATAATAATAATAATAATAATTTTTATAATAATAATAATATTATAATATTATAGAATCATAATAACATATTATTAGTATTATTATTTTGAGCAAATATTATAATTATAATTATAATCATAATCTTCCATTTATAATAATAATAATAATAATAATAATAATAATATTTGTTTATAATACTAATATTATTATTATTTGAGAAAATATTATTTATAAATATAATAATAATTTTCAATATATAATAATAATATTATTATTATATAATATTATAATATAATTTAATAATAATATTAATTTATAATAAAATTATTATTATTATTATCTTATTATATCATATTATATTTTTTTTCTTGTAAAGTATAATTATTTTATAATAATAACAATAAAAATTAGTAATATTATTTTATTTTATTTTTAATTATAACGTGGGATTATTATTATTATTATTATTATTATTATTATTATTATTATTATTATTATTATTATTATTATTATTATACCCATTTAGAGTTACAAGAGGCAAATAACTAAATATGGTATTCTTCCCAACTATCAATCGATAATGAGACAATATTTGGTGAATCTCGTCTCAATTCCTTTCCGTTCTGATCTAGTAAGATAATGTAGCCAAATATGTTGAACATTATAATTAATTATACAATCATTGTATGAATTAATAATAGTATAATAATAATAATAATAATAATAATAATAATAATAATAATAATAATAATAATAATAATAATAATAATAATCTCGATCGGTGGTGCCAACGGTGGTGGGGGTCTCTCCGGCGGTTCCCAGGGACCGGATCCGACTTCCAGTGGCAGCAATCTCGATCGGTGGGGGTGGGTCGTCATCTCGATCAGGGCTGCGTCGATCTCCTCAGGTCTGTGTTATTCTTCTTCATCATTGCTCTTCGTCGATCAGTGCTGCGTCGGCCGGTAGGGGTGGTCCGTTGCTCTTCGTTGGTCTGTCGGGTCTGTCGGCGCTTGCTACTGGTATCGATTGGTGTCGGGTAACGATTTTCGTATTGTTTTCGGTGGTATGTGTTGTTGTGGTGCGCACCGCTGCTGCTGTCCGGCTTCTTGTTTCGTTTCGATCAAAATTGTTTTGCTGCTACTGCGTTTCTTCACTGGTTGCTGCGTTTCTGGTTGCTGGTTTTTGCTTTTGTTTTAGACTGATTGCTGCTGCTGATTTTGGTCTCCGTTGGTTGCTGTATCAGTTCGGCATGTGGGGCTGCAGCTGCTGATCGGTGATGGGGTTTTCTCTTACTTATCCCGGCTTACAATGATCACTTTGTTGAAGTTTTAAGTTTTATTATTTGTATATATTGTTATTTAGCTTTGAGTGCTTGGTTGAAGATTGTGGTCGTGGGTGGGATGCCCGACCTTGTTCGGTACCGTTGTCCTTTTGTGGGTCTATGTGGGTGCCTTGATGGTGGTGGTAGAGGCCTTGTTAAAACCTCCCTGCTTAGACACCTCCGTGATCGACATTGCAGTGGTGATGCTCAGGTTCTTACCCGTCAAACTCTTTCTAATAGTTTGGCTATTTATTCTAATGCTGAGGTGACTTTCAAGCGTATGGGGGTTTGGTTATGTGGAGTTTGTCTTAAAACTCATACCTTTCGTTCTCGGTGTCGGCATAGTCAGGATGATTTTGTGGCACCTCCGGACTGTGGTGATGGCCTTGTTCGTTTTATTATTTTTGATATTCCCAGACCTCCAGCTCCGTCTCCGTCGGTTCCCTTGGATGATGTTGGAGAGGTGTCGGTTGGTTTGTCTATATCTTCGCTTGACCGTTTGTTTTCTATGGGGCTACGCACCGTCAAATCCATCCCCCCTAAGTGCCATCTAGGTTTCTCACGGGTCTTAAAAGAGGCATTAGATGGTGTGGCTGACTCTCCCGGCGACCTTTCCTGCTGGATTCGCTTGTTTGTGATGCCTCTTTGTATACTTAAGACCTTTTCCCCCCGGAGCAATCTTGAGAGCAGGTCTGCTATCAAGCGTCAACGTCAAGAGGAGAGTATTGCTAGTGCTATTCGTAGTTGGGGTGTGCCTGGCGGCAGTTTGCAGCTTGTACAGGAGACCTTAGCTGAGGTTCCCCCTTCTTTTAGTATGGAGGAGGACCTTGATTTGAGTGAGCTCAACCTTCGGCAATGTCGGAGGAAGATTTGTGATGGTCACTACACTGCCGCTGTTCGGGTGCTTTCTTCATCAGGTATTGCCCCGTATTCTGATGCCACTCTTGAGGCTCTGAGAGATAAGCACCCGACTGCTGCGTCTCCCAACTTGTCGCCTTTGCCCTTTGATCACCATCCTCTCGTTGCTTCTTCGACCGTTGTTTTGGATATGATTCGGAGTTTCCCACGTGGCACGTCATGTGGTAGGGATGGGCTCCGTGCTCAGTATCTTTTCGACTGTTTGGGTGGAGCTGCGGTTGCTATTTCGGATGATTTGATCTCCTCTATTACTCGGGTGGTTAATCTTTTCCTCGAGGGCCGTTGTCCGCAGGCTCTGGGTGAGTACATTGCTAGTGCCCCGCTCACGCCGCTTGTTAAACCAGGTGGTGGTATACGCCCTATTGCTGTTGGCACTATTTGGAGACGTCTTGTCTCTAAGGTTGGTGCTTGTTTAGTCGGTCCTTCTTTGTCGGGTTATTTTGCGGGTCTTCAGTTTGGGGTCGGAGTATCCGGTGGAGGAGAGGCTATTCTGCATGCCTTGAATCGTTTCGTTGAGGCTCGTGGTAGCGAGAAGGGCCTTTCCATGTTGTTGGTCGATTTTCAGAATGCCTTCAACTTAGTCGATCGGGGTGCCATGTTACAGGAAGTTCGCCGTCACTACCCAACTTTATTCCGATGGGTGGAGTTTTGTTATTCTAGTCCTGCACGGTTGTATTATGGGGAGCATAGCTTATGGTCTTGTCGAGGGGTTCAGCAAGGGGATCCTTTGGGTCCCCTACTTTTTGCTTTGGTGTTGCATCCTTTGGTGTGCAAGATCAGAGACTCTTTTGCTCTTAGTCTGCAGGCTTGGTACTTAGATGATGGCACTGTTGTCGGGGACACTTTGGTTGTGGGGAAGGTCTTGGATCTGATTATGGAGGATGGTCCCCGTTTTGGCCTTCATCTTAATGTGGATAAGACCGAGGTTTTTTGGCCTACAGAAGACCCCAGGAGTCGTCTTCCTGGTGTTTTCCCCCCCTCTATTGCTCGGCCTTCGCGCGACGTCAAAGTTCTAGGTGGCCCTGTCAGCGTATGCCCTGCTTTCGGCAACGACCTTGTTGCGAAGAGAGTGACTAGGACCATAGAACTTATGGATTCTGCTGCAAGGATTGATGACCCACAGTGCGAGTTGCTTCTGCTTCGGGCTTGTACGGGTATTTCTAAACTTTACTTTGCTTTGCGTACTTGTTCCCCGCGTGTCTTTGGGCCAGCTCAGCTTTCATTTGATGTGGCACTCCGCTCTAGCTTGGAATGTATTGTCACTGCGTCTGGGCCTGGGTTTGGAGATTGGCAATGGCGGCTCGCCACCTTCCCCTTTCATTTTGGTGGGCTCGGAGTGTATGCTGCTGGGGATGTCCTACATTATGCTTTTTTGGCATCCCGCTTGCAGTCGGCTGAGTTGCAGGCTAAGCTCTTACGTCCTTCTAGTATCATGGTTGCTGGCCCTACTTTTGATGATGCTTTGCGCGCTTTTAATGAGACCACGGGTTCTGATCTTCTACGTGACCCTAGTGAAATCGCTGCCCCCAAACTTATGAAGAAATTGGCAGATATATATTTCACAAAGGTTGCTGCTGAATCGGTCTCTGCTTTCTCCTTGACTCCGCGACAGACGACATTATGGAAGTCTCAGCATGGTGCTCACTCCTCTGATTGGCTGCGTGCAATTCCCATTTATGGGATGGGGCAAACTATGAATGGAAGGACCTATCGTAGTGTGCTAAGCTATCGATTGGGTGTTCCATTGTTCACGGTGTCTAGGCCTTGTCCTGCTTGCTCTCGAACCTTTGTTGGTGATGTATATGGTGACCATGCTGTGTCCTGTGCTGGTACTGTGGGCATCAAACATCGTCACAACCTTGTTCGCGACACCTTATTGGATATCTGCTACAGGTCCGGGATTTCTGTCGGTAAGGAGGTTGATATCGGTTTGGTTGATGGGCATGATAAGCCCCTTCGGCCGGCGGATTTGCTCCTTTATTCTTGGGACAGAGGGCGTGACGTGTGTGTCGATTTGACAGGGTCCTCCCCCTTGACTCAGTCTGGATTGTCTGACTTTATGTCTGGTCGTGTTGTGGTTGATGCTGCTCACCGTAAGTGTGTCAAGTATCGAGATTTGTGCACGATGGCTGGTTATGGTTTCTTACCCTTCTCCTTCTCTTCGTTGGGGGAGCTGGATACGGATGCTGTTGCTTTGCTGAAGCGGATTCAGAAATTCTCGATATCTCAGGATGCCGGAGCCCGTGCTGCAGCCTATATTTTTACTAGACTTGGTTTTGCTATTGCTAAGGGGGTGGGGGCCCAGATAGTATCTCGGCTACCTACTAATTTCTTGTAAATAGTAATTGGTTGATAATATTTATAATAATAATAATAATAATAATAATAATAATAATAATAATAATAATAATAATGAATAATATAGTTGAGAAGAATACCGTATTCAACATATTATACAAAATAATGAATTATGAAAGCATTTTTCACTTTGCAAATTTATATAATATTTTATTATTTTTATATGCGGGACAAGGCCCGTCCCGTCCCGATCCCGTCCCGTCCAGACACCATCCCGTCTCGATCCCGTCCCGAAAAAAAAGTGTCAATCCCGTCCCGTACAAATTTCGCGGGACGAGTCCCGTCCCGGCTCAATCCCGTCCCGTCCCGTGCCCACCCCTACTAAATATGTCTACCTTCCAAAATATCATTAGAAGACAAATCTTTTTTTTTTTTGAATAAGCAAAAGCTCAGTCCAAACAATCATATCATAATTCATAATCTATGTTTTAGCTTGTTAGTATCATAACGGTTAGCTCGTCTACCGTTTGTTTTGCCCTCTTAATTTACCCGAAACTGGTGTATCAGGTATTTTGAACCGTTACCTTGATAAAAAAAATCATAATTCATAATCAACAATATTTTATCCATCCAAAGATTCTAAACAATGGACCATCTAACTTTCTCGCTAATGAGACAAGTTTATGAGCAGGGCCGTTCCGTTATAATTTGAGGCCTTGTGCAACTTATACATTGAGGCCTTTTTTTAACTAATCAGATTCTGTTCGACATGACTACTTCAAATCTTGTTGGAAATATTCTATCTTTCTAAATACCAACTTAGTGATTCCTAAAGTAGAAAAATATAAAATAATAACAATAATAATAATAATAATTTTGATCATCTAAGAAACTAAAAAGTAAAAACTAACAAAAGAATATAGTTAAAATTTTAGATTACCTATTGAAATCCCTAAGTTTGAAGGGATAATTGCAATGGTTGAATAACTTCAATTGAGTTCCCTACGTACATTAGGATTTTTTTTGCTGAATATTTGTGACCAAAAAAACAAACTAAAAAAAATATGGTTGTTGTACATAAAAAAATTTGTTAAAAAAAGGCTGATGAGACAAGTTTATGACATATGAGTCACTCTATTAGTTGTTTCACAAATGTGGTTAATTGAAACTATATCAGTACCTTACACAACATCGTTATACTATAAGTCAATGATATATGTCATTCCTCTGTATTTTGAGCGAGATTGGACAAGTCTACAAGTCGCTCCATTTGTTGTTTCATTAATTACACACTATCTCCTTGTAATGCCTATAGCAGATGAAACTCCATGTTGGGTTTTTCATTCCTATAGTGACCTCCAAAATAAGTTTCAAATTAAAAGTTGTAATGTAATCTAGTTGTTATTGATCGTGAATTGATAACTTATACATTATACATTATATTGAATAATATATGTGGTGATAATGTCTTGATAAGAAAATTTATAATGTGTTAATATTAAACATATAATGTATAAGTTATTAGTTCATGATCAATAACGATTTCTACCAAACGAACCTCACCCACGTTATTGTTATGTCTTTCAAATACCTTGATCGAGAGGACATGGATAAGACTAATATTTCATAAAGTCTATTGGCAACACAAGATTTGTCTATTAACAAGAAGAGCTTTAAATAATTGCACTCGAGTTCTTTTTAGTTTTTACAAAATAATTACATATTAGTATGAGACACAACTATCATCTTTCAACCTCATCCATCCTTTTCAGATCTAATTGTGTTAAGTGCGTTTTTGGCCGAAATCTACACTGATCTATCACTATAAAGATTTGTTATCCCATATAATGTCAAAATCTCATTCATTTATAGTAGAATCAATATAGGAATTGGGTTTTTAAAATTTTGTCTGAAAATTTTAAAATCCGAAATCTCAATCGATTTTCGGTTGTTTTGAGATGTTTTTGTTGTCTTTTGTTATTTTTATTATGATAGGAAGTGTTGTATTTGTAAGTTTTGGTGTCAATGAGTTGTAAATGTTCGATTTAAGTGGTTTTATGAGTCGGAAAACCACTTGGCAAACTGGGTCGAACTTCATGTCCCAACTCGGTAAATCTAGCTGAGCAAAAGGCTTAGGCTCGGTGAACTGTGTCGAGGGTATGCATTCGGCTCATTGAAATGTGCCGAGGTTGTGCCATAAACTCGACGAACTCTTTCAAGGTAATATCATATCATCAATAGTGTTAAATGATTGTATTCTCACACCGAAAACACAAAAAATTGTCAAAATCCACCAAACTCAAAGGAGAAAAAACTCAAAAAAAGTTCCAAAGTACTGTTTTTCATCACATTCAACGTGATTGACGATATTTTTGGGACTTTGGTATTTTGGTACCTTATCGTCTCTCGGGCCAAAATTGTATTTATTATTTTTCAAATGAAAAGGACTACGTTGCAATATGTCAATTTTCATCTTGTCAATGGACAAAACACATGTTGCTGATTCCTTCTAATATTGAACTCACTTATATGATATCGTGAGACTTTACAATGAAAGATTTGACATGACTTAGTCATTATTTGCCCCTCCATATATTTTATGGAGTCCTACCATTTAAGGGATGATATTGTAGATTTCATCAAAAAATTGTCATTGATATTTAACAAGAGTACAACCGCTTTAAATTAGTGATATTTTGCCAATGAACTCTGGTCCTAATGGTGAGAGAGAGGTACCTCTTGCTAGGGGTTAATGATTCAAATCCCACTTCTTACAATTTGTGAGAATGTGGGAGTTTAATCCTTCAATGGTTTGGATGAGCTTAATCTTTCACATTGGCAAGATGCTGAAAAGTCTAATGACAATGAATTTGGGTAAATTGCACACAAGCTATTTTCAACTTTAGAAAATATTTACAATTTGAACCGAAAGAAAAATTAAAAGTTTAACAAGTTCTACTAACTAATCAAAATCCAACCCAACGAGAATCGAAGCACAAAAAATTTACACAAATCAAGCATAAAAAACAAGAATTAGTGCAGTAAAACCCCGGAAGGGCTTTCATACGCGTTTTACTAGGGTATTTCTCAGTGGCTTCTTTGGGTGTTCTTGTCATTCCTTCTCTTTGTTGGGGATTTGGCGTCCGGTGTCGGGTCTGACTGCGGTCGAGGCAGTGTGTATCGAGGAGATTCCGTGATCTGGAAATTTCCTAGGAGGATCGTCTTCATTGCCTACAGGGACTGCTCATATGCCGCTGGCCAGCGGTGTCACCGCTTGGTGGCGCTTGGCGTCGGGTTGTAGTCTACATTGTCCCCAACTTATTAGGATTATGTTAATTTGTTCGTCTATATTTGTTGATTGACACTGTTTGTATTTCACCTTCTTATTTTATGATGTATGTTTGACGGGTCTCCATCGACCGACTTTACTCGAGGTGTCAAGTCTGTCCGGCCCTCGAATTCTTACCTTGTCAAAAAAATAATAATAAAAAAATGGGTAAAATCCACCTATGGTCCCTGAACTTTGACCAAATATTCAAACGGGCCCCTGAACTTTATTTTTGTTCATTGAAGTCTTTTTTTTTTCTTTTTTCCGTAGGCAAACATCAGAATGCCCTGCCGAGACAGAGTTCATTCTTGATCATCCTTACAGATGATGCTAAATAAATCCCCATGCAAGGGGAGATTAGACATATTACAAGTACCTCTATGTTTAGCAATATAATCTGCCGCTGCGTTTGATTATCTAAAGCAATGCTGAAATTCAATTTTATCGAAATTTGCCTTCATTATGCTGATCATCTCGATCGTTCTGAAAATCTCCCAATCAATCTTGGTGCTGTCATTTATTGCTTGGACCACCTTCAAGTTATCTCCTTCAATAATGACCTTCCTCAATCCTTTCTCCATAGCCTTTTGGACACCTAAGCAGAATGCGGAAGCCTCTGTCTGTAGAATAGAGCCCGAACATGCTCTCCATTGAAAGATGTCCAATACCTGTCCCATACTATCCCTAATAATACCCCCCAAATTGCAATCCGAGGGACCTCTAACCGAACCATCTACATTTATTTTGTAGATGGTGAGTGGTGGTTTCGACCACCCGGACAACCTTTTCTTATTTTTCTTTATAGTTTGTGGTTTGGGTGGGGTGGCTTCGTTCCAATTGTTCACTTGTTGGAGTATTTTATGGACAATGGAAGTGTTTGATTCAAGTTGTCGTCCGTAAAAAAATATTTGATTCCTCATTTCTCATATAGTGTGCCAAATAAAACATAAGTCCTCAAAATTTTGATTATCATGATTGATAATACAAAGGTCAGTCTGAATTGACTGGTTTGAATATAAGTTAATAAAGGTTCTGTTAGTTGCATTTTCATATGTAGAAATAATGGATTTCGAAATTGGGCATTTTAGGAAAAGGTGATGTGCATCTTCATCAAAACCTTGACATAGAATACATTGAGCTGGGACTCTGTTGAAGTGCTTATTTAGCCGGGCTTTGGTGGGTAAACCATCAATTATAATTTTCCAAATAAAGCTTTGAATTTTTGGTGGTAATCGGAGATTCCAAATCCACTTTAAGTCTTTATTGTTCTGAGCATTAGTATAATTTATTTTGTGTGTTGATTTTGTTGAGAATTTACCATTATAATTCAATTTCCAGATGAGTTTGTCAGGTGTGTTCCATGTCGGAATTGGGATCTCCATAATGGAATTAATCACTTGAGGGGGGAAAAGTTGTCTTAAGAGAGGTATATTCCATTCTTTTTGGTGTGTGAACAAGTCTGCTACCTTCATGTTAGAATTGTTGTTTCCTTGATAGACTTGAAGGGATAGGTTATTTATCCAAGGGTCAGTCCAGACATTTATGGAGTTTCCATTTCCCACAATCCAGAGAAGACCTTTATTAAAAGTATCTCGAAGATGGAGAAGCCTCCCAAATTGCCAAGAAGTAGCTTGTTTGTTGTTAGAATAAAAAATAGTGTCATTTTTAGGTATTTTTCTTTTATAACTTTAACCCATATATTTTGAGGTTCCGAGATTATCTTCCAAAGTAATTTTAGTTGAAGGCTGATGTTGGTTTCTTCCGCCGTCTTAATACCTAAACCTCCATTTTCCTTACTTGTGCAAATTTTTTCCCAGCTAATAAGAGGATTCTATCGTTCCGAGTTGAGTTTATTCCAGAAAAAGTTTTTATTAACCTGGTCAATTTGTTGAAGAATGCCCTTTGGTAAGAGAAAATTTTGAATGAGATAGTTGAGTTTGGAACTAAATTAGCACGGATGAGCACAACCCTCCCTGTTTGAGATAAAGTTGAGGCCTTCCATTTGGGAAGTTGTTTTTTCAGACTCTGGATTGCTTCTTCAAAAACACAGTTTTTAACTCTGTCTTTGATAATGGGAATACCTAAATATTTTTCTAGTCCAGAGGAAAGAGGGATGTTCATATCTTGGGAGAGCGAACGGGCCATATTAGCATTCACATTTGTAGAGACTTGCATAGAGCTTTTCTGGTAGTTTATGATCAGGCCAGATTAATTAGAGAAATTATTTAGCATATTTTGAATTGTGTGAAGGCTTTTGTGCGAAGCATTTGCAAATATTAGCGTATCATCTGCAAATGTGAGAAACGGAATGGGGGCTCCATTGGCGGTTAATTTCATTCCTATGAGTGTATCATCCATTTTTGCTTCCTCATGGAGTTGTCTAGCAAAGTTTTCCATAATTATGACAAAAATGTAAGGGGCTAAGGGGTCTCCCTGACGGATACCCCTCTAAGGTTTGAATTGTTTACCCGGGCTATTGTTTACTAGGACCGAAAAAGTAGAAGTGGTTATGCATTTCATAACCCAGTTAATCCAGGTTTTATGGAATCCAAACTTGGTTATGATTGCTTCAATATAATTCCAATTGATTTTATCATAAGCTTTCTCCATATCAAGTTTTAATGCCATCCATCCCTTTTTACCTTTTTGTTTATGAAAAGTATGAAATATTTCATGTGCAATCAGAATATTGTCCTGGATGGACCTTCCTTCCATAAAGGCCCCTTGGTAAGGATTGATGATCCTTGGGAGAATAGGCTTTAGGCGATTTGCAAGAATTTTGGCAATTGTTTTGTAGATAGTATTACACAGGCTAATCGGTCTAAAGTGGTTAATAGTAGTCAGATTGTCAATTTTGGGAATGAGAGCTATAAAGATTTGATTTAAATTTGATAACAAGCTGCCCGAATGGAAGAAGGCTCTGATGACCTTGCACACCAGGGGACCAACAATTTGCAGTATTTTTTATAAAACTCTAGGGGAAAACCATCCGGTCCTGGTGTCTTATCTTCTGTCATGCTAAAAATTGTATCTTTGATTTCCATATTTGTTGGCTGTCTTATAAGAGTGTTATTCTCAGCATCTGTAATTTCGGAATTTATATTCGCAAACATATTTGGGTGAATCACCATAGGATGATGAGTAACAAATCTATCGGAAAGTTCCTTGGTAATTTGGTTTCTTATTTCTTGGTCTTCTGTTAGAAAAGTTTCATCCCTAGTTGTAAAGGTTGAAGAGGAGTTTCTAAAATTTCGAATTTTGGCAATAGATTGGTAATACTTTGTATTCTTGTCCGCTAGTTTAATACTCGTATGTTTGATCTTAGCTCTTTGTTTCCAGAAGGCGTGATTAAAAGAAAGGATCTTATTTCTCGTTTGTTCTAATCTAGCTAGTTTTTCAATTTGGGTTTTGGGGATCGAACCCCAAGGAAGAGAATCTTGAAGAGCTTGAATTTTGTTGTCCAAAGTTGTTAGTTGAAGTAGACTATGATCTTGACGTTTTTTGCACCATTCCTTTGTGTTTTTCTTGAGCAATTTTTGTTTTTGAAAAAGTTGGTAGCAAAAAGAGCCATGTAACTTATTGCTTCACACTTTTTTAACTAAGCTTTCAAATTGCTGATCGGTTGTCCAAGCCATTTCGAACCTGAAAGAGGAACCCTTTTTTGGATCACCAGTTCCTAGCTGTAGAGTTATCGGGCAATGGTCCGAGGATGTGAAAGAGTGGTGTACCACTCTAAGATTCTTGAATTTCGTCATAATGTTTTGGTGATCTAGGACCCTATCCAGTCTCTCATGCGTGTTGTTTATAGGATTGTTATTCTTCCGCCAAGTAAATGGGGATCCATTACAAGGAATGGTATGAAGATTGAGATCATTTTTTATTTGAGCGAGCCTTCTAAATCTCCATCGCGACGGGATAATGCCTCCCGATTTCTCGAAGATGTCTTCGATGTCATTGAGATCGCCCATAATGAGAAATGGAAGGTTATAGTTCAAGGTTGTTCTATATATATCTTGCCAGAAAATCGAATTTTCTCCTTCAACAGATGGGGCATACACAAATAAAATGGCAATATCCTCATTGTGAACTTTAATTTCAAGCATGATCATTCTATCATTTTGATTGGTGATTTTTACAGATTTGGAGTAGTTGGAAAGTTTGACAAGAATCCAAAGCCCTCCTCGATGTCCCTTGGATTTAACAATAAAACATTTATGAAATTCTGCCTGTTTAATTTGAACATCGGAGGGTGGCTCTGCAGATTTTGTTTCAGCGAGTGCAAGGATATCAAGCTTGTTCTTTTTCCTTAGAAGAGCTATTTCTTTCCAAAAGAGAGGTCGCAGGGATCCCCGGCAGTTCCAATATCCTAAGTTAATCATAAAATAGCCTTCGGAAGTGCCTTTTAGGCGTCTTAGGGTACATATTACTGCCTTTGTTAACACAATAAAGTTTACAATCAGTATAGTTATCACAATAAAGTTTACAATCAGTATAGCTATCAGAAATTTTACCAATTGTGCTATATATCTTTATGGGAGGAATCATACGCCACTTCTTGTTTAGTTCTTCTGTCGGATTTCTGGTATAACAAGCATTGCTGATCAAGCTTGGGAGATCACCAGGGGCATTGAGGCCACCTTTAATCATCCCTTTTTTGATTTCAAGGTTGAGTGTAACTTGTTGGTATGAAGTTTTGGTGCAGCCTTCCACCACACACACCATAGAAGCAAGGGTTGATGGGGAGTAGCTTAAGGTTTTTTTAAGATGGATTGGAAAATAAAAATACCTTCCATCATTTGACCAGAGCTTCTTGGTTGGTTTTTGATGAAGAGTTGTTCATTGAAGTCCTTGAACTTTGATACTTTGTACACATTTGGTCCCTCTGTTAGTAAATTTGTTAAATACGTGTTAAGTAATGATATGTAATCAATGTATTTTTGTATTAATTACATGAGTTAGGTTATACAATTGTAATTACCCAGTATTTTTTTTACTAAAGTAAAAAATTAAGTTTTTTTCTTCTCAAAAGTCATCATATATAATATCATTTTCTTAAAACAAAGCATATTTTAAAACATATTTTTATTAAAAACACTTTCTATTTTTTTTACCAAATGTTATAATTTTCCAATAATAGTTTATTTTAAAGTATTTTAATGACTAAAATTTCCTTATTTAATTAACAACAGAGTTTATTTTGTTAACACAAATAGAATTTATTTTTTATAGCAAAAGCAGAGTAACAAAGCACATTTGAATTTTTTTTATTAAATAAGAAATTTTCGGTCATTAAAATACTTTAAAATAAAATATCAACGGAAAATTATACCATTTAGTTGGAAAATAGAAAGTTTTTTTATTGTAAAAAATATTTTTTAAAAACATATATTTTTAATATAATATAATATTTTTACTTTAGTAAAACAAATACCAAGCAATTACATGTGTATAACCTAACTTATTCCATTAATATACCAAAATGTATTGATTCTATATCATTATTTAACACATATTTTATAAATTTACTAACAGAAGGATCAAATGTGTACAAAGTATCAAAGTTCATGGACTTTAATGAATAAAGATAAAGTTTAGGGACCCGTTTGAACATTTGATCAAAATTTAGGGATTTTTTTTGGTAAACAAAAGTTTAGGGACCATACGTGGATTTTAGCAAAAAAAAAAAATAAAAAAAAAATTACAACTTTCAAAACTGTTGACAGTGAACACGACCACATGTACATACAACCCAAAACCTATTCCAGGCCCATTGGATCTCTATCTTCGTCAACCCCAAACCCCCCAAATTCAATTCAATCGTTCGCACTCTCTGGTTGTACCCTCGAAACTCTGAAAGCGCTTACAAGCGGGGCGAAGGAGAAGCTGCAAACTGAGAAATTCGTTGCTCCCCCAACATGAAGAGCAATTTGTCAATTGACGAATTCTATGTCAATGAAATCTCTGCTCTTCTTAAACCCCTTCCCGCCCTCCAAATCCAGGTGATTTACTCTCTATGAGGTTTTTCGAGCGCCCAACTGAAAAAATATATAAGTGAATTTAAACGGATATTGGAAATATATTCCAGGCCAAGTTGAATGAAATCACTACTTCAGAAATTAGTTTTGTTTATTGCTTTATTTTTATTGCCCATTTCACCTTCACTGTATGTTTCAGTGCATTTGTTTGCTTTTACATAATTTGCTGAAAATGAGTTTTGTTTATATATTTCCTTTTTCTATCTTTGTGCTTTAGGAATACTTTGATGATCTTATAAAGAAGAGAAGATGCAATGGGTTGAGAGTGGAACAAAATGGGGAGCTTGGAAAAGGTATACTCACCGTGCCAATTGGCATTTTGGAATTATGGCTTTCAATCTTCTCTATTGAAAAATCAAACTTTCTTTCAGTTATTATTTTGATACACCTATCTTCCAAAGGATGATCTTGAGTTGCTTTTGTTAGGAATATATGCCGATATGGAATTCGAGGAAGGAGAGCTGATTTTGAAGGACCAGATGATTGTGGGTGCTCAACATTCCTCCAACAAGGTTTTCCCCCTTTTCAGCATTAGCCATCCTAGTTTTCTGTTTTAATATGATTTTGTTTATGGATACTGATTCTTGATTTTATTTTTATTTCAGATCGATTGTTTTGTGTGTAGCTTTTGCTTCAGATTTGTCGGCTCAATTGAGCTCCAGATTGGGAGGAAACTCTATTTGCAAGAGATGGGCATGTCTTCAAATAATGAGTACCATAGCAATTCTTCTGATGAAGAGAATGACTCTTGTATGAAAGATCATGGCAATGCTGGAGAATGTTCAACCTCAAGCTCAGCACACAAAATTGCTCTTCCTAAAGAAATCGTGAACTCACTAATGAATGGTGCACTGAGACTTCCGTACTCGGAAAATTTTTCCCTGCCTTCAGCCGTTCCATGTCCTGGAGGCTGTGGAGAAGCTTATTACTGCAGGTGAGAAATTAAAATCTTCTTCCTTTCTGTTCAGCTTTTATGCATATCATCTCAATTGTTGGACCTTCAACTGTTTTGTCTGAACTCCTAACTTCAGGAATGAAATTTGGTTTGTTTTATTGATTGGGTTCCTGTTCTCATAGATACTCAGTGCTGAAAGCTGTGCTATATACCTTTTACTAATTGTGTAATAACAAGTTTTTTTTCCCCCCAAATTCACATCTCTCGTAAATTGACTAAAGTATATAGGCCATGTATTGGTTGTGAACATTTTCTCTATTTTTGTCAATTTGTAGCAAATCATGTGCAGATATGGATTGGGAACATTGTCATTCTCTACTTTGTACTGGAGAGAAGTCATTGTCATCTTCCAAGAAAGCATTATCAAAATTTGTAGACCATGCGAATGGTAAACTTTGTACACGAGCCTTGTGGTTTTTGTGGAAACATTTTTGTGCCACATATTGGCTTTTTTCCCTTTCAGTGGCACCTAGTCTCATGAATGCCTTTTTTTCGGTTATGTAGATACAAATGATATTTTCCTCCCAGCTGCCAAGGTAAGCTCTATATGAAGATTTTGCCCATCTTGTTTAGGGATTTCTGGTACCCCATCGCTCCATCACATCTCTAAAGTCTAAAGTAGCGATGAAGTATTTTCTTCCTTCAATATGCATGCTGTATGCATATAATATCCTGTGCTTTTTTAGTCCAGCTTCCTATTTTCACATGCTTCTTTAGTCTTCTATTGATGGGTTTTCTTCTTATCATTCCATCGGGTGGGGGAGGCATTTGACTGCTAATGTCTGGTTCTGTTCAAGAACACTTTCCTAAAATGTTAATTTGTTGTTCAACTCAAGCTTGCTCAACTCTTGCTATTTTCTTTCCCTCCACTCTTGCTATTTTCTTGCTCCACTCCTGGCTCTTAATATGTCTCATCACATATATCATCCAAGTGCTTTTTCTTTTATCTATTTTTTGTGCATTCAATTCAGGCAATCTCCTCCACCATACTGAGATACAGGAAATTGAAGGAAGATCATTTGAAGAATGTACACTGTGCAGGTTCAATATTGAATGGAAATGAATCTGTCGACCTTCCTCTACTTCTTGAGGCATGGAAGCCCATTTCTATGGGATATAAGAGAAGGTAAATCAATCAATCTTATGGAATGTAACATGT
This sequence comes from Persicaria maculosa, assembly GCA_963922045.1. Taxonomy (NCBI): domain Eukaryota; kingdom Viridiplantae; phylum Streptophyta; class Magnoliopsida; order Caryophyllales; family Polygonaceae; genus Persicaria; species Persicaria maculosa. The sequence goes on from OY998254.1 coordinate 23,770,730, forward strand.
AGAATACTACAAATTGATGCAAGATGAATGATCTCTTTTTCCACAAAATATATAGTGCAGAAACGTGTGTAGAGTTTTCGCCAAGATGTGGAAATTAAAGATCAATTTTCTGTTTTCATTTGGTTAGCAATTTCCAAAATATATATTAGACATGCTTTACGTGCCAAAGGTCAAAGCATTAGAATTAGAGTGGATTCTTTTTAGCGTTGATAAAAAGAATCTCAAATTTTTTCACCTGTGCAGGCTTTCATTCCTGAAGTAATCCCTTCTGCCAAAAGTGAAACAGATTATTTTTTTAAAAAGAAAAATTAGCAATGCTAAAACAAATAGAAAATAAATGTAATACTCTTCTGCATATCATAATATCAAGATGGTATTAGCTAACTCGAGATGGTAGTTGCTCATACTTATGCCGATACTCATACTTCCATACACATTCCTCATACTTGCACCCTATTCAAAGGCATACAAACTGACTCCAACATCACCTTAGTGGATAAACTATTATAAGGGCTTTTGTTAAGACAAGGTTTTGTTGCTCATAGTAATCAACTATGCATGGTTTTGAGTGAATTGGGTGCCATGTTCATCCTCAAACTTGTAATTTCTCTTGGAAATTCATTTCTACATTATCTTAACTTGCCTCTCCTCTTTGTACTCTCAATGTTGGAAATTGATCTATGGGCTACAATACTTGTTTCAGTGAATTTCTTATTGTTGCCCATGCTATATCAGAAGAGTGACGACTTAATAAAAATTGTCTTTAGGTGGTGGGATTGCATTGCCTTGCCTGATGATGTCGATGAATCTGAAGAAATTGCATTTAGAACTCAAATAAAGGAAATGGCATATGCGGTAGGTTGATCAACATTGTGAAGTTCGCATCATTTAGTTTTTCCATAAACCTCAGAAGGGAAACTTTGTTGTGTCTCTGTATTCATATCTTCTTTTTTCTTGCTTGAGTGATTTACAGGTTCTAGTAACATAATTATTCTGCATCCACATGATTGGTGAAATTGCTTTTTCCAAGACTTGGAAAAAATTAATATAGTAAAAATAAAAAGAAAAAGGGAAAGGTAGTAGTAAATAGAAGTGCCCCTTCACTTCTCCTTCCCAAGTTTCCTTTCTCTCTTGCCCCAACACTCAGATAACATTAACATATGATGCATTTCGTAAGGATACAAGGCTGCAACCTTTTAATGTTACCTTCCTCTTAGTTCATCTTTCTTTGAGATATAGGCTGCAACCTTTTTATGTGATATTGTAAATCTAGTCTAATACTTTTCCGAGGCACTTGACTCATATTATCTTTTGATTTACCAGTCGCTGCAGCTTCTCAAGGAAGCCATATTTGACGAGGAGTGTGCACCTTGTATCCTTGCGTAATGCATCATATTTTAATGTTATTTGAGTTGTTTCACTAGTTAACCATGAGCATATTGTTGCACAACCTTGACAAAAGCAAGTGTTCTCCCTTGAGATTTACGGTAATATCATTGGCATGTTTGAGCTGAACAATCTGTAAGTACACCTCACAGCGATTTCTATGTTATTTGTTCATCTTGGCTCACCTATTACATGTCTTTTAGCATTTGACAGAATGATGCATCATTTTCCTTCATTTTTCGTATGTTAAATAGTAAGATATTTGAAAAACAATTGAATTTCCATCCTGTCATAGTGATTTGGTGGTCGCTTCTCCAGTTGAAGATTATTTTCTGTACATTGATGATCTTCCAACCTCTAAAAAGGTTAGTGAGCGATTGATTTTAACCTAATGCATGCTAACTTTCCATGATTTTGTAACCGTAACCGATTGTTTTCTTCATCCGTACTTTATGCAGAAAGAAGCTGAAGCAGTTACAAAACCAATTTTGGATGCTCTTGGTGATGATTATTCAATCTGTTGCCAAGGTATGTTATAGACTATAGAGCAATTGTTTTTGCAGTGATGAAAATCGGGAAGATCAAGGTTTCAAAGAAAGACAATTTTGGAATGTTCCTGTATGTCTGATTCTTTATTTACCCTTGATCTTGAACATGATGTTGTTCTGGCTTGCTTGATGTGATCTTCCAAGTCTGGGTTTTGCTCAACTTCTACTCCCCCATTTCGTAGCTTCTCTTTGTTGTGGTCGGTATGCCCTGAAGGCCACAATGTGTCCGTTAGGTTGCATCCTCTTCTGCTATTGTTTTGTGTCTCATAGCTGTTGTCTAAATTTATATATTTAACCCTTGTCTTGTATTTTGCTGCTGGTTGCTTCAGCTCGGATGTTGTTGCTAGCAGTGTAGTGGGTTGCTGCCCTATCTTTGCAAGGACTTTTACCTTTTAGGGCTATCTTGATCTTGCTCATTCATTTCGTCTATCCTTCAGTTCTATTGCATTATGAGAAAATTCCTTTGGGAATTATTTTGATTAGACGATAAGTTTTCTTATGCCTTGTATACTTTATGCTTTTTCCCCTGCGCCTTCCCTTTCTTATTCCTTGATGTCTATGCCCTGCTATGTGCCCTATTACTATGTGATCCGTTTGCACTATCGTCTTGGGTCTGTCGGAAACACTCTCTCGGCCTGTTCGGGGTATGAGTGCGTACATCCTGACCCCCCAGACCCCGCTCTATAGCGGGATTAACTGGGTTGTTGTTGTTGTTGTTGTTAGACGATAAGTTTTCTCTAGCATCCCGAAACGTGCATCCAGTTTTTTGAGCTATAAACCAATTTTCTTGTCTGTGTGATCTGCTAGGAACTGCATTCTACCCTTTGCAGAGCTGTATGAACCATTCATGCTACCCTAATGCTAAAGCATTCAAGAGAGAAGAGGTATCAAGTCACATAAAAATTGTTCCAAGTATTTTAAATTTACTTGAGGCATATATTAAATTTTGTTTGGATCATTTCTTCTATTGCAGGATCGGGATGGTCAGGCAACGATAATTGCACTACGCTCAATTGAAGTCGGGGAAGAGGTAAGATGCGTCAAAGATTCTGAAAGACATACATTGGATCAATTGATATAAAACAGATTGATTTATTCTGTATGTTTGACAGGTGACCATTTCATATATAGAGGAGGACCTCCCCTATGAAGATAGACAAGCTTTACTGGCTGATTATGGATTTCAATGCAAGTGCTCCAGGTGCTCTAATGAGGCATAAACAGATGTTTTTGTTGGGATGCATTTTTGCCCTTTTCCTTTCAATAGATTTCATCAATTTTGAACCCTTGATTTGGTTGAGTGTATTAAATATTGGATGGTTCAAGTATAAATCCACCCTTTATGCTTATTTGTAATTTGCCGTTTTAATGATTTCATTTTGCTTTGTGTTTACAATCCCCCCCCCCCCCCCCCCCCCCCCCCCCCCCCTTTTTTTTTTGAGAAACCAACTGCTGTAATTAATTCAAATCATCACAAATAATGGTCAATAATCCAGCAGGTAAGTAAAAACTAGCGTCATGAACGAAGCTCAACTCAGGCTTCAAACTAGCTAGAAGATGGGCTGCTTTGATCCATCTCGCCGGACATATGACCATCTGCAGCTTGTAAACTCTCCCATCTCTTGCCAAATCCTGTGCAGAAGCACTTCGAGCTGACCCTGCACAGCGACATCATTCTTGAGCCTGTGAATCAAAGTCAGACAGTCCGAATCCATCACAACATGAGTGATTCCCGCCTCGATGCACGCCCGCATTGCCCATAATAAGCCTTCCGCCTCAGCAACCTCAACATTATCCTTCTGTTGGATTCTTGTTGCTCCGAGAAGACATGTCTGCCCATCCTCATCCCGGACCACGAAGCCGACTTCCACATCCCGCAGCAACATCTACTGCTGCATCGACGTTCACCTTCAGCACTCCATGCATCGGCTTCTCCCACGTAGACGCCTTCTCTTCTCTAGCACTCGCCTTGCTTACTGTCATTCTATCCCCCTCTGCCCTGTACTCAGTGAGCTCTTCCATGGCCTGTTCGTAGACCCGCTCCGCCTCCATATGAATACCCTCAAAGATTCTCATATTTCGGCTCTTCCATATTCCCTAAGCTATCATACACCACTCCTCTGCCTTCTCTTTCGATTTATAATTCAACACATGCTCGACGCAGTTGAAGACAAGCCTCTTCCCCTGTCTGTCTTTCTTCAAATCAGAAGACAACCTCCAGATTTCCTTTGCCCTGCTGCAATGAAGTATCGTGTGGGCACCCATTTCCACCTGCCCACAACTCTCGCATCTATCCTCTACCAGATTTGTCATGCATGGGAGTACTTCTTGACATGCCCTCCATATGAAGTTTCTCACCTTTGGCCTGACATTCAGCTTCCATATCTTCTTCCAGACTCCCTCTTCAGCTGCTGAACTAGACCCCGACGCCCGCGAAGAATCCACCCTTCTCTTCATTAGCATGTGGTAGGCTGTCCGAATCGAAAAGATGTTGTTTTGGGTGTAGAACCATGACAAAACATCCTACATCCATGGTCCTACCAGCCTCATTTGGAGAATTAACTCCGCATCACAGGCGACAAAAGTAGCTTTGACCTCATCCTCCCTCCAGCGCCTCGTATCCCAATCGATAAGGTCGGAGACCCTCATTGTTGGCTCATACTGGATCGGCTTGACAAGCGGTTTGAAAGTCACCGGTCTTGAACTCATCCTCCCTTAATAAAATGAAACATTTCGAATGCCGCTAACACGTTGTATGTAATCAACCTTCCTGGCATGAAAGCGCTCTGACTTGGCGAAATCAGTTTGCTCAAACACCTCTTTAACCTGTTAACAAGTACCTTTGACACAATCTTGTAGAGAACATTACCCTTTGAGATTAGAGTAATGAAAGTATAGTTAAGATCCCTGGGCATTTCAGACCCCTCAAGAATTTCGATGACAAATTTACAAATGTCTGGCCCGACAATGTGCCACAAAGAAGATCGTTGACATACTGTCGGGGCCGGGGGATTTTGTAGAGTGCATTGAAAATAGGGCAGAGTGTACCTCCTTTTCAGTAAAGGGACGCAACAACTCAGAGTTATCCTCTGTCAATACAAGGGGCTCGATTCCTTGAGTAGCCATCTCCGGTGACGCCCCCCAGCTTCGGATTTGAACAGGTTTTCAAAATATTCTATCGCTACCCGGGCTCTCCCTTCTCTATCCTTCCACACCAGACCCCTTTCATCCACAAGCTTCTTAACCTTATTTCTCTGTTGACAACCCGAAGCCTTTGAATGAAAGAAAGACGTATTGCGATCCCCCACTTAAATTTGTTTGCTCGGGCACGTTGGAACCACGTAACCTCTTCCCGCCCCATTAGCTCTCTCTCCCTCGCCTCAAGCACTTTTCGGCGTTGAATCCCCCTTCCACCCAAATGTTGCATATTCAACTCTTGCAACTCCCCTTTGACCTTCTTTAGCTCCTTTGTCACATGGACAAAGTGGGCGGCTTCCTAGTCCTTCAAATCCATCCCACATCTCTCTATTTTCCCCAGAATGCCGATGTCCACCTTTATGCTACAAGGATTGGTCCAAGCGTTTTCCACCACCTCATTGCACCTCTCAGTGGCTAACCACATAGCCTCACACACGGAATGGCCTTGGACCCCTATACATCTTCTCCTCCTATATCCTTTCCTGAAAGGCTACTGAGATCGGGACGTGGTCCGATCGATCTCTATCAAGGTGTTAAATTCTAATTTCCGGGAATATTTCCATTAAGGCCTCATTTGCGAATCCCATATCAAGTCTCTCTTGGATGAAATCCTCCCCCTCCTTGCCATTATCCCATGTATAGCGATAGCCCTCGAAAGGTATATCCCTCAACTCGCAAGCTTCTAACGTCTCCCTCATGTCCACCATCCTCCCAAAATTTGCCTCATTTCTCCCATCCTTGTCCCCTGGAGACATTATCAGATTCATATCCCCCACGCACAACCACGCATTGTGCTCGTCCTCATGCAGGTGCTTGATGAGCCCCATCGTTATGGTTCGACCACCCATAGATTCCGATGAATCTCCATTGGGTCGCATTCTCTTCCAACCTGATCAAGGCATCTATATGGTGTCTTGTGTAGCTTTGAATTTCAACTATTACTTCCTCCTCCCATAACAAATATAAACCCCCAGAACTTCCCACCTTATTAACAGTGAAACGATTCCTCAAACCCAACCTTCGCCTCACGTTCTCCATCCCTATCCTATCCCGTTTTGTTTCCATTAAGAACACCACCCTCGGGGCCTTCCTGCTCACTAAATTCGTGAGCTTTGCAACTGCCTCGGCCTTCCCCAACCCTCGACAGTTGTAGCTTAAGAGATTCATAATTTCGGCGAGAGAGGTCCACCCCTCCCGCTGACAAAGAGTCGCTCTGTATAGCACACTTCCTCCTTTTTTCACTGTCCCCCTCACTTTCTTTTTGATTTTCACTTTGCACACTCCCCCCCCCCCCTTTTTCTTTTTCTCCTCTCTTTATTATTTAAATCCCCTCCTATGAACTCCCTAGCCCTCCTTTTCTATTTCTTTTGTTTTGTGTTATTCCCACCTACTCCCTCAATCCTTGTTTCATCCGTGTCTTTCCTCCTTCTCTCTATTTCTCCCTTCTCACCACCCTCTTTGTGCTCTCCATCTTCCTCCATATCCTCTCTCATGCCCATCTCCTCTTCATTTCTACTGTTTGATTTCTCTCCCAACTCAACCCCTTTGAGAACCTCCACCAGCCCCGCCTCTTCCTCGGTTTCCTCTTGTCCCTCATGTTCTTTCATCTCATCCTCCTTATCTGACTCTTCCAGAATGTCTAACAAACTTCTCCTACCTGTCACATGCCTCTCTTTTGCCCCACCCTTCCCCCCCCCCCCCCCCCTCTCCCTTTCCGCTTAGCTCATCCAACACCCTCCTCTCCCTTTCTCTTTCAGTTGCATCTCTGCCCATTAACCCCTTGATGGGCGATGCTCTTAGCCATTCTCCGTATTCGCTATGAAGATTTGCTTCAACTTCAACCTCACAATCAGCCGCCACATGTCCTATATTTTTCCACATGTATAGCAGAAATTCGGAAGCCTTTCGTATTTCAACTCTACCCACACTTTCTTTCTTTTTTCCATCTGAACCATAATCCCCCTCCGCAATGGTCTCCGAACATCAATGACAACCCTGAGCCTCATATACTTCCCGCAAGCAATCAAACTTGTCTCATCTATTACCCCTATTCTTCCAACTTTTTCTCCCAAAATCAGTGCCATTTGCTTCGTCATAAACCCTATTGGAAGATCATACAAACGAACCCATATTGATACTTCATTCAATTGAACCTTGCTAGCTTGATTCATAATAAGTCGTTATTGTTTCCTTCACTCATGTTTACTACTGTATTTATTATTAATCGCTATTGTTTCTTTTTTTTTTTTGTATAGGATCGTTAACAACTTCCCCAACATAGGGGTTTTGGGCTTTTTTTATTCAATAAATTTTCCATCTCATTCTCTAAAATAGAGAAACGGGGAAAAAAAGAGAGAAGTTTTTCTAAATATATGAAACTTTTCACATTTAGATGATTCTCCAAATTTTCAAAATGGAAAAGCAATTGGAGTTGGAGTAAAAATAATTTGGAGAAAATGAATATCAACTTTTTATTTATTAATGTTTTAAAATAATTTAATACTTTTTTTTAATAGGAAATAATTCGGACAACGTTAGGGTGAGACCTTGCATTTTTCAAGTGCATTCGAACGGATGAGGTTCCAAGAATTTTGTCTCCAGTCTATACCTTTCCTGGTGTGAACTACCAACCAGCTTGTCCTTCCATGTTCCAAAATTATTGGGGGGGGTCCCCCGGGGGCCTTGAATTTGTCTGAGCCCCCATCGGAGACGCTTCACTCACCCTCGACTCATTCGCTTTCTTTCCACTCATCCAACCCACATATCCCTTCCTTTCCCGGAACGAGTGAAAAATTTCATGGGTTATTAGAACATTGTCATGAATAGCTCGGTCAGATGTAAATGCTCCCTACAATAGGTGAATAAGCTTCTCGATCACCTGCTTAAACTTTTCATTGAAGATTTTGGAAATTATTTTATCGATGGCAAAACAAAAGCTTATGAGTTTGTAGCTATATGTTGTAGTTGAATTTTCACACTTCCGTAACAAAGTAATGAACGTGTGTTTGATCTGTCTAAGCATTTTTCCAAATGTGAAGAAACTTTTGATCGCCTTGATTACTAACAGGTTGAAAATATCCCAATAATTTTTATAAAACTTTGCTATCATGCCAACGGGACCCAACAACTTATTATTTTCCATACTAAAGTTTGATTGTTTTATCTCCTTATTCGTGAGTCGTGACTGGCTTTATAAGCTCCACATTTTTTATAGTTGTGATTTCATACATGATGAGATTCAAATAATTTTGAAAATGATTATTATTGTTGTGCCTTATGCTAAAACAATTTCATTTATGATTTTCTTATTTCTTCTTCCCAGCAATCTAGTGGAAATACCCTGTATTTGTATGCGCTAATGTGTTTAAGCTTTAATACTTTTATTTTTTGATGACGAGAAACCCACCTTTGGTAGCAAACCCTGAGCACGTGACCCAGCCGGCAAGAGCCACGTACTAGGTAAACCGGTTTGCGCCGACCGGCTCGACCCACTGGTAAGAAGCAAGGTAAATCTTGGATGGAAATCTCAAGGAAAGGGGCGGAGGCAGGGATTGAACCCGGGACCTCCTTCCCACCCCCCTTGCTCCACACCAGTAGGCAGTGGCGGACCCAGGGGGGTCCTGGGGGGTCACGTGACCCCCACCTCGGCCCCGGAAATATGTACTTAAAAAAAAAAACTCGTTTTGGATATAATTAAGTAAAGAGAGTAAAGAATCACTAAACAGCGTTGGCTCAATTGGCAAAGGATGTGGGTGAGCTCTTTTTCGACTCACCAAACTTTAATTTTTTACCTCTATTTTTGTAAAAAATATTTTTATAGGTTAAATTCAAAAGCCCCCATTTACATTTACAGTCAGTAGCCGCCCCTTCCCCCATTTACATTTACAGTAGCCGCCGACTGTGAGAGAGAAGTCCGAGTCGAGCCCTCGACCCACCCAGCAACCCGCCGCCGCACCCACTCTGGTGACCCCCTCAAAAGTTTCTGGGTCCGCCACTGCCAGTAGGCCACCCCGACTGAGGCAGCTTTAACTTTAATACTTTTTGTTGTGTAACACAAGAAGTTGTTCTTTCTTTATTAGTAATTGAATTTGTTTGTTTATAGTATCTTATGATATCTAATGTGATCATGGATTTTGGGTTTGAAGCCCCCATAACTGCTCTCGACCTCTGTTTTCAAAGGTGACTATGCTCCTCACCATTTGATATTTTTTTTAATCGACGGGGAGTAATATTTTGTAACAACACGATAAAATAATTAGTTTGAATTTGAATTTCAACATTTTACACTCACACACAGTATATACAACATGAGAACTATATTAGTAATGGTTTATTGTTTCTGGGTTATTTTCTTCTTGTTGCTTGGTTTGCTAGTATCATTGTTTCTTGATGGTCCGTTCATTTGGCGTTCTTACATCCTCTCGATTTTCCTTGTTAAAAAAAAGAACTATATTAGTAAAGTATAAACTAATAACAAAATTTGTTCTCTGGAAGTTGCTTTTTTTTTTTTTATGACAAGGAACCTACCTTTGATAGCAAACCCCAGGCATTTGACCCAGCCTGCAAGAGCCATGCACTAGGTAAACCGGCCTGTGCCGACCGGCTCGACCCACTGGAAAGGAGTAAGGCAAACCTTGAAATGCTTCTTATTTGCTAGCTTGTAAGGTAACAACTTACAAGCCTAGAAGGATTGCTTCTTATTTGATATTGAAATGGTAATTAGTACTTTACACATATACTGACTCCTGATCTTAAAAGTGTATCCGACTTCAAAAACAACTAATTAGTCTCATAAGAAAACTGTAATTTGGAACTAAAAGACTTGTTTTTTGTTGATGAAAAAAGGAACTAAAACACTATATTCCCACACATTTTCAGCCATTGAGAAGGCTGTTAACATGAGGCAAGTAGCCATGGAAAATCGGGGGCGAATGCTTCGTCTGAACCTTGTTCATCACTCCAAGATAAAAATCGTATACGTACAATGAGCGAACCACGCCAGCATCTGCCCTGATCCTTCCCTCGGCTTCTTCTTGAGCTTCATCTTCGTCTTCCACTTGATCTTGATCTTGATCTTGATCTTCGTCTTCGTCTTCCACAGGGAAACCCGAGTCACTCCTAAGAATCATCCACCTGCAGTACCTTGAACCCGAAAGAGGAACCATATCTGGCAAGACGCGAGACCTAATCGTATGCTCCTTCGTCCAGCTCTCTTCCGAAGCATTCCTCAACGCCCAGATATCAATCCGTTTCTGCTCATGGGTGACGAAGCATAAGAAACCGCCTATCTCAACGATGCAGTCATGGAAACCCCGGGTTTTGGGGAGAGAGATCGTCCTGAACTTCATATCTTCAACTCCCAATGACAGAACAGTTTCGTTGTGTAGCAGCCAATGAAGGGCCCCTTCGGCTACAACTGGGTTGTATTCGAAGGAAATGAACGCTCCTGAAGGTGGCCCCTTCACTGTCGCCCATTTCCTCTTCTCAATTGTTAGGATTTCGCAGGATGCGTACCCCAGCTCCTCCTGAAACAAGTGGACTGCAATGTGCTCCTTCGTTGAAGATTTGAAGGCAAAGCCATAGGACTCTTTGTTGGGCTGAACGATGGTACCGCCTGGCAGTGCAGTAACCTTCCTGGTCACCGGATTCATGACTACTAAACCAGCCTTCTTAAGCTTGTTTTCGAGTAAAACCAGGCCATTGCAAGAACCGAGAACTCTTCCACAGCAACCGACATTGAAGGTCTTCAATTCAGCAAAGGAAACCCCATCATTGATCTCTAAGAAATGGAGGTACATCTCCGGTGGCAGTTCTCGCTGGAAGATGTTCAGACTCTCTTGTTGTTTCAGCAATTGAGTTTCGACAGAAAAGGTCTTCTTCGCCTGTACAGCTCGCGCATTTCTTCCAGCGTAACTCACACAAAGAAGACCCGATTCGGAATGATTTAGATGGGCTTCGATAAAAGACGGATTCATGACTATGTTGTTCCATGATTTACAGACACAGCCTGATCTCTGAAGAGCATCAATGGGAAGCCATAGAAAGATACAAGAGCTGCAATCTTCAGCAAGGTCAATTGCTTTCTTACCCCTCTCTTCATCCTTTGCCTCCTTCAACTGCTTCCTCGCCCTAATCGACTCGAGAAAATTCGAACTTACACTGCTCCTATGAGACTCAGTCATCGCCCTCCTGCAATTCAAAATCGCACCTCAGCAAATGCGACGAAACCTAATCATCTGAAACGTATTGATTTTCGACGACGAAATAACTTGCTATTAAACAAAGGACCCCGGAAATTTCATGGATTTTATCATCTCTGGGTTGGAAATCAAACCTTCAAATAGCCCCAAATCGGATTTAATTAGCCTGACAAGTACAGTACAGTAATTCCCCTTCCGAATGCATCAAAATCAGACTGATCAACATTCAACATCGTCAAATAAAAACGGAGAGAGACGCAATTTATATCGTTTGATTCAATCGGAAACCCTAAATCGCAAAATTGGATAAGAAAACAAAGAAAAGTTCCAAATTTGAAGAATGATCCGATAAATCAGTAGCTGTTACAGATCACAGAGGGATTAAATTATGGGTTTTTACCTGAGATCAATTCCATGACGCTGAGAACCGGAGAATCCCCTCCTGTTTGAATCCATGGGAAGAGAAGAAGCAGAAAGAAAAAAAACTCAAATCATCGATCAGAGAACTGCAACCCAAACAACTTGTTAAGTGAAATTCGGGGTCAAGTCTACGAGAAAAGTTTGTAAGTGTGAGTGTACACACCACCAATCAGTGAAAAGTTTACGCTTTTACAGTTGCGAGTCTTCGTGGACTCTGCAAATGTATACAGATATGCAGCTTCTTTTTTTCCATTTTTTTTTATATTCAGTGGATGATTTTATGGTTCCATTTTCCTAATATAAAATCGTAATCCCATCAAATGTTTTTTTTTTTTTTTTTTTTTTTTTTTTTTTTACAGTAGGCAAACAGTTGGAGCTGCCACTATAACAGTAGCACTACTCCTGGATCATCCATAAGGACGATGTTACAAAGCTCCCTATGATAGGGGATAGAGCCTAAATTACAGATAATACCATTCCTGGCAATATAATCTGCTGACATGTTAGCTTCTCTGTAAATATGATGCACCTCAGCGGACTCAAACTCGGATAGAATGATAGAGATTTCATCTACGTGCCTCATGACTTCCCAGCTCAGACTCCTTTGCTTCGCTATTGACTTAACCAAGACTTGGTTATCACTTTCCAGCATGCTCTTCATTAATCCCAATTCCTTAGCTCTCTTTAATCCTAGCAGGACAGCTTCTGCCTCCGTTTGGATGATTGAACAATCACCTATTTCCTTGAAAAAGACATCAATAATACGACCTTCGGAATCCCTAATGATTCCCCCTATCTGGCACTTACCAGAAAGGTTGACAAAACCATCTACATTAATCTTGTAGATATATAGCACTAGGAGGCCTCCTCCATTTAGCAGTGGCCCTTCTATTTTGAATACTGTTGGCCTTCTTTGGATGGCCTAATCCTTCCCTCCAATCACGAAGAGTTTGAATAATCTTCCTTACAATAAAGATTCTCTCTGGTGGTTGTTTGAGCTTAAAAATCAGCTCATTCCTAGTTTCCCAAATGCAGTGCCAAATACATATGAGCTCTTCGAAATTTTTGTTAGCCAAGTTAAGAGAATCCAGATCGAGTGTAAGGAGGTAACATTATTTAGTTCGGGGAAGAACATACCAGTATTTTGCTCAAAGAGAGCAATGATTTCTCTAGTGAAGTTGCATATTGTGAAGAGGTGGGTGGCATCTTCTTCATCCTGGTTGCATAAAGAGCATTGACTCGGGACTCTGTTGAAATACCTGTTTAGTCGAGCTGCCGTAGGAAGTCCATCAATCGCAAGTTTCCACAGAAAGTTTTTAGTCCTCGGTGGTAGAGGCAGCTTCCAAATCCATCTATACCTGTCCGGACCAGTGGTGTTGTTAGGGAGTAGTTTCCTAGCTGATTTAGTGGTGAATTCTCCAGTGTTCTCCGGAGTCGGCCAGATTAATTAGTCCTGGGATTGATGTAGCGGGATTCTTATCAAAAGGATTTTTTGAACAATATTAGTAGGGAGCAGTTGTCGTAGGTAGTCCTCATCCCAGGTTTTCGAATTAGTTATAAGATCCTTAACCTTTAGGGTGCATTCGTTATTTACCACAAACTGAGACAGGTTTGTTCCCGGGATCCAAGGATCATCCCATCAAATGTTTTTTTTTTGGATAAATGGTCATAATATATCTTTTAAAAATAAAAAAATGACCGAAAATAATAAGAAGTATAGGGTTTAAGCCAAAAATAATACCATGACCTTTAAAAATTGCAATTTCATATACAAACTATCTATATATCTATATATCTATATATATTATTAAATGAGAAGCAATTTCGCCAAGTGTCGTCATTTTATGCCAAGTTATTTTAGGTAGGTATATTTCCATAATAATCTAATTAATTAGTTATGATAAATCAATTAACCTATTTATTATTTACCATATATCTCAATCTATCCATAATTGGATATATATATACATATACCCATTAAATTTGATTAATTTATCTATATACACATAAAAAAAATTCAAAATTTTGGTTTATATACATCAAAATTTAATGATCTTATCAAATTATCTAAAGTATGATTTTGGTTTAATGATTGTAGATTAAAGTTTTCATTTAACATATATTTTATATTTTTCTAGCCAAGGGGTTTGAATTAATAAATAACGATACCTATATGTAAATTTTTTATATATTATATTAAATTAAAAGCACGAGAACATATCTTATAAATTCTCTCTTTCATCTAAGAGATTTTCGTAAAATTATCTTTAGTTAAATCTTTTATATAATATTATAGTGATAGTATTTTTTTTCTTTCTAATAAGATTATTTAAATATATATATATATATACACACACACACTTCTTTAAGCGATAATCATTTTTAATGAGGTGTTATCATTACATTTAATTGTAGTTTTTTTAATTTACATGGGTATCCGGGGCTACTAGCAAGTAGCACCCAACTGATCTCATGAGCCCTGAAGTTAACAACTAGATAAACCCTCTAGTGGCCACCCGGGGGCGGGATTCGAACCGGGGACCTTTGGGTACTTCCCACGGGTCCTTACCAGCTGAACCAACTCGAAATGGTTTACATTAATTGCAATTTTTTCAAACAATAAAACTATACATTTTTAATTTTACACTAACTTTTACAGTATTAAAATTTTACAATATTAATTTATCATATTATTATGATTTAAAAAATAAACCGCGCAATGGCGCGGGAACTGTACTAGTTCAATATTAAACCAATAATGATACAAACATCAAAATTTCAAAACAAAAAATTAATTTGATCTCAAAATATAATTAAAACAAGGGAAAACTAATTAAAATACCCTCACCTTTGAGGGTATGGTAAAAATATATCCTCAACTTTCAAATGTAATAAAAATATCCCGACCTTTGAGGGTGGTGGTAATATATTACCCTGTGTTTTCTCACGGGTCAAAAATGCTGACAAGACAGCCTATGTGATTTTTTTTTGACAAGACAACATACGTGAAGCCTTTTTTTACAAATTAGCACTAAAATTGGGTTTTATTTATCAGTTTTCTTAGGAAAAAAAAATAAAACGATAACAAATTAAACCCGAAAAACGAAATTGATTCAACCAAGCAACTAATCTGGTCAAAATTGCCTCAAATTAACACAACACGACTATTCCTAACACCAAACCGACAACAAAACTAAACCAACAACAACAACGAAGAGGGGAAAAAAAACTTAGCCACCCAAATCCGTGAATGAATCAAAGGGGAAGAAGATATGAGAGAGACAGCTCAAGATAGTCGACAACGAGGGAGGAAGACTAACATTGAAGAGGCCGGAACCATGAGTTACCTAGAAGACCTGGAAGACAATTCAAGAGGCGACCACGGTCCACGAAAAAAGATATGAGGGAGGAAAAGGCGTTGGGTATGAACCCGCTCCAACTCTTTATTTTTTTCCTAAGGACATTGTTCAAGAAAACCCTTGTAAAAAATCCGCGTAGGGTGTCTTGTTAGCATTTTTGACCCGTGAGAAAACACAGGGTAATATATTACCACCACCCTCAAAGGTCAGGATATTTTTATTACATTTGAAAGTTGAGGATATATTTTTACCATACCTCCAAAGGTGGGGGTATTTTAATTAGTTTTCCCTTAAAACAAAGTTTGGTAAAAAAAAATTTAAAATTAGAGGGAAATGAATCATTGTTTATTTTCTTTCCCATTTAAGATACGTGGAGCAGTCAAATGCTTGAAGTTAACAGGTTGATGATGGAATCGTTGGCTAAGCAAGAGCAATTGCCGAAGGGCAGATGCTAGTTGAAGGTTGAGCATCCCCACTCCACAGGAAATTTTTTTATTAGTGTTAAATTTATTATTATTATATTCAAGCATCCCCAATTATTTTAAAAAAAAAATACAAAGAAAATGGCTTGCCTCACCTGACTCATTTTGAGAAAGTGGGAGAGAGTTCACGTGACTACTTTGAAAGGTAAGAGGTTCACAATTCACATTTCACATTTCAGTCAAGGCTCAGAGCTCTGTCATCCCAAACTCCCAATTGAGTTTTCGATTAAACCCTAGACCATCGAGGGCCTCAGGGAGGCGGCGGCGACCGGAGAAGCGCGATTATGGAGGGCAGGAGGCGCCGACCGTCGGTGGCACATATGAGGACTGAACTTTGATCTGCTTCGCCGATTGACCGGTTGAAGAGAGCTAGGGCATGTACTGTGTATTTTCGCGGGAGAAGATGGCCGGATTAGCACTGGTTTTTTTTCCCTTAATTGAATCAGATTTTACTCTTATTTTTTACTTTTTATTTTAATTTTAATTTGAGAAGATAAAACACTTACCATATTAATTTGAGAAGATAAAATACTTTTTATTTTTTATTTTAATTTTAATTTTTTTACTTTTTTACCCTAAATTGGGCATAGACCACGGTTTCAATTGGATAAATACAACGGTTCTAACAACCATATTATTTGAGATGTGCTCTATATATATGACAATAGTTATTTATATATTCGTTGTCTATGTAATTACAAAGACAACAGTTTTAATTGGACATAGACAACGGTTCTGTCAATCGTATTATTTGAGATGTTTCGATATCTATGACAACGGTTCTTCCTATATTCGTTGTCTTTAAAATAATAGAGACAACGGTTTTAATTAGTCATAAACAACGGTTCTGTGAATCGTATTCTTTGAGATGTCCTCTATATCTATGACAACAGTTATTTGTATATCCATTGTCTTTGTACTTACAAAGACAACAGTTTCAATTGTACATAGACAACGGTTCTGTCAACCGTATTCTTTGACATGTCTTCTATATGTATGACAACGGTGCTTTATATATACGTTGTTTTTGCAATTACAAAGACAACGGTTTTAATTGGACATAGACAACGGTTCTGTCAATCGTATTATTTGAGATGTTTCGATATCTATGACAACGGTTCTTCCTATATTCGTTGTCTTTATAATAATAGAGACAACGGTTTTAATTAGTCATAGACAATGGTTCTGTCAACCGTATTCTTTGACATGTCTTCTATATGTATGACAACGGTTCTTTATATATACGTTGTCTTTGCAATTACAAAGACAACGGTTTTAATTGGACATAGACAACGGTTCTGTCAATCGTATTATTTGAGATGTTTCGATATCTATGACAACGGTTCTTCCTATATTCGTTGTCTTTATAATAATAAAGACAACGATTTTAATTAGTCATAGACAACGGTTTTGTCAACCGTTGTGGTAGCATTTACGGTCTTGTTATCGTCCTTAAGGGTGTGAGATGGGTTTTGGGGTTTGTGTAATTTGCTTTTCTTGCTGTGATTCAGGTTTCATGTGAACGGTGACTGGTTTGTCAAGTTTGTAGACGTCGTGGAAATATGACGATGCCTGTTGATTTTGTTTAGGGTCCATGTTGGTCAGTCGGTTCATTGGTTCTGCTAGCTTGTTGGTTACAGTGGAGATGGCTTGTACTTTATTTTTGCTCTTTCATTTACGTTATTTATTTATTGTTATTTCCTTTCAGTCATTTCCTTCTATTATTTGCTTCTGTTGTACATGATAGTTAGTCCATCTCCCAGCTTGTGTGGGCTCTCGGTTCTTCTAGGCTTGTCTAGAGAACCGAATTTCTTTCCTTATATATAAAAAAAACTATCGGGAAAGTTTAGATCCAGAGCGATTATTCATGGGAGATGTTAGTATTTCCCTCTAATTTTATAAAATTTGGTCAAACTTTGTTATTAATTATATTTTCAAGCCAAATTATTTTTTTTATTCAAATTTTGGCCTTGGTATCATTATTGGTTTAATATGGAATAGTTTGTATATGATATTGTAAATTTTAAATTTAATATAATTTTTGGTTCACACCCGATAAATCGTATTATTATCGGTCATTTTTCCTTTAAAAAAACCTAATTTACTATATATACCTCTTAAAAAAAATAGATGAGTAACTCCTATTCTCCTTGTCTCTTTCACAATTGAGAAACAACGTTCAAATTTTCCACTTCTCGTCTACCATGGGAGGCAATTCGGGACTGAGAAAGGATACGAAGTGAAATTGATCCCCCTTCTCGCATCTGCCATGAGAGACAAGGAAAGAAATGGAAGGAGAAGTCAAAGGTCAACGTTTTACCTAGATTCATATCTAGTTTACCTGAGATATATTCATATCTAGTTTGCTTCTATCCCATAAAAGAAAATAATGGAACCAAAAACCATTATAGATAGCCACAACCTCCACAATCGACCTATATAATATCAATTACATGAAACCTCATTGCAGTTTGCCAAATCCTTGTTCAATTTCAACCTTTAACAACGAGTAATATACGCGGTGGAAAAAACTGCCCTTTTCCCTCTCTCTCAAGCATGAACACAATATTTGTCCTAAATTTGAACATGCTCCACATCTTGACTTCTTTTCTAAACCAAATGAAGTAAGTGATGAAAATGGAAAATTATTGTGCCCCTAATGAAATCAATGAAACACTTTTCCTTTTAACATGTGACTTGGATCTTCCCCCTAAAAAGCATTGCTAAAGGATTGTAGTATTTTAGCATCTCCCACAAATACGCAATTAACCATTAACACTTGAATTAAATCAGCCAAAAGGTATTGTTGGGGCCATCTTGATGTTTTACTAGACCCGGTGCAATAATTAAAAATAGGCCTTATAGTTTATATTGTTTTAATTTCTTATGCAATCATAATTATATTTATGTACTATGATATATGACATAAATGATATCACGAAGAAAAACAAAATACTTATCTTATATTTACATAAAATCATGTGTTATATATATAATCATTATGACACGATTATAAATATTCTTAATTATATAATTATTAAATTTTAATATTTAAGTAGGTTTTTGTCATTTATCCCAAAAGCATAGTAATAGTAGAATTTTTATTTTAGCAATGAATATGTAAAAAAATCAAAGAATGAAAAATATGCATGGAATAACTGTCGGAATTTAATTTATTTTTTTTGCAATGTTGAATGCGGAAAAAGAAAATGAATGAAAGAAAAGAAGAAGAAGAAGAAGAAGAAGAAGAAGAAGAAGAAGGGTCTACTGTGGAGAAGAGTTGGACCCATTAAAAAGGAAAAAAGAGAAGGCCAATGAAAATAAAAACAAAAATAGTGGAGAAGAGTTGGACCCATTAAAAAGGAAAAAAGAGAAGGCTAATGAAAAAAAAAATGGTTGATATGGGGTTCGAACCTAGGAGGCCTTAATTAAAGGCAAAAGTCTCTAACCGCTACGCCAAGTGCTTTCAATTTGATTATATATAGTACAAAATCTATTGGGCCCCAAACCAATTTGGGCCCTGTGCAAGCAGATCGCTTGCACTACCCTCCCTGACGGCCCTGAGTATTGTATTGGAGTTTTGAAAATACTTTGTGCAAGCTCTCTCAAAGCACCTCCTCATTTATTGTAAGAATCGTACTCCACGCTTTTAAGGTAATATGATGTTACCATATTAATAACTATGCGAAGTTACCCAACACGACTATAGGCATCTCATGGGAGCGAAAAACCCATGTGTAGTCTTCCTCTCCCTTCCCCAACTGTAATCTATTCCATACTCATCCTTCAAATTGTATCCATTAACTCACATGAAATTTTCTATACAACAGTATTTCAAGGAAAAAACCCCAATTCAATCCCTAATTGCAATCTAATATGTTAACCTCTCAATTCAATTTTTGGTATGAGTTTTGTCATATTGTACCGTCTCATAAATATGAGTCAGAGATATATGGAGATATCCATTTTCTATCAAAACAAATACTTTCCTTTTTTTATTTGTACACTGAATTTGTTAGAAAGTCTCCTTTATTAGTAGACTTATTATCCTTGTCGTTGTTTATGTTTCGGGTTGGAACAAATTACTATAATTCGTCCCCGCCTACGAATTAGTTGACATTTTTCATAAATTTTACGAACGGAGGCCCTTATTTTCATATTTTTCATTCCTTACTTCAATTTCAAATCTATTTCTTGAAATAAAATAAGTTTCGTGAAATCCTCAATTTCAAATTGTATTACGTAATGTAGACCTTCAACTCTAATTCAAATAACACTACAATCCAACCCTAAATCAATCCCAAATCAAACTGAAGAAAAAAAATTTGCAATCAAATCCTGAAACTCCATTTCAAAGAGCCTCCCTTTGAAGCATGACCAACAACATTCCCGTTCCTTCAAACATGATTCCACTCGATTACTGCATGTGTAGCCTGACTATGGATGACTTCGATCAAGTTATGGCCCCATTTCATTTGTTATCAAGGTGCTCAAACAGTATGTGATTTTTCCACTTATTGGATGAAGTTGATACTAATCTCTTATTCTTTTATATGTTGGTCTTTCTAGATGTGTGTTGTGCAAATTCTTATCAAGTATTGTATTAGATTTTGGGATTGCAATTAGGAATTTTGATTGACAATTGAGGGTTTATAGGTTGAAATTTCAATTGCTACTGAATTACATAGAATTCATATTATTCAACTTATATTTAAAGATAGGAATAAAGAAAACTAAACAAATGCTTAATCTATAATGATAACATTTGTTGGACTCCCAAGTGTAAGGCCAGTTTCTTTGGATTGTAGATTTGGAAGGAGTGCTCTCGCTCAAAGTCATTTGTCCTATTGAAGATCCACATCAGTTCGACTAGAGGCACCTCCGAACTGAGTGTGACATTCATCAAAGCCTCGTGTCCACCGGCAATGAGCCTATGCATCCAATCGTGCACTTCCATCTCCAGCTTGTTGTACTTTGCTTCTAAATTGCTGATGTATGCATCTGTGGTAGCTAGAGAGTTGGGTTTAAAAGATGATGTCTTAGGGGGTTTGGGAGTTTTGGGGGTCTTACTAGTTTTAGGGGTGTTTGCCATCTTCTAAAAGTATGGTTTTTTTTTAAGTGAAATAAGAGTAAGTTGTAGGGTATATATAGTAGGTAGAGATAAGTTATAAATTCAAAAACACAATCCATATATCCTTTGTATATTATTATAATTGTTATTTATTTCCTCTATTATATATGCAAATTAGGTAATTACCTTTGTTATTTCCCCAATTTAGGTTCTTGGAAAGTAATAAAGAAATACTTTTCACACTTGTAAATATTTTTTTATTTCCCTCATTAAAATCCAAAGTGGGATTTATAAGTACGTAGACAATATCATCTCTTCAATACATAAAACGAAATTCTCATATAAAAAAATCTTAGGTAATTTCATTTTGATAACATAAAATACAATTCTATAAATTGAAAATGCATCACCCTATATATTCTAATTTCATAAAATACGGTATATACCTTTGAGCATTTGCTTTGTAGCTATAGTAATATCTATTATAATTATTTTTTTACTAAAATATAAATAACATTAAGTTATAATTTTCTCCTTATTTTATTCAAAATAAATATTGTTGTTTTATTCTTTACATTTTTACCTTATTTTATTTATTCAATTTTCTTCTCCAATGACTCTATTGATTATTCTAATAAGTTTCTTAATTTCATTTAATATTTTTTCTATTCAAACTAAAATTTTAATTTTATTTAATTTGATAATATAAAAATTTATAGTTAATGAATACTTCTTTAACAATTATGGTACAAGAAGATTTTTAATAAATTTGAAAAGAAAGAAAACTTAAACCCTAATATATAATAATAATAATAATAATAATAATAATAAGGCCAATTTGCCAAACTAGACCAAAAAAAAAACTTTGCAAAAGTAGACTAGTACATGGGGAATTTGCTAAGGGTAGAATATGGTCTAGTTTTGCAAAATTTGGGGGCAACCAGATGGAAGGGTTGCATGTAAAAGGAAGAGAGAAAGAGAGAGCACGCGGGGGGGGGGGGGGGGGGGGGGGGGGGGGGAAGGGCTTCGACGCTCCAGGCTCCAGGCTCTCACTCTCCAAATCTCGATCACTCCAGGCTGGCGACTTCGGCACTCTCGGCTGGCAGGTTCGGCACTCTCGGCCGGCGACTCCACCGCCTCCGGCACAACCACGGCGCCTCCGATTTCAGTCGAGCTTCGGAACTCGGTGCAATTCGTCGCTGAATTATAACCACCATCTCCCTCGCCTGACTTCTCATGGAAGCCGTCGGGACCTCGGTGACCGTCGCGTTGATCCCTTAGTCTTCTAACCTTATTTCTAGTTGAATTTTGGTCGAATCTGTTCATCGTATTGATTAAAAGTTTGAATTCAAAACACACGCTCTAGGTTATAAAAGTTCCAATTTGTGTGTTTTTCTGGTGTTTAATTTCTTCTTTGGGTTGAAAGATTTGATTTTTGCCTTGCCTTTGTTTGCATCCCCAAACATGCTATTGATCACTCTTTCAATTAATTGTGAAACACTTGTGAGTCTCACTTGTTAAAACATTTGAGTTTGATTTGTGTCATCCCTAATCGGGCAAAAAATTGCATTGGGGCTACGCTGTTGATCATTGCAATTGACAAGTCCAATAAATGTGAAGTTGCAGTCATGTTGGACTATAATCAGAATCAAGAGTTATTGAAATTTGATGCTCTTACTTTGCCTTGCCTTTTTCTAATTGGTGTGTTTTTCTGTTGGTTAATTTCTTCTTTGGTTATAAAAAGTTTCAATTAGTGATGTATCCATTGATTACTGATTCACCTGTTTGGACTGTTAAATATTGAACTCCTTCATCTCCATATGCTTCATACCCTTTTATGCTTTAGCTGATCACATACATCTATTTATACAAATTTGATCGGTTGCTTTCGCCAAATGTAGTTCAAAGAAACACAACAAATGGGAGCCAGGAAGTTCAAATTTGATCGGTTGCAGTAGGGTTGATAATTGGACAAAACACTTGGCATATTTGGATGTAGCAAAAATGGTAGATTTGTGAGACACCTGATCATCTAGGGAAAACTTGGCATATGAGCAGTAAAGCTTTAATACAGATAGTGATTCAAGGATGAGTTCATGTATAAAAGTGGAGTTCATCATTTTTTTGTTGGACTTGCAATTTGTTTCGGTTATTTAATTTGCAATCTTTATATTGAGATTGATTTTTCATTGAAATTGTTTCTTAATCTATAGGATGAAAAATAGCCTATTAGCTCAATTGGTAGAGCGTTGTGTTTGCACACAAATATGTGAGTTCGATTCTCAAATAGGCTAATGCGGAGTATGTGTTCATATCTCTCTGGACTTATACGATTATGAAAAATGGTAGGAAATATATACACTAGTGGCAGGACAAATTTGTGAATATGGTAGGACAAATTTATGAATATCTCTAAACTTATAAAATTATGAACCTGGTAGGAAATATATACATTAGTGGTAGGACAAATTTGTGAACCTGGTAGGACAAATTCATAAATCTCTCTAGGCTTATAAAATTAAGAACCTGGTAGGAAATATATACACTAGTGGTAGGAAAAATTTGTGAATCTGGTAGGACAAATTTAGGAATATATCTGAATTTATAAAAATTTGAACCTAGTAGAAAATATATACACTAGTGGTAGGACAAATACATATTTTTTTTGTGTGTTTCTCGTCATCTCTGTGGCTGTTAAAGTGGAAATAGTTTGGAATTAAAAGGGAGAAACAACAGATGTTTACCCCGAGTTTCTGACATTTAAATTATGAGCTGCTGGTTGAGAGTGGATATATGAGTTTTTAAAGTTGTAGTTTTTAAAGTAATAAGGAGATCACATTCATTTAAATCTGAGAAACCTTTATGCAGTAAGTTGAATAGGTAAAGGGTGAGATTAGTAAATGAGTATCAGGGATACATCTGTCTGTATAGTACAAAACTACCATTTAAAAGAGGAGATCCATTTAAATTAAACAATGCTAGTTTGGTAGGATATTGGGGTCAATCACATGTTGATCATTCATAGAGTGGGTTTGAATAATGGTGGATATCAGTGGCTATGGAATATGGATTGATGGTAGTTGTGCACTTATGGTGAGGGTCATGCATTTCATTTCAATCATATAAGTTTTCATAAGATAGATATACAATATTATGATTGATATTTTATCATCAAGCAAATAGATCAATCCCTACATTTCATTTCAATGCCATGTGTGGCATTTCCTAAAAATTGAATTACTAAAACTTGATTGCTATTATGTCATTTATGAATTTGTCTTACCAGGTTCACAAATTTGTCCTACCACTAGTTATATATTTTCTATCAGGTTCATAATTTTATAAGTTCAGATCGAGATATTCATAAATTTCTTCTGCTAGATTCACAAATTTGTCCTACCATTAGTGTATATATTTCCTACCATGTTCATAATTGTATAAGTCCAGAGAGATATGAACATATACTCCGCATTAGCCTACGTGAGAGTCGAACTTACATCTTTGTGTACATACACAATGCTCTGCCAATTGAGCTAATATGCTGTTTATCATCGTATCGATATGTGGTATCCATACCGTCACCAAGAAAAGTATTATTAGGTGCCGAGCAAGCTGGAGATGAACAATGCGGACACATGTGATATTTTAAAACTTAAAAGAGGGGAAGGAAGGACTAACATAGACGGTGAAGACAAAAACTACCATAAGAATTGCATATCCAGCATTATGATCTGGAAATCTATGAAAAAGATTCCTAGCTCGCAACAAGTGCGCAAAAGATAATTGAAGGTACAACTATAAGCAGTATTGTCGCAATAAGTGAACTAGCATCTAGCCCAAATAATAGCCTCCCATGTCATAGGAATAACTGCAAACAAGAAAGGAAATAGATATATAGGAATTACTGTCAACTGAATAATTAAACATGCATTAACCATCATTAAAGGCTATCTCCACAACTACCATATTCTAATACATGTAAATGAACAGAGAAATCTTACAAGATTATAAAGGCCAAAAGGCCTCGTGGAAGCAAATCATTATGCATAATCATCAAGTTGATGGCGGAACAACATAAGATTCATAACATTTATATAAAAGATGAAGCCCATCCTACCAACTGATCAAGCATTTCCTACTAACTGAACAAACCTATCCACCCCAAAATTAATAACCCTATCCTACCAACAGAACAAACATATCATGCCAACTAACCATAACTATCCTACTAAATTGATGCAGACACCAACGACATTGTCAAGAACTAGGCCACCTCAGAAACCTACTCGTAAACAAACACAAAGCAAACATTAGGAGTTACGATATCAAGATTCAAGATGTTAATCCTCAAGGGTTTTAGGGCAGACCAACATCAATGTAGATATTATCCATTCTTGAGCAGCCTTGATCTGTTTTTCAGATGCAAAATAACAAAGTTTGATGAAAAGAAAGAAAAGAAAGAAGTTATAAAGACAATAAAAGAAACGTTAAGCCAAACAAAATGAAGATAATGAAATAGTAATTATGCCTGAAAGGCGTAAGTCCACCAATATTTGTTCGGAACTTACAAGTTACAAAAGGTAGTCAATCCACAAATGAGTTATGGTTTTACCCAACATATGAAAAGAGCAAATGGGAATTATCATAAAAAATAAGACCTTGATAAGATATGTTAAGACGAACAATATATATAGCCTAAAGTCATATATTCATCTAATCTACTTTTAATGGATATAACAGATAGAATATATATACAACTACTACTTGAATAGCGATATATATACCATAAGCATCTAGAACCACATGTCAACGTATACAACCCCAATTTCATCAAAAATTCACGAGTATCAACCCAAATTTAGCATAAAGTAACAATGATTTCAACACAAATTCACTCATTATCAAACCTAAACCTAAAGGTGTATAAATTCAAACACAAATATAAACAAGCAAAGAATTAAAAAAAAAACTTTTAATGGCAGCAGTGGTGGCGCTAGGGGAAAAAAATTGACGCAGTGGCGAAGCGACTATGACAAGGTCAGAGCATGTTGGTACCAAGGTAGCAAAACCCCAAATTGGTTGTAGAGAAAGGGCTGAGGGATTGACAGTAAAACCCCAAATTGGTTGTAGTACAATCTCTGTCAACAAGATTGTAACTTTTTTAAGCATTCTGAACCTAAATTTCACAGAGGGGATTGCAAATTTAAATGAACCTTGAAGAAAGAAAGAAATGTAATCTACCGGATGGAGAGCTGATTCCGATCAGAGCTGGGGCGATGGTAGGCCGACAGCCACAACAACCGCTTTTGGTGGGCCGGTGGTCCGGTGCTGGGGCGATGCTGGCAGGCCGCGAGACCAGGAGAGACAGAGAGCCTGCGCCGCCGGTGAGGCTTAGGGTTCTAGTGGTGAGCAGAGAAGGGGCGAGACGGGTTGAGAGATCACGTCGATAGGGAGAGTGCTGGTGTGGCGTCGGAGAACGGTGTGAGTCTTCCCGTTCGCAAGCCAGACCCCCTTCTTCACCTCCTCCATTTGCTTCTCCACCGTCATGGAATTCACCGGGCACGCGACGACGGAGTGGGTCTTCCGCAAGAGCGATGAGTTGTTGGCGCGACTGCGACGGGAGTTCTCGGAGGTGGTTTCGTCTGACCATTGAAGAACGTTCCCTGCCTTCTCCCACCGACTTTCTTCTTTGATTTGCAAGAGTAGAGGCAAGGTTACAACAGGTCACCAACATTGTCAAAAAACCGGACATTTTTTTTTTGCAAAAGGTAGACTGGTTTAGTTTAGCAAATTTTAGGCTTGCTATTACAATTTTGCAACTAGGCCCATTTTTTGGTCTATTTTGTACCATTTTCTCTAATAGTAATGCTTAAATGAATAGACAATACATGGAAAAAAAAGCTTACTAAAATTTTGATTTTATTTAATTTGATAATATAAAAATTTATACTTAATAAACACCACTTTAACAATTGTGGTAGAAGAAGAGTTTTTGTAAAGTTGAAAAGAAAGATAGCTTAAACCCTAAACCATATAACATATACCCTAAACCCCTATTAATTTGTGTATTATATAATATGTATTTAATACAAATTATACTAAACTAAGTGGATAAATTTCAATCCCATAAAATATCACACCTTCATATATCTCAAGTTAATATGACTTTGAAACTTGTATGTTATCTAAACCCTAAACCCTATAACATATACCCTAAACCCTTATTAATTTGTGTATTACATAATATGTATTAAATATCAAAGTACGTTAAACTAATTAGATAAATTTCAATCCGATAAAATATCACACCTTCATATTTCTGAAGTTAATATAACTTTGAAACTTGTATGTCATGTAAACCCTAAACCCTAGCTATAACATATACACAAGCTCCTAGCCTGTATAAGAATCAGAGTTATGTTTTGACCATTTGTCTGCTGTCAATTACTTTACTGGTTCCCTTCCTCTTGTCTATTGTCATAAACCCATTCCCTTCCTTTTGATCTGCTGTCATAAACCCAGATTTGTGCGGGTCAAAGTGTTGTCTACATAATTTATAGCCAATTTTAAAGAATATTAGCTCAAATGGTAGAGCAATGTGCTAATGCACAAAGATGCGACTTCAAATCTGGCATAAGCTAATCTTAACCTAAAAACACGGATAGATTGGGGAAAAGATATCAAACCAGTCCATAAGTAGTTGACAGATAAAAGATAACAAATCAGTATAAACACAAACAAGAGTAGAAAACATAACCAATAAAATTCTATAACATAACCAACAACATCCTGAATCAGTGTGATAACAAGTAAGTATAAACACATCCAAGAGTAGAAAACATAACCACTAAAATTCTAAAACATAACCAATAACATTCTGACGTGTGTTAACAAATAAGTATAAACACAAACAAGAGTAGAACTCATAATCAATAAAATTCTGAAGCATAGCCAATAACATTCCGAATCACTTCACACTATTCCAACATCTAAAACATGCAGGGCTATATGTCATAGAGGGTTTTATTATTAATCAGAATCTCTTCGGAATTGTTGATACAAGAGTAGAATCAATTCATTCGAAACTGTTGAAACCAAGTTGGACAGCTGCAAAAACATGAAGATTTCATTATTAACCAAACCCCGTGGAGCTGAGTAATCAGAATCTCAATTAGAAAGTCATATCTGATTCATCTAAAATGGAGGGTTAAATGTCATATTTTGACCAATTGCATAGGGTAGACTTGTCTGAAAGAATTAAACAAAAAATCTGATGAGAGATATGAATAATAAGAATCTAAATTGCAGTTAGAAAATAATAGATGCGTACCGAATTTACACATCTGGCTCTGGTTATACATAGTGTTTGGATGGGGAATGAAATTCACATGATTAACTTCTAGACTTGGATGTGTTTTCTGTACTTTACTCTCACAAGGCTTTGTATTCCTAACATGCTTCTTTCGGTAGCCTTTTCGCTTCCCCACTGCTTTACCTCGACCTCGTTTATCAATTGGATCCTTGACATTGAATGCACCATCTTTTGTTTGCGCCCTATCTACATTGCATTTGTGTTCATCACGACGAATCGAACGCCTTCCATAAACCTTGCCAATGTTGTTCAAAGCTTGAAACACCAATCCATGCTTTTCCTTACCAGCCTTATTTGCCTTAATTTTCAAACCATCAAATGTGGCCATAACCTCTTTATAGAATTCCTCCTCCTTCATTGCGACTCCTGTAAAGGACTCAAACAAACCATGCATATTCTCATATCTTTGCACACTCTTTGGCTTTTTGTTCAACAACTCATAATAAGGGACTGAAACCTTCAAGTTCTCCATATCCAAGTCTTTTCTCCACCTATTCAGAATGTATCTTTCTCGAACATAATCCACTTTCTCTTCGTGAAAGACACGCAATATATGACTACACAAAATCCCCCTAAACTCAAAATTCTTGCACTCACATTTTATTTCCATCGTGACTTTATCCATTGTCACTCGAAACACCTTCTTCATTGTCCGACCATGCATGGACTTTTTTACCACAATGTCATATAAGCACTTCTTTCCATCATCATCAACCTTTGTTGCATTGTTGTACGTCATATATCCAATTTCCTTCTGCACTTCACTAAACTTTGCTGATGAGTATAACTTTTGGAAGACAAACTCAAATACATGATCTGTCATACATCGAATTGGAGAATTCTTGGAAGTAAACGTTGCCCTATTCTCTTCCATAACCCTTTTTGAAAGTGCAAGTCCATATTGCTCCACAAATGTCTTCAGAGTAGTGTTTACATTGACGTACTTTTTGAAGAAGAAGTTCATACATTCACTCCTTTGGGTGCTAGACATTCCATCCCAAAATGCTTCCTTAAAATATACATGCACCCAAAGATGTCTCTTCTCATACATATCACAACACCAGTTATGTTTTTCCAATCCATATGATGCAATAATCTCCTTCCAAGCATCTTCAAACTCCGATATGCTCAACGAGTCGTGAAGGGCATCTTGCATCGTCTTAAGGATGTTGTTCAGCTGCGGATGGTAGATAAAAAATTTCCTTGCATTTTGCATTATATGCCATATACACCACCTATGTGGAGTGTTAGGGAACACTTGTGCTACTGCATTCCCTGGTAATAAAAAATATATGGATGTTAATTATTAAAATCGTTGTAGGTTAATTCTCATCTTAAACATGAAACATGAAAAGAATTGAGACAGATAAATATTTAAATATAACATACCTATAGATTTGCACTGATCTGTTAGGATTGCTTGTGGAGCCTTTCATGACATACACTTGAGTCAAGCACGAAGCAACCATACGAAGTTCTCAGTATCATCTCCAGCAATTAAAGCACAACCAAACAACACTGATTGACCATGATTATTAACTCCAATGAAAGGAGCAAACGACATCTTATATCGATTTGATAAGTAAGTGGTATCAAATGATATGACATCTCCAAATTCCATATACGCTGCTCTACTCCTTCAATCCGCCCAAAAAACATTTCGTAATCTCTCATCTTCATCTACGTCATATGTATAGAAGAAGTCGGAGTTACTAGAGCTCATCTCATCAAAATATTTTCTTATTGCATTGAAGTCGCCTTCCTCCATATGATTTCTTCTTGCTTTGCCAATCAGATTGCGACAATCCCTCTCTTCAAAAGGAACTTTGTCGTGACTACCATGTTGAACAACAAAAGAAGTGTAGGTTTTTCTTATCGGAACGTCGTCTCTATCATTCTCTAAAATCCTTTTCCTATTGCTTTCACTGATGAATCTGTAGTTTGGAAGGAATTTGGATCTTTTTCGGGACACAATCATGGTTATGCTCCAGTGTAACTTTGGTCATCTTCCATAAACCATCGCTATGAAGGGATGCGTTCACATGGAATTGACATCCTGTAACACACGATGTAGGACCTTTTCCCGGATTCTTTGTCTTTATTTCAAATTTCCCCGCTTTCGAACAAACCGACCTAAAGCTCTTATACTTATCTTCATCATCTTTGATTTTCACAGAAGTCCGTATCCTTACTTGGAATCCTTTGGCCTTTCAATATTCTTCACAATAATTCAACACATCATCTGCATCTGCAAACGTCATTCCAACATGCGGTCGACTATGTTCATTCTCAACTTGTTCAACATCCTCGAATAATCCATCTACTCCATCAATTTGATCATGTTCTCAACTATGTTGCCCGATTTCGTTGGAACTTGGCAAACCATCGCCGTCCAAATCGATGACATAGTCTTCTTCATTACCTGCATTTATATAAGAATTTTAATATGAACTAAATTTTGAATAAAACTTTACAAACTTGATTAGTATATTGTGATATCCATTACCTTCATCTGCGTCATACCCTAGGTTTAGATAAAAGTTTCTTGAATGACTCACATATGTTGACAATTAACCTATACGAGAATCATAACACAATATAGTTACAGATCTAATTGCATACACATAAACAACATTATTAACAAGGACTTAGTATTATTGAAGGATACTCCCACCATCACCGTGCTTGAGTCGATCGGGACCATAAAGCTAAAAAAGCTAAAGCACATCATAACTTATATTCTACTCAAATTTACAAAAAAAAAATTGTTCAAAAATAAGTAGAATGCCAACTTTTCCGAACTCAAACATTTCAATAACCTTCGGATTTACAAGTGCGTTGTGCAATTTCTTAGTACTTACCAACGATTACCCGTAAGGCCGGCTCACTTCTCTCCGGCGAATTTCCGATCTGATGAACATCTACTACCCCCGTAGTTCTTCAATTCAACCGAATACACCTACTGCCCCATAGTCCTTCAATTCAACCGAATACGTGGTTAGTGGGAGAAGATGTTTTTTAATTTTTTTATTCAATGAAATGTCATTTCTTTTAGCTTAATTGATGCTAATTTGGGAATGGTGATCATTTATTTCCTTATATATAAATTCAGCTATTTTTTTACCTTCTAATTTTTTTAAACATCAAATCAAATAATTTGCTGAAAAAGTGAAAAGTTTGATTGATGCTCATAAACTAATATGATAGTTAGAAAGTAAGTTAAGAGCCCGGGACGAGGCTCACTAATAAACATGCTCAAGATACACGTGGGATGATATGTCATTAAAATGAATGACATGTAGCTTCCACCTCACTAGTGTCAAATGACACTAGTGTCATTGAATTACCCTCCTTTAAATTGTATTGCTTTGATGACACACAGGGACGGAACTAGGGGTGGGCTGGTGTGTGCTGCAGCTCACCCCATTGTACCTGTAATATATATAATGTAGGTGTTGTAATAATCATATTGCTTATCCAACCCAGCTGGTAAAGTAGGTAGAGTGAAATGATGCGGTCCCGGGTTCGATTCCCCTCCTGCCAAAAAATTGCACCCTATATACTCTCTATATACGTATATCAAATTTAAATTTAAAAGATACGAAGTATTTGATAATTAATTAACTCTATTATTTAAATATAGATATAAAAATATCTTTAATTTTTAAATTAATATATAGAAAAAACTATAAAATTATATGCAAATTCAGGATACCCAAGATTATAATCCTAGTTCCGTACTTTTCATTTTGAACGGAAATTACTTGAATGAGTTGATAATTTTAGATGAACTCGTTAATGATTTTTTTTTTAGGTTTTGGTCTAATTCATAAATTCATACAGTACTAAATACGGAGTACTTTTATATATATATATAGTAGGCAAACTATAGGATGTCTTTAAAAAGATCATCCTTGATCATCCTGACGGATGATGTTACAAAATTCTCTACTCATAGAGAGGTTATAGGGATTGAATTCATTACTACTTCTAGCTAGAAAGTCTGCAACCGAATTTTCTTCTCTGTAGCAATGTTGCACCTGAATCGAGGTGAATTCCTTCATTAATCTTGAGATCTTCTCTATGGTTCTCATGATCTCCCAATGAGGTAGGTTAGCTCCTGTGATGGCCTTTATCACCTCCAAATTATCTCATTCTATGATAATCCTTCTCCATCCTCTAGTGAGGGCTAGTTCTACAGTCCTCTGCAAACAGCCAGGGATTCTGTTTGGATGACAGATCCCCTTGTAACTTTTTCCTGAAAGAAATCTTTAACTTGCCCATTCCAATCTCGAACAATACCCCCAACCTGGCAATCCCCCGAGGGTTTAACCGAGCCATCTACATTGATTTTGTAGATAGCTGTCGGGGGTTTTGTCCACTTCTTAAATTTTCTTCTAGGATTTAGTTGTTTATTTGACTCTTTGTGATTTGCTTTTTCCCATTCAGTAATACTCTTGATTGCTTTCCTTTTTAGTGTTTGTACGTTGTCTAACTCCTTACCTCTAAATATAGAGAAGTTCCTAGCTTCCCAAATTGTTTGCCATATTATACATATATGCTCCAAATAGGTATTTGTTTTCCTAATCTGCCCTATGTCAGCCATAGTTGTTGCAAAGTTGTGTAGACCTAGAAATGCTTCCCCCGTTAGTTGTTCATATTTTTTAAAGATTTCTTTTATTATCGGGCAGTTTAGGAGGAGATGGTTTAAATCTTCATCCCCTTGGTCACACAAACAACGGTTTACAGGGACTCTATTGAAGAATCTATTTAGGCGTTCTTTTGTTGCTAAACCATCTACAACAATTTTCCATATGAAGCTTTGTGTCATTGGAGGAATACAGAGATTCCAAATCCAGGAGTTGTTTTCTATGGTTGCATGTGGAAGTTGTGACATGGTTTTGGTGGATTTCGTAGAGTATATACCTTGTCAGTCATACTTCCAGACGAGCTTGTCTGGCGTATTCCAATCCGGTATTTGTATTTGGATTATCTCATTGATAATGTGAGGAGGAAAGAGTTGTTGAATTAGGCTGAAGTTCCATTTCTTGTCCACAGTCAGCAAATGTGCGACTTTCATATCAGGGTCATTGTTATATTTATAGTTGTTTAGTTTGATGTCTTTGAGCCATGGGTCGGTCCAAACATTAATATTTGAACCGTCCCCTATTATCCAAAGAAGACCCTTTTGAAAGGTTTCTCTAAGGTGTAAGAGCCGACCAAATTGCCAGGATGTATTTTGGATGTTCAGGTCATGGATTTTATTATTTCTAAGATACTTTTCATTGATTACTTTTACCCATATGTTATCAGGCTAAGTGTAAATTTTCCAAAGAAGTTTCATTTAAAGACTTGTGTTACGCTCTTCAGCTGATCGGATCCCAAGGCCTTCTTGATCCTTAGGAGAACAAATTTTATTCCAACTAATCAGGGAGTTATGTTTGTCAGATTGGGTCTTGTTCCAAAAAAAGTTTTTATTAATTTGGTCGATTTTAGATAGTATATCTTTTGGGAGAAGGAAGTTTTGCATGAGATAGTTTGTTTGGGAACTTAGATTTGCTTTTATTAAAGTTACTCTTCCAGCTTGGGAGAGGGAGGATGCTTTCCAGCGAGAAAGTTGTCTCTTAAGTTGTTGGAGAGCTTCATCAAAAACACAGTTCTTCACTCTTCCACTTACGATAGGAATTCCTAAATACTTTCCCATTCCTCTGGCTACTGGGATATGCATTTGACGAGCCAGGTCGGAAGCTTTCGTTTGGCATACAGGAAGACTTTTTAAGTTAAAAATGATTTTTTTAGGGTAATTTTGGCAACTAGCACATTATGAAGATCTAATTAGCTAACTAGCACCCAAACAAAATTAATTAGCTAACCTGGCACCCTTTCCCCAAATGGATTATTAAGGTCAACGGTCAACGTTGACCATTGACCGGTCAATGTTGACCGTTGACCGCCTCTTTAGGATTTTTTTTTTTTTTTTTTAGTGACATTTTTTTTTGATGCCATTTTTATTACATTTTATTTTCGCTTTGATGCCACTTTTCTAATAAAATGGATTGATGACACTTTTTTATTGCCACTTTTTCCAAATCTTGATGACATTTTTTTGTTTACTGTGATGCTACATTGACCATTGATGCCATTTTTTTACCGTTGACTACTGATGACACTTTTTTAATATCAATTTTTTGATGATTTTTTTTTACCGTGATGCCATATTTTTTCAAGGTAATGTTTTGATGACATTTTTTTCTTTAATGTGATGCAACTTTTTCAAAGCAGTGTTTTGATGCCATTTTTCTAATGTAATTATTTGATGCCATTTTTTTAATCAAATCGTTTGATGCCACTTTTTTTGAATTTAATCAATTGTATATCGATATATTTTCATCGATTCTACTTTTATTCACTGATGACACGTTTGTGATTACACTTCATTGATGCAATCACTTGTGGTGACATTTTCATTACATTTTTATTCAAGTGATGACATAAGAGCGTAAAATGTGATTAAACTTGATTGATGACATACTTTATTGATGACTTTTATTCATTGATGAATAGTTTTATTAGTTTAATATAGTGTGAATTTTGTTATCTTAACGGATTGATATGAGATCATAACACAACGAAATACTTTGATGCTACTTTTATAATGAAATAGAATTCAATTATCTCCAAACGAGAGTCAATCTAAATCAACGATTGCATCTTGAATCCTATCACCAACAAAATGTGAACGAATTCAATTATCAATTTACTTTCTTTTTTGAAAAGAGTAAAAGAGCATCACACATATGGAATCAATAGTTCATTCATAGTGATTGTTTCCTACTTTCCTTTACATCAAACAAATATGCAAGGAACACTATTTATCGAGTGACCAAAATGAATTTTACAACAGAGTGAAATTACAGCAGTTTAATGCACTACCTTTGAATGGCATCATGTTAAATAAGGAAATCTTCCCTCTAGATGCTGACATTACATAGGAGTCATTCTTGGATAAAGCAAAGCAAGGGACAACCTCCTCAGGATTTGTATCAGCCACATACCTTGGTAGACGAATTGCGATCATTTCGCTGCCATTTCCAAAGGAGATGAACATCGTTCGATGCCAAAGCCAAAATGGCGCTTCCAGAGTTTGTGTATATGAACCTTGATATCTGCATAAAGGTAAAAACAGTTAACATATTCACACTCTGTCCCAAAGAGACAAGCCGATCTGCATAGCTAAGTAAACATATGTTTTTCATCTTGCCACATCTTCACATATATGCTCCTCAAGAAAAGAAAAGACGAACAATAATATTGAAAGACCTTTCTTCCTATCATCCTTGCACAATCTAAAGTGAATGGTTTCTTATAATGTATCTGAAGAAAAACTGTTATGTAAAAGCTCAGCAAGGATTTTTGTGTTGATTTACCTGACCTTTACACTATAAATAAGAAGTTAGAATAATCACCTAATTAATTTGATATTACACCTAACCTTAACTTAAAAGTTTTGCTTATACCAAGCTTAAGCACAACAATCAAGCAATCTAGCTAGCTAAGGCACCTAGAAAATCAGTTTCTAGACCTTGAACTCATCATAACTATTTTTTCATATTAAATCAGAACATCTAATATAATACTAAAACACTTGCGAAATGGGACACGTGGCGGCCATACATTTAAAGTTGGAAATTTAGAATAAATCTCCAATTGCTTCTCCAAATATTTAAAAATATTCTCTTATTTATACCCCTATAAACTTAAAATAAATACCTTAAAATAAAATTTGATAGCTCTACACCGAAAAATCAGACTTCATTTTATACAATGTTATATGTATAATTTAATAAAATTACAATACACTTTTATACACACCTCATACATGAAACCTATCTCATTACACACAACTACCAGCTACACACCATTCTCTCATTATTGATTAATTTCTTAAGATCAAACTATGAAGGAATGAAATACTATTTTTGTATATCCACTGTAAAGATCGATCACGTCTTCAAAGCTTCTCAACGATTAATAATAGCGCGCCTTTGTTGCGGCTACCAAATCCTTCCGTTCAGTCTGTTCTCTAGAACTCGAAAAAAGTTTGTGAGTCCAATAACATTGTTCGCAATTGCACACTTATCTTTCATGTTAACTACTTCTACTAAACAAACAAATCAAAAGGCTAAACCATAACAAGTATCAACAATGAGAAGATAACCATAAAAATATCATGAAAATCAGCTTGCACACTTATCATTCCTCGCATACTTAACCGAGCTCCTCGAATAGCTAGAGTTCATGTATCATATCCCTGTCCGCACATATGACGAGCAAATAAAGCCTGCAACCATAGATTAATCAATTAAGCTCCAAGAGCAGTTGAAGATATTCATAAAAATCAATCCACGTTCAACTGAAATGACTCTGCTGCAGCACATCTTGCAAATCTTCCATACAAGATACTAAGAACTCACAAGACCCATCTTTTGAGATATTTGTAGATGCAAACAACTTTGGAAGACACTAAATAAAAAATAATTTTAGCCATTGCGACAATTTTATCACCATTCTCCATAAATTCATCTGCTGGGGCATTAAAAACTCATATTAAAACAGAAAATTAATTAATGTTTATCTCTTTTCTAATCAAAATATTACAAATATATCCTTTTAAAAAAATCAGTTGCTAGGCATTAAATACTCTTATAAAAACAGAAAATTAATCAATATTTATCTCTTTTTTAACTAAAAGATTAACCAAAAGATTTCACATCTACTATAAAACACTTAATAAAAAAGAAATTCAACTGTTGGGGCATTAAAAAATCATATAAAAACAGAAAATTAATCATTGATCATCTCTTTTTTAGCCAAAGATTACAAGTCTATGCTCTAAAAAAGGATTTTAAATGGTCTGCTTCACCGGTTCAAATCTATCCTAACTTAATAGTCAACAGTACTCTCTATCTCTTTCTTAACTAACAGATTTCATATCGGCTATAAATCTACTATAAAACTCTAAATAAAAATGAAATTCAGTTGTTGTGGCATTTAAAACTCAAAATAAAAACAGAAAAATAATCAACGCTTATCCCTTTTTTAACCAAACGAAAAAAATATTTAAACAGTTTTTAATATTCTGCTACACAGGTTCATATCTATCCAAACATAATAGTCACCAGTACTCTATCTATATATTGAGAATGAAACATAACAAAGAACTCACATTTACTCCTTCCTCTTCCACCGATTCATATCTATTGTCCCTTCTCAATCGATCTTTATTGATCTTTTCATTAATTTCTCTTTCTGTATCAATGTTTAACCATTCTACATTTCAGACTTTCTGAAGACCCTTCTGCTCACCCATCTCCACCTTGAAGGCCCTCTCAGGCTCACCTTCAGGACAACAGATAATCAAGCTATAATCACCGAATTCAAGAAAGCTAGGCTTGTAGAGGCACGATATATACCTAATGTGAATTATGTCCCATACAAAAGATTACTTTTTTCATAATATTTAATTTTATATCTATTTAAATTGGATTTGTAGGGTCATATCACAACTTCAAGGTGCAATGTGGAGGAACCGGAATCTCATACTACATTAAAACGACCACATGATGCTATTCACACTGATAAACTTGATGAAGATGAGGTCATCGAAGGTAAACTTTGCACAAGGAAATGAGTTGTCAAGCTTGAAATGGATGATTAAAAGAAGGGAGATGTTTGAGATTTGACCATGATGCTTTCAACTCCAAGGATTATTTCGATTTACTTATTACTTATTCGTCTATTGATATTATTCGATAAAATTGGAATATTTGGATAAAATAATGACATTCGTCTATTGACAATATTCGATAAAATTGGAATATTTGGATAAATTAATGACATTACAATTTGATGATTGTTTCTCTTTGTTTTGTTATAGTTGGAAAATATTTTATCTACTTATTGGTTCCAATTTTCTCCAGTTTACTTTGTTGCTCATTTGTCATTTTCCATAAAGTTCCTGCCTCATTTCATACATGTGAATTGGATATGTATCTCATTTAAATACAAATAATAAAACACCGTGAATCAAAGTGTTTAAAGATCACCTGCCTGCACTTCCTCTATACAAATACTCTGTGCCATTTCCGCCATAGCATGGAATTGTTATTCAATCTGCTACATGTACTATCAAATTTCAGAAAATAGCAAATTTCTAATAGTGAATGAATCCTTGGTAATTTCAAAGGAGGAAAAAACATTCATCACCTATTTGCCAATATTGTGACTGTCAAGGTCTTCGTTTTTCTTCTCATTGCTTTTCAGATCAAAATTGAAATTGAAATAGATCTAGCAATGATCGTTGCAGAGAGGGAGGGGCTGGTGAAAGGAATTCGTGATGACAGAGAGTGACAGAGAGCGGTTGCAGGGGTTGACCTATCGACCGAGAGATTTGGCGGTGGTGGTTGCGAAAAGAGAGAGCAAGGTTGGGCAAAGGAAACCTTGAGGACAAAGAGAGAGGACTGCAGTTTTATAAGCTTCGAAAGTAGTTGAATTAGGGATGCGAGTGGTCGGGCGACTCGGGCCATCGCGTCTATAATGGATGCGAGCGGTGGAGTGATTGTGGTAGGATGAAGACAACGGTTGGATGGCGGATGTTGTAGGATGAAATCGAGACTTGCAATTAAAATATAAATAAAGCAAAGCAAACTAGATTCCGTCCCGTGCAAATAATTACAAGACTCCCTCCTGATGTAACAGTGGGAAGTCAGGATCGATCCACGAGGAAGTGTGTCAGCGGATCTCAGGCAGCGGATAAATCTCACGAAAGGTGATCGACCATAGGGTACTCGACCTCGACTAAGTGGTAGTCGACAGTGGTCAGGCACGGCCGATTTCGAGCAACAAAAGTCACTGGTGGTGGTCGACGTCGACTAAGCTTACTCGACATCGAGTAGGTTGGTCATAGTTGAGTAATCTGTCGAGTACTGCAGAGACAGAAGCAACAACGATCTTGCTCGATCGAAGGTCAGTGGTCGACGTCGACTAGGGTCTAGACGAAGTCGAGTAGAAACAGTAACTTAAACGAATGCAAATCTCGAACTTTAAACAATGTATGAAAAAGACTTCCAAGATCGGGGTTTGCAACAACGATAACCAAACATGCATAAGGCAAGATAAATAACGATAATCATGCAAATTGCATCGAAGGATTAAGCTTTCGCCTTTTCCAACAATTAGACAACTCTTTCAAGAAACCCTAATTGTATCTACCGATTTTATGTTTATAATCCAAGTTGTTAACATGGATCTCTATTAAATAGGTATAAACACATAAAAGATAGTGGATGCTAAAAGCATAATAAAGATCGGATCTTTACCTCAAACACGCTTGGCTATCGTCGGGCTCGCCCCAACCCTAGAAGTAGGTGAACTACTCGCACTTCATCATAATTAAAGACATCAATAATAAAAGGAAATAAATTTGCATTAATAAAACTAAATAGAGCTTACAACCAAAGGAAGTCAATTCCGCTCTCGCTTCACAAACTCCTCTTGGCCTCCACTCTCTCTCTCTCTCTCTCTACCTCTACTACTTCTCTCCTTCTGAATTGAATTAATAAAAATCAGCCCCAATGGCTTTATTTATAGGGATTAATCCTTGCTAATCAAGAAAAACAAACTATATCTACTTTCTAAAGATAAAACTTTAAATAAAAGGAACATTTATCTAAAAGGAAATAATTAAATATCTAAATATCTCCATGTGGTAGACAAATCCTTCTTCCCATAGATAGATCTTGATAAAATAGGATAGATCCGGCCTTGCTTTGTGCCCAAGTCTTCACCTCGTACTCGGATTAGCCCAATCGACTCGCGGCCCAGATTCGGCTTGG
This sequence comes from Persicaria maculosa, assembly GCA_963922045.1. Classification (NCBI taxonomy): domain Eukaryota; kingdom Viridiplantae; phylum Streptophyta; class Magnoliopsida; order Caryophyllales; family Polygonaceae; genus Persicaria; species Persicaria maculosa. The sequence continues at coordinate 23,810,660 of OY998254.1, forward strand.
TCGACATCGACCAAATTTGGTCGACTTCGAGGAAAGTTCATCGACTTCGTCTTCGCTTCGCAGTTCTCGAGTTCTCCTCTCTTCGTCGAGCTCGGGTTGAGTTTCTGGTTTGGTCGACTTCGACCAATTTGGTCGACGTCGAGTAAATGTGTCAGCTCTCAGCATTCTGCTCTGTTCTTGAAATGCACTTTCCCGAGTCCTCGTTCATCGGATTGACGCATATGAGCATGCGTTGGAAAGCTCTTTTCGAGGGCTACAACTCTCATGAAGACATCAAAGCTTGATTTAGAATGATGGATGTCGAAATATGACATTTTCTCCAGCTGCACCATCCTTAGCTTCTTCATTAGTTTCCTTTAAGCTCCAAAGTGCGTCCGATTTCTGCGAAATTAAACAGAAACTAGCGTAGACTCCATAATTTGGCAAATAAGAATAAACTACATAGATTTTGTACTATTCTAACTCAAATGCATTAAATGTATACAGAAATCGATATAAAAGTAGATATAAAACATGGCACAAAACATGGACATCAAATCACCCCATACTTAAGCTTGCTTGTCCCCAAGCAATAACTTGGATGGTCATTCAGGGGAAGAATTCAAAACTCTCAACATTATAGATTCATTCTTATATAACCCTGCAATCAATTACCATCCTCGAAAAGGTACTAATGTCACAAATCCACGCATGTGCAATAAAAAGCAACATCTACTCACAAAAGGAGGGTTTTGCAAAAACAATTCATGTGACAAAGCATTAATAATCAAGAGGACTTTAATTAAGCTCAATAAAGATTAGATTGGTAAAAGGCTAAAGGTGGGCAATTTTTGGCAATGTGGTGCTAATAATCCGGGGAAATGGAGTATTTCCAAACTTTCATACCGCATTCTTTCTTCATAAGATTCATCACCTTCCTCTCATCGCTCAATGCTTTTTTCAATATTATGCTTTTACCTCTCTAACCTCAGCACTGCCTTCTCGCGAGTCACAAACATGGGTGTCATGAATGGCCCCGGATACTTAGTGCTTTGGACTCCTCACCTGTGTGTCCCATCTCGCCAAACTATTATCTCAGCGAGCAGGGTCGATCTACCTTTATCTCCTGAGGTGATCGGATTTTCTTTCACTCATTAAATTTTTCATATATTCTAAACATTCCCGCCAAACTCCAAATAGAATAATAACAACACAAACACCATATCATATTTCCATAATGTAACATCATTCTCAACATAATCCCCGGATAGGAAATAAGGTAAAGAATGACAATATTTAGATCATGTGGGGCATAATTGAAATAAGGCATAATATGGCTTTTGTGATGTATAAGCATGGGTAAAGGCTAGGATATAAACATATGAGCATTATATGGAAAATATAAAGTCCTCCATCCTCTTATTATGCAACATGTCAAAAGCAACTTCAAATTTACCTCCCTTCATGGTTTTCATAAAATATGCACTTCATTGTGACTTCCCTATACTAGGCAATTTCATGCTATATCTCTAATGAATCCAATTTTGCATCGTCGAGTTCAATTATAACTTCCATGACACTATTTCTTTAAATAATTTACAATCTTTGGGAGATGTCTCATAGAACTTTGAGTTTAGCAATTATGCACAAAAAATTAAAAATTCACTCAAAATTCACCATGTTTAACCAAAAGCAAGAATAAAACATATAATAATGATAATGAGCTCTTCCCCCACCCCTACTTAAAATATACAGTGTCCCCACTGTAAAAAAAATAAATAAATGTAAAACAAGGATAAAGGAAGGAACTCACCGAATAACGCGTCGTAGAGTCAAAACAGGGCCGTCGAGTGGACTGAGGTGGTCGACGTCGAGTAGGCGTGGTCGACGTCGAGTACAGATCTGCTGCGTCAAGCGAAAGATGAAGTTGAGGATGCTCCTGGTGGTCGGTGTCGAGTAGCTAGGTCGACGTCGGGTAGAACGGTTCTGCTCGATCCTCTTCGTAGTCGATTTCGACTTGGCCTAGTCGATTTCGACTGACTATCACGGACTTCTTCTTCCTCTCTTTGCGATCCTTTATGCTTCTCGACCTAAAAAAATGTTAGATTTTTGCACGAAGACAAGACCTTCCACAAGAAGCATTCAAAACAAAAACAAACAAAACCAAAACCAAAAGTGTCAAAGTCCCAAAATTCAAAAGTTTTATGTACATGCTCTAGATTTTAGAGTCGCTAGGCCGACTTCTCCGCTTGTGCTCAAGGACCTTCAATGTAGGGCTCTCTTGTGCTTGGCCCTTCTCCCGAATCATCTAGGTCCTGATTGTAGTATGCAAGCTCAGCTGATAGGTGGTCGCTTGCATAGTATCCCTTTCCTTCCTTCTTCTTCTTTCCAGCTCTCATTCTTCACAGATTAGCTTGCCACGGGGCCTTACCTCCCCTTAATTTATTCATATTTTTCTTAATGGACTGAGGAGGGGCTGAAATCATACCTAGACTTACCTTTTCGGGCCCAAAACAGAAATCTTCGGGCTTAGGGTTGGTCGATGTCGAGTAAGCCTGGTCGACGTCGAGTACAGGGACCCCATACTTAGGCTCTTGGCAAGTCTGGTGCTCAACAGAGGAAATCGACTTCGAGAAGTTTTGGTCGAAGTCGAGGACGATGGTCGACGTCGAGTAACCTTGGTCGACGTCGAGTAGCTTTCTGGTGTTTTCCTCCGTTGTTTGCTTGTTCCCGTGGTTGCTGATGCTCTTCACCTCCGGCCATGAAATTTCCTCCTTTGTAGGGCCAAAAGAGAAATGTAAGATCTCGTCGCCTATCGTGAAGGTGAGCAATCGCTGCTTTACGCTGATATTAGTATCTGCAGTAGCTAGGAATGGTCTACCAAGAATAATAGGGCAAGTAGGATCTTCAGCACAATCTATAATACGGAAATCAGTGGGGACATAGAACTTACCAACCTGGGCATGGACATTATCAACCATACCTGTAGGGATGACTACTGTATTGTTTGCCATGTGTAGTTTGGCATCCACAGGCTCTATAGATCCTATCTTTACCTTTTGCCAGATCGATAAGGGCATTATGCTCACACTTGCTCCTAAATCACACAAGGCATCATAGTTAAATTTTCCAAATCCCACAGTAATGGAAAACTTACCAGGGTCAGGTCTCTTCTCAGGGAAATCCATCCTTTTTCATTCGCCGACGATCTCTGAGATGGATCGCTTTTTGCTAAGGATCTCTTTGAGGAACTTGACATACGCAGGCATCTCTTGTAGAGCTTCTGTAAAAGGAATTGAAACATTCAGTTCTTGAAGCATCTTAACAAACCTTTTAAACCTACCTGCAGTGGGATCTTTCAGCGCCTTGGAAGGGAAAGGCAACGTCTTTTTTTGTTTCGGAGCCAGAACAGATGTCGGAAGTGCTGCCGAGTCCCCGACTTCGAGTTGATTCTCCTCGACTTCGACTAGGTCTTCCTCGACTTCGACCACAGGAGTAGTCGACTTCGAGTTCTGTTGTCGTGCAGAAGTTCCCTCGATGTTATCTGGCTGGTCGACTTCGGGTACTTCTACTCGACGTCGAGTAGACTGGTCGACGTCGACTTGGCTCTGCTCTACGTCAAGTTGTTTCTCAGCTCCGTCTTGCTGCTTTCCGACCTCTGGCTCGCGTAGTTGGTGCCTGCTCCTGAGCTTTACAGCTACGACGTATCCAGTCTTCCCCTTGGGATTTGGTTCTGCCTGCCCAGGGAGTTGCCCGGTCGGTCGTGGAATTTGTGCCACAAATTAACCCATCTGGGTCTCTATGTTCCTCTTCCAGATGTCCAGCTCTCCAAATCTGGTATTAATGTTCTGGAGCTGATTGCTGATGGTGCCTTGATTCCGGTGCATCTCGTCAAGGATGAGCTGTAGGCCATCCTTCCACTGGTCCCTTTTAGGATGTCCAGGAGCTCTGTAAGGCGGGGGGTTCCTAGGGGCACCTTGGTTCCATTGTGGTTGTTGGAACCTTTGGTCCCCCATATAGCGATTGGGACCCCCTGCGTAAGCTACCTCTTCGTGAGTTTCTGCCATCCTGACTTGCTCTGTGTGGGGGCACTCAGTAGTGGTGTGCCGTTGTGAGCCACATTCAATGCAGGGCTGGTTGACAGGGAGATACTTGACTTGCTTGAGGAGCTTGCGATTCTGATCTCTGTAGTACTGCTCTTTGACATCCTAATCAATCTCTTTAGAAGGCTCATAAAGGGGTATGGATGGAGCTGGCCTGGCATAGGCATTCTCGTCATAGTTTGTCGCCACCCCATACTTATTGTCGAAGTTGGTGAGCTTGTCAAGGGTGGCCCATGCGTTAGCTGGTAGCATCGTCAGATACTCATAATGAGTATACTGGTTGACCTATCCTTAGCGGCCAGATCAAGAGCATTGAAGAAGATCTCTTGAACGACATAGGGTGGCTGCCCATGTGTAGGGCAGGATCGCAGTAGATCCTTGTATCGTTCCCATGCTTTTGCTAGCGGCTCCCCAGGCTTCTGTTTGAAAGTTGTAATCTTCTGGCGGAGAAGCGTTGTCTTGGCCGGAGGAAAGAATTTATTAAGAAATTCTTGTTTTACCTCAGCCCATGTCGTGAGGGATCGTGGAGGCAGACCTTCAAGCCACTTCAATGCTGGACCAACCAGAGACCAACGAAAAGCCTTCATCTTGACATATTCCAAAGTGGTACCTTCAGCAAGAGTATAACACATATCAGAAAAATTGGTAATATGTTCAAGAGGACATTCATTAAACCTTCCATAAAAGACATTATTTTTAATCTCAATCAGGAAAGCAGTGCGAATTTCAAAATTATTTTCAGGGATTAGAATGGCCGATTCAGGCACGACGAGAGTCGGGTGCATGTAATCCTCTGCAGTGGTAAAGTATTGGGCATGCTCAGCTTCTGCTTGCCTCCTTCGCTCAGCTTCCTGCTCAGTGCATGCTCTCTCAGCGGTGAGAGCAGCATTGTTGGCTTCTATTTCCGCCCTAAGCCTCCGTATCAGCTGTTGTTGTGTTTCTGCGGCCGACATGGCTCTTTTCAATTTAGCGTGGACGTGTATAAGGCGTTCCGGGTCGTCTAAGGCGTCAAATTCAAGTTGTTGACTAGAACGGCGCATACACCTGCAAAGTAACTCAAGGAAAACGTGAGATCTAACTACCTAATGCGCGAATGATTGCTTCCCCGACAACGGTGCCAATTTGTTGTATGAGGAAATCGAGACTTGCAATTAAAATATAAATGAAGCAAAGCAAATCAGATTCCGTCCCGTGCAAATAATTACAAGACTCCCTCCCGATGCAGCAGTGGGAAGTCAGGATCGATCCACGAGGAAGCGTGTCAGCGGATCTCAGGCAGCGTATAAATCTCACGGAAGGTGATCGACCATAGGGTACTCGACCTCGACTAAGTGGTAGTCGACAAGGGTTAGGCACGGCCGATTTCGAGCAACAGAAGTCACTGGTGGTGGTCGACGTCGACTAAGCTTACTCGACGTCGAGTAGGTTGGTCGTAGTCGAGTAGTTTGTCAAGTACTGCAGAGACAGAAGAAACAACGATCTTGCTCGATCGAAGGTCAGTGGTCAACGTCGACTAGGGTCTAGTCGAAGTCAAGTAGAAACAGTAACTTAAACGAATGCAAATCTCGAACTTTAAACAATGTATGAAAAAGACTTCCAAGATCGGGGTTTGCAACAACGATAACCAAACATGTTTAAGGCAAGATAAATAACGATAATCATGCAAATTGCATCGAAAGATTAAGCTTTTGCCTTTTCCAACAATTAGACAACTCTTTCAAGAAACCCTAATTGTATCTACCGATTTTATGTTTATAATCCAAGTTGTTAACATGGATCTCTATTAAATAGGTATAAACACATAAAAGATAGTGGATGCTCAAAGCATAATAAAGGTCGGATCTTTACCTCAAACACGCTTGGCTATCGTCGGGCTCGCCCTAACCCTAGAAGTAGGTGAACTACTCGCGCTTCATCATAATTAAAGACATCAATAATAAAAAGAAATAAATATGCATTAATAAAACTAAATAGAGCTTACAACCAAAGGAAGCCAATTCCGCTCTCGCTTCACAAACTTCTTTTGGCCTCCACTCTCTCTCTCTCTACCTCTACTACTTCTCTCCTTCTGAATTGAATTAATAAAAATCAGCCCCAAAGGCTTTATTTATAGGGCTTAATCCTTGCTAATCAAGGAAAGCAAACTATATCTACTTTCTAAAGATAAAACTTTAAATAAAAGGAACATTTATCTAAAAAGAAATAATTAAATATCTAAATATCTCCATGTGGTAGACAAATCCTTCTTCCTATAGATAGATCTTGATAAAATAGGATAGATCCGGCCTTGCTTCGTGCCCAAGTCTTCACCTCGTACTCGGATTAGCCCAATCGACTCGCGGCCCAGATTCGGCTTGGTCAACTTCGACCAAATTTGGTCGACTTCGAGGAAAGTTCGTCGACTTCGTCTTCGCTTCGCAGTTCTCGAATTCTCCTCTCTTCGTCGAGCTCGGGTTGAGTTTCTGGTTTGGTCGACTTCGACCAATTTGGTCGACGTCGAGTAAATGTGTCAGCTCTCAGCATTCTGGTCTGTTCTTGAAACGCACTTTCCCGAGTCCTCGTTCGTCAGATTGACGCATATGAGCATGCGTTGGAAAGCTCTTTTCGAGGGCTACAACTCTCATGAAGACATCAAAGCTTGATTCAGAATGATGGATGTTTAAATATGGCCTTTTCTCCAGCTGCACCATCCTTAGCTTCTTCATGAGTTTCCTTTAAGCTCCAAAGTGCATCCGATTTCTGCGAAATTAAACAGAAACTAGCGTAGACTCCATAATTTGGCAAATAAGCATAAACTACATAGATTCTGTACTATTCTAACCCAAATGCATGAAATGTATACAGAAATCGATATAAAAGTAGATATAAAACATGACACAAAACATGGACATCAGCGGCGGCGGCAACGGAGACTATGGGAGGGCAGTGATCGAAGGCAATCGAAGAAGATAGAGGAGAAAGGATTGTAACCGGTTCTAGGGTTTCAAATTGGAAGAGGACATGAATGAATTAGAGGAGAAAGAAGTTTGCCTGCATTTTCAGAAAGGCCCTTTTTTTATAAAAAAATTCCAAATCCCTTAACGGATTTACTTTTTTGGGTAAATTAGATAAAACCACCCATTAAATACTAGCTTTTTCACTTAACCACCCACTAAATATGAAATTACACAAAACCACTCATTAAAGACTTGTCCTTTACAAAACACCACCCAAATCATTAACGCCGTCTGATTTCCTTTAAAAGACCATATTACCCTTACTTTTGCCTCAAATTTTCTTTTCTTTGCCCTTGAAAAGTGAAAACACATATGAGCATACATGGGATGGGATGAGAGGAATACGTACTTACTTTTAATAAGATCATCATGATTTTCTTCTGCATACTACAAGAATGATTCTAAAATATGGAAATATTATGAGAACAAATTCTCATAAAATATGATTGAAAAATCAAATTCAAAATCGGTATTTGGGTGTTCAAAATCCACATCTTTAATTGGATAGATTCATCTCTTCATTAACAGCAAAACTCAACAATAAAAGTTCCTTCCACTTTAAAATTATTTTGCCACCGACCCTTCACATCTTGCTCTATGCAATACCCAACTTCCAGTTATTGTAAAAATTGATAAATAACAAGTAAACTTATTTTTCATTTAAAAATTACTCCAAAAGCGACATTTTTTTCATATTTCGTTTATTTAGCAGAATATTTAACGGAATATTCTATTGGGTGGTGATTTGTTAACAGAAAGCCTTTAATGGGTGGTTTTCTGTAATTTCATATTTAACGGGTGGTTAATTGAAAAATCTGATATTTAACGGGTGGTTTTCTGTAATTTAGCCTATTTTTTTTAATGGAAACATTGATGTTTTCAGTATGAAATTAAAATTGTTTTTTACTTTTTTTTTGGAAAAAAATTAGTCTAAATAATTAAAGCAAAATCAACCCAAACTATCTATATTCTTACGCCCGTCAAAATACAATCTAAACTAACCATATACTTATCCTATCAATTGGATTTATCCATACTAATTAAAATAAATTAAGAATCGATTCCAATTAAAAATTGTTTACCTTCTTCCCAAATAAAAAAATAACGATAGTTGATATACCTTTTTGTTCTTGCCAAATTCTTGCAAATATGGATTCGATTTTAATATGGATTCGATTTTATTGAATTTGACTGTATACTCGATACTCCTAAGATAAATCGCAACTGAGTGACAGGTATGTTATAATATATTCTTTTAATATGCATATGCATATATATACACGCACATGCAAATACTTCTATCTTATACTTTGTGATAGATGTTATGGGAGAAGTTCATCAAATATCTCCACTCACGCTTGATTTGTATGGTTAATTAAAAGTTATTTGCTTTACCACCTTTGATATTGAATTCTTTCATAGACATTGTATACTAAAATGCTTTGTTCAACTACATACCATCGATCAAGAGCTGAACAAAAAAGTCATTGTCATATTTTAATTTCTTATTGAAAAAGATGTTGGACGTAAGTTTCAAATCATATTTGTTATTTAACTATATTGACCTTATTTCTCAATATATCTTCTCCAATATTTTTCCGTGCTCTCCATCCTTAAGTTCTTAAAATTCCATTCCCCTGTCGTATGTTGAACGTGTAGTCTACCTAACAAAGTATTTGGTTTTACCTTCTAGCCCATTAATTTAATGTTCAAAGTAACCAATCAACTTATTAAAAAACTTAGAAGGCGATAAAAAATCAAAACACGCTCTACGTTCATGCATCAAACTGTTTCTATCTAGAAAGGTGAGACATTGACGTATTACCACATACATTATATACTGATATAATATAAGCATTATTTTTTCCCAAATTAATATTATTTGGCTATGTCATTTTCATATTATTATGCTATTATAATACACACACATATATATATAATAAAAATAAATTATGATAATATCTTCTAAAAAAATATAATATATTTTACAAATCTCGTGCGCTACACACGGGTAATGTGCTAGATTTGTACCCAAATCAGAAACATAAACAACTTTTCTCAATCTTTCTCAAACATAAACAGAAAAGTACACCAATTTCTTATCATCCACCCACCTTGGTAGTTCCGTCACTGATCGACTTAAAGAAGCTAGCATAAAGGGGAGAGCTTGTCAAAGATGATGTTGGAGGCTGAGGAACAGTAGATAGCCCTTCAAGCATCTGGACCACGTACTTTCGACATAGACGACCTCATAGCCATGTCTTCCTGAATACACCATATGGCCACCTTGATGGCTCTGCACACACTCTCCTCGTCGGGATTGTACTTCAAGGAAGCACTTCGTTCTAATGCTTTAGTAGTAAGATAGACATATCAATCATCAAACTACCGAAAACCATCAATATAACTTGAGCTTCCAAATTTTATTCTCATCAAGCTTTAAAATTCTTAAAAGAAATTGAAAACCTAAATGGACCTTTCATGAATCAGTTGACAGAAGGAGATCGTAATGAACAGAGATGGGATTGGACTCACCTAAGACCACTGCAGTCGTCCGGATTGTACTTCAAGGAAGAGTCCAGCACTTTCCCGACCAGTTTATCGACATCAATACTCAATTGATTGTCCTGGACCATCGAGATCTTTGGCTCGGCCAAGGAGATTTGCAGAGAGCTCATTGGCATTTCATCGAGCAGTTGGTGAGCGCCCGTCCTGACGAGATCTTTTGCAAGGAGAGGACCGACGCCTCTAGACTTGGACATCTTCCTTAGCAAAACATCGTTGCAATTCAACGTTTTTCCCAGAAAACCACAACATCGAGCATAACCCTCCCGGATCGAAAGACAACAACTCATCATCATCCCTGGTTGGAACTTGAACTTTTCCTAAAATAATTACATCGATAGGGGACTCACCTGCTAGAGATTCTGTCAATTGTATGTCCTCATCGGTTTCTTTAGGGATCTCCATCGCCTTCCTGATCTCCTCCCTTCCAAGTTTCCTTTCAACGCAATTCGTCATCAGCTTATCGACTGATTTGGGCAAATCAATCTGCACATGTTGACGAGTCTCTTTTGTCATCGGAGGCGAGAGAGGAGACGGCGGCACAGATCTGACGAGGGTGGCGGGAGATGCGGATGGAACCGACGCCTGTGAGGAAGACGAAGAAGGCGGGACGCCGCGAGCGTACTGAGAGAGAGCGTGAGAGAGAGCGATCAGGGAAGGAGGGTTAGGCTGCTAATATTTTTCCATAAGGTATTAGAGCGACCAATTTAACTTCTTATGGTGCTAATAACCTAATTGAATTAATAAAAAGGTGATAATTTATCAAAATTTCTTTTTTTTTTATGTGCAATGTATTTATCTCGCTAATAAGTTTTCATCTCTTGCCATAGACCTTACTTTAAAAACTAAAAATCACACTTTGGATGATTTCCCTTTCCCCCACGACGTTTTCTCACTCGTTTGCTTAGGTGACGTCGCTAGCGGATCGACGTCCGACGAAGGCAGCACCACTCCGATTTATGAGTCAATTGACTCGCCTGGTTAACTCGCTCCACTCGCCCGAGATTTCCTTCTCTCTCACCACAACTCGCCATCTCCGTCTCTTTCCCAGAACCGCTAAATCACTATCTTCCGCCGCACACAGGCTAGTTTCGCGGGTTGCAATTTCCTCCCGTGCGGCCGGCGGCCACCAGATCGATCCAATCAGGCATTCCAAGATGGATCCAGGTCCGATCGAGAGGCTGGAAAGCAGCGCAATTGAGGACCCCGCGCACGATTTCGTCACGGTGGATAACCCGGCGGATGAAATCCTGGCCCCGGCGGAGCCTCCCGTAGCCGACAACCCTGGCTTTGAGGCTTTGGAGGGAGTTGTGAGCGGTGGTGTTGTGGTGGAGGAGGATGAAGAGCGTCCGAGGTCCGATGGTGGAGAAGAAGATTCTAGAATGGATAACTTCTTGGACAGTGAGGAGAGAAGGTCTCTTCCTGAGGAGCTTTCGAAAAACGTGGTTGTATTAACATGCGAATCAGCGGATGGCGGTACCTGTGATGTCTACTTGGTCGGAACTGCTCATGTGTCTCAGGTTTGATCTTCTGCATTTTGGTTATTCACATTACATATCATATCACGCTTTCTTTTCAAATCTTGATTTTTATTTCCCTCCAGGATTCTTGCAGAGAGGTTCGAGCTGTAATTAGTCACTTAAAGCCACAGGTGCTTTTCTTTTTTGGTTTCTTTGCGATCATTTGCATTGATTGGTTTATGAACTATTAAGACAATTAGCTGCCTGATTCTCATTATAAGCTTTTTGGTTGTTGATGCAGGTTGTCTTCTTGGAGCTGTGCTCAAGTCGGGTGGCCATACTCACGCTCAACGATCTCAAGGTTTGGATATATGCAGTAATGTAGTACAATAGTTCATATTGCTTTTAATTTAATGTTGCAATTGGTATTTTCATTGTAACAGAAATGATGTTCACATAAGATAAAAGTGTTGGTTGGCCTTGGATGAATTGTCGTGGTTCAGTTTATTGACTGCTAGTTTCTGTTTGGAAATGTTGCAATGCGATAACCTTTTGTTTTTGGTACTGTGTTTAGATGTTTTACAATTCGTAATTGAATGCATATTAATCATCCAAGTCATAGAGGGTAAAGGGCAAACGTGTTTCTGTTCTCTCTGCAATCAAGACTAATTATAAATTTGAGGAAGGGTGAAAGGTAGTTTCCATAACATTTTACAGTCTCTGATCTGCTTATTGGTGGATGCCATTTTCTTCTTTAATACTTTAAACTTTATAGCTGTTTTGATGCCTAAGGTTCAGCTACGGTTTTTCTTTTTGGGTTTTAACGTTGCATTATCATCCAGTGTTTTCTGGTCCATTAATCTGTATTATTATTTTATTCCCTTATTTAAACGCAATAAAATGGCAGGGGATAGTCTTCAATCAGCTTGAGAAACCAAATTATCTTCTCTATTGCAATTGCAATTCTAGGGCTATCTATAGCTGATTTCCTAGAGCCCACTCAGACTTAGGGCTTAAAGTAATTAATGTAAGTCCTCATCATAAAAAAAAAAAGTAATGTAATTTGTTAATTTTAATGTTTTTCCTGCGTATGTGTGTGTGAGAGATGGAGATAGATGGATAGTTTATTACTTGATTCTCTGTGGATCTATGCCATTGGTTCTTTATTGTGAGTGATCCAGATGCATTGTTTTCTCCTCTGAGTTTTGTTCAACAAGATTGTATTACATGATTTCTTTAGATTATACTGATTTGATTAGTGTCTAGTGATGCAAGTATTTTAGGATCTCTTAAAGATATCTCACCTGTCAATTTAAAATTAAAAGAATTTTGGTAGTTTGTGCAGTAACATCTTAGAGTCAAGACATTTTCAGAGACAAAATTGTAGATCAGTCACTCCTTGCTCGATGAAATTGAGGTTTTCTTTCAACAGAAACTTAGTTCGGCCACATAAACTAATACACTGTTAACATGTTCATCAGGTACCAACTATGAGTGAAATGATAGAAATGTGGAAGAAGAAACAAAATCCATTTGGGATCCTCTATAGTTGGTTTCTTGCAAAGGTATGTATTTCTCAAGTCTTTAGCTACCGGGATTGCTTTTGACTCCCCCACCGGCCACCCCTGAGATCCTATGGAATTGGATCTTTTTTTATTGATCCATAACTAGCTTCACCACACTTTTTATGCTTAGTGTCGCTTCTTTCCTGTTAGGTTGCTGATCAGCTTGAAGTTCTCCCTGGTTCAGAATTTCGTGTTGGATTTGAAGAAGCTAAGGAATGGGGAAGCAAGGTTATACTTGGTGACCGACCAGTTAATGTAAGTTTTATTTTGTTGATTGATAGCAACAACTAATTCTTTGGCTCTGTTTGGCTTAAATTATAAGATAACAAACTACTAAAACTTCTTTTGATAAAATAGTTAGGGTGTGTTTGGATATATTATAATGCAGTATTATGCATTATAAATCATAATAACTGGCTATCCAAACATAGCCTAACATGTCATTGCTCCTTGATATTTATCCCAAGGCCACAGTTTTGTATTATAATTTATCCAACATCTTCTTAGTACACTGCTTTTTCCTTTGAAAGATTAGCTCCACTTCCAACTTTTGTGTTGGATTAGAGCACTTTTCATTGTATAGAGCACTTTTGTGTTGGATTAGCAACTTCAGGTGGCTAGAGCACTTTCCTTTGTATAATTTTACATGGGGAAGAGCATCATACTATGGAGTTCTTTCATATTTTGTTCATCTATAGTGTGAATTATTTCCCTAATTTTGGGTTTATCAGAAGGAACTAAACAACTAATGATGTCTTCATCCCTCTTGAGAGAGCAAAGTTTTCATGATGTAGTCCTGCATGGTCATTGTCTTCTGGTGACTCTTGTTGCAGTCAGTGATGAATGTTCCGACTGGCAGCTTAGACATATTGTTTCGTTGTAGGTCAAAACAACATATCCTATCTGTTTTATTGTAGATCTGGATCTGTTAATTTTTTTTAACAGATTTAGGTTGTTAGGATCCGGTATGATGTTTCATGTGGCAGTTGGTGTATTACTGATTTTGGTGCTTATCTGAGCAGATCACACTACGAAGAACATGGGGAAAGATGCCTCTTTGGCATAAGACAAAACTGCTTTACTCTTTTCTTTTCCAAGCATTTTTCTTACCTAGTCCAGAGGATCTGAATAAAATGGTAAATCTTCTTTCTCCATGATTCAAGTCAGTTGCTCAGTTGGCTTTGGCTGTCATATCCATTAAGCTTAAGCTTTTACTTTCTTATAAAGTGATTTACTGTGTTTTAGTACCATTAATATGGTGTGTTGCTTATGAACAGTTGCTGGAAATGAATGATAATGACATGTTGACTCTGGTGGTCCAAGAAATGAGCAAAGAATTTCCCACTCTCATGGAGACACTTGTAGATGAGAGAGATCAGTTAGGTTTCTCTTTCTTATTTAGTTTCGTTAATTTGAGAATGATGATTGTATCTTGATTAATTCTTATTACATTAATTTGGCTGCTTCTTGGTGATAGTCTTGTTTTGAAAGTAGAATATAGTCCTGTTTTGAAATTTCAAAGCAAGACTATTACCAATTTACCGCAAAGCAGCCGAATTTCTAGTTTAAACTCTCATTTCTCTATTACTTGTTTGAAAGAATTTAGTTCTTAGTTGGATTATCAGCCCACCATTCACCTGCTGAAACAAACCTATTTGGCCTACTTTTGTATGTGCCAGTGTGTTTAACCTTTCAAGAAAAAATATGCATTTATACATCGTACCTTTTCTTTTGATCAGTAAGCAATTAATTCATCGATCAGATGAATACTAGACTGAGGAGGTATACGCCATGACTAAAATGTTGATACCTTACCTGAAAAATATCTATCTCCAAGTGCACTGTAAAAATCTGCAAAATTGATTATAAATATTAAATCACTTGATATCCTTCTCATTTTCCTATTTATGATCAATCATACTCTACTATTCCAAACTTGTATTATCCTTCTAAGGGGTTTCAATGGTTTTGTGCTCTAGCATTCATTGGACTTCATTTCGTACTTGTAAGATCTGGTTAAAAAGCTGGTTTAATAGTCTACCTACTAAATCTGTGTCTCTTCTACTCCTTGAGGGCCTCTTATTCATTTGTTGAGACTCTCATCTGATAATTATTTTTGCCGTCCCCCTACTTTAACAATAGAAAACATAATTTAGGAGTTTTAACTGCCTCCCCACATAGAATGCATCAATCATTTGCACAAAATTTCTCCAATGCAATATCTTCATCATCTGCATATTCTTTTAATCAGGGTTCACCAAATGAGTGAGGGTTAAAATTTGATTTACTCTATTCTAGGCCAGTGCTAATCAGTTTTCATTCCTGGCCTTGCCTAATTGCCTTTGTGGAAATTCATTGCCAGATGTTCAATTGTTGTTCTTTGTTAATGTGGATTGTTCCCTTTTCCCAGGTATATGTCATCCACATTGCTAAGAGTTGCCAGTTATCATCATTCGGTGGTCGCAGTTGTGGGGAGGGGACACTTGCAAGGCATAAAGAAGTACTGGATGCAGCCTGTTGAGGTGAGAATGAGTGTTCCTGCTTTTAAGTTATTCAAGCCGCCACCTCACATACAATGCCACATAGTAAAATATCTGTTTTTCCTTGTCCTCTGAATTTCCATGATGTTTATCAGTTCCCTAAATTCCTTGTTGATGTAAGTAGCTGCAAGTAATAGTATTTTAATGGCTGCAAGAAAATATTTTCACCTTATGTCAAAATATGTTTCAAGTAACAATTTTTTTTTGAAATCCATGTTACTTTCCTCAAGTTGGATATCTGCTAGTTTTTTCTTCCAATCTAAGCGTATAGAAAAAGGAAATTTTGGCCTTGATTTAATCTTCTATTTTGATATTTCGAAGTGCAGATGGATAAGCTGATGGAAATTCCATCAACAAGTGCAGCTTCTTCGGCAGTAAAGATCTTCACGTCTCTTGGGGTTGCAGTTGTTGGGGTGGCCATGGTGACCGGCATATATCTTGCTGTGAGAAAACGATCCTAGTCTGGTATAGTTCAGCTCCTCTCATCTTCAACATTGTGCTGTGAATCAGCGCATCGAGGTATTTACATTCAACACTATATTCGCTTTAGTGTCCAAGTCTTCTGTTTTTCTTCTCTTTCTTTGCAAAGAGGCTCAAAGTTTTATACGATGGTATTCCAACAGAAGCTTGGAGTTTGGCGGAAACGATGGCAATAAAACATATCCTTTTTCCCCTGCTGTTGAGAGATGTCTGATCATGAAGCACTGCAATTTATTCGGCGATATACACATACCCATGGCCATTACCCAGCTGGATTCCTTGGGCTTCAGTTTTCTCCTTGAATAGATTTTACTGTGTAAAATTCGTTTGCTTTAGGTGTGGTTCTTGGTAATGGCACATTTTTATGTTTCAGTAAATACTCGTGGGTTGGCATTTTCGGTTTCAGCATATACTTGATAGGATTCTGGATGATAGACTTAGGGTCAGTAAGAATCAATGGCATGGCAGAACTGTACTGCTAGAACACCAGGTTTGAATAAGAGTAATTTGACATTTCACGTTTTTACCATACAATTACAAAACACGGCTCACGAATGAGCCCAAAAAGCTCTCTTTGCAAAACCAACCGAAGGGGTTTGAAAACTCAGTCCGGCGACTGACCCATCAGCGATCAAATGGTCAGGAAGAAAAGGGAGGGCTTGCTCCCTCATTTGCATAGTACCCGCGAACAATTCGCTCGAGGAACGCTAGCTCGGGACGGGCGACAAATGGTTTTTTTTCCAGAGATTAACTTATACTATGAAGCTCTAGATTTTTCTAAAGTCTTCTTTGCCACACCGAAGTGTGATACGTTTGAATATATGATACTCTTAGTATAACAGGGATTAACTTATACTATGAAGCTCTAGATCTTTCTAACTCTCAAAAGTATAAAGCAATTACAACAAGTGGAGAGAAAAGAACGGTAAATCAGCCGACGAAAATAGAGATCTGAAGAGTGATTTTGATCGCAGAGAAGGTTTGGTGAAGAGGTGTACTGATGAGCGCTTCCTTCTTCTAGTTTTATAGGCTTATGCCTCTTCTGTTGCTGCTGATTTTGTTCCCAGATTCTCTCACCAATTCAACGTCACTTTCAAATTTCGAACTGCTGGGAACGTGCTGGATTTTCGGTTTGGAGGAGCCGAGGAGCCTTCCTTCAAATCTTTCTCCAGATTTTCGGGTAGCTCCTGAGATCTTCTTGTTGCTAGAATCTTGGCCGGTTTGAATTTATAATTCCAATGGATACTTCCTCTACACGGGTTAGTTCTAGAACAAAACAAATATCTATCATATCTTTTATAAAGAATATATTTATCCAATTAACCCTTAACTGAGATTTTGTGTAACTTGAAGATATTTTCTATGAAGGATATTAACCAAAGTCTATCAAAAATATTAGATTTAAAACACCTTTGAATCTAAACAAAAATAAATCTAAACAATATAAGTAATCTGCATAAAAGATATCCAATTTGTAATAAATTATAATACAGTATTCCTTCTCTTTCATCAACTTGCAGAGTTAGTACTATACCTTATGTATTTCATGAAGGAGAAGCAAGAGAGCTATCAATCCCCCCCTTGATGAAAGACAAAACAAATTGGTATTTAAAAAACCTGTAGATTAGTTAATCACCATATAAACCCAGCAAATATGCAGTAAGCAACTAGCAATAAGCAGTAGTTATGTTGGATCACATAGCATAAGTTTTAAAACCTAAAAAAAACATATCAAGTCTCCCCCTTTTTGTTTTTCGACAAGAAAGAGTCACAAACAGGTTAAAAACCAAGTTTTCAAGCAAAGATAGAAGTTCAAAACATCATAAAACCATGTTCAAAATATCCAGAAAACCATGGATAAGGTCTTGAAATCACTCAACCTGCCACTCCCCATAGCCGGTGTCTTCTCCATTCTTCTCTCACTTCTTTGCCGCCATGTCATTCGCGGCCTTCCTCTTGTAGCGCCTTTGAGCTTGGTTGACCTTCTAATCCTTCTTCATTTCATCAACCATTCTTTGTTGTGCAAGCTCTTTGCGGTAGCGCTTGATGACATCATAGGCTTCCACAGTGATGATGGTCAGCTCAGGGACAACTGGACGAAGAATCTTCCTGTTACGCACAGACTGCTCACAGTTGAAGATGACATTGGTGGCCTTATTTTTGCAAAGCTCTGCAGCATCATTAGTGAGGGGAAGAATGTTGCTAGCGTAGGTGAAGGTAAGGGCGTTGAGATGGAACATGTTGTTAATCTTCGCATTCACCATGGCGAGAAGCTCGTGCGTCTGGTCCAGCTTGTCTGAAACCTCAAACTGAAAGTCGATCAAGTCCCTTCTTAGCGCATCAAGACCTAGTTCGAATTTCTCCATATGTTCCCCGGATAATGAAGATGACGGGGCTGATTTCAATTGCAGATGAAGACCAAGAGTTGCTACTATTTCCTCGGGAGTCAGATCACCCTTTAATTTCAAAGTGTCCTCGACAACCTTAACAATTCCAATTCATTGGAAACAATTCGCGTCCACTTTGACTGGAGATGCTATTTCCTCAAGGGAGGTGTCAAGGCGAAAATACTTGAAAATGTGTGTGTGTGTGGGGGGGGGGGGGGGGGGGGGGGAGGGGAGGTTGCCATAAGGCAGTGAAATGCCTCGAGCAGATGATATGGTGTGTATCATGTGGTTCAGGATGAGGTTTGGAACATCAATTTCATAACCAATCATCATAAGATAGAGAAAGACGAGAAGCTGATCTGTGATCAGTTCCCGAGAGTGAGAATGGGGGATGACACATCTGGCGAGAATGGTGAAGATAATTTTGGCTTCCCATTTCAGGACATTGTGGGTCAATTGACGAGCGGTGTTTGAGGATGATGAAGGAAGAAAGAACTTTCCTTTGTCCAGAGAGATGCAATCAACACGGGAAGGATGACCATCAGTGGAAACTTCTTTGGGAAGGCCAAAGATGTCAGCTATGACTCTAGGGGTGAGTTCAATTCTGGTGTTGCAGACAGTAATGTTTAGGGTTAAATTGCCTCGGTCTCATTTGAATGTCAGATTAACAAAGAAGAGACGAGTAAGACGAGGGTAGTGGACTTCTCCAGGGTTCAAGATTGGCCACAAGGCAGTGCCTTTTGGGAGAATGATGCAAGGGAGATGGAGAGATTCAAGAAAGGCGGGGTAGACAGAATCACATAGGAAAAGCTTTCGAGAGCTGAAGGACGCCGGAAGACTGTGCATGGGCATCTGCGTCTCGGTCCGGGAAGGGGCGTCGTCTGAGGATCATGAATGGACGTTGATGGTGTCCTCTTCCTCGATTTCCTTTCTCTTCCTAGTGGTTGGGCGCTTTCCTTTGCCAGATAGCCAGGATTTCCCATGGAAGTCTTGGGCGCCATTGAAGCAGATGAATGAAGTTCTTGGGAAGGAGGAGAAATGATGGAAGAGCAAGGAAAGAGAGAGGAGGTGGAGTGTGGAGCAGTGTGAGGGAAGTGACAGTCGATGGGTTAATAAAGGAGAGAGAGAGAGATAGGGAGACGAATCGGCTCAGAAAATTTCAAGGGGGGAAATCATGTCGGTTGCAATTGTATAGGGAATAGAAAATCACATCGATAAGTACATCCTATTAAATAATTTTTTTTTCAAAAATTCCGAAAGATTTCAAATTTTAAAAAACCTGAATTCACCGTATCTTTTTATCAGAAATAAAATAAAAAAATATTTTTACCCAAAATTCAATTTTTGAAAGAGATTAGAATCTTAACAATGCAATCTTTTCAAAAATCGATTTAAAAAAAAAAATCTTAATGGCTAGTATTTAAAATAAAAAAAGCAAGAGCCATAAGATCTGATCCAATTTTTCTTATACGATATGAACCGTCAAGGTCTTGAAATGAATTTTCGAGGCATTGAGGTTTGATTCGTCTATGCTCCCTCTAAATCAATGCATCTTTATTTAACGTCCCGAGTTCTAATCGGATAAAATTAAATATATCATCAGGCAATGGTTTAGTAAAAATATCAGCAAGTTGCAAATCGGTTGAGATAAAGGATATAGATACATCACATTTTTCCACATGATCTCAAATAAAATGATGCCTTACATCGATATGCTTAGTTCGAGAATGCTGCACAGGATTTTTAGTGATAGATATAGCACTTGTGTTATGGCACTTAATAGGAATACCTTTAAAATCAAAGTCAAGGTCAACTGTTGAGTTATCCATAAGACTTGGGAACAACAAGCTCCAACAACTATGTATTCGGCTTCTGCGGTTGAAAGTGCAACATAATTTTGTTTCTTTGAGTGCCAACTAATTAGGGAAGATCCCAGTCTAGCTGACAACATCCAGAAGTACTCTTCCTATCAAGTTTGTAACCTGCAAAATCTGCATCTGAATAGCCAATGAGGTGAAAGTTGCCTTTCTTTGGATACCAAAGATCAAGGTCTTGAGTTCCATTTAAGTGGCGAAAAATCCTTTTAACCGCAATGAGGTGCAATTCCTTTGGATCAGCCTGAAATCTTGCACACATTATTACACTAAACATAATATCAGGCATACTTGTCGTGAGATAGAGGAGTGAATCAATCATACCTCTATACTCCTTTTGGTTCACACTCTTACCATTTTTATCTTGATCCAAGGATAGGGTTGAACACATAGGGGTCTTGGCGACCTTTGATTGATCCATCTTGTATTTCTTGAGTAGATCCCTCATATACTTGCCTTGATTCAAAAAGATTCCTTTCTTTGTTTGATGGACGTGTAGTCCAAGAAAGAATGTCAACTCCCCCATAAGGTTCATTTCAAATTCTCTATACATAATGTCAGAAAATTCCTTGCAAAAAGAATCGTTAGTAGCACCAAATAAAATATCATCTACATAAATTTGCACAACTAATAGATCATTACCTCGAGTTTTAATAAATAAGATTTTATTAATCAAACCACGTTTAAAACCATTTTCAAGAAGATATTTTGACAATATCTCATACCATGCCCAGGGGCTTGTTTGAGACCATAAAGTGCTTTATCTAATTTGTAAACATGATTTGGAAATTCTTCATTTTCAAAACCAGGAGGTTGTGCAACGTACACTTCCTCTTCTAAAATTCCATTTAGAAAAGCCCATTTTACATCCATTTAAAAGAGTTTAATACCCATATATGAAGCGAAGGCAAGTAAAATTCGGATAGCCTTTAACCTTGCCACGGGAGCAAAAGTCTCTTCGTAGTCAATACCTTCTTCTTGGTTATACCCTTGAGCCACGAGTCTAGCCTTGTTGCGAGTTATTTTTCCATCCTCATCCAACTTGTTTCGAAAGACCCGTCTAGTCCCAATGACGGATTGATGCTTGGGTCTTGCAGTGAGTGTCCAT
Organism: Persicaria maculosa; assembly: GCA_963922045.1. Taxonomy (NCBI): domain Eukaryota; kingdom Viridiplantae; phylum Streptophyta; class Magnoliopsida; order Caryophyllales; family Polygonaceae; genus Persicaria; species Persicaria maculosa. The sequence goes on from OY998254.1 coordinate 23,831,717, forward strand.
ACCTTGTTTCTTTCAAACTCATTGAGTTCACTTTGCATTGTCATGATCCAATCCGGGTCTTGAAGTGCTTCGGCAGGATTCTTTGGTTCTACAAGGGACACAAATGCATAAAAAGCACACAAATTTCTTATTTTGGAACGAGTTTGGATACCGGATTCGGGATCTAATATGATGTTCTCCAGTGGACGAGATGAGGCTTGCTTAAACTTTCGTCTCTTAGGCTCTTGAGATGTCGAGGATTCTCCAAGACCTAGAGGCTCAGTTTCAACGATTGGTTCCTATTCTACATTTCCAAGGCCAAGGCCTTCAAACCTCTGTTCAAGATCTTGAACCTGTATGTCAAGGTCTTGAGCATGTTTAGATGTATCTTGTATTGGTTCCGGCATATTCCGACATTGTGCTTTCTCTTTTTCTTCTTCAATGTCGGAGGCTTGTTCCTCATGCTGATTCAAGTTTAAATCTGCAAAGCTATCACTCAACGCACCATTATTGCTTTCATCAAATATTACATGAATGCTTTCTTCAACAATCCTAGTGCGCTTATTAAAAATCCTATATGCTTTGTTGTTTAATAAATAACCAAGAAAAATTCCTTCATCACTACGAGCATCAAATTTCCCAAGATTATCTTCGCCATTGTTGTGAGCAAAACATTTGCATCCAAAAAGTTTAAAATACGAAACAGTAGGCTTTCTTCCAAAGAAAAGTCCATAAGGAGTTTTCTTTAAAATAGGACGGATTAAGCACCGGTTCAAAATATAATTTGTTGTGTTAACAGCCTCGGCCCAAATTGATTTTGATAAATCATTTTCTAAAAGCATAGTCCTAGACATGTCCTCCAAGGTGCAGTTCTTTCGTTCCACGACCCTATTTTGTTGAGAAGTTCTAGGAGCCGAAAAATTATGTGAAATCCCATATTTTGAACAAAACAAATCAAATTTAAGTTGATCAAATTCACGTCCGTGATCACTAAGAATAACAACAATAGGCGTGTTTTTCAAAGTTTGTAACTCCTTGCAAAGTTTTGAAAATTCAAATAAAGCCTCTGATTTTTCTCGTAGAAATGAAACCCAAGTAAAACGCGAATAATCATCAACAATGACAAGAATATATTGTTTACCTTTGGGAGATTTGACACGCATAGGTCCACATAGATCCATATGCAATCATTCAATAGGGCGAGAAGTACTTACTACCTTTTTTGGTTTGAATGACCCTCGAATTTTCTTACCTTTTGAGCATGCATTGCATAACTCATCTACCTTGAAGTTTAGATCGGGTAATCCACGAACCAAGTCCCTTGAACGAAGCTTGTTCAACGTGTGCATACTTACATGTCCAAGTCGTCTATGCCAAAGCCTTGGATCTTCAGTCAAGGCCTTGAGACACTTTAAACTTGTTACTGCAACTTGGTTAGTGCTCAATGAATATACATTATTATTGCGAGGAGTCGTTAGGACCAAATCTCCGGAATTTTTTTTTTAACTTGACATTTTTCGGAATCAAAATCCACAATATTACCTTTATCACATAATTGAGAGATACTAAGTAAATTATACTTTAAACCTTTTACAAGATAGACATCATCAATATAGTTGGATGAATCCTTACCAATCTTACCCATCCCAATTGTGTTACATTTTCCTTTATCACCAAGAGTAATTGTGCATGTGGATTGCTTCTTCAAATATGAGAATAGCGAGCTTTTGCCACTCATATGTCTTGAGCAACCACTATCGAGTATCCACTTGTATTCCTTGGTCTTGGTGATATCCTGCAAAACAACCAAATTCAACCTTTTCGGCTAGACCAAATTACAAACTTAGATTCATAATCGGGATGGACCATGTTTGGTGGTCTAGTCCCTTTAGGAACCCAAGTTTATTTTACCTATTCTCTTAAGCACAATGGGAAAGTATTGCGAATTATATAAGGGTCATTTCTACGATAAGGACAAGTAGTTTTAACGTGACCCTTCTTACAACAAAAATGACATGTGGGTGTGCGCCAATTTCCTTTAGTTTTCACAAAAGTGGAAGGGGCTTTCTTTGGAAAAAATTTGTTGTATCCAATACCACTTTTGTTAAGAGATGATTGGTGCTCACCTAACATCCTATTGAGATTGGCCTTGGATTGGGTAAAGTGTATGAGAGAAGTCTGCTGGTCCCTACTCTTCTCAACCAGCGAGATCTTCTCTTTCTCTAGCTCCTTGGTGTAAAGCGTTAGAGAGGAGAGATCTTGCTTCAAGACAGAATTTTCTGTCTCTAAGGCCTGACTTTACTGTTAAGGACTGATTGAGAAGCCTTGAGATTTTTCATTTCCAGTGACATTTCGCTCAAGCCTCTTTCCTATTCCAAAAGCCTCTCATTCAAGGTGTTAGTTTCATGTATAAAATGCTCTTCATTTAAAATTAAATTTTGAAGAAATTCGGACAGTACTGCAGTAGCACTTGAAATTAGATCTCTTACAATAGTTCCAAGATGCTTCTTAGGAGTCTCTTCATGGTCGGCCATTAGGCAAAGATTAGTCTGTTCGGTCTCGGATTCAGAGTCACTTGAGGAGTCGGAGTCGCTCTATGCGGCCATCATAGCTTTCTTCTTTCGGTTGTCCTTTCGAAACATATTTCTTTTCTTTTGTGGACAATCCTTGACTAGATGTTCTGTATCGCCACATTCAAAACAAGCCATTGATTAAGTTTTCTTATTGGAATTGTATGGCTTACCTTTGGACCTTGATGTGCCGATGTATTCCTAGTTTGCAAACTGCTTCTTCATCTTGAGTATCCTCGCTAGCCCTCTTGTGATGGGTGCGAACAGATCTTCTTCATCTTCACTCTCATCGTCATCCGAGATAACTTCTTCCCTTTTGCTTTTAGGGCCATGTTCTTCACAGTATTGGCCACTTCTCCATCCTCTTCACCAAGAATCATCTCGTGGGTAATTAATTTACCGAGGAGATCATCCAGAGCCAAAGTTGACAGATTTAGAGCTTCCTCTATTGTGATTAATTTTGGTCCCCACTTAGCTTTAGGTAAGTACCTCAAGATCTTCCTTACCTTTTCCTCATTTGTGAAGGTTTTGCCAAGAGATTAATCCAGGTTGTTTACGATCTGTGTGAATCTTATGAACATCTCCTTCACTGTTTTCGTAGGTAGCATTTTAAACAGCTTATACTGTCGCAGGAAAATGCAGATTTTGGTTTCCTTGACTTGGCTTGTTCCTTCATACGTTACTACCAATTTATCCCAGATCTCCTTAGCACTCTTGCAAGATGAAATGCGGTTAAATTCGTCAGCATTTAAACCACAATATAATATTTTCATGGCCCTGTAGTTTTTGGCCATATTCTCTAGGTCTGTTTGATTGAATTCTTCTTCTGTTTTCGCCACTTGTCCTCTAGCTTGTAGCACCAGGCTTCATTGGTACGTGTGGTCCTCTTCTGATGCGTTCCCAAAGTTTTATATCTTGATCAATGATAAACATTTGCATCAAAGACATCCAATGCATGAAGTTGTCTCCACAGAAGAGATGAGGACGGTTAGACGACCTTCCTTGAGCGAATCCACCTTCTCCTACAATAATCATGATCGATCTACCAGATTGTTAAATCAAATAAGTGAGTTAATCTCTGATACCAATTGAAGAATTGAGTACTTAATATAAATGATAATTAAACAGATACTTTAGAAGGGAGGTTGAATAGAGTATGAAATCTTTTCGCAAAAAGCTTCAGCACCAACAACTTCAAGGGCATGATATTGAATCTCAAGGCCTTGAACTCGATTTCAAGGTCTTGAACTTCACTATAGGCATCTTGAGCTGACTGCAGTGTTCTGTTTTAGCTACAAAAACAAACAACTAAACGTAAATGCGGAATTAATAAATAAAACTTGAGTTGTTAACGAAGTTCGGCTCTAAACCAGCCTACATCTACGCCTAGGGTTATCCAACCCGTAGGATTCAATCAACTTTTATTTCTCTTTCTTTATGAGTCCTAGATACAAGCTAGAAGAACTTCTTCTCTTCTATATGCCGAAGCCTACCTCGCTTATATCTAGTCAACCCAAGATATCGAGAAACCAAAGTCCCCTTTGCCACACTTTGACCGAAGTGTGATACGTTTAAGTATATGATACTCTTATCATAACAGGGATTAACTTATACTATGAAGTTCTAGATCTTTCTAACTCTCAAAAGTGTAAAGCAATTACAACAAGTGGAGAGAAAAGAATTGTAAATCAGCGGACGACAATGGAGATCTGAAGAGTGCTTTTGATCGTAGAGAAGGCTTGGTGAAGAGGTGTACTGATGAGCGCTTCCTTCTTCTAATTTTATAGGCATATGCCTCTTCTGTTGTTGCTGATTTTGTTCCCATATTCTCTCACCAATTCAACATCACTTTTAAATTTCGAACTGCTGGGAACGTTATGGATTTTCGGTTTGGATGAGCCGAGGAGCCTTCTTTCAAATCTTTCTCCATATTTTCGGGCAGCTGTTGAGATCTCCTTGTTGCAAGAATCTTGGTCGGTTTGAATTTATAATTCCAATGGATACTTCCTGTACACGGGTTAGTTCCAGAACAAAACAAATATCTCTCATATATTTGATAAAGAATATATCTATCCAATTAATCCTTAACCGAGATTCTGTGTAACTTGAAGATATTTTCTATGAAGGATATTAACCAAAGTCTATCCGAAATATTAGATTTAAAACACCTTTGAATCTAAACAAAAATAAATCTAAACAATATAAGTAATCTACATAAAAGATATCCAATTTGTAATAAACTATAATACATTATTCCTTGTCTTTCATCAACCTGCAAAGTTAGTACTATACCTTATGTATTTCATCAAGGAGAAGCAAGGGAGCTATCAGAATTGACTTACAGGAATCTAAAATAATAAACTATATGTCAAAAGAGAATATTATATAAAAATATTATATTTTAATAGGTTAGTTTTCTTGACCAATTTAGCATGCAAAGGATCATAGTCCCAAATTCTCACTCTAATTTCTTCATGAATCATGACCTTTAGTCTTTAGATCAACATTATTATGTTGGATTGCATCTATTGCTAACATTTTCTGCCTCTACAGACTTATTCTCATCACGTTTAATTGGGAGCAGGGCCTACTTGTCCTAAAGTGGTAAATATATTTCAAAAGTTGTAACATGGTTACAAAAGCCTAGGACCATACTCGGAGTATAGTGTCAAAATCGCCATATACGGCGGTATATCAAAAGTATCCCACTAAACATCCTATACTCCACAATCTCCCAACTACCCCTACACACGCTAAAGCTTAAGTAAGGACCTTTCTACACCATCTCCTATCTCCCACTGATCTACCCTTACATTTGACAGAAATTCTAGCTTTACACGATTCAATAATTATCATTGCATACTCTTTGGGATTATATTGCTCCCTACAAAGTAGAAAATACTAGTTTGTTTCTTCCTCTCTAGGTGTAATTTTTTGTTTTTTGATACAAGTAAGGATTTGGGTGGGGCTAGTCCTTACTAGACCAGCACCAAAGAGCATCATTGCGGATGAGAATACAGAGGTGTCTATCTGCCCGAGCATCCGAAGAGGCGTCAGTCTGAAAAAGGCGAGAGATGTAGTCGGCACATCTGTTAATCTCCCGAAAGCAATGCAAGGGATTGACATGCTCAAACGACCAGAGCAGTAGGAGAATGTCCGTCATGAGCATCTCGATTTCCCAAGGGCAGGACCAACAACCCTTAATAGCATTGATCATAGTTAGACTGTCACATTCATTGTTAATCCTAAACAAGCCCAACTCCTTTACCATTTGAATGCCCAAAAGAAGTCACATTGCTTTATTCATGAGCGGTGACCTGAGTATAAGTTGCTTGCCTCCGCAACCAATCAACGAGCCCAGATGGTCGCGAATGATGAAGCATGCACCAAAAGTACCAAAATAGTTGTTACTGCCGTCGAAATTTATTTAGAATGTTCCTTCAGGTGGTTTAGTCCATCGAATGTGTCGTTTCTTTCTAGTTTCTGCTCTTTTTGTGGATATTTTCAATATTTTGGATTGTCAATGTTTTTCCATTATCAAAGATTTTCTTATTTATGTATATCCAAAGGCAACACCATACAGTCGCAAGTTTTTTCTTTTGCGGTGAGAGCGGCGAGAGCAAATTTTTTGTAGCCACTCTGAAATTGATATTAAACTTTTTTTCATACTTTGCAAAATAACCATTAGCACTTTATCAACTTCAAAGTTCATCAGCATCTTCCAATTGATAAATCAGATCAAGAGCTTCCGTTGAAGGCTACAACCTGTCATTTCTACATTTGAGATAGCATGCATCCAACACATATCTTGTAGTTAAAGACCGAAACCCATGTTTTCCCATTCAGATGCATGGCCAAATCTCCAATTTTTGTGCTCATAGTGATCCTCCTATTCAACTATTTCAACCATTTTCGAACACCTCATAGCACGGAGTCCGAGGATTCGATCATTTTTGTATGATTTTTTCTCGTACATTGACTCTTACACTGGGTTTCGAAGAGAAACTTTATGGCTTCATAAATTTTAATTTACTTTATTTAAAGGTAAAGTAAATCCAGAAGCTCAATGTAATTATTCCTTAACTAGTCTGACTAAGCGTCTGGCCCACGAATTGTTTTATGTCTATCATTCAAATAGAGATCTCATTGTTTTAATTTACTTTATTTAAAGGTAAAGTAAATCCAGGAGCTCAGTTCAATTATTCCTTAACTAGTCTGACTAAGCGCCTGACCCACGAATTGTCTTATGTCTCATCAATCAAATAGAGATCTCATTAGAGAATTCTATTCTAATCTATTTTTTTCTTCCCGATTTCCCCTTCTTTTTTTAGATGAATAATTCAATTCAGTGTATCTCTTTTGATTTTCGTGGGTTGATAAAAAGGTGAAAGGGTATTACAAAGTCTTATCTAGGCCCCGAAATTTCCCGGTTCTTGAAAAAGGAAGAAGTGTATGTAAGTCTTAGACCATCTTTAATAGTGGTACTTTGAGTACCATAATATTTTTTTTTTATAAGAAATGAAAATAAATGTCAGAATTTTTGTGATAACCAAGGTAATTATTGCAATTGAGTATCATGTGGATGATACTTGGGCTGACACAACAATACCGTCTCATTTATCCAATGAGAAAAAAAAGATAGGTCCCACATCTCTTTTCTAATTAATTAATATATTACAACATCTCTTTTCTAATTAATTAATGTATTAAATACACCTCTTTTAATTCTCCCTCTACCCTCTACTATATACTACGTATATAGTATCAATTCCCTCTTTTAATTAAGGGAGATTTGCAAAACTAGGCAAAAAAAAAATGTTTGCATGGCTAGACTAGTACATTGGTTTTTGGCTAAGGGTAGAAAGTATGATAGTTTTGCAAAAAAAAAAAAAAAGGGGCAACCGGATGAGGGAGTTGCAGGTGAAGGGGAGGGATACTGTAGACTGTAGATGTCAGTAGTTGTGAGTGACATGTGGCACCAAAAGGCATCCTCCGTTCATTTTAGAAAACATGCTCTGCAAAAAAGTGAGGCAGAATAGGAGAGAAGCGGAAAGGAAGGGGAAAAAGTTACCCGTTCATTTCAGGAAACGATACAATCCCCATCCTACCAATAGAATATTTTCGTCCTACCAATAGTGTACAATAATCCTTTCATACCTGAAAAAGTGCAAGAAGTTTGTCCGATGACAGTGGCAGCGAAGGGTAAGTGATCTTGTACCTATCCTTTGTAGTTGTTCCTTTTTCTTATAACAAGGTGACGGTTTCTCGAGACCAGTTGCATAGAGTTCGTAATTTATATTCTCTCTTTTTGATTAATTGCATAACTTGCAAATTAAGATTACAAATTCAATCGCTATTTTTGCTTCCTGCGAAATTATCACTTTTTGATGCCTAGACGATCATAAGAACCCATTGAAAATAGTCTATTAGCTCAATTGGTAGAGCGTTGTGTTTGCACACAAAGATGTGAGTTCGACTCATACATAGGCTAATACGGAGTATGTGTTCATGAATCTCTCTACACCTATACAATTATAAACCTGCCATAAACTATATATATACTAATGGTAGGACAAATTTATGAACATGTTAGGACAAATTCATAAATCTCTCTGAACTTATACGATTATGAAGATGCCAGGAAATATATATACACTGGTGGTAGGACAAATTTGTAAACATGGTAAGACAAATTCATAAATCCCTCCAGACTTGTATAATTATGAACCTGGTAAGAAATATATACATTAGTGGTAGGATAAATTTATTAATCTGGTAAGGACAATTCCCCCTTTTCTTTTCCACTGTCTCACTCCCCCCCCCCCTCCTTTTCGAAATTTAGGTTTGCAAATAACTGGGTACTTCTGAGTGACAATCTTCACTACTTGGATCTTGTCTTAAAGTGCAGCACTTGGATCTTGTCTATCAGTGCAGGACTAACTTTATCCAGGATAGGGACCATAGCTTGAGATTCATCATCACACATGATATATCCATGTATAGCTTTTGCATCTGTGGTTCATATAACTTCAGTTTCTACCTGTGGAGTATGCCTTCTCCTTTGGCTTTTCTGAGATTCAGTTGGAAGTAAATTTTTTTCATAAAATCAATTATGCATTTACATTTTTCCAATAGTATAAATATATCGTATCATCATTATGCATCTATCCTACCTCCTACCAATATCGTTATTTTCTCCTAATATTAGTTTTCATCAATCCTACCATTCTAATCCTACCAATATCGTTGTTTTCTCCTACCATTAATTTTCTCCTACCATTTTTGTGCACCTATCCTACCAATTTAAATAGCTTTCAAGGAAAATCAAGCTAAAAACCGTAGCAAATTATGTTCCACATTTTTCAGAAATACAACAAAAGATAAAGGGTTTTCAATCTACAACGGAAGAGGAAGAAAATTTAAGTAACATTATCCTGCAATTAGTGTCAGTTTTCATTAATTCTACTTCTTTTGTACTTCTATCCTGCTATTAGTGTCAGGTTAAACACTTAGGAATTTCGATATACCACTAGTAAGTTCACAAATTTGTCCTATCACTAGTCGATATATTTCCTATCAAGTTAATAATTTTATAAGTTTAGAAATATTGATAATTCATAAATTTGGGTAAAAATAGTGTATGGAACTGTTTTGACACATCACAGAGGATCAGTTTTCCATCCCGTTGCATCTGTATCATATCCATCGACCATCGGTCAACTGATTTCCTATCCCTACTTTGACGTAGCCATGTTATTATCCTTAAGAACAGTAAAAAAGATGGACCTGGGAATGAATGAAGAAAGAAATGTGGGTATGAACAAAGAAATGTGGGTATGAACCAGGCCCCCTAATCAATTCAGGAATCAGAGGGGACAGACATGTTAACCCTAGCAATTCGTTATCTGTGCACAGTACCATGCTACCTTCATCTTCAATTCCAGAGCATCGGCTTATTTGTACACAGTTGTTATTCCAATCAAACTCCTTAAACCCCCAAACAAACAACTAAAGCATCGATTTCGAAACAATTTAGCATTCCGTACCCGTGTTTAAAGATAGAGAAAGCACCGATTTCGAAACAATTTAGCATTCCGTATCCGTGTTTAAAGATAGAGAGAGCATCAGTTTTAAAAAGCTCGAAATTTGAAACATCACAGAGGATCAGTTTCTTCATTGAAAATTATCATCATCTGCTCACTTTGTTCTTACTACAGTCACAATCTTGCTGATCGATTCATTACTAACAAGTGTATGAGGTGTTTCCAGGATCCAATGACATGGGTTTAGAGCCACCGATCAGGATAAGCCACATTAAAATTGATATTGCATCCAAGCCATTACACCAGGTGAAATTGTATTTGTTCCCCAGAATTGGTATAAGGATGCATTTGTTAATCCCAGGAAAAATAATTTGGGCTATTGAACAAAACCATTTGTAAGAAATACTGTATGAATTTTTGGAGATGAAAGGGAAATTTGAGAGCTCAGTGGAAGGAGAAGTCGTTTTTAGAATAGGCTCACGGCATTGCCATCATACAATGGCAATGAAACTCCACTGCCCTTCAACACATCCAAGTGTTTTCATCTCATCATAGCACCCAATTTCTTTCCCTCTAATCCAAAACACAAATACAAAAATCTAATTTCAGCCATTCAAAAATGATAACCAAATCATTCAACATAGTGTGCTCAGACAGCCAAGGGGTTGTCTTCAACCTCTGGTAAGATACCAGAGATCAGAAACTCTAGTCCACATATATTCATCCCCGCACATAAATTCAAATTAAAGCATTCAAAACAAGATAGCACTTATTCAAAGGAGATTAAACTGAGAGAGAAGGGGATTCAGTGTGTGTAACAATCAGATCATTGATCAACATAAACTGTGAATCTCACTGAAATCCGCTAAGATTAATTTAATTCTCATCATTATCCCAATCTTACAGATTAAAATTTGAAGGGAACGAGATTGAGAGAAACCATAGTTAAGTAGAAAACAAAATTGCAGCGTGCTCAGACAGCCAAGGGTTTGTCTTCAACCTCTGGTTAGATACCAGAGATCAGAAACTCTAGTCCACAAAATATCATCACAGCACACAAATTCAAAGAAATTCCGTTTCGATTCAGAACATAGCTACAGGAAAAGAGAGACAAGAGAGTACTCACTTGGACGGCGGAGGAAGGAAACTGAATGAACAAGTCTGCAATATTTACCAAGATATATATAGATAGACGTGGTTCTTCGTTAGGGTTTATGCTTTGAACTTCAATTTGGGGATTTTGGGCCTTTTATGAGTTTCTAGGGCTTCAAATAATTGGATTCGTCTGATCCGGATCGGTTTCTTAACCAGCCCAGACCAAATGGGCCTCTGGCTTTGTTTTATCCATGGACACACTTTCATTTCCACGAATCCTTCAATTTCAATCTGAGATTTTAGTTTTTAGTTTTCATTTTTCTTTTTGAGAACGTTTTTAGTTTTTAGTTTTCTTTTAATACTATATTTTATTTAAAATAAATTATCATTTTGTTTAAATTAAAATAATCAATTAATTTAAAATAGTGAATCCATTGAGGAATATTCTCTCACTGTACACAGACAAGTATAAGATAGTTGAGAGTAGTTCATCTACCATATGGATAGTTGGTAGCTAATATTCAACCAATAGTATTAGTTTAACGTTGTGATTTACTAACATATATATAACAAAAAATATTTAAAATTGACCTGTACATCCATTAAATTAACTAAATCAAATCAGCATTAGAAGAACGTATCAGAATCAATAGAAAAAAGCAGCGTACGTACAAATAAAAAAAAATTGATTAACTTATTTCGATTTTTTAAATACCTTTTACTTTAAGATAATAATTTTTTCAATTTTTTAATATAAATATATTTTGAAAAGAGTTTGCCCAATTTTGTAAGATTTGGATAATAATTATATAAACAAAGAATTTACTTCATGCAGTTAAATCAATACATAGTACATAATATATCTTAAGACAACATTTTTTTTATATAATTTGTTTCATCTTCAATCAAATTCTATAAATGTATCTATTGAATGAGATATGAAAACTTCATAAAACTAAAATGATAAGTTGTATGAGGTATATATTATATTTACATAATAAAAGATCAAACATATAAAAACTAAATAATTCCGTTAAAATTATGTATGCTCATGATACAATTGTTTCCAAACAAGTTTTTTGGGTTATATTATATATTATAAGATTTATTTAGATTTAACATTTGGTTTATATATTTTAGAATTATAAATCTGAATTAGTAGAATGTGTATTAATATAAAATTTATATAAATTAAAAAAATGATAGAATATACATATATATGTATATATTATAAGAATTTCATTTAATTCTATGTTTATTATGTAACTATTAAGAAGTATTAGGAAAAATTAATTGGTGATAAAACAAGATAAGAAACAAGTAGAAAGAGTGAATTCTATTGCATTTTGTGTGTCTCTCAAAGGTGAAAAAGCCCCGATCCCTTGAGGCCACCATTTTAGTGGGGTCCGGGAATCTACCTGGTGAAGTGATCAATCTCCCCAACGGGCTTACCTAACCCGCATCGAAATGATCGACGCGGCCCAACCTGTGCCGCGGGAAGAAACCTTAAAGTTTTTCTAAAAGGTGATTCTCTTATCGAGTTTTTTCTAGACAATTCGGAAAATTGGTTCACTTACCTGTCGTTGTTGAATATCTTGAGAATTAATAACAACAGTCTTTTTCCTTAATAGAAATTTATACTAAAGACAAACAGGGTCTGTATCCGCGGAGTTGGTCCAGTGAACGATACTGATTTTGCTATGAAATAGGTTCTTTTCCACGCGTACGAAATAGGTTCTCTGAGAATGCGGATTCGATCAGAGGCCTGACGCGGAGCCAAGCTCCAGCGTCCCAGGACTTATTATAAAATATCATCTCTGAGAATGCGGATTCGATCAGAGGCCTGACGCGCAGCCAAGCTCCAGCGTCCCAGGACTTATTATAAAATTACTTAGGTGCAAGACATGATAAAAAAGCGCCCTCTAACCGCTTTATTTCATTTTTGCGGGGGCGACTAAGTTTTATATTCATACAGCTACCTGGTGATTACACATAGTACTTTTTTAGATTGTCCGCATTCCAGGTCTTGTTTAGAACGATACCTTTAGGGGTGCTAAGCTTGTACGCACCTTCTTGAACTTCTTTGATGATCACATAGAGTCCTTCCCAGCTGGGGTCTAGTTTCCCTCCAGAGGTAGCTTGGCGTAGCACCAAATCCCCCTCCTTGAGATGCCGCGGGAAAATTCGTCTATCCCGATACTTGGAGAGCCTCCTCTTGTATTCTTGCTCCTTCAAAGTTGCCGTCATCCTGCGTTCTTCTATGAGATGGAGCTCGAATTCCAACGCTTCATCATTGGTGTCTTGGTCGTATGCCATTATTCGTGTCGAAGGAATCAATCTCTCGATTTGGATAACCGCGTCCATTCCAAAGACTAAAGAAAACGGGGTTTCTCCAGTCGGAGTCTTTGCTGACGTGCGGTAGGACCAGAGTACTAGAGGTAAAAGTTCTGGCCACCGTCCTTTTGCTGTGTTGCCAAGTTTCTTCTGTATCCCATATAACAATTGTCGATTGGTTGTTTCTGCCTGCCCGTTCGTCTGCGGGTGAGCCACGGACGAGATTTTGAGGTTGATGCCTAGACCGACGCAGAATGGGTGGAGCCACGGCCTCCACCCATTTTGTGAAATAATCAACCAAGACCAAGACATATCTTAACTGACCGGGAGCAGTGGGAAACGGACCTAGAATGTCCATTCCCCAGACAGAAAAAGGGCAAGCACCGGTTATACTTTTCAGTACCTCGGAAGGGCGGTGATTCAAGTTTCCAAATCTTTGACACGCGTCGCATTTTTGGATATAATCTTGAACATCACGCTTCATAGTTGGCCAATAATATCCTAGCCTGGTTGCTTTGGCCACGACAGCCCTCCATCCTTGGTGATGTGCACAAACTCCATCATGCAATTCTTCTACTACGAGACTTCCTTCTTTTGATGATATGCACAACAAATCTGGGAGGCAATATCCTCTCTTGTATAGCTTTCCTTCCCTGATGGTGAATCGAGAGGATTTGGCAATTATCTTCTTGGCAGCATTTCTTTCTTCAGGTAGAACACCCTTGCCCAGATAGTCCGCGATCGGTGCCCTCCAATCTTCTATCTCAATTTCCTGTACTTGGTAGACTTCCTGAATAAGCCTTCGATTGTTCATCATTTAGAGGATGACTTCTCTTCCTACTTCCTCAAGCATAACAGCTCCCAATCGAGCTAACGCGTCCGCCTGCTGATTATCATCCCTGGGAACAGCCGTTAAGCAAAAACTTAAGAAAGCCTTTGATAATGCCCGTGCCTTTCTCTGATAATCAGGCATTAATCCAGTTCTCGCTTCATATTCCTCTGTTATTTGCCGCGTCACCACTTCTGAATCAGTGTAAACTGATACCTGCCTAGCACCTTTAACCAAAGCTATCTCTAATCCAGCGAGCAGGGCTTCGTACTCAGCCTCGTTATTTGTAGCCTGGAAGTCCAATTTATAAGCGTAATTGTACTGCCGTTCATCAGGTTCTGTTAGTGTGACCCCTGCTCCGCACCCATCTTTGTTGGCTGCACCATCTACCCTGAGTGTCCACTCACTTCTTTCTGTTTGGGCATTCAACTCGAAACTTGTTTCGCTAATAAAATCGGCTAAAACCTGAGCGAGAGCTGCTTTCCGCGGGGTATATTCTATTTCAAATTCTGTGAGTTCGACCGCCCACTTCATCATTCTTCCTGACAAACATGGTGAGTGGAGGATTTGACGCATCGGTAAGTCCGTCATAACCCGGATAGGATGGTCCTGGAAATATGGCCTCAACCTCCTTGCCGCGAATATTAAGCACAAAATCATTTTTTCTACTGGTTCATATCTTGTCTCAGCGTCCTGCAGCACACGACTGATGTAATAAACTGGGAATTTCTCCTCTCGCGTCAAAACTGCACTAATGGTGACACTTTTTACTGACAGATACAGATGAAGGACTTCTTGCTTCTCGGGTTGATGAATAGTGGGAAGTGATGACAGAAAAATTTTCAAATTTCTAAATGCTTCTTCTAACTCGGGAGGCCATCATATCGGTCCCTTTTTCTTGAGCAGAGCAAAGAAAGGTCATGACCTATCCGCCAGGCAGGAGCAAAAACGGCTTAAATAATTTACTGCTCCATTTAAAGACTGTAACTCTTTAATCGTCCGCGGTGGTTGAAGATTCTGAATTGCTGTGACTTTTTCGGGATTCACATCAATTCCTCTATGGCTAATCATAAAACCAAGGAATTTTCCGGAATCAACCCCAAAGATACACTTTTCCGCGTTCAAGTTCAGACCTCCTCTTCGAAGAGAATCAAAAGTCTCCTGTAGATCCGCTGCGTGATCCTCTGCTCTCTCGCTTTTGACTACGATATCGTCAACATAAATCGATACATTCCTGCCAATTTGATTACGAAAGATTCGGTCAACTGTTCTCTGAAATGTTGCCCCAGCATTCCTGAGTCCGAAAGGCATGACGCGGTAACAGAATGTCCCCTGATTGGTGATGAAAGTTGTAGCTTTCTTGTCTGAAGGGTTCAGGTTTATTTGATTGTATCCTGAGTAAGCATCAAGAAAACTAAGGACTTTGTTACCCGCGGTTCCATCAACGAGTTCATCGATAGACGGTAATGGATAACTATCCTTTGGGCAGGATTTGTTAAGATCAGTGAAATCTATGCACATCCTCCACTTCCCATTAGATTTCTTCACTACTACCACGTTTGAGAGCCATTCTGAGTCTTCCACTTCCTCTATGAAGCCTGCTTCTAAAAGTTTATCAGTTTCCTCTTTTGCCGCGGCAGCTTTCTCCGGAGCCATCTTTCTCTTCTTCTGTACTATGGGTTTCGTTCGTGGACGAATTCTCAAGGTATGCAAAGCTATCGCGGGTGGGACACCCAGCATATCTCGAGGATTCCATGCAAAAATGTCTATCGACTTCGTTATGATTTCTAAGACTCGAACTCTTTCTACTGTCTTCAGTGCCTGTCCCAAGTAGACCTTCTCCTCTGGGTTTGGGAAGGGTGTATACATAATTCTTTCATCCGCGGTAGGTATTTTTACTTCTGACGGTCTAACCTCTAGTTCGGCTTCTGAAAGTTCCGCCGAGTCATTGTCCTCGACCACGGATTCACAATTTTCACTAATACACATCACTTCTTTATTCTTCTTGATGGAAGTTAAGTAACAGCTTCTGCTTTCTGGTTGTTGCCCACGAACCTCACCAATTCCTCCTCCGGGTAAAGGGAACTTTCCCACAAAGTGGTAGATTGAGACTACCATCTGGAACTTATAGAGTGAGACGCGACCCAGCAAAGCATTGTATACAGTGGAAATTTTTACCACTGTGAACACAATATTTTCCACGCGTCTGTTTGGGGACGTCCCCAAAACAACTGTAAGCTCGATTGTGCCTGCTACTTGTACCTCTCCTCCTGAGAACGTGATTAGCGTTCCTGAATATGGTTTCAACGATGTTGCAGAAATTCCCATTTGAGAAAATGCCTCCCATGATAGGATGTCAACAGATGACCCAGTATCAATAAATACTCTTTTTACTGTCTTGGTGGCTATCTGCGCGTGAATGACCAGGGGGTCTGAGTGCGACATCCTTACTTCCTCAGCGTCCTTTGGGGAAAAGGAAATGTTCTCATGTTGTGCCAGAGAAATTCTTCTGCTTGACGCGGACGGTGGTTGTCTTTCTTCCCTCTCGTAATTTCTTTTTTCCTGTCTACTGGACCCGGCCATGGAAAAGCCTCATGCGAGGGTGTTGATGAAGCCCTCAGGTTCTAGTATTTGGCCTGCCTCTGTTTTTTGAGCTTCTCTCTGGTTGACAGATCTCTGGACTGCAGGCGTATAGTTGTATCTACCCCCGCGTCCCCTTCTTCCTCTCCCTCTTCCCCGGTTGTGAAAAGGGAGGTCTCTTCGATGATGCGGTTGCCTGAAAAATCGTTCCTGTGGATTATGAGATTCGTCAAACATAGGGTTTCGGTCCTCCCAACGTGGCCTACGGTCAGGCCGATTCTCCCTTCTAGGTGGAGACCTCATATCACGATTTCCATATCGGTTCTCTCTTGGATGATAGGAACGCGGATGATCTTCCTTGTGGCGAGATCCTTGTCCTCTTTCTAAGTTCATATGCACTTCATCGCGGCGGGGATGAAAATCTATTGCTTCTGAATGATGCCTGGGTGGCTTGGCCTTTTCTTTTCTGAATTTTCCAGTTAGCTTCCCAAAGAGACCTGGATTCCCAGTATTCGCCTTAGAGCTGGACGCGGCTGCTTCTTCTGCCTCAATCTGTCTTGACACCCGCTCTCTTAAGTCATCGTAACTAGTTGGCTTCTTCCGAAACAGATACGTCTTGAAATCTCCCTCTGCTAAATTGCCCATAAGTATGATAATTGCTGATTCATGATTAAAGTTGGGGATCTGAACTACCATGCTGGTAAATCGAGTGAAAAAGTGTCCCAAGGATTCCCCAGCTCCTTGCCTAATGGAATTCAGGTCGAGCATGGTCTTCTTTCTCGATCGCGCACTTTCGAAATGGGACGTGAAGATATGGGACATCTAGGTAAAATTGGCCACGGACCCTTTTGGAAGGTTTGTGAACCATGTGAGCGCGATCTTCGTTAAGGTCGAAGGGAATGTTCTACACAACATGGCATCATTATACTCGTTTATTCCCATAGCAGTTGCAAAATGGCAAAGATGATCTTCAGGATTAGTTGTTCCATCATATTTCATGAGGTTCACATCTCTCCACCGTTTTGGTACAGACGCGGAACAAATTTCTTGGGTAAACACTGATGGAAAACCCGCTTGTGCATTTTCGTTTCTTTTTTCCGCTGAGTCGGATTTAGTTGAGGTGGAAACATCTGCTGACCTTTCCCCGCGTCGATGTTTATTCTCTCGGTGCCAGTGATCATTCTGCAATGCCTGGCGCGGTATTTCCTGATTCTGAAAGCCATAGTTCCAGTTGCTGGGATTATCGTATGCAGTGTTACGCCTATTAAAATTTCCATACTGCTCTTCCTGTCGATAATTCCCTTGTTGACGTGGATTCTGTTCCCACTGATCATAACAAAAGTACTGAGACTGCTCTTGCTGAAAAGGGTTAGGCTGCTCTTGACGTGCTTCAAAATACCAGAAGTTCTGCGGGATGAATCCTCCATCCTGTCCATACTGATCGCCATAATGATGTGGAGGGGTTCCGAGGTGCTGATCTCTCATCTCATCATCTTGATTTGGTGGTGGTGTCAACGGGACATACATGCTGGAGGCCTCCTGATCCTGGTGGACCCCTTGACTCATGTCCTGTGTTGGATTGTTCTGGCTGTCACTCATCTTCTTAATGTCGTGAATCTGTCGCGATCAAAATTTTAATTTCATGTATCTAAAAATTTGTATTTCTAAGTTCAGACGCGGACCCTAACTTTTCAAAGGTTTGAGGGTCTTTGTGTATTCCTATCAAAAAGGAAACCCCTTAGTGTGAGGGGGTTCCCACAGACGGCGCCAGTGAAAAAGCCCCGATCCCTTGAGGCCACCATTTTTAGTGGGGCCCGGGAATCTACCTGGTGAAGTGATCAATCTCCCCAACGGGCTTACCTGACCCGCATCGAAATGATCGACGCGGCCCAACCCGTGCCGCGGGAAGAAACCTTAGAGTTTTTCTAAAAGGCGATTCCCTTATCGAGTTTTTTCTAGACAATTCGGAAAATTGGTTCACTTACCTGTCGCTGTTGAATATCTTGAGAATTAATAACAACAGTCTTTTTCCTCAATAGAAATTTATACTAAAGACAAACAGGGTCTGTATCCGCGGAGTTGGTCCAGTGAACGATACTGATTTTGCTATGAAATAGGTTCTTTTCCACGCGTACGAATTCTTCTTCTTGTTCTTCTTGAGTTCACTAGGCCAGAATCCGCCTTTTTTCCCTCCTCTCCGAAAAGTCCTTTTCTTAATGAAGTTTCTCCCTTTTATAGGTCTTGGACAGTCTCGAGTGTTGTGCCACGTGGTGTTTGCCATTCGACACGTGTTCTACTCGTGGGGTGTGGGCATGGCTTCCACGTGTTTACCCTTTTACATCCGCGGATGACCGTGGTTGAGTTAGTTTTTTGGACATTTGTCCGCGGACGATATTTATGGTAACATGATTATCTTGTTTTTTGCCAATCGGTTGGTGTTCTTCACTTTATTATTTTTATATTCTTACAGATGTTTCTAATATTGGTTTAGTCAAAAGGAGAATTATAAAGCCTTATATAGGCATAGATGGAGAGGGTTACAAAGGATAAGCCATAAATTGGGACCTTTGTTTTTCTACCATGTTGGAGTTATAGAGAGGTGAAACATCACATGATAATAACGTGTTATAACACTCCCCATTGATGTGCACCTAGTATTACGTATTGACTCATTAAAAACATTGTCTGGAAAAATCAATTGGGATAAAAAAACCAAGCCCAAGGGAAAAATAGTACAATACTAGCGCAAACTACTCCCTCTCAACTTTGCACACATCCTTCAAGCATCACATTACCATATTGTGTACGAGTTGCTTAAATATATAACCTTGTAGGCAATGCTTTAGTGAACAAATCTATCAGGTTTTCACTTGATGCAATCTTCTGAACATCAACTTTGCTTTCAACTTGGAGTTCATGGGTGGAGAATAATTTCGAGGTCGGGTTATATGTCTGGTCTTGTCACCTTTAATATAATTAAGTAATTAACCTTCCTTGATTTGGACAATGCAAGCTACATTAGCTTGCATTATCTTCATACAACATTGTCGGGTGTTTTTCAATGGTCTCTATGAAGAATAAGAGATGATGCATTCCTCATGAGCAGCTAAGCTGGTTTTTCACCTTTGTGATCAACCTTTTTCACTGTCCTATTACAGCTTCATTTCTTTACCTTCTTTTGTCTTGTTGTGCATTGCCATTACTGTAATTTGTTGCCCCATTTCGGACTGGTTTGTAATAAGCCTGCAAGGCATGACACTCACGTGATCAGTGACATCAAGGTACTAAATAAGGCCTTGTTGTCACCTGATATGATGTAGGGTTTTGGGGATCATCAAAGCAGCCTTTGGCACAGCCGTTTTTGGCTCTTATCTTGCTTGATGCTTCATTGAATGTTCAGGTGCAGGGAAGAGCATTTATTTTGCTCTTGATATAGCTGTGTTGGACAGCATTACAGAGGGAAGGTGCACTCTTCACATGGTATCAGAGCAACAGGTCCAGATCTGGTGATTTATTGCTGCTGCAAGGAAGGTTTCAAAGATGTCTAATGAGGTTAACAACACTGAGAACTCGGGGACTGAGACAGTCAATCAAGGTAACCTTAATGATCCTCTTTATTTGTAACATTCAGATCATCCAGGAGCACAGTTAGTTGGGATTCCATTTGATGGAACCAACTTTATGACATGGACTAGGGGAATTACTATGGCCTTAGGGGCTAAATGTAAACTGGGATTCATCAATGGCACATGTGCAAGACCAAGTGATGATCATGCTGATCTGCAAAGGTGGATAAGGGTGGATTACATGGTGAGATGCTGGATTGTTAATTCCATGAACAACAACATAGCAGAGGGTTTAATGTTCATGGAATCCACAAAGCAATTGTGGGATGAAGTAGTTGAAAGATATGGGCAGACTAATGCTCCCTTGATTTTTCAGATCAGGAAGAAAATGAACAATGTTCATCAAGGAAGTATGACCTTGGGAGAGGTCTATAATGCCCTGAAGAAGCTCTGGGATGAGTTGCAGGTGTTGGAAAGGACACCAGAATGCTCTTGTGGGGCAATGAAACAGTGTACTTGTGATCTGAAGAGGAGCATAGCAGAGATGGATTCTAGGAACAAGGTTATGCAGCTTCTGGCAAGTCTCAATGAGAACTATGAAGGGGCTAGAAATCAGATATTGGCTATGGATCCTCTTCCTAGCATAAACAAAACTTATTTCATCTTGCAACAATTTGAGAGAGGATCAGATGCAACTGGAGTTACTCAAGGAAATACCATGGATGCAAGTGCTTTTGCTGCATCCAAGGGCTCTTACAGGACTCAGTCTTACACACCTTCAGGACCACCAGGTGCTCAGTCTCAGAAGAAGGATTGGAAGGAATTAAAAAGGCTGAAATATGAACAGAAATGTGCACACTGCAACTATAGAGGCCATACTGCAGATCAATATTTCAAATTACATGGGGTTCCAGATTGGTTTAAAGAACTGAAGGATGGTCAGAAAGGGAATGCTGGTATGAGAGGCTCGATGACTGGAAGAGGATCAGCTAGTGCAGCAGGATCTGTTGGGAGCTCCATGATGGGAACTCCTCTTGATGATCAAGAAAGCAGTGACAGAAATGGAACTGAGGGACAGATGGACAATGCTATGGTTAATGCAGTATTTTAGGAAGTTATGAAGAGAATGAAGGGCAAGAGTTCCAGTGAGAATGCATATGCCAACTTTGCAGGTAAAGTAACTACATCTCTTCATGATTTAAATAGCAGAAAAGAAACAGATCTTGAATGGATAGTTGATACAGGAGCAAGTGATCATATGGTATCTTGTGATTATAATTTGTTTGATAAGATCAGACTTGACAAGCCAGTTTTGATAGGGTTGCCTGATGGTTCAGTGAAAACTGTTAATGAAATGGGAAAAATGCAGCTAACAACAGATGTCTGTTTAAGTAATGTGCTTCTAGTGCCAGGACTTAAACACAATCTACTGTCAGTTGGGAAGCTTCTTGATGATAATGATAAGCTAATAGCTGTTTTTACACACTCCACATGTTGTATCCAGGACCCTGGAACTAAGAGAGTGTTGCTGGCTGGTAGAAGAAGGCATGGGTTATACAAGATCCTTACAGATGAGCAGGCTAGAGACTGGAAGAATTGGAGAACCAGAAGTGAAGATCAGAATAGAGCCTTATTTCCTGCAGTTTTTTTGTAATAAAGCTAGTAGTAATTTGAATCTTACTCATGCCAGACTTGGTCACAGTTCTATTTCGAAGATGAAGCACTTATGTGTTTTGAATGAGACAGATTTCAGTAATTTTGAATGTGAAACTTGTGCTTTATGCAAGCATCATAGATTGCCTTTTGAAAGGAGTCTTAGTATGGCTGATAGGCCCTTTGATTTGATACATATGGATCTTTGGGGCCCCTACATGACTCCAACTTACAATGGGTTCAGTTACTTCTTGACTATGCTTGATGATTGCACTAGAGTAACATGAACTTTTTTGATTAAAATTAAATCACATGTGTATAAAACCATTACAGATTTTGTGATGTATGTTGAGAATCAATTTGGTGCAAGAATCAAGTGTGTGAGAACAGACAATGGGACAGAGTTTACTTCTAGAGAATGTGAGGAATACTTTGCAGAGAGGGGCATCATCCATCACAAATCTGTCCCATATACTCCACAGCAAAATGGGAGAGTGGAGAGAAAGCATAGACACTTGGTGGAGACTGCAAGGTCTATGAGAGTTCATGCATCACTTCCTTTGAGATTTTGGGGTGAATGCATATTAGCAGCAACACATGTGATAAACAAGTTGCCTACTGAAACCTTGGGTTGGAAAACACCCTTTGAGAAATTGTTTAATAAGCATACCTCTTATGATGAATTAAAGGTTATAGGTTGCTTATGTTATGCTCCAGTAGCCCATTCAGAGAGGGACAAGATGAAAGTGAAAGCCAGAAGGTGTGTTTTGCTTAGCTATCCACATGGCCAAAAGGCCTATAGGCTGTGGGACATTGATGGAAAGAGATCATTTGTGAGTAGAGATGTAACATTCAATGAGAATGTTTTTCCCTTTAAGGATTCAGAAACAGAAAGTGACATATGCAGAGATGAAGTTGTTCATAGATTGCCTCTTGTAAATCCAGCTCATGATGAAAGATCAGTGCAGCAATTGATGCCCAGATCACAGGACACCAGCCATTAGACTGAGAGTCCAAGCAGAAAATGCAGATGTTGATGCTGACATCAATAATTTTGTGAATGACTCCTTTACAGAGAGTCAATCTAGTAGGACTCAAGGAATACCTCAGGTAAGGCTTGATGACCAGGATGAATTCCCTCCCTTAAGGAGATCCACTAGACAGATAGTACAACCAAGAAGGTTGAATGATTTTGTTTTGCCTGACCAAAAGAGAAACAATTCTATGTCACAGTCTTTTTTAGTCACTTGTCTAGATCATACCTTAAAACTGGAACCTGGATATGTGAACTCCTTTGTTTGTATGGCAAAGGTTTATGAACCTTCACATTATGGTCAGGCTGTTAAGCATTATCACTGGATTGAGGCAATGGAACAGGAATTGAAGGCTTTGGAAGATAACAGAACATGGGAAATGACTGAATTGCCACCGGGAAAGAAAGCAATTGGGAGTAAGTGGGTGTACAAGGTAAAGTACAGGCCAGATGGAACAGTTGAGAGGTGCAAAGCAAGATTAGTTGCTAAGGGATATAATCAGATAAAAGGAAAGGACTATAAACATACCTTTTCTCCAGTAGCAAAGTTCAGTACTGTAAGAGTTCTCCTTGCTATTGCCACTGCTAAACAATGGCCACTGCATCAGTTGGATGTGAATAATGCATTTTTGCATGGTCATTTAGAAGAAGAAGTTTACATGAAACTGCCAGAAGGTAATAATAAAGGAAATTCGGGTAAAGTTTGTAGGCTAAGCAAGTCCATTTATGGCCTCAAACAGGCATCAAGGCAATGGAATATTGAATTGTGCAGATTTTTGATCAGTATGGGATATAAACAAAGCATAGAAGATTATTCATTGTTTGTCAGACATGTGAATGGTGGCATTGTGGTTGCTCTTGTGTATGTTGATGATGTTTTGTTAACTGGGGATGATGATCAGATAATTGATGAGACCAAGAGGGCATTGAATGAGAAATTCACCATCAAAGACCTGGGATTGGCAAGATATTTTCTTGGCCTTGAGATATTGAGGGATGCAACAGGAACACATTTGCATCAAAGAAAGTATGTCTTGGACATCATCACTGATTGTGGTATGTCTGACTGTAAGAGTGCTCCCTTTCCAATGCAAAGGGGATTGAAATTGTCTGTTGATACAGGAGAATTAATGAATGATGCTGAAGTTTACAGGAGGCTAGTTGGGAGGTTATTATTCTTGAATCTCACTAGACCTGATATATCATATGCAGTGCAACATTTGAGTCAGTTTATGTCTGAGCCAAGACAACCACATTTTGATGCTGCACTACATGTTGTAAAGTACTTAAAGGGGACAATTGGTGTTGGTCTTCACTATCCAATTCTTTCCAATCTTGCAATGTCAGCTTACTGTGATGCTGACTGGGGTGCTTGTCAATTCAGTGCCAAATCATTGACTGGATATTGTGCTTTTGTTGGTGATGCCTTGGTATCTTGGAAAACTAAGAAGCAGACTACAATATCCAAATCATCTGCAGAGGCCGAGTATAGAAGCATGTCTGCTACCACCAGTGAACTCATTTGGATTGAGGGAGTACTTTGCACATTGAAAGTTACTGCTCGATTGCCTATACCCTTGTACTGTGATAACAAGGCAGCAATTCATATTGCTGAGAACCCAGTGTTTCATGAGAGGACTAAACACCTTAAAATTGACTGCCACTTCATTAGACAGTATCTGGTGACAGGATTTATTACTCCTCAACATGTGAGGACAGGTGTTCAATTGGCAGATATATTCACCAAACCCCTTGGTGAAAAGCCTCACCTCTTCTTCTCTTGCAAGTTGGGCTTGGTAGGCTTTGATACATGCCCAACTTGAGGAGGGGATATGAAGAATAAGAGATGATGCATTCCTCATGAGCAGCTAAGCTGGTTTTTCACCTTTGTGATCAACCTTTTTCACTGTCCTATTACAGCTGTTTTACAGCTTCATTTCTTTACCTTCTTTTGTCTTCTTGTGCATTGCCATTACTGTAATTTGTTGCCCCATTTCGGACTGGTTTGTAATAAGCCTGCAAGGCATGACACTCACGTGATCAGTGACATCAAGGTACTATATAAGGCCTTGCTGTCACCTGATATGATGTAGGGTTTTGGGGATCATCAAAGCAGCCTTTGGCACAACCGTTTTTGGCTCTTATCTTGCTTGATGCTTCATTGAATGTTCAGGTGCAGGGAAGAGCATTTATTTTGCTCTTGATATAGCTGTGTTGGACAGCATTACAGAGGGAAGGTGCACTCTTCACAGTCTCCAACCCGTAAGATTATTCTTGGTCATGTTGGATGAGTGACATGAGTCACACACTTTCTCTTCCTATCTCATACAATGTGTATACTTTATGTAGAAGAGGTAGAGCATCTACTGAAGTTCATAAATAAACAATGAATCTCAATTGTTATTCAATTAACACTCATCATCAAGTACACATAGAGTAGAGATCAAATACGAATAAAACACTCATATCATTACAATGTGGATCACTCCCCCAATTATTCACTCAAAACAACAAACAACTTAACCCAAATAAACCCACATTATTGGTAAATAAATGCCCACTATTACGAATAAAACAACCCAAACATATGAAAGAGGGTAAAAATCAAATCAAAGTAACCGTTACAAAACGTATCCACAAACTAAATCCAGGCATTTGCCTTAGCTGTTAACAACGGCGCACGTCTTCCTGATCTCGCCGGAAGAGCCGGTGAGCACCTCCACCTGCCCCATCTTGATCATGGACTTGCCGAACTCCTCGAAGAACGTCGAGGGCGGCCCGTTTACCAGCTGGGTGATGAAGGTCTTGGTGGTGGAGCTGGTGGTCAAGGCGGCGTCCGACTGGAACAGCCCCCGCCTCTTGAGGAGCAGCTTGTAGTAGCCGAGATCGAATGTCCTGAAGCTGCCTGGGTCCATCTCGACTATGGTGGTCGTGTCGCTCGCGCTCTTACACTTCCTCGACTTGAGGTTGGCCGCGTAGTTGCTGTCTAGGGCTGGGTCCTCGTCCCCCTTGCCCGTGAAGTTGTACAGCCTGTTCGAGAACGAAGAGCAGTGGGCTACTCCGATCGTGTGGGCACCTGATCGATATTTGAAATTGACGGCATATAAGGTTAATGAGTTACTCCTCAAATTGGTTTTAATTAGGATAAAATGGATCAGCTGTGTGATACACATACACTATAGTTAGCGAATTACCAGATAGTAAGACTAAGTCGGTCATGTCGAGGCTTTTGTTGGCGAAAATTTTGAGGAGAGAGGTGAAGTTGCTGGTTGGGGGTGGGATGTTAGCCAATGCCTCCGAGGCTTTCGAAACGGTGCCGTCTCGTCTACCGGTAGGCACACTCCAAGATGGACCTCCCTGTGGTGATTGCAATGTAGGAAAAGTCAGTCTAATTAAGGATTTGCGAGTTATAATAGCACTTAAGTTGATACGTGTGGGTGCTTACAATGGCGACGACAGCATCTCTAGCAACCAAGGCGAGGGTATCAGCGCAAGATACGGTGCCAGGGCATTCGGCCTCGAGGAGGGCCTTCACCCTTTCGATGAAATCGAACCCTCGGAGGGTTAGATTGGGTCGAGCCGATTTCTCGGCTTGGTTGCTCGAGGTTGAGTTCACAAGCACTGATGCATCGCAGCCCTGCACAAATATGGTTTAAATGAAAAAATAAATATATTATATAGTTTTTATCATGCTAAAAAATATGCATCAACGACTGATAGAAGTGAACAAAAGGAGTACCTAAATGTATGTATAAACCATGCAGGAATATTAAAAATTAAAGCAAACATAACGATAACGGTAAAATAAAGTAAAAAGTTACATAAAGATTTTGAATCTAATCTATCCAGCTATGATGTATAATATTAAAATATGCTAAAGGACGTGTGCAAGACATGAGATAAATATATAGTACGTAATAATTAAAATATAATTAGGTGAGTTTATTAATTATATATTGTCTATTCCCAATATTTTTGTACAAAGATATTGGTGATTAGTTAGGATTGTCCTTGTCAAGCTATAACGGTGCAAATAATTACTCCGGACAAATAACTCGAGATCTACCTACTCTCCTATCATCTTTACACATCAGTTAATTAATTAGTTAACAATAGCATATTTTGCTAAACGAATTGAATGAAATATAGTATAATAAATTTTAAAAAAAAAATGGAGGGAGGGGCCAGGGGGAGGACTTACTCTAACGAAGCAATCATGGAAATGGACACGAAGAAGGGCAGCAGCCAAGGAAGGAGCGTGTGGGATGTGAAGGTTAACGTAATCACTCACTATCTTCTCTGCTTTGGGGCAGCTTGAGCTGTAGAACCCCTCCATCAACTGTGCTGAAACTCTTATACTTGCCAGTAGCGCCATCACTCCCAACATCACCAACCCTACTGACCCGAGTCGACCCATTTTATTTTTCCGACCCTAAATTGCGTGTTTTGATCGCTCGGAAGGAACCAATTAAGTGAGTGTAGTGATTAGAGTTGGTTTTGTGGAAACAATGGAAGAGGTGTGTGTTATTTATATGCGTTTTAGCTCGGGATGGAATATATCATCGTTTCATATATGATATTATTATATTTATATGATATTCAAATTGATCTTATAATATATTATTTAAAAGTGTTAGCAAAATATGCGGTCCTTGATCCACGTCTACTTTAATCTCAATGAATCAATGAATGAATATATAAGAGAGAGAGATAGCTAGGCTGTCAATGAAATGAAATTGAAAGGATGGAATATTTAATTAATTAAAGTTAGTAAGAGCAGTTAGGGGTGGCTCCCCTTTGCCTTTGCGGACAAATTTGGATCTCAATATCTCATCGATTTAATTAATTAATTACCGCTCTTGAATTTATTACCTTGTCGCGTACGGATGTATATATGTCTTATTACCTAAAAAGAAATAAGTAAGTTCTATACAATCTAATTTAAAAATGATTAAATCAAGTGTATATAGAAAAAATCTTTCTTAGTTGGGCTTCTTATCCTGCTCAAGGAAATAGGAAAGCAAAAGTGTTTTTTTTTTCTAAACCTTATTTATTATTTATACGAGTTGTTTAAAAATCGATAAGTCTTTTTTATATTAGGTTAAAAAATTAAATTGAAAAACTGGTTTCCTTAGGTATACCATAAAAATACGTGTTGACTATATACACCCCAAATCATGCACGTCTTAAGGACGTGTATGGTTAGAAAGAGTTAATTAATTTTTTTTAAAAGTTAATTAGTCACAAGGCTTACACGTCCTTAAGGACGTGCATTTTCAGCCTTTGGATTTGTGGTGTATATAACCACACCCTAAGAATATTTTCAAGGTGGTGTATTTAATGAAAATATTTTTCAAATAAAAAATTTGTTCCTATGTTTTAAGGACATATGATAAAAAAAAAGTTTTAAAAAATTATAACAAATTTATAAATATTAACTTGTTTTTTTATAATTCTATATATATTATTAATAAATATGAAATTATAAGAAAAAATAAATAAAATTTAATATTTTATATAATTTTTATTATTATAAAAAATAGGCAAAGTACTTAATTATTTCATATTGCATATGCTCTTTGTACCTTTAAAGGCCATCGATGAGAATTATATGAGCTAGCAAGTTGAAAGAGATTGGGAATATAAATTAAGGCCAAGGAACCAAAATCCAAGAGAAAGAAGCTACGTACTGTATATATAGTACGTTTTGTGGTTACCTAATCCCTATCAACTTGGAGGTATTTGTAATTAGTTAAATTTTATCAAAATTAAAGGAGGGATTGAGATATTTTATTAATAAAAATGTGGATGTTTAATTACATGAACAATGAAAAACGATTTTGGCTTACATTTGTAGTAGCTTAATCACGATTTTGTTATTGTCTTTGAGAGTTTGAGATGAGTTTTAGGGTTTCGAATGGATGATGGTGTAGCTAGGGTTTGGGTCAGGGACATCTTGATGTTTTACTAGATCCGGTGCGATAATTAAAATTAGGCCCTATAGTTTATATTATTTTCACTTCTTATGTAATCATAATTACATTTATTTATTACTCCCTCCGTTCCAAAATACATGGTCTTTTACCTTTTGGCACGTTTTTTAAGGAGTAAAGAACTCTATAAAATATCATTTTTTAATTAATTTTTTATATATAATTAAATACTTATTATCAATAAGTATCAAATAGTATAAAAATTTTAATTCAAAAAATAATATTTAATAGAGTTTTCGGTTCCTTAAAAAGCGTGCCAAAAAGGAGTTTGACATGTATTATGGAACGGAGGGAGTATGATATATGACATGCATGATATCACGAAGAAAAACAAAATACATATCTTGTATTTACATAAAATCCATGTGTTATATATATAAATAATCACATGATTATAAATATTGCTAATTATACAATTATTAAATTTTAATATTTAAGTAGGTTTTTGTCATTTATCCCAAAAAAAACATAATAATAGTAGCAGAGTTTTTATTTTATTTTAGTAATAAATATGTGAAAATGAAAAAATGAAAAATATGGAATAATTGTGGATGTTTTTTTTGCAATGTTGGATGTGGAAAAAAAATGAATGAAAGGAAAAAAGAAGAAGAAAAAGAAGAAGGTTACGTTGTGGCCCATTGAACGGAAAAAAAAAAAAGTTTGGCCCATTAAAAAGAAAAAAGAGAAGCCAAAGAAAATAAAAACAAAAGTGACTGACAGGGGATTCGAACTAAGGAACAGGCTCAACCGCTACGCCAAGTGCTTTTAATTTAACCAATAGATGCATTGTTTTATACTCCCTTCGTTCACTTTAATTTGTCATTTTACTATTCAGTCACGTTTTATAAGGTGATGAAAAATATATAAAATATATTTTTTTTAATAATATCATATTTATTACTAAAAAAATGAGATTATTAAAAAAAATTCAATATTTTATATGGTTTTTATCATCCTAAGAAAATGTGCATGAATAGTAAACGACAAATAAAAGTGAACGGAGGGGTATATAGTAATATAAAATGTATTGGGCTCCAAATCAATTTGGACCCTGTGCAAACAGACCGCATGCACCACCCATCCCGTCGGACCTGGTTTGGGTTTGCGGTTTAGTATTCTTTGTTGTTCTTGTTGTTGTGCATAATTCATGTGAATGATTGTTAATTTATCATGTCTGGAGATGTCTCGGTTAATGTAGATGGCTCGGTTAATGCCATTGGCGGGTGCCATGTGGGGGAGTCATCAGAGACTCCGATGGTCAGGTTATTGATATTTTTCATGAGGAGACAAGACAAGGTTCAATTCTCCAACTTGGAAGTTATAAAGGCGATTAGAGAAAGCAGTAATATCAAGTGGGAAATTATGCGTCATGTGGAGAAGATCAACCTACTCTTAGGTTCCTTTGATTGTATCCAGTTCAAACATTGTTATAGAGAAGCAAATAAGGTAGCAGATTATATCGCTAAAAGTAGGGGAAATTGTAATTTGTCCACTCTCCCTTTTAATATGGATCTTTGTAACAACATCCAACGGGATGATCAAGGAAATGCCATGCATTTTTAGCAAAGCCTTCCTAATGTTTGCCTACTGTAAAAAAAAAATTCATGTCTGGAGATGTCGTGGAAATGTGGTCGACACTTGATGGTTCTGTGGAGTTCCTAACCTGAGATATCCACTAGTGACCCCAAAAGTTTTCTATGTGTGTCTGTAAGATCACAAGATTGATGTAAAGCCCCCCTTGAGGGTTTCCATTCATTGATAAACATATATATAG
Organism: Persicaria maculosa; assembly: GCA_963922045.1. Classification (NCBI taxonomy): domain Eukaryota; kingdom Viridiplantae; phylum Streptophyta; class Magnoliopsida; order Caryophyllales; family Polygonaceae; genus Persicaria; species Persicaria maculosa. The sequence goes on from OY998254.1 coordinate 23,862,166, forward strand.
GTTACAAAGGTATTGGGCCTTTGGGCCCACTATACAATATAAGACCTATGTAATCTATCAAACCCCCACAGTCGAAACGGGAGGGGTCCGTATAGTGAGACTAGACCGAAAATCAATGAACAACTGTCGAGGTAAACCCTTGGTGAAAATATATCAGCGTACTGATAGGAGGACGGGACATGTAGAACGCGGACATGTCCAATGGCAACCTTGTCCCGGATGAAGTGGAGATCGAGCTCAATGTGCTTCGTGCGTTGATGCTGGACTGGGTTGCTAGCCAGATAGACGGTGGAGACGTTGTCAGTGTAGACCAGAGTGGCCTTCTGAAGAGGGCAACAGAGCTCAAGAAGGAGATTGCGGAGCCAAGAGCACTCGGAGACAACGTTGGCAACACCCCTGTATTCGGCCTCAACACTGGAGCGAGACACGACGGACTGACGCTTGGCGGACCACGACACAAGGGTGTCGTTGAGGAAGACACAGTAACCAGACGTGGAGCGACGTGTGTCAGGACAACCACCCCAATCCGCATCAGTGTAAGCAACAAGGTCAAGCTTAGAGGAAGGAGTGATCGTGGTGTCTAGGTCGAGGGTGCCGCTAATGTACCGAATTATCCGCTTCAAGGCCTGAAAGTGTGGTTCCCTGGGTGCATGCATGAACAAGCAGATCTGCTGAACGGCGTAACTGATATCAGGCCTGGTGAAGGTGAGATCCTGAAGAGCACCAGCGAGGCTCCTGTACAATGTCGGATCATCAAACAAAGGACCAGAATGAGCACTGAGCTTGTTGGATGTATCCACAGGGGTGGCGACGGGATTACAGTTAATCATCTTAGCCCGAGCAACAATCGCCGCATCATACTTACTCTGTGAGAGAAACAGACCAGACGCATGACGCTGAACAGCAACTCCCAAGAAGTAGGACAACTGACCTAGATCAGACATGATGAACTCCGCACTCAACTGCGAAATAATGGACATTCGAAGAGCATCAGAAGAGGCGGTGAGAATGATGTCGTCGACATATAGTAACAGGAAGGCCATGTCTGAGCCTCTGCGATAGATAAATAGAGACGTATCCGAACGGCTGCCAACGAAACCCAAGCGTAGCAGATGCGAAGCAAAGCGCTGGAACCAAGCCCGTGGAGCTTGTTTCAGATCATACAGAGAGCGCTTCAGGAGACAGACATGCTTTGGACGATCAGCATCAGCAAACCCCGATGGCTGAAACATGTAGACCGTCTCGTTCAGATGGTCATGCAGAAAAGCGTTCTTGACATCCAACTGATGAATGGCCCAGTTACGCGACAGTGCTAAACTCAATACCACTCGTATAGTGGCAGGCTTGACCACGGGGCTGAACGTCTCATCACAATCAATACCGGCCTGCTGAGATCGACCGTTGACCACAAGACGGGCTTTGTAGTGCTCTAACGTCCCATCAGAGCGGAACTTATGACGGAAGAGCCACATACAACGGACGACGTTTGCCCCAGGAGGGCGAGGAACAAGAACCCAAGTACCATTCTTCGTAAGGGCCCTGTATTCGTCGAGCATAGCCGCCTGCCAATTCGGGTCGAGGAGGGCTGTTTTGTGGGAGGTGGGAATGGGGGAAAAGGAGGTCGGGGTAGAGGCAGGGGGTGATTGGGAGTCAGGGAGGACGAAGGCAGGGGGCGGAGACTGCTGGGAATGCTGCAGGCGTAGCAAGGCTGCGGGTGCAGCTGCTTGATTGGCCGCGGCCGCGGCATGATGCTGCGGCCGCCGCCAATAGGTTGGGCGAAGGTGGGGGGGAGGGGTTTGATTGGTTGCGGCCGCAGCATCTTGCTGCGGTCGCGGCATCACTTCTTGGCGAGGGGATGGCGGGGCGTATGTATGGTTTTGGAAGGCGGGGCGATGTGTGGTGTTCATGGAGACGATCTGACGGGGTCAGAAAACACCGGAGACGCTGCGGGTGTGTGGTCTGGTGATAGGCGGTGGTGGTGGTGGGGGAGGGGGAGAGGCAGGAGCACCGGGAGAGCTCTGAGGAAGAAAAAAATGAGGGAATGAAGACTCTGACTTTGACTGAGACACACGAGGTGTGGAAGAGGGGAGAGGAGGAGGAGAAAAGGGAAAGCGAGACTCATCAAACGCGACATGACGTGATACAATAAGCTTATGGGTCTTGACATCGAGGCAAAGGTAACCGCGATGATCAGACGGATAGCCTAGGAAGACACATGGAGTGGAGCGCGGGTGAAGCTTGTCTGGGGTTGTGGAGGACTGGTTTGGGAAACACAAGCACCCGAAGGTGCGAAGGTGATCATACCTAGGCATGGTGTAATAAAGTGCCTGAGCTGGCAAGCGATGGTGTAGGGTAGTGGATAGGAGAATGTTTAGGAGATAACATGTGGTGGATAAGGCGTGATGCCAATAGGGAAGAGGAATAGATGCGTGGAAGAGGAGAGAGCGCATCATGTTGGTAATGGTTCTGATGATTCGTTCAGCTTTGCCATTCTGCTGAGAAGTATAGGGGCAAGACAAGCGAAAGGAGATCCCATTTGTGGCAAAGAAAGAGTGAAAGTCTTTGTTGTCAAATTCACGGCCACTGTCACATTGGAAACATTTGATGGATGTGTGAAACTGTGTTTTGATGTAGGCATGGAATTTGGAAAAGACAGGAAACACTTGGGACTTAAAATGCAACGGGAAGACCCATAAGAAATGAGTGTAATCACCAAGAAATAAGAGGTAGTACTTGTGCCCCTCCCTGCTAGGCACAGGAGAGGTCCACATGTCACTATGAATGATATCAAAGGGAGCAAGGGTAGAGGTCAAAAACCGTTGGAACGGCAGTCTGGCATGTTTGCCTAGTTGGTAGGAAGAGCATAAACCAGAGCGTGGGTCTTTAGTACAGGTGACAAGACTCTGGGAACGGAGGACATCTAGAACGGCAGCACTGGGATGGCCCAGGCGTGCATGCCACAGGCTGGACGACGATGCCGAGAGGGCGACCGAGCACGACTGACTGGACGTAGGAGGTGGTGTGACAGGGTAGAGCTCCCCGGTGTCGTTACATCTCATGCGAGTAACCCCCGTAGTAAGATCGTTCATAGAGAAACCATAGGGATCAAACGCAAGGGAAACGTTGTTGTCAGTAGTGAACCGACGGACAGAGATAATGTTTTTGACAATCTTTGGGGCAATGAGGACATTGTTGAGGTGTAGTGGGTGGGTTGGGGTCTGTAATTTGGCGTGGCCAATTCCCGAAGTAGCAAGACAACCACTATTTTCGACGATAATAGAGTGTGCAGGGCCCTTAAAGGAAATAGATGAGAGGTTACCTGAGGAGTTCGTCATGTGGGAGGTGGCACCAGTGTCCATGTACCAGAAGAGCCGGGGGATGTCGGCTGCGTAGAGGAGAAGGCGTGATGCAGAGCTGGCGAAACATAGCCTGGATCAGGCGATGTCAGATAGGTCTGAGAACCGGCATGTCGAGGGGCAGGATATCCAGAGTACGGATGCATCTCTTTCTTCTTTTTTTTTGAGAAAGAACAAAACTAACTTGAAATTAGGGTAAGAACAGAATAATTTAGAAATATTGGCCACACAACTTAATAAATAATTAATTCTCCTCCAAAAATGAGAATAAACTAAATAATAGGAAAGTTTCTGTAATTTTAACAAAAGAGATTGAAAGCTCTCTGCTTTCTTCCTCCTTGACTACGTACAGCGAAGAACAGGGGCGATGGCTCACGGCAGGCTTCGATTGGCGATGCTCGAGCAGATGGGGCTGGCGACAACAGGGGCGGCAGACCGGAGGCGGGTGTGGTTCCGGCGAGGGGCTGTGACTGCAAGGGTGGTGGCTGCAGCGGTCGAGACGAGTGCGGTAGTCCGGTGGTAGTTGGGCAACGATTGGAGAGGGAGGGAGGACGACTGCTCAATGCTTGGCTTCACGGGATGATTCGAGAGAGGAGGACGGTGAGGCTGAGTGATGTGAGGGGAGAGAGAGATCGGCGGCGAGGGGACGACGCCGGCGGCGGAAGAGAAGGGGTGGGACGGGAGGATCAAATTAGGGTTCCGTTAGGAAGAAAAAGGATGTGATACCATGTAAGATCACAAGATTGATGTAAAGCCCCCCTTGAGGGTTTCCATTCATTGATAAACATATATATATATATATATATATATATAGGTTACAAAGGTATTGGGCCTTTGTGCCTACTATACAATATAAGACTTATGTAATCTATCAATATCTTCTATTTGACTAGTCAATTTGCTTATTCTACTGGCTTGTATTTTACAGTGTAGGATAACATGTATTTTTTTTTTTGTATTTTTTACGTTATTTACTCGTGTATTTTTCTTTCTGTCTTTGTTTCTATTTATACATGATGGTTAATCTATCCCGCTTATCTAGTCTCTCACAATTATTTTAGGCGTGTTTAGAAGATTGATTTTTTTTTTCGAGATTAAAAAAAAAGAAGATGAATTGTCTTCCTACTTTTATTTCTTAATTAGACATCTAGAGTCTAGAGATGATAAATGTACTGTAACATTTAATCTCTTTATTAAATAATTTATTCGATAACATTTAATCACTTAATTAATCAGACAAGATGAATTGTCATCAGACTTTTATTTCTTATTCGATAAACATATAATCTCTTTATTAGTACATATTTACATCTAATCTAATGTCTTATGATAGGTTGTAGGAGCTAGATTCATTCTTCTCCTATGATTTATACAAAATCATTGCCTCTCCATCATTACTTGCAAGTCTCGATCGAACACATGCAAAAAAGGTAAGGTGAACGTATATAATTCAATCTCAACCTTCTTTATTTTCTTCTCTTTTTTTCTTTTAAGTTCAAACTTATTCCCGCTTTGCGTGTGCCAAAGTGTTACTGCCAATCTGTTTTTCTCTTTGTTTTCCCCCGTTATTTTATTTACTTATTTATTTATTTTGACAGTACTTTTATAAGAATAATACAAATTACAAATAAATAAGATGTGAACATACAAATAGGTGCAAATGCAACTAGGCACTAGCTATAGGTTTAGTCTTTGCAATTATTTTTCTTTTAAAAAAATGCAGAATATTTATCGCTAGATTTCGGAAACTATAGTAGGAGGTGGAATGCGAGCCACATACTCCGAGGGCCATGCCAAACAAATCAAGGAGGGACAATTAACAATTAAGGGATCCTATCACAACTTAATAAATGCAAAGAACTTCACAACTTCTACTGATCTTCTTATCGCTTTTAATTTTTAAATGATTCAAACTCTACTAACAAAATAACTGTTTTTTCTTTTTCAGTCTTATATTAGGACAATGTATCTAAAAGGGCTAGCTACCAAAATGATTTGATACCTCGTAAGATTTCGAGTCTTACAAGAAACCAATGTTTTACTTTGCCATTGCCATCTCCAACATTCACAACTGTATTCCTCTAACCCTTGACCACGAAACCACTTCATGCCTCGTGGTCCACCTTCTTCAAGGTCACTACGAAAGCCCGTTGTGTTCTCAACCACATGGATGCAGCTGTACATTGCCCGTCTCGCCACCATCGATGATGATTTGTTTGAGCAATTGGATGTTGTTATCCTTCAATGGATATATAACATCTTCTCTAATGATCTTCTCATAACCATACTTGATCCGGCAAACACCACTCTCACTGCATGGACAAAACTTAAAGATTTGTTAGAGGATAACAAGCCAACAGGGGCGGTTTACCTTGAGCATGAACAATCCAATTGCAAACTTGTGGACTTTCTGTTAGTGTATGCTTATTGTCTTCACTTGAAATCTCTATCGAATCAAATAAATGTTTTCGCTCTGCTCGCAACTCTACTTGCTTGGTCCTCCAACTCCTCGGTCCTGCCGATAAAGTACAACAATACTGTTGTAACTCACATTCAACAGACTAAACTTTGTCTACCTTTGACAAGGCAAAGTCTTAACTCAAGCTTTAGGAAATACGTCTCCCTAAGCAAAAGGAATTGGTCTCGGACAAACAGGCCCTCGTCTCCTCCTCGGACTACAATTTTGTGCCATACCCTCCCAGCAACGGATCGATGTGGCTCCCATTGAGGTCATGGCCATGGTCGTGGTTGTACGTAGCGACCAAACTTGGCCACCATCAGCCTTCGTGTTCCACTCAACATAAGGGTGGGTACCCAACTACCAACAACCACCTTGGAATCTAGTATCACCTAAGCCTCATGTGCATGGAATTAACCCGCCTCCATGTCTGTACCCTTCTTCATCCGAAGGCGGTCTCTTTGGCCCTATGCCAAGATCATTTTGCCAACCATCCAATGCTCAACAAGCTTATACAACAACATATTCGAATTATTCAATGCTAACCGATGTGGATCAAGCCTTCTCAACAATGTTGCTCAATCCACTGAATCATCAATGGTACATGGATACTGGTGCTATATATATCACACATGATGAACAATTTAGGTACTCGCAGCTCCTCCATTTCAAATAAGGGCATTTATAATTCGATTATTGTTGGCAATGACATGAAAATTCATTCCATTGGCGTTGGCCACACAACCTTTCCCACCAACAATCACCCTCTTATCTAATGTCCTAATCACCCATGTTATTGTCAAAAACCTTGTGTCTGTTAGACGACTTGCTATTGACAATTGGGCTTCTATCAAATTTGACCCGTTTGATTTCTCTATGAAGGATCGGATTTAATTACAAGGGTTACCCGTCTAAGACACAATAGTTCGAGAGACATCTACCCTGTCACTTTCGATTCACCATCAAGTTATCCAACTCATCTTCAAAGTCCTTCTATTACTCTCTTTGTTAAGGCCTCTAGTCATTTTGCATGCTCCTCGATCTCGGTCACACTAGCGAACCCGCATTTGATGTTCTTTGAAAACATTCTATCCTTATTATACATATTTATAATAAGAGGTCTAGCTCCCATATTTTTCATGCCTGTCAATTAGGCAAACATCACCGTCTTTCATTTGATATATATAATTCACATTGATATCTGGACATCTCTTGTTTCTAGTTGGGAAGGGTTTCAATTTTATCTTATATTCTTGGATGATTTTACACATTTTCTTTGGGTCATACCTTTGAAATTTAAATCTGAAATATTTACTCATTTGGTCCAATTTCAAAATTTTGTCAACACTCAACTCAATCAACCCATTAAAATTTTCCAATGTGATAATGATCACGTATTCAACAATCGGAAATTCCACCAATTCTTTGCAAATAATGATATCCAGGTTTGGTTCTCATATCCATATACACCTCATCCTAAAACAGTAAAACCGAATGAGTTGTCCGCACCATCAATAATATATGATGAGGTCCATTCTCATTCTCATTAATTCATGAGCCGGTTCCTCGATCTAACCTATTGGCATCATGCTCTATTCACCTCCATTCACCTCCTGTTATCTCCTCAAAATCACTCTATCTGCTATTTTGAATATATTTTGGCAAAAGAAGTAGCTAATTTTCATAACTTTTGGTTTTGATAAATTATATTATAGTTTTAAATGAAATAAGTATAAGATTTTAGTTTAATTAGCTTTTGTAATCATAGTTTTTCAATATCTAATCACCCAAGCTTTTCGGAGCTCTTTATTTTTTACTCACAAGTTTCCATCAGATATTAACATATATTTAAAATAAATAATCTATCAGCTTTATTTACCCATCAACCCTTTTACCAAACATAATTAGTCTAAAAATGGCTCAGACCATTCAAATATCCATATCCGTCACGAACAATCCACTTGGCCTACAAAACATATATTATATACTACTATAGAGTAAATAAATATATGAACGTTGAAAATGCCCCCCTAGCTTTTTAACCTTAACTAATTAAATGGACTGCCTATGCACAAAACTGATGTTGTAGACTTGATTTTTTTTTTTTACGCTGAATAAAGATTAGGTCGGGACGGTCGCAACAGAAGCCCTTCCTAGTGCATCCTTCCGGACGAGAACGAGCAGTTTTAGATCATCCTCACAACAATCGTCGGTAGAGAATGCATGGACACTACGAGCAAGATAGTCAGCCACGACATTTGATTTCCTGAAAATATGACGAATAGCAATATCCTACAGTAGTTTTACTTCTATTAATACTACCTCAATTTCAATTAGCATTTATAATTGGTGATCAAGAATTTTTTTTTTTATATATAATTAATGGTTTAAGGTATATAAGTTAAGCATATTTCGTTAGAAAAAAACCTCTCAAATAAAATAGGTAAATTATAAAAAAAAAATGACTAGAATAGTTAATATATTATAATTTTTTTCAAATCGGCGTACTTAACTTAGGCCTAAGGAATCAGTATAATAAATAATATTAAAAGTCATTTGGACTTTAGTTCGCGTTTTTAAGAAGATATATAAAACTCTATAAAAATATTAAAATTTAATATTATTATTCTTTTATACTTATTAAATTATACTTATTAATAATAAGTATAAAATATAAAAAAAATATTTTTTTCTATTTTATAGATTTTTTTTTAATTTAAAAGATGTGTTAAAAGGGTAAATGATATTTATTATGAACAGAGGAAGTAAGTATTAATTAAAAAACCACAACTACCAATGACCTCTTGCTCTAGTGGTAAGAGTGAGGTGCTTCCTTGTGCCTCACTACCATGAGGTCAAGGGTTCAAATCCCACTATGAGCAATTTGTGCTATATATAGTGGGTACTCATGCCTTGGTTTACCTTGGCATGGGTTAGTCTGTCTTGCGGCTTGCCGCTTGGCTTACCCGACTCGAGTGTTTTACAGGCTAGTGCTCGGCCCGTGGAGGATTAGTCGATAACCTCGGGAACCCCCTCCACGTCATTAAAAAAAAAAAAACCACAACTGACGTAAGTATTAATAAATAAAACAGCAGATATTCTACCAATAGCAAATCGAGTAGGTACATGATTAATTAATATATTAAGAAAGCCACCATAAACCAATACTCCAAGATTATCTGAAACGAAAATGAACGTTACATGATTATGAATAGTACTCCGTATGACCTCTGTGGAGTTTGGACTCTTCCATCGAGTTTGAAATATGCGAACGAACACCGATGCATTGACCGCAATATGTGGAAAGACTTTGTCTTTAAGCTAAGTTAATTACAGGTACGGTCGGTGGGAGGGTTCATTCAAATTCATATCCAAAAAGGGTGGCAATTGTTGTTTTCGGCCATTTATGGCTTGGTGAAGTAATCCATCTTTGACGATCAACCCTAGTCAAGTGCAGGGGCGGAGGGGGGCATGCGGTGGCTCAAGCCCCCTGAGTCGGAGGGAAACGTAAAAAAAAAAATTAAAAATATGTATTTTTTTTTTTTGTAATTTTTGATAATTTAAGGGGTAAAAATAGTTAAAAAGAGTAATATATCAATAAGTGTGATTAGCTTAGTTAGTATGAGGTGAGAACTTGAATAAAGAGGTCTTGAGTTTAATTCCCTATAGCTTTCATTTAAGGATTTTTTTCCTTCTTCTAGCTTTTTAAACTTAAAATAGCAATTTAAATCATAAATTTAATGTGTTTTCTACTATATTTTTTACAACAAAGAGTATATCTTATCTATATCTTTAAAAAAAAAATCAAAAATATAGTTGAGCCCCCTCGGATTTTTTTCTGGCTCGCCCCTGGTCAAGTGTGATTGAATTGGTAAGAGCTATGAAACAAGTTAGTATCTTTAGAGGGTATATGGCAATATAAATTTTTGGGATAGTTAAAATAGTTGAAGTTGACAAAATGGGTAGACTTCTAAAGAGCTAAAACTTGTTGAATTTTTAATAAGCAGTAAGATGTTTGTTAATTTAGAAAAATGGAATAAAATTATTAAAATAGGCATGTAAATAAGAGATGAGAAAAGAGAGGAAATGTCGTGACGGGGTGGCTCAATCGTAAGGAGTGAGTGTGTTAATAAAATGTCTCGGGTTCAATCCTTGTTTCTACCATTTCTCTTGGATGAAAAAATTAAGGTTTACCTTGTTAAAAAGAGGAGATACAGTGATATAGGACTTGTAAATAAGAAATGAGAAGCTCTCATAAGTTTGGTATTGGTATTTCTATGGGCAGCTTATTGAAAAACGTTGTGGAAACTAAATACACCACAAATTAAGGTTTAGAACACCACATCGATATAAACATGATGCACATTGATATGAACATGGTGCTCTAAACCCTGATTTGCCTTCGATTTCCAGTGTCTACTTCCACGTGGATTCGGATGTGGCACCACGTCGATCCGACCGACGTGCACTACCATAATCCGGATTTACGGTGTATTTAACAACATCATCTTCTCATACAAAATTTACCTCTTACCGAACACTTGTGTAATAGCTTTTCCTTCTTTAAAAGCTAATTTTGGTGTTTACTAAACCTAGCAGCCTCAATTCTAGAGAAAGTTGTTTATTACCAATTAACAAGTTGCACCCACTAACCCACCTAGACTTGAGTTTAAGCCATGGAGACAGGAAATCTTTAAAATCCACGAGGGAGAATTTTCATTCATATTGGACCTACCTAGAGATGGCAAAATCTGACCCTACCAGAGAAACCAAATTGACTCACTCGAACCCAAACTCGACCAAACCCAAAAATCTCGAGTCATCTGTAACCCGAATCCGAGACTGAACCTGACCCGACTCAAACTAGACCCGAACATAGACAAAATGAACCCGACCCAACTCTCAATTCGACCTAAACATGACAAAAACCCGAACCGACTTGAAATGTTTATGTTAAAATGCTTTGAATGAATGTTTAAATGTCTAATGTTTTTTTTTTTAACAAAGTTTATGGTTTTACTTTTAAAACATAAGACAACAACTATTATTGTTAATTGTTATCATATTAATAAGAACCAAGTGAAATCAATAGATAAGACAATGTTGTCATCCACCATATATCTAGACATCAATACGACAATAAATACTCCGAGTATGACAAATACTAACCACCACAGCTCGGCATATCTTTCTCAACATCATTCATCCAAACAAAAATAACATTGTTATCAATGCAAAAATTACATTGGTCAAAACTCAAAACCAATTAGCCTAAAACTACACTATTCCTACCAACTCTCAAGGGATTGTTTATTTGAACCATACCCCGTGTCTAATCTTTTGAGTGATCTGCTATGAGTATCAATTGATACACCAGTTATCATCATTCCATATCCAAATCCAAACCGATATCTCATAACAATACCAATTCTAACTTAACAAACACTCACTCCGTTTAGATGATGAGATTTGATGGGATTTTTAGCGAGAGAATAGAAGGAAAAATAAATTGAGTGTTTGGGTGGACAATTAGAAGGAATGGAGGGGATTTTAAATTTGAATAACTACCCCATTTGATGGGATTTTACACCCCGACAAATTGGTAGAATTTGATGGAAAAGTGAAACTCTTTCCCTTCTCTTCCCTTCCCTTTTCTTTCTCAGTTTCCTTTCCTTTCCCTTCCCTAAAATACCCACTTGCCAAACATAGGATAGTTGTTTGTCCTCCTCAATAATTGTCTACAATTACAAATTTACAATCATCAATGAAAAACAAAAATAAAACCACATAGACCTGCTGAAATAAATTCATCAACAATTGTGATAGATTATATAGGTCTCCTCATGTATAGTGGGCCCAGAGGCCCAATAAGGCCCAATACCTTTGTAACCTATATATATGTTTATCAATGAATGGAAACCCTCAAAGAGTACTTTACATCAATTCTAAAATCTTACATGGTATCACAGCCTTTTCTTCCTCACAGAACCTTAATTTGATCCTCCCGCCCCACCCCTCCTCTTACCGTCGCCGGCGTCATCTCCTCGCCGCCGCTCTATCTCTCTCTCTCCCCTCACCTCACCAGCCCCTCACCACTGCCGGCCGGCCTCCCCCTCGCTCTCCCTCTCGAGGGGCTCTCTCGCTCTCGCTGGTAGGCTCTCGCTCTCGCTCTCTTTTCCTTCCGCAAAAAAAAAATGTCCGACCTCATCTATTGCGGCCGCGGTCGCGGCCGCGGCATCGACCTCTGCAGCGGCCACTGCCCGATGCAGCGGCAACGACATCCGAGGAGTCGCGACCCTCCTCCTTCGATCGCCGCCCCTCGATGGTCCCCGGTGCCTAGCTTCAACCCTCATTGGCTACACTCCGGCTCTCCTGCCCTGCGACCTCAGGCCTATCTGACATCGTCTGATCAATGCTATGTTCCGTCGGATGGGCATCACGCCTTCTCCTCTATGCAGCCGACATCTTCAGACTCTTCTTGGTACATGGACACTGGTGCCACCTCCCACATGACGAACTCCTCAGGTAACCTCTCATCTATTTCCTTTAAGGGCCCTGCACACTCTATTATCGTCGGAAATGGTGGTCGTCTTGCTACTTCGGGAATTGGCCATGCCAAATTACAAACCCCAACCCACCCACTACACCTCAACAATGTCCTCATTGCCCCAAAGATTGTCAAAAACCTTATCTCTGCCCGTCGGTTCACTACTGACAACAATGTTTCCCTTGCGTTTGATCCCTATGGTTTCTTTGTGAACGATCTTACTACGGGGGTTACTCGCATGAGATGTAACAACACCGGGGAGCTCTACCCTGTCACACCACCTCCCGCATCCAGTCAGTCGTGCCCGGTCGCCCTCTCGGCATCGTCGTCCAGCCTGTGGCATGCACGCCTGGGCCATCCCAGTGCTGCCGTTCTAGATGTCCTCCGTTCCCAGAGTCTTGTCACCTGTCCTAAAGACCCACGCTCTGGTTTATGCTCTTCCTGCCAACTAGGCAAACATGCCAGACTGCCATTCCAACGGTCTTTGACCTCTACCCTTGCTTCCTTTGATATCATTCATAGTGACATTTGGACCTCTCATGTGCCTAGCAAGGAGGGTCACAAGTACTACCTCTTGTTTCTTGATGATTACACTCATTTCTTATGGGTCTTCCCGTTGCATTTCAAGTCACAAGTGTTTCCTGTCTTTGCCAAATTCCATGCCTACATCAAACACAGTTTCACACATCCATCAAATGTTTCCAATGTGACAATGGTCGTGAATTTGACAACAAAGACTTTCACTCTTTCTTTTTCACAAATGGGATCTCCTATCGGTTGTCTTGCCCCTATACCTCTCAGCATAATGGCAAGGCCGAACGAATCATCAGAACCATAACCAACATGATGCGCTCTCTCCTTTTCCACGCATCTATTCCCCTTCCCTATTGGCCTCACGCCTTATCTACCACCTGTTATCTCCTAAACATTCTCCCATCTGCCACCCTTCAACATTGCTCGCCAGGTCAGGCCCTCTATTGCACTTTGCCTAGGTATGATCACCTTCGTACCTTCAGGTGCTTGTGCTTCCCAAACCAGTCCTCCACCGCCCCACACAAGCTTCTCCCGCGCTCCACTCCTTGTGTCTTCCTAGGCTATCTGTCTGATCATCGCGGTTACCTCTGCCTCGATATCAAGACCCATAAGCTCATTGTGTCTCGTAATGTCATCTTTGATGAGTCTCGCTTCCCCTTTGCTTCTCCTCCCCTCCCCTCTTCTACACCTTCTGTGTCTCAGTCTGAGTCAGAGTCATCGTTCCCTCATTTCCTTCTTCCCCAGAGCTCTCCCGGTGCTCCTGCCTCTCCACCTCCGCCGCCACCACCACCACATCCTACCAGACCACACACCCGCAGCGTCTCCGGTGTCTTCCGACCCCGTCAGATCGTCTCCATGACCACCACCCATTGTCCCGCCATCCAAAACCTCACATTCGCCATGCCCACCCCTGCCTAGGCTGTTATGCCGCGGCCGCAACAAGATGTTGCGGCCGCAGCCCATCAAAGCACAACACCCTTCCCATCGCCCAACCTACTGGCGGCGACCGCAACATCATGCCGCGGCCACAGCCATGCAACGAGCTGCGGGCTTGCTGCGCCCGTAGCATTCCCCGCCGCCTCACAGCCCCCCTTGCGTCCGTCCCTTCCGACTCCCCATCCCCCCCTGCCTCCTCCCCGAACTCCCTTTCCCTCATACCCACCTCACACAAAACAGCCCTCCTCGACCCGAATTGGTAGGCGGCCATGCTCGACGAATACAGGGCCCTTACAAAGAATGGTACTTGGGTTCTTGTCCCTCGCCCTCCTGAGGCGAACGTCATTCGCTGTATGTGGCTCTTCCGTCACAAGTTCCGCTCTGATGGGACGTCTTGGGCCCACTATACATGAGGAGACCTATGTAATCTATCAAATTGTCTATTACTTATATTCATCAGGAATAAGCCACAACAGGGGGCCCAATCAAATCGATTAACATGTCTATTGCTTATACTCATCAACAACAATTGTCAAGAATAAGTCACATAGACGAGAAACAAGGAATAGGAGAAAAGATGTCACGTGTTGCTCGAGACCGGCTGAACAGAAGTTAGTGCAAATATGTGGATAGGAAACAAGGAATAGCAGGAGAAAACGAGAAAACAAAGAAAAAAAGATGTCATTGACTCACATAGTCACATGTAGACCTATTGAATGGAAGTCAGAGTCGGAGGAGGAAGGAGGTTAGTCCAGTTGCTCGCCTGCTGCTCGATATCGACGACGGAGATATGCCCAGTCGAAGGAGGAAGGAGATCAGCCCAATTGGAGTCTTGCCGGAGATGACTAGAGGAGGCACTGGTGAGCCGGCAACATGTGAGTCGTGTGACAGAGTCGGCGATTTTACTGGCGACTAGTGCTTTCGTGGTTGCCCACTGTGCCCTAGTGTGATTCTGTGAGTCGTGTAGTGTACTCGTGTTGTGTGTGAGTTGGGTTGGAGAGTTAGTGTTCGTTTGGTTCAATGTGGGAATTGAAATTCCAGGGAAGTTACTTCATGAGAATTGAATTCTCGGGAAGTTACTTCATGAAAATTGAATTCTCGAAAAATCCAATTAATGAGAATTGTGAAAATGTGTTTGATTGATTTTTTTATTTCAGAAGATTAAAAGGAGATTTGAAAATTTTCAAATACAAAATGATGGAAGTTAAACTTACCTATGAAGACAAGGTAAGTGAAGTTCCTCCATTTTGGGGGAATTCAACTTCTCGGAAATTTGAATTCCTGCTTTTTTTAATTTTCAAAAATACCAACCAAATACATGAATTTCTCTTACTTCATGGAAAATTCTACTTCCTCTGGTTTTTTGGTTGTCAACCAAACGAGCTCTTAGAGTTGATATTTTCACATTTCCCTCCTCATTTGTTTTTTTTTAAATCATTTCCCTCTCACGTGCAAAATAAAGTTTCATTTCCCTCTTTGATAAAGAAAAATAAAAATAAATAGGTGTTAATTATTATTGTATATTTGTATAAGTTAATCAGTGTACAATATTATCCTCCAAATTATAATGATAAATCATTTAGACATGGAAGATAAATAGATAATAATAAGTGTATACCTAATATTGTATATATCTATATATGTTAATAAGTGTATATATTTGTATAAATTAATAAGTGTAAAATATTTATATAAGTTAATAAGTGTAAAATATTATATTCTAAAACATAAACTAATGAATATTCAATCGAATAATTTAAAATGAATACAAATGTGAAATCATAACTTCATTTAGAATGATTAAGGGTTATATTCTCTTATAAGTTTTATTTATAATTTAAAATTAATTTGTATGTAAAAATTACATTAGGGAAGAGTCGGAAGACTTTAAATGCATCGAATCCATGTAATATTATAATGAAAAATATATATAATAATCGAATATGAATGGAAGGATTAAGGTTGAATTTTTTTTCAAAATATTCACTAAAAAATATTTATTTAACAAAATATTCAAACTTTTAAAATATTTACGCAAATATTCATTTTTTTGCAGACCGGACAGAAAAACGCGGTCTCAGGCCGCGTTTTATTATTAAGGTAAAAAATCTGAAATTGGGTGAAAAGAGGGGAAAAAACTAACACAAAAGACGCGGCCTGGGGCAGCGTCTCTTGTTTTTTATTTTTTTTTTCAGAAAAATGGAAAAGGGGGAAATTGAAGAGACTGGTAGGCCGGAGGAGAGAGGAAGGGCGGAGGGAGAGAGAGGAAGGGCGGAGGGAGAGAGAGGGATGGCCGGAGGGGGCGGAGGAGAGAGGGAGGCGGAGGGAGAGAGAGGAAGGGGCGGAGGGAGAGCGAAGGGCGCCGGAGGAAGTCGGAGGCCGGAGGGGGGCGGAGGAGAGAGGGATGGCCGGAGGGAGGCGGAGGGAGAGAGAGGCTGGCGAGGCTGGGGATTCCGGCCGGAGAACAGACGTCGATGTCCTCTTCATCAACAAGAACCGATTCCACCAGCCGCTCCCCTCCGACCTCGGCTTCTCCCGGCCCTCTACCTCACCTTCGCCAACAACCTCTTCACTGGTCCCATCCTGGGCTCCATCGGTCAAGCCTCCAACACCCTCCTCGAGGTGCTCCGACTTCCTCTCTCTCCCTCCGCCTTCCTCCGGCGCCCTTCCCTCTCCCTCCGCCCCTTCCTCTCTCTCCCTCCGCCTCCCTCTCTCCTCCGCCCCCTCCGGCCATCCCTCTCTCTCCCTCCGCCCTTCCTCGCTCTCCCTCCGCCCTTCCTCTCTCCTCCGGCCTACCAGTCTCTTCAATTTCCCCCCTTTTCCATTTTTCTGAAAAAAAAATAAAAAACAAGAGACGCGGCCCCAGGCCGCGTCTTTTGTGTTAGTTTTTTCCCCTCTTTTCACCCAATTTCAGATTTTTTACCTTAATAATAAAACGCGGCCTGAGACCGCGTTTTTCTGTCCGGTCTGCAAAAAATGAATATTTGCGTAAATATTTTAAAAGTTTGAATATTTTGTTAAATAATTATTTTTTAGTGAATATTTTGAAAAAAAATTCATTAAGGTTATCTGCTTATCTTTTCAGTTTTCGTTTTTTTTATAAATTGATTTCTTTTTATACATGTAAGTATAATAATTCTCTTAGTTTTCATAACTAAGCAAGTATTAATAATTCTATTAGTTTTCATAACTTTGACTCTTTGAAGGTTTTTTTCAACTAAAAATTCATTGCCATTTGTCCATATTTCATAATTTGTATGAATTATGAAATTATTCTTATTTTTTGGTGGAAAGAATTATTTATATCCAAATCAATAATTTTATAGTTGTTATTTTATTTATATCTATATTATGTTTTGAAAGAATGAATTATTTATGTCTATATCAATTTTTTTTCGCTGTAGATGAATATTTAAATAATAAATTTATTTTTTTAAAACCAAAAATCATATAATTATATATGGGCCACAGGCCCACATGTCATTGGCCTTGTTAAAAATTAATATGACTCACAATTAGCTGACGAAATTAATATGATCCACAAAATAAAGACCAAATGGGCCGACCGAATATGATTCAAAGACTTCAAGTATTCAACCAAATGGTCCGAATAATTTATTTTACATATTCAAATATTTTATGTAAATTAAAAATAAATTACGTTAATTATTTATTTTACGTAAATTACATATTCAAATATTTAACCAAGTCAAAATCAACCTAATTATCCAAACGCGTGAAATATGATTTGACCTAAAACCCAAACAAACTATACCCACTTTGATTAAAAATCCGAATGAGACCGACACGTCTTTTGACCCAAAATCCGAACCGAGCCGAACCACTTCTATCCAAACCCGAATAGGCATCACCCGATTTAACCTGAAACCCGACCAATCTAAAATTCATTTTGACAAAACCCGTCCCCAACAGTACCCACCACACATTTTACCCGAATGGTCAATGACTTGACCCGAACAAATCTGACCCGAACCCGACCAGATCAGCCCATTTGCCAACTCTAGACCTAGCCAAGTTCAAGAAGGAAAAATTGAAAAAATATACTGTACTACGAAAAAAATATATACATAACGACACAACTAAAACCAACTTTGATTCATGTTGTTCAATTCGCCCTTTCTATAATGACACCGATATACATAATTGAAACTGGCTTTTATTCTTTGGAAAACCTCAAACACCATAGGGATATCTCGTTCACCATTATCACGTCAATGGGATCAGTTTACGCATCAATGCTGCCATAGTTCAGAATTTTACAAATAGGGAAGAGTGCAAACATAAGCAAAGCATCAAAACCAGTAATACAGTTCATTGACTTCAAAAAAAAAAAAAGTAATACAGTTCATTTGGCGACTGTTTATTAGAAGCTTATATCGTACTATAAACCTGTATGCCCAATACAGTCACTGGTTAAGTTAGCCAGCAGATTCTTCAATTTGCTAAACAAAATAACAGGCCAGCAGGGCAACAACATCATGTATTCGAACTATATGAACAGCAAAACTGAAAACGCACTTTTGAAGGGAAACCTTTTAAACGTGATTAAGCAGAAACCAGATCATACATCTATTATCTATGAAGAGAAAATGGATCAGATGAGCGAATGAAGAGGAATGTTACAAGCTGATTCAGTAAATGTCATTCAAGAATATACGAGAGGTTTACATACCCTTAAGAGCCACTAGCTGAACGAGTTGCCTTGCCACCTAACGTCTGAATAATAGCTTCCAACAACTTGATATCATTATCTCGCTTGTCTATCTCATCCTGTTTTGCTCGTATCTCTTGCATGTGAAGTTCAAATACCTCTGCAGTAAAAATAAAAATGATAAAATCATACAAGAAATATGAAAGCAAAAGTTTACGTTCATAAATGCTAATCTGTAGAATGTTAATCAACCACTCCATAGCAACTCCATTAGTGTGTGAACAAGTTGCCCAAAATCAGCTCCAAGGGCACATTGACAAGTGAAAATAAACATCTTTCAAGCGAGCATCCCTTGAAGAAAATTAATGCAAAACTGTTGAGACTTCAGAAATGAAGGATTGATAGACGTTGAATAGAGTCAATATCCAGCTAGGGGTAGGTTTAACATTTAAATTATAGCTAGATCGGCTTATAGATAAAGATATGCAGGAAGAAATGAACAAGGTTTTGTATTATTGTGTTTTTTCAGCCTCGGGCAGGGCAGGGCACTCCTTGGATATTGGGAGAATACTCATTTTATAATGCCAGTTTTATGACTGAGTTTGCTTTAACTTGTCTGAGATTGGGGTGCTTGGAAATATCCCATATGTGGTCTAAGGTTGTGTATTTAGAGACTATGTCAATTGGTCTGAATTGCCGGATCTACCCAAATTATAGAGCCACGCAGAGTACTTAAAAATGCAGTATCAGACCACACAGGATAATCCAAAGTACACACAATTGGTAGAGTTCATTTAGGAGTTAGGGCTAATCGACTTATAAAAAAAAAAAAGGTGTATCCACCTATGGAGAGATCATTCAGGATTTCTAGAATAGTACTGTTGTGGTGTTTTGGCCTTTGAGAGGGCAAGGGTTCCTTCTTTGATTGAGAGATCACCCCTGGGTATCAGAAGATTACTCTTTTTTTCCTCCAGTTTTGTGACCGAGTTTGATATTAAACCTGTTGAATTGTGGGAGCATTGAGCAATCATCTGTGTGCGGATTGAGATTGTGTAATTAGAAACTAACTCTATCAGTTGATGTGACCTGCCGCATCACCCCAAATGATAAAGGGTTCCCTCAAAAAGCAACCTCAGACCACACACAAGGATAATTCAAAGCACACACAAAACCCAGCAGATTGATACAAACTCATATCACAAAATCAAAATGAAAAGAGAGCAAACCACACCATAAAGACCAATTTAGAAGCACACAAAATCTGCAATTTTGCTTTTGAATTTCGGATATAAGATACCCAAAATCGCAGTGTCATTCTACACGTCAAGGCTAAAAGCATTGCCCAACCTAATGCCAAAATACAACATCCATGTATATTCTGAATAATCCCTCCATATGTATGTACAACCTTTATTTGTAGGACAATCAAACCATAGTTCCATAGTTTAGACCAAACCTAGATGGGTTGAAAGAGTACAGTAGTTCTTCATTCCTTGACATTATTGATGATAGGCCGATAGCTAATATTACAAAGACTGTTTTAGAAGCGACACCAGTGTATAAAATAGCTAGAGGCGATGAAAAGCGATGGAACTAGCCTAGCACTATAGCGCACCTTAGAGGCAAAGGCGATCGCCTTTTCATAAGTCATGTAAAAACACTTTAAACTTTTGTTACTTTCAAGTTTAATAGTATAAAATATCTTCATAATGAAATAAAACCAAATTGAAAACCTAATATTACCATAAAACCAAGTCCAAAGCATCATAGATACTAAATGCAAGTCTAAAACATAAGAGATTAAAGAAAAGAAAGACTTCAAGTGGAATGGGGTGGACCGATGGATGTAGGAAGTGGGTCAAACGAAATCATCAAGGTCATCTGCATCCTCTTCTTCCACAATGTCGAGACAAGAACGAAGCCCCCATCACCTTCATCAACAGACTTGCATCCTTTGTCATCCTCCTCCTCCTCTTCTTCTTATTCTTGTGACCTCGGCTGCTGGGTATGTGACCTACTACTATCTGTTACATCTTGCCCTACCTTTTGACCTTTGCTTGGCCACAGATTAAATCTTTGTTCGTTCACACCTCAAGCACTAGCGCCCTACCCCCAAGTAAGATCTTCATGCAACTCCAAAAAGGTAGAAGGATGAAGAATGGAGAGAAGTAGAATGGTAGGTGTCGGTGAAGAAGGGAGGAATAAGATGTGTAGTAGGAATAGAGAAGGGCTGAATAGATTTATTGAAATAGAAAAGGATAAACAATGAAATATAGAAAATAAAATCTTCAAATTTTGTTTAAATATATTTTCCAAAACTAAAATGATATGAAAAGATCTTATAGTTAAAACAAATGCACGGTTATTGATCTCCATAAATCAATGAAATCAGAATTTCAAGGGGAAAAAAAGCAATGAAAGGTGTGCTAGTGCTACAACGCCCCTTGCGCCTATGAGACGCCTTGAGCGCCTCTGGACTGCCTTTCCACTACATAGCAGGCGCGCGTGGGTTCTGAGGTTGCTATAGCGTTCTATAGCAACACTATTTTAAACAACGAGTGACACAAACTAATGTAACACTCTTCAATTTTGAAAATAAGATACCAAAAATCTCTCGGAGACCGGAGTAATTCTTCAACATTCACAAGTCAGTGTTACAACCATATTTATAGGACAACTGATCCATTATTTTAGACCTGACCCTAATTAGTTTCAACTCTAGTCAAGAGGTTCACTCATTCCTTAACTAAAGTGGAGAAAATATTCAGAAAACATTTATGTTTATTCTTGGAAGAATAGAGGGGCCAATGTTGTGGAAAACATATTATGATGCAATAATTTCGTTCAATTTGCCAAGAATTAGTTGAAGAATTGAAATCTTATAGACAGGCCCATTGTCCATATGCATACCCTCCTTTAAATACCACTCCATTTTGAGTGTATCAATGGTCTATGAACTGAAAAACATGGTTAAGCTAATTAGAACCACAATGTCTTGTTCAGCTTTCAATAATGCCTAACTAAATGAGCCGACAATGAATGCCTAAGACAGACGAAATATAGCCCCCCTCCAGGAGACCCTACAACTTCCCAATCGGCAATGAGCAATCCATGACTAAGCTATTCAATCAAATTGCTATCACAGTATCACTATTAAATTTTCACAAGGAAGTTCTAAAATGCATTTCATTTATAGCACTACCAAACACAAAAACAATTTTCATTAATGTTATCGTTTCACAAGCGTAGCACATAAAAAATGATTCAGAAGTAATGGTACATACTTGAAGTGTTCTCAAGCTCCTTAGTGATCTCTTGGGTACGTAACTCAGCAGCCTTTTGGCCTGCCTCAGCTTGCCGCTTCTCTGTCCGAGCATGTGCAGCAGCTGTGATAGCAGCATCAAGCTCTCGCTCCAGAGTTTCAACCCTTTGCTCAAGAACCTGAAAAGAAATTCTTCAAAAATGCATCCAACGTACACTATCATAAAGATCTCTTATAATTAGTTCCCAAAAAGAAACTGAAACAGACGCACATCAGCTTTAGTCAAAATAATACTACGTATAGTATAACAAAATCAAAACTACAGTTTCATCACATCATTTAACTCTCCTCTCAATCTCCACATATTGATTAATGATTCAGATGCAAATCATCCCACAAACTTCCTAATCTGATAAAATTCCAACCTTCTACGACACAAATCACAACTAGGTGTGATGATTACTGCACTCCCTAAACCTAGAAATTTCACAATTAAGGGTCACCAAATTGGGAACAGGTCCAATAAAAATCCAAATCAGGTTCGGCAAAGCAATAGATGAGGGAAGAAAGAGATGAAGTGAACCTTGATTGTGCGGGCTTGTTCGGTGGCGAGAGAGGCTCTGGAGAAGGTATCGTCATCGACGAAAACGGCCTTTTTGAGAAGCAGCTTCTGCAGGGACTCCAAATTCGAAGACATCTCCGACAAATTGGCGATTGCTGCGCTCCATCGCTCGTTTCCTTTCCCTGATTTCTCTCTCTCTTCCATCGTTCCTCTCGGGCAATGCCTCTTTTCCGATCGATCGATCAACCATTACATTAGGTGACTTTTCACTTAAACCACCAGGAAAAAAATTAAAGGAAATTACACAAAACAGCCCACATTTTTTTAGAGTAAATTACACATAACCATCCGTAAATTATGATACTTTTCACATAACCACCCATAAAAACTTAAATTACAGTAAACCACCTATAAATTAGTTATCTTTTCATAAGACCACCCACCCATTAAACCTCTACTCCCTCCATTCAACAATAGATGTCATTTTAGGTTTTGACACAATTTTTAAGGAATTAACCATTTTGACTACAATACCCTTGAACAAGTACTGGTTAGCCCATGAAATTGGAAATTGTGATTACCAAAAAAAAAAATTGGAAATTGTCCTATCCACAAATGTAATGATTAGCTGAAATGTGAGAAGTTACTGCAATAAATGCATCTCTAATTTATTTTACGCTCCAATTTTGACTCCAGAGTCATTTTGGCTCCAAAATAAAAATTTTAGACAGTTGTTCATGGCTTAAAATTTAAAGCAACATTCTTTTAAAGCAGCTCAGCTAATTTACCATTCTTTTAAAGCAGCATTCTTGTTTTATTTTAGAGTTTATCCTTATCTTATTCAACATTTAATGGAGATGAGACTGTTAGGAGCTATTGCAAGTCTCAACTCTTCACATTGCAAATCTAATTTAGATATATATTGGTTGGAGTATTGAGGGTGGGTTTGCATTCCATTTTAATTATAATTCAATTATTTACTTCGGTTTATGCATGTGAGCAGTTGGTTGTATAACTAAAAATTTCATAACAATTGAGGTAAAATAGTAATTTAACCAAATAATCACATACATCGGGATAAAAATATTACATTATATAATTAATAAATTATGGAATCCAAACACACCCTTAATTTATCTTAAATTTTTTGTTTATCAAAGACAACCTTGTCTATTTTACATTATAAACATAATACAATTAGAATCCAAACACGTACTTATATACATGCAACATCTTTCCTTTACAAAGTACAAACAAATAAGCTTGAATTAGGGGTATTTTAATCGTTTTAAACAAAACAAACAGAGGTTTAATGTGTGGGTGGTCATATGAAAACAAATCAAATTTATGGGTGGTTTACTGTAATTTAAATTTTTATGGGTGGTTATGTGAAAAGTACCATAATTTATGGGTGGTTATGTGTAATTTACCCTCTTTTTTATTAGGTAAGAATTCGACAAGCATTTCACTTAGCCGATTGCATCATTGCGTATGAGATTAATCAGATCTTTGTTGATTTCAATCGAAACAAACCCCGGTAACAGAGCGGCTAAGGTGTGCAACTTTATCGGTCACTCTTGTTGCCTTCACGAGGTACGAAAAAGAATTTTATTTTCTCAAAAGATTTGGTTATCAATCTAATGTCTCCTATTGGCAGTTCTATTTCCCACGGAAATTTTAATAACTTTGTAGATGTTGAAGGATAGTTTGCGAGTCCCCTTCTATTTCTAATCGTCTGATTCGTAATTCTTTGTTGGAGTTAATGCTTTGAGAGAGTGGTTTTTAAGGTGCTCTTAGGACTTCCCACATCCCACATAGAAAGTTCAAGGTTATCCTAAAGAATTTTTAAGGAGACTCTTCCACTACTACATTGATTGAGAGGTAGAGGAGGAGATGGGTCACCCACACGTGCACTCGCCGAAGATATTACGGATAGACTTATTAATGTTTATCCGCGAATATTTGATTTTTCACTGAAATTATCCTTTTT
Organism: Persicaria maculosa; assembly: GCA_963922045.1. NCBI lineage: Eukaryota > Viridiplantae > Streptophyta > Magnoliopsida > Caryophyllales > Polygonaceae > Persicaria > Persicaria maculosa. Next base: position 23,886,483 of record OY998254.1, read on the forward strand.
GAAAACTTGTCTTTTTCGATTTTGGATAGGCTTCGATCTTCTGAAGATAGGCTAGAATCTTTCTTTGTTTGCGGCTTAAGGATGATTTATACACCTATATAAGGAGATCGAGGCCTGGGGTTTCAATGAATGCATTCTTGACTGGACTCCGTGATTTAGATGAAATCAATGAAGCTCTAGTTTATGTTCAGATGATAGAGGATGAACCTAAAACATATAAAGAAGTTATGAGTTCTGTTGACGTTAGTTTTTGGAAAGATGCTATAAACAGTGAAATTGAAGCTATCACAAGTAATCACACTTGGGAACGAGTAGGTTTGCCTAGAGGTTATAAGGTCATTAGTTGTAAATGGATCTTTAAGAGAAAACTTAGAACAACTAGTTCTATAGAAAGATTTAAGGAAAGACTAGTAATCAAAGGATTCACACAAAAAAAATGGAGTAGATTATTTTGACACTTATTCTCCAGCAACTAAGACTGCGACCATTAGAATTTTATTTGCTTTAACATCTAATTATAAGCTCTTGGTACATCAAATGGATGTAAAGACTGCTTTTCTGAATGATGATCTAGATGAGGAAATATACATGGAACAACCTTCGGTTTTTGTGGTTCCAGGTAAGGAGAATATGGCTTGTAGGTTAAAGAAATCTCTCTATGGCCTAAAGCAAGCACCTAAACAATGGTATGGGAAATTCCATAACATTGTGTTGAGTTTTGGATTTGTGGTTAGTGGATTTGATGCATGTGTTTATACCAAGATGTGCAATTCTGGTTGTGTCATTATGTGACTATATGTTGATGATATGTTGTTATTTGGCACTAACATCCATGTGATAAATGAAACGAAAAAGTTTCTTTCCTCTCACTTTGAAATGAAAGACTTAGGTAAAGCAGATGTGATTCTAGGGGTTAAAGTAACTAGAACTAAAAATGGCTTTACTTTGTCTTAATCCCATTATGTAGAGAAGGTATTCAAAAAGTTTAACAACTATGATGAGATGCCAGTTAGGACCCCATATGATGCTACCATAGAGTTAGTAAAGAACTCAGGTATAGGTGTTTTCCAAGAGGAATACACTAAAGTTATTGGGCGTCTAATGTTTTTGATGAACTATACTCGGCTTGATATACACATATTCCTAGAAAAGAACATTGGAATGCACTTAAAAGGTTAATGAGATACCTTAGAGGCACTCTTTATTGAGGATTACATTTTGAGGGTTTTCCCTGTGTTCTAGAAGGATAGTGTGATGCAAACTGGGTAAGTGGGACTGATGAAATTTGCTCCACTAGTGGATATGTTTTTACATTGTGTTGTGCAGCTGTCTCATGGAATTCTGCAAAGCAGAGTTGCATAGCCCGATCGACGATGGAGTCGGAGTTCATAGCTCTAGACCTAGCAGGGCAAGAGGTTGAGTGGCCGAGAAGCCTACTGGCAGATATACCAATGTAGGGGCATCCAGCTCCTGCGATTTCTCTACACTGTGACTCACAGGCTGCCATTGGAGTAGCAAACAACGGAGAGTATAATGGCAAGAAGAGGCATATACACATCCGACATGAGACTGTGATGATTAGTGTATGCGCGGTCAGAGAGAAACATCGGATCCATTGACCGAAAGACTTTGTAGAAGGCTAGTCCTGGACATGTCGAGGGGAATGGGGCTAAAGCCCATGAGATGAGGAATATGTGGCGGAAACCATTAATTTGATCGAACGCAATGCAAGCTATGGAAAGACTCATATGAGATACTCATCTTCCATTCCTATGACAAGTGTATAGTGAGGTTGAGCTAACTGTAACACCCCCGTCCCACATCGGATATCATAGGGATATTAGAAGTGATTTATAAGTGATTCAAGCCCTACCCATGTCTTCTTTTTCAGGCTCCAAGTGAGGACAATGGACCTGAGATGACTATGTGGCATGAGTTGGCACCTCTTAAGACCCCGGGTCTTACATATGGTATCAGAGCCGACTCCGGGCTCGGAGGTGCACCGACAGTATGCTCGGGTACGCTTCTCCCGGAGGGCAGTCCCTTGGGCCTGACGGGGTCGTCAGTGCTTTAAGTGGGGGAGATTGTAACAACCCCATCCCACATCAGATATTATAAGGATGTTAGGAGTGATTTATAAGTGATTCAAGTCCTACCCATGTCACAAGAGCTCTTCCTTTTCAGGCTCCAAGTGAAGACAATGGACCTGAGAGGACTAGGTGGCATGGGCTGGTGCCTCTTAAGACCCCGGGTCTTACACTAACGCTCTTAATGATTATATAGCCCATGCATTGGGTGTTCCTTTGAGACAGACTTGATAGATCACCGAACGACAAAAGAGAGGTTGAGCCTTAGAGCTCTTAATGACTTCATAACCCATTATGGGGGCATCCTGTATTAAGACAGATATGTTTAAGGCACCTACATGAGTGTGTGGGATTGGCAACCCTCTAAGGTGAGACATAGGGAAATCTTCACTAGAACACTCATGAGCACCCAAGGTGTGCCGAAACTTGGATGTCTTATGTGATAAGACTTAACAGAACGTTATAGGACCCCGTGGAAGGTGTGTATTGCTGGTTTACCCCTAAGTGAAGGAATTCAAGGCCTCTGGTCATTCGCTCTATCAAAGGGATTGCCAATTTCACTATGTGCCGATTCAAGTCGCAAGACATCGACATTTAAGTACTAACCTCGACACGCTCAGAATTTGTTTTCAAAACCTTAGTTTTTAAACCCTTCTCCTGACATTTGTGGGGGATTGTTAGAGTTAATGTTTGGAGAAGGTGGTTTTTAAGGTGCCCTTTGGACTTCTCACATCCCACATGAAAAGTTCAAGGGTATCTTAAATGATTTTTAAGGAGACTCTTCCACTACCTACATTGAGATGCAGAGGAGGAGACGGGCTCCCACACGCGCGCCCGCCGCCTCCATCCGGCTCGTGCTCGTGCTCCGAGGTTGGAGTTAAATTTTTGCGGAAAATCTTAACTTGAGGCCAAAGATATTACAGATAGACTTGTTAGTGTTTATCTGCGAATATATATATGATTTTTCACTGAAATTATCCTTTCGAAAACTTATCTTTTTTGGTTTTGGATAGGCTTCGATCGTCTGAAGATAGGCTAGAATCTTCCTTTGCTTACGGCTTAAGGATGATTTATGCGTCTATATAAGGAGATCGAGGCATAGGGTTTCAAACACACAGCAATCAATCGCCTCTTCTCCCTCTCCTGTTTTCTCCTACCCTTTTTCCGTTCTGAGCGTCTGTTCCAGTTTCATCTTCTCTTCCTCGAGTGCACCTGTGAGAGGAGCCGGTGAAATCCTTGGGGGATGTTGCCTAGCATACGATCTGCACCTCTGTCGGGGGCAAATACGTTTCTCATTAAATGGCTCCCATATCACGCTTCACCGCAACCCTATCCCCTTTATAGAAACAAAGTTCGGCCTACATCCACTAACGCCCTACCATGAGTTGTTGCTTTTCGCATGTTCCAGCAGGGTCATTGTCCAACATTCAGACTAACTCCAATGGTATGGTGCAAATGCTTAAATATGCACATTTTGATATAAATTGTGCTCCAATGGCTACATTTGAGTGTGTAAAATATGCACATTTGCACACTAAGTGCTCAAATATAAGCACCTCACCTCCCCCATGTGCAAAAACTTTTATCACTTTTCAATAAAGTTGGGGTCATTCTATTGGTTGTTTTTAAGTTTTTCTTTTTCCTTTTTAATTTAATCATATTTATCTAGAGATGGATGTGTATAAAATACACATCTAACCAATGGAGCAAAATATCAAAAAGTGATGTGTATTTTTAAACACCTTGTGCAAATATGTACATTTGCACACTTAACCATTGGAGTTAGTCTCATGAGCCTTTTTAAGGCCCTCCCGCAAGGTAATGGTTTATGTCATTATAGGGTTTTGCCTGACAATGTTTCTGTATCCTATATTGGTTTTTCGTTCCAGTCTCGGATTGCGTATTCAATATGACTATCTTCACTAGGTGTTGATGTGCCGTCAAAATTTATTTTCATGAATTCGAGTCAGGTCTTTGTTGTTGCAGGAGGATGGTCAAGTATGAAAATAAATATAAAATATGAATATCAAACTGACTCCCTGTTTTAGCAAATAAATACAAGACTTCCCCCCGTTGTAGTAGAAGGCAGTTAGGATCGATCCACGAGGAAGCGTGTCAGCGCCCGCCTTTTCAGTTCTAAAACTCAGTAGAAAATCAACCAGACAAACAGAAATAACATAGAAAAGCAGAAAAGAAAGCAAAGTAGAAAACTTGGGTCGATATCGACTACTGTGACTCGATATCGAGTAAGAAAATCAACCACAGAAACTCAAAATCGACTGACAGAAAGCAAAACTCAGCTAAATAACTCGACTTCGACAAACTCAACTCGACATCGACCAAAATTCCTCGATGTCGACCAAATCTGCTCGATTTCGACTAACAAAAGAAACTAAAACTCGAAGCTTTTCGCAACACAGAACACGATTTTGATGAAATAAAATCAATAAACTAAAGACTTCTAAGATCAGAGTTTCAACACCACAACAATAGCCATGTAAAATAACACATAAAGGCATAAAAGATCATGCTTTTCATCAAATAACTTTCGTTATTAACAAATAGGAAGATAGAGGCTTTTGCATAAACCCTAATTGTTACTAACCCTTTTTCACATAATTAATCCAAGTTGTATTAAGATCACTTTCGCTTCAATAACACAAACAAGGATCACCTTCAACTTTCGCAAAAGAATCATGCTCATAGGGATAGAAGACGAATTGCATCAAAAGATTGAACCTTTACCGCATCACTTCACATGGCTACCGTCGGGCTCACCCCGACCCTAGAAGTTGGGTGACTACTCACTCTTCATCATCAAGAAAGACATTAAATAACAAAAGGAACTAACTTTCATTAATGAAATAAAAGAAAGCTTACAACCGAACAAGCCAAATCCGCTCTCGCCTTTCCACCTTGCTCCCGCCACAAGCTATATTCTCTCTACTTTCTCTATGTAACTAATTGTAACTGAAATTGAATGACTAGAAATCAGCCCCTAAGGCTTTATTTATAGGCTTCATTCCAAGCTAATCTAGGAAAGAAACTCTATCTATATCGATATCTATCTATCTAAATTATTAAGATAAAAACATGAAAATAAAGAAATAAATCGCTAAAGGAAATACATCTAAAATAGGTAAATATCTCTTCCAACTTGATAGATCTTGATAGAATCTGCTCTTGTGGATATCACCATTGGATTTTGGATAGAAACTTAACAAGAACTCGGACTAGCTCGATTTCGGCCACTGCATGTCACTCGATATCGAGTTGAGGTACTCGATATCGACCTGTGTTTCTAACCTCCAGCTTGAAAATCGACTTATGTTTACTCGATATCGAGTTGACTTCCTTGATATCGACCAGCTTCCTTCTTGCTCAGCTTGCTTGTCGATTCCTGGGATCCTGACTCGGTATTGGGCAACTCGATATCGACATGCTGTAGTCGATATCGACCAACTGTGTCTTCTTCGCTCGATTCTGGTCAATTCTGGTGGAAATCGATTTCTTGACTCGATATCGACTAGATGGTGTCGACTCGGTTTTCTCGTTTCCAGCTCGATTTGTCCTGGTTCCGCTATTCCTTGACCTCGGACTTCTGTAGTTGACTTCGAGCTTTTCCTCCTTTCTCTGAACCGCTGTGAATTGCCTTGATTTCTGCGAAATTAAACAGAAACTAGTGTAGATTCCATAATTTGGCAAATAAACATAAACTACATAGAATCTGTACTATTCTAGCCCAAATGTATAAAATGCATGCAGAAAACGATATAAAAGTAAGTACAAAACATGGCAAAATAGGCTCACAACAATCCTCTCCATTTGATAGTTATCATGTTAATCTTCTTATGTGGACCCATTCTTGCGGAGTTCATGTCTTTTTCGTCTTCTTCCTTACATGCTTTCCACCGGTTTTCTTGTACCAATTAAATTGGTAACCAATATAATCGGTTGGTAATGATTGGTGATGGTACAATACTGAGTTTCAATATCAATGATATGCAACTTAAAATTTTAAGTGAAAATTACATACCAATAAAAACTCTTATTGAATGACATATCAATATTATTGTTAATACAATTTATGTGAAACTCTAAATTTAAATATTCAAATATGAGATAGTAAAGATCAATTACCTAATAGAATAAAATAAACATGAAACGAAACTTTTAAATATGTCCATTTGGATAGCTTAATTAAGCTTCAGATATTCCTTCCATGATTGACATTTTATCTTCTAGAATTTAATTTTCAATATATATAATATTAATTATATATATATAACTGATTGGTATTGCTAATAACAACTTTGTCAAATTTATTACCATTACCAATGCAACCAACTTTGAGGAAATGATTCAGTAATATCGTACCAATATAATTGGTAACCAATTTATTTACATTGTACCAATTTAAATTGCTTCGGTTGGTTATAATTTTCATGGCACTGGCCATTGTGAACAATCATTCCCTATCTGACCACCAATATAGTCTATCTAGGAATGAGTTAATTGGAATAGGGATATCCAAAATTTTCTTACCTAGGTCATGGTCTAACATGTGGTTAAGTTTTTCCTTCCACTATTTTCCTCCTATGATATATTCATTGACCTGTGCATTCACATCAATCTGGTAGGCCGAATCAATTCATTTACTCAAAGGCACGGTCAATACCCAGTTATCTTCCCAAAAGCTTATTGATTTTCCATTTCCAACGGACCATATTAGCCTCGTTTTAAAAAATTTTAATTTAGGAGCAAATGTTTATCCATTGCCACGACGCGCTACCTTTTCTCTTGTATTGTAAAATATCGGTTTCCTTTAAGTATTTGTGTCAAATAATTGTAACCCACTGGTTCTCCGGTTCAACTAGAGTTTTCTACAGAAGTTTCATCCGAAAAGTCTCGTTCATATCTCTCGATTTTCTTATGCCCAGTTCACCTTTGGTTTTGGGCTTACAGATTCTATCCCAACTTATTAGTCGTCTACGCTGCAAGTTTTTGGTCCAAAAGAATTTTTTGTTTATCTGGTCCAATTGTTTATGAATTTCTGTTGGAAGCATAAAGTTTTTCATTGTGTACAATGGCTTAGAGAATAAATTTGCATTGAACATGATGGATCGATCTTTTGTGAGAGGCATTTGCTTTCCATATCGAAAGTTGTTCCTTTGATTTACTTATTACGCTTTCGAATGTTTCTCTGTTGATTTCCCCGTTAATCATAAGGCAACCTAGATAGTTTTCCAAGGATCTTGTATGTAGAATTTGAAGTGTTTCTATCAATTATTGTATTCTATTGCATTTGGAACCCCCATTGTTGTTTGGAATGACGATTTTAACTTTCTGTCCTGAAAGGGAATAATATTAGTCAATAATTTTCTTATTCTCTAACTTGCTCCAATTGTTGCATTCACAAGTATCATGATATCATCGGCAAAGGCTAGAAAGGGGATTTTAGGTCCCCCGTAGCCAAACTTGAAATTGATTTTTTTCTTAGACATGCAGCAAAGGCTAGAAAAGGGATTTTAGTTCTGTGCCAAGTATGAAGAGGAATGGTGATAATGGATCCCCTTGACGAATTACTCTAAATGGTAAAAAAGGATCTGTAGATCCATTGCTGACCAAGATTGAGAATGAGACTGATGTGATGTATTCTTTAATCCATCTTATGGATCTGGGGTGGAAGCCAAATCTTCTAAGGATTTCGACCGAGAAATCCCAGTTTAGCCTATCATAAGCTTTTTCCAAATCAAGTTTGATTGTCATCCATCCTTTAGAACCTTTTCTATTTATGAAAGAATATAAAATCTCATGCGCTATCAGGACGTTGTCCTAGATTGCTTTGTCCGATACAAACGCTACCTGAAGTAGTTTTAGTCTTTTTGTTATGGTTTTATATATTATTTTGTAAATTGTAGAATACAGACTAATTATCCTATAATTGTTTGTTAACATTGGGTTGCCTATTTTTTGTAAAAGTGTTATAAATGTTGGATTGTTATGCCTAAGCATTTTACCTGAGAGGAAGTAGCTTTTAACTGCCTTAATGTCTGATGGGCCAAAGTATCCCAATAGGTTTTATAGAATTGCTTGAGATCTTGATGTACTTTTGATATTTTTTGGTTAATATTGGAATTTTATGAATCTTAGTTCCCGAATTTAAAGCACTACATGGGCAAATTAACTCCATGCCATTATTTTCATACCAAGCCCATTACAGCCGAAAAAGGCCTCTTGATGATTCTTATTTGCTTTGACATATCCAGTGGAGATTTTGTTATATAAATGTCAATGCTTATGTAGCTTTTTGTATATAGAATCGAGTTAAGAGTTGTACTTTAAAGCCTAAAAACATGAGAGCGAGAGAAATATATTTTCTCCTGTAAGGTTGGATGGATGTTTGCCTACAACTTCATCATTCAAATACATGCTAGGACGTTTGTTTGCTTTACTTATGTTTGCACTCATTTATGATTTTGCTTTTGACAAGGCGATTGCATGAAGGATAATGTTTGTGGGATGAATGATTCATGAAATACTTTGTTTTGCTTGAGGACCAGCAAAGGTTAAGTGTGGGGAAGTTTGGTAATGCATATTTTATACAAGCATTCTAGTGGTTTTAGAGTAGTTTTAGGTTGCATTGCATATGTTTTCATAGCTAAGTCGCATCTTTATCATTTTATATTCGAAGTTCGGAATCTACGTTTTTATGGTTAACTATGCAGATTCGTGAATCTGGTCTCGAGAGATGGTGCAAGAGGGCGATGTTGGAGCTCTGAAGCTACTGGAACACTTATGATGCCTGGAAAGAAAAAGAATAAAGACCCAAGAAGAAGTCAAGAAGAATCAAAAAGAAGAAATGAAGAAAACTCGAAGAAAGCAGAGGCGGCGCCCGCGAAAGAAGGTCTGGTGCCCACCGCTTCTGGCACTTGCGGACAGATGAGTAGTGCCCACTGAGAGCGTTTCTGCCAATGTTGGAGCGGTGCCTAGTGATGCAGGATAACTACGAATAATTATCCGATGGAGATTTGATCTTATCTTTTAGGCCAATGCTTGCACGCCAAGGCTAGGGTTTTCAAACCACTTTTGAGGCCTATAATTACCTACCTATTCTAGGGTTTTTAGCATCCACAAGTAACACAATTCCAAAAACATATCAATAGCATAGTTTTCATCTTTTCTTAGTTTTTTGAGATAAACCATGCTCGGCTTATCTCGCTATAATTTTGTTTGCATTTCAAGACATGGTTAAGGATATGTGAGGGATGTGTTTTGCTATTTTATGAGTTATGCATTATGATTATTTCAATTCTCTTTGTTCCGATATGGTTTATGTGTTATTGATTTTTCTTATTTGTCCACTAAGATAGATTTCCATCATGCTAAGGGTTATAACTTCATTCCGTTATTGCGGGCTATTGCGGGCATTAATCTATTATTGTAGCCAGCACATCATGCAAGTAGGGATGGCAATGGGTCGGGTGGTGGGTGGATGGACCCCCATTTCACCCGACCCACCATGGGTGACCCATTTCCCCACCCATCACCCCACCCATATCCACTTCACCCATATTCACTTCACCCATATCCATCGGGTGATCGGGTGAAATGGGTGAAATATGGGTGATTTTCCCTAAATGCATGTAATTGAATTCCAATCAATTTGGTACAAAAAAACAGTGTATAAAATATGATAATCTTACACATTTAAGTCTTAAATAAGTCTTAAAAACATACAATAAGTCTTAAACAACACATGCCACAAGTCTTAAACACATATCATAAGTCTAAAACATAAGGAAAATAAGTAGTCCGACTTGAATGCGAATCGCCTTGGATGAACATCAACCACTAGACCACTATAGGTAAGCTTAGGGGTGGGCGGCACAAATCCCGGGCCCGTCCCGATCCCGATGGGATTTGAAAAAATAATAATAATAATAATAAATCCCATCCCGGTCCCGTCACGCAAAAATTATGCGGGACGAAGATTTCTTATCCCGCAAATCCCGTCCCATCCCGCATATATATAATATAATATATATTATACTACATATATTATACTTTGTATAGATATATACATACTGTATATTACTATGTATACTAATGCAATGCAATATACTTTCCTTTTTTTTGGTCGGTGTACACACACGGTATTATATATGTAATAGTGTTTATATGTAAAGTATATAATATTGTATATAATTATATTTATACACAATATATATATTTTATATATTTTTTTTATATAAAATATATTTTTCATATAAAATATATATATTTTATATGGATCGGGTCGAGTGGTGGGTGATGGGTCGGGTGGTGGATCGGGTGGGGGTGGAGAAAAACTTCACCCCACCCGACCCACCACCCATATCCACTTCACCCACATCCACTTTTCACCCGCCTTTTTTCGGGTTTTCACCCACTTTTTCGGGTCGGGTGATTCAGGTTCGGGTCGGGTGCGGGTGAAATTGCCATGTAAATGTTATCTCTTGATGTTGTAGGAGAATTGACATGTAAATGTTATCTCAAACTTAATAGGTTTGAGTATTATTTGGGGATTTGAACCACGACATTCAATGCCCACCAAATTTCTAGCGTAGTTGCCGGGGAGTGCTGATTTTTTAAGTGTGTTTGTTAGCAACCGTGTGAGCTATCTTGTATGGTTCACACTCGTTCTACTAATCCTTCGATAGTGCCTTGTGATCCAGAAATTGAAAAGACTCTCTCCAATTTAAGAAAACAACATTCAAGCATGATGCAGGTCAATGTAGAGGTAAGAAGGACACTACAAGATCTGATGGAGCCCGATCTCAATTTGCAATCATTAGCCATCAAGCTCCCAAATCTCCCAAAAGGTTATAAGTTCGAGTTTAAGTCAAACTGGGCATTTCTTTCGCCTAGTTTCTATGGAAGGAGCGGAGAAGATCCAAATAAGCATCTGACCGAATTCACAACAATATGCAACTGCATGTGACCAACAAGAATGGCAGATGACCAGATGATGCTCATGGTGTTCCTTTCACCCTCAAGGATGCTGCAAATGACTGTTATACTACTTGCCAACAAAGAGCATTAAGGCATGGGTGGAGATGAAGAAAGCATTTCTAAACAAGTATTTTCCCGCCACCCGCCGTAACAAAGTTAACAAGAAGATCTCAAGCATCGAGCAATCTCCAGCAAAATCACTCTACGAGTATGTTGAACACATCAAGAAACTTAAGGCTAGTTGCACACAACATGCTATCGCAGAGGATGACCTAGTCCTCTATCTCTACGAGGGTTTTCTAGACCAAGAGCGGAACGTCATCAATGCTACAAGTGGAGAAGATGTTCTAGATAAGACACCTAAGGAAGCTATAAAGATAATTAAGGGGCTTGCTAATGCTTCTCAATAGTGCGGACGGACCCAGGGAGTGCGAGGAGTGCATCACATCAACATTGAAAACACAGGGTCGTACCGTCAAGATGAAATGGGAAGACTCACAGAAATGGTGAAGGGCCTATCCACTTAGGTTGCTCAACTTCAAGCTAGACCTTGCGGGGTTTGTGGAGATCCATCGCATCCTAACGATCTATTCCCTAAAGTCCAGGAAAGAGTTATGGAGGTTGATGCTATTGGAGACTATGATCCCCGACGATTTGATAACGATTCCTATAATCCTAACTTCAATCCTAATTTTTATCAAGGTTTTGGTGACAGGATGAATGCTCTAGGTCTATATCAAGGGAGAGGAAATTTCAAAGCTCGTCCTAGAGTTCCAGTGTCGGCCACTCAGCCACAAGATAGGTTTGCAGCCACTGAGAAGGTGGTTGGGAAAATGGATCAAAAGATAGGAGAGCTTGAGGCACACAATGCAGGGAAGCTACCATCCCAGGTGATGGTGAATCCAAAAGAGAAAGCTGCAGAAGAGGCCCACAGAGGGGTCACTAGTCGAGCCAACCGTTTAACCAAAGTTGCTTCTTGGGAGGCAACCCGAAGTTTATTTTTAAGTTCATTGCATTCGTTTAAGCCCTCATTAGCATGTTTATTTTTGTTTTGCATTAGGTTAGTTTCTCATGAATAAATCTTCAGTTTTTTTGGAGAAATTGTGTTTTGTGTGTTGTGTTGATCATCTTACAGGCTATAGACTATAAGAAGACGAGGAAAAAGAAGAAAAAGGAAGACGTCTGCAGAAGCGGCGCCAGCCGCTTGAGGTCCGGCACCCTTCGCATGAGCCCAAATGAAGAACATGAACATCGACGCCCACCGGTCATACCTCGGCGCCCGCCGCTACAACCCAGAAGATGATATGAACATCTATGCCCACCATAGGCACCTCCGTGCCCGCTGCTGCACCATGTTCTCTAAAAATCAAGGTTTTCAATGAAGGATTAGGTGGGGCTCGCACCATATAACCGAATTTAGGCTTATTCCGAACTTTGGTGACCAGGTTTGTGCATAGCCAATGGTTTTCATCCTATTATTGTTCTTGTCCTGATCTTATGTACACTACTAGCCTTATGACTCCTAGTAATGCCTCATTAGTGTAAGATCACGAGATTGATTGTAATGTCCTCCTCGAGGGTTCCATTCATTGATAAACACACACACACACACACATACACACATATATAGGTTACAAAGGTACTGGGCATTTTGGGCTTTTGAGCCCACTATACAATATAAGACCTATGTAATCTATCAAACCCCCGCAGTCGAAACTGGAGGGGTCCGTACAGTGAGACTGGACCGAAAATCAATGAACAACTGTCAAGGTAAACCCTTGGTGAATATATCAGCGTACTGATGCTGGACTGGGTTGCTAGCCAGATCGAGCTCAATGTGCTTCGTGCGTTGATGCTGGACTGGGTTGCTAGCCAGATAGACGGCAGAGACGTTGTCTGTGTAGACCAGAGTGGCCTTCTGAAGAGGGCAGCGGAGCTCAAGAAGGAGATTGCGGAGCCAAGAGCACTCGGAGACAACGTTGGAAACACCTCTGTATTCGGCCTCAACGCTGAAGCGAGACACGACAGACTGACGCTTGGCTGACCACGACACAAGGGTGTCGTTGAGGAAGACACAGTAACCAGACGTGGAGCGACGTGTGTCAGGACAGCGACCCCAATCCACATTAGTGTATGCAACAAGGTCAAGCTTAGAGGAAGGAATGATCGTTGTACCTAGCTAGAGGGTGCCGTTGAGTACCGAATGCTCCGCTTTAAGGCCTGAAAGTGGGGTTCCCTGGGTGCATGCATGAACAAGCAGATCTGCTGAACGGCGTAACTGATATCAGGCCTGGTGAAAGTGAGATACTGAAGAGCACCAGCGAGGCTCCTGTACAATGTCAGATCATCAACCAAAGGACCAGAATAAGCACTGAGCTTGTTGGATGTATCGACCGGGGTGGCGACAGGATTACAATTAACCATCTTAGCCCGAGCAACAATCTCAGCAACATACTTACTCTGGGAGAGAAACAGACCAGACGCATGACGCTGAACAACAACTCCCAAGAAGTAGGACAACGGACCCAGATCAGACATGGCGAACTCGGCACTCAACTGCGAAATAATGGACATCCAAAGAGTGTCAGAGGAGGCAGTGAGAATGATGTCGTTGACATACAGTAACAGGAAGACCCAGTCTGAGCCTCTACGATAGATAAACAGAGACGTATCCAAACGCCTGCCAATGAAACCCAAGCGTAGCAGATGCGAAGCAAAGCGCTGGAACCAAGCCCGCGGAGCCTATTTCAGACCATACAGAGAGCGCTTCAGGAGACAGACGTGCTTGGGACGATCAGCATCAGTAAACCCCGACGGCTGAAACATGTAGACTGTCTCATTCAGATGGCCATGCAGAAAAGCGTTCTTGACATCCAACTGATGAATGGCCCAATTGCGCGACAACGCTAAACTCAATACCACTCGGATAGTGGCAGGCTTGACCACAGGGCTGAACGTCTCATCACAATCAATACCCGCCTGCTGAGATCGACCGTTGACCACAAGACGGGCTTTGTAGCGCTCCAACGTCCCATCAGAGCGGAACTTTTGACGGAAGAGCCACATACAACGGATGACGTTTGCCTCAGGAGGGCGAGGGACAAGAACCCAAGTACCATTCTTTGTAAGGGCCCTGTATTCGTCGAGCATAGTCGCCTGCCAATTCGGGTCGAGGAGGGCTGTTTTGTGGGAGGTTGGAATGGGGGAAAGGGAGGTCGGGGTGGAGGCAGGGGGATTGGGAGTCGGGAAGGACAGAGGCAAGGGGGGCAGAGGCGGCGGAGAATGATGCGGGCGCAACAAGCCCACAGCTTGTTGATTGGCCGCGGCCGCGACATGATGTTGCGGCCGCTGCTAGTAGGTTGGGCGAGGGGTGGGGTGTGGTCTTTTGATTGGTTGTGGCCGTAGCATCTTGCTGCGGGCGCGACATCACTTCTTGGCGATGGGATGGTGGGGTGGATGTATGGTTTTGGATGGCGGGGCGATGTGTGGTGGTCATAGAGACGATCTGTCGGGGTCAGAAGACACCGGAGACGTTGTGAGTGTGTGGTCTGGTGGTAGGGGGTGGTGGTGGTGGTGGAGGGGGAGAGATAGGAGCACCAGGAAAGCTCTGGGGAAGAAACAAATGAGGGAATGATGACTCTGACTCTGACTAAGACATAGGAGGTGTGGGAGACGCAAAGGGGAATCGTGATTCATCAAAGGTGACATGACGAGATAGAATGATCTTGTGGGTCTTGATATCAAGGCAGAGGTAACCGCGATGATCAGACGGATAGCCAAGAAAGACACAAGAAGTGGAGCGTGGGTGAAGTTTGTGTGGGGCGGTGGATGACTGATTGGGGAAGCACAAGCACCCAAAGGTACGAAGGTGATCATACCTAGGCAAAGTGCAATAAAGTGCCTGAGTTGGTGAGCGATGGTGGAGGGTGGTGGAAGGGAGAATATTTAGGAGGTAGCATGTGGTGGCTAAGGCGTAAGGCCAATAGAGAAGAGGAATGGATGCGTGGAAGAGGAGAGAGCGCATCATATTGATAATAGTTCGGATGATTCGTTCGGTCTTGCCATTCCGTTGGGAGGTATAGGGGCAAGATAAGCGATAGGAGATCCCATTGATGTTGAAGAAAGTGTGAAATTCTTTGTTGTCAAATTCGCGGCCATTGTCACATTGGAAACACTTGATAGAGGTGTGAAATTGTATTTTGATGTAAGCATGGAATTTGGCAAAGATAGGAAACACTTGAAATTTAAAGTGCAAAGGAAAAACCCATAAGAAATGTGTGTAATCATCCAGAAACAAAAGGTAATACTTATGACCCTCCTTGCTAGGTACAGGAGATGTCCAAATATCATTATGAATAATATCAAATGGGGCAAAAGTAGTGTTTAAAGACCGGTGAAAAGGAAGTCTGGCATGCTTGCCTAACTGACAAGAAGAACATAAACTAGAGCGAAGCTCTTTATTACATTTGACTAGACTCTTAGAACGAAGCAAATCTAAAACTGCAGGATTGGGATGACCAAGGCGTGCATGCCAAAGACTGGATGATGATGCCGAGAGGGCGGCTGGACTTGACGGGCTTGATGGTGAGGGCGACGACACAGGATAGAGCTCCCCGGTGCTATTACATCTCAGGCGAGTAACCCCCGTAGTAAAATCTTTCATAGAGAAACCAAACGGATCAAACACAAGAGAAACATTATTGTCAGTGGTGAACCGACGGACAGAGATAAGGTTTTTGACAAGTTTGGGGGCAATGAGGAAGTTGTTGAGGTGTAATGGGTTGGTTGGGGTTGGTAATGTGGCTTGGCCAATGCCCGAAGTAGGAAGGCGACCACTGTTGCCGACGATAATAGAATGTGCAGGACCCTTTAAAAAAGAAAAGAGAGAGTACCTGAGGAGTTCGTCATATGAGAGGTGGCGCCAGTGTTCATGTACCAAGCGGAGTCAGGAGGTGCCAGCTGCATGGAAGAGAAGCACAGCCGGAGGGTATGCCTAATCAGATGACATCGACGAGACCTATGCCCCGCAGCACAGCCGCAACAACGACCAACTAGGGTTTTTGGGATCTTAGGCTCTGATACCATGTAAGATCACGAGATTGATTGTAATGTCCTCCTCGAGGGTTTCTATTCATTGATAAACATATATATATATATATATGTTACAAAGGTATTGGGCCTTTGAGCCCACTATACAATATAAGACCTATGTAATCTATCAATTAGTCTCTTTTCCATTCACCTAGCTCCATCAAGGTCCTCAATTGAATGCAATGAGCTTCATTAAGGTGCTCAATTGCGCTGATCGGGGATATACAAAGACCTTGACCGACAGCTACAAGCCACCCTCGACAAGGTTTTTACTATTTTGAAACCAAAAGTAGTAGACATAGCTTAAAGATTTTGACACCAACACATTCTTACCAACAACAATTAATGATATTTAATAATGAATCCATAGAAGGCATCTACACATTAGGTAGGAGAGAACATCAAAATTAAGTTTAAAGAGATCATCATTTGATTTTCCCAATTTTATATTAGATTTTTTTCCTATACGAGTTGTGTCAGTTTTTGGTAGCTCCAATCGATGACCATCATCATCATCATCATCATCATCGTCATTATTTTGACATGTCTTAATTAAAGATTCGATTCATCTTTAGTAGATGTAATAAATCTTTCAATTTTGTTCCCATATTGGTTAAAAATAATTTGTTTTCTGCTCCTCGAAATAATACCAAAATTTTCATGGTTTATGGAACTATCTTTTTTATAAAAAAATATAAAAGAAAGTTATTAAGTTTTATTATCATAATTTATTTATAATGCAACCTAAATTGATAATTATTTATAAGTTGCAAGATTAACATTAGAGGTTAAATATGCATTCGGATAAGGCTTGTCGTTTTATGAAGTAGTTCTCTTTCTTTAGTTTACCATTTAAATTTCATATTTCTTTTTTTAACAAAAAAACTTTTTATCAATTCTAAAATATAAACATAATTTTTTTTATTGATTTTAAAAAATACCCTTCAAATTTTGGCTCTCCACCTAGAGAAGAGAAATCCCCCTTTTTACTAATCCAATGCCCAAACTTTCGATCATCTCTTTCCCTTTGGATTTTAGATCGTTGCAACCATGATTTACCTTTTGTTCTTGATGATCTTCGCCGAGATGATTGTAATCCTTCTCCTACTTTTCAGAACTCCTCTGAGGAAGTTCTCTGTCATGGCACTCGATCGGGTGAAGCGAGGGAGAGGCCCCATTGTTGTGAAGACCGTCGCCACCACAATATTCATCATCTTCCTCTCGACAGCCTATAGCATCGTTGACATCGCTAGAGGAGAAGTCGAGCCAGGAGCTATTAACCCCATTGATCAGGTTCTCAAGGCCCGCCATATCCTTGATGCTTCTCTTATGGGTACAATCATTCCTCTTCGACTCTTTTTGGTAGTTTTTTGGAATTCACAACTCTTTCTCATGGTTTTGTTGGTTGATCATGTTCTTATTCGTATGGATGTTGATTTACACGATCGATTATAACAATAGGTGTTATGAGATGATTTTCTTTATGATTATTCAACTTTCACTGTCCTAATTTTGAAGGGGGTTTAGATTTTGTGACCCTTATGTGAATTAGATTCAGTTGTTTTGTTAGCTAGGAATTTTATGGTTTGTTGGCAAAGGTAGAAGTACGTTGTTTAACACATGCTCTAATTTGGTTGATGAAAATATATTCTTTGGCAGAATTTGAAAGTTTTCATTTAGGATCTATTTTCTCTGATTAAATTATCCAATATCTTTGTTTTATGAGTATGACATAAATCTTTCATTGCTATATCAAATGTTGTTTTAGGAGTTTTTTAAAATGGTAACTCGCATTGCTTTTTCAAGTAGTCTTGTTGACTGATTTTTTTAAACTTTAATCATTGTTAGGATATTTAGAAATAACACAATAAGACCAACATGTTGAATGAGTGGGAATAGAATGCTTTAAAGTAGTAGTTAGGAAAAATGAATTAAAGTAATAGTTAGAAAAAAATATTTTTGAACATAAAATGCTTTAAAGTAATAGTCAGGAAAAATGTTTATCATTCCTGTCATGTACATGAAAATAGGAAATTAGTTTCTTCCATAATAACTAGATGTAACATTTTAACAAAAAGAAAATTATTGATGTAACATTTTAACAAAAAGAAAATTATTCTCTCCATTGTCATTTGTTGCAGTTTTTCATCCTATCTTGATATGTGGAATGTAGCATTTGAGTTGGTTTTTTTTTTTAGTAGAAGGTGGGCCATATTATTATATGAGATCTAATTCCGCAAGCTCAATCAAACTTGGCGGAAAAGGATCGAAAAATACATGGCCCACTCCGTTAGGTGGGACAAGTCTAGCTACATTATGTGCTAATACATTCCCGCTACGCCCATACATGGTTTTGTAGTTTGATTTATCTCTCTTATTTAGACATTGATAGTCAATATTCTAGTTTAAAGGACTTGTTAAAAGCAACAAATTGTTTTTCGAGGAATTTAATTTGGTAAAATATTGTTTGATATATTGTTTATTGATCAAAGGTCACTAATAAAAAAAATAATACTGAAGCTTTTGGAATGGGTAAAAAATCCTAGCTTTGTCCGTGTAAAAGATTTCAAGAACCATTGAATGTTATAGGACCTATTTTATAAACAAGCTTATGCCTTTATATGGTAACTAATATGAAACTAACTTCTTGATATGATCATCCTATATGGCATTGGTTGATTATTTATGGTAAACAGATCAGTGAAAAATATTAAAATGTTTATAGCTGAGCATTGTCGTTGGTAGTCCCAGCATAGTTGCAAACACATTTTCTGTGGTTTTGGGTTAGAACATTTGTGCAGTATGTTCTATTGTAATGCTATGATCGTGACCCATTTTATATATGAAATTAGCTATGTTCTACGAGTAAATGTCATAGCCGGATGCATTAATGGAAATAATGATAATTTCCAACAAGGTTAGGTATGGGCTTGAATGAAAATATACCTCATACAAACCATCAATGAGAAGTATAGGACCAAATTAAAATCAATTTTACTTGTAATGCAAGTGAGAAAAATTAACTTAACTCTTCACCCTTTGCCTACAGACACTTCTTTGAATTGTTTGGTATACGAAGGAAACTTCAAAATGATTTACATGTGTACGTGCTTTCATAATATAAATGTTGATTTCTCTTTGCAAAATTAAAGGTAATGTTTGTTTCTATTTATGTTCCATGCAACATATATAGCCTATGGGTATTCATCTTGCATGATTTCTTAACATTTTAGATCTTCATTTTGAGTTTATTTTTGCATACTATTTACTGTAAGATTTGAGCCAATTTTTGTTAGGGTTGGCCGAGGAAAAGCTAAAATGCAGGTATCCTACAAGATTGTTTGTAACATTATGCTATTGTTGACATGTTATTTATGTCAACATTGTAGGATTCATATTGTTCCTTGGTTTGACGATAGACAAATTACATCATTATATAAGAGAGCTTCGTTTGCTTAGAAAGGTCGTGGAGGCTGGCAAAAAGCAAAAACGAAGTTTTGATGACGGTTGGGCACAAAACAAAAATGAGATGAAAGCAATGGCAGCTGAGATTACCGCCTTAAAAAACAAGGCAAAAACCATTGTGTCTCAAATAGATGCAAAAAACAAGGTCTCTAAAAGTGATGTAAAAACATTGGTGTCTGAAAGTGATGCGAAAATAGATTAGGTCAAGACTACCAATAGTAGATCGAGAGCCGAAAGTCTAAAAAGGAAGGTTGCATATGATTATGAATTATTGTTTGATAACAACCAACATCCTTAAACTCGGTTGGAAGGTTGCAACCAAAACCATTTTTGTGCCAGCAACAAGATCTTGTAGATTTTTCGCGCAGTATACCATCAACAACATTGTCTTTTATTTGCATATTGTATTACTCGAGATGATAGTTATGTAGCAAATGATTTATACAAATGGATAGTTAGTCGAGTTGATACTAGACAAATGTACACACTTTCTTTAACTAGTGTATTGGAGAATCTATAGCTATATAATCCTGAATGTACCAAATTAAGCCCAGTCTGATAGAAATAACTCAATTCATTGATAAGGAGACATAATTGAAAAACAAGTTTAAAGGCGGCACAAAATAGGCGACTAAGGAGAAAGGTCGAAAGAGCACCTATCGAGGAGTACGTTCATGGCTAAGGAGAGCAACTGAGAGCAGTAGAAATGGCGGATGAAGCGAACAGTTGAAAGAGAATCAACTAATGAATTCAGGAAGAAAGCGACCGGGTGCTGTGTAAGTGTACGATTATTGTGTTGAATTAAATATTCAAATGAAGAAGGCCAAGATGACCCCCGAAAATATAAAATGAGTTGAACCTTGGGACGAGGGATGGGTTGGGGTCTATTCCAACCCGCCCAATTTTTACAAAAATAAAATAATGGATAAAAAAATTAAGGTAAATTAATATTATTTATTTATTTATTAATTAAATTGAGGACTTTATGAATAAAAATTATACGTTTGAGAAAAATTTAGCCTACCTAACCCATAGGAATTTTCATTTCTGATTTCGTGCTTGGTTGAACGAGTAAACGACCAACTCCAAGTCATCAGGTCCTTATCAAAATAAAACTCCAAGTCATCAAGTACATGGTTGTGACGATTCATTTATTGCTCATTCCCAACCCTTTTTTTTCCAATTTTCATGGCTATGGCTAAGAAGATGCAATACGAGCAATATCTAAAAAAAAGCATATATTATTTCAAGGAGGAGCAACCTAGAATCAACTAGCTATTCTCGACCTGTTGGTAGATGAGTTACAGTTGTCCCTAGCGAAGAAAACCGATAATATAGTGTTTGGTAGGGTGCTGCCATTGGATTGGAGGAACCCAGATTCCAGGATAGATTATGGGCTATACGCAATGCAACACATGGAAACATACAAGGGGGGAAATTAATTGGCATTGCAGTTTTAAAGCTGGAAGTCGGAAGACTATAAGTGCCCTACGGTCGAGGGATTCAAATGTTGTGGCTGACAGGATTGCACGTCTGACCTACCTTCTCCCTGCCAATGATAGCTTCTCTGATGATCCAGAACTTCGTATTCTCGTCCGTTCGTACGCGCTAGGAAAGAGGCCGAGTCGTTGACGTATTTCCTAATCCTTATCTGCTTCCGGAAAAAGAAAAAAGAAGCTATTCTCGACGTCTTTTCGACATTTTTGTCCATCTGTTGTAATGTTTAGTTGTAATAGTCAATAACCATGATTATGCCTTTATAACTTTCCAATTGTTTGTGTTTGGTTTAGATGTTGGGCGTACAATCCAATTATGGATAAAATGTAACCTATTTAAGTTTATATTAGTGCATAGTTTAAAAGTTAGTTGAAATTATGGACGAAAATGGCACTAAACTCTCCCTTTATATTATTTGATCAAATCCTCTATCCAAGCTTTTGCTTTTAACAGAAAACTTTCCAAACCCATTTTCTTTAACAAGAACTAGCATTTAAATCAAACTAAACAGCAACCTTAAAGGAGTTCTTTCCAACACCTCTCAATGAATCAAATGAACCACTCTCCTGCAAGGCAAAAAGCCATATCTAAGGATTTCCCTATACTCTGGCAAATCCACTAAATCTAGTTTTATCCCTTCATTTAGCAACCTCTGTTTGTTCAGAAAGTTATATACGTATAAGAAGAGAAATGTAAAGGCAACATTTCTCAAGGTTGGGAAGGACTAATTACTCCTAATTGTCTCAAGGAAGGAGACAAGAGGATGAATCACTTCTTAAGCTAGGCACCGGAGTGTTCCTCTTTGATTGCCTTTTCGTAGGGAGAAGCACCGGTTCTTGGTCCCACTCCTCGGGCCCAGCTTCACTGTCGCTGTCAACGTTGTGTTTAAACACAGGGTGGATGTATGCATCTTGGAGGTAACTCTTGAGGTCCAGGTTTGGTTCCTTGACCCGCTCCAACGTGTCCTTCCTCATTGCTTCCTGGAAGTTAAAAGTGATAGTTAAACACAAACATAACCACTTGACAGTGACACTAAACAACTAAATACATCGGTCTAGGGACAGCAGGGGAAATTTCTTTGGACAGCTACCAAAGAGTGTGGTCAATGTGAATGAAACAATATGTACAAATCCTACAGACAGCTTAGCCATGATGATGAACGAAACATGTAAAAGGTCCAAATCTACTATAAAACTTACCTGCAATGGGTATCTGACAAAAGCAGGTTCAAATCGACCTTTGCAGAATAGATGAAATGATATGGTCAGCACAGGGAGTGTGATCAAAAAGGGGGTTGACTGGGAAGCTTCTTTAGTACTTAACAATCCCATCAGAAGCAGCTGGGAGACTACCAAGGCACCAATTATGCGACCGTGCACATCAGGCCAAAAGGATGCAGCACTCTCATACTCCTGATTGTAGACATTGATAATCTACAATGATATAAAGGAGGTTAGGAGCATAAAATCAGTAAGGTTGAATAAGTTATCCATTAAATTTTAGTGCCAACTTTTTGCCCAAGACTGACACCAACCACAAATGATGTCCTTGGAACACAATTAGAACTACCAATGTTGTGAAAACCAAATGAGTTGCAACGTTAGTTTTTTTATTTAGCACTCCCTCACTTCTGGCCTCAATGAACAAATCAGCAGAATAAAGGGTATAACTAAACATTGATAAGGACTTCAGAATGATCTTATAGATAAGCAACCCTGAGTCAGACACCAATGCAGCTTTATGTGAAAATGAAGCTGGCATTGGCAATATCTCCTTTCATCTACAGTCATTAGAAGTGCTAACCAATGCACTTTGGCATGATCATTTCACAACCAATTATGCAACCTTAAGTATTTCATTCCATGACAGTCCAACTTTAAGGAAACTTGGGTGTTTTGATTCACTTTGTCCAGGCATTGCTCACATTCTATAAAAGGAAGCACGTTCTCTCTTCACATAGCTAAGAACAGATACAGGACAACTCATATGACGGTGTTTTGATTAGAACCTGAGACTAAAAGTGATTGGGTCTGAGTTTTGACTTTTTGGAAGCAAAAAAACCATACTGCCTATTCCCTGGACCCCAGATGATGGCTAACTCAATCAGAGAAGGCAAAAGCTTCAAGAATTTATTCATAAATGGTCTTCTGCACAGATTATAGGAGAGTAACATAAGAACTAAAGCTCTAGCTAGATTGGAAGCTTCAGCCAGATTCCAGCATTTACTCTTAAACCAGATGCGGGAAAAGAAGTCAGTGTGTTAAATTAAGGGCGTCAAAATGATTTTTGCATCCAAATAGCAAAGATACTAATGCAACAATTGAAATGGATAAGCTGGGACATACCTGATGACGGTAAACAACATATGCCAGGCCAAAGAATACTAATATGAAAGGAAGTAGAGCTGGAGTAACCACTGAGTAAACTAAGCCAAGTAAAAAATAAAGCTGAATTTGGGGCTCGCCAGAAATGAACTCCAGACTTCCTGGGTCCATTGCCTCTTCTTTATCCTTCTTTGTCTTCACTAGGAAAAAGTTTTTTAGGTGATACATAACCAGCGGCTTTATTCGTAGGATCTCTCCGGCAATGCCAGCCCATCCATCTACCATTATGTAGGTCATAAAAAAAGTTGCCTTCATTGGAATTGAAACTCCAATTGTTTTCGGTATGCTGGATAAAATAACCATCAATGATTAATCTTAATGAATGCCAGAAAAGGGAAGAGGAAAAAAAGGGTTGGATAAGGATGTGCATGGAATAAGATTCTCATAAAGATCTTTATGTCAATCAGAATACATGAAAATGAGAGAATTTTATGCATATGAAGTCGTGAAGACAATTATATGTTTGGAGCAAGTAGGTAAATCAGCTTCACAAAAATAACACCACATGTATGTTTGAATAAACCACTAATTTTTAAATTACAGCAAGTACAGATTTAAGTAAATAATTGGTACGTGAAAAGCAATCTTTAAATCTCAGAGGTTGTATATGGTAGACCACATGTGATACAATTTGGAAAATGACTAAGATGATTAGTGATTGGTTAGCACTAAGATTGTGACAAAAATGAACATCTAACATTTTGCATGCATAACACATATAAATGCTAACTTTTAATAAATAACTCACTTCATAGAAAACTTTTAATAAATAACTGCCACACACCTTTGATTGATCGAAAACTCCTACATAACCCCATGATTCAAGTAACTGTAAATTGAGAAACTGCTCACCACTAACCCACTAACATCATCCTAAGGTTGTGTTACAAGGAAAATAAACTGACTCTCTTAAAGACTTCTAAACACGAGCTAACTTCACACTAAAGCTAATCAACTAACTGCCATTGAGCTTTAGCTTAGGAATTTCAAATTACATTCCAACAGCGAACCCCAGTATATTAAGTTTTAATTAATATCTTCACTTTCCTGCAAAATTTAGTTAGTTAGTTTGCCATTCCCACTTCCTAGTTTTGAACCATTGTCTCCATGTTCTCCACTATCTATAGTTGCTGAATTTAGGATTAAGTTTAATTATTATTATTATTAATTGGGAGCCACTGGTTTTCCATTATAAAAGGAGAATCAGCTAGAGCTTGTAAGGAGACTTGAATGATTGAATTGAATACTATTGAAGCATGTGTGACACTGTTAACTAGCCGTTAGTGTTAGTTAATTGTGTTTTAGTTAGCTAATGTTATAGCTTTTTTCTTTCCCTCAGCACTGCGTTTTAGTCTTCCAAATAAGGACAAATGTGGTCCATCCTGTAAGAGGTATTTAAGACCCTCATTTTCTGTTTTCTTGGATCAAGAGAGAGGAATCAAATGCAGCATGGCTGCCAGGGGAAAACCCTAGAGAAAGTTTACTAATTTTGCTCCTGCATCTTCATTTCTGTTTTGTTGGTTTTCATACTGCATTTCTATGTTATTTTGGCTTGTGTGAAACCATTGCTGTCATCAAAATTGTTCTTTTACAAATACATATTTGGAGATTCTCCACGAATGTCCTCTTGCGAGATTCTTGCTTGAGTGGTTTCTATCAGTGTGTGTGCATGTGTGTAGTTTGATATAAAATACTTCAAACATGGAGTCCCTCCAACCATGTGTTGGCTAAATATCCATAGTTTAATTGAAAATACTTCAAATATGGATTCCCTCCAACCATTCCTCGAAAATTTCTTCCATTCAATTTCATAACTCTAATTTCCAAAACTCTCTCTTCCTATCATTGAAGATTGAAATACAAACTGCAGCAGCCAAAATATTTTCCCCACACAAGGCTGAAAAATGACGACATTATTTCACATATAGTTAACAACAAGCTTAGAAAATGAGGAATGCTGGATCAGAACACAAGTAATGCACTGTAATGGAATAATTGAACAACCAAAATATTGTAAGGGGTGCTTACTCATTTGCTGACTGATGAAGAAAATTATTCAGTTGTTGGAAGGCAGTTCCTGTGATAATGCTCCCCAGGAACACATTTACAAACAAGAATATATAATATCTTGTGGCCGATCTTCTCTGTAGGGATGATAAGCATATAAATCCTTCGAACTTGGACATTATCATCAAGATGGTGGGAAGCAGAATCAGGAAGATCTTCAAAGCAATTCCTGGGAGGAAACCTTGAATGACTGACTTGATGAACTTCCTAGGAGCGATAAGATGCATACTAGTTAGTATGATAAAAGGAAATACCTCTGCACACCCAAGACAAAACATTAGCAATACAAAGGATGCCAAGTAAATACAATCTAAGATGAAAATACATTTATTCATGCCATGTGATGACAGTTTGAGCTCAAATATAATGAAGCAAGTTCTAACTCACTGTTCAATAATGGGCTTCAGAAAGGGAGCTGCTTTCTCTATTCCTTCAAGGTTTGCAAGAGACTGGACAAATGCAATTGGAATCATGAAAAAGAAAGTCAGGAAAAAGAAAGCCACAGCAATTATCAGCCTTCGAACTGTCAGTGAAACGTATGGAATTGCCAGGTTATTCCAATACACATCACGAGGCTCTGGTGCCCACTCGGTTAACCATACTGTTGGATTCCTTGTTTGTTGAGTTTGGGCACACACGGCAGCTCCCCATCGGCTCCTGAAGGAGACAAAGGCAGCTGGCGTGATTGCTTTGGGGTTCTCTGCTATTGTCTCTTTTTCAATGGATATCTGAAAAAACCATGCAAAAGATAATAAATAAGCAAGGTGTTATTATCAAGTACTACTTAATTGCAAAAAGATACAGCATAGAGATTTGAGCACAAATTAGAGGTCCATGAAACAAAAATAATAAAAATTTAGACATCATTCGATAAAGAAATCCAAGTTGCCCCATAAGTCTTCTTGATAAACACATGATAATTTCGGAGACGTTTAAAGAGCATATCAGTTCATGCTTACTCCAGATCTCATACCATATATTTCTTAGATATTATTGATAAACTTATCCGGGAAGCAAAAACCCTTCCATATCACATTTAAATGGAAAAATATGTAAAGAGTGAAAATATGTAAAGAGTGGATCAGATAATAATATACCAATTATTGTAAGACAATGACTTATGTATGATGACCTTAAGAAGATAAAAATTTCCAGCAAGAAACATCATAAAAATTGGAAACACTTTCAAAATCATACAGTGGCAAATAGTATAAGGGCTTACTTCCGTTGACAATCTCTCAACCTCTGATGTGTAATGATCAATTGCATCAACTCGGTTCCCCCATAGGCCTAGAAAACCAGTCTGCATATTGAGAAAAATGTACTCAAATGTATGTCCATGAAAAAAACTATTTGTGTCAACTACTTTGAATGACAATATATATTTCTCATCCTCCATGCAATACCTTTCTGGTGGGTCTGCTGGATGGATTCCTATCATATTTGAGTTGATAGAAGTCAAGCCAATTTTCCATTTTCTTTTTCTCATCAACTAACTCAGAAAGCTTATTTGCATTATATACCACCTGCATATCAGTTGTCAAACAGAAATTGATCAATATGAAGAATGAGCTTTCCGTAAACTGAGTATTTTTTATTCTTAATATATTCATCACGCTTTGTTAAATAATATACTTTGTTAAATAAATTTCCAATAGGCATTTTGTTAAATATTCATCGCGCTTTGTTAATTGCAAAAAGATACAACATGAACTGCATGTGAACAATATATCAATTTCCAATAGGCATTTTGTTAAATAATATATATTCATCGCGCTTTGTGAAATTCACAAAAATTGATTTCATTAGATAAACAAACACTAATGCACGTTCACGCGCACGCGCACTCAGACTAATTTACTAAGTTTACGAGGCTCTTCTTTTGGATGTGGGGATCTTAAAGGGTAATAGGAACAATAGAGAGTCAAGGTACTTCCGTTAAAATAGGAGAGGTTGTTAATCTAGGATTTATACTCAAAGAATATATAGTAGGAACATACATCCTAGACTAATATTTTAGCTATGAAAAGACTGGTAAGAAGCAAAGAGAAAGGGTACAGAATTCAAGCCAAAAACAATTTTGATTGTTGAAACCAAATAGGTTATTTTACTCATTCCATTCCTTGTATAGTTTCTGACTGTTGTAATCTAATTGAACTCTTTAACTAACACTTCCTTGACTAATGTATTTTTCCTCTATGCGCTCCCCCTTTATTTTTGTATCTATTGGATTCTCAATTAATTTGTCAGTGCAACTAAGACTAACTCCAATGGTGGTGTGCAATTGTGTAAATGTGTATATTTTACACAATTATGAGCTTCAATGGTTGTTTTATGGGTGCTCAAATGTCATTTTCTTTGCAGAAAACCATCGATAATGCAAAAAGGTGATATTTGAACAAGTTTAACTGGGAAAAAGATCATCTTTTCATTGCAAACCTCCACTGTATTGTCAACCATTTGAGAAAGGAAATGTGAAACAAAAAGATGAAGTTTCATAATTTTCAAACCTGATGAATGAGATAATGATCAGGATGGTTGACTCTGAAAAAGTGCTCCACAAGTTCGGAAGTTGGTTCATCGGGGTCTGGTGGCACATTTCTAACAAGTACCTGCAGTATATGGATTGTTTTATTCAGTAATTCAACTAAGAAGCAGACAGATGAACAGTTAAACAAAAAAAAGTCTTTGTTTTCCTTGAGGAAAATATGATGATTAACTATATCAAAGTAACTTTTTAAAATATTTCAAATTAGGTCTATCTTACAAAAGTGAGACCAAATGAAGTCTCGTAGTCATACTCTAGTATTCTAATAAGTTGGTAACAGAATCATGGCCTTCCCAATCCCAGATGCTACAGAGGATACACGTCTATAGAATTGATGACCAAATGCTGACCTCAAAAATTTTACATTGCCCAACAAATTCAACAAACAAAATAACGGAAATTTAACATCATCTTGTATGAAAACTAGAAAATAAAATTGGATGGATAAAACAAAAAGATTTTGGATATTTCAGTGTCATCGGTGTAAGAAATACAGCATAAATCTAAGAAATATATGTTTATATGTTTATCAACAGTATAGAAAGTCTTACTGTGAACTGTTCTGGCCGGCGTCTTTCCGATGCAAGGAACTGCAATCTCATTGTGGCAACAATATCATACTCCTTTTTCAGCACATAGCATGTCCAAAAGGTAAAGGCATAAGCCATTACTATATGTGTCCAGAATCTGCTAGTTGAAATATCAAGCAGAAATTGGGTGAGCATGACAAGGTGAAGGCATATCAAGCAAAAAATTATTTGTTGTGTTTTCAGATGAAGCAATATGGAGACAGACACACCTGATTGTAAATCATGCAAGCTAATTTGGCAATATATGTTCAATTATGCTGCAAAAGTTTCAAAGTTCCAATACTGCAAAAGTTCCAATGTTGTATGTACATGCAACATTATTTAGGCGTGTCAAGAAGAAGAAGAAAGTTAATTATATTTACGCGTTGAGTTATGTAAAGCATGTTGACATTTCATGGCAATAGTTATTACTTGCTAATAACTGTTAAGAAGTGAGTTTGAGTTCTGTTTTCTTTCGTCAAGAGATTTTCCCGTTCAAGTGATTGGTTGTCCAAGAACTCAAAGCTAAGCTTGTAGCTTTGAGTGTGCTTTCACTGATTGACCATTTCGTTCTCTTTTCATGAAGATTCTTTGGATGCAGGAATACGATTCCATTTTATTGACTGTTTTGGTGGACCAGAGCTTGTATGTATCATAGGCAAGAGGAGTAATCTGAAGAAAATATTCTGTCTAGAGTCTATCTCAATGGATAGTATACAGAATTTTGTGCAACACTTTCTCAATGTTGTACCATATGCAAATTTCTTAGAAGATATCAACAAGGAATGTATGACATGGTTCAGTTATCACTTAAAAGGAATCCATATACTAAGGGCTCTATTATCATTCAAAGTATACAATAGCACTTCAGAATTGGGGAAAAATAACTGTCATTTTCATATAAGACTGAAGTTCTCAACTTCTTTCAAACCAAAATTAAAGAGAAGAAGTAAGCATACCTTGGCGAACTTGTTGGAATATTAGAAATAGAGAGTTTATCTATGTTGCTGAAAGTAAGACTGGAATGTGCTGAATTTGCATTTGCCCAGTGCTGCAATGTATCATTTGTCCAGTTAACTGGAACCATGACCACAAAAGCAAGGATCGCAATTGGAATAAAGATTTTAAGCCTGCATGCACACCAACAAAATGGCTAGCAATTAATGTAAGAAATAATTAAGACAATTGCATATCAAGAGGAAACACTCTCTCGATCTGTTCGGGGAAAGAGTGCATACATCTTGACCCCCCAGACCCTGCTTCATTGTGGGATATACTGGGTTGTTGTTGTTGTTGCATATCAAGAGGGAAAATAAAGTTAAAGGCAAGATTATGAAAAAAGAAGCACAACTATAAGTTAAAAATGTGGTGATTTTATTTATTATATGTTTTTTTGTTCACACTTAACAACCATTTAAATAACCATCACAAATAAAAACAGAGATTAGTACACATGATCTCAAGGGAAGGAAAAAAAATCTCAAACACAGTAAAGGCAGATGAGGTATAGGATGCTACTGACTTTGGCAATATTAGAAAGGACTCTACGAAAACCAGCGTCCTGATTAAAAGAAAACAACAATATGGG
The DNA here is from genome assembly GCA_963922045.1 of Persicaria maculosa. Taxonomy (NCBI): domain Eukaryota; kingdom Viridiplantae; phylum Streptophyta; class Magnoliopsida; order Caryophyllales; family Polygonaceae; genus Persicaria; species Persicaria maculosa. The sequence continues at coordinate 23,916,773 of OY998254.1, forward strand.
CTTGCACATCTACATGAAAGTGACACTTTTACATGTCTATTAAATCACACCAGCAAAGACCATTCTTATAAATAGTTAAAAACATTCAGCTGCCCCATGAAGCACACTTCTATTCATACTTCATACGATATTTTTCAGTGATGCAAGGACCATTAGCAATCAATTGCTTCAAGTTTGTGGTTAAGATGCTGTCACTCTTTCAGATCTTTAGAACTTCAGAAAATTATGAATCTATACGATGAGGAATGCATACCGATATTTAGATGATGACAAATTGCTGAAGGGAAAATGGCCTAATATTGCCTTCTAAATTGCAGAATAGTATTATAAACTATTCAGAAATGAGCTTTATTAAAGTAGCTCTCAAGTAAGGAACCATACCCTAGTAAATAAACCCTCAAGTAAACAACAGAATCCAAACCAGCATGTTCTATAAGCTCAGGCTCTGGCATTTGCAAGGCAGCGGGCATCCAATTCAGAAATTTCAAATATGTCCTGAAATCCAAGTTGACAAACTTGCCAACAAATGCCCCCGTCCTCATTGGGCTGCTTCTCAAACCTCTTAGATACCATTTTGGAAAGTAGACCCTGTCGTTTACAGGCTGTATACGAAGTATTGCGAATACCAAAAAGAATGCAAATGCCGTAAGAATGTTGATAGCAGCCCCAACTAATATATCACCAAGTGTTGCCATTGATCTGCTTCAAGATGGAACAATTTACTCAGTGTGAATCTCTCAACTCCAGAATTTGAATGTATACAAACAATCAAATATCCTATTGAGTAATAATACTTCTAGATCAAAACATGTGATTAGCTAATAATAAATCAAACAAAATAATAGTAACACCAATGAAAATATTCCAAACACTTCAACAATCAAAATCCAATAAACCTATAAAAGAACCAACCCTTGAAAACACAAGCAACTCCAATCGATTTCCAAGCAGAAGTTTCTTTGTAGATGAACCGGAAACAAACCCACAATGAAGTAAATCTACACAACACCAACTAGATGATCACTATATACAGGAAATCATATACTTCTATCAGTTCTATGTGCATCTCTTGTCGATGGAGATACCAGAAGACTTTCTGCATAAAACTCTTTTTTTTTTTTTACAATAAAATGATCTTTATGCATCCATTTCAGACATCAGCAAGAAGGTAACAGTTCATGAAACGAGGAATGTAGACATAAACCGAACCTTAACAAATCAATGGGCAAGAAAAACAGGAAAAATGGAGAAAGTGACTCAATGCTGGATAATTTATAAAGCAATAATAGTCGAGTACAGGATCAGCTACAATGATCTTCCCAAATCAGCAAAAACTTATATTTATTTTATTTCTTTCCAAATATGGATCACAAAAATCTAAAATCTTCTATTTAGTCCTTGCTGTGATTAACCTGGAAGAGGCGGTATGGTGAAATGTATCTGGTACTAATACCACTGTACCACCAACTGAATAGCCACCCAAAAACATAAAAATAAAAAGAGGAAAAGTCCTGGCACGCCATGTATCTGCTCCGGTTCAATCTTTGTAGAAGTAAATGAGTTAGATAACCCTGTAAATCTAGACCTACTGAACTGAAAATTCTGAATTTCACAAAATTACACATCAGAAAATCTGAAATCTGACAAAAAAGAAGGGGAAAAGGAATGTATATCAGGCAATACTAGCAAAATTGGAAACAGACGAACTAACATCCAGTTCAGTGCTTTCAACCATTGTCTAGGAATTTTAAGATGAAAAATAGTATGTTCTAAATGTTTTCTTTTGAATTTCGGACTAAAACAATAAATTCCGTCATACATTAAAGAATTGATTCAAATAGAATTGAATTCAATTTGAATCAATTCTTCCCCTGCCCCCACCAGTCCACCACCAGCCCCTACCTCTCCGAAAACCGAAGAAAAAACACAAACGAAACAGCGAAACAAGATTGGTGCTACAAAAGGTCGTAAAGAATGTGACGCTAGAGCGATATCTGAAGAATATACAGCACCGAACTAAGATTCCAGTTCCTGTTACTTCACTTAAACTAAACTCGAATCAAATTGAAAGGAAGGAAAATACATTAACGGAATTGGAAAGATCAAACTGAAAAGCTGAAAGATGATGGAGATGAAGATTTGTAGAATCATACACTCGACTAAATACTACAAACTCTTCTTCCTCTTAGCTGCCGAAAATGCTGAAATCTCGTCGAAACAGTAGCGAGAATATGTAGAAAAGCACCGATTTGTCAAATAAACGCTAGCCAGTGTCAGTCGATTGCCATACGAAAGGAGAAGCAGCACAAGGGAGGAGAGAGCGAGGGAGGGAGCTAGAGAGAGACCAATAATGGTTGCAGAGAGAGAAATGGAGATCGACAGAGTCACTCGCATGCTTTCTATGTTTGCTTTTATTCATTTTTTATTTTTATTTTCAATTTAAATATTGGGAAGCCGTTTCATTTAGATGATCCGACGATTGTAAGTCCGCCACGTCATACATAACGGCTATTTTTTAAACCAGTGGTTCCACCTGGAGCACTTTCTCTCTTTGTTCTTTTAGAACAGTTCTGATTCTGAGGAAATATCACAAATCACAATTAGAAAACAGTACAGTCCGGAACCTGCTCCCCTTCGGTGCTCCCTCAGTAATTATAAAAAAAATTCGACTATAAATAAACATTGAAAAAAATTAAATTTCTTTTTTTAGATTCTATACCTTTGTATCAATCTGTTTATAAAATTTTATTACGAAAATTCATATTTTAAGAAAAAAGCTAAAATAATCGATATTTTATTTATCTATATTTTTAAAACATAAATTTCCATAATAAAATTCAATAAACATATCAATATAAGGGTATAGATTCTAAAAATATTTTCTTAAAATTTTTTAATGTTTATTTATAACCGAAATAATTTTGCGATGCATCATAAGGAGCAACGAGGAGAGCAAATGATCCAAACTGGAAACAGTAACATACTCTCTCTTTGCTAACTCTAATACACCTTTTTATTTATAACCGAAATAATTTTGTGATGCATCATAAGGAGCAACCAGGGGAGCAAAAGATCCAAACTGGAAACAGTAACATACTCTCTCTTTGCTACCTCTGATACTCTCTCTTTGCTACCTCTGACACACCTTCACTTCTCATCTCTCACGTCCCCGTCCCCCTCCCCCCCCCCCCCCCCTCCAACCACACACATTCACCCATGACATCATTGCACTACATGAGATAGAGGTTAAGAAAACCTGTTATATGTGCAAATATTGCAAGAGTTGTGTCAATTTTTCAAGGGGGTGACACATTTGCAAACCTAACGAACCATTCACAATTCCCATAAGAAGAGTTTGATCTGGGTCTGAATCCGAGCATCGTCATCTAGCCGAACGCGCATTCCATGTTGGAAGTTGGAACCAAGACCTTGCGGGTCGAAACCTCCTTGTTCCAAGTCGGAAGTTGTCGTCGTTGGGTTCTTTGGTGAGTTTTTGGGTGAATTGCTTCCTTAACCATCAATAATACAAGAGTTGATACAAGATACATCCGGTCACACACTCGACATAATGATCTTGATATGGGCCCAAAGTCAGAGAATCGGGAATTGCCACGCGTCACTATTCATGCACTTTTTTAGAATGATATAAACTATACAGTATAAAATATAAACTTTTTTTACATTTGTTTTTATAAATTCATACTTAATACGGAGTAGTAATAAGCATGAAGTTATAAATAAATTAATAAAAAAAAGTTGACAGTTTATATAGTTTTTAACATCTTAAAAAGTGTGCATGAATAATAAAACGTCAAGTTATAATTAACAGATGAAATTGACCTCTTATTTATACTGGGATTACTGGATGAATCTAATTTGAAACTGGTTTCAAATAAGTTGATCTGTAAACTAACCTAGTACTCCCTCCGTTAATTAGAACTTGTCATTTTAGAAATCTACACACTTATTAAAGCAAACAAAAATACATTTATACCTATAGTTATTACTCTACTTTTTTACTTTCTCAAAAACTACAACCAACAATAATCTAATCATTATAAGAGCAATTTCGTAGAGTATATGAAAAAATACCTAAAATGACAAAATTTTCTTAACAAAATGTAATTCCTTAAAACGACAAGTTTTAATCAACGGATGAAGTATTGAGGAGTACAATTTAAAATTTAATATAGTTAAAAAAAAATTAAAGATTTTTTCTTAAAAAATACAAATAAATAAATGTGCATAAGAATTACTATAAAACTAAAATCAAACTCCTAAGTTGATTATAGGAAAATTTCGTTTGATGCCCCTGAGTTTTTGGTAATTCTGGTTGGTGTCCCACACTTTTTTTTGGATGATACCTCTGAGTTTTGTCAAAAGTTCGGCTCATGCCCAAAATTTATACTTTCCCCTTTTTAATGAATAAAACCACCCTTATTTTTATTTTTTTCATAAAAAAAAGCCCCTTTACTTTTAAGTTTTTAACATTGAACAAAACCATCTATTATTTAACTAAATTTAACGCAAAAGTGACAAAACCACCTTTATTTTTAAAAATTACCAAAATCACACATTATTGCCATTGTTTTAGCAAAATCACCCATTGTTTCCAAATTTTTTTGAAGAAAGGCAACCATTGTTTTTAACATTACACAAAAGATCCATTATATATTCTTTATAGTTTGTAAAAAAAAAACCACTTCTTATGTAATAAAAAAAGGTGTTATTCATTTCTTTTGTTTCGAATACATAAAACCTAATAAGATAAGAATGATTAATCTTTTTTTATATTTTTCTTTTACAAGAGAAGAAAATGAAATAAATAAATGTTACTTTTTTAAATAAAATTCTAATTGAGAATTTGGTTAAATTTATCAACCATAGGTTAAATATTGTTTTGAAAAATAATAGGTGTTAAATATTGTTTTTGTAAATAATGAGTGTTTATTTTTGTTTTTACAAAGTATGGAAAAATAATAGATGTTTTGTACAATTTTAAAAATCATAGTGATTTTGTTCATATGTGAAGGGTGGAAACTTTATTGAAATGACAATTTGGGACAAATATGTTTCCATTGTTTGCTCCAAAACGTACGTGTCACATGCATGTGATCCCGGATGTGAATCAATTCACATTCATAATTAATACTTCATGTCATGTTTATCATTGTCTAATATTTTTGTATTAAAAAAACATTAATTAAACTTATAAATAATAAGAAAATCTTTTACCTCTAGTTTTTTTGAAAGCTTTTACCTCTAGTTTATTTTTAGGTAAGAAAAAGTAATGATACAATAACCTTTTTTTTTGGTCAGCTAAAGTAATGATAACCTTTAAAATATAATCTATTTTAAAGTTATGAGTGACATAAAATCTATTGGCAAGATACAATTGTATCTATTAACAAGATGGATAACAAAAAAAATTATACTCGAGTCCTTTTTCATTTACTTGCCTCTTGAATGGCGGAGAATATAAGATTATCAAAAGGTGGAAGAAGCTTTCAAATAATGGCTGCACAGACAAATCCAACAAAGAAAAACACACCAGAAACAAGGCATACTCCAAATTCGAGCATATATCATGTGAGCTCCATGGCTGAATGGTACCCTTACTTGGCATTCTTTTAGTTAAATTAAGATCGAGATTAATTCCTTCAAGGTGATAACAATTTGATTCAGCTATTAAAAATTAATTATCTACTGTTGTAGAAATCTTCGAAAAATACAAGATTTTGTCCAATTTTGAAGTTCGTGTTTTTTTTATTAAGTAAAAATTAAGATGGCTAAGCCTAACTGATAGCATCCTGACAGATGAGATCTAAGAGATTTGGATGAGACTCCAGTGCCAACCCGTTAACAAGATGGACAAGGTGTGCAACCTTAATTCACTACGGGAAAAAGGTAAATTACCGACGTTAATGTCTCGACGCTTTTTATCTTCGTCGGAAATTTCCAACACTGTAAAGCGTCGAAAATTTTCGACATCTTTGGGTGTCGAAATTGGCGTCCTTCTCGACGCTTAAATGCGTCGATTTGTTCAAATAAAAATAAATAAATTAAAACCATGTGTAATTAGCCTTTTTCATCTCTCTCACTGAAGGCTTCGAGCAGCGAAACGGCGAAACCCTAGCTTCCTTCATCAATGGTGTTGAATCTAGCCACCACGCCCTTAACCATTCCCCGAATTGTCATTCAATTCCTCTCGGTTCACTCCTGCATCTCTCATAAATCCTCTCAAGTGTCTCCCGAATTTCGCTGATGAATTTTATGTTTCCGTCTCAGATTCCGCCTTTGCGACCTTCATGCAGTCCCTTAATCGCCGCGTTTCGTCTCTCTCTGGCGAGCTCAACCTCGTCAAGATGATGTCGTTCAAAATCGTCTTGTTCGAGGAGCTGCTTGGCCATTGCAACTAGGTTTACAAGAATTAGGCGGATCTCGTTGACCTCACTGACCGCATTCGCTACGCTGGCTACCACCTCTCATCCTGTAAGTTGATTGTGTTTTGAGTGTATCTAATTATTGCTGTTTTCGGCCTAAATATCCCACTGAATGCATCTGTCCGAAGTCTGAACAAAATGTCGCCATGAATAAAGAAGATTCTGGATGAGTTAAGCATCCATCCTCTCTATTGAATGATTTACAACAATGCCTGCTTTTGCTTGTCCTTCCATCTTTGTTCATAAACTAGAATGTACAGAAATTGCTTGTTGATTTCATTTTTCGATTTCGCACGACCTGCAAATGTTGTTGAATGGTGCGAATTCAGAAAGTAGAATGTAGAAGAACTGCTGCTATCTCAAAAGCCTAAATGAGAGGAACTACTGTTGTTTCATGGTTTTGGCAAATGATGCTGAATGATGCAAATTCAGGAAGTAGAATATAGAAAAACTGCTGCTATCTCAGAAGCCTGAATGAGGAATTTGAGAAGAAATTTGCACAGATTTTTCCATCATGCACGATGAAACTTTCATCGAAGTGTAATATGTCTTCCTCTACACGTATTATGATGTAGATTGTTACATCTATCTAGAAGCAACAGGGATCAGAAATTTTGAATGAAAGATAACCGGCTTCTATCCTATTAACATACTCAATTTCGTGTTCATAATATGGAATTTTATGGTTGGATTTAAACATTTGCTAGTGCAGTGGTATCGGCGGTATGCCAGAGATTCACCTTTTTCTTTTAGCATTACCCTACCCATTGTGTTCAGACATTGAGTTTGTTATTTATTTTATTTTCTATTGATTTTCCTTTTGCTAATATAAACGGCAGTAGTATTTAATGGGTGCAGACCGGTTTCCCTTTTCTGATTATTGGTTTTGCATTCACTGATCTTTTTGAAGCATCTAAACTGTGATATTCTTTTCATTTTGCTGTTTGTAGCTTAATGTTTGTGTAATTTGGGGAACTGGTGCTGCTTCTTTCCGAATTGAAGGGTTTCGTTGATTCAATACGTGTTACATAGTCGACGGCTTCCCTTCTCAAGCTGTCTCATAGGTATGTTCCTCTCTCCCTCCATCCCTGACTGAACGCTATTGATCAAGTTCTCCATCTCCATGCTTTATTTATGCTTAATTTACTGTCACAGGATATATATTTATAACTGTACTTCATTTGACATTAATGGGCTGTTAATCAGACCTAGTTGCAGTCATTGATCGATCAGCCAGAATGTGTCAAGAGAAAACCGAATCAATCATACTTGACATTTGGAAATGAGGAGTAAAATTACATAGCAACTCTATATATGTTAGATTACATTGAGGATTACAGTTCAGATGAGCAATTGCACTAGGAATATATATATGCACTCTTACCATTATTTATTTCACAAAAAATGTACTATAGCGTTCATTCATGACAGCAGTGTACACCACCACTTTCACCAGCAATATAAGCTAAGTTGATTATGAATTTCCTCCATGTGTCAATTCTTAGTCGTGGTTCTTTAAATTTGCTTAGTCCCTTCTCCTTTGGTAATGCTGTGTGTGAATTTGGTAAATGTGGAAGAATTCAGTGTAGTTTTGGTGTATGTGGCCTTGCATTATCAGTGCAATGTTGTTCTTAGCTTTAATTGATTACATATAAGCATTCAAATTTGTCTTTTGAAGTGCCCTGTTACCTTTATCATCTTTCATTCACACAGATACTGATTTTTAATTATATATCTCCAGCGAAGTTATACAGTATTAACTAAAGCTGATATTCGTCGACGCCAAGAAGAAGATATTAAAAGGATATCTTCTGTGCTTTGCATTTCAAGAGCTGCTGTTGCTATTCTGCTAGTTTGCTATAATTGGTATGTTCAATTGTTCATTACCTTTTGCTCTTTGACATGATATCATCAATATTTCATTCCTTACAACACTAGGCTTCGACATATTTGTGCTCTGAGTTGAATATGAATTACTCATAAATCATGATATTCTAATAATGCTTAACAATATTTATTTTATGGACTTGCAGGCGCGTGACCAATGTGCATGAAGAATGGTTTGCTGATGAAGAGAGGGTTCGAAAGACTCTAGGTTTCCTTCATAACCCTTCCCTCTCTGTTTGTCTCATAGGTATGTTCATCTATCCTTTCAATGCTTTATTTATGCTCCTTCTGATTGCTGATTTTATCCTTTCAATGCTTTATGTACGTCTCACTGGTTATAGACCTAATTGACTGAATTGAATTTTTTTTATCTGAGGTTTGCATGAACATTGAATTTCACTAACTGGATAACCGTTGGGAAGGAACATTGAATTTTGCTTCTACACGGCAAAATTTCACTAACTGGATAACAGTTTGTCTTCATGATTAAAAGTTGGCCCATACTATAATTGATAATTGTGGAAGGTGATAGCCTTGGGTGATAATGCCCTTCGTGGGATGTGGAAGTGGACAACCTATGGATCGATGTGGTTTATAATCTAACTGAAGTTGGAAAATAGGAGAGAAGATTTACTTTGAGGTTAACAAGGTTAAACCTGAAAAGGACTTTGGAAGTGTTTTTTTCAAAGAGTCTAACATGATGGTTAACAAGGTTACCTCTTAACAGTGTATTTGTGTGGAGTAAAAGATTTGTGTGCTTGACATCATTTTAGGTTCATTTAACAGGAGCTTTAACTTCTGTAAATTTATGAAATGCATTTAGAGTGTGAACCTTTAGCAATATCTTTTTCTTTTCACCACTTTACAGGATATATACCTTATGTTTTGTATTGTTTCTTTACTTATTTTATTAAGTTCATCAGTCATGTTTGTCTAAAAGAATTCAGAGATTTTTCTTTTAATCAGCAAAAGCAACTTTCTGTCCAAACAAACAAAACTATGACCTCCTATACTTTACTTCCCTATTCATCTTGCAGATTAAGTAGTAATTGTTTCCTATATATAATATTCTTGGTATTGAATTGTTTCTTGTTTACCCATTTTGGTTTGGTGTCCAATTCATTACCTAGTGATCGAGAACTAAAGCACTAGTATATATGGACAAGAACTAGGTAGCTTGACATCATTCAAGATATAACCAAACTTCTAATATTTGTTAGATAATGAAATAACATCACTTAAGTTAGAACGTGAAAATTTATATTGCCTTTGTAGAATCATAGCTCATAAATGTACCATCAACTTTTAAAATGTTCACCTTAGCCTACCTAACCAATATATACTTTCTGATTTCACCACAAACCCACCCCGAAAATCACAACTAAAGGCACTAGGATAGTTATAACATCCACTTAAATAAGTAAACTGTTCTCAAGCTGTTATTGTTTTATATGGTCTTTGCTTGCAGCAAGTTTCTGATTTCACCACAAACCCACCCCGAAAATCACAACTAAAGGCACTAGGATAGTTATAACATCCACTTAAATAAGTAAACTGTTCTCAAGCTGTTATTGCTTTATATGATCCTGTTTTTCTTCCTAACCAGCAGACATCATTACTTGGTTAAAATGAGATTGTTTAATTATGAAAATTTCTGCATTTAACAATGCGATAATGTTATCTGAGGATGGAGGATAGGTGTGAGTGTCCGAACATTGGCTCCATTGAATATCAGCTTTATTGAATGACAGACTCTTAGCTCTCATCTTCAAGTTAATGACAAGCAAATAATGTTATCTGCGGATGGAGGATAAGTATCTGAGCTAAAAACTGTAAGTTATTTGTTCCAGTGGTTTGTTCTGAAAATTTCAGTTAATATTGAGCTCTATAAATTATTGTTCTGCTCTTGTAAAGCTTGAACTGCTGCTGAAAAACATATATTGAGGGAAAGATATTCTTGAAAGAGTATAAAAATAGTAGCTTATGAACTAAAATATTTGCATTCTGAATAATGACTTGAGATGGAGACTGCTCATATGATTAGTATTCATTTCTTTGGAGCTACGCATGTGTTCTTTGAGGGCTTAGCACATCTTATGCAGCTATTAGTAGTGGTTTTGGGAAATTTTAAAACACAAAGGGGAAAAGAAAGTGACTGTTTCCAAGAAATTTTATATTGCCTTTGTAGAATCATAGCTCATAAATGTACCATCAACTTTTAAAATTTTCACCTTAGCCTACCTAACCAATATATACTTTCTGATTTCACCACAAACCCACCCCGAAAATCACAACTAAAGGCACTAGGATAGTTATAACATCCACTTAAATAACACTACTAATAACTATCAAATGGAATAGGAAAATGCAGATATGATATTAATTGGCCACCTTGTCCTATGGGTTTAGCACATCTTATGCAGCTATTACTCGGGCATTATAGATTGCATAATTGGCCACCTTGTCCTATGCGTTCAATCATCAAGTTGCTACTATTTTTCCTTCTTATTTCTCTTTTTACTTTTGGTATATTGAAATGTTTTAAGCTTTTATTCCTTCTTGTGCAGGTGAGCAGCTTCTTGTGCAGGTGAGCAGGAAATGTGTTAGGCAACAGGAGACAAATAGCTGATCTACAATGATCTTTTGGGTGTGTTTTTTTGTGACTTAAAGTGAGAACTTAAGGGTTATTTTGAAGTACTAAATTGTACCCAAGAGGAGAGACAATGGTAGCTTATGTGAACTTAAATGATACAATGGTGGTTGTGTGAATGTAAATGATGCATTATACCTAGCTATTATGTATACTTTATCTCTTATGGCTTGTGCTACAACCTTATATATATGTGCCAATTAATTTAGAAAACTGAAGAAAGAAAAATATTAATTAACTATATATATATATATATATGTTAATTTCGACAGCCTAAAAAGGGAGATCAGCCATTTTCGACACCCAAGTGTCAAGATTGGCTGAGAGTAGAAATTAAATGAGCCACTTTTGACACCCTAGGGCGTCGAAAATGGTTAATAGTGATAACAAGATCACTCATTTTCGACGCCCCAGGGTGTCGAAAATGGCATGCCAATCTCGACGCTTTTAGGCGTCGAAATGGGCCCCGACGTAATTTCGCGTCGAAAATGACAGATTGCCAATCGTGACGCTGAAAATACCGACGCTTTTTGAAAGCGTCGAAATTGATTTTTTCGACGCTTTATAACGTCGAGAATGGTCTTTAAAAGCGTCGAAAATGGCCTGCTTTTCCTGTAGTGATTGTCAGCCACCCTGTTACCCTCACGGGGCACATGGGAGTAGGAGATCGATAGCAGAGAAAGCTTGTAGCAATCCTTGTAAATCTCCCATTATTAATTCGATTTCCCAGGGGCATACGCCGTTTGATTTGAGGTGATTTATTACAATATGAGAATCCTCTTCTATAATGATTCTTTGACAGTTAAGTTCCTTAGCAGCATTAATTCCTTCTCTAAGAGCGATAACCTCCGCCATAAGAGGAGAGATGGCACCAAGCCCCTTATAACCTATTTTGACAACATTTCCTTCGTTATTTCTGATTATAAAACCTGCACTTGCTCCACAAGAGTCGTTTGTTGCACCATCAAAATTAAGTTTTAAGAAGCCCAACTGCGGCTTTCTCCATCTAACATTTTTCCGGCTGATCTTTTGTCCCAAAGACATTTTTGCGCATGCCTGCCGAACGTCATCATCCACAACATCCATCATGGCCCTTCTCCAACTTTCTCTGACAGATTTCAGAAAAGACTATATCTCAATAGGGGGAGGGATTCTAGCATTTCTGAATGCAACTTGGTTCCTATAATACCAAATTGTCCACCATTTTAAAGCCATCTCCTCTTGTTCTGTTTTACTTAAAGATAGGCCTAATTTTGCCATTATAATCTTTTCATTCCTACTTTGCGGAGGGATACCGTTAATCACATCCGCACATTTTTTCGTTCTCAAGAGAGGAATTTGTCCAAAGGGGCACTTGGTGAATAGATGTGCTTCATCTTCCCCATAAGAGTTGCATAATTCACAGACATTTGGAATCGGCGCTCCTCTTTTACTCAATCTCTCCCTCGTTGGCAACCCATTCTGTGTAATTTTCCATAGAAAGTTCTTCACCTTTGGTAATGTGTTAATTTTCCAAATCCAATTACAAGGGGTGTCGTCAAAGGCCTCATAGTTGGATATCAAGTTAACTGCACTAGAGGTTGAGAACCAACCTTGTTTGTCCATCCTCCAATATAACCGATCTGCCATTTGATGAATAGGGAGGGGGATATCCATAATCCTTTTCACCCATCTAGGGTCGAGAACTTCCTCCAATTTCTCTTTCTACCATTTCCCATTCAAAATAAAATTACGGACGCACACTTCAGCGTCTATAGGTTGAACGGGATACACGAGTTTGATTAGGGGGTTTTCAGCAATCCATGAGTCCTTCCAGAACCTAACAGTTTTACCGTTACCAATCGACCAGATAAGGCCCTCCTTAAATTTGTCGATTAGAGAAACTGCATTTCGCCATTTCCACGAGGAGTTCTTGATTTTCTTATAGTTCAAAATATCATTTTCTCTTAAGTACTTGTATCGAATAATTTTTACCCAACAATTTTCAGGCTCCGCAAGGGTTTTCCACAATAGTTTCATTTGAAGAGCTTCGTTCATCACCTGTGTTTTTCTAATACCCAAGCCTCCTTTTCGCTTAGGTTTACATATCTTATCCCAGCTAATAAGAGGTTTGTACTGCAAATCTTTATTCCAAAAGAAATTTCTGTTAATTTGGTCTAGTTCTTTATGAATCGAGGAAGGGAGCATAAAACTTTGCATTGCATAGAGTGGTTTTGCTGAAAGGTTTGAGTTAATAAGAATTGACCTCCCTTGTTGAGAAAGGGAGTTAGCTCTCCATTTAGTTAATTGGTTTTTGGTATTGCTAACAATCTCTTCAAAAGTTTGCTTATTAACTTTCCCATTGATAATGAGACAGCCCAAATATTTTTCTATAGCCCTCGTATGAGGTGTTTGTAAGGAATTTTGCAACAGTTGAATTCTTGGTCCTGGTACTCCTCCAGTAGTTTGAAATGTGGATTTATGGAAATTAACTTTCTGACTTGATACTCTACAATAATCTTCTATTATGTCTTTTACTTGCTCACTTGCAGACAAAGTTGCTTTAGCAAAAATAATAATATCATCTCCGAAGGCAAGGAAAGGAATACGAGGGCCATTTCGACCAAAATTGAATCCTATTTTACTCATTGGCCTCATCGACTCCTGCTGTAATTTTCTTGCCAGCACTTCTGCTCCTAATATAAAAATGAAAGGGGAAATAGGATCCCCTTGTCGAATTCCTCTTGTAGGGTAAAAGATCTTAGTAGAAGAACTGTTTACTAAGACTGAAAATGATACAGTTGTAATACATTCTTGGACCCAATTAATGAATTTCGGGTGGAAACCAAATCTTCTTAAGATTTCTGAGGAAAAATCCCAGTTGAGTATGTCATAGGCTTTTTCCATATCTAGTTTTATCGCCATCCAGCCCTCATTACCCTTACGTGTTTTAAATGAATGAAATATTTCATGAGCTATTAAAACGTTATCCTGAATTGCTCTATCGGCTACGAAGGCTCCTTGTAAAGGGTGAACTAGGTTTCCTATTACCTTTTTCAGTCTCTCTGTTAGTATTTTTGATATTATTTTATAGATTGTCGAACACAAGCTGATTGGTCTATAGTTATTCGTTGTAGTGGGGTTATCAACTTTTGGCAATAGAGTGATAAACGTGTGGTTTATTTGACGGAGAATTCGACCTGATAAGAAAAAACTTTTGACTGCTCTAATCACCGACGGGCCAACTATATCCCAATAACTTTTATAAAATTCTGACGTAAATCCATCCGGCCCCGGTGATTTATTTCTACCCAAGCTAAACACTGCACTCTTAACCTCACAATTATGGACAGGTTTAATAAGTTCATCGTTATCTTCGTCACTTATTTCCGGGGTTATAAGATCCAAACTATTATTCCAATCTGAATGCACACCTCTTTCCTTTTTAAAACGTTGTTCAAAATCATTTTGAATCTCGGTTTTAATATTGTCCTCACCAGTTAAGTGAATTCCTTCTGCAGAAGTGATTTGTCTAATAATTTTTCTATTTCAACGTCCTGTTGCAATTTTATGAAAGTATCCCGAGTTAGTATCCACTAACTTGATATGTTTAGTTTTTGCCCTCTGGTTCCAATAAGTCTTGTGAAATTTAATTAGAGCTTCTTTTTTCTGTAATAATAACTTTTGTTTCATCGCTACGTTGTTATCAAAATTAGCACTTAGCATTCCTTGTATGATAATTAACTCTTCTTCAACCTCTCCTAGTTGACGAAAAATGTTACCAAAGGTTTTTTTATTCCAAGTTTTTATTTTTGCTTTCAATACCTTTGTTTTAAACATTAACTAGTGGAATTCCCGCGCCATGGCGCGTTTGCGAGGGGAAAAAAGAAAACGAAAAATAGAATATAAAATATTAAGAAATAACCAAATAACAATCTACACAAATGTTTGAAAAGTTGTCTACAATATTATTGTTCGGGGTACATATGTGTTCACAAAAGACACAAATGTGATGTTTGAGACTTCGTCCATGCAAAGACACAAAGGTGAAGGTCGTAAGGAGACCAACATTAGTATAAGATTTATAAAAAAAAAATGTGCCCGAGAAAGGAAAGAATAATAGATTTGAGATAAATTGTACATATAGATAAAAGACCTTGATATTAGTCAATTCCTCCATTAGAGGTAAATTGTATGGACATCGATAGAGGAAACCAAATGGTAGAATAAAATAACTGATATGAATTTTATAAATGAAAATATAGCAAATTAATTGTAGAAGAACTGAATTTTTAGACTTAGATGCAGAATTTCATAAATAAAATGACAGAACTTAAAAATTAGGATTTATGGATTGAATTATTACAAAGAATGTATTATTGAAAATGAAAAAGCCCCGATACATAAAGACCACCATTTTTAGTGGGGCCCGAGAACCTACCTAATGAAATGACCGACCTTCACGACGGACTTACCTGACCCGCGTCGAAAAAATCGACGCGGCCCAACCTGTGCCGCGGGAAGTTATACTAATTGACTTTAACTACGAAGGACGGTTCCCTTGTCGAGTTTTTCCCAGACAATTTGGAAACTTGACTTGTCTTACCTGTCGTCGTTGAATGTCTTGAGATTTATTAACGACAATCCTTAATGGAATTTTACACTAAAAACGGACAGGGTTTTCATCCGCGGAGTTTAACATTGTGACCGATGTAGATTCTTTTCAATTTATCAGATTTCTTCCTACGCGTATGATTGCTTCTCGATCTTCTTTCTTCTGGGTTCACTATGTCTAGTTCCGCTCTCTCTCCTTTCTCCTTTTTCCCCCAAAAGTCCTCCCTTCGCCTATGAAGCTTTTCCCTATTTATAGATCCTTGATTCTCTTGCATGTTGCGCCACGTGGTGCTCAGCTTTCAACACGTGTTGAACTCGTGGGAAGTGGGCATGGCTGCCACGTTTCTGTTCTTTTTCATCCGCGGATGATCACATTTGAATGGTTTTTTGGACCTTTGTCCGCGGATTATAATAATATGAGTTTCTTGTTTGTTTTTTTTTATTTAATTGTTTGGTACTCTTTATGTTTCGACAGATGTTTTTAGCATTGGTTTAGTCACAGCTCCTCGGGCCGTGTTGATTATGTCTAGTAATTGACGCAGATCGACAAAAAATATAAACATCTGTAGTTTTGTTGCCGTTATTGATTCCGATGGGGTTAATGGGCCTTTCCCAGATCGAGTCACGGCCCAATTTGGGCCCATTAGGCCCATTTATGCTTGGAATTTCAAACGTCGGTAATTTTTCTATAAGTTACCCCGTTCCGTTCTCTTTTTCACCCAACATTTGTCTTCTTCTACTTTCCGCTATATTTAATCCTTATCCTTATCTTTAGCTTTCCGGCGGCGGTTTTCTAGGGTTCCGGCGGTTTGCTTTGAAGTTTCTGGTGGTTTTCTTCAGTTTCTTCAAGGTATTTCTTCTTGCTCTTGGCTGTTCTTGAGTTTTCTTCGTTGAGTTCTTTGATTTTTTGTCCTTTAGATCGTAGATTTGGGTATGGAATCGTCTCAAAGGTGTTTTTTGGATGAAATTTTACTTTGTGTGAGTAAAACTTCGTACAATTTTCTTGTAGTTTCTTTTAGAAATGGCTAATCTCAACAAGGAGGGTGACTCACTAGAAGATTTTGAGAGGGATGAAGGATGGAGAGGTGGTGCTGTTTCATACTCTCAAGCGCGTCCGTCTCCGGAGACACTTTCTACCTCCTCTGGGAGTTCTTCTTCTTCCTCTGATGATTCCTCGTCGGAGTCATCTTCTTCTACATCCGCGTCTATCCCGGATCGAATTGGTCCTAATGGTAGCCCTATTAAGGCGAGAAGGCGCGGAAGCGTTCTGACCCTGATTACTATTCTTCACCTTACTCAGTTTCTTCTTCTTCGAAGGGATGCGCGGATGGTGAAAATCCAACGGCTGTGGATGACTCGGGTGCTAGTTCTTCCGTGGACGCGGGGACATTGTCCGCGTCTCAGTCGGCGAATCAAGAGTCGGAGGAAGTTTGGATTCCTTATGAGCTTCCTCCTATTGGTTTAGCGGAAGCCCCTAAGGTAATTCGTTCTAAGGAGAATTTGAGTGACTTGGACACCCCTGTGTACGACTTAGGGGATCTTGATTCTTGTCTCTTTTTGGGGGATTTCAAACCTCTTCCCCCTCCAACCAGCCGTCCACCAGTTGTGCTTGAAAGGGTTCATCCATGGAGGTCCCCAGTGAGTAAATTGAGGGGTTGTACTACTCTATTGAACCTTGGAGATCTTGATGCTCTTTCGCAAGTCTTCCCATGGCCAGCGGGTGTTGAATTCTGTCTTCCCGAGGAAGGAGGTGGTTGTCTGGACGCTTACGAAGATTGCTTAGTTGTATATGCAACTAGTCTATCTCAGGGTTTCCGACTTCCTCTTCATCCCCTTTTCTCGAAGTTTTTGGAGGAATATAACCTGAGTCCTGCTCAGATTGTTCCCAATGGTTGGATGTTCTTTACAAGTTTTGTTATGAGATGCAAGGAGATTGGTGTTGCCCCCTCATTGAAGTTGATGCTCAGTATTTTTTCTCTGAAAAAGGGGACTCAAGACACAAGATTTTATCAATGCAACTCAAGTTGTAAGTACATGGAGAGGTTGTCTAGTAAGCCAAACTGGAAATATAAGTGGTTTTTGGTCCGCGACAGATCCGGACAAGGCTTTAGTTGTCGAACGGTCCCAGGGCCTTTTTGCTCTGCTTCAAAACCAAAAATTTCCAATCTTTCTCAGTTCAAGCTGTCCTTTTCTCATATTCCTAGATTTCCATGGGATAAAATGTTATCCGCGTTTCGTCTTGAGATGGCTGGCTTGAGCATGCCTCATCCGCGACTAGGTGGCTTCTTTGTTTAATAATTTGCGTTTTCATATTTTACTTTTCTTAAAATGGATAACTTATTGGGAAATGCATTGTGTTTTTCAGACAAAATGGATCTGGATGCACTTTTGAAGCGGCACAAAGCCAAATCGGGAAAGAAGAGGAAATCAAGTTCTGTAGCCAATGATCCTCCTGTTCCTCCTCCTGTTTTAGAAGTGACATCAAATGTTGATGTGAGTGTCGCGGACAAGACTGACGCTTTAGTTGAATCTTCGTCATTGGTTCCTGCCCTTCGAGAGAAACACACTGGTCCATCCGCGCTGGAATCTTCGAGATCCAAAAAGAGGAAATTTGCCATAGCTGTCGGGCCATCTGCTTCAGATAAAAAGGGGCTCTTTTTGGAGGGTGTGGCTACTCTTCGTGAATTTCCTATCCCAGGTTTCGATCCAATTGACCTACAAGGTCTCGCTTTTCCAGCCAAGAAACGTTGTTTCCCAGAGCAAGGATATGTTAAACGCTTGTACCCTGTCTCTCTCTCCGCTAACTTTGATTGTTTAATTCAGTGGGTAAGTTTAAATCCTTTTGTTGTTTCCCATTAACTTTCTTGACTTTCTTGACGTGTTCTATTTTCAGATTTTCTTACTTTTACTCCGATTTTTATAGTTGAGGGTGATCCAACCGGATGTTGAGAGACGCATGGTATGCGGAGAAGAAGATCTTAGGAAGAAGGATGAAGAAATCAAAAAATTGAACCACCAGCTTCGCATATTGGGGAATACAGTAGGGGATCCAGCTTCAGTGGAAAAGTTTAAGAAGAGGTCGGTTGACCTTCACAAGGAGGTGCAAACTCTGAAAGAGGCCATGGCTGTTTTACAGAAGAAATACGATGATTTAAAAATTTCTTCAAACTCTGCTGCCTCCCGCGTCAAAGAGCTAGAGGCTTCTGATGGTGTCTCGCAGAAGCTTCTTCAAACTAAACAGGCTACCATAGACAAGATGGAGGAAGACTTTTCCATTCTTCGCGAGGAGCTATCTATCACCAGACAGGAGCTTGACATCGTGAAGGCGCGATCAGATCAGGACGTGGCTCTGCAATGGCTTCAGAGTCCTGAGGGTTTGAAGCATCTATCCTCTGAGTGGATCAAAACTGAGGCTGGTCTCTCTTTCCTATCTTCCGCGGCGAAGGCATGTCTTCAGACTCCAAAAGGCTCCAGTATTCTGAAAGACAAATGCTTTAGTTATTTTCGGAAGGGAATGGTTGCAGGGATCAACCAGAGTGTGACGCGTTCATCAAATAGCCCAGGTGTCCCTTTGGAAAAATTCGAGCCTAGCTTGGAGAGTACTGACTGGGGTCTTTCGAAAGAGGAGATGGACGCGGAAGACTCTTATTCTGAAGATGATGACGATGATGAAGCGGAGGAAGAAGTTGAGAAGGCAAACTCTCCTTGAAAGACTTTGGTATTTTGGGTTTTTTGTGTGGTGATGAAACATTGGGAATCTGTATATGGTTTCCTGGTTTTTGGTGTATCATTGAGATACTTCCTTTGTTTTGAAAATAGGTTGAAGATCTCTCTGGCTAAAACATTTGTGTTGCTTGCATGCTTTGTTCGTAGTAAATATTTATATATTTATATTCCGGATCTTCCAAGTGTTGAACGGGTTTGTCCTAGTGTTCAAAATTCGTCACCACTTGTCTTTATTCTTTCGGATGAATTTCTCTTCTTAAGGCTCCGATCTCTATCTTTTGTTATCTCTTGAGTTGAATTAACCGGTCGTGCTACTGCAAGTATCATGTCCTCCGGAAATTTTAATCCTTGGGCCTTTTTTCAAAAGATTGAGAATGTGGAACAACTTTCTCGGCTAGTGAGTTTCTTTTTAATTTTGTTTTAAATGAAGTTTGAGCTTTCTCAACTTAAGCCTTGATTTGATTCATATGTAGGTTATGCCTCCCCAATTTGAGGCCGAGTATGGACCTCTCCCGCCTCGATGGGCCTTTCTTTCGTCTTATCTCGTCCGCGATTTTCCTGTGGCCGTATCATGGAGTGAAAACGGTCTTTTTCAAATTGATAATGGTTGGGATGAATTCCTCATGCTTCATCACCTGGGAATAGGGAGCGCGATGATGTTTTTTCATAAGGGCAATGTCTCCTTTCAAGTTTGTCCGCGTCGTGAAGTCGTGGATGAACCTAAAGCTACTTCGGACTCAGTCTCTTCATCGTGCAGTTCTAATTGAGTTATTTCCGCGTTGTCCTTTTGTAGTTCTTCGAGCTTGTCTCTTGATATAAGCTTTTTAGTGGAACAAAATAAAGCAAAAAAGGGAATTTATGATTTCCTTACTATTTTCACATGTTTTCTCAAACTGAAATAAAAGGGAGGGATCTTTATTATTGATAATAGAAACTGCGTACAGAAACCTTTCATAGGGGTTGGATCCCTTTAAGCTCGTTACATAGTTGACGCGGAGAATTTATTGGGAGATCAAGGATGGCTTATCTCTCCATTTTCTTCGCTATCTGGGCTGACAACGTCGACTTCAAAGATAGAATCACCCATGTAGGTGAAGATCAACGCGGACCCGACATTGACTCGATTTGCTTGTGTGAAGTCGCGCCACCCTTGGGTTAGCCAAAAAAGGCCATCTTCATCTTTGTCTACCTTCACCTCGTGTTCCTGGTTGGAGCGGGACTAGAGTCTAGCCTGAGAACGAGCGTCTTCATCGATTAGGACATACATGAGAGGGAGGCGAAGGGTTTGAAGTTGTTCTTCCCTCATAATGACTCTGTAGAAAGCCCTAGGCTGTGGGTTTGGATCCATTTTGTTTTTAAGTTTGCTCTTTACTCCTGGATGTTTTGGGCGTGTTTTATACTCGTCTCATGAGGTTTTCCTGTCCTTGGTTTCGTCGCTTTTTACCGATAAGTAATTTTAATTTCCTTTATTGAAATTTTACTTTTATCGATTCTGGGAAAAGATTTAACATCTGGTTAATTTGTCTCGGGAAAAGTGGGACGCGTGCCCTTGGTGGTTGTGTCACCCGTTGCATGTCACGCATGTGTTTCTTTTTCTTGTTTGACTGTCCCCCTGTGGCTGATAAGTAAAGGGTTTTTTACTGTTTTTTCCAACCTCATCGAGATGCGGGGATCTATTATAGTTCCTCCCTTGTCATTTAGGGCAGACGGGGTTGTCGAGTTGGAAACCCGTTGGGCTTTCTTTCAAGCGATCGATTATCCGGAACAGTTCTTGCAATTGGTGAGCTAACTATATTGGAAATCTTTAGAAAACTTACTTTTAACTAATACTTCTTTATTTTTTAGTTACTTCCACTTCGGTTTGAGGAGGAGTATGCCGACGCTATCCCTGGTCAGGTTTTTCTTTCATCTTATCTATTGCACAACTTCCTGGTTTGCATAGAGCGGCGTAACGGTGGTCTTCTTTACTTTGGCCGCGGATGGAAGGACTTTGTAGATTCTCATGGCTTCGAGCAGGGGGTTTCTATGATTTTCACTCATATGGGTGAGGCTCGTTTCGAAGTTCAGGTGGTTGATCCGCGTGGGGGAAATAACGATGATCGGGTTCCTCCTGAAACAATTTCGAATGGTTCTTAAAATGCTTAGTTCTGAATAAGGTTTTAGGTTCTTCCAACTGTTTCGTAATGTAGAGGTTTATCCAGCTTATGGCAATTACTTCTGGGAATCTCTCTGTTCATGCATGTTAGTCTTTCGAGGTCCATTTGTCATGATGTTCACCTCACAGGATTTCTGAGAAATTCAGTAATAGTGTTTACTATTTATCTCATGCATGGTGCCTGTGGTTTTTGTCTCAATGATGTGACATTTCAAACTTATTTGTTCAATATTTTCAGTTTTTCGACACATGTCTAGATCTTTGTTATATAAAAAGGAGAGTGTAAGAAAGAAACCATTGAACTCATTGCTGCGCTTTCATGATGCCTTCTATGGCTGGTTTACCTTGGTCCTTCTCTGAGAGGATTAGTTTTCCTGAGCAACTTCTCCGTCTGGTTAGTTTGTTTGTTGTTGATTTTTACTTTTTATCAAGTTAGTTTATCTACTAGCATCTCTTGAAATCTGTTTGTTTTTGTTAGTCCTTGCCCCTATGTTTCGAAGATAGACTTGGGCCAGGTCTTCCCAGGAATGTCCTTCTGTCCACTAGGATTCTTCTTGATTTCCCGGTGGAGGTTACGCGTGGAGACTATAGGGTTCCGTTTTTGGGGGGTGGTTGGAATGACTTTGCTGAGACTCACAGCGTCCATATTGGTTCTTCTCTTACCTTTATTCATAAAGGTGGGAATCGCTTCGATGTCCAGATCTTAGACGCTGTGGGGGATGAGGTGGACGCGGAGTGGGCCTCTTCAGAGTCAGATGGTCCCCCTTCAAATGGATTTCGTTTAAGTCAGGGCAGAACTCGTATCATCCCAGGGCGTTTTCCGCGGATATAGGTTGAAGGATGCTTGTTTTAATCATGTGTCCATCGCTGTGATTTCTTTCAATAATTATGATACTTTTTTGGGAATCCCAAAAGAGCATCTCTTTTGTAATATTTCAATTGTGGTTCACCGATGAGTTTGGATCTTGGAAAGGTTGACCATACTTCAAGCTCTAATGATCTGATTAATAATGAAGTGTCGTCTTTGAGAATGCGGATTCAATCAGAGACCTGACGCGGAGCCAGGCTCCAGCGTCTTAAGACTTTATATGAAGTATTATCTCTGAGAATGCGGATTCGATCAGAGGTTTGACGCGGAGCCAAGCTCCAGCGTCTTAGGACTTTATATGAAGTATCATCTCTGAGAATGCGGATTCGATCAGAGGCCTGATGCGGAGCCAAGCTCCAGCGTCTTAGGACTTTATATGAAGTATTATCTCTGAGAATGCGGATTCGATCAGAGGCCTGACGCGGAGCCAAGCTCCAGCGTCTTAGGACTTTATATGAAGTATCATCTCTGAGAATGCGGATTCGATCAGAGGCCTGACGCGGAGCCAAGCTCCAGCGTCTTAGGACTTTATATGAAGTATTATCTCTGAGAATGTGGATTCGATCAGAGGCCTGACGCGGAGCCAAGCTCCAGCGTCTTAGGACTTTATATGAAGTATCATCTCTGAGAATGCGGATTCGATCAGAGGCCTGACGCGGAGCCAAGCTCCAGCGTCTTAGGACTTTATATGAAGTATCATCTCTGAGAATGCGGATTCGATCAGAGGCCTGACGCGGAGCCAAGCTCCAGCGTCTTAGGACTTTATATGAAGTATTATCTCTGAGAATGCGGATTCGATCAGAGGCCTGACGCGGAGCCAAGCTCCAGCGTCTTAGGACTTTATATGAAGTATTATCTCTGAGAATGCGGATTCGATCAGAGGCCTGACGCGGAGCCAAGCTCCAGCGTCTTAGGACTTTATATGAAGTATCATCTCTGAGAATGCGGATTCGATCAGAGGCCTGACGCGGAGCCAAGCTCCAGCGTCTTAGGACTTTATATGAAGTATCATCTCTGAGAATGCGGATTCGATCAGAGGCCTGACGCGGAGCCAAGCTCCAGCGTCTTAGGACTTTATATGAAGTATTATCTCTGAGAATGCGGATTCGATCAGAGGCCTGACGCGGAGCCAAGCTCCAACGTCTTAGGACTTTATATGAAGTATTATCTCTGAGAATGCGGATTCGATCAGAGGCCTGACGCGGAGCCAAGCTCCAGCGTCTTAGGACTTTATATGAAGTATTATCTCTGAGAATGCGGATTCGATCAGAGGCCTGACGCGGAGCCAAGCTCCAGCGTCTTAGGACTTTATATGAAGTATTATCTCTAAGAATGCGGATTCGATCAGAGGCCTGACGCGGAGCCAAGCTCCAGCGTCTTAGGACTTTATATGAAGTATCATCTCTGAGAATGCGGATTCGATCAGAGGCCTGACGCGGAGCCAAGCTCTAGCGTCTTAGGACTTTATATGAAGTATCATCAAGTGCGAATCATCATAGAAAGCGCCCTCTAACCGCTTTATTTGATTCTTGCGGGGGCGACTCAGTTTTATATTCATTTAGCTATTTAGCGATTACACATAATACTTTTTTAGATTATCCGCGTTCCAAGTTTTGTTCAGGATGATTCCTTCGGGAGTGCTGAGTTTATATGCGCCTTTTTGAACTTCTTTGATGATTATATATGGTCCTTCCCAGTTGGGATCTAGCTTCCCCCCTGAGGTAGCTTGTCGTAGCACTAGATCTCCTTCCTTAAGATGCCGCGGGGAAATTCGTCTATCTTGATACTTGGAAAGTCTCCTCTTGTATTCTAGCTCCTTCAAAGCGGCTGTCATTCTGCGTTCTTCTATGAGATGGAGCTCAAATTCCAGCGCTTCATCATTGATGTCCGGGTCGTAGGTCATTATCCGTGCTGATGGTATCAATCTCTCAACTGGGATGACCGCGTCCATACCAAAGACTAAAGAGAATGGGGTTTCTCCAGTGGGAGTCTTTGCTGATGTGCGGTAGGACCAGAGTACTAATGGTAAAAGTTCTGCCCAACGCCCTTTTGCTGTGTTGCTGAGTTTCTTTTGTATCCCATGTAACAACTGTCGGTTAGTTGTTTCCGCCTGCCCATTCGTCTGTGGGTGAGCCACAGATGAGATTTTAAGATTGATGCCCAGCCCAACACAGAAATCTCTGATCGTTTCGCAATCAAATTGAGGTCCATGGTCTGTAATTATTGTTTCGGGTACTCCGAAGCGGCGAACAACATTCTTCCACAAAAACTTCCTTACTTTTTCCGCGGTTATTAGTCCCATCGCTTCGGCTTCCACCCATTTAGTGAAATAATCAACTAGGACCAAAACATATCTCAACTGTCCGGGAGCAGTGGGAAATGGACCGAGGATGTCCATTCCCCAGACGGAAAAAGGGCAAGCTCCGGTTATGCTCTTCATTGTCTCAGAAGGACGGTGATTCAGATTTCCGAACCTTTGGCACGTGTCACATTTCCGTATATAACTTTGGACATCATGTCTCATAGTAGGCCAATAATATCCTAGTCTGATTGCTTTGGCCACAACAGCTCTCCACCCCTGGTGATGCGAGCAAACTCCCTCATGCAGCTCTTCCACTACTCGACCTCCTTCTTCCGACGATATGCACAATAGATCTGGTAAGCAATACCCTCTCTTGTACAGTTTTCCTTCCCTGATAGTGAATCGAGAGGATTTAACGAGTATCTTCTTAGCAGCGGCTCTATCTTCAGGTAGGGTGCCCTTGCCTAAATAGTCCGCGATCGGTGCTCTCCAGTCTTCCATCCCCATTTCTTGTACCTGATAGATTTCTTGAATAATTCTTCGGTTACTCATTCTTTCAAGAATCACCTCTCTTCCTACTTCCTCTGGCATTACAGCTCCCAACCTTGCCAACGCGTCCGCCTGTTGGTTATCATTCCTAGGAACAGCCGTCAAACAGAAACTTAAGAAAGCTTTGGAGAGTGCTCGCGCTTTTCTCTGGTAATCTGGCATTAATCCAATTCTTGCCTCATATTCCTCTGTTATTTGCCGCGTCACCACTTCTGAATCGGTGTAAACTGATACTTGTCTAGCACCTTTAATCAAAGCTATCTCCAGTCCAGCTAGTAAGGCTTCATATTCGGCTTCATTATTGGTGGCTTGGAAATCCAACTTATAGGCATAATTGTACTGTCGTTCATCAGGTGCCGTTAACGTAACCCCTGCTCCGCATCCATCTTTGTTAGTTGCACCATCTACCCTGAGTGTCCACTCACTTCTTTCTGTTTGAGAACCCAATTCGAAACTTGTCTCGCTGATGAAATCGGCCAGAGATTGAGCGAGGGTTGCTTTCCGCGGAGTATACTCTATTTCAAATTCTGTGAGTTCGACTGCCCACTTCATCATTCTTTCTGATAAACATGGTGAGTGAAGGATCTGTCACATCGGTAAATCTGTCATCACTCGGATAGGATGATCTTGAAAATAAGGCCTTAGCCTTCTTGCCGCGAATATTAAGCACATGATCATTTTCCCCACTGGTTCATATCTTGTCTCCGCTTCCTGAAGAACACGACTGATGTAGTAGACTGGGAATTTTTCTTCTCGCGTCAAGACTGCACTGATGGTGACATTTTTTACAGATAAATACAAATGGAGGACCTCTTGTCTCTCAGGTTGGTGAAGGGTAGGAAGCGATGTCAGAAAAAGTTTTAAATTTCCAAAAGCTTCTTGTAATTCAGGAGTCCACCGTATCGGTCCCTTTTTCTTGAGCAGAGCAAAGAAAGGCAATGACTTATCCGCCAAGCAGGAGCAAAAACGGCTCAAATAGTTCACTGCTCCATTTAGAGATTGTAACTCTTTGATCGTTCGCGGCGGTTGAAGATTTTGAATTGCTGTAACTTTTTCAGGATTTACGTCGATTCCTCTATGGCTAACCATAAAGCCAAGGAACTTTCCAGAATCAACCCCAAAGACACATTTCTCTGCGTTTAAATTCAAGCCTCCTCTTCGAAGAGAATCAAAAGTTTCCTGTAGATCCGCGGCATGATCCTCTGCACTTTCGCTTTTGACGACAATGTCATCAACATAAATTGATACATTTCTGCCAATTTGACTACGGAAGATCCGATCGACTGTTCTCTGAAACGTTGCCCCAGCATTTCTAAGTCCGAAAGGCATGACGCGGTAGCAAAAAATTCCCTGACTGGTGATGAAAGTCGTAGCTTTTTTGTCTGAAGGGTCCAGGTTTATCTGATTGTATCCTGAGTAAGCATCAAGAAAACTAAGGACTTTGTTCCCCGCGGTTCCATCAACAAGCTCATCTATGGATGGCAGTGGATAACTATCTTTTGGGCAGGATTTGTTAAGATCAGTAAAATCGATACACATCCTCCACTTCCCATTAGATTTCTTCACTAGAACTACGTTTGAGAGCCATTCAGAATCTTCCACTTCCTCTATGAAGCCCGCTTCTAAAAGTTTATTAGTTTCCTCTCTTGCCGCAGCAGCTTTTTCTGGAGCCATTTTTCTCCTCTTTTGTACTATGGGTTTCGTTCCTGGAAGAATCCTTAAGGTATGTAAAGCTATCGCAGACGGGACACCTAGCAGATCTCGAGGACTCCACGCAAAAATGTCTCTTGACCTTGCTATGATCTCTAAGACTCTAACTCTTTCTCTTGTTTCCAGTGCTTGTCCCAGATAGACTTTCTCCTCTGGATTAGGAAAGGGTGTAAATGCAATTTTCTCGTCCGCGGTAGGCACCTTGACTTCTGTCGGCCGGACTTCTAGTTCAGCTTCTGAAAGTTCGATTGAGTCATTGTCTCCGACCTCGGATTCACAATTCTCACTTATACACATCACTTCTTTATTTTTCTCGATGGAGGTTAAATAACAGCTTCTACTTTCTGGTTGTTGTCCGCGGACCTCGCCTATTCCTCCTCCTGGCAACGGGAATTTTCCTAAAAAGTGGTAGATTGAAACTACCATTTGGAATTTGTAGAGCGAGACGCGGTCCAACAAAGCATTATACACAGTGGGGATCTTTACTACTGTGAAAACAATATTTTCCATACGTCTGTTTGGAGACGTCCCCAGAACAACTGTAAGCTCGATTGTGCCAGCCACTTGTACTTCTCCTCCCGAAAATGTGATCAGCGTTCCTGGATACGGTTTCAATGAAGCCTCGGAGATTCCCATTTGAGAAAAAGCTTCCCACGACAGGATGTCCACAGAAGACCCAGTATCAATAAATACTCTTTTTACGGTCTTGGCAGCTATCTGTACGTGAATGACCAGCGGGTCTGAGTGCGGCATTCTTATTTCCTCCGCGTCTTTTGGAGTGAAGAAAATATTCTCATGCTGTGTGAGAGAAATTCTTCTACTTGACGCGGATGGTGGCTGTCTTCCTTCCCTCTCATAGTTTCTTTTTTCTTGCCTACTGGACCCGGCCATAGACAAACCTCCTGCGAGGGTGTTGATGAAGCCTTCTGGTTCTAGTATCTGACCTGCTTCTGTCTTTTGAGCTTCTCTTTGATTGACGGATCTCTGTGTTGCGGGCGTGTAGTTGTACCTTCCTCCGTGTCCTCTTCTTCCTCTCCCCCTTCCCCGGTTGTGGAATGGGTGATCCCTGCGCGGATCTTGTTGCCTATCAAATCGTTCTTGTGGATTCCGAGACTCGTCAAACCTAGGATCTCGGTCCTCCCATCGAGGTCTGTGATCGGGTCGGTTCTCCCTCCTAGGTGGAGATCTCATACCGTGATTTCCGTGTTGATTCTCTCGTGGATGATGAGAACGCGGATGATTTTCCCTACGACGAGATCCTTGACCCCTTTCTAAGTTCATATGCACTTCATCACGGTGGGGACGAAAATCTATTGCCTTTGAATGATGCCTAGGAGGCTTGGCTTTTTCTTTCCTGAATTTTCCTATCAATTTCCCGAAAGGACCTGAATTTCCAGTATTCGCCTTGGAGCTGGACGCGGCTGCTTCTTCTGCTTCAATCTGTCTAGAGACCCGCTCTCTTAAGTCATCATAACTTGTGGGCTTCTTTCGAAACAAATATGTCTTGAAATCTCCTTCAGCTAGATTGCCCATAAGTATGATAATAGCCGATTCGTGATTGAAGTTAGGGATTTGGGCTACCATACTGGTGAATTGAGTGAAAAAATGCCCCAAGGATTCCCCAGCTCCTTGCCTAATGGAATTCAAGTCGAGCATAGTCTTTTTTCTTGACCGCGCACTCCCGAAGTGAGAAGTGAAGATTTGGGACATCTGGGCAAAATTGGTCACAGACCCCTTGGGAAGGTTAGTGAACCAAGTTAGCGCGATCTTCGTTAAGGTTGAAGGGAACGTTCTGCACAACATGGCATCATTATACTCGTTTATCCCCATTGCAGTAGCAAAATGACAGAGATGATCTTCAGGATCAGTTGTTCCATCATACTTCATGAGGTTCACATCTCTCTACCGCTTTGGTACTGTCGCAGAGCAAATTTCTTGAGTAAACACTGATGGGAAACCGGCTGATGGATTCTCGTTTCTTTTCTCTACAGAGTCAGACTTTGTAGAGGTGAAAACATCTGTCGACTTATCTCCGCGTCGATGTTTATTTTCTCTGTAATAGTGATCATTTTGCCACGTCTGGTGTGGTATTTCTTGGTTCTGAAAACCATAGTTCCAGTTACTGGGATTATCATAAGCAGTGTTACGTCGATCAAAATTCCCATACTGTCCTTCTGGTCTATAGTTTCCTGGCTGACGCGGATTCTGCCCCCATTGATCATAGTAAAAGTACTGAGCCTGCTCCTGTTGAAAAGGGTTTGGCTGTTCATGTCGCGCTTCATAATACCAGAAGTTTTGTGGGACGAATCCTCCGTCTAGTCCATACTGATTACCATAGGGCTGAAGAGGAGTTTCAAGGTTCTGTTCTCCCATTTCAGCTCCAGGATTTGTTAGTGGTGTCAGCGGGACATACATGCTAGAGGCTTCTTGATCCTGGTAAACCCCTTGACTCATGTTTTGAGTCTGATTGTTCTGGCTATCACTCATCTTCACGTTATTGTGAATCTGTCTGTCGTAAGAAAGTTCAATGTTAGATATCTGAAAACTTGCATTTATAGATTTTAATCAATTAAAAAAAGGAAACCCCTTAGTGTGAGGGGGTCCCCACGGACGGCGCCAAGTGAAAAAGCCCCGATACATAAAGACCACCATTTTTAGTGGGGCCCGGGAACCTACCTAATGAAATGACCGACCTTCACGACGGACTTACCTGACCCGCGTCGAAAAAATCGACGCGGCCCAACCTGTGCCGCGAGAAGTTATACTAATTGACTTTAACTACGAAGGACGGTTCCCTTGTCGAGTTTTTCCCAGACAATTTGGAAACTTGACTTGTCTTACCTGTCGTCGTTGAATGTCTTGAGATTTATTAACGACAATCCTTAATGGAATTTTACACTAAAAACGGACAGGGTTTTCATCCGCGGAGTTTAACATTGTGACCGATGTAGATTCTTTTCAATTTATCAGATTTCTTCCTACGCGTATGATTGCTTCTCGATCTTCTTTCTTCTGGGTTCACTATGTCTAGTTCCGCTCTCTCTCCTTTCTCCTTTTTCCCCAAAAAGTCCTCCCTTCGTCTATGAAGCTTTTCCCTATTTATAGATCCTTGATTCTCTTGCATGTTGCGCCACGTGGTGCTCAGCTTTCAACACGTGTTGAACTCGTGGGAAGTGGGCATGGCTGCCACGTTTCTGTTCTTTTTCATCCGCGGATGATCACATTTGAATGGTTTTTTGGACCTTTGTCCGCGGATTATAATAATATGAGTTTCTTGTTTGTTTTTTTTTATTTAATTGTTTGGTACTCTTTATGTTTCGACAGATGTTTTTAGCATTGGTTTAGTCAGAAAATAATAAAGGAAATTGAATTGGGTAAGCTGAATGTCAGTACTAAATTAAAGAAAAAAAATCGTAAACACATTTGAAGAATAGAATTACATATTCTGATGAAAAAAGCTCAAATACAGGAGTGGTTTGTTAAAAAAAAATTACAAAACTGGATGGGATCAACATGTAGGTCACGAGTTAATCATAGCAAGAAGGCAATTAGGTAAAGGAATGCTGCTACATATCCAAAGAATTTCACGTATAAGCAGTAATAGCAAAAATTCGGGGAGCATCAACATGAGATTAACTCTTCCATTTCTACGTTTAGAACACACATGTAGCTTAGCTTTCTTCATAGCTGGATTACCCCTTTGTCGATCTACTGATTGCGATGATCCTTCTACAGACGCCACGATAGATGACATGTACTCAATAATAGCATTTTCCTTAGAATCATGAAGATCTGAATGCAACAACCAGACTAAATTGGAAACTTGTTCTGCAGCAGCTAGCAAAAGTTTGCACATGCATAAGCTAAACATGTATACAACTATTTACAAAGAGCAAATAGGCTAGGATCTTCATGAAGCATGGAGAGGGGCAAAAAAGAATCGATAATTGCAAGAATTACAATATATACCTCGGGGGTCCATATAAAAGAACGCCTTAAATCAAACAAAGTTCTACCAAATCAATCATGAATTTCTGATGCCCACAAAAAAGAACAATTAGGATTTTTGTATTTTCTGAAATTTTGTGCAACATATTTTCGAAGCAAATAAAATTGTATAGTAAGAAAATGCTTACTCTTCCTCTCCTGACGAATCACTGAATATCTGTTGAAGAACTGAAGTGCTCTTTTTGGTCCTTCCCATCAACATCAAACCACTACTCTCTCTATCAAGACGATGTACCTAAATGAGTTTTCAAATGTCAAGAGAGAATACTATATCCCCATTTCAACTTCGTAAAAAAATCATTACAATTCAATTTTGCAAGTGGCAGAGAGAATTTCAAAAGTCAAAATTACTAAAGAGTGGAATACTATCCCCATTTCAAAACTAAGAAAAGCAACGCAAAATGCTTACCAACTTAGGACCTTCTTCATTGCCATAAGACAAAGCTGCAGCTGCCAAGGCATCCATGCTATTATGAACCGATAGATTTCCCTATTAGCATTAATGAGAATGTTACAAAGACAGAATAAGAAAGCTGGACTTTTACGTTCACAAACATTAACCAAAAAAAACTACGCGCAATAACCTGCACTGGCAACTTTGGGGGCTTATTCAGGACAATCATGGAAGAATCCTGCAAATTTCAACCAAGAACAATCAATATAGCATATCCTTGTACTAATATCGGGTACCAAAAACATAAACTGATATATCTAAAGTCAATCACAACCATCAAAATTGAGCACTTACAGGGTTATATGGAGGCGGAATAAGACAATTTTCTTCCCCTGAAACCAATTTCAAGGTCATTGAATGAAGTAGTGAAGAAATCCCCAAAAAATAGGAGATAGATAAAAAGAAATTGGGTGAATTGCGGGAGACCTGCACTGAAGTGAAGCAAAATAATCTACCTTTACTCAACCAAGCACTATCTCCACCATCTTCAATTCGAACACACCCTTTAATTTTACAGTAATCTACAGTTGTGTTGTATAAATTATTTTGGGGGTTTCATTTATATACATCAAGCTTATGAATGAAAATGGAGAAATTAGGGCATGGCCCTTGCTACTGCTATTTCTTATTGGAGAAATTAGGCAAAACTTAGTCATAGGAGAAAGATGGAGAGAAGGATTCGGCTTAACATCGACAGAGGAGGAGCCATGAAACCGAACGCATTCGAAGCAGGCAGAATAAACCACCGCCACAAGGCCGGAGCACAACCACCGCCACAAGGTCGGAGTACAACCACCGCCACAAATCAACAATAAAGGACGCTGCCGACGCACAACAAACCACCGCCACAAGGCCGAGCAAATGGCGGAACTTCAGTCACGATACACCTGAAACAAATAGGCGAAAATCCGTGAAATTGAGGTTAAAAAACAGAGAAAGATAGAGGAGTGAAGGGGATAGAACCTCAACAGAGAAGGTGGAAGAAGTCATCGAATTGGCAAGGGAAGGAGGAAGATCTCAAATCGACGAAGGTGTTCTGTGAATCGAATAGCCAGAGGTGGGAGAGGCGGTGAATTAGGAGGAAGTAACCCTAGTGGCGTGGGTTAAGATTGGGAAAAAAAAATAAAAACGGGAAAAGATGAATTAAAAATAAAAAAAGGTCATTGGTCGAAAATGCGAAAACGAAGGAGAAGGTGACACGTGTAAAAAACTCTTTGCTTTTAAGTAGTTTTATATATTGAAACATAGCAGATCCACCACAATTTGCCCTCCACGCTTGTTTTACTATGTTTCTGAGATCTTTTCTTTTTAGCCACATATTCTCAAATTTAAATGGCGCTACCGAAGGATTCTGTTGTTCAATGAGATTTATTGTAATCGGGCAGTGGTCCGAGGATGAGAAAGCATGGTGCACTATGTGTATGTTTGGGAATTGTTCAATAATCTCGTTTTGGGCTAATGCTCTATCTAAACGTTCATGAATGTTATCTAGTCCCTCCTGGGAGTAGGTTTACATGGAGGAAAAAATTTCTCCTGGGAGACTACAAAGATTGGAAGAGATAAAGGACAAGTGTGAAATGTCTAAGCTTCCGTTCATTGGGAATAGGTTTACATGGAGGAAAATTTTTTGAAGTTCGTGTTGGATTATACTCCTTACTTTTTATCATTTAAAAAAATTATTGTAACGGTTCACGAGAGAGAATGAGATTTTTGGGTTTATAATGCATTTTAAAAGTGTTTGTTTAACACTTTGAATTTATGGATGTGATAAATAATTATATGAGTGAAGTTTAGAAAAAAAAACACTTAATATACCTTAAATGTTTAATTAAGATTTAAATTTTATTTAATTCTCTATAATATTCATTAATTTTTATGAAGGTAATGTTTCAACTCTTTAAATCCACATTTGAAGTGATGCATGTTTTTTTTTTATGACGAGGAACCACTGTTGGCGGTAAACCCCGAACACGTGATCCAGTCGGCAAGAGTTACGTACCAGGTAAACCGGCTTGCACCGACCAGCTCGACCCACTGTTAGGGAGCAAGGCAAACCTTGGATGTAAATCCCAAGGAAAGGGACGGAGGCAGGAATCGAACCCGGGACCTCACTCCCACCCCCTTGCTCTTCACCACTAGGCCACCCTGACTGGGGCGAAGCGATGCATGTTGCATCTAAAGAAAAAACACATTGTTATGAGATAACAATTATTTCCATAGGTTAATTTTTATTTATTTTTTGATTAAGTAAAAATTCGAGATCAGACAACCCTGGATCTCGAGAGGCCGACGAATCGGCAGGCGTAAATCGCCATAAATAAGAACAGAAAACGGCGTAATGAAACAAGCAAAAACAACTCTACAACAAGAACGATCTAAAAAGAACTCCTCCTAACAGTCGCGGACGATGGAGAAGAACGAAACCAAGCACTACCGAAACAGTAGCATCGCGGGCCAGCGGTACGACAGGAATCTATCTCCCGTGGGAAGGGCAGACAAAACTCTAAGGAAGCTCTTTCCCGGATACGGAGTTGCCCTGAACGCACCACCTTGACCCCATCCAGTCCCGACTCCAAACTTCACGTCCCCAACCAAGCAGAAGACCTCTGAGAAATGCCGAAAGCAGAGCCGTACACCGCTCATGCAAACACGCCAAAAGATTTAGTCAACTGAATTTAGTCAAGCCCTTGCGGGATTTATTTTAAGCCCTTGTGGGATTTAATAAGGCCCTTTCGAGCTTTTGTTCTTATATATATACAATGATTTTTTGGATTTTTTTAATATGGTTCGGGGTGTGCTTCGGGCCCAAGACAAATCCTTGGGCCCAAAGCACACAAGACGGGCTCAAAGCAAAACAGGTATGGGACACTACCGGGCCAAGGGAAGCCATTAAACAGGCCTAAGCCTCACCATTTTAGCCTAGCCCACCAAGCAGAAAGGACCCGTCCAAGCCAAGCAATGCCCGAAGTATCAAGGAAACTCGATCAGGCGTCGTCAAGATCAGTCGTAGCGAGTATCTCAGATTTCAACGACGTCTTTCAAGTATGTCAACAAAGGAACCAACTCACCACGAAGGTTAATCAGGATCCAACCAGACCCTAGACGTCCTTTCCCGATCCGTCAACAACGCAACCAACTCACCACGAAAGTGAATCGATATCCAATCAGACCAATTCAAAGATTGGGCTTTCCCGTGTTTCTCAACAAAGGAACTGACTTACCACGAAGGTGAATCGAGATCCAATCAAACCCGAGATCGAAAACTCTTCAGGCGATGAGGCAAATGCCAACAGCACCCACGAAGGGCAAGCAGTGTTCAACCAAGCCATTTTTCCCCTTGACCACCAACGATGCCCCATTATGGAAGTTGCCGATCTCGCGGTTAGAGTGATGAGGAGCCACCAGTTTTTGGTCGCCTGAAAGACGAAGCGGATCAATACCTTCAACTTGCCACCAATGCCCGGTCTTCGATCTTCCGCCACTGCGCAGCCTTCAGCTCTGTCGTTCTTTATAGATTATCAAAATAGAACAACTACAAGGCCAAAATGCACACAAAAAACACAAATATGTTGGGCAAAGAACGAATTTTTTAGGGGCTAAGTGTTCTTATTCAACCAATTTCATGCTTGAATATCGAGATACAAACCATATACAAATCTCAGTCCTGCTGACTTCACTAGCTACCATTGCCAAGAAAAGGGTCACTTACTGAAAAACTGCACTAAGGGAAGTGATCCTCTGAAGGGTCCTAACCCTCCGAGTGATAAAACGGCGATGGTGGTTGCTGCCTAATTAAGGAGGCTCAAAATCAAAAGAGGAGACAATCCCGATTAATCCTCCGATTGAGAAAACTATTTGTTTCAATTATGAGTTTCCACAAAGGACACCCAAGGTATACGAAAAACTTGAATTGGCATGCACTTGCGAAAGTATATATATATTAACCACCTATCTATCTTTTACTCGAAAATAAGGCATGTATATGCCAAATGTATCAATATATGATGTCCTAAGCATCGATTTCAAATTACCTAATTATATGTTTTAGAATACAATGTGAAGGTAGCTCAAATTGCTAGTCAAAGGCAAATGATATTTCTCCAACCGTTTATAAAAGGGGGCTTTCTAGCTAGCATGCATATTCAGCTACTTGAGTGTAAATGCTTTGTGTTAAGAATTGTAACTCTAGTTTACTTCTAGGCTTTTTATATGTATTTATGATATATATTGTATAAGCTTTAGGGGTTAGGTTGGGCTTGTAAGCCCAAGCCCATGCCTTATCAGCTTGAAAATTCTGACCGTTGCTCCTATAGCCTTTTATAAGCCTTCACCAACTAAACCCTAATTGAGTTTTTGCACTGTTGTGCCGCTCCAATAGAGAGCTTGGGAGCTCCTCTCCCATGGTTGCAGAAAAGGTGAGGTTTGGCTGGGGTTTCAGTTCCATTGAAGACAACAAAAGCCGAGAGAAGAAGATAGAGGCGGGCTCGATTGAGGGTTCATGAGAGAGAGGCTCGTTGAGCAATCTTCATGTGAACCGAGCTCGAGCCGGTGAAAGAGAGAGCCAACAGGAGCTTCGAGGGTGTCGGAAAGGGGCTGATCATCAGCCCTCCTGTAGTGACACTGGATGGACAAAGATGGGAAGAGAGCAAGGAAGACGGAGACGCCAAGACACCCGACCTGCTACTGCAGACTTGCCGAGTTCATCTCCATGGAAGAAAGGGGGTTTTCGTTCCTATCTCCTTGCTATTTCCTTGATTGTATTGTTGGCTTAGATGCCCTCTTAGGATCTCTGTAATGCTTTCGTTTGCACCTTTAAGAGCATATTGGATATCTTCTAGAGCCGGGGACGTAGGGACTAGCCCGAACCTCGTTAACATATCGCGTGTGTCTTTGCTATATTTGTTCTTGTTTTCAGTTTAGGATCGATCTAGATCCCAGCTTGCTTAAACCGGACTATTTTGACCACTTCGACCTTAATCGATCCATGAGCGAGTGCAACCTTAATCTTAACAATTGGTATCAGAGCCTATGCTCGATTTGCATCTTCCGCTGCTTACTTTGTTGGCTTTGAACAGCTGCCCATTGTTCTATTTTTGCTTGGATTCGATCTTATGCATTTTCATATGTATTATTGCTGAAATCTGTGCTATATGGACTGATTGGAGGCTGTTTTCATGGCCTATAGATTCTGGATTGTTGTGCTTCTGTTAAGGGTCTTATTTGTGAATTCTTGCTGAATTTTAATGTCTAAAATGTTCTTGATGATTCTCTAAATGCCATATATGAGTTTCTTGAACTTTAGACTTGGTTTTGTGGTCTTTTAGCATGATATATGCAATGATATATGTTGCTGTCCTGAAACTTTGAGACTTTGAACACTTATTTGCTGATTTTTGCTTTCATGTTTAATGCTTTAAAATTCAGCCCTATATAAGTGTTTCATGGTTTGTCATGTTTTTCCCTTTATATAAGAAATTTGAGATGAGGTTTCTAATGTCCTTAGGAATCTTCTTGGCCTTGAATACTTGATTGCTGAAATATTCATGAGTATATCTTTTTATTTTCAGCCTTTAGAAGTGTTTATCATAAGGCCTATGTGTTTCTTTTGAGTGGAGATCATGAACTCTCTTAAAGTTTCTATGTTGATGTCCATATGATCCTATGTGCTCTATTCTCTCATATCTCTCATGCTTTGTTATCCCCATGCTTTCTCCCTTATTACCCTTCATGTGGCTTTTACATTATCATTACTTGAGACTCTTGCCTATTTATGTGGTTAAGTTATGGAGTTAAACTTTTTCCATTGAAATTGGTGCTAGAACATATAACTATTTATTACTCTTGATCACGGTAATATTAATGCTTGTTTTTCCTTGCAATTTCTTATGGTTGAGGTTCCTGAACTTGTAAATCCACATTCAGGCTTGTGTGCAACAATTTTAGCCCTTATCTTTGGTCTTATATGACATGGATTTAGATAGCTTATCATGCTTGCCTTAGTCTCTTGTTGATAATGTGTTGTTTCTGATCCTTTATCATGAGATACTTGGTTCAGTTTTCTGTCACATATTTGGGGGTGTATGTTGTGAAATTCCTTTGCCTTAAAACTGGTTCATTCTTGTCAATACTACCTATCATATGAGCTGTTTTGTACTGCTGCATTTTACACTCATTTATGATGTACTCCTATGCAGAATCATGGTGCTCTTTAATGGTAGTTATATGTGTTTGATAGGCATTAATTCAGATCTGATGTTTCCCTTCTTTTTTTAGCATAATTTGAGATGAAATATATGTTCTGAATGTGTGGAATTTCTCTGCTTTTCTGATCCAGTTTATTGAAAACTATATAATCTTTACTTGGCTTATTACATGAGAACTAACTCTTTGTTTCCTTTTTTGCAAGGAAATCTTAAAAGGGGATGTGAAGACCTTAGAAGAATTGAAAGAGGATGGTGTTCAAATCTGGAATCAGCCTAGTGATGGCATTCCTTCAAGCTTGAAGCTGCATCAAATTATCCCGGGAGATGCTTACTTCATTTAAGGATTTGTTAAAGAAGACCAAAGGGAGTTTTTTATTGCACCTCTTTACCTCTTATTTCAATTCGTTTGGTCTTCTACATATGTCCTCTTATGAGTGTTTGTGTTCTCTATTAAGCCTAAATGATAAAGTTTATGTTTTCTTTGTTAATCTGGTTCAGCTGTTGGTCAAGTAATTCTTAGCATGCTATAAATTCTAAAGTTACCTTTGTGTAATTTGTTTTTTGTCTCATGCTTGAATTATTTGTCCTTGATCAGTTTGCTTGATCTCAACTAGGGTGTTTTGTCATAAACTTTGATTTTGATCATTGCTGAATTCTAAGGTTAAACTTGTTGTTT
Organism: Persicaria maculosa; assembly: GCA_963922045.1. Taxonomy (NCBI): domain Eukaryota; kingdom Viridiplantae; phylum Streptophyta; class Magnoliopsida; order Caryophyllales; family Polygonaceae; genus Persicaria; species Persicaria maculosa. The sequence goes on from OY998254.1 coordinate 23,954,997, forward strand.
TTCCGTTTATTCTAAAATTCAAAATCAGCTTGTTTATGTTGTGTTTATGTGAACCCTTTGCTTGGTGTTTTCTGGGCTGACATGACATGTTATCCTATTTGCTCCTTCTATAAACTGGGTTAGGCTTTATGAGGTTATGTATTAATCCTGCTTGTCTATGATTTTGTGCAAATTGGTTGATTATCTTTGAGATTCTTATGTCTAGCTCCAGCTCCTTGCTAGTTGTAGAAATCATGACCATAGGATTATACTTGGTTGTTTCTACTGTTTTTTGAGTAAATCTGATTGCCTTGAGCGATTGCTCTACTCTGTTCAGTAGAACTTATGACACCCTGCAGCTTCTCTATGTTCTTTTATAGATTAATCTCTTCTATGAGATGGAAACCTATCTTAAGTTCATAGTTAAGTTTCTCCAACAATTTGGTATTTTTTCTTAAGAAGATTTCCTGATGCACTAAGCTTTGTGTGTTTGTGTTTTTCAGGAAATTCTCGTTAGAAAGGAAGACAAGTAACTCCAAATCCAGCAACTTCAAAGTGATGGTCATCTCATGGAGTGTACCCAAGATTGCTGAAGATGGAGATTCTTCCTCATTATCAAAGTTGGAAGAACAAAGGGATGGGCAAACCAACTTGCAAACTCACCAAATTTGGTAGGGAGTCAGTATTTCCTACCCTAAATCTTCATGCTTGTTTATTTTAAAATTTGCTTGCTAGATGTGGTGTATCTCTACATGTGCATTTATTGTTATGCATGTGTTTTCTGAATGCTTTTACTAGCTAAGCTCATATTCATAACTTGTATGATTTAGGTAGATTTTACTTGCCCTTAATTTTGATGGTGTTTGCTTTGTAGTTGGTGATAAACAGCCTCGCATAGCATACTTAAATGGATTGTTTGAACATGTTCTTTCTTGGAACTACATGCTCTTATATGATCTCATCTTGCTATATGCTGTTTTCTTTGTGTCCTATATCCTTGCTGCTTTCTGTGTCTATATACACAGCATGCTTGGTTCAGGTTAAAATGCTTGGTACGCTTGTTCTTATCTTGCTTAGATCTTATCAGTTTAAAGTGATGGTTCATGTAAACATGCCTTGATTGCTTATACTGATATAGCTGGAGAGCATGATTGACTTGTGTTACCTGCTCACACTTGAGAACTTTTGTTGTTGTTTCCTCATTTGTCATGCTTCAGTTTTGAGTTAGGATATTTTGTATTTATGCATGTCTTTCCCCAAATGTCTACATGTTATTCATGTTTTAAGCCTTTCTTTTGGGCACCTTTCTTTTATCATGCTATTCATGATTATCCTTGGGTTCCCTTGTTGTTTATGACCTTACATGATCATGGCTGTCCTTTTAGTCTCTTTCATGCTATTCACATGTGTTTGGTGGCTGATACTTGATATTTATGTTTGTCCTTCATTCCTACTCTTACATGTTATTCGAGTTAATTTCTTAGGACAATTCATGCTATTCATTCTTGTTCTTTGTGTTCTTGCATGCTATTCATGCTTGTTTGTTGGCTGAACATGTTTACTCATGTTTGTCTTTCATGCCTACCTTTACATGTTATTCATGTTAACTTCTTAGGTCAAGTTATGCTATTCATGCTTGCTCCTAGGGCTGCCTACTCTTTATTCATGGACTTAATGTATGCAGAATCTTTGCGTTTGAGCACCTCTATATTTTTCTTGCTATACATGTCTAGGATTTCTTGAGTAGTGGTTCTGGGTATTGTCATGTTCTTATTTCAGTTTGTTATTCACTGATCATTGTGCATGATGGTCGGTTGCCCTTTAAGAGGGCATTGCTTGCTCCATGTTGCCTTTAAGAGGGGAATTGCTTGCTTTGCCTTATCGACTAAGAGACTAGAGGGATCCTCCCTTGCCTTTAAGAGGGGAATTGCTTGCTTTGCCTTATCGACTAAGAGACTAGAGGGATCCTCCCTTGTCTTTATGTCTTGGGTTCTTATGAACCCTAATGTCATGGTAATCTAGCTTCAAATCAGTCTTGCATGCTGTATGTTTACATTTACTTTGCTAGATGTGCTATGGTAGTTTCCTGCTGGATTCATTCCTTTGATTTCCTATATTTGGTTGATGTCACTAACCAAGTTTATAAAGGAAGCGCAGGTACTGCGATGACGGATTTATCCAATATGTTGTAGGCTTTCTTCTTCCTACCTTGATGTAAACTAGATTTAAGAGGGCAATTGTTAAGAATTGTAACTCTAGTTTACTTCTAGGCTTTTATATGTATTTATGATATATATTGTATAAGCTTTAGGGGTTAGGTTGGGCTTGTAAGCCCAAGCCCATGCCTTATCAGCTTGAAAATTCTGACCGTTGCTCCTATAGCCTTTTATAAGCCTTCACCAACTAAACCCTAATTGAGTTTTGGCACTGTTGTGCTGCTCCAATAGAGAGCCTGGGAGCTCCTCTCCCATGGTTGCAGAAAAGGTGAGGTTTGGCTGGGGTTTCAGTTCCATTGAAGACAACAAAAGCCGAGAGAAGAAGATAGAGGCGGACTCGATTGAGGGTTCATGAGAGAGAGGCTCGTTGAGCAATCTTCATGTGAACCGAGCTCGAGCCGGTGAAAGAGAGAGCCAACAGGAGCTTCGAGTGTGCCGGAAAGGGGCTGATCATCAGCCCTCCTGTAGTGACACTGGATGGACAAAGATGGGAAGAGAGCAAGGAAGACGGAGACGCCAAGACACCCGACCTGCTACTGCAGACTTGCCGAGTTCATCTCCATGGAAGAAAGGGGGTTTTCGTTCCTATCTCCTTGCTATTTCCTTGATTGTATTGTTGGCTTAGATGCCCTCTTAGGATCTCTGTAATGCTTTCGTTTGCACCTTTAAGAGCATATTGGACGTAGGGACTAGCCCGAACCTCGTTAACATATCACGTGTGTCTTTGCTATATTTGTTCTTGTTTTCAGTTTAGGATCAATCTAGATCCCAACTTGCTTAAACCGGACTATTTTGACCACTTCGACCTTAATCGATCCATGAGCGAGTGCAACCTTAATCTTAACACTTTGAACGTGAAGGTTTCTCCAGTCAGAGTGCTTATTCAGCTCGCGAGCATAAATGGTTGAATGTGAAGGTAGCTACAACCGTTAGTTAAAGGCAATGTTCTTAAAAATGGCCTCGGCGGCTACCAAGATACTTGACAGACACATACCATCCCAAATTTTGCCTTGGTGGGGTAGGGCCTTGGCGGGAATGGAACGACACCTTGTCGTCTTTGGCAGGTGCATGGCGGCCTTGGCGGGTGTAGATCGGGCTTGGCGGCAAAGAGCTTATGCAGGATTTAGACGGAGGCTTAGCGTTCTTGGTAGTTTTAAAAGTGAGATTGTTTAGTTTTTATGGTCTTAAATTTCTCAATTGTACTGAAATTGTGATACTTATTTGAACATATCTATGTAGTTTTATGTTTGCTCTGGACAAATTTAGTATGACCATGATGATTTTTTATTTGATATATTATAGACTTGAAATGAATGCATAGTTTATTACACAATATGTGGTATATAGATAGTTTATGGGATAAATAATCAAGCTAAGCCACTAGTTGAAACACCTAAACGACTAACTGTTATAACACCGGATATAAAGATTCAATACTAAAGCCTCTAGAGATTGGGCACTTAAAACATGAATCGACACCTAGAATCTGAGTCGCAACCAACAATTCGATATGCAGAGAGATCGCATGTGCTTTTTCGATTCTTCGAGACTGCCCACCATGTTTTTCTCAAACAATAGTCCAAAGGTCAGATCGCTTCTGCTTCTTATTTACACATTAGTTTTGGAAGTAGTAATAATAAATTAAACAAAATAGATCTAGTTTTTTAGGGGGTTGAAATACAATTAGTTTTCTTTATTTAACCCTTGACAATTTTTCATCTTTTTCCAAAAATAAATATAAAATGACAGTTTTTTAGTCTTGTCGTATGGGACTAAAATCCCTTGTCCTTAAATCTATCCCCCCTCCTGTCCCCCAACCTCCCCTCTCTCACAACACTTAATTAAAAGAAAAAACTAAAATAAAATAAATAAAGAAAAATAGATTAAAAACAAAAAAAAAAGAAAATGAGTTTATGTGAGAGGGGACTGGGGGAGAGGACGGGATTGGGGACAAAAGATTTGGACCCTGTCGTATGCCCCGTAACAAAGGCTCTACAATCTACAAGCATGTTTTTTTATGAAAATAATTTTTTTCAAAAAAAGTATCCCATCCTGAATTAAAAAATAAAAATAGATTAGTAATTTAGCATTCAATTTTTTAATTTATAGTCGGGAGATTAACAAATGAGCCAATCACATCTCTTGCCTCTTCCAGTCTGACACCTCACTAGATACTCGACTAGACAAACATTTCTGTATTGTCATCCGAAATGATGCTATTGGGTGATGGTCTAATAGGGAAAATAAAAATAAAAATTAATTTATCATCTTCCACTAAAAATAAAATTATGTTTTAAGTAATTTCTTGCGAATTGCACCATTACATTTTAGTATTTTAGAGTTACTACAAAGTTGTTAGATCAGGAATTTTGATTGAAAAATGCATAAATCAACTAGTCCAAAATTAATCCGAATTAACATGAAATCGGGTCAAAGATGGATTTGATTTGACCCGAATCCACTCGAGATGTGTTTTACCTGAAATTTACCTTTTTTTTTTTTTTTTTTCAGAATTGTTATTCACACGGTGAATTTCTCGCCAAATACACGGAAAGAAATTCGGTTGCGAAGTGCGAGTGCGCGGATGCAGAGGCGATCGGCGATCGCGTATCACGAAGTCGCGGATTAGACGTGTACTGGGAGTGGGGCAGAGGGGCATACTTTCACAGCAGCGCATCACGGATTCGCAACATTGGCAGACGCGGATTGCGGGTGCGCAGATCTTCCCGCCTTTAGCTATAAATGGCGATGATTTTTTCAGACCCCTTCCTCGTCTCTACACAGTACACGATCTGCAGATTATCGCCAGCTTGTGTGTAGAGCTTACAAACGTGAAGAAAGCGGCTGCCATGGATTTTGATATCCTTCCTAACGGCGTTATGAAGCTAATTAAGGGGGTCGAGAAAGTTGAAGAAGTCGGAAAGCCAAATGTGTAGTTGAAGCCGATAACAATGGAGGATATGGGCAGGTTGTCTTTATTCTTTACTTCGTACGGAGTATTTCTCAAAATGAAAAAATTAGAAAAAGGGGCAAGTGGGTAGGTTTGATTTTAATTTGAAATTTTCAAGTAACCTGTTGTCAACAGGTTACTTGAAAGAGGGGCAAGTGGGCAGGTTTGATTGAGATACTGTACTACTATAAACCACTACACGCGGCGCATCACAAATCTGACACAAAGGCATCTACCTTTATTTGCATACACAGATTAAAAAAATAAAAATAAAAAACCGCAGCTGCGCATTGCGAGTGCGCGAATCTCCGCGCATTCGCAATGCGCGATTGCAAACCGTATAGTCGGCGAAAAATTAACCTTGTCAATAATAAGCCCCTTTTTTTTTTTATCTACAATCCGATTTGATCTAACTTGAACCCAACCGAGTGATGTAAATTACATGTAATATGTATAGGGCATCTTTAGTCTCCAACATAATAATGCAGTTTTACGACATTAATTAACAAAGGGGCATCAGCAGTTGTTAAGTTGCAATAAAGCGAAAGTGGGTCGGCAATTGACTTTGCAAATATTATGGAGAATCCCATTTGTGCCCCTCACTTCCCACTCATCCACTCTAGGCATGTAAGGGGTATTTTCGTAAAATTACGTCCCGAGTGGGTCCCAGATCAACAATTTTTTGTTCATACAACTGTCGAACGACGACCAGCATCATCTTCCACCACATTAGCTTCACCAGTCGATCACCTCCAATCGCCAGAGACCGACACGTTTTATATATTCTATTTCTAGAGGGTTTGACTCCCAAAAATGTCAAAATTTATGTATTTAGATCGAGGGAATTTCAGCCTGATTCCTGAATGTTTGGTAATATTAATATTACTTAGGGTATTTTTAACTTATACCATAATACTTCATCCGATTCAAAATATATGTCGTTTGACTTTTTAACGCGTTCTCTATATACACCGCAAATGACACGTCGAATTGGACGTTGCAGCAACGTTGGATTAGACGTTGCCAAAACGTCCAATTTGACGTTTCATTTGTTGGGGAAATTGCCCAAGTGAAGGGGATCCGACGTTGTAACAACGTTGGATCGGTCGTTGTTGCAACGTCGGATCGGACGTTGTTGCAACGTCGGATCGGACGTTGCACCCTGGATCCCAACGGGCTCCGTCGGGCTTAGCAACGTTTATTTGGACGTTGTTACAACGTTAAATTTAACGTTGCTGCTACCTCCAAATCCCCAGAGGCAAACTAGGGGCGGGCTTAGAAACGTTTATTTGGACGTTGTAACAACGTCGGATTCGGCGTTGTCACAACGTCAAATTTGACATTGTGACTACTTCCAGGTAACCAACCACTTCTATAAAAGGGAATGAGGACCTTGAATAACTCAACACAACAATTCCACATTCTCATTCCTTCCACATTTTCAATCCTTCCATGGAGCCGGTTACATCTGGAGTAGTAGGCTCCACGGGCAGAATTGATTATGCAATTGAAAGGGTTCGGTACCCAATGCCCCCGGAGGAGTCCAAATGTGCTTGCAGCAGTCCAGAATACAGAGGCATGCATCCATGCGCGCTGTTTCAGGTCGTTTGTGAAAAAGAGAATCACATTTCTGCACCCTTGCGGCTCGGGTGTCTGGAGTGCAATGATTTTCACCCGGGCACTCGTGGAGCCTACGAGTGGAAGGTTGGAGATCTTCTGCTTCAATATAACCGGTCATTCTTCGCCGATGTAAACAGATGTGACCACGTTGACGTGGCTCAAACGGAAGGGATACTTGTGAGGGGAGCAAATAAAGAGGTTGAAACCTTTCCATTCAACGAGTTAAAGATTAAAATAATTCCGAAGACGAACTAAGAATAGCATGGTCGATATGAAGAAAAAATTATGTTGTTATCGATGTTGTATTTGTTAGTTGTGGTAATGCCTCGAAGTATGTAATTTGTTAGTTTTAGTAATGCCTCGATGTATGTAATTTTTTAGTTTTAGTAATGCCTCGATGTGAAATCTGATCATTATCTATGAAGTGAAGCGTTTGCATGTGATTGTTGGTTGTTGTGATCGGGTAGAAACCATCGAAAATAATAACGCAAACAATACGAAATACACAAATATAGCATACCGACAAAATACGAAATGTATGTCATAAACAAAGGGACTATAATGTATCTACTGCAGAGATCGAATGTAGCCTATGAAATGCTCATACATCTGGTCTAGCTGGGGATGCCCGACCAATGCCTGAATGGCATGGGTCATCTCGTCGACCGGAGCCTAGCGAGCAGCAGTCTCAACATCAACCTCATCTAGACCTGTCAAACGGGTCATTCGGGTCGGGTTCGGGTCGGGTCACTTTGGGTCTCGGGTAAAACGGGTTCCGGGTATTTCCGGGTTGACTAGAACCCGGGTTTGACCGGATTTCGGGTCATTTCGGGTCGATTTCGGACTTGTCAAATTTTTCCCTTTTAAATTAAAAAAAATCATGATTTGATAATTTTGCAATAAATTTTAATTATATATATAAAAAAAATTAATTATATTTAATTAAAAATCAACCGGGTCAACCGGGTCACCGGGTCAATCGGGTAAAATCGGGTCAAAATTACCGGGTTAATCGGGTCACCGGGTCGAAACCCAGATGACCCGGAAAATTTTCGGTTTTTCGGGTTCGGGTTGAAAAAAATTTCCGGGTCAAAATTTCCGGGTTCGGGTCGAAAATTTTCCGGGCGGTCGGGTCGGGTCGACCGGGTCGGGTTGTGTTTTGACAGGTCTAACCTCATCCCCATCCCCATCTGGTCCGATGTCGTCGTCTGGGTGGGTAGGCGCAGCCAGAGGAGCACCAGGTAATACCACTGTCGTGGGCAACACATGACCTCGACTCTACGACTGGAACCAAGCGAGGTAGTCAGCTGTGACGCCTCCCTGACAGCTCTGGATCGTCCTCCTGTGACCGGTGACAGGGTAGAATCTCTCACCGTCCTGATCTGCCCAACGGTGGTGCTGCATGTCGAATGTCACGATGTAACGCCTTTGCAAGCGAAACGGGCGCTGCATGAAGGACGAAGGGATGACGGCCAATGGCTGCTCCTGCACGCGGCCGAACTGTCGGAGCACCCTGTCTGGCATGTACGGCTCAAAGATTCCACAGAATCTGAGGGTGCCTCGATAGGTGGAGGAGCGAAACTGACCAGCGAAATCCAAGTCTCTGCCGAAAGGCATCCACTCGACCTATGTTCAGAAAATGATATAAGGGAAACAATCTTACTCGACATATGTAGTTAAAATCAAAGAAAGTGATAAACAGGTTACCTGTTCGATGGTCATGCGCTCAAGCTGTGCTCGAAGCGTCTTCTCCTTCTTGTGCCTCGTCCCGTCGTTCCCCCTCTTCTCGGCCTTCGACGGGTCAAACCGTGCCATGTATCGGGGATCATCAGCAAATGCATCCTTGTCCGAGCGAAGAGGACCCGCAAAACAAGGGAAGTACGACCAGATCCATGCCTGAAAATTACAAACCATTAGTGCACTTATTAAATGTAAATCGCAAGCAGAGGAACGTATTTACAGTATTAAAGAAATGTGTTACCTGCAACAGTGCAGCACACCCACGTAGGCCTCTGGCATCGCCTCTCATGGCCTCCCCTAATCCCCGGTAAAGGAAGGCAAGCACTCCTGCTCCCCAAACTAGTCTCCCAGTGTGCGGCAAATCCCAAACTAGCCCAAACAACGAGAAGTGTACGCGACTCTGGTACTTGTCGATGAAGAGCGTCGCACCCAGCAGCGTAGCTAAGAAAGAAACGGCGAGGTCGTGCTGCCACTCTACGCTCTCTGGCACTACGCCATCTGGGGTACGGTCGGGCCACTGATCCCGACGGTAGCCGTGCCTCGCCTCCCACCAATCAGTCAACAACGGGATGGCAAAACCGCAAGCCGTCCTATGCTTCTTCAGCAGGGCCGGGGTCCAACCAAATAAATCCTACAGTAGAGGCTCTAGCTGTAGTGGAAGATAGTCAGGGAGAGGCTCGCAAGGCAGTCCCTCGATCGGCAGCCCCATCAGACAGGCGACGTCGTGGAGGGTGATGGTCATCTCGCCCCATGGAAAGTGGAAAGAGTTCGTCTCCGGCTGCCAGTGCTCAATGAACACAGTCAACAACTGGCCATCCACACCGTCCCAGTTCAAATCAAGCAGCCCCAGTAGACCAGATTGAGCTGCAGCCTGCACCCATGTCCCAGGACCCCCGTACATGTAGTACCTGAACGGACGGAGGTGTGAAGCCCGATGATGAACCTTTAGCAATTTATGCCGATAGGTCGGGTCCGTCCATAGCCATTGAGCCCTTTGGTTCCTAAACGAGACCAAAAGATCTCCTGGAGGCAAGTCGCCATCAGGGTGCTCATCGTCCCCCTCCTCCTGCTCGCCCCCCTCCTCCTGCTCCTGAGCCTCCACCCCATCCCCGGGCGCCGCATCCTGTGGCGCCTGGGGCGGCCCCTCACCATCCACCTGAGGAGCCTCCTCTTCCTCACCAGCCACCTGATGGTCCTCCTCATCCTCCTCGTCACTTTCATCATCGAGGTCCTCCTGCTCGAACTGAAGATCCTCCGCTATATCCGCATGCTCCTCCTGTGTGGCATCCGCCCCCACAGCAGGTGTGAGGCAGTCAACTGCTGCTGCGATGACCGCATCCCAAGCAGCGTCTCCATGAGCGTGTCCGGAGGTACTAGCAACAGCCCTAGGATCTGACGCCGTCTGCGCTGGCGGTTCTACGTCGAATAGACCATGTGCTGTGGGCACCACAGAGTTACTCAAGTGGAAGAACGTACGGTTAGTGTCAGTATCGTCCTCCGGCCTCAGCGGTGTCGGGGCTGTATCAGGCTGAACCGCCGTATCTCTCACGATCAAAGTGTCCTGCTCCGCAAGAGCCATGAGATCTGACACCGTCTGCGAAGACGAGTCAGTGATGATGACCTCCTCCGAATCGGCTCTCTCTCCTGCATCTGAAGGCGCATTGCTGTCTCGCCCGAGAACGATGCGAATGGTCCCGTCATTCCGTCTCATCCGAGAATCCTATTAAATTTTTGAACTACTATGTAAATAAATTTTTTCATTTACGTTGAATTTCATATTCACCCCTTTATTAAAATGTGTTATTCCATTCAAGAATTTAATTTTCGATCCGCTTACAGTAGTTCACTGTAAACAATTTCATTTGTAATAATTTGTTTCTATAATTTCTTTTTGTATGTTTCGCCAATTCGTTTCTATGATTTCTTTTTGAACATGTTATTTTGTAACAATTTCTTCTAATACATGTTATTTTGTAACAATTTTTTCTAATAAATATTATTTTTTAACAATTTTTTTTCTATAAGGTTAACTTATCCGATTCATATGATAAACTTATTTGTTATAAAATTCAACAATAAAATAAAATGAAAAATAAATTAAATAAAGTCAAACTAACCGATGGCGTACTCGTCAGGGGAGATACCTCCTGCGTCCGCCTCTTCCGGCCACCACCGCCACCACCGCCATCACCGGCGGTCCTCCCGGCGTCACCACCACCACGGCCACGGCCACCACCACCAGCAGCCCCGGTGCGAGATCCACCCACCCCTCGGCCACCAACAGCCCCTGAGCCGCCATCGCCGCCGCGCCCCTCACCTCGGCCACGGCCTCCTGGCCCTCTGCCCCCATCACCGCCGCCTCCTCGGCCGCCTCCACCCACGGACACCATCTCCTCTCCCGCACCTCGCCCAGATCCGCCCTCGCCGGCGAATCCTTGGCCTCGTCCCCAGGATCTCACCATCGATCTCGCCTGGATCGGTCGCTCGCTCGCACCCTCGGCCGCTCTCTCGCTCTCTCAGAGGAATCGATCTCTCTCCCGAATCGCTCACGTGTGGAGGAAGAAGAAGCACAACGTCGGTTTCGATGTTGTGCTTTATATAATAAGCACAACAACGTCGGATTCGACGTTGTGCACAGTTGGACCCCTTCAACTTACAACGTCGAATTCGACGTTGTGCACAGCTGGACCCCTTCAACTTACAACGTCGAATTCGACGTTGTGCACAGCTGGACCCCTTCAACCTCGAAACCGACGTTGAACCCCTTCAACTTACAACGTCTATTTTGACGTTGTAATTCAAATTACAACGTCAATTTAGACGTTGTAGTTATCTTTTTTTTTTTTGAATTCAACTTGGCATATTATAAATAAAATACATTATTTGGACATTTTAGATCATTGAAATTAACTTGGCATATTTAATAAATAAATAAAATACATTATTTCCACAGTTTAGTTCGTTGAAATTGAAAATTTCTTCCATATTTAATAAAGAAATACAATAAATTCCGTCGTATTAATGTAGGTACAGTAACATAAAATACATAAATAAAACGATGATACATAATTAATTATGTATCATCGATTAAACGTTGTATCGGGTTATAAACGTTCAATTAAACGTTGTATGGGGTTAGCAACGTTTGATTTAACGTTGCATAGGGCTGCCCTATTCGAACCCTACGCGTAGGGTATATGCTAGGGTTGGAAGGGTTGATAGCAATGCTGCTTTAAACGTTGCTAGGGTATAACAACGTTGTTTCCAATGTTGCAGGTTGACCTTATTATTTTGTCGATGTCGAGTTAATTAAACCGATATCCAGTGATTTTGAAAGTGAATATGAACATATAGAATTAAGGGAAATTCCGTTTGGTGCCCCTGAGGTTTGGACGATTCCGCTTGGTGCCCTAAGGTTTTATTTTGTCTGGATGGTGCCCTGAGTTTTGTCAAAAGTCCGCCTCATGCCCAAAACTCATATTTTCACTTTTTTCAATCAATAAAATAGCCCATTATTTTTCCTTATTTCACAAAACCTCTTTTACTTTTAACAATAAACAAAATTACCTATTATTTATCTAAATTCAAGATAAAATTGAAAAAGCCACCTTTATTTCTAAAATTTAACAAAATCACATATTATTTTCAAAACTTTTATCACAAAATCACCCTTCTTCCAAAAATTTTAACACAAAATAATTACGGTTTTTAAAATTATACAAAAGACATATTAGTTTCCATACTTTGAAAAAATAAAATAAAAACACTCGTTATTTTCCAAAATAATATTTAACACCTATTATTTTCCAAAATAATATTTAACCTATAATTCAATAAATTTTAACAATTGTAAATGCGGTTGATCATATGGTGGCTCAATATTTTGGTAGTATATTTTTTTTCGGTTCAATCTGTAAACCCGAAATTATTATTTTTTTCAATTTAATATTTAGCCACAATAACTCATTGTATAAGAAAGAAATACATTATAATTATCATTTTCTTTTAAAATCGGGTCTTTGGGTTTCACCTGACCCGAAAATGTCGGATCGGATCGAGTTGACCCAGCATGAACCATCCTAATTGATCAATCTTAGAGATTACTCGATTAGAATTTTATTGAAAAAGTAATGTAAAAAATAAATTAAAGGGTGAATTGAAGAATAAGAGAGTGGATTTTTTTACCCAAAATACTCAATTAGAATAAAGGAGAATTATTATTTTTTCTAATCAAAAGTATGGTTTTATGATTTTTTTCTTTTTGTAATTTATAGTAGGGGTGGGCACAAATCCCACAAATCCTGGGCCCATCCTGGTCCCGTCCCGGGCCCGTCCCGATCCTGGTGGGATTTAGAAAAAAAATAGTGAATCCCGTCCCGCAAAAATTATGCGGGACGAGGATTCCTTATCCTGCAAATCCCTTCCCGTCCCGCATATATTTTATAGGTCAATTTTTTTTTTCAAAAAATGTGAGGGTGCATTGATGCAATTTTTTTATAAATAATGGGTGGTATGTTATGTATATACAATGTTTGACAAATAATGAGATTTTTTTTGCAAAATATAAAAAATAATGAATCTTTTGTGTAATGTTAAAATTAAAGGTTGATTTTCTTCTAAAAAATTTTGTAACAAAGGGTGAGTTTTTGCTAAAATTTTGGAAATTATGTGTGATTTTATTGAAAAAAATATCTAAGGTGTTTTTTTTTCACTTTTATGTTGGATTTAGTTAAATAATAGGTAATTTTATTCATTGTTGAAAATAAAGGGGGTCTTGTGAAATAAAGAAAAATAATGGGTCATTTTATTGATTTAAAAAAGTGAAAATACGAGTTTTGGACATGAGGCGGACTTTTGACAAAGCTCGAGAGCACCATCCGGACAAAATAAAACCTTAGGGCACCAAGCGGAATTGTCAAAACCTCAGGGGCACCAACCGGAATTTTCCTAGAGTTAATATGTTTTGATCTTCTTAGTAGGTTCCATTCAAGCGAATATGAAAATGATTGATAGGTTAATGTTTCGATCTTCCTAGTATTCTATTCAAACGAATATGAAAATGATTCAAATGTTAATGTTTCGATCTTCTTAGTAGGTTCTATTCAAGCGATTATGAAAACGATTCATATGTTAATGTTTCGAATTTTAATATCAAAGAGAGTACATAGAGTTCACATCGAATTCGCATTACCAAATATATAACTTATATAATAAATATAAAGTTCCAGCGCTAATCGAACGTTGAATACACAAAATCAATTGGATCAGTTGCTCCCAACAGACTCAACAGGTCCTGCTGGTTGAATCTCAATCAGCGCTTGCTGGAACGCGTAAGTCTCCTTAGTTTATTGGGCGGGCCGCGCTACTAAGTCAACCACGTACTCGGCAATGCTGTGAATACGCGCCCGACTCACATCGCAGTAAAGACTTTTGATGTTATCCTTTGTATGGGCCAACACGCGACTATAGTACGACTCGGGGTCTCGGTCGGACTCCATACAACGGAAATACACCTCCATTGACATCTCAGACCGACGATGACACTGCACAGAAAATAAACAGCATGGAAATAAAATGCGATATTTCATGTGCTTAGAGTTGCAAATGTGACGTTCAGCCGGCACATTGTGCCTCGTCACTCTAATAGTGTAACAGGTGCCATCCGAGAACTCAACTGTATTCACGAAACTGTACGGAGTTGAAGGCATGGTAGAGGGCTTTTTGGGTGTTGGGTGTTTGGTGTGATAAAGTGGAGGGGGGACCAATGGGGCCTTATATGGTGGCCTCAATTACAACGTCTGAACAGACGTTGTAATTGGGAACGTTCCCTAATTACAACGTCCATTCCGACGTTGTAATTGGGGGATGTTCCCAATTACAATGTACATTCAGACGTTGTAAATGGGGAATGCTATCAATTACCACGTCTGAATGGACGTTGTTACGACTGACACATAGAACGCGTAATTGACGTCATGTATGGTCCCCCTCTTATGCCCTTATATACCTCCACCATCAGACCAAATGAATGCATCCCTTTACCTCACCATTCAAGACAATAGTTACTATTTCATTCGTAAATTTGAAAATGTCATCCTCGGAAAGTGAAGAAGCGATGGAGGTGGTATGAGTCGCCCCCCCCCCCCCCCCGACGAAACAATTTCGTCCCACAGGTAAAATCCTATGGCTGTATTATCTGTCTCTATGTATTTTTCCATTATTTAACCCGAAGGAAGTATATACCCTTTAAGTAATATCAAGTGCATGTACGTTGTTATGCCTTTATCTAGTTTCAAGACTTTACATGTACGTTTACCGACACCCGTACTTGGCAATCCCGGAACGAAATGGTCGACCATTTCAAGCAACTCGGCTTGAAGAACAACATGGTCTTAGTAATCAAGCGATCGTGGTCGACTGCTTCAAACCGACCGGGTGGCGTGTTGTTAGCGTGCGAGCAATATGGGGTGTTTCGCAGAAGGAGGAAGCAGATTCGCAGCACGTAGAGCAAACTAAGCAACTGCCCGTTCTCCTTACTCGGTCATGAGGGGGGGCCGAATATGTGGACGATGATCGTGCAAAATGGAACACACAACCATGGGCTCCCTCAACGATTGAAGGGTCATGCTTACGCGGGAAGAATGACACCAGGGGAGAAGAAAATGTGCAAGTGGATGAAAGACATAGGAACTCCGCCGAAGGCCATCTCGTACGGGCTACGACAAGCAGATGCGAATAGCGTCACCTCAGCGCGATCACTGGAGAACACCCTCAACAAGCTCGCCGTTGAAGAGAGACGAAATCGAACGATGACCCAAGATACCCTCCATCGTCTCCGAGAAAGGGGCTACTACTACGAATTCAGGAGGAGCCCAAACGATGACAATGTATTGAATGAAATTTTTCTCGCACACCCGGATGGGATTCGTCTCTTGAACAAATACCCTTACGTCGTCGTCATGGATAGTACGTACAAGACAAACGCATAAGTACTAATGTGCGTACGTTGCGGCACCGCGTCCACAGGTACAACGTCACGCTGTGCGAGATAGTCGGCTTAACGCCAACGGGAAACAACTTTTGCATCGCATATGCCTTTATGGCTCACGAGGACACGGACACGTACACTTGGGTGCTCAACAACCTACGTGTTATTTTTCAGGGTAAGATGCCCGATTCGATCATGACAGATCGAGAGCTGGGCCTTATGGCTGCACTTAGGGCCGTCTTCCCCGAGGTGCAACATCTACTGTGCTGGTTACATGTAACTCGCAACTGTGAAGACACTTCTTTGAAGATTACAAAAAATCTGGAAATTTCAACTCTATTCAAGAATCAGGTGTGGGGTTTATTCTCGTCTTCGACGGAGGAGTCGTTCGAGAGGCGGCGTAGATATCTTCACGCCCAATGGCAGCCCTTTCCCGGGGTCATGGGGTATCTGGAAACAGTGTGGCTCATCCACCGGACGAGCCTTGTCAGATGTTACACCAACCACGTCCTGCACTTTGGAACGAGGACAACCAATAGGTACGCATATCGTTTTTGTCGTTACCCTTGTCACTCATTTACTACATTTCGACAGTCGTTCACCTCAAGCACATGATGCATCGTGTAGGGTTGAAGGCCAACATAAAGTGTTGAAGGAAGCATTACACTCGTCCACTGGTAATTTCTGTGTTGTGGTGGATGCCATTCATCGGGTGAATGAATGTCAGGTGCATGAGATCCAGACTGCGTTGGAGATAGATCATTTTAAGTGGCCAACTAACGCACACGAAGTCCCCTTATTCGATCAGATTAAGCACGTGGTTTCAAAGAAGTGTTTCGAACTTCTCTATGGTCATTGGAGGAAAGTTGTCGACAAAACAGTAGCTTCAGAGTGCGTCGACCGTCATTGGAGAATATGCCATGGGATACCTTGTGTGCACGACGTTCAGCGTTTTGTTGATGAAGGAGTTCAAATAACATCTGACGACATCCACCCATTTTGGATGGATCTGACATGGGATGAATCGGACAATGCGATCTTACCCTATGCCAGGTCGGCTTCGTACACTGCATCTAATGAAGCTTGTGACCCTGATTTGCACCCACCGGAGCGGGGTAGCATACGGTCAAAGGGCAGACCTAGAGGGAGGAAGAACCCATGCAGAACGAATCCCTTGCGATCTGAGCAAAATCGGGCGAATTTTGAAAGGGAGGAAGCCAGATCAGGTCACCACGGTAGGGACCGACAATCCGGACATACGTTTGACGCACAATATTGGGGATTTAGCCGGGGAGACAACAATGTGGACCATTTCATGTTCAGGCACATTGTGGCGGCCGTCAACACCGTGGGAGATGGTCATTGCGGATATCGAGCTTTGGCGCAGCTGATGTTACGGCCAGGGGAGGCACGATTCGCAGATATGAAAGGGTTATTGTGCAACCATCTGGAGCATAACGATCACCTTTACGCTGGTTGTTACATGGGAGGGTATTCGGTCCGAGAGTTTGTCGACCTACAGAGTTACTCCGACAGAGTGGGAGGTGACCGGAGATACTGGATCGAGTTGCCTATCATGGGTCTTGTGTTCGCAACCGTCTACCAGGTGCCCCTTGTCGTTTTATCTTGGCACATGCCCTTCACATGCCTCCCTATGTACACCGAACAACCAAATGGCGCACCTCACGAGGCCATACTGGGCATGGCATGCATCTGGAACCAAGATCATTTCGCAGCGGTGAGTATGATCTCACTCCAACCATAAATTAACTATCATTAATTACCCCACTTAACATTATACTATACTTTTTGCCCTTTTTGCAGATATGGTTACATCCCAACGCCCCTTTACCTTCTCCAACGCATGAATGGACGGCATACCATCACCCGAGCGTCAACGGATGGGATACTCCCTTCCAAGACCAATTTGATAGATTTAGAGCATTGCGGATTCAGGAAGGTCGCCCTCTACACCATGTTTAGGAGTCATGAAAGTTGGAATTATCCGTGTCGTATTTGTTTGTTTTCTTGTCTATGAAGTTCAGAGTTGAAAGTTGACTGTTTGTTGTTATGAAGACGTAGAAATAATATAAAAAAGCAATCATTCAACCAAAACAAACATCAGTTGGCCACATATCTAAAATTACAAACGGGTTTTAATGTTACATTTGAACAAGGGTTGTTGTATTAAACGGAACAACTACCGACCAACTCTTCAGAAATGTTTGGGTATATACTAATCTGCACCTGCTCGAACGCATATGTCGTCATCAGATCTTGGGCAGGGCGCACTACTGTATCAACTGCATACTCTGCTACTCTGCGACAACGCGACGGAGACATGTCGTCGTACAAAACGACCAGGATATCCGTTATCTGCTCAATCATCTGTGTATAGTACAATGCAGGGTCGTCGTCACACTCCTGACACCCGAACTGCAACTTTGTTGACATCTCCAGGATACGGTAAACCTGTACAGAAAGTAGATTGCATTGAAAATAATGTGTATAGTTCATATGCTTGCAGTTGCAAGCATCCTCCTTAGGCGGACGAGAGTGTCTCCCCACTTCTACAACGAAACGGGTTCCATCATTGAACTTGGCATATTTGACAAAGGAATTTGGGCTTGATGCCATTACGTGGGTTTCGTGTATGCCAATAACGCAAAATGTTGATGTATTTATAGATGGCCTAATTAGCAACGTCCAATTAAACGTTGTTATGGGACTTCACATAACACAACGTTTAATATGACGTTGTAACAACGTCCAATTAAACGTTGCTGCAATGTTTAATGTAACGTTTTAACAATGTCATATTTGGCATTGCAGTAAGGAAGCCTCACAAAAAACGAGAAAGGATTTCCCACTATAAATTACGCCATGCGAGGGACGAAATTATAACATCTCGTTTGACGGAAGAAGAGATGAAGGCCGGTAACACACCAAGACGTTTCTTCTCGGTCACAGGGAGCGGCCCTAGGGATTTTTTCTGGTGGGTAGAAGACGTCTCGCTCACACAAATACTGGTAAGCCCCCTTCGGTCTCACATCCGATTTACAACGGTCCCAACTCACTAAGTAGATCTTGACATCTGCAGCCTCTGCCTTCCAACTTCGAGGAAGAATACGGGCTAGGGGGCGTCGAAAGAATAACGCTGACTAATGGGCCAGGGAGGAGAGGCACCAGCATCCGGGTAGAGCGCAACAGCTCCGGGGCACTCTGGCTCGCACAAGGATGGAATACGTTCGCGAGATCGCGTGGCGTGCGGGTAGGCACGGGTTTGATGTTTAGCTACTTAGGCAACACTCGCTTCCGGGTCGTCGTAGTGCCGCCGGAAAATATTTCACCATCAGAGGAAGAGAACAACAATGATTTCCACTGAGGTGTGACATGGCAGCGACCCGGAAAAACTTCTTAACTAAGTTATTTTTGCTGTAATCTTCTATCATTAATATGAAAAATGAGGCAGCCTAAACTTTTTCATGTAACGTGTTTTACCCTGAAATAACCACAAATCATATTTGAAAACCCTCCGCGAGGGGCAAAACGCCCCAACAAAATAAAAGATGCAGACATCGCACTAAGTTTTCGCCAACATCCTACCCAACAAAAACAAAGATAATAGAACTTCAAAGTTGATCCAAGTGTTGCTGGTACAAACGTCAGACTTAACATTGTCTTCATATTGCAACGTTTTATTGAACGTTGCTGTCTGGCCCGACGAGGCCCACTTTATCAACGTCGGATTAGACGTTGCTAAAGTGTCCGACCCACCCAGCTTCCTTCAATTCACAACGTTGTGTAGGACAAATGACAACGTCGAAACCAACGTTGCTGCAACGTGAAATCCAACGTTTCTACAACGTCACATTCGACGTTTCATTAACAGCGCTAATCGTGGATTTGCGGTGTATATAGGGTGACCCCTTTTTAACAGGTTTTTTTAAGAAGTTAAAAACTATATAAAATATCAACTTATTTTTTTATAATAACTTAATATTTGTTACTAAATAAGTATTAAATTATATATAAAAAAATAGAAAAGTTAATATTATATAGTTTTTAGCTCTTTAAAATACGTGTTGAAAAGTCAAACGTCATCTATTTTGAATCGGAGGGAGTATATATGTTTTAATAAATTATACTACGTATTGAAAAATTAAGATTCCTAAATTTGGATACTTAAATCCTAGATATGTAATTAAAAATATAGTTAAAATGTCATTTTATATTAATTCGGATCCTTAAATTCAAACTTCAGCTATTTTGAATTGGAGGCTGGCTTCCAAAAGCTGATCTTTGTTGCATCTATAGGTCTCAAAGGAGGAATGTGGATTCTGATCAGAAATGATAAACTTATTGATGATAGTTGTGCTCTAGAAAAAACAGATCGATTAGTCATGATTAAACTCTCTATTGATAATTTAGTTATAATGCTTACAATTGTCTATGCCCCAACCAGTGAAAGTGGAAAAATTAAACCAATTCTGGAGAGACATATATGGCAAGTCACACCTACATAATCTCCCAATTCTTATTATTGGGGACCTTAATGACTTAGAGAATGACAATGAAAAGGTAGGTGCCCTCAGCCCTTCGATCAACATATTTAGAAGATTAAGGGATGTTAATAGTGAATTAAACCTCCATACTATCCCATTCCAAGGATCATCGTTTACCTGGAGGAAAAACCAAAACAAAGATGATAATACTTTCGAAAGATTGGATAGAATTCTGGCTCACCATGATATCTATACTAAATTCAGAGAGATGGTAGCTCGACATCACCCATTTTCCTCCTCGGATCATTGCCTGATCACCACGAGTTTGGGAATACCTTCCACTGATAAAGGATCTCCTTTCAGATTTGAAATGGCATGGACTACAAATCCATGTTATGAGAAATTAGTTGCAAATGTTTGGAAAAATAAAATGATGGGCTCCTTTGGTTTTAAGCTTATCCAAAAACAGAAACTACTCAAACAGATCGAACACTAAAAACTGGTGTAAAACCAACAAAAACAACTTCGATAAACAACTACATGTTGTCGATCAAAAAAATCAAGAACTACAAGAAGCTCTACCTTGGGGCACTCTATCCTCCCAGGATGTGAACAAGCTTAGTAGATTAGAAAATAAAAGGATGTATATTCTTAACTGTAGCCACCAATTTTGGAAACAACGAGCTAGAATAAGGCACCTCCAGCTAACTGATCGATCAGAATGCAAGGTACTTCCAAACGTTAGCTAAGGTTAGAAACAATCGAAATGCAATGACGATCTTTACCACAAAAAATGGTGTGATCATCACTGATAAGACTCAAATCAGAGATCACATCACCCTAGAAATGAAAGATTGGTTCATTTCTCCTAATGAGAATCGAATAGACCCTAATCATCTAGCCTTTCTTCAGCAAGAGATCACTCAGGAACAAAATGACAATCTTATCAAACAACCAACAGTAAAAGAAATAAGAGATACAATTTTTAGTATGGCAGAAGCCAAATCTCCGGGCCCTGACGGATTCCCCCCGGAATTCTATACCAATTATTAGAATATAGTGGGAGATTCGGTTTGCAAAGCAGTTAAAGCATTCTTTCACTCTGGATCGATCCTAACAGAAATGAATAAAAAATTCCTAGCTCTTATACCAAAAATAGACAACACCACGATGATACATCACTATCGACCAATAAGTTTATGCAACACGATTTATAAAACTATTACAAAATTTTTGGCAAACCGGTTGAAGCCAATCCTCCTGAGCATCATTAACCCCTTCCAAGGAGCTTTTGTGCAAGGGAGATCAATTCAAGACAACACTCTAATAGCACACGGAATCTTTCACTCTTTCCACAAACAAAAGGGTAGAGCCGGTTGTATGGCTCTGAAACTAGATATGGAAAAAGGCTTACGACAAACTTAGTTGGAGCTTTATGGAAGCATCGCTCACAAAACTGGGTTTTCATACTCAATGGATTACATGGGTCATGAAATGCCTAATAATTGCAATGTTATCTGTTCTTGTTAACAACAACCCTGGTAAACCCTTCAAACCTGAACGTGGCCTTAGACAGGGTGACCCGCTAGCTCCATATATTTTTATTATATTAATGGAAAACTTGGCTAGAGAATTGCAAAAGGAGTCCCAACTAGAAGATGCACTAGTAGGCATCAAAATAACACCAAATAGCACTCCAATCCCTTTACTAACCTTTGGGGATGATATGATAATCTTTGCAAAAGCTTCGTACAGTCTAAACATAATTAAAAATATGCTTAATCAGTTTTCCAACATGTCAGGACTAACAATTAATTACCAGAAGAGTTCGATTCAATTCTCAAGGAATGTCAATCGAGCTAAGGCGTTGAGCTTGGCCCAACAAATGAATATTTCAATGGCTAGAGGCATGGAAAAATACTTGGGTATTCCCATTGTAAATGGGAGAGTTAAAAATGAAGTTTTTGAAGAGGCACTTCAAAACCTTAAAAAACAACTTCCGAGATGGAAATCCTCATCAATCTCCCCAGCAGGGAGAACTGCACTAATCAAAGCTAACCTCAGTTCAAAAACAAACTACTTAATGCAAAAAATTTTATTGCCAAAAGGAATTCTAACAAAGATTGGCCAGATAAACAAGAATTTTTTCTAGAAGAAGACTCAAACACAAAACTATAGACCCTTTATTAGCTGGGATAAGATCTGTGCCCCAAAAAATAAGGGTGGTCTCAGCATCAGGAAAGCAGAGGAGCAAAATATAGCTCTACAAATGAAACTACTCTGGAAGATCTATACGAACCCAGATAATATCTGGGTTAAAGTTATTACAGAAAAATACCTACAGAATAGGAAGTTAACTGATTTAAATATACACAACACGTCATGGCAATTTGGTCGCCTTCTACAATTAAAAGATAGATTTCATGAAGGGCTATTTTGGCTAATAGGAGATGGCACACGTATAAATGTGTGGTCGGACCCATGGCTGAGGGAAGTAAACCTAGAACAGTACAAAAATAATCACAATCTGAATATGAAGGTCTCAGAGCTAATTACATCTAGACCTGTCAAACGGGTCATTCCGGTCGGGTTCGGGTCGGGTCACTCCGGGTCTCGGGTAAAACGGGTCCCGGGTAAAACGGGTTTCGGGTTTTTCGGGTTGACTAGAACCCGGGTTTGATCGGGTTTCGGGCGGGTTCGGGTCGATTTCGGGTTTGTCAATTTTTTCTTTTTTAAATTAAAAAAATCATAATTTGATAATTTTGCGATAAATTTTAATTAAATATAAAAAAAATTTAATTATAAATCAACCGGGTCAACCGGGTCACCGGGTCAATCGGGTAAATCGGGTCAAAATTACTGGGTCAATCGGGTCACCGGGTCCAAACCCAGATTACCCAGAAAATTTTCGGGTTTTCGGGTTCGGGTTGAAAAAAATTCCCGGGTCAAAATTTCCGAGTCTTGACCCAAAAAATTTCGGTCGGTCGGGTCGGGTCAACGGATCGGGTTGTGTTTTGACAGGTCTAATTACACCAGATAAGGAATGGAATGTGGGTTCGCTCAACCTGTTGTTTCCTCCGATAATCGTTCAACAAATCACCCAAATCTCTATCCCTAACTGGGAGGCCACATACAAATTAATCTGGAAGTTTGATAAGGATGGAGCATACACTACGAAATCATGTAACGATAAATCCACAATTATAATTCCAAACGATATTGACACCACATGGATCTGGAAACAACAATTTCCGCCGAGAACCCAAAACTTTATATGGAAAATTGCTACTGATAGTCTTGAAACAAATGAACGCCTAAATAGATTTTTCAACAGATCCCCCCGCTCAGTGTTGTCTCTGCAATGCGGAGAATGAAGATACAGACCATCTACTTCTTCAATGTCCTATCTCAAAAATGATCGTCACAAAATATGAGCAACTAGGTGGGGATATATTTCATGGCTTTAGAGACCTCGTGGCATCCACTACCAATATAGAACATATAAGAAGACATAACACTCATTTTGAGCACTTCTGTATACTATGGCAACATATATGGGAATTTCGCAATTCCGTCATTTTCAAAGGATGCAAACAAGAAAACATTGAGCCAACTGTGAGGAAAGCTATTCACAGCACACTTGAATGGGAAAAACTTCAAAATGAAAACAAGAAACCAAAAAGTAAGAGGAGCAGAAATACTAAATGGGCAAAGCCCCCAATGTCCGTCTACAAAATCAATGTAGATGGGTCGGTCAAACCGTCGGGTGAATGCCATATTGGGGCTATTGTCAGAGACTGGAATGGACAGGTAATGGATATTTTTCATGATAAAGTTCCTAAGGGATCTGTGATCCATACAGAATCCCTTGCTTTCTGCAAAGGGTTAGAAATAGCCCGCACTAGAGGATGGAGTAAGGTCATCATCGAAGGTGATAGTTTGGGAGTCGTCAAGGAAATAGAAGATCAGAAATCAGCCCCTTGGGAGATTCTAAGAGTAATCGAGAAAATGCAGATGCTTCAGAAAGGTTTGGTACCGAGAAGCCAACTATGTTGCTGATTATATAGCTAAGAATAGTTTCAATTGTAATAATGCTAGCTTCCCTCTCAATAGGGATCTTTGTAACATCATCCATCAGGATAATCAAGAATGATCTTTGTTTGAAAACATTCTAATGGTTGCTTACTGTAAAAAAAAAAAAAAAAAATACAAGCTAACAATGTCAATGTTTTGTTTGGAGTGTGAAATGAAATCAAGTTGAAACTCTAGGATGACATTTTAAGTGTCAACTAATTTAACAAAGTTCAACCAGACATGATTATCTTTGTAACTAAAACAGTATCTTTCAATATTATTTCAAGTAACTTTTCCTGATTTTGCTCTATACTTAATACATTGGATTATTTTTCCTATTTTATACATTAATATAAAATAAGCTAACTATAAACTTCCTTGGTAAGCAAGGATCCAGCTAGCCTTAAAATCCCAATTCCCAAATGGTTCAACGAATCATAATTCATCTAGTTTATTTGTTTATTTATTGGGCGTTTACACAGTTGGACCGTCAAATAAAACTTCAAGTATTAATTTTTATTTGAATATAAAATAAAATTAAATATGGACACGGTCCTTTCACCTAATGAGTAATAAATTACTATTATTACTCCGTATTATATAAATGGCCCCTCCGCCCAACGAATCCATTAACCTCCCAATCTGACCGACCTTCTCTCCGTACGTTCAAACATGAATCGTCGAAACCAATCCGTGTTATTGTCGATCATAGCTCTAACGATTCTGCTCAGCTTCTGCACCAACGTCGTCGTCGAGGTCGAAGGCTCTTCAAGGATGATGAGTCGTCACAAACAAGCAGCATACGTTTCTGATGAAGATGGGGCTTCTCCCATGGCCTCCCAAGATCCGCGGTTTGAGAGCTCCAAACGAGAGGTACCATCAGGATCTAATCCGTTGCATAACAAGCGCCGATAATTCGATTCGATTCGATTCGATCGCCTACCTTACTCGATCAATCTTCCGTTTTCATACACAACTTATTATTTAAATGATTTTTAGGGTCGTCAATTCATTCATCACTTCTTGGTAGTTGGTACTTTGTTTATGATACATATTCAAGCTATAGTGAAGTTATTACTACACTTGTACAGAAATATATATATTAATCACAGTTGTGTACCAATTTTGGAGTTTTCTTTTGTAGATTGTTCATGTATAATCATATATACAATAAATTTTTGGGTTGATTTTGAACTTCATCCTTCAATTTGTACTTACCCGGTACTGAACCCTAAACCTAATATTTTAGGGGCAAAACTGGATTGAATGGTAGCTATTTTAATTAGTGATTTTTCCCCCTAATTTATAAATAAGAGTTATTTTAAGGCCGAGTTGTTCCCACGTACGTTAGTTGTTATTCTCAAATTTCAAGTCAATTTAATTTATAAGTAAAATTTGGTGTGTCATAAGAAAAAGGTACGGTCGAGTTCTGATGTAGACAGATTTTGAACATGTAAAGTGTAATGTTATATGTTTACGTATTTGTCCTTGTTGCTCGCACAAATCTTTGCAATTTATAGAGAGTTTGAACTAAACCGAAGAGATCAACAAAAGTAAAATCAAGTAACAATTGAGAGGAATTTGGATTTGAGAAACACCATTGAAAGAGAGAGTTTTGAGCTCACAAGAAAACCCCCAAATCTGTAACAACCCCAAAACAGAAGTTCCCACCTTTTTCAGCTACTAGAAATAGAAGGGGAAATTACTAAATTGCCCTTTACAGAATGTGCATTTTACACCAAACTATAGAATGCACGTACACATAGTCCTACATACCCCTTCAAGCTTGACATGTGGTGGGAGACACAAGTCCAAGCTTGGAACAAAGAAACTTGTGTTGATGAGATCCTAAGGCCTTGGTAAGAACATCTGCAATCTGAAGTGTGGTAGAGACATGGACAGTTTGAAGGAAGCCATGTTGCACCATGTCACGAATAAAATGTGAATCAATACGAACATGTTTAGTTTTCTCATGAAAGACAGGATTCATGGCTAAGCATTGAGCAACTCGGTTGTCACAATGCAGCTTGATAGGTAGCTGAACATGTATATGCAAATCAGAAAGAATGCCTTGCATCCAAACTAATTCAATGGCATTAGAGGACATGCTCCTGTATTCACTTTTAGTTGAAGATTTGGAAACCACTTTCTGTCTCTTAGTCTTCCAAGATACCAAGGACAATCCAAGGAATACACAATACCCTGAAAGTGAACTTCCAGTGTCCAAGCAGTTGCCCCAATTAGCATCACAATATGTTGTAAGAGTGGTGTCTGTCAATGCAGAATAAGATAGAGCAAGATGGAAACTACCCTTCAAATATCTAAGAAGGTACATAGCTGCATTCCAGTGTGGTTGAAGAGGATTTTGAATGAATTGACTTAGCTGCTGAACAGTGTAGGCAATGTCAGGCCTTGTAAGAGTGAGGTAGAGCAATCTTCCTACCAATCTTCTGTATACCTCAGGATGGGCAATAGGCTCACCAACGGATGTTGAGAGTTTGGTGCCATGTTGCATTGGAAAATCAGCAACTTTACAAGCTTCCATCTGAGCATCTTTAAGGATGTCCAAAATATATTTCCTTTGATTAAGAAGGATCCCAGTTGATGATCTTGAAATTTCCATGCCAAGAAAATACCTAGCCACACCCAAATCTTTGATTGTGAATGCAGAATGCAAAGCAGACTTGGTGTGACTGATCTCAGAGTTAGAATTGTCCATTAATAGTATGTCATCAACATAGACTAATGAAATAGTAATCTTAGTACCCACTGATTTAACAAATAATAAATAGTCATGCTTAGACTGACTGTAACCCAACCTGATCAAAAATTTTATCAATTCATGATTCCATTGCCTACTTGCTTGCTTAAGCCCATACAATGATCTGTTGAGCTTGCAAACAAGACCAGACTCAATAGCATAACCTGCAGGAGCTTGCATATAAATCTCCTCCTCAATAAAACCATGCAAAAAAGCATTGTTTACATCCAATTGATGTAACACCCAACCCTTGACAGCAGCAACAAATAAGATGATTCTAACAGTTGCAAGCTTAGCCACTGGAGAAAAAGTTTGTTTATAATCTTTATCTTTGATCTGATTATATCCTTTTGCCACAAATCTAGCTTTGAATCTCTCAATGCTACCATCAAGCTTATATTTGATTTTATAAATCCATTTAGATCCAATTGCTTTCTTACCAAAAGGAAGTGGAGTAACAAACCATGTTTTATTTCTCTCAAGAGCAGATAATTCAGCTTGCATAGCCTCTTTCCAATGAGGAATTCCTTTGGCTTGACTGTAAGATATATGTTCAAATGTATCACACATATGTACAAAAGACTGCACATAATCTGCAGAAAGATGAGCTAGATGTTGAGTTGAGAAAACTGAAAAAGTCTTACTGCTAGAATAAGAAGAAGAAAGATCCTGATGTCTAGAAGGCAATCCTGAACAGATATAGTCATTCAATCTAGCAAGCCCGTGAATCTCACGTTTACCATGCATTATACACTAATCAATAGGCAGTTGAGGTCTCTCAACAGATGGAGAACTAATATCACTGTCCTCAACAACCAAATCAGAAACATTCAAGTTTGCATTATCCATTAAATCGGAATTCTCAACTGCAGATAACCTCAAAGAAGTATCATTAGATGCCATAACTGGGATTCTCAAATTATCCTCATCTTCAATAATGTCATGAGACAAACATCTGTCAATCACCTTCCTACTACCATTCATATCTGCTAACCCATCAAATCTCTTAAAAGGAAAGACATTCTCAACAAACTTAACATGTCTACTGATAATAATGACTTTCTTATTGAGATCAAACAATTTGAAAGCCTTTTGACCTAAGATTATCAATGGAAGGACTCACATGGTACAATTCCTCAAAAGTAGACTTCCAATGGAGCACAGAAGATAGCATCTTATTTATCAAATGAGTAGGGCTGGGCAAAAGTTGGATCGGACCGGAATCGGACCGGGACTAGACCGGAAATTACGGTCTTTGGATCGGATCGGAAAATTACGGTCTGGTCCACGGTCCAATAAATTTTGTATTCCGGGTTCCGGTCCAAACCCGGGACCAGACCGGAATTTCCAGGTCGGACCGGAAATGGACCGGTTTCTGATTTTTTTTTAAAAAAAAAAACAAGAAGAAAGAAAGAAAGAACAAGAAGCACGCGTGCCCAGTGCCCTGCTCTTCAAAGTTCAGAATTCACTCAATTCAGACAAACTCTCTCTCATGTCTCAAGTCTCAACCTCTCTTCGTTTGCGACCGCTCCTCGGAGGCTCAGTCGGCCGGTCGGCCCTCCTCCCTCTATCCCGAAGGGGCTCCACTCTCTGTCAGCCCTCCTCGGCTCCACCCTCCGTTCTTCTTCTTCCCTCTCTGTCCCGAAGCATATCGGTTCGTGTTCGCTCGCGGCCGCTCCAGCGCTCCTCAGTGGCTCAATCGGCACTCCTCCCTCCGTCCTGAAGGAGCTTCGCTCGCAGCCGGCCCTCCTCGGCTCCTCCCTCCGTTCTTCTTCTTCCCTCTCCGTCCCGAACCCTCTCTCTTTGCTGTCCAGTAAGGCGTAACCATTCATTCTCTTCCCCGATCTCTTTTCCCTTAGATCTAGTTTGTTTTAGGTATTTTTTGATTATTTGAAAAAATTAATGTCGATTTAGGTCTAAATTTGGAGAAATTATAAACATCTAATATTAAGATTTGAGATATTTTCTAGATCTAGGGTTAGAGAAATCTAGAGATTGAAAACTTTATTGTATTGTTAATTTGTTATTGTAATTTTCTAGATCTAAGGTTAGATCTAGTTTGCGGCCGCTCCTCGGTGGCTCACTTGGCTCCTGTAATGTAATTTTATTGTATTGTGATTGTAACATTGACAATGTAAAAAAAAGGTAAACCCCCCCAAAAAAATGGGGTTGGAGGATAATCCGGTCCAACCGGTCTTTCCGGTCCGCGGACTGGAAAACCCGGGACCATATTTCTCGGTCCCGGTCCGATCCGCGGTCCAAGTTTTCGAAAATTCCGGTCCGGTCCGATCCGGTCTAGACCGGATGCCCAGCCCTACAAATGAGTGGCACTCAATACACACTCACCCCAAAACTGCACAGGTAAGCCAACATGGTGCCTAAGAGCCTGAGTAGTCTCAATCAAATGCATATGCTTACGTTCAAACCTGCCATTCCGCTCATGAACTTCTGGAGCTGACCTCTGATGAATGATACCTTTCTCTAAGAACAAATCAGAACAACCTTTCTGTGTAAACTCAGTCCCATTATCAGTTCTGATTACCTTAACTTTCATCTGAAACTGATTTTCAATCAGATTGAGAAATCCAGTAATGACCTTCAAGATTTGCATCTTATCTTGAAGAAGGTAGACCCAGGTGGTCCTAGAATGATCATCTAAAATGGTTAAGAAATACCTTGCACCACACAAGGATGGTGTCTTGTAAGGACCCGAAAGATCCATGTGAATCAATTGAAAAACAACTAATAAAGCCTCCCAAAGGTCGGCCAAACCCTAGTAGGAAATAATATAAAATAGTGGTCTTCGGATCCAAAACCGCGTATCCGAAATCTGGGGTCACGACGAGCGCCGTGCAAGGGGCGGCGGGCGCCGTCTCTGCAGTGTCCGACGTTCCTCAATTGTCTTCAATAAATTCCAATGTCGTGCCTCCTTGCTCTTCCTTAGGTCCTCCTTAGCCTCCATATGCTCCCAAAACATGCGTCTTAAGCTCTTCCCAAAGTCCATCCAAGGTCGGAATATAATTCTGTAGAATAAACACTAAAAACGCATAGATTCCGAACTCGAATACTTCACAAGTAATAAACGAAAGTAGACTCAAAACATAACAAAATCACTACCTAATAGAAATAAGAAACACCTATAATGCATATATGAAATATGCATTATCAGTTATCAACATAGACAAGTGCTATAGTTATATCCAAGCCTATCCTACACATTTGACAAACAAAGAGTAGTCATGTTTCAACTAAACATATCTAATGCTAATCATGAATCGTGTGAGTTCATGATTCCATTGGCGGCTGGCTTGCTTGAGACCATATAAGGACCAGTTGAGCTTGCAAACATGACCCTCCTGAACAACATATCCCTGAAGAGGCAACATATACACTTCCTCCTCTAAGTAGCCATGGAGGAAGACATAATTGACATAATGCAAAACCCACCCTTTTGTAGCAATGAATGACAGAGTCACAGAATTATTCTAACTGTAGACAACTTGTCTACTAGAGAGAATGTCTGCTTGTAGTCCGACCTTGTCTTTAACTTGATTGTACCCTTTTGCTACAAGATGAGCTTTATATCGTTCAATTTCACCATTGGGTTCGTATTTGATCTTAAAAATCGATTTGGACCCAACAACCTTCTTCTCGGATGGTAAGGGAGTGACAGTCCATGTATTTGTTCTATTCTAAAGCCATAATCTCAGCTTTCATGCCCTCTTCCCACTGAGCTATACCTCGATCTTGAGCATAAATGTTTGGCTCAAAAGTGTCACACAAAGCAATCAAAGACTGGACATACCCTGGAGATTCTGGATTGTTTGAGGAAGTAGGAACACGAGTAGGAAGGTTTGACCAAATGAAATCATTGAGTCTAGTAGGAGGATGAACCATTCATTTCTGAGCAATCACCAGAGGAGCTAGAGAAGGAATTGAAGGAACCAAAAAGGAAGGAGACACATCCCCAGTTACTAAATCTGTCACCGGTACTCAAGGGAAAAGAACCAAAAGGAGAACTAGCAGGAAAGGTTGAGAAATCATGGTCATCATCAGACACGGGTGGGGCATTGAGAAAAAACAATCCTGGAGAGGTATCTACACGAAGCCGTAAAGGAAACACATTTTCCTCAAATTTCACATGCCGACTATTAATGACAGTTCCTCGATCAATGTCACTTTGTAAGCTTTCTAAACCGAAGAATACACCAAAAACACACAACGATGAGCTATAGTTTCCATTTTATCTCGATGCTCATTTAATTGTAAGGCATAACAGATGTAGCCAATAATTCGAAGTTGATCATAAGTAGGAGCAATGTTATATAGGATTTCAAAAGGAGATTTCCAGTTTAACACAGACGAAGGCATTTTATTGATAACGTAAGTGGCACCTGACACACACTCGCCCCAAAATTTCACAAGTAAACCAGCATATAAACGAATAGCTCTAGTAGTCTCAATTAGAATGGCTATGCTTGCGTTCAACCCTACCATTCTGCCCATGGACCCTTGCATAATGTTTAATTCGAAGATTTACAAATAGCTCAGTAAAACCCTAGCCTTCTGAGTGAACTCAGTCCCATTGTTTGTTTGAATGCACTTAATAGAAGCGCCAAACCGATTTATGACCAACTTTAAAAAACAAGAAAAGATCCTAAGTACATGCATCTTATCTTGCAACAAATACACCCATGTGGTAGGAGAATGATCATCCAAAATAGTGAAGAAATACTTAGCATCACGCAAAGAAGGGGTCTTATAAGGCCGGACGACCCCCATAAATCCATATGCAATAAATAGAAAGGAGGAGCAGCCAAAGAAGTATCATAGCACATGTATCACAACTGAAATTGCTCAAATCTTCATCTTTTCACACTGAAAGATGTCTCATCTTGGACATAGATATGTGTCCAAGTCTAGCATGAACAACCTTGGTGGTGTCTACATTATTACAACTGAAATTTCTTTTATTCAAACCTATATTAGGCAGCAAACCATGGACATTCAACTTCTAAGCATGCAATCTGTATAAGCCACCATCTTCCCTTCTTGTGGATAACAATCTCCTAGTTGTAGGGTCCTGTAAACAGCAAGCAGGCCTGGTCATAGGGCGGTGCAACAGGTCCGCCTATACAGGGCCCAAATATTTTGGGGCCAAATATAAGTTGTAGTAGTATATTAATATAAAGCTTCCCCATATGCATAAGAATAGATGGTAGCCTTGTGGTGCGTTTTAGCAAAATATAGATTAGGTTTGGGAGTCAGTCTGAGTTCGATTCGCATCAGCCCTAATCTTGCACCGGGCCTCCTAAATCATCGGGATGACTCTGATAGCAAGAGACATCATCAAACCTGAACTCTATATGTTGTCCTTAGGAATTTTAGAAACAAACAACAAATTGTGTTGAAACTGAGAAACATGCAACACATTCTTCATAGATTTGGTCGTGGGCAGCTGGCATCTTCTTCGTTTTCATGAACTATAGTGTGCCTCTCGTAAATCATCATGTCTGTGGCTATACTCATTAGCTCGTGTATTTGAATTTCGGGTCAGATTGAAGCTCGGAGCGTCAGTTTAATTATCCGGCCTTTTTTTTGCTGGCGCAGAGATGCCTTTGTGAGCTCTCATCCGATGGATGATAGGAGCCTTAAGATGGAGAAGCTCAGATCCAAGTGGCCCCTTTCCTTGTATTTACTTCTGTACCTTGAACCGGTGAACTTCCCCCTTTATTTTGAGTTGTTATATGAACCTTTTGAATTGGTCTCTCTCTCTCTCTCTCTCTCTCTCTCTCTCTCTCTCTCTCTCTCTCTCTCTCTCTCTCTCTCGGTTTTAAGAATTTAGGTTTAATTGATCTCAGGAACTTCACAAATACGGCCAATGAAATCCATATATAAGCTAGTATTTTTCAACTTTTATTGTTACTTGAATTGAGCTATAGATTTTATTTGAAATTTCTGGAATTTTAGAGTTTTTTTTCTCCAGAAGCTTGATCCTTGAAGAAAACACTAGCTTGTACGTTGAATTCAAATAAGTGAGTGTTTTCTGAAAAATCATTTCTTGAACCCGAACAAAAATATGTAATGATGGTTGAATTACATGTCAATATTGTCAAGTAATCTATCGTGCTTTCAACTAATTGAAATTTAGGTCCGGAAGAACGAGTCCTTGGAGGTTCGTCTTCACTGCTCACATGTGACTCCTGATGTGTCGCTGGTCTACGGTGCTCCTTTAGAGTGTGCTTGGCTTTGTCTTTCGTCTACGGCCTCGTCTTGCTCGGTGTAGTTGTGTTTTGTTTCGCCTTTGTAGAGTTCTAGCATGTATTTTGCACCACTTCGTATTTTTATGTTCTGTTTAGACAGTTTCCGTTTCCCAACTTGTCGACCCTCGAGGTTCGGACTTGTTTGACCTCGGATTTTTTCCTAATAAAAAAAAACTAGTTGAAATTTAGGAAGGTATATTAAACTTTCTTGAACCCTAACAAAAATAATTAAGCAAGTTTTTTTTTGGTGAGGAAAACAGGGAGGGGACCTCCCACAAAACAAACAGTTCAAAAACTAAACAATACAAAGTCTGGCTTTCGAAGCCCCACGAGCATTACACTGCAGCAAATGTTCGGTGCAGTCAGGAGGCTCGAGGATCTCGTGGAAACCAATCGGCAGAGAAAAGGCGAAGGCGACGATGCCATCGGCGATAATTAAGCAAGTGCTTCTACTGCTTTTGTTGATCTATTTCAATTCACAGTTTTATGAACCAACCGTAATTAATTTGGTGGAACAATGGTTTCAAAATAAAACCGTGATTATTTTTAGCGTGCTCACTATAAGCACACGAAACTCTAATAAATGTATTTATGGAATTTTCGTTTGGTACCCCTGAGATAAGGTTAAATTCGCCGGGTATACGAAAGTTTTACATAATTCGCGAAATGCCCCTAAGGTTTGTAATTTTTTTTTGCACCATGCCCCTCGGTTGGTTTCTTTACCACAACCGTTAAAACGGCGTTAAACTTAAAAGAAGGGGGAGAGATAGCGCCTTAACACCATTGAACCGAAGGGAGAGAGAGAGGGCTTCGAGGCTTCGACACCATTCCTCTTGAGGTTAGTCCCTCCTCTCCATTTGAATTTTAGGGATTTACAAAAGTTCACGACTTAAGGTTTTTTATTTGGGAAATTTTTGGGATTATCGTTGTAAGATCTTCAAATGATGGTTTGGTGGATGATTTTATGGATAAGAAGGTATCTAATTTGCTCTCATCGCATGATTTTGATTTGGGAACTTTTCATTGATTTACAATGGGGTAATGTATTGTATCTGGGATGTATGACAACTTAAATCACAATCATTTCTTTAATAATCATATGGGAAAGAATGTCAAATTATTTTCTCAAATTAAGTGAACAAATTACTTAAATGGTTAGAGAATTCAAGAAGCCTATGTGGGATTTGAACCCACGCCCTTGTGCACGAGCACAATGCTCTTCCGTTTGAGCTAATAGGCTAAAAACAACACACTTATTGTCATAGGTTTCAATTAATATTCAAACGATATATGTTTAAGCTACTACTATGTTTTTATCTCACATTCAGTTGCTATCTAACTCAATTAATATTAGAGTTGAATCAAATCAAATTATCCACAAAATACAAACCAAAGAAGTGTTCTATATGTTGACACATCACAAGCCACAAAAGGTTCTTCATCTGAGTTTGCTCCAACACTGCCACTACAATCTGACAGACCTGACCACCGGCATCCTTTGGCGGGATCAGTTGTACCGTCAAGGCCCAAATTTAGAAGGGATTATTCATTGGAATGATTAAATGCGCAGCTAATAGGAAGTTAACTCAGATGTTAGAACGACCATCAACACGAAAACCTTTAGATATGCCTCAATGACATGACGAAAGTAACTAAGTATTTGCATCCTTTCCAAATTCAGCATTGAACTTAGCAGATAATCGATTGATTACCATAAACAATAAGATCAGACAATATCTAAGAACTAAATCGCTCCAAATTCTAACATACTCGGATTCATCATTCGGATATTTGGAGAATTAAATAACAATCAAACTACACAATTCTAAAAATCCCCAAATTGGAATCTCAATTCATCAACCTCGGAATAGTTATCACCGGAATTGTGTAGTTTAGGGTTTAGGATTTAAGGTTTAGCTGGCTAAACCCTAAAATGTGTGTATAATACCAATGTTATCAGAATTGTCATCTAATATTAACGTATTTTTGTTACGAAACTGAAACCCTAGAACTAGGTGAGCATAGATCCTAGAGGGGTTAAACTTGAGCAAACGAATAATTCGATGTACAATACTATAATGGCATCACATTTGTCATATAATATTAACGCATTTTTGTTACAATAATAACCCTAAGTAGATGAAATTTGATGTAAAGTTTAACTTTGTAATACTTAATTGTCAGACTACATCAACTTGCAAAAATATCAAAACAAAGGGGAACAATTGAGACATTCATACTTAACATCCAAAATAGCAAGACCCTATATAGCCATCCTCTCTCTCTATACGCATCCATATACTTGTCTGAAATAGCTTCAATACCACCATGAAATGCAAGACCCTCGATATATATATATATATATATATATATATATATATATATATATATATATATATATATATATATATATATATATATATATATATATATATATATATATATATATATATTTGATGGTATACATACCACAACTTCCACTACAATTGAACAGAAGGATAATGAAAATTACATTATAGCTAAATGAGATATAAATTCCATTTATCACCAAAACAGAATATATAACTCTACCAATTGTCATCAATCTAAAAAAAACAACAAAATAACAACATAAATTCCATTTGTCACCAAAATAGAATATATAACTCTACCAATTGTCACCAATCTAAAAATAACAACATAAATTCCATTTGTCACCAAAACAGAATATATAACTCTACCAATTGTCATCAATCTAAAAATAACAACATAAATTCCATTTGTCACCAAAACAGAATATATAACTCTACCAATTGCCACCAATCTAAAAATAAGAACATAAATTCCATTTGTGACCAAAATAGAATATATAACTCTACCAATTGTCACCAATCTAAAAATAACAGCATAAATTCCATTTGTTATCAAAACATAATACATAACTCTACCAATTGTCACCAATCTAAAAAAACAACAAAATAACAATGTCATCAACCTATTGTCATCAACCTCTTGTAAGTAATATATTGTCCCCAACGACATAACAGTGTCACCAATTAACCTATTGTCACCGACTACATTACATTGTCACCACCTTATTGTCACCAACTATAGAACATTGTCACCATATTCTTTTCTTAAACTTATTGTTACCAAAAACAAAACATTGTCACCAACTACAGAACAATGGCGCAATATTATTTTCTCGAATGTATTGTCACCACTCACCAACGACAAAAAAAAATGCCACCATCCTATTGTCATTAACCTCTTGTAAGTAATATATTATCACCAACGACATAACATTCTCA
This sequence comes from Persicaria maculosa, assembly GCA_963922045.1. Lineage (NCBI taxonomy): Eukaryota > Viridiplantae > Streptophyta > Magnoliopsida > Caryophyllales > Polygonaceae > Persicaria > Persicaria maculosa. The sequence continues at coordinate 23,991,383 of OY998254.1, forward strand.
CCAACCTATTGTCATCAACTACAATACATTATCACCAACCTATTTTCACCAACTATAGAACATTGCCACCATATTCTTTAATTTTCTCAACTATAAAATTCTGATATTATTACCACTCAAAATTATCACAAATAAAAAGTATCACAAAAAATGATGTAACCAAAGCAAACAATTGTCACCAAACATATAAGCAATGTTAGTTGATGATATGGACTCAAGATACATATCATTTGTCACCAAACAAACAATTGTCACCAAACACATAAGGAATGTTAAATCTCTGAGAGACTCAGTTCAATTGTTGATATAGACTCAAGATATATAACATTTGTCACCAAACAAACAAGCAATGTTGAACCCCTGATAGTTTTAGTTTAGTTGATTGATGATACAAACTCAAGATACATAACCGTTGTCACCAAACAGACAATTGTCACCAAATAAACAAACAAAAATCAACATATGAAATTGAATAGCACATAAAGTAAGAATGAAATTAGAATTATAAATAAGAATACTAACCATTTGGATGATCCATTTGAAGTAGCTAAGAACAAACAAACCCTAAAAAACGAAAACGAATTGTCATCAATGATACCAAAACTTCAAACATCATAAAGTGATTAACAACAAAACCGGAAATTGCTCAGATTGCAAACAATGACATTGAAATTTCACATAAGCATCACATAATTTCACAAGGGGTTCTTGCAAAATTGTTCAAGTTTGGTCGAAGTGAGAGCAAAACCACAAAATTGCTCAAACCAAAGGGAAAAGGGAACTGGAAGTAGAGATTAAGAGGACATGGGGAGTAGAGAAGAGGTAAGGGAGATTGAGAAAGACGGGAACGGTGAGACAAGGTCGAATTTATCTCAACAATGGTTGAGCGAGAGGGATGGGAAAATTGAGAGAGATAAAGAGCGGTGAAGGGGAAGGAAGATTGAGAGGGATGGAGAGAGAGAGAGAGAGAGAGAGAGAGAGAGAGAGAGAGAGAGAGAGAGAGAGAGAGAGAGAGAGAGAGAGGGTGTCTGTGTAGAGCATACCTCCGACCAACAATGCTTGAGTGACGGCGATCGATTGAGCGAGAAGATGAGATAGAGAGGAACCTCTAAGGTTGGAGATGGTGAGAGACAACAATGAGGGCAAACGTACGTGAAATGTGAACTTTCTACCAGGGGTAGTGTTGGAATTAAGTAAAGTTTATGGACATTTACTTAATATCCATTTAAATGTGGACAATTACTTAATTAACAATCCTAAATGGATATTTCACCAAATTTTTCCTATTTTTTAGTGCTGACATCATTTTTAGTTGGATATTATATATGTAGGTATATATGTATGCTTGAGTCCTTAAAAATTGGTTTATTTTCTAGTGTTGACATCGTTTTTATGCCTATTTTTTAGCACTGACATCGTTTTATACGTATTTTTTAGCACTGACATTGTTTTTATGCATTGTTTTAGTGGTGACATCGTTTTCATGCGTATTTTTTAGTGCTGACATCGTTTTAATGCGTATTTTTTAGTGCGCACATCATTTTATGCGTATTTTTATGTAGGTATATATGTGCTGATATCTTTTTGCAATATAAGAGATGAAGGAGGTAGGATGTACAATGATTTTGAGCTATTCGGTGGCATCGACGGACGTCAGCAGAGGAGCCTCCAATGTCACGGTGGTGGAACTAGGAGGAAGATGTATAGTGATTTTGAAATTTTATTTAATTACACTTTTGCCTAACTTCTTTATTTATTAAACATTTGTGTTTATATTTGTGGTTTCTATTATGTTAAATTGTGTTTGTGAAATTAAATATTTCAGTGTCAGCAAACGTTATAAAAATTCAGTATCAGCAAACGTTGTTGTTAATATTCCCGTCAGCAATCGTATATATTTTTTTCTTTGAAAGTTTCCTCGTTAGCAATTGTTTTCTCCGACACCGACATCATCATCGTCGACATCCTCGGTGTTAACATCGTCGACGTCCCCCGTGTCAGCGTTGTGGGAGTCTTCGATGTCAGCAAATTCGATGTACTTGGTGCTGGCGTCAACAATGCTGACGTCAGTATTTCCGACGTCAGCGCCAGCATTGTTGATGCGCGAAAAACAAAACTATTGACGCGGAGGGGGGCACGCACGAGGGGGCACAAGGAATGTATAGTTTTCTAAATTTTACAAAACGTGTATATTTTTTTATAGTTTTCAAATTGTCCCTACAAACAAAGGGATAAAAAAGCCATACTCAGTTTCCATTTGTCTCATAATCTGAAACTGTTCCGGAAGAGAATTACACGGCACTCGTCCTCCGACTTCTGGACAGGAGTCGATCCCACCATCACAACCACTCCTAGAACAACAAGACTGATATTGATCAAAGATTATACATGCCACCAAAACTAAAGACACTATGCTGTGGCTTTTAAGGGAGAAATGGAGATAACAACAGCATGAGAAAGAGAGATTGTATCAAAACAATAGCATCATTTTTCTCTTAAAAGTTTCTTTGCTCTAATCCTCATTCATAGTGCATTGACCTCAACGCCTCATGTCACATATAAATCTATATTCTACATTGACAAATGAGGAGGAAATTTTTAAAAGATAAATTAGAGAGAGTAGATGGTTGACCAGAAATGTACAAATCAAGAGTCAAATAGCAATCAATTCGAAATTAAAGTCTTTTAATAACTGTTAGAATTATTTGATATAATTCGTACGTAATGAAATATACTCCCAAAAGATAAATAACCTAATTTCCGTAATTAGGGAGTTAATTCTTATACGTTAAGAATTAAGTCACATTAGGATAAATAATATATATTCGTCATATATTTATTTATCTAATAAATAAAAGAGATAAATAGGAGAGACTCCTCTCCCCTAATCTCTAACGGAAACCCTAGAGAGTCTGTTCGTCAGACGTTTCTCTCAGGAAAGAAAACCCACAGAGAACTCTCCTCTGTGGAGAGAGTCTCCTTCCTCTCCAATGCTCTCCCATGGTGTGTAGGCTGTGAATCGTAGGTTCTCCACTGCTCCTGAATCTCTAACGAGATTTAGGGCTATGGAGATCTACCCGGTGATCAAATTCGAAGGCAAGACGATCTAGATTCCTCTTCCGCTATTCGAGGTAATCCGTTTATCCCTCAAATTCTAACATTGGTATAAGAGCTTTAGGCTTAAATTGCCTTTGAATTTGTTCAATCGGATTGAATAACAGCATGAATTAGGTTCCTAGAACTAAATTCGACCGTAAAGTCCAATTGTTTTTCCGTGTTCATGTTGAAACTAGGCTACTGTATATTTTTCCCTGTGGAGAATCATATGCTTTTAATTTGTGTGTGGAGCCGTACCCTGTTTGCCCAATTTAGAGGAAGTCTTCTTCTTCATCTTTTGCCCTCTTTTCTTCTCCATGCTCCCTTGGTTATTTTCTCTGATCGCATGCTACTTTCTGGGGATTTAGTTTTTATTTCGATCTCCTTGTATATGTGCTTGCTGGATATGAATTCGTTGCTCGAAAATTGGGGATCTTGTCCTCTTCGTTTCGCAATTGGGTTCAATTTTTGGAGAAATTGTGTCTGAATTCGAACATGAGAGGCTCGATCTTGCTTAAGATGATATGGCTATGGTCTATGAGTCTTCAATTGATCTTCGTGGTCGATTATCAGGATCTGATCTTGGGGTTGTTATTCGTGAACGCAAACTCAAAGATATGGGGTTTTGAGGTTCGAATTGGGGCTTCGTGCTCCTTGACGGAGATCTTGACAACTGATCTAAGCCTTGTCGGCGCTTTCCCGCCACCGTGCTCATCGTCGGAGCACATGGATGCGGCGGTGGCACCATCAGGGGTTGTCCAAGGCGAGGTGCAAGTGAGCTGTTCGAAATCGACGGGGTTCGTTCCTTCTCTCCTGGGCTGTTCTCACCGATGACCCATGGTCTGGCGGCGCCTTGCTCGTCACCGTGCCCCATGGTGGAGCACTAGGAGGCGGCAACGCCACCGCTTGTGTCGACGGTGAGTTTCCGTCAGAGGTGGAGACGAACGAATCTCCGAGATCGCAGCCATGGTCAGCAAGAGGCTTGAACTCATTGTCGTTCATCCTTGCTCGCTCCTGTTGTCCTCGCCAGAGATCCAAGGTCTGGAGGCGCTCTGTTCACCACCGTGCTCCATGAAGGAGTACTTGGAGGCGACGGCGCTGCCAGCTGGACCATCGACGGAGGGAGATCTTGCAGTTCAGTGGAAGGCGGAGACGGATGGCCGATGGGGCTCCGAGTTGGCTGCTCTGGCGGCTGGCTCAGTCGGGCCTCTTCGGGTTTTGATTCGGGCCGAGCTGGGCTGCAGTGACCTAGAGTCATAGGCTAGGGCGGGCTTCGGGTCGCGCCTGGGCTTGGCTCCTTATGTGAAGATTGGGCCTAATTCATTTGGGCCTAATATTTTATTTTGGGCCTAATTTCTATATGGGCAAATTGGCTGGCAAAATTGGTTGAGCATATTTTCCATTTGGACTTGCCGTTATATTTTGTCATGACGGACTGTTTCGAATTTGTTTCGGATATTGACTTGTCATGTTTGACTGAGCATCGGACTTGTCTTGGTCGTGTTTGGACCCGGACTGAGACTTGGTGTGTAGCGTTTGATGAATTGGGCTTATCCCGATTCGGTTCGAACGCGGATCATCGCTTTTATATGACCAAGCTGTTACTAAGTTATGTGAACTAGGTCGGGTGAAACAGCTTTTCGGTTATGTTTGCTCTCAAAATTTTGATCGGACTATGTGTCTGATTGAATTTTGATTGAAGCGAACAAACTTGAAAGTTATATGATATATCGACCTACGTGGCCCTTTTATCTAATAACGAGCGATGATGAGTCCTAAGTTATGTTGATACGTTCACATAAGGACTGAGCTCTCTAAAATTCTTTTTCAAAGAATTTGTTTTTCAAGGATGTTTAACTTTGTTTGAATATCGTTTTACTTGAAAATTGAGCGAATTTAAATAATTCAATCGTGAATTGTTTAAAATTATTTTGAGTTAACGGATAGTTATTGCGTATAACTTATTAACTTAAAATGGAAAATTGAATTTATGTAAGTTAATTAAAATCTGAGAAATAAATCTTTTATGTAAAGATTGTATTAGAGATAAGCATTCGAGATGCATCTCTGAACCTTGCGAATAATTTTTTGTTTTTACTACTAACGTGGTGATGTGCTTGAAATTATGAACAGACACTTAATTTGTTTGAGTGTGATTGCAAGGTAATCGAGCAAGTAATTCATTTGTTAAATGGATGAAATATATATTCAGTAATTTTGAATAGCGTTTTTTTAAACGTAGTTCCAAAAAATTCTGAATAAACCCTTAAGGGGTAAGGACCTATAAGTCTAGGATCCTGAAAGTCGATAGTCCTAATGAAGACGTGTTATCTGACTTTGCTCGATTAGACTGGATTTGTTCTAGAGTATACCCATACGTTGGACATACAAATAAAGTGAGCTGATGTTGAGTACTTTGGGTACGTCAACAGTAGCGCAGTTCCCTTGAAAATTAGAAAATGAGCAGAAGGACTTGATGAGAGTTCAACTCTTGAGTCCTAGGCTTTAAAAATTATTTTCTAATTTGTAAAGCTCATTTTGAATTTTCTCAGATCAAAAGAGTTGTAAAACTGAATTTCATGATTCTAAGGCATTTTCATGCTAAGAAAGATTGTCATTTAGTAGACTCTGTTTCACTTAGGGACCTGGTCCTAGTGGGAGCAAATCCTTAGACTGACTCGCACAGTTTGGAAGATAACTTTAAACATACGTTGTTTGGAAATCGTCAAACGGACGATTATGTCGTCATGAATCTGTGTTCTAACGGAGTTGATTGCATGCTATATGTATGTTTTTGCTTCGAAGGTCCATGGTAAATGATGATATGTGTTAGTTTATGCTTCGTGCATAAAGGGTAACATGTTTCTGGTCAATGGTGATAGACGGGTAATATACTCAATTCACTGATCTGAATCAGAAGTTAGCAGAACTCAGATTACGTTGATTTGTATCGTAGTAATAAAAGTTTAGCTTTCCTGAAAATATCAGGGGCTTCTGAAGTTTCCTTATATAGACCATGTGATGTCATGATGCTAGTAATGGAACATACCTTGAGATCTTATTGGATTTCGATTCCAATGTGATGATCGTAAGTTTGCTGATTTTGTTTCAGTAACGAGAGGTTAAATTTGTCACTTTTGTGATAATTGTTGCAAATATGATTTGTAACTTATGCATAATCTGATAATTGGGAATAAGCAAGTCGTTGCTAGGTCCAAATGATGAAGTTGCGATCTACTTGGTTCAAGTTGATTACTAGACAACTAGATCAGATGATATACCCAAGGATTGGTGCTGAACTTCGGAGTTTAGCTGAAACCAATCGTATAAGATAGTATCAAGTTCAGATCTTGGTATTCTCTAATCCTCACTGAATTTTTGTAATTAATGAGAAGTGTCACTATGGAAGCATAGTTTAACCACTTTGCAAAGTGATAAAGGGTACATGAAATGCATACTCTAAAAGGTATTCTACTAGCGAGTGGGAGAATAGGTTCAACGGAACCTGAGAAAAGACAGAGTTGTCAGAAGAGGATGTTTCCTTATCTGAAAATGGTGTGACACACCTTGAGGTATGTCCAGGATGATCATTGTGGGATTGTCCAAAGAGATTAGATGCTTATTGCGTTAAGCACTTCTCTTGAGTCTTCGAGGGTAATCTGTTACTTGTAACAGATGATTACATTTTTTGTAGATTGCGTTCTACAAAATTTAGAAGCTTAAAGCACAAATTCTATTGTGTTGTTTGAATTTCATGATCTCCTAAGATCAATATGGATCTAAGGGTGTATAAATGGATGTTGATATACAAGGTGAGCTTGTTGGTTAACATATATCCATTCTTTTTCTCACATTGAGTGATGGAGAAATCAGATGAAATTCAAAAGGTTTTTCCTGTTTTAAATTCTTCTGTTGACTGAAATTGCCCGAAATGGTCAAATCCGAGCACCAAGCATTGGTTTCTGCTGAGTGCGTATTGTGCTGATTTGTGGAGTGGTTCATTTGTTGGACACTCCTTGGTCAGTTACTTCCTGAAAATGGCACATGTGTCATGTTAAAGGCTAAAGTCATAAGAGGATCTCTGGAGATGTACTTATGATTGAGGGTCACTTGGTGAACCTTAAGATTTAGAATAAGCTTAACAGCTAGTTCTTGAAAATTTTAGCCTTATCTGTTTAGTTGCATCAAATCCATTTGGATAAAAGGTAACATGTAGAATGTGTGTACTAGGCATGAGGCTAGGTACATGATCACATTCTTAAATCATCTTGGAAATGCGAACTTCTAAGATTGACGAGAGCAATCTGATAAGGAAAATGAGTTTTCGTAGCTCAGGGATTCTTAATCATGATTGTGAGACAGTTGCTAAGACAACTTAGGATGAGTTTTGATTGATGAAACCACAGCATAGCCTCTGGTAGTTCAGTTATTACATTATCCTATGATAGTTGTGATACAACTTGTCTTGCCACATTAACATTCAGGATATTCTTGGTCAAACGTGATCTAGTGTTCCTGAGAATGTTCAGAGCTAAAGAAGTTTCGTTCTTGGCTCACAACTTGTTGAACAAATGTGTTTCGAGTTCAGGATTTTCATCTAAAACGATTGTGAGCATATCGAAACCACTTTAGAGTGGGAGTTGTTTTGAACATGAGGTATCTCAGAAACACATTAGATGTGGTTGATCCAAAAGTATCCAAATGAGAAAGCATTAATCACCACTTAGAGTCTGTGATCTGTTGGTAGATATAAGACACAGCCAGCGGAAGGTGATGACAGATAATGAGTCCATGGAAGAAGCCATGTTTTGAACTGGTTTCTATCCTGCCTAGACATAAAGCAATGAGATAATTGGGTTCTTAAAGCTTTATAGGCGGAATGATGCATTGAAAGTTATACCTTACATCAAGAGAGACCTTCTCTCTACTTGGTTAGATCGTGTTCAATCAGACCGATATCGATGAATGACTACAAAAGCTTGTATCCGTTTACAAGTTGACCTAGATAGCAAAGTTTTTCCCAGTGAGAGCACTTCTGGAAATTCGTTTTCTAGATTAGTTTCTGCTAAGGTTTTGAGAAAGGCACTAGTCTTGCACTCATACCTATGTAAGCATTGAAACACGCATCTAGATGACAATGATAAAATGTTTTGTACTTTGTGTTCAAAATATGGATCATTGTAAGTATGTCATATTGGAAAGTTTAACTTTCTGATGTTGCAGATGACACACTGATAGCCAACTATGTTGTGATTCTAGCATGACAACTTTGATACAATTGTCAGGTGAATCTGTTACATAGAAATTAGGTAGTTGTCTATGAGGTTATTTCGTATAATCTTAAGCATGTCATTCTCATATATGGAAATGTGTAAATGGACCTATGTAGGAACTGGATCATGTGAGGAACACTTGAGAAACTGAGTGCAATCTCCCATTCTGTTGTATGCTGAGATGAGACAAGCGAACATGTGTTTGTTTACAAACTGATTCGAGTCTTATGCACTTAACACAGTGAATGATTGCAAAAGCACTCTTGTAGACTGTGTATTGTGTTATGGTGGATGATATCTATGTCCATGTTGGAACATAGATGTGGATCTTAGTGATCTAAGGGAGGAGACACTGATGTATGCATCAACATCAGTCCATAAGTCTTATCTCCAAGGAGAAGAGACGTTGATGTCTAGCAAGAAACTGTCTTGCTTATCCTTCCACCACGGAAGCTGAGGTTCTTACATCATCAGTAGCTTCCGAGGAGATTATGAAAAAGGATTCTCCTGAAAACACAAAATTTGGTTGTGGCAAAATATGGTGAGCGGATGTCATGACTATGGGCTGTGACTGACCATTTTTGTCAATACCAGGATTTCAAAATGATGTTGGAGATCAAATGATATTCAGATCAAACCCTGTCTAGTCAGAGAGACGTTGTTCAAGAACAACGTTGTCATAATATGTTTGACTCTTGATGGTTATGCGAGCCACCTCTCTGATTTGAGTTTTTAGCAAGTGGGAGACTTTGGTCTTAACTCATATGTTGTGCCATTGATATGGTGAAAATTGGTTATGTAAATATGAAATATGTTACATGTCACTGAACCATAGTTTGTTCTCTCACACGAACAAACGTTCCTATAAGTGTTCGTCACTGTAGGTGTAAGGTATCTCAATTATTATGGGAACGGAATGAGATGATAACCGCCTTGACTGTCTTTGGATGTCAAGATGAAGTCTCTCCGATTGGGAAAGACTGAATGGGTAATTTATAGTAAGTCATTCATATGACTTGTAACTATGCTCCTGCGCCCATTGGTTCAAACAAGCAAGGTGTTGTAGGGTAAGATGGTTCTCAAGTCTACGTGACTATGAGATGAACACCTTTACAGGTTGAGAGGACAACGCTTTAGAGAAGCGCTCCCTGTAGCACACTGTCATACTAGTGTGTGCTAGTCGACCCTATGAGGTGATAGATTGATCCCATCTCTATCACTGTGTGAGCTAAGATATGTACACATCGCAACCCTTAGTGACTAACGGCTTGGGTTACTGATTGTGGTGGTGATGCGCTACTTTGGTTGTGTTCTGATGGCCATGAGTGATGCGGTCTAAGTGGGGCACTTATGGGAAAGTGGTCATCATTCACTTGAAAGTGATGCCAATGCGAAAGGAAGGTATTATGAGTAGTCGTTGACGAAAATGGGATTTGCTGGATCCGACAGTTACGTACTGTTGTGAATCGCCATTACAGTGGAACAAAACTGAGAAGGGATCCAGTTTTGTGTATCAACTAGTCCGATGAAAGATAATCCTAGGGATGCAGCAATACTTTTCAACTAACGTTGTGACCTAGTCCCTAGCGGGATTTTTATGCAGGTAGTATTGCTGGGTCGCACGGCCTATACACGACGAGTATGAGATTGAGTTTTGGAGGAACGTAATCTTTTGTGCGAGTGGGAGATGTTAGAATTATTTGATATAATTCGTACATAATGAAATATACGCCCAAAAGATAAATAACCTAATTTTCATAATTAGGGAGTTAATTCTTATACGTTAAGAATTAAGTCACATTAGGATAAATAATATATATTCGTTATATATTTATTTATCTAATAAATAAAAGAGATAAATAGAAGAGACTCCTCTCCCCTAATCTCTAACGGAAACCCTATAGAGTCTGTTCGTCAAACGTTCCTCTCAGGAAAGAAAACCCACAGAGAACTCTCCTCCGTGGAGAGAGTCTCCTTCCTCTCCAATGCTCTCCCATGGTGTGTAGGTTGTGAATCGTAGGTTCTCCACTGCTCCTGAATCTCTAACGAGATTTAGGGCTATGGAGATCTACCCGGTGATCAAATTCGAAGGCAAGACGATCTAGATTCCGCTTCCGCTATTCGAGGTAATCCGTTTATCCCTCAAATTCTAACATAACATTCGAAATATAAGAAACAAGCAACCATAGTGTATAATAAATGTAAAAATATAAGGAATCGTTGGCGAACCCGAAGCCATCGGTGGCCTCGTACTCGCCGGCGATTCTTCCCTAGGGCGCCTCTCCTCTCCTCTCTTCCCTTCCTTTATGATAAAATGATGGACTAACGACGCAGTTAGTTTTCACTCGTCAGGGGCACGAGGCGAAATACACACAAAACTCAAGAGTATTGGGCGAATTTTTCAAAACTTTTGTATACCCGGCGCATTTGCCCTTATTTCAGAGGCGCCAGACGAAAATTCCAATGTATTTATTTATTAATTATAGTGTATAATAAATATAAAAATATGTAAAATAAATAAGCTGTTGGAGCTGAAATGATTTTTTTTTTAGATTTTAACACGATCTCTATTTTTAAAAAAAATTACCATAGCTATTGTGTTTGCCCTTGAATACTATTCACATAATAATTGGTTCCCCTTTCTCTATACTTCTTAAAGAGAGTGTTGGCCTATTCAGAGGAACGAGCCACAAAGTTATACACAACATATATACTGGGTGTGTATGGTGCTAATATAAACAGATAAAAATTAATTATTTGTGAGTGTTTATTTTTTAAACAGTTTTTTTTTGTTGTTTTATTGACCAAAATAAACAAAAATGTGTTAAAAATTGTGTTAAAAAAGCTAGAAAATGGTGCTTGTTTGGATGTTTATTTTACACAAGTATTATTTTACCCCTTCTCTTTTATCTTATTTAGTTTGAAAGTACCACAATACCCCTAATAAAAACCAAATAAACTCCACTTTTTACAAATAAATTGTTTTTCGCCACATACGGAGATTATCTTGTTGTTTAAATTTTTAACTATTTTTACCAATACTTTAGAAATTTTACCCTGCTTATAATTTTAATCAGTTTATTAATCCCGTCCCATACGAACCCAATCCAATAGTCCTCGATTTATATTTGTCAATTGAATCAGCTTAATTAAATACTAATTATCAATCTTATTTCGATCCCAACAAGCAAAGTGTGAATTGGGTTCAGTTTAGCGGTGTTTTAGTCAAATAATAATAAATTAGTAGCCAGTCAAAGTACATAACAAAATAATGCGTGGTGGAGAAGTTTTCAAATTAAGGGATTAATTTTATTTTTTATTTTTGGTAGGGACTAGGGAGTATGTAAGGATTTAATTTCAGGTTCATGTAAGCGGTGGTTGATTTGTCTTTTTCGATAACATCATATGGAAGTATAATCGACATCTGATGGTTCGTTGTAGTCCACAATCTGAGGTGTCCGCTAGTGATTTCCAGAGCTTTCTGTGTGCATCGTCCTTTAGATCAATCGATTCGGTTGACCCGTCGCTTTGTGGTTTATACATTTTAGCTTGTATGTTTTCTTTTACGATTTTATTTGTCATTTTACTTCTATAATTCTCTTTATGTCATTTAATTTGCTTCTATTTTTGCTTCTAATTGTACATAATAGTTAGTCTATTTACCGGTTTGTCTGGTCTCTCATTTTTTATAAACTTGTCAAGAGAATAGAATTGCTTTCTTGATATTATTTTATAAAAAAAAATTTAAGAATTGAGAAGAGGGACCCCATTAATAACCTCAGTGTAGATCGAAGCGATCTTGACTCACATATCGGAGATCAAGATTAGGGATTGAAAGTGCGAGAACGAAAACAACAGAAACAAGAAAGGACACATCGATTTTTACATGGTTCGGTTTTCCTACATCCACGGAGCCTCAGAAGAAGAGTTTCGAGCTCAATCCACTATATTAAATAAGGTTTACAAGGCTTCGAGGTCGACAGTCTAGATCTAAGGCTTATACAGTTCATACAACAGAAAATCACAAGTGTCAAGGAAGGAATCGAGGAGAAGTGGTAAAGCGACGAAGAAACTCCCTGGATCTGGTGTTGGAGACCAGATCTACACCAAAGGTCGTCGGAGAAGACAACCAACATCGGACAAAGGAGAACACAACAGAGGTGTTGATCTTTGATGGTCAGATTTAAGGTCTCTCGAAGAGATACGCCTCAGATCTGAGCTAGAATGCCAGGGAAGGAACGAATTGCCTGATGAGCCGATGAAGTGAGCAAACCTTAGAGCCCTTAGGAGCTTATATAGGCGAGCCTCAACTAGCTGAAACGAAGCGTGTAGCTACAAGGCAAGCGTCCACAAGCGGAGAACATCCATTGGGCCTTTTCCGAGTTGTGGGCTGGATCGGCCCAACTCGAACACACACATAAACACATATTAAAAACTCCTCAACCATATATTATACATAACACATGACCACAAGTGTTAAACTTGCAATTCTAATGTGTAACCTATAACATGTAGGAGTGTATATAATATGTAAGTATAAACCATATAAAGCCCTTAATCTATTCTAAGTCTAACTCAAACCCCTAAAGATCTAGAACCATGATTAAGATGACATTACAATTTGCCCTCCTAATCTAGGTTATAAACTTTCGTATCCCTGATTCAACAATAGTGGATAAGGCTCATGTCTTCGACTCTTGTAGCATCATTGGCTCAGTACATGTACGTCATGGAGTCATGGTGGATCTCCAAGATGGAGATAGTAACCTGCAAAACAGAAATTTGCTAGGGGGACAACCTTTGTTCCAAATTCAGCCGGATTTACATCTCCTTTGACCTTCTTGACGTCCATCTCATTTGTAGCTACCATGTTTCTCACAAAATGAAACCGTACGTTGATGTGTTTTGTGCGTTCATGGTACATCGGATCTTTGTAGAGATATAAAGCAATCTGACTGTCCATGTGCAGAACAGGTTTTATAGTTCTTTGAAGAACTTCCTTCACGATCCCCTTTAACTAGATGACTTCTTTAGCGGCTTCTGTGGCATCCATATACTCTGCTTCCGTATAGGACAAAGCTACAACTGACTGTTGTTGTGATTTCCATGAAATATAGTTCCCAACACAAGTGTAATAATAGGCAGTAGTAGATTTTCGACTATTTTTTTTACTGGCGTAATCAGAATCCACAAATCCATGCAAATGATTAATAGAGCTATGTAATCCATAATGCAAACACAGATTTTTGGTGCTAGAGAGATAACGAAGCAAGTATTTCATAGCAGTCAAGTGATCACTACCAGGATTAGACATAAAATGACTTAGAGCACTGATAGCGAAAGCAAGGTCAGGATTGGTACAAAGCATTGCATACATATCGGATCCTACAACTAAGTCATAGGGAATCCTAGCCATTTCTTTGATCTCTTCAGGTTTTGTTGGGCAACTTTTCTTGGTAAGCTCTAGATTCCCTCCTAAGAGTATGGAGTTAGCTTTAGAGGTGACCATATTGAATCTCTTCATTACTTTAAGCATATAGTCATCTTGCAATAACCACAACTGTTTATTAGGTCGGTCTCTAATTATGTTTACACCAAGAATATTCTTGGCGCTACCTAGATCTTTAATGTCAAAATATTTCTTTAAGTCCTTCTTAACACTCCTAATGAGAACAATAGAACTACTTATAAGCAGGATATCATCCACATATAACAACACATATAGAGGAGTCTTAGCAGAAATATTCTTTAAGTATAGACAAGTATCATAACTGCTCTTATGAAACCCTAATCTCCTAATCACTACGTCAAACTTAAGATTCCATTGTCTTGGGGATTGTTTCAACCCATAAATGGATCTCTTTAATAAGCAGACGTGATCAGGATGAATTTTGTCAATGAAGCCTTTGGATTGTTTCATGTATATGATTTCATCTAAAGTACCATGCAAGAAAGCAGTTTTCACATCCACCTGGTCTAGTTCCCAATCAAATATAGCACACATAGAAAGCATAAGTCTCATGGTTTTATACTTTACTACAGGTGCAAAGATGTCGTTATAGTCTATTCCATCAATCTGGGAAAACCCTTTAGCCACTAGCCTTGCTTTAAACCTAGGGGGGTCATGGGGTTTAAGACCTTCCTTAAGCTTATAGATCCACTTGGAATCTATTAGTCAGGTTTTTGGAGGTATAGGGACCAATGTCCAAGTCTTGTTGGCATACATTGACCCCATCTCTTCTTTCATAGCTTCTAACCATTGTCTAGCATACTCACATTTGATAGCAAATTCATATGAATTTGGAGTAGCAGGGTGTCCAATATGATCAGCAGTTAAGAAAGCACACTCTACAATATAACTATACTTCTTGTTAGGGACGATGATCCTGGGTTTTCTATCCCTAGTCAGTTGATAGTCATGCAAGATAGGCAAATTAGATGCAGATGCTAATGCAGAAGCAGATCGATGAAGTAGATGCATGCAAATAAGAAGAATAGGGGAGGAGAAAACAGAGGACTCCACAAGGGAGTCATTAGAGAGGCCATTTACATCACTTAAAACAGAAGAACAAGGGGGCCGGAGTAGGAGAATTGGACTTAGGTGTGGAGGAGTCTGGGTCCTCTACAACTATTGTTTCATCTTTATCTTCTCCATTTTCTTTATCAGCTGAGCTTTTTGGAGGAACATCAGCTTTATTTCCCCTTGTAATGTAGAGTGTGTATGCTTAGTTGCTGGTCTAAACGCCCTACCAGTGTCGTATTCATCCTCATCTGCTTCATGAGTATAGGAGGAATCTGGAATCCACCCATCTGTTTGGTCATGAGTACCTGTAAACTCAACATGTGAAGTTAGTTTTTCTTTCATGGGAAATTCAGATTCATTAAACTTAACACTTCTAGCAATGATCACCTTATAGGGTCCTGCTTGAAGCAAGAGAACCATATAACCTTTGACACCATTAGGGTATCCTAAAAGAATACCCTTGACAGCCCTGGATTGTAACTGTTGTTAGGGTTTCTCGACCAAATAAATTTGTAGTCAAGACCCCCGCTATAGTATAGGGGAGTCAGGTTCGTCCTCAGGAGAGAAGTCAGCGGTTCTAGGTTTAGTGTGTTTTGGGGTCCAGGGATAGCGGGAAAAGGTGAGGAGGTTGATGTCGACGTCGACTAAGACTTGGTCGATGTCGAGGGATGGAGAGGGAATGGTGGTTTGATGTCGAGTGGCTGCGCAAAAACTTTAAAATAACAAAAATAGAATAATAAAAGAGCAAACTTCCAAGATTAGGGATTACCACAACAATAAACATATGTGTAGATTATAAATCACATAAAGATGCATGCTTTATATCAAATAACTTTCGTTATTAACAAATAGGAATATAGAGGCTTTCGCATAAACCCTAAGTGTCAATACATTTTCTTAATTAGGATTAGTCGGCTTTCGCAAATAAACCCTAATTACTATCCAAATTCATAATAAGATCGCTTTCGCTTCAATATCATGAATAAGGAATTTCCTCAACTCTCGCAAAGGATTAAGCACATTGGTAGATGATGATAAAGACATACAAATTCATGGATTTATAAATCAAACGCACATATCTATGTTGGGATCACCCCAACCCTAGAAGAAAGAAATTAGAAAGCAAACATGATGAAAGAAACTAACTTTAACATAAAATAAACTAAAACTTACAACCGTTTATCTCCTTCCTCCTCATTCTCTCTCGCCTCCTCCTCTCTCTCTCCTCTCTCCTTGCGTCCTAAGAGGACTTGGCTTGAATGTATGAAAATCAGCACCCTATGACTTTATTTATAGGCTCCAATCCTAGCTATTCTAGGAAGGAACTATCTATCTATATCTAAATTTATCTATCTAAAAACTTAAGACAAAACTTGGAAACAAAATAAATAAATCTCTAAAGGAAATTATATCTAAAGTGGATAAATCCTCCTTCTCTTGATAGATCTTCATGTCTCTTGATAGAATATCTCGAATCTTGGCTTGCAAGTAACCACAAATGCTTGGACACACTCGATTTTGGCTCGTATTCTTCCTAGGAAGTACTGCGACATCGACCAAAGTACTCGACGTCGAGTAGGTCTTCTTCTTCTCGGATGGCACTCGAGCTCGGCTACTCTTTGGACTCGACATGGGTACTTGACGTCGACTAACCTCCTCGACTTGCTGAATTCGATGTTATGCTCTCGAGTGACTGGCTGCTCGTGCTCGACTTGCTGAATTCGACTGGATGTACTCGACGTCGACTAAAGTACTCGACGTCGAGTAGAATTGTCAGCTCTTAGCATTCTGCTCCGTTCTTGAAACGCACTTTCCTAAGTCCTCGTTCATCTGATTGACGCATATGAGTATGAGTTGGAAAGCTCTTTTCGAGGGCTACAACTCTCATGAAGACAACAAGACTTGATTCAGAATGATGAATGGAGAAAAGTGGGCTTTTCTCCAGCTGCACCATCCTTAGCTTCTTTATGACTTTCCTTTAAGCTCCAAAGTGCGTCCGATTTATGGGAAATTAAACATAAACTAGTGTAGACTCCATTATTTGGCAAGTAAGCATAAAATACATAGATTCTGTACTATTTCAACCCAAATGTATGAAATGCATGCAGAAATTGATATTAAAGTAAGTGTAAAACATGGCAATTTAGGCTCACATCAGTAACTTACCCTGAGATATGTGTGGGTAAGCTGCACACCCAAAGGGCTTAAGGTAATCAAGGTTTGATGTTTTTCTATTCCATTTTTCTTGCGGAGTTTGGAAATTTATCACACTAGAGGGGGACCTATTGATCAAGTATGTTGTTGTATTGACAGATTCACCCCATAGGGTGTTTTTCAACCCAGAGGAGATGAGCGTACATCTGGTTTTCTCTAATAAGGTCCTATTCATGCGTTCCGCTGTCCCATTTTGTTGTGGGGTGCTAGGGACAGTTAGGTGTCTTTTAATTCCTAATTCTTGGCAAAAGTCATTAAATTCTTTATTGCAAAATTCGAATCCATTCTCTGTTTTAAGACATTTAAGCTTGTGATCAGATTGGGTTTCAACCATAGCCTTACCTTTTAAAGGTTTCAAAGGCTTGGTCCTTAGTTTTGAGAAGACTTACCCATACCTTGCGTGAGAAATGATCTATAAAGCTTATGAAATACCTCATTCCACCTGCAGTGGGAACCTGTGCAGGTCCCCATAGATCACAGCGAACATATTCTAAAGGAACAGAAACAACATAAGTGGATTTTGGAAATTTCATATTAGCAGATTTTCCAAACACACGGTTTTCACAGAATTTAATCTCAGCAGCATTTTAGCAAGTAAACCCTGCTTATGCAATTGAACTAGACTCTTATTGCCAATATGCCCCAGCCTATTATGCCAAGAAAGAGTCTCATCTAAGGTCATGTGCTCAGAAGAAATGGTTGGGTTTAGTTTAGGTTTATTAGCAAGAATGTGATACAGCTTATTCTTTCTAACAACCTTTTTGATAACCCTATTATTTCTAGTAACAGTTCTTCCACCATTTTTAGAAGCCATGTTGCAGCCAAGTTCTTCTAGAGCTGACTCAGACATGAGACTCTTTCTTAGGTTAGGCACCCATCTAACATTGGTGAAAACTCTAACAATACCATTATGCATAACAATAGGAACATCCCCAACCCCCATGATTTTCAAAGAAGTATCATCCCCATGCATAACATCACCAAAAAGCAGATTTATCAAGAGTTCTAAAATAATGCTCAGAAGGGGTAGCATGCATGGTACGTCCAGAGTCAAGTATCCAATTATCAGACATATCAGCAGAAGAATGAGTACACATGAAAAGCTCAGCAGGACAATCACTCATACATTCCAACACAGAACCAGACAATTCAGTATGATTAGCTTTAGCAAGTCGTTCATCTCATTTCTTCTTTCTACAATCTTTAACCCAATGACCCAAGTTACCACAGTAATTGCACTTGGAATTAGGGTCAGATTTCTTATTTTTGTCACTCTTACCATTTTCCTTCTTATCCTTTTTAGACTTATTATTCTTATTACCCTTTTTATTGTTACCTTTGGTGAACATAACCTCAGGTTTGTCATTTCTGTCAGTTTTTAGACCTTTGATTTTAAAGGCTTTCATCATTTCATTTTTCTCAATAATAGCTTCAATGAGTTTGTCTTTGGTTAATTCATCTCGACTAAATTGAATCACATCTTTAAAATTGTCAAACTGACTGGGCAAAGAATTCAAAAGAAGAATGGCCTGATGAGAATCTTTAATTTCATCATTACATATTTCAAGTTCTGGAGACATTTTAAAAAATTTGTCCAAGTTGTCACCCAAGGTTAATTGGGTATTCATCTTGAAAGTAAACAAGCGACAAAGCAGAGAAATCCTGGAGGGAAAAGATTTAGAGAGAAATAGCTCCTCTAGGGCATGCCATAGAGAGGAGGCAGAAGAGTGTCTTACCACCTGACGGGCTATGCCGTCAGTTAGCTTGAGCATTATCTTGGAGTGCACCTTCATATCCAACTCCAGGTCTTCTTCAGAGAGTTTGGAAGGATCAACCTTGACTCCCTTTAGCTTCTGTTCTGGTGTCAAAGTAGAAGAGGAGTCTCCATCCCCTATCTTGACACTTGGAGTGGGAGTTGCAAACTTGGATGCGGTTGTTGTTGTATTGTTCCAGAATCCCTCCTTGATCAGCACGGCTCTCATTTTGACTTGCCACATGATGAAGTCGATTACACCGTCAAACGGCTAAATCTTGAGAGCATTGTCCATTGTTTAGGTGCCTGTAAAGGACAAACAAAGGAATCAAAGATTAGTTTTGAATATGCGGAAGCGAAATAGGATCTTAAACACAGAAAATCGACACAGAGTTTATAATCAATGGAAAACCCTAAGCATCTAGCATCTACCGGCAGAGTAAGTCAAGAACAGGTGACCAAGCTCTGATACCACATTGTAGATCGAAGCGATCTTGACTCACAGATCCGAGATCAGGATTAGGGATCGAGAGTGTGAGGACGAAAACAACATAAACAAAAAAGGACACACCGATTTTTACGTGGTTCGGTTTCTCTACATCCACGGAGCCTCAGAAGAGGAGACTCGAGCTCATGTCCACTATATCAAATTAGGTTTACAAGGTTTCGAGGTCAGCAATCTAGATATAAGGCTTATACAATTCATACAACAGGAAATCACAAGTATCAAGGAAGGAATCGAGGAGAAGTGGTAAAGCGACGAAGAAACTCCCTGGATTTGGTGTCGGAGACCAGATCTACACCAAAGGTCATCGGAGAAGACAACCAACGTCGGACAAAGGAGAACACAACCGAGTTCGATGGTCAGATCTAAGGTCTCTCGGAGAGATACGCCTCAGATTTGAGCAAGAACGTCGGGGAAGGAACGAATTGCCTGAAGAAACCCTAGTGCCGCTTTGTTATCTCTCTCTTTCTCTTGGAGTGGATTATCTGATGAGCCGATGAAGTGAGCAAACCCTAGAGCCCTCATGAGCTTATATAGGCGAGCCTCAACTAGCTCAAACGAAGCGTTTAGCTACAAGGCAAACATCCACAAGCGGAGAGCATCCATTGGGCCTTTCCGAGTTGTGGGCTGGATCGGCCCAACTCGAACACACACATAAACAAATATTAAAAACTCTTCAACCATATATTATACATCACACATGATCACAAGTGTTAAACTTGCAATTCTAATGTGTAACCTATAATATGTAGGAGAGTATATAATATGTAAGTATCAGCCATATAAAGCCCTTAATCTATCCTAAGTCTAACTCAAAACCTCTAAAGATCTAGAACCAGATGACATTACACTCAAAAACCGGTAGCTAGCTTGCACATTATGGTTAATTATGAATTAATTACTTATGTAGGATAGGTAGAAAGAATAAGTGCATAAAGAAAATTGTATTGATGGGGTAGGTGACTCAATGATAAGGAGTGAATTAAAGATAATGCGAGGTGAAAAACTAAGGTTCAATATTTTAATTTTTATCATTGAGTTTAGCCAGTAGGCGCAAACTGGGGCGGCCACAGGGGGTGGTGCCCGTAGGCGGCCGCCCCACCTTTCGTCGTTCCGGCCACCCCTATACATAAAAAAAATTATTTTTTAATTTATTTATAAAAAAAAGGTATAAATATTGTTGAAAAGAAATAGTGAACATCAGTTGTTTATATCTCAATTGGTAAGAGGTGGGTGAATGAACCAAGAGATTGGGGGTTTGATTCTTAATATGTGCAATTCTATTCTTTCTATTTTTTTTCCTTAAGTTAAAAATGATATATTCAAATCAATTTTTGTAATATTATTTTTTATAAGTTTTTAATAAAAATATATAATCCAATTTTTTACACATATCAACTTCTTAGTTATATTTAAAATTCATAATTTACAAGTTCAATTCTCAATAATTTCTTTTTTTTTCAAATAATTTTCATTTCTATTCTTTCTATTTATTTTTTAAGTTAAACTTTATATATCTAAAAGAAATTTTGTAATATTGGTTTTGACAATTTTTTAATAAAATCATATATAATCCAATTTTTTTATTCATATCAACTTTTTAGCAAGTTATATTTGGAACACTATTTGCAATTAAAAAAACTATAATTTATGTTTTTTTCAATAATTTTTTTAAAAAACTTTCTATATAATATATACTAAAAAAAACTTTCTATGAATCAAAAGGTTGAGGGGTCAATTCTAAATATGCGCTTTTTTCAAAAAAAAAATTCTATACATTTTTTTTTTGGTGAATTAACTATATGACTATTTTCGAATTCAGGGCCATAAATTTACAAGTTAAAATTTCGCCCCACCTTTCAGTGATTTCTGTGACCGCCCCCGTGAGTAAACCGATCTTATCTAATAAGTGATTTTTATCGGCTAAATCACGTGTGTGAGTGGCTCAAATCAATGGTAGAAAATTCATCGTCCATCAAATTAGAAGACAGGCGCACCTAATTGTTGATCAAGAAATTAAAGAGTGTTTGATTGCTCCTCAAGGAATTAAACTCCATCAATCAACTAACTCTTGACCCCCAATTAACATCTGCGCCTAATTTCATCACCCTCGCACATATTACATATATATAATAGCCCCATCAAAACTCAGGTGATTAATTAATTCATCGATCAGAGACTAAACCCAAGAGATCAATCAACTGAAAAGCCATTTTTCCATTTTAAATATATCAACAAAAAGGATATATAGAGGATGAGTTTTCTAGGAGGCAGGTTAGCGGGGAGGGAGGCAGCCTATTTCGTCGAGGAATCCCGACAAGCCATTAGTCGTTACCTCGAGAAGAAGCCATCCAAGAGTACTCCATCCCAGTCGACGACGAGTCCTCCAACCTCCGCCCACGATGACTCCCCTGCCGCCGATATCCTGCCCGAGGTCCTGAGACACTCTCTCCCTCTGAAGCTCTTGCGCCAGCAGCCTCTCTCCGACTACTCCCCCCCTGTTTCGACGTCCACCAAGTGGTCCATTCATTCCTCCACCGAGGATTCTAGGGCTTATGGGGTTTCTCCGGATGTTCTCAACCCTCTACGCGGGTACCTGACGTTGCCCCAGGTCACCTTTGGCCCCAAAAGGTCTCCTCATCTCCATCTCTCTCAACCTATATATCACATATGCATGATTCTTTGTTTTAATTTTATGTGTGTTAATTAAATACGACAGGTGGAAGTTGGGTGAGGCGGGAAGCTCAGGAAGGGCATCAACGGCTAATGAACTGCGCAATGATCAACACCCGCCTCTTGATCCTGAGAAGATCAAAGCTACCGGTGAAGGGATCGCCCAGAGTATGCGATTTGCTCGACGCTCAATAGTCAATACACCCCTCTTAATCCCATCGTTTTGGTATTAATCTTGGATTTTTTACAGTTGGGAAGGCATTTGGTGGTGCCACAGTGATTGTATTCGGAAGCGCTGCACTCACATTTGGACTGGCTGCATCAACCCTAGAGCTCCGTAATGTAAGTATATATATATGCATTAACAAGTACTTGAGTTATTCCTACGTACGTACACTTGCGCGGTGCTTAAAGTGAAGGCCACTGGTTGCAGGGCGATGATATAAGGGCGAAAGGACAAGCCTTTGTTCAGCCTAAAGTGGAGAGTTTGAAGGACCATATGAACCCCCTAAGAAATTGGGTATGTTACATTTACAAGACATTCTACTTGTATATATGATCAGTTTTCGATCCCTGCCCTAAACTTACTAGTCTTTTGTGATTGCAAAGGTTGATGAAACGTCGAAGAGATGGCACATTCAAACGGAACATTATCTCAAGGAGAAGCCTTTGATTAAGGAACTCTCAAAGAAATTCAGGGCAGAGCAAAAGGCTAAGAGTAATGTTAAGTGAAACTTTGCATAAAATAATACATCTCGATCTGTAGAACTTGTAATTGATTTGGTTGTATAGTAAGTATTTTATGCACAACCATGAATGCCAAACATACATGGTTTTTGTATCTTATGTTTCAAAGGTATAGTTGTGGATTGTAACTTGTAAGATAACAAGATTAATTGTAGTTTTATATCCAAATTTTGATTGTAATTGCAAAGGAAAATGCACTATATATAACACAAGGAAATCATCCTTGGGATACACAGGTGATCCTACAAAATTAAAACACATATGATCTAACGATCCTGATCGAATAGAAAGATCCATAAATCATAACCAAACCACAAAATTAATTATGCTATAAAGTTTGTGTGACATTATGTGTAACACAAAATTAATTATGCTATAAAGTTGCGATAAAAGAAATTCCAAAAATCATATTTATGTTTTAAACACTTGTTAGTATATTTTTGTAAAAAAAAATTGATGAAAAATTATGTATTTAAATTTTATATAAATCAAATATTACTTATTTTGCCATAAGATTTTCTAAAAATTATAAAACATGTATTTTCATCAAAAAAAAATTTATAAACATATACTAGAAGTGTTTAAAACATAAATATAATTTTTGGACATTTTTTTATTGCAAATTTATACCATAACTAATTTTGTGTTACACCTAGTGTCACACAAAGTGTTGTAGAGGATTTTCATTGCAATAACATGACTATAGAAGTCGGAATTGAAAAGTCATGGATAATGACTTTTATGGATTTATTTAGTGGGTCAATCAAATCTGACGACCAACAGAAACTGACATTTGTCACCAATTACAAAGTTATCTATTGTTACAATGTTATACAGTACCTTTCAGGTTGAAAAATGCACCGATGACATACCAATGACTTGTCAACAAAATATTCCAATGGTGAATTAGAATGGGAGAACTTAACTTTATTACGGAGTATAATGAAAATTTTCGTTTGTACATTATTTGTAAAATAAAATATACACATGCATAATGAGTCATATATTTTTCAAATAAAATTAAAATCAAAATATATGTGCCTAAATACTAAAATTGACATCTTCCTTATCTTGAGCACCTACTAGTTATCTAATTGGCTTCTTTAATTTTTTCGTTATTACTTAAATGTATGACTCTCTTTTATTTAAGAGCTTTTTGTATAAGTAGACATTTTTTTTATGACTTTACAAAAAGAGGGTTTTGCATAACTAGACACTTTTTTTTACTTTGTAAAAATGTCATGCGTATTGGGAGAATTGCAAAAGTGGATTCGAGGTCTAGTTTTGCAACAAAAAAAAAAACAAAAAGTTGACATCTTAGGCATGTTGCAGGTTGGAGCTGTAGAGGGAACACATGAAGAGGGAAGGAGATTTGGTGAAATTTGGGTTTGGCGACAAAATGAGGTGAGGGGACGGTGATGTCCAATTGCGTGGTATAAAAGGGAAGGAGAGGAGAAACCTTTCATTTTCTCCCTTCTCTCACATCTTCTGGAGTAGAAAGAGATGGAGAACATTCCACCATGGAAGACAAGCTCCCGGCTTGCAGTTATAGCTGCAGAGCACTTGTCACCTTCATTCGGTGCTCTTGTCAGTGATCAGAATCCCCGTATAACCTTGATTTCCCAGAAACCATGCATTGTTCTCAGATGCAATGGGTAAGTGTATTTGACGAAGTAATCTTAATCTATGGAGAAAAGTAGATAACCATGAACCTTTGTTCTCATCCCCCTGCATAATCTAAGACAAAAGAGATGGAGAAGATGGCCACCATGGAAGACAAACTTAAACAACATGTCACTTTAAACTGGAACCCAGATTCCCCGTGTCATTCAAACTTAAACACCATATCACCTAAACTTAAACACCATGTCACCCAAAATGAAACTGGAACCCAAATTCCCCTTCATTTTTACACCCGCTTTCCTTTTTTTTCCCAAGCTCTCGGCTTGCAGTTCCAGTTGCAAAGCACTTATTGCCTTCATTCGGTTCCCTTGTCAGTGATCAAAATCCCCGTGTCACCTTGATTTCCTAGAAACCATTGTTCTCAGATGCAATGGGTAAGTGTATTTGACGAAGTACTCCTCATCTATGGCGAAAAGTAGATACCCATGAACCTTTGTTCTCATCCACCTGTATAATCTAGACCAAAGAGATGGAGAAGTTGGTCACCATGGACGACAAACTTAAACATCATATCACTTTAAATTGGAACCCAGATTCCCCGTGTCACCCAAACTTAAACACCATGTCACTTAAACTTAAATATCATGTCGCCCAAAACGAAATTGTATTATTTATGCTTGCTTTTTAGGCGGGATTTTTTTTCTTTGGCAGGAATTTTTACGTGTGAATAGAATTTAATACATTTGACTTTTTTTAAAAAAACCCATCTCCAACGGAAATTGTTTAGTATACCACCCTGGTGGTCTACCACCATGATGTGGAATCCTTGTTGGCATTTAGTGGGGCCCATATTTAATAATATAAATTTTAAATTTCTACAGAAAAAAAAGAAATTTAATATGCATGGATTAATGTGGAGCACGCCTAATCATCTGGCATTGAACGTAAATCCTTTTTCTAATCTCTCTTCTCTCTTTGCCTGTCTCCCTAACCAGATAAAATTTGCCTCCCACATGTATCAATCCTCTGCTAATTCGGTATTGAATGTAAATCCAACCTCCATCATCCTTTGTTTCCTGGTTTCTTCTCCAAATTATGTCGACCTCCAATCGATCTCTATCTCGAGCAGCGGCGGTGAGGTATGATCGGGGGCGCGAGGTGAGGGATCCCCACAATAGAGAATTGGAATTCACAATCACAAGGGATGTGATGAATTTGGGATTCGAGGGTTTGTGAGAGCAGCGGCGGCGGCAGTGCTGTCGGTGATGGAGGAGGAAGGAGCAAAGGATGAGGAGAGTGGAAACTGGAAAGGGGGATTGAAAAAATGCAGTGAATTGTACAGGTGAATTGAAATTGAATTAATTGCATCCAGCACTTCTCTGTGCATGCTTGAATCTCAACAAACTATGGGGTTGAAGTGGTTTCGATGTGGATTTTGGTCTTGATATGGATGTTGAATTGTACTGGTGAATTTTGGTTTCCAAATGGATGTTGGATTCGATGTGGATGCTGAATTTTTACAATGGAAACTGATTTTTTCCATTTGCTGATGTTTTACATATGCATTCATCAATTTGGTTTCATCAATTTTTACACTGATGTTTTTTACACTGATGTTTTTTCATCAATTTGGTTTCATCAATTTTTACACTGATGTTTTTTCATCAATTTGGTTTCATCTTGCTGATGTTTTTTACTGATTCTAAACATCAAGAAATCAGTTTCATCTTGCTGATGTTTTTTAAACTGATATTTTTTTACATTGATGGTTTCATTAGTTTTTTACACTGATGCACTTTGGTTTCAATTGAATCCTATCTATACACATTAAGAAATCAACAACTTAACATTCCAGAATAAGCCCCAAAAAAAATATGTAAGAATGATTAAGCCAAAAAAAACAATTGAAGCCTATCCAACATTAAGAAATCAGCCCCAAATTCAGAATCACATTAATATGGAATTAGAATTGCATACTTAGTAAAATACCATAACAATATAACATTAATACCAGTGCTCTCAACAAATTGCTCTCCATTTAGATCATTTTCTTCCACAAACTCCTCTTCATTTTCATCGGATTGACTTTCAACATACGGAGGTAAAAGTTCATCATCTAAATTAACAATTTCCTCATCCGAATCTTCATTGCAAGAGACATTTAAATCGAATCGATTGGACTGATCCATCTCTACATTGAACAAAATTGAAACAAAACAACAAGATTGATATAATCGACAAGATATAATGAAACAAGAGCAAAAATAAGAAAGCTCACCGTTTTCCTTTGACAATGTACTCTCTTTCTTGCAAAAAAAAATTTCTTCCTAGTGGATATGGAGATTTTCTTTTCAAAAACACCTTACTGGCGAGGGTTGAATGAATTTTCTTTCCAAAAACACCTTACTGGTGATTTGAATTAGTTGTCTCATCCATTCACTATGATACATTACTTTTTTTTAAGAGAGTAAAAATAGGGAAAGGGTTTAGAGTAGTTGGGGGATGGGAAGATAATTAATTAAGGGTTTAAAGATAAAGTTAGGATAGTAATTACCCTGAGTAATGATGTTTTATTAATTATAGTTTTTTTCTGATGATGACTTATTTCCTTTAAAAAAAAATTGATGACATGGCAAGGGTGGTAGACTAACACCCCGGTGGGCCAAACATGGTCCATCTCCAACTCCTCATTTTTACTTTTGATTTGACTAGCATTTACTGTTATATTTAATGCATATGCTTTTTTCCTATTCTTTCTCCCTTTTTCCTTTTCTTTTCCACTTTTTTTTGGCCCCACTTACCTTCTATAATAGGTGAGATGGGATGAGATGACTTGCACTTTTGTGCAAATATTTTGAGTTTTGCAAATTTTCAAGGGCTAGGGCTAAAAGTGCAAAGTTTTTTTTAGGCTATCTACGACCATTCTCTCTTGCAAAAATGTCATGGGTTTGGTGAAAATTGCAAAGGTGTGATGGATGGCTATTGGTGCAAAATAAAAAAGTGACAGAGGAAGTCGGTTGTAAGTGAAAAGTGAGTAGGAGAGAGGTGGTTTTGGTGGGGAGATTTTGGCGCCAAAAATGGTTGACAAGACACCCTAAAGTACAAGGGATAAAGGGAGATGTGATAGAGGACTTCCCTATATTTTACCGGTTATAAAAAGAGAGAAAGGGAGAAGGCAATCACTAAAATTGACATCTTCCTTATCTTGAGCAGCTACTAGTTATCTAATTGGCTTCTTTAATTTTTTCGTTATTACTTGAATGTATGAGTCTCTTTTATTTAAGGGCTTTTTGTATAAGTATGCGTTTTTTTTATGACTTTACAAAAGGAGGGTTTTGCATAACTAGACACTTTTTTTTTACTTTGTAAAAATGTCATGGGTTTTGGAAGAGTTGCAAAAGTGGACTAGGGGTATAGTTTTGCAAAAAAAAAAAAAAAAAAAAAAAGTTGACATCTTGAGCATGTTACAGGTTGGAGCTGTAGAGGGAACACATGAGGGGAGAAGGAGATGGTGAGGGGAAGGAGAGGGGATGGTGATGTCCAAATGCATGGTATAAAAGGGAAGGAGAGGAGAAATCTTTCATTTTCTCCCTTCTCTCACATCTTCTGCAGTAGAAAGAGATGGAGAAAAAGATGGAGAACATTCCACCATGGAAGACAAGCTCTCGGCTTGCAGTTCTAGTTGCAGAGCACTTGTCGCCTTCATTCGGTGCCCTTGTCAGTGATCAGAATCCCCGGCCCAAACACGTTGTTGTGCTGGTGTGCGCCATATGTCCTCGGTGCGTTGATTCCCCTGAAGTATTCTGATGGCAGAACCGATGGTGTACTCTCTCGAGCTGGAGTGACCCCACACCAAACGATCTCTCGCCTCAGGGTTTTCTATTACCTGGATGGACTGGAATCTCAATAGCCAATCGGTAGGGATCAAGTGTGGGAATACTCCCCAATCCCAGTTACCATTCACCCAGAGCTCAGCCACCGTCGCTCCTAGGAGGTCATTCGGAATTGGTCCCGTCGTTACATCCATAAGTGGAGTCTCATCAAGCCATGGGTGCAGCCAGAAGAAGGTGGAAGTCCCATTTCCGATCGAAGCTTTGAGGCCAGGGAGGAGAAGTTTAGCCCCGTGAACAATCGCTTTCCATAGCGCCGAACAACCTCCCTTCATTTCAAACATATCAACATCAAGACGCCCATTGCAATATTTCCCTCTCACGATCCGACTCCAAAGACCTCCGGGTGTTGCAGGAGCCTCTAGCAGAGCTTCCCCAAAACGACTTGGTTGGCCTCCCTCATGTCTCTCAATCCAAGACCTCCCTCCGGCACCGGTTTTTTCAAAATCTCCCACGATAGCAGATGAATCTTTTGATGTTCAGAGGACGAACCTCATACAAAACCTCTTATCAGTTTGTCAATCCCGTCACACACCACTCTCGGAACGAATGACGATTGCATCACGTAGACTGGTAGGCTAGACAAGACTAATCGAGCAAGAGTAATTCTGCCAGCAAACGATAGGGATTTCGATTGCCAACCCCTTAAGCGCGCACCCACTTTATCAATCAAGAATTGGTATCGGGCATTTGTCATCCTACCAAATGCCATGGGAACCCCAAGGTAAGCTAGTTCAAATACTGTTTGATAAGGTGGAGGATATGAAAATAGATGTGAGGAAACCGAAGGGTGAAGCTGAACCATCTGGCGTTGCTTACAAGAGCTTTTTAAAGGATGAACCATCACCCTCTATGACAAAAGTCGCTCCAACTAGGACTTTGTCATGACCGATCCCTTCCCTCTATTTTATCCATAGTTGGCAGATTCTTCTATTTTAAATACTTTATGGTTTTGACTTCAATTTGTCTTTCTAAACGTTATTATGTTTTGCCTTTTGGTTTGTCATGTGATGTTGAACATTATCCTTCATGAGCCTTGATAGGATTAACTACTTTCTCATTTGTTGCATGATTGCTTATGTGGCTTGTCTAGAGGCTTCCACCTCTTTCGGTATCTCATCCTCCTCGTCTCGAGGCTTGGAGTGTTAGATAGAATATATGTATAAGCCCAATTACCCATTTGTAATTAGGGTTAACTATATATCTTGTACTCCTATATGTTAAGTGAAACTTTGCATAAAATAATACATCTCGATCTGTAGAACTTGTAATTGATTTGGTTGTATAGTAAGTATATTTTTATGCACAACCATGAATGCCAAACATACATGGTTTTTGTATCTTATGTTTCAAAGGTATAGTTGTGGATTGTAACTTGTAAGATAACAAGATTAATTGTAGTTTTATATCCAAATTTTGATTGTAATTGCAAAGGAAAATGCACTATATATAACACAAGGAAATCATCCTTGGGATACACGTACAGGTGATCCTACAAAATTAAAGCACATATGATCTAACGATCCTGATCGAATAGAAAGATCCATAAATCATAACCAAACCACAATAACATGGCTATGGAAGTCGGAATTGAAAAGTCCACTATGTCATGGTGCAAGTTAGGCAACGAACATACTTAGGTTCGTCGCTAGAAAGAGGTTCAAGCAACGGACAAAGTCCGTATCGTCGCCCCAAACAACCCCAAGGCAACTTCTATACTTGATGGGGTTGAAGCAACGAGCATAGAACAATGTTCGTCGCCTGAATCGACTCAGGCAACGAACATATTAAAAATGGTTACCTGAACAAATGTCTAGGGGCAACAAAAAGTAGATAGTACTCAGGCAACGAACATAATGACAATGTTCGTTGCTGAAATGATACTCAGGCAACGAACATATTTTAAATGGTTAACTAAAAAAATGTTGAACATTGACCAAAAGTTGGGCGTATTCAGGCGACGAACAAGTTTCCAATGTTCGTTGCTGGAGCTTTATTACAAGAATTTTTCAATGGTTGTCCGACAATGTTAATATTCAAGCAACGAACAATGGTAAGTACGTTTCCCGGGTGTAGGAGCTAGCTAGAATGCAGTTTACTCCAGCGACGAACAAATATCTATGTTTGTTGCTTGAAATAAGGGTCCCACTTGTAGCATTTTAAATTGTGTTTGAGGCAACGGACCTTTCCTATGTCCGTTGCATGAATGAATGGGTCCTACTTGCGACATTTAAGTTAAAGATGTTATATGGTTTGGACTATACTAGTACAATCCTCGCACCATGGCACGTATGTTTTTTATAGATAAAATGATAATAATACAACAAATTACTAAAAATAAAATAAAATATATTTGATTCAATGTTTTGATTTGAACCAATTTATTAAAAAATGTATAATATACTAAGGAATAAATTATATACTAATTTAATGTTTTAAATTGAACCAATTGATTAGAAAAAAAATCTATTTTAATTTGATTGGTTGAAAACCCTATAATTATGGTGGTGGTGGTGGTGATACCTCATCAAAATTGCTTCTCGTTTAATAGTTAGTTATATACTATAGATTGATTTATTAGAAAATGTATACTATACTAAGGAATAAATTGTATACTAATTTAATGTTTTAAATTAAACTAATTGATTATAAAATATATAAAAAATCTATTTTAATTTGATTCGTTGAATACCCTATAATTATGGTGGCGATGACACCTAGTAAAAAATCGAAATTACTATAGATGTTGGCAATGAATACCCTATAAAAAATCTATTTAAATCGAAATTACTATAGATGTTGTTATATGTGTATTTGTTTGAGATTGAGATTTCGGTTTTTATATTTAGATTTTTTAATATAAGTTAAATATGAATTTTCAATTTATGTTTGAGATTGAGATTTGAGATTTGAGATTGAGACCAAGATTGAGATTTAAGATTGATGTCAAGATCAAGATTTGAGATTTGAGATTGAGATAGAGATTGAGATTAAGATTGAGTTAAAATCGAGATTTGAGGTCGAGATTTGATATAATATTGTTGAGATTGAGATTTGTTTGAGATTTATATTTTGGTTGTTGCATATAGATTTTGTGTGATATAAGCTAAGAATGAATTTGCAAATTTTGAGATAGAGATTTATATTTTGGTTGATATAAGTTAAGTATGGATTTGCAAATTGTGTTTGAGATTAAGATTGAAGTCAAGATTAAGATTAAGATCAATATTTGAGATTGAGATTTGATATATTTGAGACTGAGATTGAGATTTTGATCCCAATCGAGATTTGAGATTGAAATTTGAGAATTGAGACCAATATGAAGATTTGATATTTGGTATTTGAGATTGAGATTTGAGATTTGGATTTGAGATTGTGATTGCGATTGCGATTGAGATTGAGATCGAGTTGAGACTGAGATCAAGATTAAGATCAAGATCGAAATTTGATATTGGGATTAAGATTAAGATGAAGATCGAGGTTTGAGATTCAGATCCAAGATTGAGTTAAAGTTGAGATCGAGATTTGAGATTGTGTTTGAGACAAAGAGATATCGAGATAAACATTGAGGTCGAGATTTGAAAGTGAGATCGAAATTGAAGTCCCGATTTCCTTGTGCCCCACCCGAGTTCTAGCTTAGCTACCACATGAAAATTTCTACATGAAAATTGGAACGAAGCCGACTAGCTATTTTTATTTGAGACTATTATGAGTTTGTTTGAGATTTAGATTTTGGTTGTTATATATAGATTTTATGTGATATAAGTTAAGTATGAATTTACAATTTGTGTTTGAGTCTGAGATTGAGATCGAGATTTGATATTTGGGATTGAAATTAAGATTAAGATTAAGATCGATATTTGAGATTGAAATTTAGATCAAAATCGAGATTTATGATTGAGACCAATATGGACATTTGACATATGAGATTGAGATTAAGATAGAGATTTGGGATTGAAATAGAGATTTGTGATTTGAGATTGTTGATTGTGACTGAGATCAAGATTTGAGATTTGAGATTGAAATCAAGATTAAGATATATAAGATCGATATTTGACATTGGGATTTGAGATTTGATATTTGAGATTTGAGATTGAGATCAAGATCGAGATTTGAGATTGAGACGAATATGGAGATTTGATATATGAGATATTGAGATTTGTGATTGAGATTGAGGTTAAGATAAAGATTTAATATTGAGATTGAGATCGAGATTTAAGATTTGTAATTTGAGATTCGAGATTGTGATTGAGATCATGATTAGTGATTTATACTCCCTCCGTTCCAAAATAGATGGTCTTTTGCATTTTGACACGTATTTTAAGAAGCGAAAAACTCTATAAAATATTTTTTTTAATTAAAAATTTTATACTATTTGATACTTATTACTAATAAGTATCTAATTATATAAAAAAATTAATTAAAAAATAATATTTCATAGAGTTTTTTGCTCTTTAAAAAACGTGTCGTAAAGTAAACGACCATGTATTTTGGAACGGAGGGAGTACCAATTTAACTACTATATTAAATTTAATTTAAATAAATTTAATTTGAAGATTATATATAGTTGCATTTATTATATTTGGAAGTTTTTTCAATTACATTATGTATAAAATATTGAACGATATTCTGAGAAAATAATAATTTGGGATCTATTTTTTGAAAATATTTGGGATGGTTATGACTTATAAGTAATATAATTGGCAGAAATTTTATTTTGGTTTTTTTTTTATGCTTTATTTGGCGGAAATTTTGTCCGCCCAAAAATTCGCCTAAAATTTGTAAACCCTTCCAAACAACCAAACCTAAATCTATCTTTCATCCGTATGGACAAGCGCCGCTCTCTCATCTCTCCATATCTGAGAGCTCCCTCGCCCTCTCCGTTATCGCCTTGCTCTCGCCCTCTCCGTTATCGCCTTGCTTGTCCTCGCTCTCTCCGTTCTCGCCACGCTCCCATGGAGCCTTGCTCGCCCTCGCCCTCTCCGTTCTGGCCTGAGACACAAAGCCCCTCCTCATTCAGATTAGGACCATGGTGACCAGCGGCAAGTTCAGCTGCTTCCGTTGAGTCACCAGTTCTCCCTCTCCGCCGTCGTTCAGCAGACGCAGCACTTCCGTGGAGTCACCTGCAGAGGCCTTAAAATCCAAGGCCGTCGAGGCCTTCTTCTCTCAAAGATGCGTGTAGATTTTTTTGAAGCTTGTTTGGTTACGATTCCGCGTTCCGGGCTACAAATCGACGCATTTGACTTTAGCCTTTGTTATGCGTTTACCACAAAATTTGTGTTTGCATTTGATTCAGGATGGCAAGGTTGTGATTCGAGTGACTTATGGCTTTTTTTTTGTTTGCAGAGTTTCTTCTCGGCAAGTCGAAGATCCTTGGAACCCTAGGTGGCTAGGTCCCAAGTCACAGTCCGTCGAAGATCCTTGGAACCCTAAGAGCACTAAGAAGTTCTGTGCTGTATGTTTAAAAACCCTTCCTTTAACACGCTTTTGTTCTCCAATTTTGTAATCTGCTTAATTGATAGTTTCATTCTTAAGTTAAGTAAAGTAGCCTGAGTTGATAGTAAACAATGGGGCGTTAACACTTCCAACTTAAAAATTAAAATGGTAAGGAGAGATGGGTTTGGCCTGCAGCTCAAGAAGAGACCATTACTGAATGGATGGCTTCAAAATTGAAGCTCATTTTCATTGTCATATGATAAACCTTAACTCTCATGCTACTATACTTTGTGTGAATTACATTATTAAGTGCATATAAGATGTGGATGATCTAATTCTTTTGCTGCTAAACGAGCTAAACAAATATAATCATTCCAAGATTTAGTTTTACATCTAGGCAGATTTTGTAGGGTATAAAGTTCAGGTGAACAATAAATTCACTTTTATTAGTTTTGATGAATCATTCAAAATGAAAAACAGGCTTGTATTAGTTCAGAACTCACTAGGAACATTTAAGAAATTAACTTTGTTATTCCGTCACTTTTTGAGTATTTAGAGTTTCATACATGTATGTAGAGTTCAAAAGATGCATAGAAGTAGAACTGGATTTAATCTATAGATGTTGTTGGCTTACTTTAACAGCCTATTATTACTGCAGAGATGAATAAACTCCATTTTCAGATAGGCTCATTGTGCATAAAAATTGAAGGAAAGTAAAGAGATTTGTTTTTTTCTTTCTTTCTGGTGAGCTCCTGTGAAAGTTAGCAAAAGAATGTAATGTAAACTATGATAAGCTCATGTTGTTTTTACTTGATAGCTTAATGGAACAAAATCTCCTTTTCTCCTATTAACCAATGTCTTTAATTTTCTAAGCCTTCAACCACTTTGTTTTTACTTGATAGGTTTGGAAGAGAATATGTTGATAACTTCTGCCTTGCTTGTACTATATTCAACCTCAGTGCAAATCAAATTCAAGCATTTCAAATTCAACTTTGATAAGTTATGATCATTTCACTTAAATTAAAAATATTACATGAACACTTTCTCTATGTTTTGATAATTATTACAATCTTCTCTCTTCTGCTCCCTCTCTTCTCTCTTCTGTTTCCTCTCCTCTCTCTGTTAGTGTCTTCTTTCTCTTCTGTTTCCTGTATTCAAATTTCTTGGTATGCTCAACTTTTTTTAGATAATATTTAGCTTATATAGATGTCACGTGGCTTCTTTATTTTATAGATAATATAGCTTACCAATTATTTTATGCAGAATGGGGTGTATATGAGTGTGATTGTCTATTTATTTATACTTGTAATGTGCCACACCAAAACACTCGAATCAATTTTCTTCTAATATTTCATGTTACATGTGTAAGTGTAACTATGCTAAAATTATTGTCATCCATTCATTGTTAATGATAGCTACCTGTGGTGTTAGCCCTCTCATTTTGGCTCTAGCTTTATAATTACAATGCTTCCTCAACTGATAGGAGAGTTGGAGATGGTTCTTATCCTCTTGGCACATCTTGGCAGGAGAAGAGATGCAATTGAGCACCAAAAGTACATCCGAGGGGGTAACTTTGTACCCACTAGAGCACAATCCTGGCCATAGCATGCTTCGCTTTTGCATGTCCAAAAGCATTCTTCCTTGGTGCAGATGAATATCGTACAGTTAGTTGATGTGTAAAAGGTCAGCAATTCTTTCATTGTAAGCTTATAAAGTTGTAGCCCTGGAGGTAGTGGAGGCTTGTGTTTTCATTATTTTTTCAAACTTGAGGCGATTGGCGGCTAGGAAATTGACCTATTACCTACTGGCTGGGGTGTATTTGCACTTTTGCGCTTTGCAATGTGCATGTAATAGATGCAGAATTTGTCAAATGTGAATGTGGGCAGGTGTGTTTGTTCTTGAATGTGGCAACTAGAAACCATAAATTGGTTGAATGTGAGCAGGTTTGCTTTAATGTGAATGTGAGCAGGTTTTGTGCATTTGGTATGGTAAGAACAGGGGTACTAATAATATTGTAAATATATTTTTTTAACATGAAATTTACTCAGGCAACAATCATAAATTTAAAAAAAAATTAAAAAATTGATTCAGGCGACGGACATTGATAGTGTTACAGGTTGCTTGAATAATATGGTGACGAACAAACTAGTTAGTTGACAGGTGTATTTTCGTTGCCACAATACTCGGGCAACGAACATTATATATTCGTCGCCTGAAATTCGGATATTATGGCAATATCCAATTATCCATATGATTTCAGACGACGAACTTTTGTCGTCACTTGAATGGCAAAACTTCGTCACCTGAATGGCTATGTCCGTTCGCAAGGCCGTTGACCATATTCAGGCAACGAACGTTTTGTTCGTTGCCTGAACGGTCTCAAGCAACGAACAAACGGTTGTTCGTTGCCTGAATAATAGAGGCACGGGCTTGTAGCAACCACCATTCAGGCGACGACATGTTCGTTGCCTGAATGCTTAGGTGATGTGAGGGACATTCAGGCAACGACTTAACGTCTGTTGCCTGAATTGCACCATGGCGTAGTGGTCATAGATAATGACTTTTATGGATTTATTTAGTGGGTCAATCAAATCTGACGACCCACAGAAATTGACATTTGTCACCAATTACCAAGTTATCTATTGTTACAATGTTATACAGTACCTTTCAGGTTGAAAAATGCACCAATGACTTGTCAACAAAATATTCCAATGGTGAATTAGAATGGGAGAACTTAACTTTATTACGGAGTATAATGAAAATTTTCGTTTGTACATTATTTGTAAAATAAAATATACACGTGCATAATGAGTCATATATTTTTCAAATAAAATTAAAATCAAAATATATGTGCCTAAATACTAAAATTGACATCTTCCTTATCTTGAGCACCTACAAGTTATCTAATTGGCTTCTTTAATTTTTTTCGTTATTACGTGAATGTATGACTCTCTTTTATTTAAGAGCTTTTTGTATAAGTAGACATTTTTTTTATGACTTGACAAAAATAGGGTTTTGCATAACTAGACACTTTTTTTTTTACTTTGTAAAAATGTCATGCGTTTTGGGAGAATTGCAAAAGTGGATTGGAGGTCTAGTTTTGCAACAAAAAAAAAAAAAGGTTGACATCTTAGGCATGTTGCAGGTTGGAGCTGTAGAGGGAACACATGAAGAGGGAAGGAGATTTGGTGAAATTTGGGTTTGGCGACAAAATGAGGTGAGGGGACGGTGATGTCCAATTGCATGGTATAAAAGGGAAGGGGAAGATAAACCTTTCATTTTCTCCCTTCTCTCACATCTTCTGTAGTAGAAAGAGATGGAGAACATTCCACCATGGAAGACAAGCTCCCGTCTTGCAGTTCTAGTTGCAGAGCACTTGTCACCTTCATTCGGTGCTCTTGTCAGTAATCAGAATCCCCGTGTCACCTTGATTTCCCAAAAACCATGCATTGTTCTCAGATGCAATGGGTAAGTGTATTTGACGAAGTAATCTTAATCTATGGAGAAAAGTAGATAACCATGAACCTTTGTTCTCATCCCCCTGCATAATCTAAGACAAAAGAGATGGAGAAG
The DNA here is from genome assembly GCA_963922045.1 of Persicaria maculosa. Classification (NCBI taxonomy): domain Eukaryota; kingdom Viridiplantae; phylum Streptophyta; class Magnoliopsida; order Caryophyllales; family Polygonaceae; genus Persicaria; species Persicaria maculosa. The sequence continues at coordinate 24,028,689 of OY998254.1, forward strand.
ATGGCCATCATGGAAGACAAACTTAAACAACATGTCACTTTAAGCTGGAACCCAGATTCCCCGTGTCATTCAAACTTTAACACCATATCACTTAAACTTAAACACTATGTCACCCAAAATGAAACTGGAACCCAAATTCCCCTTCATTTTTACACCCGCTTTCCTTTTTTTTCCCAAGCTCTCGGCTTGCAGTTCCAGTTGCAAAGCACTTATCGCCTTTATTCGGTTCCCTTGGCAGTGATCAAAATCCCCGTGTCACCTTGATTTCCCAGAAACCATTGTTCTCAGATGCAATGGGTAAGTGTATTTGACGAAGTACTCTACATATATGGCGAAAAGTAGATACCCATGAACCTTTGTTCTCATCAACCTGTATAATCTAGACCAAAGAGATGGAGAAGATGGCCACCATGGACGACAAACTTAAACACCATGTCACTTTAAATTGGAACCCAGATTCCCCGTGTCACCCAAATTTAAACACCATGTCACTTAAACTTAAATATCATGTCGCCCAAAACGAAATTGTATTATTTATGCTTGCTTTTTAGGTGGGATTTTTTTTCTTTGGCAGGAATTTTTACGTGTGAATAGAATTTAATACATTTGACTTTTTTAAAAAAAACCCATCTCCAACGGAAATTGTTTAGTATACCACCCTGGTGGTCTACCACCATGATGTGGAATACTTGTTGGCATTTAGTGGGGCCCATATTTAATAATATAAATTTTAAATTTCTACACAAAAAAATGAAATTTAATATGCATGGATTAATGTGGAGCACGCCTAATCATCTGGTATTGAACGTAAATCCTTTTTCTAATCTCTCTTCTCTTTTTGCCTGTCTCCCTAACTAGATAAAATTTGCCTCCCACATGTATCAATCCTCTGCGAATTCGGTATTGAATGTAAATTCAACCTCCTTCATCCTTTGTTTCCTGGTTTCTTCTCTAAATTCAGTCGACCTCCAATCGATCTCTATCTCGAGAAGCGGCGGTGAGGTATGATCAGGGGCGCGAGGTGAGGGATCCCCACAGTAGAGAATCGGAATTCACAATCACAGGGGATGTGATGAATTTGGGATTCGAGGGTTTGTGAGAGCAGCGGCGGCGGCAGTGGTGTCGGTGATGGAGGAGGAAGAAGCAAAGGATGAGAGTGGAAACTGGAAAGGGGGGTTGAAAAAATGCAGTGAATTGTACAGGTGAATTGAAATTGAATTAATTGCATCCAACACTTCTCTGTGCATGCTTGAATCTCAACAAACTATGGGGTTGAATTCGATGTGGATGCTGAATTTTTACAATGGAAACTGATTTTTTCCATTTGCTGGTTTTTTACATATGCATTCATCAATTTGGTTTCATCAATTTTTACATTGATGTTTTTTACACTGATGTTTTTTCATCAATTTGGTTTCATCAATTTTTACACTGATGTTTTTTACACTAATGTTTTTTCATCAATTTGGTTTCATCTTGCTGATGTTTTTTACTGATTCTAAATATCAAAAAATCAGTTTCATCTTGCTGATGTTTTTTACACTGATGTTTTTTTACACTGATGATTTCATCAGTTTTTTACACTGATGCACTTTGGTTTCAATTGAATCCTATCTATACACATTAAGAAATCAACAACTTAACATTCCAGAATAAGCCCCCAAAAAAATCTGTAAGAATGATTAAGCAAAAAAAAAACAAATGAAGCCTATCCAACATTAAGAAATCAGCCCCAAATTCAGAATCACATTAATATGGAATTAGAATTGCATAGTTAGTAAAATACCATGACAATATAACATTAATAACAGTGCTCTCAACAAATTGCTCTCCATTTAGATCATTTTCTTCCACAAACTCCTCTTCATTTTCATCGGATTGACTTTCAACATACGGAGGTAAAAGTTCATCATCTAAATTAACAATTTCCTCATCCGAATCTTCATTGGAAGAGACATTTAAATCGAATCGGTTGGACTGATCCATCTCTACATTGAACAAAATTGAAACAAAACAACAAGATTGATAAAATCGACAAGATATATTGAAACAAGAGCAACAATAAGAAAGCTCACCGTTTTTCCTTTGACAATGTACTCTCTTTCTTTCAAAAAAAATTTCTTCCTGGTGGATATGGAGATTTTCTTTTCAAAAACACCTTACTGGTGAGGGTTGAATGAATTTTCTTTCCAAAAACACCTTACTGGTGATTTGAATTAGTTGTCTCATCCATTCACTATGATACATTACTTTTTTTTAAAGAGAGTAAAAACAGGGAAAGGGTTTAGAGTAGTTGGGGGATGGGAAGATAATTAATTAAGGGTTTAAAGATAAAGTTAGGATAGTAATTACCATAAGTAATGATGTTTTATTAATTATAGTTTTTTTTTCCTGATGATGACTCATTTCCTTTTTAAAAAAATTGATGACATGGCAAGGGTGGTAGACTACCACCTCGGTGGGCCAAACATGGTCCATCTCCAACCCCTCATTTTTACTTTTGATTTGACTAGCATTTACTGTTATATTTAATGCATTTGCCTTTTTACTATTTTTTCTCCCTTTTTTCTTTTCTTTTCCCCTTTTTTTTGGCCCCACTTACCTTCTATAATAGGTGAGATGGGATGAGATGACATGCACTTTTGTGCAAATATTTTGAGTTTTGCAAATTTTCAAGGGCTAGGGCTAAAAGTGCAATGTTTTTTTTAGGCTATCTACGACCATTCTCTCTTGCAAAAATGTCATGGGTTTGGTGAAAATTGCAAAGGTGTGATGGATGGCTATTGGTGCAAAATAAAAAAGTGACAGAGGAAGTCGGTTGTAAGTGAAAAGTGAGTAGGAGAGAGGTGGTTTTGGTGGGGAGATTTTGGCGCCAAAAAATGGTTGACAAGACACCCTAAAGTACAAGGGATAAAGGGAGATGTGATAGAGGACTTCCCTCTATTTTGCCGGTTATAAAAAGAGAGAAAGGGAGAAGGCAATCACTAAAATTGACATCTTCCTTATCTTGAGCAGCTACTAGTTATCTAATTGGCTTCTTTAATTTTTTTCGTTATTACTTGAATGTATGACTCTCTTTTATTTAAGGGCTTTTTGTATAAGTAGACGTTTTTTTTTATGACTTTACAAAAGGAGGGTTTTGCATAACTAGACACTTTTTTTTTTACTTTGTAAAAATGTCATGGGTTTTGGAAGAGTTGCAAAAGTGGACTAGGGGTCTAGTTTTGCAAAAAAAAAAAAAGAAAAAAAAAAGTTGACATCTTGGGCATGTTACAGGTTGGAGCTGTAGAGGGAACACATGAGTAGGGAAGGAGAGGGGATGGTGATGTCCAATTGCATGGTATAAAAGGGAAGGAGAGGAGAAACCTTTCATTTTCTCCCTTCTCTCACATCTTCTGCAGTAGAAAGAGATGGAGAAAAAGATGGAGAACGTTCCACCATGGAAGACAAGCTCTCGGCTTGCAGTTCTAGTTGTAGAGCACTTGTTGCCTTCATTGGGTGCCCTTGTCAGTGATCAGAATCCCCGGCCCGAACACGTTGTTGTGCTGGTGTGCACCATATGTCCTCGGTGCGTTGATTCCCCTGAAGTATTCTGATGGCAGAACCGGTGGTGTACTCTCCCGAGCTGGAGTGACCCCACACCAAACGATCTCTCGCCTCAGGGTCTTCTATTACCTGGATGGACTGGAATCTCAATAGTCAATCGGTAGGGATCAAGTGTGAGAATACTCCCCAATCCCAGTTACCATTCACCCAGAGCTCAGCCACCGTCACTCCTATGAGGTCATTCGGAATTGGTCCCGTCGTTACATCCATAAGTGGAGTCTCATCAAGCCATGGGTGCAGCCAGAAGAAGGTGGAAGTCCCATTTCCGATCGAAGCTTTGAGGCCGGGGAGGAGAAGTTTAGCCCGTGAACAATCGCTTTCCATAGCGCCAAACAACCTCCCTTCATTTCAAACATATCAACATCAAGACGCCCATTGCAATATTTCCCTCTCACGATCGGACTCCAAAGACCTCCGGGTGTTGTAGGAGCCTCCAGTAGAGCTTCCCCAAAACGACTTGGTTGGCCTCCCTCATGTTTCTCAATCCAAGACCTCCCTCTGGCACCGGTTTTTTCAAAATCTCCCACGATAGCAGATGAATCTTTCAATGTTCAGAGGACGAACCCCATACAAAACCTCTTATCAGTTTGTCAATCCCGTCACACACCACTCTCGGAACGAATGACGATTGCATCACATAGACTGGTAGGCTAGACAAGACTGATCGAGCAAGAGTAATTCTGCCAGCAAACGATAGGGATTTCGATTGCCAACCCCTTAAGCGCGCACCCACTTTATCAATCAAGAATTGGTATCGGGCATTTGTCATCCTACCAAATGCCATGGGAACCCCAAGGTAAGCTAGTTCAAATATTGTTTGATAAGGTGGAGGATATGAAAATATATGTGAGGAAACTGAAGAGTGAAGCTGAACCATCTAACGTTGCTTGCAAGAGCTTTTTAAAGGATGAACCATCACCCTCTATGACAAAAGTCGCTCCAACTAGGAGTTTGTCATGACCGATCCCTTCCCTCTATTTTATCCATAGTTGGCGGATTCTTCTATTTTAAATACTTTATGGTTTTGACTTCAATTTTTCTCTCTAAACGTTATTATGTTTTGCCTTTTGGTTTGTCATGTGATGTTGAACATTATCCTTCATGAGCCTTGATAGGATTAACTACTTTCTCATTTGTTGCATGATTGCTTATGTGGCTTGTCTAGAGGCTTCCACCTCTTTCGGTATCTCATCCTCCTCATCTCGAAGCTTGGAGTGTTAGATAGAATATATGTATCCCAATTACCCATTTGTAATTAGGGTTAACTATATATCTTGTACTCCTATATATATTCTAATGATAGCGAAGGCAACCCCAACGGGGATTATTCACTCTGACATGGTATCAGAGCGGTTAGCCTAACGGCTCGTCTTTCGATCCTGGTCTGGGTTACCAGTGGTCCAAGTGTCAACTAGATGGTCATTTCTAGTTGCACTTGCAGGGGCGTGTTGAGATGTGAATGAGACCAAAAGTGTCCCACGTCGGAAAGTTTAACATATCAAGCCCTAGTATATGAGTCGATGGGCTACTCCTTCTATTGCCAATTGGTTTTAGAATGGAACATCACTCAGCTTGCGTGCTAGGCTACTAGCGCATGTGCGCCCGTGCACACGACCCCTAGTCATCGGTCCGAGTCGGACTTTGATATGGTATCAGAGCGGTCCCCCTTCCTCCACATCAGGCCGCAGCCCCGTCCTCCCCTTCCTCTCCTCGCAGAACCCGCACAACCACCGACGTCGCCCTTGTGCTCTCTAGATCCGCCCTCCTGCGACCACCCCCGAACCCTGTCCGGCCTCCCCGAGCCCGAACCCAACCACAGCAGTCCCCCCCCCCCTACCCTTCTCGCAGCCCTTAACACCTCCTGTTCAGCCGCCAATAACCCCTTTTCCAGACCCGGATCCGGCAACCACCAACCACTGCGCACCCATGTCCGGTCACCCTTCACCTACTCCGACCACCTACAACCCTCTCTTGCCGACTCAGACCCAGCCGCCACCCAACAGCTCCCCCCCCCCCCCCCGCCAATTCCAATCACACCTGTTTTTCTTGGAAAAAAAACCCTTACCATGGCCTTCTACAATCCACAACAGCCTCCCGTTGAGGTTATCGCCCCTTTAAGACATTTACAGAGGGGGTATTCCCCTATTGGAGCCCTTCCCCAGGGCTACCCGACCTATACCTTTCCGCCTCCCTCGTACGCCTCTCCAACGCGGCCATGCCTGAGCCAACAAGGACTCCTCGGGCCCTCTCCGCACCATCTGGATCAGGCCTTAGCAGCGGGATCATCGTCATCGTCTCGACACAGGCCGCCCGCCATCATGACACCTACAGGCGTGTCACCTGCTGATCCGAACTGGTACATGGATAGCGGAGCCGCTGCGCACATATCGCACAACCCAGGTATAATTTCTGTCCCTGCTTCTAAGAGTCTTTCTACCTCCATTATTGTCGGCACTGGTGAACGCATTCCTACCTTGGGTCTTGGGCACACTACATCAACACCTACCACTAACCTAAGCCTTAACAACATCCTCGTCTCCCCTGGCTTAACAAAGAACCTTGTATCCATTCGTCGCCTCACCACAGATAATAATATCTCCATTGAGTTTGACCGCTTTGGGTTTGCTGTCAAAGATTTCACAACTGGAGCCCCGCTCATGAGATGCAATAGCGCTGGAGACATATATCATGTCACCAACAACATACACCCTGTCACCTCCCCTGCAGCAACCAATCTATCAGCAGTTACTCATTTGGCATCTCTCTGGCATGCTCGTCTTGGTCACACAGGTTCCCTGGCTTTCGAGTCTCTCAGGTCCAGGCTTGTTCCCTGCAATAAAGCCCCTCCCTCCACTAGTTGCCCGGCGTGCTAGCTTGGCAAACACACTAGATTGCCCTTTTCAACGTCTTATACTCAGGTGCACGCTCCATTTGACATCATTCATGGTGATTTATGGACATCTCCTATTATTAGTCATGATGGTTTCCGCTATGCACTTGTTCTGGTTGATGCATTCTCTCATTATTTTTGGGTGTTTCCCCTAAAGTACAAATCTGAAGTTGTTACACACCTTATGATCTTCCATAGCTTCGTCCGCACCTAATTCAACCTCCCCATTAAATCCCATTACCAAACGTGTCATCTTCTCTCGCCATGTCACATTTAATGAGACCACATTCCCATTTTCTAGTCCCCCTACATCCCCAAACACCCCGCCCCCTTCTGATGACTACCCTACACCCCACCTCCTTCATCAATTATATCTCTCTTCCTCTCCGAATGCTACTACATCTCCGGCCCGAGCACCCAATTCTTCCCCACCGCAACCTATCCTACCACCTCCTCCCCCCGTCCAGCCCCCTGTGGCCCCCGTCCCATCAACTCAAGCCTTTGTCTCGTCAGCTGCAGCCCTTACCCTGCCACCTAACCCCACATAGCCGGTCACCCAGATCCAAACTCGGAGCATGAGCGGCATCTCTCGCCCCAAACAGATTTTTGACCTCTCCGCTTCGCACCTATCGCCCATCCCTACCTCCCACAAAACATTCGCCTTAGACCCAAATTGGAATGCTGCCATGCTCGATGAGTACAAGGCTCTTATTAGCAACAACACTTGGGTCTTGGTTCCTCGACCTCCTGAGACCAACATTGTGCGGTGCATGTGGCTCTTTCGGCACAAGTTTCGCTCTAACGGATCTCTTGAGCGCTATAAGGCGCGACTGGTCGCCAATCGGAACTCTCAGCAGGTGGGGGCCGATTGTGATGACACTTTTAGTCCGGTTGTCAAACTAGGTACCATCCGTACTGTCTTGCATCTCGCTGTCTCCAGGGATTGGCCTATTCATCAGCTTGATGTCAAGAACGCATTTCTTCATGGTCATCTGAATGAGACAGTGTACATGTTCCAGCCGCCTGGTTTTACTAACATGACCAAACCAGACCATGTTTGTCTCTTTCAGGAGTCGTTGTATGGCCTTAAACAGACACCTCGGGCGTGGTATCTTCACTTTGCTACTTACCTGCACATGCTTGGCTTCGTCAGTAGCAAGAGCGACTCCTCCTTGTTTGTCTTTCGCCGAGGTAATCAGATTGCGTATTTGTTGTTATATGTTGATGATATCATCCTTACTGCATCTTCAGAGACTCTTCGGGCTGCCATTATCACTCAACTCAGCAAGGAGTTTGCTATGTCTGATCTCGGGCCTCTCAGCTTATTTTTGGGAGTCTCTTCACCTCGATCTGCATCTGGTTTGTTTCTCTCACAGGAGAAATATGCCAAGGAGATTATTGCCAAGGCTAACATGGCTAACTGTAAGCCTGATGCAACGTCTGTTGAGACCACTGCCAAACTGGCCTAAGCTGCGGGTCCGCCTGTGTCTGATCCGACTTTGTACCGTAGCCTTGCTGGTGCTTTACAGTACTTGACGTTTACTCGTCCTAATATTAGCTATGCCATTCAGCAAGTCTGTCTATTTATGCATGACCCCAGATAGTCTCACTTTGCTGCTCTTAAGCGCATTATCAGGTATGTTCAGGGTACTACTTCTCTTGGCATCACTATTACCCCATCAGCATCACCTCTCTCCATGGTTGCTTACACGGATGCCGATTGGGCTGGTTGTCCGGACACCAGACGGTCTACGTCAGGATATTGTGTGTTCCTCAACGACTCCCTCGTCTCTTGGTCTTCTAAGCGCCAACATGTGGTTTCTCGCTCTAGTGTTGAAGCGGAATATCGCGGTGTTGCCAATGTTGTCGCTGAGTGTGCCTGGCTTCACAACCTATTGCTTGAGCTCCACTGTCCGCTCAGTCAAGCGTCTGTTGTGTATACAGACAATGTCGGCGCTACTTACCTTGCTCACAACCCGGTTCACCATCAGCGAACCAAGCATGTGGAGATTGACATCCACTATGTTCGTGAGAAGGTCGCTATGGGACATGTGCGTGTCCTACATGTCCCCTCCCCGTACCAGTATGCAGACATATTCACCAAGGGATTGCCTCGCCATTTATTTCTTGATTTTAAATCCAGTCTCACTATTCGCTGCCCTCTTGTTTCGACTGTAGGGGTATGTTAGATAGAATATATGTATAAGCCCAATTACCCATTTGTAATTAGGGTTAGCTATCTTGTACTCCTATATATATATTCTAATGGTAGCGAAGGCAATCCCAACTGGATTATTCACTCTGACATGGAGCACTCCCCTTTGATCAACCTATTTGTTTTACCTTGCCCCTCTTTTTCCGTGTCTAGCCTCCTCTATGCGGTTGGGTGGGTTCGGGGTTGGGTTTCCCTATTTGAATTTCATTTTGGGGTTTTCAATTTCATCAATTATCTCATCTATTTCAAACTTGTACCGGCTCTGGTTTGGTGTTGATGGTTCCACAGGTCGTTCTGGGTTTGGGTTGGCCCGCTCTGCCTTCCCCTTGGTCGTATCGTTGTTCTACTAGGGCCTCTTCTCTTTCGCTTGTGGTTGCTGCTTCTCCCTCTCCGGCTTCGGTTCTTCGGTGGTCCCTTTACCCTTGCTCTTGGCTTCCTCGGACAAGTTCGGTGGTTCGGTGGTGCTATCACGTCATCTCCATGTTTTTCGTGGGCGCCGAAGGTGGCTTTATGGCCTCCTAGGTTATCCTTGTTGAGCAAGGTTGTGAGATCTCCGTGGTGTGCAATGTTATTTTTTATCCTTGTTGGTTATCCAATTAAAAAAAGGCTTTTTACATTTATATATACTCAGCTTTTTATTATATATATTTACTTTTAAAAATTCCCCAAATCTCGTAGGGTTAAAAATCCCGCTCGAAAGGGCTTAAAATGAATTCTGACAGGGTTTGAATAAAAAACTCCACAAATCTCAAAAGGACTTGAAAACTCGCTCGTTAGAGCTTGTTTTAAATCCAGAAAGGGCTTGTCCGGTCCGTTTCGATCGGTCCTTCGTGGTGTGGTTTGCTTGGGCGGCTGCAACTTTGCTTTGGTGCGTCTAGGCTCTCTTCTTATTCGTTGGTGGCATTCGGAGTCAGGACCGGCTGGGGTCAAGGTGGTGTGTACCGGGGGGGGGGGGGGGGGGCAACTTCGTGATCAGGAATGAGCTTCTTGGAGGTTCATCTTCATTGCTCGCAGGGATTCTCGAGATATTGTTGGCCAGCAATGTTGTCTTTGGATGGTGCTTGGCTTCGTCCGTAGTCTACATCCCCAACGTGCTAGATTTAGTTTTGCCTAGTTTCGTCCTTTGTAGGGTGTGGTTCCACTTGTTGTATTGCACATTTTCTGTTTTCAACTATCGATGTTCAGATTTATTTAATCTCGAATTCTTACCTAATAAAAAAAAATCTCTTTGTAAGCATGATCAACAGCTAATGATCAGCACTACGATCAATACACCCTTCTTCATCCCATACTGTTTGGTAAAACATGTCGTTTACTATTCACTTTTTTAGGATGACAAAAACTATATAAAATATTTATTTTTATATAAAAAAATTTTAACAATTTTGTAGTTACTACTCCCTCTGTTAATTAAAACTTGCCGTTTACTATTCATGCACGCTTTTTTATAACGATAAAAACTATATAAAATATCAACTTTTTTTTACATTTGTTTTTATAAATATATACTTACTAGTAATAAGAATGAAGTTATTTAAAAAAAATTATTGAAAAAGTTAATATTTTATATAGTTTTTAAAGCCTAAAAATGCGTGCGTGAATAGTAAAACGTCATGTTTTAATTAACAGAGGGAGTATTAATAACTATGAAATTGTTTTTAAAAAATTAAAGAAAAGTGAATGTTTTATATTGTTTTTATCACCCTAAAAAAACATACGCGAATAGTGAAGGACATATTTTGCTGAACCGGGAGATTTATTTATCGAGTTTCTGATTATCCCGCATTTTTCTTGTTATACGCAGCTGGAAAGGAGATTTCTGGTGCAGCTGCAATTGTATTTGGTAGTGCTGAACCCACTTTCGTAATAGCTGCATAAACAACTTGAGTTTTCTTTTGCTTTGCTTATGTTTCTCTTGTGACAAGCTTGTGGGAAGAGTGGAAGTCGAACTTGGAACTTGGAACTTGGAACTTGTAGTAGGTCAGATGTTTGTGACTGTTAACTAGATGGGTCATCCGAACTTTAAGCCAGTTATGGCAGTGTGACACTTTCTGGTAGCTCTAAGCATCAATAGAGAACTAAGATGAAGAACTGGTCAACGAGTTTGGTTTTGTTGCATTCATCACATCCTTTGAGCTTGACACAAAGAAAAAGGTTGCTTAGTATATTGACATTGGAGACCACTGGTTGCAGAGCGATGATACAAGAGTGAAAGGAAGAGAGTTCAAGGCTCTAGGGATGGAACCTTGAAACGGAACATTATCACAAGACTACAAACTTCCAAAGAGATTACAGGCATAGCAAAAGGCTAAGAGTAATGTGAAGTGAAAATTGGCATGAAATAACTCTGTAGTACTTGCAATTGTTTCGCTTGTATACTATTTTTATGCAAATTCATGAATGGTAAACATGTGTGGTTTTGGTTGTAAGAGCTTGTCTAACTGCAAGTTTGTACATTTATGTTTGAAGGGTCTTGGGTTGTAAGATACTAGGATGTGTATCCAAATATGATTTTGTAACTGCAAAGAAGAAATGGACTAAAAACAAGGAAATCATCCTTGGGACCGGGTAATCCACCAAAAGTGATCTAAAGATCCTGAATAGAAAGATGTATAAATCATAACCAAACATAATAACCTGGCTATAGAAGTCGGAATCGAAAAGCCAGAGATCAAGAATCCTGTTTTCCGAATCTCAACATGATAAAATCTGAAACTACCATTACGCTTATCTAGTTCATTCAATGAAAAATGTTAAAAAGGGAAGCAATGGTCCAAACATTTTGATAGCAGAGAGAAGTATTTTCATACCACAGCAGTGTGCAGGATCCTCCTACAACCTCTGGATGATGACAGAACTGGCCAAACCAGCCTGCTCGATTGTCTGATCAAGATCAGTGAGTTGCTTGGGCGGGAATCCCATGGTTTGTAGCTTGTAAGGTACAGTTTTACTGGCAGGCCTGGAAGCATCGATGAAGCCACGGATGTCCCTGATGGTATGATGGAGGTTGAAGCGTGAAACCATGCGGGTACCATCAGCCAATCTCAGCTGGATTGAAGTAGTTGGCAGATTAGGGTCCACTATTAGCCCTATCGACGGGGTCGGAGCGGTGTTCAATGGAATAGAGGCAACATTTGCAGGCGATGTAGATGGACTGGGATCACTGCTACCTAGTGTCCTTCCAGCACCCTGGAAGGGTAGTATTCGTCTTTCCGGTTCCTATAGATGAGAAACAACAAATCATAATGCTAAATAGTCAATCTCTAATATTTCCAAGATTAGAAACTTAGCAAATGTTTAGCATTAAAGAGTATTTACACACCGGGCAATTCTGTTCCTTCCTCGCAAGATTCACATGAACTGCAGTCCTCCGGTCTGCTGGCTCCAGCTCTCTGGGACACTCAGAATTTCTGATACTCTGCGAAAAATGGGATGTCATTAACATCAATAATAAAACAGCGTAGAAGAAAAAGTTAACAATGCATCGAAGAGGCTAAGGTAAGGGGTAGAAGACGTGGGGGGAAGTCACGTTATGCATATCCAACAACATGGAATGCCAATAACAAGTCACATTACACATGTCCAACAAAAGATTGATCTTTCCATGATTATGATTATACCCTCCCTCTGTCCCGCCCCTCGCTTTCGTCAGCTTACCTCCTTCACATCTAGGCAATGACCCATTACAAGTATCACAAAGAAAAGATAGGCTAAATATAAAGAATAGGCAAATTAGGGAGGTGGGAAACATAAAACCAGGGATTGGAGAGGGGTTGAAAGTGATACTCATAAGGACGAGCAGTGAAAGAGGATAGTGTTCACTGATGAGCACTGCAGTGAACAAAACTATAGACAGGGACTGAAGTAGTTCCGCATTTCCCCTTTGTTCACATTTCCATCTCTCTCTCTTTTTTTCTTTTCTTTTTTTTTTAATTTTAGTATCTAATTTTGTAATGCATCTAACGTCAAAAAATACATACAAAAGCAAAAGCATGAATCCATCAGTGCCATGCTTGTCAAGATCCACCTGCCAACTTTACCCACAAGAAAAGGCTAGGTAGTAAGCTGATCTAGCCGAATACTACTAATGAATGCTAAGTCCGATCTAGCCGAATACTACGAATGAATGCTAAGTCCCATATCAAGAATTCTATCCTATTGTTAGACACCACCAAATTACAGCAGAAACAGAATTGAAAACCATTACCTCCAAGAATGATGCATTTGCAGGATCATCTAACATACGCAAGGGACCATCATCAACAGTGAACCCATTCTGCCAGAAGGTGATTGTGCGCGTAATAGCTTCAGGAGGCTGCTCAGGAAGAGCTGGCACTGTGTCTCCAGAGAGCAATCTCCCTCTTCCAGTAAAGCTTGAACTTGAAGAAGGTTGGAAAGCATCAGCTGGTCCTTCCATGGCTCCAAGTTGCCTAGCGTGGTCGAAAATATCATCAACATCATGAGCTTTACGTGGATCCTGTACAAGCATTCCACTGTATACAAGAGGCCAGTCATTAGCTAAAATATAGCAGTGAATTTTCCACCAAATTAGCACATTAGCCTCATCTTTTCGGGTGACTTTCTATCAACAATTAGCAAATCAGCAATTATCCAAAAGAACAGCATACATTCACGGCTCATGAACATAGAAGCACTAACAGCCTTAATGATCTACAACAACAATTATTAGATGAGTCTGTGCATGGTCGTAATTGACGTAGGCCATCACAAATCAGATAATAGGGGAGTGCCTCAGAACACAAAGACCACATATTCTTGATCCCCTTTTTCAAGCTTTGTTGAACTGCAGAGCCGTCTATTGTGTCAGAAATAGTCAAATTGAAGTGACATCAGCAAAAGGATAGCAACTAGCACACAGCACAACGAGACACAAAACTTAACACTGCATCGTCCAACTTCATACACATTGAAAGAAGCATGGTTTATAGATCAAAGACAAGTTAAGCGAATCTAATTATACAATGTAAAGGATAAAGCTTAAAATTCTTCCTTCATTTTCATTTACATATGTGAGACACAATTAGGAGTAAACTTTCAGCATAACATTCCAATGAATGACTGGTAGTTCAAGAAACCATCCAATATCTTATATCTGCTTTTCCAATTGCATAGAAAGTCGAAGGTTTTCCCCATTATAAAATCATTGATCCAAACAACTGGGACACTAGGGCACAAAAAAGTCCTCAGTAAAATTTCCTCATCAACCAAACAATCGAGAATCAAATCGAACACAAAGACGTACACATTGAAAATATATGTTGAGAATTGCCAGAAAGCGAGCAATGAAATAAAATACCTCTTCTCACCACCGGTGTAGTACTCAGGCGGGCGATCAGAGTCACTATCAGACCCCTCCCCAGCGCCGCGATTCAGATCAGCAAAAGTCCGGATTCCACCAACACGTCGTCCCGAACCGGCGGCAGGGGCCGATCCAGATCCGGATCCAGGTTGCGGTCTCCTGGAGCGAAGGTTGTACTGAGGCCGGGAAGAAGGGGAAGGAGAGCGGGAGCGGGAAGGAGAGAGGGAGGCTGAAGGAGAGGATTCATCCGCAGAAGGAGAAGCGGAGAGAGGTTCTCCGGCGGCGGTAGCCGAGGAGGGGGCGACAGCGAGGTCGGGAGGGGCAGTGGATTCGAGAAAGGTGGAGACGGCAGCGTCGAGGTCGAAGTTGTGGCTCTCGAGGAAGAAGAGGGCCTCGTCGGCGGTGGAGGAAGTGATTTCGATGAAGGTGGTGATGAGGTCGTCGGCGGCGGGGGTGGATGCTTGCTTGTTGAGGTCCATCTTCTCCCTCTGGTTGCTTTGCTTTGCTTTGGGGACTCTCTGAATTCCTTTTTCTTCTTCTTCGACTTCGCCGTTCAGATTTCTTCAAGTCGTAATCCCGTCTTTTCTCCAAAGAATCATAAAAAAATTTACTCCGTAGTTTTCTTTTTCTTATCTCTTTTTTATGGAAATTTTAGTAGATTAATTTCTTGGCTTGCTATTGTCATCGCCTCCTATCGCCAAATCCACGATATAGTGAGAATATAATCCGTGTGTACTTTTTCTATTGTCAATTGGTTTTACAATGAAATCTTAATGGTCTTGCGCGCACGATTTTATTGGGATAAAAGTCTATAAATCACTTTCCAGCCACACTCGGAAGCGAATTTAGGTAATAAGAGAATCAACAACAATCAACCAGCAAACCAATGACCAACCGATAATATCTAATCCAGAAACCAAACAACCAAGCAACTACAAACACAGATAAAAGCACAAATATTGACACAATATTTACGTGGGAAAAACGCTCCCTCTTCCAAAACCTTCCTCTTCCAAAAAACCCTAGCCGCCACAAAAATAACTAGCCGCCGCCGCCTCGATGTGCGCCACCGCCGCCTCGATGTGAGCCGCCGCCGCTTCCGGCTGGCTTCCCGACCGGCCTCGACTCTCCATCCCAACTCCCTCTAAAAACCTACCCCCTAAAAACACAACCCACAAAACCCAACGCCTTTGGATCCTCTTCCGTTGCACTTGCTCCGGTCGCTGCCACCGCCGCCATGGGTGATTCGTCTCTCCGGTGGCCTGTGCAGCGGCCCACATGCACCCATCTCCCTCCCTGACCGACCACCCTTCAGATCCGGCCGTGGTGATCACTAGCGGCGCCGAAGGGTTGAGCCTTCTCGACCTCCTGGTCGCTGGTGTTTCCACTTTCATCGGCTCTCCTCCTCAAAGTTTCCTCCACTAGCATCCATCTGCTATGTCCCCGCCGGCGTTCCCGGTCTCGACGCCTCCCTCCCGCTTGACGTTGCTCTTCGCCTCCCCAATCTTCCCCTCCGTCGATGTGCTGAGGTCGCTGCCCTTGTCGGTGGTCTTCTTTCAGCCTTCCTCTGAGTGGAAATCAAACACCCCCAAACCCAAAATTTATTTTTAAATCAAAATCTCTTTTACCCAATTTTCATTTACCCCAAACTTCTCATCTGAAATCCCCTCCCAAAACCTTCAATGATCTGAGCCTTTGTCATAAAATTTCTCATTTGTTATCCAAGTACATAGTTGCTCTTCAACATGCCAGATTCTACCGATCTCACTACTTGTAATTCCAATTCCAACTCGTCACCGTATTCGAAAGCATATCAGCAGCCTTCTAAGCTAAATTCAACTGCTGCATCGGCTTGCATGCAAGCCGTCTAAGCCACCGAATCAGAGCCACCTAACCACGGAGTATTAGCTTTAATTTTATTTTTTATTTATGTAATTGTAATCTTAGATTTTTAGATTTTTTTTCTTTTGACTGGCGACCCTCTTGCGTAGGGTCTATCAAGCCATCTTTTGATGGCTTCAAGATCGCTTTGTCGATCTGCTTATTGCCTACTGTCAAAAAAAAAAAAAAAAAAAAAACAGAGGATCAAAAAATCCACCTTCCGCCCACCAGAGCAACCAATCCACTAATCAACAAACCAGTATAAGTGTTTAACAATCTAGTCTCAACCCGAGACAAACAAACACGGAGATCTCAAACACCAATCTAAATACAACATGTATCTAGAATGGATTCCTCTCCAAAAACCTAGTTAAACACTTGTAATCAGATTAGATTTCCAGGAGGAGAAAATACCTATCAACAAACACTCGTTGTTGACTTGCCGAAGGAATGGGACGGATCATCAGATCAAGAGACGAAACACCCCACTCAAATCTCATATATTTCCTCTTCTTTCTCCCTCCTCTCTCTTTTCTTTCTCTCCCCTCTTTCCCTGTATTGCTGGCGGCACTTGTAATCGAGAAAAAGGAACCCTTTTTCTTTGCTTCTCCTTGTGCATGCTCATCAAGCCAAAGGCAAAAGTATTGCCTTTTCTTTTACAAAGAAAATCAGTTGGCTCTTCAATTGGGCTGGATCTTCATGGGCCAATAGGCCCAACAATCTCCCTCTCCAGCCCAAGGGAAAGACGTTCCTGCTCGTCCTGGCCTCACTTGTATCTCAGTCCCGTCTCATCCCCGAGACGCGGAACTGATGCTCGCCAGATGTCACCATCACCCACTAGCTCCCCCTCCTCCATAACTCTCTGGTACTCCGAGGTAGAACTCCTGGTGAATGCATGACCTCCTCTCTCTGGCCCTCTGATAATTTCTTCTATCTGTACGTGCTGGCTCGACGTGCTCAGATCTGCCACCAGTCATAGCACATGATGAACTCCCCTCTGACATAGCTAACCCATCAACACAATCCTTTAAAGCAAACTCCACACTTGTGATATCCTCTTCTGACGTCTCAGAAGTTCTGCTAAATATTGTCTGCAATCCAAACAAATCACAAGTGCTCAAGGTCTCCTTATCAGCAAAAGAAACGAGAGACTTTCTCTTCTGATTCTACAGCCCCTTGTCACTCAAGCATCCTGTAAGCCCTTGCACCAAATCAAGCGAAACATCACCATGAACCTCTGTCACAACTTCTCTGGTTTCTTCCATTCGAGTCATGTACAATGTACCGCTCAAAACACCTCTAGCGATCACTATTGACCCTTTCTTGAGTTTCCACTTTCTACTTCCAAAGAAGTTATCATAGCCCTTTTTATCCAAGACTTGAAGAGAGATCAGATTCTTCTGCAAATCCAGTATGTGTCGCATATCTGTCAATGTCATCCTGCAACCCGTGTTTGTCATCACACAAACATCTCCCATACCAACAATATCAGACAAGCTTCCGGCCATTCCCCGTCTTTGCTTTGCCAAAGCGTCTCACTTGGTACGAAGTAAACGCTTTCCTCCTTGATGTAGCATGGAAGGATGCAGCTCCATCAGCAATCCACTCTACACAAGAATCAGGCTCCTCCAAGCATGTGAGAACAACCTGCTCATCATCACTGTCCTGTAGAACTGACGTTGTACCCTTCTGATTTTCCTCTTCATCCCTTTTCTTCTTTCACACATTGCAATTCCTCTTCATGTGCCCTTCCTTGCCACAATGATAGCAAACAAAGCTCCCCTAGTCTAAGATCTCCCTCTAGACCTGCTCCCTTAAACTGTCACGAGAGCATGTGACGAATCCGTGCCCATATCCTTCCTCCTAGTCTCCTCGTTGTAGAGACTATCCTTTATTGCAGATAAGGACACAACCCCACCCACGGCAGAGTTGTTAATCGACACCACTAGAGTCTCTCAACTATCAGCCAAAAAGCTCAAGAGCAACAACGCTTGCAACTCATCATCAAGGACTAACTTCATGGTGTTCAACGGATTCACCAATTCCTGAAACTCACTCAAATGCTCTGCAATAGGCTTTCCATCTATGTACTTGAGATTCACCAGCTTTCTTATCACAAAAGCTTTACTCTGGGCTTACTTCCTTTCATACATATCCTCCAATTTTTTCCACAATACCTGTGCATCTGTCTTGTTGCTTATGTGGTGATAAACACTATTATTCACCCACATTCTGATGGTTCCAACCGCATTTATGTGCAGTTTCTTCCGATCATTATCGGATGTCTCAGCTGGCTTCCTCGATCCCAACTCAATCGGATCAAGCAGGTCTTTGCAATACAAAACATCCTCCTTCTCCGTCTTCCAGATAGAGAAATTCGAAGCCGTTAGCTTTATCATTGTACCCGTAAATTCCTCAGTCTTTGTCGTCATCTCAACTACTATTACCCAAAAACAACACAACCAAAGACTCTGATACCACTTGTTGGGGCTCGAAATCACTTTCCAGCCGCACCCGGAAGCGAATTTGGTTAACAAGAGAACCAACAACAATCAACCAGCAAACCAATGACCAATCGATAATATCCAATCCAGAAACCAAACAACCAAGCAACTAGAAACACAGATAAAAACACAAATATTGACACAAGATTTACGTAGGAAAACCCCTCACCACCCTAACAAAAAAAATGAATTAAATTTTGAAAAAAAAAAAAGGTAAATGTGGGAGTGGATTGTGAGAGGCTACAGGGAGATAGGGGGATTTTGAGAGGCTACAGGGAGATAGGGGGAATTCGGGGACAATAAATCCGCGCCGAGGAAAGGAGGGAAATGGGTGGACAGTTAGCTAATTTATTTTAAACGATGTACAAGTAGATAATAAGGGTTATTAATTTGAACAATTAGCAAAATACCCCTTTTATTTACGTTGTAAGTAACAATAATTTAATGAGTGAGGCTATTGACAAGATCCCGAAACGACTATTGACAAGATTATCTTTGTATAATTGTATAACAAGTCATTTTCAATTCCACAACCTTTCATAGGTCTTTGCCTTGTAACACACATCACCTTTCTCCGAACTCACTTCCTCTTACAACCAGTGGCGGAGCCAGGATTTCGGGTAGGGGGTGCTAAAAAAATTTCGTGAAATATTTTTTTTGGTGTATACTTGATGAGAAGATTTTGTAAAAAAAAATATTGAAAAAACACTAAAATTGTTATTTTTAATGATTTTTTTTTGTATTTAAGTAGTTGAGAGTAACCAAAAAAATAGAAGAGAAACAAAAAATATAGATAAAAATGTTGAAGAATTATTTTTAATCCAATATTGAAAGAAAGGGTTTAATATGTAATTTAAACATAAATATGATATTTTTTAATGAAATGGTTGATAGAAACAAAAAAATATAAAGAGAAATTAAGAAGAATTAATGATATCAATAATTAACCCTGGTCGTTCCAATATTTTAATGGAATCAAATTTAACCTAGAGAGCGTTTCGCTCTCGGGCTGCCGCCACCCACCCACCCATGGCCGCTGTTTTCACCGGCGTCCCAAAACCATCATTCCGGGCTTGTTCTTACGCCCTTCCTCTTGCTCTCGACGACAAGACACCACCGTCCTGGTTTGACCTTAACCTCATATCGGCAACCGCCGCCTAGCCCCTATTTGTTGCCCAGATTTGCCACCGCCTCTCGACCTCACCTTCTCCTCCGTTTGTTGCTCCGATTAGCCGTAGCCACGGCCACCACCTTCCTTCCTATACCCAGCCTCTTGCCGACGCCCACCAATACCGTGAGCTCAACAGCCACCGACCTACTCTGTCCAGGCTAAAATCGAAATCGATCCCTTGGTTTCCGCCGCCACCGCAAGCATCATCACCCACCTTCATCGTCTTCTCCGCTGAACCTTGAGCCAACCAGCCCGTGCCAGGCCTCCTCTGTCTGGGCCAACACCTCTTCATCGATCCTATCCGATCGTCTGTTTGCTCTCCGGCTTCTCCGAGTCCGATATGTGCTGCCACCCGTTCCATTCATTGGCTTCCGATCCGCCACCGCCTGCCCTTGGTGGCGCCCTTGCTGCTCCGATGTCTCTCTCGAGAGCTTTACCGCTCCTTCTTCGGGTCTACCGCCTCTCCAAGTCATCTTGGTGTAAGCTGTTCATCCCCTCTTTCAGCCGCCCTGCTAGGCCCGGAACAAGATTCGCTTGCAAGCTTTTTGGGCTCTTTGAAGAAGAAAAAAAAAAATAAAACCAAATGGTCCGTGAGCCTTATGGTTCGTTCTCTAGCCGCTTTCTGTCCTTTTAGCCTTAGCCTGCTTATTATTGTTGTTTATTTATTTCTGCACGTCTTATTCGTTTCCTCTATTTTGGTTTATCCTTGTGATAGCCTATACGATATTGTTATCGTCCTTGAGGGTGTAAGATGTGTTTGGGGATTTGTTTCGGCAATGGTTTGGGTTGAGATTTGGTCTGTGGGTTGGTGTACTTTGCCTTGCTTGTTGTGATACAGGTTCCATGTGAACGGGGACTGGTTTGCTAAGCTTTTAGACGTCGTGGAAGTGCGATGACACCTGTTGATTCTTTTTGGAGTCCAAGTTGAGGTGTACGCTAGTGATCCCCAGAGTTCTCTGTGCACGTCTGTCGTTTGACTGAGTGGTTTTGGTTCTGCTAGCCCGTTGTTTTCAGTGTAGCATGGCTTGTACTTTATTTCCGCTTTTTCCTTTCCATCATTTGCTTCTTGTTATTTTATTTCTGTCATTTATTTCTTGTTGTACATGATGGTTAGTCCATCTCCCGGCTTGTCCAGGATCTCGGTTTCTCTAGGCTTGTCAAGAGAATCGAATTTCTTTCCTTATATATATAAAAAAGAATTAATGATAGAGTAAAATAAATAAGCCTTTCTCCGAACTCACTTCCTCTTACAAACAGTGACGGAGCCAGGATTTCGGGTAGGGGGGTGCTAAAAAAAATTTCGTGAAATATTTTTTTTGGTGTATACTTGATGAGAAGATTTTGTAAAAAAAATATTGAAAAAACACTAAAATTGTTATTTTTAATGATTTTTTTTTTATATTTAAGTAGTTGAGAGTAACCAAAAAAATAGAAGAGAAACAAAAAAATATAGATAAAAATGTTGAAGAATTATTTTTAATCCAATATTGAAAGAAAGGGTTTAATATGTAATTTAAACATAAATATGATATTTTTTAATGAAATGGTTGATAGAAACAAAATAATATAATGAGAAATTAAGAAGAATTAATGATAGAGTAAAAATAAATAAAAAATTAAGGAAGTGGGATTTAAACCCAACACCTTTAGCTTCTTCTTACTTTCTCCCTTCATTCCCTTACCACTCGAGCTAGATAGCACTTTTGTTTCAAATATCATTTAAAGGTATTATATTACCTAAAAAATACTAAATACATGCAAAAAAAAATGATTATTTTTTGTATTTTTTTTTCCGAGCCAGGGGGGTGCTCGAGCACCCCCCAGCTCCGCCACTGCTTACAACCACACATCCACCAACAACCGAGGTAATGGACTAGCCTCATTGTTTGTGGTCGACGCAAATGGATATCCTCGTATGTGGCCGATGATCAATTTTGTGTGTACTCTCTGATTACCCATCTTCCGACACTTACAATCCTAGTAGTTGTTTAGATGACAAACATGTGTTTACCTTGAGGCGGGATAGGCCAAAATCACAGACCTGAACGAGACAATCACCAAGTGGTTGGAAAAAACTTAGAATTGTCAAATACCAAGTATACTAGTCTCTTCTTCTATATTCCGAAACAGACAACTCTAAGCAAATCATGGTAAAAAAATATGCTATGGAGTATTATTTAATTACTTTTCCCTCCTTGTAGACTTAGTTATATGGAAATGGCTACGTTTTTTGAAGTATTTCATCAAGTACATGATCTGTTTCCAAGGAGATTTTTGATACTGGATGTTTGTTGATTTAGGGAATGTCTAACCTTCTTAATTGTGCTAGACTAATCTCATTCTCTACTATCATGCATCATGTTTTATCTTCATCTAACTAAAACCTGCGAGCATCCAATAATTTCAGGAGGGTGTTGGTAAACTACAGTAGGGGGTTTTCTTAGCATTCTTGGCCAAGCTTTGTTCGGATATCTGCTCCATGTTCAGATCTTGTTCCATGTTCAGTGCTTAGTTCCGGATACATGTGAGGAAGAAGACGAAGCTTGTAATAGTGGGCCTTTTCTTTGCTTTGTATTTGTTTTGGGCCTTAACATTGGGCCTCAATATAAAAGGCCTCCTCTTTGTATTCGGAACACAGAAATCAATAGAATAAATTCTATTTCCCTCCATTTTGTCTCTCGTCCTCTTCATCGAGCTTAGCTCAATTTCACGCATCTCAGATCTCGTTCCAAACTCAAATCCAACATGGTATCAGAGCAGATTTAGCGATCTGAATTGGTCTCGTGCTCCGATTTGATTGCCTCGACTTGTTCTCCTTTCAATTAGCAAGGATCTCACCATGGCTGATGAATAGATCAAATTGGATCCGAACAAATTGGATCCGAACGATCCTTATTTTCTGCATCCAAGTGATCATCCAGGGCTTATACTTGTTACACCTCCTTTCAATGGGAAAGGATTCGGAGAATGGCGTCGATCGGTCCAGATGGCCTTGTCAGCGAAAAACAAGGTCGACTTCATCAATGGAACGGTTGTGCGTCCAACTGCAGATTCTCCAAAGTTCAGACTAGGAGAGGTGCAACGATATGGTTTTCTCTTGCATAACTAACACTCTAAGTCCAGAGACAAAGAGGAGTGTGATTTACAACGATACTGCTCAAGCCTTGTGGCGCCAGCTTGATTCGCGATTCAATAAGGTCGGAGGCACACAAATAGATTCGATTCTGCAAGAGCTGGCCACAACGGTGCAAGGTACTAGCTCATTTTCTGATTATTTCACTAAGGTGAAAATACTGTGGGATGAGTTAGATAGCATGAAGAATCTAGCATCATGTTCTTGTGAAGGATGCACCTGCAACTATGTGTCAAATTTTAACAAATACAAGGAGAATCAGAGGATTATCCACCTTATGATGGGACTGAATCAGGCCTATACTGTGGCGCGTGGTTCCATTTTAATGATGGATCCCTTGCCGGACATAGATCACATATATTACTTGCTCTCTCAAGAGGAAACTCAGAAGGAGAGTTTGCAGGTGGATCTAATCAAAGCGAGGGAGTTTCGATGCTTGCTAAGGCATCTAACTCCGGATCTAAGATCTTTGCTTCTGGATCTGCTGGATCTGGTTCCAATTCTAACATTTCAGGGATGAATACTTCTGGGAGAGGAAACACAGATAATGAGAAAGGGAAGTTTGAACGAAAACCATTATTTTGCACAAATTGTAAGAAAACAAATCACACGATAGACAGGTGTTTTTTCATTATAGGATTTCCAGCTGGTTATACAGAAAAAAGGGACAATAGAGACAGAAAGGATTCTGGTGATCGGAAGTTTGCTGGCAACGTGAATCAGAATAAGAAAAGCGAGTTCACTAGCGAACAGATTGCTCATCTGGTGTCACTGCTGCAGTCCAGTGGATCATCTTCACAAAACAAGGAGCCTGTGGCTAATGATTTCGCAGGTTTTTCAGGTACTACACTGTCTCAACAAGTTCTTGATGGGAGAGTTTGGATTCTTGATAGTGGGGCAAGTGGACATATTCATGGTGATGAGAATTTGTTCAAATCATCATACAATTGACTAGGCCATTTACTGTCACTCTGCCTACTGGGGAAACTACGCATATCACCACTACAGGCACTGTGGAGATTGTGCAAGGGTTGACATTGCACAATACTTTTCTAGTACTTGAGTTCAAATGCAACTTGATTTCAGTGGGAAAACTAATAAAGAAACTTAATAGTTATGTTTTATTCACTGCAAAGGGATGTTATTTGTAGTCTTCTTCTATGAGTAGACCGATGAAGATTGGGGAGATGATCAAGGATCTTTTCCTGCTAGGATACAAAGATACAGTCCAAGTTGCTGCTCATTCTCATGGCAAATCAAATAAAGTGTCAAATTTGGTGGATTCCTCTACTTGGCACAAGAGGTTGGGTCACTTGCCTGTCAAAAGGCTTAAAACTTTGAGTGATATATATGCGTCTGACAGTTGTAATACAGATTTGAACTCTTGTTCTATATGTGCTCGCTCTAGACAAGCCAGATTGCCTTTTCCTTTAAGTTCTATCAAAACTTCCTTTCCTTTTGAACTGTTGCATATAGATGTTTGGGGACCTTATAGAGTCCCCACATATGACAATTGTGGATATTTCCTGACCATGGTAGACGACTATACTCGCACTACATGGATTCAGTTGCTGCCAGCCAAATCTGTTGCTTTCTCTGCTATAAAACAGTTCTTTGCTTTAGTTGAGAGACAGTTTGGAAGGCAGGTGGTTGGAATTCGGACTGATAATGCTATGGAGTTGGGTGGAAGTGCTAAGCATGCTCAGTTCCTCTTAGATCATGGCATTACTCGACAAACCTCATGTGCTGCCACTCCCCAGCAAAATGGAGTGGTAGAGCGCAAGCATCGTCATATCTTGGAAGAAGCCAGAAGTCTGATGTTTGAGTCTGGCTTGCCAAAAAGGTTCTGGGGAGACAGCGTAGTAATGGCAGTTGATAGAGCATATTTAGTGTTGCATAATAGATTGCATTTAGCATTATTTAGGTGTGAATATTGCATTTATTTAGTTGAATTTGCATTATCACTTGCTGAGTTAGAAGAGGCGGAATCTACATGAGTTTATTGTTTATTTCAGGTAAAGTAGATTGGAGGTG
Organism: Persicaria maculosa; assembly: GCA_963922045.1. Lineage (NCBI taxonomy): Eukaryota > Viridiplantae > Streptophyta > Magnoliopsida > Caryophyllales > Polygonaceae > Persicaria > Persicaria maculosa. The sequence goes on from OY998254.1 coordinate 24,053,443, forward strand.
AAATGATATTGAAAAGAGCGGAAACGAGTTACAGAAGGACTTAGGAGCTGCTGGAGACGAAGAGGAGGGAGCTCGGAAGAATCGCAGGCCGCCCCGCGACATTGCTGGCCGCCCCGCGGCTCGAAGGAAGAAACGAGGAACTTCGCTGATCGCCGGCCGCCCCGCGGCCCGTGCAGTAGCTGATCGTCAATTCCGGATTTTACTTAGGGTTTTATTATGTTATTTTGGGCCGAATTTCTCTAGACTATTTAAGGCTTTTCTAGTTATTTCGTTCATTCACCTTATGCACTTTACACCATTGTTGAGAGCGCCGTTGAGCATGAGCAACTAAACTCTCGAGGTTTCGCCTATAGTTTGGATCTTTGATTGTTGAATTGTGAGTTTCTTAATCTAGTTCTTATTCTTATTGCAATGTTTTGACTTCCTTGTGCTTAATTGCTTGAATGTGTTTTATTCTCTCTGGCCTGGCCGACTAGTTAGAGTAGATTCATTCAATTGCTAGGGTTTTGTAGATTCCTCGTAGCGAACCTTAACCCAAGTGGCAATCATATCCCTTTAGGACTCGTAGGACTAATTGGATGTGTAGGAAGTTGAATACATGTTGAATATCGACTCGTAGCTTGATATTATGTGTACCTTGGTAAATTCATAATCTTAATGCTATCTCTAGGTTGAATCTTAACCGTGTTAGGGTTATTTAGAGATAAGGGTTGCTAGGACTCGTAGGACTAGTAATTTACCTAAGATCTGGACAAGGACATTGATAGGAAAAGAAAAGAACTAGAGGCTGAAACAAGGATCGAATTCATCAATCGAAGTGATAAATTGTAGGTGAACCTATTTCCCTCAACTGAATTTTACAATCAATTTACTTTGTTTGCTTGCTTCTGCTTTGCTAAAAGGCAGATCTTTTCACACTAAAAACTCCCCCTTTTTCTCTCTTAGCAATTATAATTAGACTTGAATTTGATAGATTTCCCTGTGGATCGATTTCTTACTTGCACGCTATACTAGTTAGTGAGTTTGAGTATTCTTTGGCAAGAACAACGACAGGTTTTCCTCTTGTCAAATTTGGCGCCGTTGCCGGGGAACTTCTGATTGAATTCTTGTGTTGTTTTAATTGCTAATTTTTGTGTGGACCACTTATATGGTCCACACTCGTGCTACTAACTCATCTTTATTGTCTTTAGATCCAGAGATTGAGAGGACTCTCTCTAGATTGAGGCGAGAAGCTCGTGATCACTTTCGCGAGTTACCTTTCGATCAAGGAGAAGAAGAGAGTATAGAGATGGCTGGTAACGAGGATAATCGAACGCTGAAGGAGCTCACTACACCAAACTTAGCCCAACAACCATTGGCTATCGAGTTTCCTGAACTTGCTGATGGCAACAATTTTGAGCTAAAGTCTGGGGTGGTTCATCTCTTACCCAAATTCCATGGGTTGAGTGGTGAGGACCCCCACAAGCACTTATCTGAGTTCCATACTGTCGTGGTAGGAATGAAACCAGGCAACGTCACAGAGGAGCAAATCAAGTTGAGGGCATTCCCCTTTTCGCTTAAGGACGAAGCTAATGAGTGGTTCTACTACTTGCCACCAGGTAGTGCAACAACATGGATACAGTTGAAGCGTCTCTTTCTGGAAAAGTACTTTCCTGCAACCAAATTGAACAGTCTGAAAAAGGACATCAACAGCATTGACCAGAAAGCTACAGAGACACTCTACGAGTACTTTGAGCGCTTCAAGAAGCTTTGCTCTAGTTGCCCCCACCATGGTTTTTCAAAGAAGGATTTAGTACTCTTTCTATTCAATGGATTGCTTGACGAGGAGCGCAAGACAGTGAACTCTGCCTGTGGAGGCAGCATCTTGAACAAAACACCCAATGCTGCTTGGGAGGTGTTTACAGAGTTGGCTGATGGCTCTAGGCAATTCAGCAAGGGACTTCATGCTAGAGGGGTACTCGCTGTTGACTCCTCAACTTCCGCTTTACATAGCGATGTGGCTGAATTGAAAGATATGATGAAAAGGTTCATGCTACAAGGAACCCCACAACAACTTAAGGCATGTGGCATTTGCGCTGATCCTTATCACCCGACGGACACTTGTCCAATGCTACAGGAGCCACAGGTAGAGCTGAATGCCATGGGGAACTTTGTTCCTCAGCGACCCAGGTATGGTAACTATGCTAATCCTAATCAATACAATAACAACTATAATGCAGGTTACCAGGGGTATGGCTATGGTAATCACCAAGCCCCTTTCAATCCACAAGGAGGACCCCATTTCAGACCTCAGCAACAATTTGATCAAAGACAAAGAGGACCTCCACCAAATAATGATCAATCCAATGAGGATCCTCTCAAAGCTCTCACAAAGATCGTCTTGGGTCAAGCTGAGCACCAAAAGAATTTGGAGAAGCAACTTAGCCAATTGGCTAAATCGCTGAGCGAACTCCAGGCGAAGGACTCAAACCAGCTACCGTCTCAGACGGTGGTGAATCCCAAGGAGAACGTCAGCGTTGTGACGCTAAGAAGTGGTAAGGAGCTGATTACCACTCCCCATAATGATACTAACATAGAATACTTTGAAACAGGTGCGAACGACGAAGAAGAGGAGGTTCGAAATCGCCAGCCGCCCCGCGGCACCCCTGAGCCGCCCCGCGGCCAAATCGATTTTGGCGACGCAGAAAATCTCCAGCCGCCCCGCGGCCAAGCTGAGCCGCCCCGCGGCCCCTCCAGTACCTCATCTGACAGGTATGTTCGACCTGATTTCCCTCCTCTTAATTCCTTTAAACCCGTTCCTCCCTTTCCTGAAGCACTCAGAGACACAAAAAGACCAGACAATGACAAAGAGATCTTTGAGACGTTCAGTAAGTGCGAGGTAAACATCCCTTTACTCAATCTGATTAAAAGTATTCCTCGTTATGCCAAATTTCTCAAGGAACTTTGCACGATAAAGAGGAATCAAAAGTTGAAAGGGAAGCAGAAAATTAAGGTAAGTGAACATGTGTCTGCTGTGTTTTAAAAGCGTCTGCCTAAGAAATGTAGCGACCCTGGCATGTTTACAATTCCATGTGTGATAGGTGAAACTAAGTTTGATAAAGCTTTGTTAGACTTGGGTGCATCTATTAATGTTTTACCTTATTCTCTGTATGAATCATTGGGTTTAGGACCTTTGCATGAGACTAGAGTGGTGATCCAACTGGCGAATAGATCAAATGCTTTTCCTAGAGGCATAGTTGAGGATGTGTTAGTTATGGTTGACAATTTGATCTTTCCTGCTGATTTCTTTGTCTTGGATATGGAGCATGGTAACCAGGAGGCTCCTATTCTGCTAGGAAGGCCCTTTTTAAAGACTGCTAGAACAAAAATTGATGTGTATTCGGGTTCTTTGACTATGGAATTTGATGGTGAGAAGGTTGAATACAATATATATGATGCTATGAAATTCCCTTCTGATGATCATTCCTTATGCTTTATGGATACCATTGATACTTGTATGCAAGATACCTTTGACATGAGTTGTGTAGATGACCTGCAGGTAGCTTTAGAAACTCCTATTGAGGAGTTCTCCTTGAATTATGCTTTGACTACTAACCTGCAGGATACCATAAGAGACCTGTCTTCCCTCCCTTCCAAATCACAAGAGGAAACCTTTATGACATTAACCATTCCAAATGACAAGCTCTTACCTTCTATCGTGCAGGCACCTGAAGTTGAGCTAAAGCCTCTTCCTGAGCATTTGAAATATGCATTTGTAGGGGAAGGTGACACCTTGCCTGTCATCATCTCTAACAAGCTTACCAAAGAGCAGGAAGATAGGTTGGTAGGAGTGCTCAAAGAGCATAAAACGGCTCTGGGATGGACCATAGCGGATATCAAGGGAATCAGCCCAGCTACTTGCATGCACCGGATCTTATTAGAAGAGGGAGCCAAACCTTCAAGGCAACCTCAACGGAGACTCAACCCACCTATGATGGATGTAGTGAAGAAGGAGGTTCTCAAACTCCTTCAGGCAGGTATGATCTATCCCATCTCTGATAGTCAATGGGTGAGTCCAACGCAGGTAGTACCAAAGAAGGGAGGCATTACAGTGGTTGAGAATCAAGAAGGTGAGTTGGTCCCTACCAGAGTCCAATCAGGCTGGAGAGTCTGTATCGATTATCGTAAGCTGAATGCGGTAACTCGAAAAGATCACTTTCCCTTACCTTTCATTGATCAAATGCTTGAAAGACTTGCTGGTCGTCCATATTACTGCTTTTTAGATGGATATTCAGGGTACTTTCAGATAGCTATTGCACCAGAGGATCAAGAGAAGACAACATTCACTTGTCCGTTTGGCACTTTTGCATATCGCAGAATGCCTTTTGGCTTGTGCAATGCTCCTGGGACATTCCAACGGTGTATGGTAAGTATCTTCTCTGAGCATATAGAGCAATTTATTGAGGTTTTTATGGATGATTTTACAGTCCATGGTGACAGTTTTGATGCTTGCCTCAACCATTTGGCGCTAGTGCTTAGAAGATGTGTTGACACTAACTTAGTGCTCAATTCAGAAAAGTGTCACTTTATGGTTGAGGAAGGCATTGTTTTGGGTCACATTGTCTCCCATAAAGGGATTGAGGTTGATAAGGCAAAGATTGACATCATTCAATCATTGCCTTATCCTACTAATGTGCGTGAAGTTCGTTCCTTTTTAGGCCATGCAGGATTCTACCGCAGGTTCATTAAGGATTTCTCAAAGATCACCTCACCCTTGTGCGAGCTGCTGAAGAAGGAGGTCACCTTTGCTTTTGATGAGAAGTGTAGGACGGCGTTTGATGAGTTGAAGTCTTGTCTTACTAGCGCACCAATCATACAAGCACCAAATTGGTCTCAGCCGTTCGAATTAATGTGTGACGCGAGTGACTACGTTGTGGGAGCCGTGCTTGGGCAAAAAGAAGGGAGAAGCTCTCATGTCATATACTATGCATCTATGACTCTGAATGGAGCTCAAAGGAACTACTCAACCACAGAGAAGGAACTCCTTGCTATAGTTTTTGCACTTGAGAAATTTAGATCTTATTTACTTGGTACCAAAGTTGTTGTGTATACTGATCATGCAGCACTTCGTTACCTTTTGACGAAGAAAGAGGCTAAGCCAAGACTGATTAGATGGATCTTGCTTTTAAGCGAGTTTGACATTGAAATCAGGGACAAAAAGGGTGCTGAGAACCTAGTTGCTGACCATCTAAGTCGTATTGTGCAGGAGGAGAATGGACAAAAAGGCATATTGGGGAGCTTTCCTGACGAAGAACTGTTACAGGTCTTCGCAATCGCCAGCCGCCCCGCGGCCGACTCCTCGGCGAAAAGTTCCTTCGCAATCGCCGGCCGCCCCGCGGCTAGCCCTGGCCGCCCCGCGGCCCCTGCAGATTCCGACTTTGAAAAACTCCTCAAGGTAAGTTCTCTTCCACGTCCTTGGTTTGCTAACTTGGTTAACTTTCTAGTGTCGGAAGAGTTTCCACCCAACTTTTCTAAGGCTCAAAAGGATAAGATACGCCACGATGCTCGCTTCTACGTCTGGGATGACCCTTACCTATGGAAGCATTGCGCAGATCAGGTGATACGTCGGTGTCTTCCCGACGATGAGGTACAATCTGTCCTAAATTTTTGTCATTCCCATGAATGTGGTGGACACTTTGGACCACAAAAGACAGCTAGGAAGGTACTTGATGCAGGTTTCTTTTGGCCACATATATTTCGTGATTCTTATGCTTTTTGCAAATCCTGCGATCGCTGTCAGAGAGTTGGGAATCTTTCTAAGAGGAATGAGATGCCACAAACTCGCATGATATTTTGTGAGATTTTTGATGTTTGGGGCATTGACTTCATGGGACCATTCCCTAACTCCTTTGGGAACCTATATATTTTGCTTGCGGTGGACTACGTCTCCAAGTGGGTGGAGGCGAAGGCCACCAGAACTGATGATTCGAAAGTAGTTGCAGGTTTCCTCAAGGAGCTATTCTCTAGATTTGGAGTTCCAAAAGCGCTAATCAGTGATAAAGGGACCCATTTCTGCAACAAGACTGTGAGTGCGCTCTTAAAGAAGTATCATGTGACTCAAAGGGTGTCTACTGCATACCACCCCCAGACCAATGGGCAAGCTGAGGTGTCTAATCGCGAGATAAAGACTATCTTGGAGAAGACTGTTGCCCCAAACAGGAAGGATTGGAGTGTCAGACTTGATGATGCTCTATGGGCCTATCGAACGGCTTACAAGACTCCCATTGGGATGTCTCCGTTTAGATTGGTCTATGGAAAGGCTTGTCATCTTCCTGTCGAGCTCGAACATAAAGCATATTGGGCGGTGAAGCAGTGCAACATGCAGATTGATGAAGTTGGGGAGTTCAGGAAACTACAGCTGCAGGAGCTGGAAGAGTTGAGATTGGATGCCTATGATAACTCCGTCACCTACAAGGAGAAGACAAAGGCATGGCACGATAAACATATCTTGAGAAAGGACCTCAAAGTTGGGGAAAAGGTCCTTCTTTTTCAATCGCGCCTACAACTCTTCCCAGGTAAGCTTCGTTCTAGATGGACAGGACCATATGTGATTACTAATGTCTTTTCTCACGGTGCAGTTGAGCTACTAAATGAGAGGAATGGAGACATCTTCAAGGTAAATGGTCATAGAGTTAAACCATATTATGAGAATTTTATCAAACAGGACGGGGATGAGTTGGTTCTTACTGAACCAAGTGCTGAGGATCAATAGGGTGTCATAACGTCGAGCCAACGACGTTAACTAAAGGCGCTGCTTGGGAGGCAACCCAAGGTAATAGTTTAGCTATTTTCATTTTGCATTACGTTTTTTTTAGTTTATTTTTGTTTTGGTGGGGCATACTAACACTGCAGGGAGAAAGAGAAGGAGAATTGACGGCAAAGAAGCAGGGCCGCCCCGTCGCCTACCCTGGCTGCCCCGCGGCTGGATCTCAGCGAAAAATTTCGCGAGAATCGCCGGCCGCCCCGTCGCCAGCCTAGGCCGCCCCGTCGCCTGGACGACCAGCAAAATCCTTCGCGGAATCGCCGGCCGCCCCGTCGCCCACCCTGGCCGCCCCGCGGCCTAAGCCGGAATGGAAATTTTTTAGGGGCCCGTGTGGGCCCCCACTTTCTACCCAAATAAACCCTACCCTTTCTTTTTCTCCCCATTCTATCACCATCAGCCGCCATCCTCTTCTATCCTCTATCTTCTTCCTCCTTCAAGCTCCCTCTTAGAAACTCCATTGATAACCCTTCTCCAAGCTTTCCACTTTCACCCAAAATTCCACAAAACTACTCTTTTCTCACATTTTTCCTTCCCTTATCTCCTATCTCTCCTAGATCTACATAACATTCGCCCATTCCAAGGAGTTCCAAGGAGGTTACTTTCGGATCCACCACGGAGTGAAGAATTTGGGACGTCGGAGATCAGATCCGACGTCGGAGTGCCCAGAACCGGAAAATCGCCGGCCGCCCCGTCGCCGATCCGGCTGCCCCGCGGCCACCTCTGTCGCCGGCCGCCCCGTCGCCTCCCTAGGCTGCCCCGCGGCCACTGCAGAGGCTGATTTCGTGAGTTTTTTCCGATCTCCATTTCTTTTGTGTAATTTCTCATAGCTCAGATTTAAAATGTCGAGACCACATGGTATGAGTAGAAGTCAGAAAGAGAAATGGAATGGTTTACACACTAGGAACTTCTTTGTCACAAAGTTCTTTCATGAGCCTACCCTTAGATTGTTACAGATGGATACATGTACTAGGCAACTGTTAGAGCATGGGGGGTTAGGCCAGTTCTTAGAGAAGAATGCGCCCACTTATCCTAGTTTATGTAAGGAATTTTTAGCGACCTTGAGTGTGGGACGTACAGCTATTGAGTTTCGGTTGCTTGGGAGAGATTTTACATTATCCAAGGAGAGGTTAGCACAGATTTTGGGAGTTACTGCTGCGCCGACTGCTGGTTGGCTCGATGTCTGCAAGGGTGAGGGCCCTGTTGCCTTCTGGATGGCATCTACTAGGGTGCCTTTTGAGGCCAAGAAGGGCCAGTACAACTCCAGTATTCGCCATCCTGCCCTCCGACTGATTCACAAGGTGCTGGCGAACACCTTCTTTGTACAAGCTGAGGTCAACAAGATCTCGCTGAAGGACATGTCATTCTTATGGTGTCTGACGCCGGAGAGCCCTGTCGTTCCTGGTTGGGTCGATCTCTTTTTGATGAACTGCAAGGACATAATGGAAAAGCGCAACAAGGCGACTATCAGCTTTGGGGGTCTTATCACCCTCATCGCTCGCACATGCATCGACGTGAGCGTTGTCCATGATGCTCAGCATGGATCATTTCTTTATGATGAGGCCCAGCTGAGGAAAGCTGGCCACCTGGAGGGCAGATCGCCGATGTGGATCTGGAGGGCAGGCCATCAGGGGAGTATTCAGTTGAGACTGCCCCGTCCTCTTCCTTTTGGCCCTACAGCTGCTGATTTTTATATGGGAGATGAGATGGATGAGGATGATGAGGAGGAGGAGGAGCAGGTTCCTGATGCTGAGCAGGACGATGCTGAGGATGTTCCCAGAGCTCAGACGGATTTTGGAGGAGCTGGACCTTCTGGCACAGCTGGAGGTGCTGGTCCAGATTACTACTCGCTGGCACAGCAGATAGCTGATATGTCTCTCCAGCAGAACACCATGTGGGAGCATCAGCAGATGATGTCGCGTCGTCAGGACGCAATGTGGGAGCACCAGCAGCAGATGTCCCAGCGCCAGGATGTGATGTGGGACCACAACCAGCAGCTGTACGTGGAGGTTGGAGACATTCGTCGTGATGTCCGTGGCTTGACCGCACGCCTGGATGATGTCTATGAGAGTCAGGCTGAGATCAGACGGATGCAGGAGCAGATGTGGCAGAGGCAGGAGGACTTCTATCGATTCGCCTATCCACAGTTCCCACCATATCCGCCGCCTCCACCACCTCAGCAGTGAGCATGTTAGTTGTTTCTTTTCTTTTCCCTTTTATTTCTATTTTGATGTTTTTATTCTCTTTTCTACATCGAGGACAATGTTAAGTTTAAGTGTGGGGGAGAAGACTTGAAAACTCTCTGTATTTTGGTTCTGATTTGCACTGCATTTTAAGTTTTAAGGTTGCATGTTTATTTCTATAGGTTGTATGCATATTTAGTTTCTACCATAATTTCTTATTCTAAAAAAAAAAAAAAAAAAAAAAAAAAAGTTTTAGTTCTTGCATTATTAGGAATAGGTCTTATTTCCCCATATGGATGCCGTTTGTCCTCTATATTTTCTATTGAGATTTATGCCCCATGATGTGCTTGGATTGTTGAAGCCTTCGATATATGTTTTCTATATTATTTGGTGGGCATGATTGGTTAATAATTGAGCACGTAAAATCTTGAATTTTTGGGTGATCTTGAAGTTCTAGACATGACCCTGTGAGGATATTTGGCCTTATTTGGTTTCTTTTACTCAGTTGTGTGAATTACTCGCCAGTGTTGCTACCTCTTGGCATTGACTGCAGTATCTATTTTTAAAAGACCGATGCACATGTCTGATTGCTTGCGGACTTTATGTTTATATTTTGAGTCTTTTGTTTAAATTGTGAATATGTAGTGAATAAGGTGGCAATGGTTGATGCACTTAGTAACCGGGTCTACGCATGACACCCATGGGTATGATTCGCGCAAAAAGGTGTTGAAAACTATCCACAAGGAAAGGAAGCTTGATCATTGAGTAACCAGGTTCATTCATGACACCCATGTTTGCAACTTGCGTCAAAAGATGTTCAAGTGGACTTCACTTTAGTAAGTTGAGGTGTTGATAGACCGGGGCCATTCATGACACCCATGTTTGCGCTTCGCGTAAGGAAAGCACCAAGACAAGACAAAGAAAAAGAAAAAAAAAAAGTGTCACATTTTATCTTCTTTATTGTGTCCCGCAAGTAATGACATTTCGATAGAGAATTGGTGATATAGTGGTCAATGTCTATGAGCTTAGTGCATGATTGGTTTGAGTTGAGAGTTGTATCTTAAAGCCTAAACACATGAGTGAAACACATTCCCTGTGAGGTCTAGAATGGATATGGTTGCCTGATTTCATTGATTATTCCAATTATGTGCTATGATGTTATTCATCTTTTGTGTTTGCCAGTTTTCATGCACTTAAAGAATATTGAGGTGTGGATACATGAATTGCTATTCTGTGGGGCCACAAAGTTGAGTTTTTCTATTGCTTGAGGACAAGCAAAGGTTCAAGTGTGGGGGAATTTGATAGAGCATATTTAGTGTTGCATAATAGATTGCATTTAGCATTATTTAGGTGTGAATATTGCATTTATTTAGTTAAATTTGCATTATCACTTGTTGAGTTAGAAGAGGCGGAATCTACATGAGTTTATTGTTTATTTCAGGTAAAGTAGATTGGAGGTGAAATGATATTGAAAAGAGCGGAAACGAGTTACAGAAGGACTTAGGAGCTGCTGGAGACGAAGAGGAGGGAGCTCGGAAGAATCGCAGGCCGCCCCGCGACATTGCTGGCCGCCCCGCGGCTCGAAGGAAGAAACGAGGAACTTTGCTGATCGCCGGCCGCCCCGCGGCCTGGCCTGGCCGCCCCGCGGCCCGTGCAGTAGCTGATCGTCAATTCCGGATTTTACTTAGGGTTTTATTATGTTATTTTGGGCCGAATTTCTCTAGACTATTTAAGGCTTTTCTAGTTATTTCGTTCATTCACCTTATGCACTTTACACCATTGTTGAGAGCGCCGTTGAGCATGAGCAACTAAACTCTCGAGGTTTCGCCTACAGTTTGGATCTTTGATTGTTGAATTGTGAGTTTCTTAATCTAGTTCTTATTCCTATTGCAATGTTTTGACTTCCTTGTGCTTAATTGCTTGAATGTGTTTTATTCTCTCTGGCCTGGCCGACTAGTTAGAGTAGATTCATTCAATTGCTAGGGTTTTGTAGATTCCTCATAGCGAACCTTAACCCAAGTGGCAATCATATCCCTTTAGGACTCGTAGGACTAATTGGATGTGTAGGAAGTTGAATACATGTTGAATATCGACTCGTAGCTTGATATTATGTGTACCTTGGTAAATTCATAATCTTAATGCTATCTCTAGGTTGAATCTTAACCGTGTTAGGGTTATTTAGAGATAAGGGTTGCTAGGACTCGTAGGACTAGTAATTTACCTAAGATCTGGACAAGGACATTGATAGGAAAAGAAAAGAACTAGAGGCTGAAACAAGGATCGAATTCATCAATCGAAGTGATAAATTGTAGGTGAACCTATTTCCCTCAACTGAATTTTACAATCAATTTACTTTGTTTGCTTGCTTCTGCTTTGCTAAAAGGCAGATCTTTTCACACTAAAAACTCCCCCTTTTTCTCTCTTAGCAATTATAATTAGACTTGAATTTGATAGATTTCCCTGTGGATCGATCTCTTACTTGCACGCTATACTAGTTAGTGAGTTTGAGTATTCTTTGGCAAGAACAACGACAGGTTTTCCTCTTGTCAGCAGTACATATTATAAATAGGCTCCCTAGCCAGTTGCTTCAGAAGAAGTCTTCTTATGAGAGATTATACGGCCAAGCACCTTCCTTTGACTACTTCAGATGCTTTGGATGCTTGTGTTATGCATCCACCATGTCCCATGGCCGGGACAAATTTGCTGCTCGTGCTGTCCCTTGTGTTTTGCTGGGGTATCCTACAGGAAAGAAGGGGTATAAGCTTTTCAATTTGGAGACCAAACATATCATTTTGTCCAGGGATGTTGTGTTTCACGAACACATCTTCCCCTATCTTTCTATCCCTTCCTCCACATACCTTGATTCCACAGGTTTCTCTTTCCCACCTCAAGACAGTACCTTGACTGATTACACAGTGATCCTGTCATCCCAACTCCTTCTTCCCTTACTCTTTTTCATTCCCCCACACACATTATACAACATGTTCTTTCTCATCTTGTTGCCCAACCTGTTGCTTCTCAAAGGTCCATACGTGATCATCATCCACCTTCTTACCTCTCGGAATATGTTTGTTCTTCATGTAATGGTGTTGAGTTTTGTTTCCACACTATTACTTCCACCTGTTATTTTCCTTCTGCATCTGCTCCAACCATTTCCCGACCTGATCATGAGCCTTTCACATTTGGGGAAGCCTGTGAGTTTGCGGTATGGCAAACTGCTATGCATGAAGAATTCAAAGCTCTTGATGCACACAAGACATGGGACATTGTTGATCTGCCCAAAGGCAAGCGAGCAATAGGATGTAAATGGGTCTTCAAGGTCAGAAGAAAAGCAGACGGATCAATTGAAAGATACAAAGCTCGGTTAGTTGTTAAAGGCTTTACACAAAAGGAAGGCATCGACTATAATGAAACTTTCTCCCCAGTCATCAAGATGACAACTGTAAGAGCATTGATCACAATGGCTTTGCAAAGGGACTGGACAGTGATGCAAATGGATGTGAACAATGCATTTTAGCACGGTCACTTAGATGAAGAAGTTTACATGAAGTTGCCTCCTGGACTGATTGTTGATGGTTCTACCAAGGTTTGTCATCTAAGGAAGTCACTTTACGGATTAAAGCAGGCCTCTCGGCAATGGTACGCTAGGTTGTCTGCTGCCTTGCGACGAAGGGGCTACACTCAATCTCCCAGCGATTATTCCTTATTCTTTCGGAAAAATCGTGACAAAGTGTGCTTTGTGGCGGTTTATGTTGACGACATATTGGTCACTGGGAGTGATTCGTATGAGATGTTGAGCCTTAAGGCATTTTTAGATGCCCAATTTCGGATTAAGGATTTGGGTGATCTGCACTTCTTTCTTGGCATTGAATTTATCAGGTTGCCTGAAGGGTTGTTGATGAGTCAACAACGGTTCATTCATGAACCGCTAGATGATTTTCCTTGCCCAGATTCACCTGTTGTGAGCCCGCTGGAGCCTCATCTCAAACTCACCCCTGCCGATGGTGATTTGCTGGAAGATCCTACAATATACCGTCGATTAGTCGGTAAACTTAATTTTCTGATTCACACACGCCCGGATTTGGCTTTCACAGTCTAGTTTCTCAGCCAATTTCTTCAGGCTCCCAGGACTGCTCATATGGAAGCTGCAATTCATGTTCTTCGTTATCTGAAGGGATCTGCTACAAAGGGGCTTCTTCTCACAAAGGATTCCAACATCACTCTCCAAGCTTATTGTGACGCTGATTGGGCAAGTTGTCCCTTCTCCCGGCGCTCTATTAGTGGATTCGTGATTTTCCTAGGCTCATGCTTGTTGTCTTGGAAATCAAAGAAGCAACAAAGCGTTTATTTGTCCTTAGCTGAAGCCGAGTACAGATCTCTCCGGCGAGTCTGCACTGAAATTGTGTGGTTAACGAGGCTTCTGAGTGAACTGGATGTCCCTGGTATCACACTTGTGCCTGCTCGTTATGACAATCAGCTGCAATTTATATTGCAAAAAATCCCGTTTACCACGAGCGTACTAAGCACATTGAGCTTGACTGCCATTATGCCTGGGAGAAGCTCCTGGAGGGTCTAATTTCGCTACATCACGTTGCATCCCGTGATCAACTTGCGGATTTTTTGACGAAAAAAGTCCTTGGTTTCCATCTTGTTCCTTTGTTGGGCAAGATCGGAGTTGTGTCTCCCCCACCTCCATCTTGAGGGGGGGGGGGGGGGTGTTCGGATATCTGCTCCATGTTCAGTGCTTAGTTCCGGATACATGTGAGGAAGAAGACGAAGCTTGTAATAGTGGGCCTTTTCTTTGCTTTGTATTTGTTTTGGGCATTAACATTGGGCCGCAATATAAAAAGCCTCCTCTTTGTATTCGGAACACAGAAATCAATAGAATGAATTCCATTTACCTCCATTTTGTCTCTCGTCCTCTTCATCGAGCTTAGCTCAATTTCACGCATCTCATATCTCATTCCAAACTCAAATCCAACAAGCTTAGCATAATAATTTTGAAGTATCACAAGTGTTTGTTGATTTTGTGCACAATCCAAAAGTAGACTTTAATGAGATGAATGTCAGAGTTCATTAATCAGGTAAGCAAAAAATTAAAGTAATGCCTTTGATATGGTTGAATCAAGTTGATATCCAACTATATTCTAATTCATATCTCTTTATATTGTATTGGATTGTCTTCAGGTTGCTTCTTGTCTATCAGCATGAACTCCTCCTACCTAGAGTTTTGAATACACATTGGCATTGGCATGGGGGAATGCCAATACATGATCTCATGATGCCACCCCAACCCTGTAGTTGTAACCAAACAGAAAGCTTGAATAAACTACATGGAGGAGCCTCGGTGATGAAGGACTCTTGTTGAGAAATGCCGAGGTCATGAAGGACCCTCAGTGAGGGTTGTCGAGGTCATCATGTTCCCTCATTGCTGGCTATCGAGGGTGGGGTTCGGTTGCTGTCGGAGTGCAGGCTATGGAGTTGCCTCGTCCAGCCACATCGAACCTCCACAATCTCCTTAGCCATCCGCATCGAGCCTCCTTTGTCCCTCATCATCACCATTCGAGCACCCCCACCCCGACAAAACAACCCCAATTGAGTTCGAACACCCAAATCGAAAACAACCCCAATTGCACACCAACGAGGAGATAAGGAAGAGGATAGAAGCAGGAAGGGGGCGAGAGGAAGCAAAGAGTTGATACTTCACCGAAGTATTGACTCTTCCCCAAAGTGGTGTCCAGGCCTCCAGGGCTTGTGTACAATTTAAGACTTACTTGTAATTTAGTGTAAATTATCTTGCCAATAGTCATTTTGAGGTCTGCCGGTAGCTCTTATATAAATTAATTTTTAAAGTTTCAAAAAAGAATGTCAATTAGATGGAAAAAAAATATCAAACCAGAGCGCGCGCCCCGTGTCTTGGTCGCGGTTTCTTTTCCTCGCCTAGGGTTTGGCGCCGCTTTGCCCACTCGCCGACGTCCCGCTATGTCTCCCCTCTCGGTCTGGACCTCCTTCCTAGGGCGGTGGACCGGTGGTCGACAGCGTTGATGCTCCTTGAGTAGCAGTGGTTTTGGCGTTCTCTTTGCTTTGGTCTTTGGGCTCTCCTTGAGCCCTACGGTGACCCGATGGGGTGAATTCAAAGCCTGTTTTTCTTGCTTTGGGCCCAAGGAGTTTTCTTGGGTCCAAAGGAGTTGGAGGAAAAATAAATAAATTGATTGGATAAGTAGGATTTGGCTTGTTGCCGAGTTGCTTGGTGTGTAGTTGAGTGGCTTTCAAGTCTAGCGGTTTATTGAACGGTGCTTCTTCTTATTTGTTGACGTGCGAGAGGTCGTGGACGTGATTGAAATCTGATGGCTCGTTGACAGAGTCCAAATCTGAGGTTTCCACTATGTTCTCCAGAGATTCCCTGCGTCGCCTCTAACAACTGACAGATGAGTTGTCGCGCACTGCTTCTGATCTTCACATTTATGCTAGTTTAACTGCACTCTTGTAATTTGACTGCTCTGCCTTATTGTTGTTTTATATCTCTATTTTATTTGACGGTTTATCCGTCGCCGAGTTCTTCGGCCTATCGACTCCGGGCCTGTCCGGGGTCGAATTCTTACTTAATTGAAAAAAAAAAGAGCAAGTAACCACCCGAAACCTCGTCGGCAGGTTGGTCTCCATTGATTTATTTGAATTTGTTTCATTCTCTGATTTCTCTCCCCCTCCTTTTCCCGGTTTCCCCGTTGTGTGGTTTAACGTAAGGGAAATTTATAGAAAACCACCCGCTAAATGTAACATCTTACACTTAACCACCCGTTAAACAAAAAATTACAAAAAACCACCCATTAAATAGGTTTTGTTTTCAAATCACCACCCATTGTTTATTTTTATTAGGTTTTTGTCAAATATATATATGATAATACATTATTTTAAGTTTTATATTTTAAGTTTTATATTTAACTTAAAATCTCAAATACATATAAAAATATATTTGATTAAATTTTTTAAAAAATATTTTTTATAAGCATGATGTATATATGAACAAATTTGTTCTATTTTATTCCTAAAAATGGTTAAAAATTTTATAGACTTCTTTTTAATCAAAATTAAAAATTAGTTTATAAGTCATTAGCATTGTTTAAATTTAATAATTATTTTGATACTAATAATTAATTTCTCATTTTCTTTCATATTTGTAAACACCTATAATATACTAAAAATGAAAAAAAAATCTAAATATTGTTTAAATAATATTTTTCTAGGCTCAAAAGTATTTTTTTATTAAATGTATCTTTATTAAAATTTGTTTGACTTTTAAAATAAAATAAAATAATATTTTCTACATTTAGAACCTCCACCCCTTCAAATAAATTTAAAATTTGTACACGCTTTTCCCCCTAATATATTAATATAAGTGTTTACCCCTACATACAATAAATATAATGTAAATATATTCAAGTTTAAACTTTAAATTTTAAGTATAAAATATTAAAATATACTATATTTAATGAAATTCTAATGGAATTATTTGGTGGGTGGTGATTTGAAAACAAAACTCATTTAATGGGTGGTTTTATGTAATTTCGCTTTTAGTGGGTGGTTAAGTGTAAAAGGCTATATATAATGGGTGGTTTTCTGTAAATTTCCCAATGAATGCAAAGTTCGAGCACAAGGTGTTTGATGAAAGTCCTCAACAAAATATTTCCCTTGGAGCGGGTTAACTGTTATCAATCGACTTTGTAACTTGTATTGCTTTATATATATAATTGTACATGTTGCAAATTGGTTTGCAGGATCAAGCTTAAAGAGCCCTGGTAGGCTGAAAGTTCACCATGGTTAGCCAAACCCAAACTGATTTAGGAGTGACCTCATTAAGATCATAAATTTTACTGTTTTAGTTCTTCATCTGAAAGAGACAATTTGAGAAATTCACTCTATTACTGAAAACGGGAGTCGTCTTAGGTTTGTAATTTGTTGTTGTTATAAGGTCGGAATCCACCCTTCTAACACAAAAGCTTAAGCCTTTGTGTAGGGGCTTCCTCTCCCCTTATATTTTGGTTTGTTATACCACCCACAATTAACGTGGGAGGGCTATTTTTTTTATCCCAGCACAGATCAAGGGACATGAATGTCTGCATTGACGGTTTTCAAAGGGCTTCATAGGCGCGCGTATCGGAATCACCAGCAACAGGTTTCAAAATTATCATTCATACATTATATAGTGCTTTGTCATTGCTGTTTTTGGCTTATAATGTTGGCTATAATTGCTTTCCTACTCACATACAAGTTAAAACATTTCGTAGTTATTCCGAACGAGGATACGTAGATGACTTACAAACAGAATCAAAAGAGGTAGATTTGTCTTCATGTTCATGTGAGTGAAATTCTCTTACATTATCCTATTATCAGTAATCATTTATATGCTTTGTATACATTTTTTTTTTTTATAGAGAACTATATGCAAAGATCTATTGATCTTCTGCTAATGAAGTCGAATTAAGACCAATGCAAGTGTAGTTTTGAGAAGCAGAATCAATATAGCATTCTGATATATTACTGCCAATATCAAACTTAAAATCCTAATGGAGAAATCACCTGTCTTTGATTTTCTTCTATTCGACGGTGTTGCAAATTACATTCTGAATATCAATGGTATCACAATAGATATGTGACTCTCTTTCCCTCCTAGACATCATTCCACTTCTCGAGCTCTTCACCTTCATGGCCATTCGAAATTATCGGCTGAACTTTATACTGGTGTCTCATTGCGAAAGCAAGAAAAACCAAGAAGTTCAACACTCCTAGAATTGCTAGCAGCCAGTAGAAGTAATCAAGCTCCCCCTTGTTAAGATTGCTCTTAAGCCAGGCATTGTGGGACAGCGCGTCCACAATCGACACTAACAGACTGCTTAGGAAGAATCCCATAGATAGGGTGGTTAGGAAGAAGCCGGTGCTCATTGATTTCATCCTCTCCGGTGCTTCCCTTATGAAGAACTCGAGCTGTCCTACGTAAGCAAAGGCTTCCCCAGCGCCCACTAGGAAGAACTGAGGCACGAGCCAGAAAGCGCTGATCATGATTTGATCATCAACCAGCTTCTGTCTCCTGTGCTTTTCGACTGTGGCTGCAGCCACCATCGCCACTATTGCGAATACTAGGCCAATACCGACTCTTTGGAGGCTCGTGATTCCATTCAGACTGTGGGTCAGTTTTCGGGCCATGGGGACAAACACCCTCTCGTTCAACGAAGTGAAGAGTAGGATGGATATGAAAAGGAACACTGAGAGAGAGCCCGAGGGAACTAGGAAAGACCCGACCCTTCGGTCCATGTATGTGGCTTGCTCGATAGTGAATGTAGTCATCTGTGAGTAGACTGTCCAGAAGAGGATACATGTTGACCAGATGGGGATCAGTTTTAGCACCATTTTGACCTCTTCAACTTGAGTGACTGTAGAAACCGCCCAAGGGACATTGCTGTCTGCCTCCTTTGCGATGTTTTCTTCGCTTATTGCTGCCTTGTCAAGGCACTTGAATTTCTCTGTATGCGAGACAGTGGCGTTGTGGAAGCCGTTAAGCATGCTTGGGTGAGAGGGATAAGGAAGGCTTCTCTTCTTTGAAGCCAAGTAAACCACCCTCCAAATCACAGTCAAGGGGCTTCCCTGAGGCTTCTTGAACCGGTAGAATTTAGTCCCGAAAAACAACACCATCACTGCTATCACCATAGCCCCAGCCGAGATCCCATACCCCCATCCTCTCCCCACGTTGTCTTGGATGTAAACGAGGACAGTGACAGCGAAGAGCGAGCCTATGCTGACACAGAAGTAGAACCTGTTGAAGAAGAAGATCATGGCCTTCTCCTCTTTCGGATCAGAAGAGTCGAACTGGTCAGACCCAAAGCCTGAAACATTGGCCTTGATCCCCCCTCCACCAAGGGCTATGGTGTAGAGGGCCGCGTACAGCAGAGCTAGTTGGCTGCTGTTGGCTTCAATGCAGCTGCCACGATGTGCTCTGTAGTCGCAAGGAGGCGGTGTCATGCCAGGGAGGGATGTTGCCAGTGTTAGCATTGTCACTCCCTGTGTAAACAAACCAGAAGCATCAAGTCTGACTTCATTAGACTTTCTTTGTAGGAAGTGTATGATAAAGAAAAAAGTACTAGTAAACTTTAGAGTTGTAATGACTGTGTGAATCTCTTTGATGTAAAATTCGAAACAGATTCCAAATTTCCCAAACCCCAAACTAACCCAATCATCTGAAACCTTATATGATCCGACGCAAAAGGAATCTGAACACTCGTTTAACCTACCATTAACCCGGTAACTGAACTTGATATCTGCTCTGATGCTCATGTGTTTTGAGGTTTGATTCTCTCTGAAAATGTTTAATTCTCTCTAAAATATCTGAATTCAGATCAACTTCATTTTGAAACCATGTTTCATTTTCTTTTTGCCATCATAACATCTTGATGTCATATAGAGAAAGAGTTCCCAGGCTTACCAAAGCAGCTACTGATGCAAAGACAGCAACAGTCAGATACCGGCCAAGCTTAGCATCTGCTAAGAAACCGCCTACAAGGGCCAGGAGATTCAAAGTGCCCATGAAATTCGTGACAATGTTGGCGGATTTGGCTGCTGAGAGATGCATATCTCCAGTCAGGTACGTCACCAAATTCATGGATATTCCCATCACACATATCCTCTCCGCTAGCTCGGTTCCTGCAACCAATAAGCTTATGCTGAATGATTCATAACCAAATAGGCCACCCTTTGTTTTCATTGTTGTTGTAGTAGTATATCACTCACCTAAGATGAGGCCAGCGCCTAACCAACCTCCGGTCCTTGACTTGTCAACTGGATTCCCGCGGTAATCCACAACTCCTTCCCCACTAGAGGCATCTTTATCCGTGTGACTCGTCACAAAACCCTGCAAAAGAAATGCCAAGAAAGAAACAAAGAATGACTCAACTAACTCATACCGACAGCATAAGAATCCGGTAAGTATTGTTTTAGTTCAATCTGTTTACCATGATTGAGCTTCTACTGAATGAGAGATCCTACTGCTTTGGCTGAATGATTGTGTTATCCTTGTGTTTGAAATGACTCCGTGGATGGTGGAAGCTTATATATATAAAAACTAACATACATACATACATACATTCGTCGTGACTTGTTAGTTGAATGGGCAGGTATGATGAAGCTTCTATAAGAAAAGGCGACAGGTATGATTCGCCCTTCCGCATATTATATGGAAAGAAAAAAGAGAAAAGAAACATTTACATATGTAAGGCTGTGTTTGGATGAAACAAAAGGGGGTGGGGTTGGGGTTGGGAAGATTAGACAGAATCAAGGGAAGGTGTTTTGGAGGTCCAAAAACTTTTGTGGTGCTGAGAACAGATAGGTATGTGATGAGTTTGTGAGGGAAATCAAATCAAGTGTAATGTATATCTTTATATTCTGATTGTGTGGTTTTTGTGTGTTCACAAAAATCAGGGTATTTATTTCTCAGAAAGGGACAAACCAGAGGTTGATTGTGCAATTTGTTTTGGGAGATTGGACCATGCATCTTCACTCTTCACGTTTCAATTATTTGATTGCTTGGTTGCAAACATTTTGTGGTTTTAGGATTTTGCACTTGGGGGCCTCTTCAAGTACATATTTGCAGTCCAGGACTCATAACCAAGCAATTGCATATTGATAGCCTATAGGAGTATAGGGCCATTATTGAGCTTATCTGACGTGAAGTAAAATACATGATAGGTTAATTACAATGTGTTTAAGAATTGGATAATGTAAAACAGTAGTTTGATGGTCTATTAAAGCTTGTAATTTTTATTTTTAAATTTGCTGAATGTTGTGGTGCTGATGATCATCTTCTGTTTTTTTTTTCGGTAATTATCTTCTGTTAAAACCAAATGCATAGCGTCGTGTGTGGCATGTTGAGGTTGGGTTAACCATTTCGGAATGGTTTCAACTGAAAAGAACTTGCTGGTCAAAGGCGGACGGCTGTGGGGGCAAACCCAGTAGTGGCTGGGTCAATTTATTGGGGGCAAGGTAAAAAAATAAAAATTGTTGGGTGAAATTTTTGTCAAGTGTGTAGTGCTATAGTCGGCTTAATGAATTTAAGGTCCAAATACACTAATTCAAAAGCTTCGATTTTTTTTTTTAATTGGAATTAAATGAACTGCCTCACGGCTCACCCAAGTTCCCCCGTTTCACGCACACATCAGCAAAAGCAAAGACTTCGGTAGTATTAGGCTACACAACACGTTTTTTTTCGACGTTGGTCAAACTTCAACTTCGATCGTTTCGAATTCTTTTACCACTTCTTTAATCTAATTTGTAAAGTATGTTTTTTACTCTTCTTCTAATTATTCTTTATTTAATTTCTCATTTACTAAATTAGGGTTTTGAATTGTTTGAGAATTTGATTGTAGACATTGAGATGAGATTAGTATTTTATATCATCTATTTTTTATGCGTATATATTATTTTACTGAGTGGTCAATTGTAATATAACATCACCCGAATGAATTTATATGCTTTATTGTTTATATTTTTTTTTTGTTACTTTTGATTCAATAGGATGTTGACGTATTGAAAAACAATACGTCAACACTATTGATATAGAGGAAGTCATTGACCATTTCGAGTCGACGGGAGATCGTAGAGCGCAATTTCGTTGATCATATTTTATCTGTCATGAAACTATTTATTATTATGAATGTCAAATACTCCGTTACTCTTATAATTGATAAATCTTGAATTTCTTTTGTATTTTTTATGAAGTATTATATAATAATCGTATTTTGGCTTGTTAAGTTTTTTTTCTCTTTGTCATGACTAAAACATTTCCGCTCACCTAGCTTTCATACACTAAATCCGCCACTGTTGCGGGTAGTACCCAAAGTCCCCAGTTCGAACCCGAATGAACGCTCTTTATTTACCAATTCAAGGCATGTTGTGGTTGATTATATGGGAAAATCATTACCGCCAAAAAGACTTGTTAAAATAATAGTATGTCATTATAATTTATAGAAAGTTATCTTAAGCCACAATATATCTATATATATTTTAGAGAATTGATAAAACCATAAATCAAAACTCTTTCATAATCACACTTACCGAAAATATTAATAGATAAATATTAAATATATGTTATTTTATTTATTTATATTGAAAATAATTATTTAATAGCTATTATTTTATTTATATTTAAATTAATTTATATTTTATATTTCTCACACATTTTAATCGTTATTAGTTTAATTCTACCATTGTAATTAATATTCATTGTTTTTGTCATATTTTTAGTAAATTTTAATATACAATAAATATAACTTTAAAATATTGTATTAACATATTCCCAACCCACCTGTTTAATATAAAATCAGGGCGTGTTTAAGTGTTTTAACTCTTTGTAAATCCAAACAAAACACGTAAAAGATTTTCCAGAAGTGAATTCAAACACGGCAGGCGGCTTTGAAAAGATTGGAAACTTGGAAAGTGTTACTTAGTAAACAGTGAGTATGTAATTATAAGGCATATATAGTTTTGTGAATATGCAAAGGAAGAGTAGCTACAATGAATTACTCGTAATAAGGAATAAATGCCACGTTCATCTTCTTGTAGAAGAGCAATAGCAACAGCATTTGGGACCAGCTAAGCAAAATTTTGTTGATTTTGTCTGATTGCCTGGAACGAGCGCCACGTGGAAAATGCATAAATCATGGGGGGTGTAATTATTGGTGGATTATCAACTTAACGATCGACGCATAATGTGTATTACTACATTAATTAATTATGTAATGTAATAAGGAAGAAAAGGGAAAATGGAGATTGGAGGAATGATGAGAGACAAAAGAACCTGCCTTCCATTTCCAGTAGTAATGGCGGTGGTGTGTTGAACAATCGAATCTCTCTTGCTTTTTAGATTCTTTTTGGATTCATTTATCCACGTGTTCTCCCTCTTTCTCAATCTATCTTTCATCTATTATTCTTTCTCATTATTATTTGAAAACAAGATTTCTTGTACCTTTTTCAGAAGATCGACTTGAGCAAATATATTTGAGTAGAGGATATATGAAAGTTTGCAGTTTCTGGTTGAGAGGGACTCCACGAATCACCCATTAAAAAAGTGAGGAACCCTCGAAGAAAAATTGTATTATTGTCTACATACATTTTTTTTTTTTTAATATGGTTAAATTTTGGCTGGTCAAAATCTACTCGATTGCATCTATTGGACGAGGTCTAATAGACCTAGATGTGTTTTAAGTGCATACCCCACAAAGGGTGGTTAAGGTGTGCAACCTTATCCGCCACTCTGTTCCCAATGCGATGGACATGCGAGAAGGATACTTTATGCAAGTATTGGAGGATTGTTTTGATATCTTCCACCGTCAATTCAATCTCCTAAAAGGAAATTTTATTTTCTATGCTATATGGTTGAGGATGATACGTGAATCTTCTTCTAACACCAATTTTCTGATATGAAGTTCTCTAGCTTTAGTTACTAGCTCATTCTCTCAGGGTGAGTGCTTCCGCCAAAAGAGAAGATTGTTTACCTATATTTTTGTATTCCAATGTAATGGGTTCCCCCTCTCAGTCTCGGATTATGTACCTCGTGGTGCTTCCATCCAAATTTGAAGATGAACCATCGAAATTTAGTTTTATGACTCCTCTTCCCGGTTTCCTCCACTTAATTTTTGTTTTTATTTTTATTTTTCGGCTAGGCTTGTCTTTTTTTTTTATTTTTGATTAGGAAAGAATTCGGGCGAGCGAGCTCTACCCGATGGCATCCTTACGGATGAGGTCTAGAAGACCAGAATCGTTGTTAATATCGAAACCCCAGGCAGAGTGGCAAAGGTGTGCAACCTTATCAGCCACTCTATTGCCTAATCGGGGAACATGAGAGAAGGAAACTTCTTTCAAAGTCGATAGTAGAAATTTAACATCTGATAAAAATTTAACATCTGATAAAATCAGTTCGATTTCCCAAGGACATGTAGAAGTTTTATTTAGGTGGTTGATGATTATCATGGAGTCACCTTCAATGTGGAGTTTATTGATACGGAGTTGTAGAGCCTTTTGGATTCCCAGTTTAAGAGCAAGCGCTTCCGCTTTCAAAGGACTTTGTTTCCCAAGTTTTTTATAACAGATGGTGATCGGATGTCCTTCCTAGTCCCGGATTACGGCTCCAGTCGAGCTATCATTGTTTGAAATTGTGGATCCATCAAAATTTAATTTGAAAGTTCCCTTGGGGGGTTTTCGCCAAGTAATGTTACCATGCTTGCTTTTCGTCCTTGGATGCTTGGAGATTCGTGTGCGTAAGGAAAAGTCATCATCCAAGCTATACTCAAAGTGAGATGTTTTACTCCAATTTTCCTTATGGGTTTTAATGATACGTAATGAACTTTCCCTATGAGGTATGGGGACCTGTTTGAAAACAAATTGGTTTCGAATGTACCATGCCATCCACCAAGAAAAGGCAAGCTCCACCTTGGCAACGGATGTAAGCTTGTTTCCGATGAATGAGAAGATATGTTTTATCTCCCGTGAATGATTTATCATACTGGATATAGTTGAGTTTACATGTGTGGGTAAGCTAAAGAGAGGGCGCACATATGGGCATTCTAGTAAGAAGTGAACGTCATCTTCGACTGCACAGTTGCACAATTGACAAGTAGAAGGTACAGAAGTCCCACGTTGAGCCAGCCTAGAGGTAGTAGGGAGGCCATTCTGACAAACTTTCCATAGAAAATTTTTGATCTTAGGCGGAATATCCAAATTCCATATCCAAGCGTTATTGTTTATGCTCAGTGAGGATTGAGCTGTGATTAGCTTATATGCACTTGACGTGGTGAACCAACCAGCCCTATCAGGCCGCCAGTATAAGCGATCCTGAAACGGGGAAACAGGAAGTGGAATGTCCATGATTTCTTTGACTATGTCATTTGGTAATGTATTGCTAAGTTTTTCCGTCCACCATCTTCCACCTAAAATATAGTCATTGACAGTTTCTTCTATATTGTTAATTTGGGGGCAATCGTCCCTATATAGCAGAGAGCTTGTTGTAATCCAATTATCCGTCCAAAATTTGATAGATGAACCATTTCCTACTGACCAAATAAGGCCAGTCTTAAATTTATCTATAAGAGTTGTCAGTTTGGCCCATTGCCATGAAGAATCTCCACTTTTCATGTATTCAAGGATGTTAACTGAACGAAGATACTTGTGTTTAATGAGAGACACCCAGACATTTTCTGGTTCAGCCAATATTTTCCAAAGTAGTTTCATTTGAAGGGCTTCATTCATCTCTTTCGATTTCCTAAGCCCGATTCCCTCATATTTTTTCGGTCTGCAAATCTTATCCCAGCTAATAAGCGGGCGGTGTTGTAGATCTTTATTCCAAAAGAACATTCTGTTAATCTGGTCAAGCTCTTTATGTATTGATGAGGGTAACAAAAAGTTCTGCATTGTATACAACGGTTTGGCCGATAAGTTTGTATTAATGAGGATTGCACGTCCCTGTTGTGATAGAGCATTAGCTCGCCATTTACTTAGTTGCTCTTTAGATTTACATATGATGTCTTCAAAGGTGTGTTTGTTTACTCTGCCGTTAATAATCGGACATCCCATGTATTTTTCTAATGAGTTTTCATGTGTAATACCTAAGCAACTGCTAAGTTCTGATATCCTAGAGTTCGAAATGCCTTTTGTGGCTTGGAAGCTAGATTTATGGTAATTGACTTTTTATCCAGAAACTTTACAATATGAATCAATTATATCCCTAACTTTCTGTCCCGCGGCTGCACTTCCTTTCGTAAAAATAATGATGTCGTCGGCAAAGGATAGGAAGGGGACCCTAGGTCCACTCCTACCGAAGGAAAATCCAATTGGACTGTTTTCCACATTTGTTTTTGCTGAGAGTTTTCGAGCTAAAATTTCTGCCCCTAAGATAAACAAGAAAGGAGATAAAGGATCCCCTTGACGCAAACCACGAGAGGGGAAGAACATATCAGTAGGGCCGTTGTTGACTAGTACAGAGAAGGACACGGTCGTTACGCATTCCATAATCCACGTAATGAAAGTAGGGTGGAACCCAAATTTTTCTAAAACCTTTCTTATGAAGTTCCAATCAACTCTATCGTACGCTTTCTCCATGTCAAGTTTTATTGCCAACCATCCCTCACGACCCTTGCGCGATCTGAAGGAGTGGAAGATTTCGTGCGCTATTAGGACATTGTCTTGGATGGCCCTGTCCGACACAAAGGCACCTTGTAGTGGGTGAATTAGTTTACCGATAATTATTTTGATTCTTTCTGTCAAAATTTTTGAAATGATTTTGTATAAAATAGAACATAAACTGATTGGGTGGTAATGACTGGTATTGGTAGGGTTATCCTGCTTTGGCAATAGTGATATGAATGTATGGTTTATTTGTTTGAGAATTTTTCCAGAGTGGAAAAAACTTTTTACAGCTCTAATGATAGATAAGCCAACAATGTCCCAATATTTCTTATAGAATTCGGCTGTAAAACCATCTGGGCCTGGCGATTTGTTGTTGCCAAGGCTGAAAACAGCTGCCTTAATTTCATTATTAGATGGGTGTCGAATAAGGTAATTGTTTTCGTCAGGGGTAATTGAAGGATGGATTAGATTTAGCATTTCTTGTAGGAGTCTATCATCAATCGTCTCCTTTTTGAATCTTTTTTCAAAATCACTCTTAATTTCATTTCTAATATTTTCTTCTCCTATTATCAAGGTTCCTTCAGCCGAAGTTATATTGCGGATTTGTTTCCTATGTCTCCGACCCGAAGCAACCCGATGAAAATAAGTTGTGTTCGAATCAGAAAGTTTAATGCTTTGTCTTGGCTCTTTGGTTCCAAAAAGTTTTTTGGTAAAGAAGTAGTTTTTCTTTTTTTTTTTAATGAGAAGCTTTTCTCTATTATTAGTTAACCTGTTGTTACCTCCCGAAACCGAAGCTTGGATCTTGAGAAGTTCAGTTTCCAACTCATTTAATTGGCGAAAAATATTTCCGAAGGTTCGTTTATTCCATTCCTTAGCTTTTTTCTTTAGAATTCTATGTTTGAACATCAGTTGATACATAGTCGAGCCCAGACAATTTGCTCGCCAAGATTGTTTAACTATGTTTCTGAAATCCTTCCGTTGAAGCCAAGCATTCTCAAACTTGAACGGAGGCGCTTTGAAAACCGAGCCACACTCAAGAGATATTGAAATGGGGCAATGGTCAGATGATGAGAAGGCTCCGTTATGAGTGATTAGGTTAGGGAATTTTTGAATGATCTGGTGATGAACAAGCACACGATCAAGTTTTTCGCGAATGGTGTTTTCGTCATCTGGGTTCTTTCTCCAAGTGAAAGGGTTCCCGAAAGTAGGTAAATCCAGCAGTGCGCAGTCATTTTTAAATTGTAGGAGTCTAGTGAATCGAGCAGGACGAAGGTTAGCACCCCCCAGCTTGTCATCACTACATAGAATTTCATTCAAGTCACCCAGAACAATGCAAGGAATGGACGAATCCCTCACGATGGATGTTAAGGTTTCCCAAAACGAGTTTTTCTCTTGAGGGCCCGGCGGCGCGTATACAAACAATAATAGAGTCATAAATCTATCATTAATATTCTCATATCTAAGCCCTATAAGTCGGGGTAGTTGAATTTCTACTGTAATGATTTCATTTGTTAATTGGAAGGACTTCCAAAGGACACCGAGACCACCTGATCGACCGGAAGCAGGTGACCAAATGGCCTCGTCAAAACCAGCCGTTTTCCAAATTTTGTCTTCATGGATGGTCTCCGATTTAGTTTCCGCTAATGCCATTATTTGAATATGTTCGTTTTTGCACTTGCTATCAATTTCCGTCCAAAAAGTTGTTTTCTTAATACCTCTGCAATTCCAGTAAGTGATTTTCATATAAAACTGTCAGGGGTGTGAGGCCAAGGTTTAAAGGACCTCACACCAATAGGGTGTAGCGAAAAACTGATTTGGAGATAATTTTTGTGAGAGGGCATGATATCCGACATCAAAGTATGGTTAATTGGTGCCATGGTACCACAACGAAATATATGACAAGGAAAGCACATAAGATGCATACTAGGTTTATATAAAGGATGAAAAAACCAATAGAAATTCCTTCCGGTGTAATTCCAAGCAAGTCTCGGATAGCACATATACCCAAAACATGGTTCATTAACCCGGTAATACCTATAAAATACAATCAAGGAAAGATATTCCTCAACTATATACAAAAGGCGTAGGTTGTTAACATTGTTTACCGCAGAAGATGGCAATGAATTCCTTTCCTCGACCTGCTCCACCATATGCGATGCACAAGGAGCAGCAAAGGAGGAGTGTTGATAGTTTGTAGGTGTATCAAAAAATAACCAAACAAGAGGTAACAACACAAAGGAGAGAAGATGCTCCATACAGGACTTATCAGAATCATTTTCTAATGGAGCACTCTTCAATCATGTCGGTACGTCAACCACTAACCAAAGTTTAACAGCTAAGTGCTTAAAAGAATCTAACTTGAGCAAGATAGGCCAAACACAAACAGCCCGACATGCAGGTTGAGCTTGATGATCGCTTGAACAGCCGACAGATAGGCAATAGAAGCATGTGAGCTTGCTAATAGGAACCCTCCGAACAGCAGTGGATGTGAGGATGCAAATGATATCACCAGCAGATAGCAAAGATTAGAGAACAAAATCATAGCAACAGATTGTCATATCTAAGCGCAGAAAAAGTACATTCTTCAACATGATACAAGAGAGATCGAAAACGACATAATATGATAGATTCTTTAATCGATCCATATTGATCGAAGGTTGTTTGGCCTCATGAAGAGGATTTGGGCCCATACGGGATTTGGAAGGGAAGAGAGCTAGGTTCTCATACCAACAAACTTTTTTAGCAGACAATGAAGCAAATGCATTAGAACTAACCATATATTTCAACACATCACTACAATAAATTTGAAACCAGGCAATCCAACATGGATTCAAGGCATTTGTATCCTCATGGAACTTGTAGTTATTGTCAAAAAAGATTGAGTAAGGTTGAACTTGAGCAAGTAGATTCGATGGCTAATATTACCATGCTTAACAGACTTGGCCAACAAGGGATGACAGTTTTACCTATAGTATATATAT
The DNA here is from genome assembly GCA_963922045.1 of Persicaria maculosa. NCBI lineage: Eukaryota > Viridiplantae > Streptophyta > Magnoliopsida > Caryophyllales > Polygonaceae > Persicaria > Persicaria maculosa. Next base: position 24,082,569 of record OY998254.1, read on the forward strand.
AAGTTGGAATTTTTCCAAAATAATTGCCAGTGTGCAAAACAGCCTTCAATACACAGGTAACAAGTTCACACGTAATTTTAATAAGAATCAGAGCACAAACAGACTTGTCTCTGATCCCACCCACCAAGGTGATCAACCGAAAACAGTTCAGTAAATAGCACATATATCCAATACATTTTAAGTTACCATAGAACATGAAAAAGCCACTACAGAGCTCTAGTCCAAGATAATCGTTGAGCCAGAAGAGACAGAGGGCAGTTGAAATCACCTGAACCAAACCAGGGAGGGTTTTGAGTTCATCTTTAGCAGTGTATCTTCGCTTGTCTTTCCAGCCAGCAATGCACTGCAGAGATAGAACGACGGTCGTGGAAGTAGTTTCCACAACAGTAATGTAGGAAAGACCATTAAAAGTCTCTATACCCACAGTTTGTTTGGAACCCTTTCGGGAGGCAAGGGGGCGTGAAGAGGTGTACACCTCAAACACGGGTTTGATCCGACACCAATGGAAGGTGTGGTTTTGTGTCCGATACAACATATGCACCAAATCAAATATCAGAACTGCGTATTTCAGAAGAAGTCTTACAACACCAGTGTGAGGAATGAAATTAAAGTTTTTGAGAACGAACTTGTCAGGAGTCATGACAAACCCGCTTGTGAAGCCGAGAGTCGAGAATCCAATGAGTCCAGGACTAGGGAAACCAGTGAAGAGACCTCCACACCACACACCGCCCCCAGCCTGGACAGAGCCACCCCCGTAGCCCAACCCGCCATCCCACGAACGGCTGAACTCTGCCACCAACCACACACCGCCAACGGACTTAGAGAACGCGACCCCGGAGCCAAGCTCGACAACCACCGGGCGGAGAATCAAAACATCGCCCACCACACCCCCGCAAGTCAGTAACCTCCTATTTCTCCTTCCGGGACTATCGTCACCGTCGACAAGGCCCCATCGCTCGCTCAGCAACTTCAAGCCACACCACCACCCCCTCCGGCGAGAAACTTTTTTCCTCTTTCTGAAATTTCTCCCCACCTTCTCGACGCGTCGACAACCGCCTTCCCAGAGAACACGGCTAAGGCCGCCGAACTCACTTCCCAAGAGTAACACCCGGAAAAAGCGAGTTGGAGGAGATAATTGAGTTGTCAAAGGCGTGAAGACGCCGGGACTAGGGCTCGATTCAACATCGAGGGGGGATTCAAAGCTTGATTCAGCCTGAGGCTCGCCGGAGAACGCACGAGGGTTAGGGATTGTTGGTTTTGGGGAATGAAAAAGGGGGCGCGTGGACCAAAAGACCCGCGCGTTCATTTTAGCTGCATATTATTTACTGCGCGTTCCTTGGCTTATCTTTTCTATTTTCTATTCCTATGTCCTCCTCTTATTTACATGCTTTTCTCCAATTCTCATCAAACATATTTATGAAAAAAAAGTGTATTAATATCTCGTGTTGTTTAATATGTTGGGGATGATGTGTTGGATTGCCTGTATCTGCAGAGCTGGATAATTTGCGAAACAACATTCAATAAAAAGATGTGCGTCATCTTAAAAATGGCGGTTACATAATTTACAGGGGATTGGGACAAGAACACCTCTTTGGGATAATCGAGTTGTTGTTGGGAGCCCCTTTTGAACTAGTTTCCATAGGAGATTTTTAATCTTTGAGGGAATATTTAGCTTCCAAATCCATGAGTTGGGGTCGTCTGTCATATTATCAGAGTTTGTAATGAGTTTCATTGCACTTGCTATTGTGAACTAGTCCTCTCGATCCTGCCACCAGAAGAGTCTATCTGGGAGTGGCGAGATAGGGATAGAAATTTCTGGTATTTCTTTTACGATTGTGTTATCGAAATCTCGGTTTAGTCTTTTAATCCACCATTTTCTGTTTATCATATAATCACTAACCTTTTGGTTACTGTTATTGTGGTGGGTTTATTCTTCCTAAAAGAGGGGTCTTCGATAACCAATTGTCTGTCCAGAAGTTAATGAATCTCCCATCTCCTACAGACCAAATCAGGCCCTTTTTGAATTTGTCAATGAGCCGACTTAGGCTTCTCCACTGCCATGATGTGTTGCCTTTACTTTATATTGTAGAAATTCTGGGGTTTTTAGATATTTATACCTTATCAGTTGAACCCAAAAGTTATCAGGTTCAGAAGGATTTTCTATAATTTCATTTGGAGAGCCTCGTTCATATCCTTTGATTTTTGGAGCCTGATCCCACCTTTACTTTTTGGCTTGCAGATTCTATCCCGATTGATTAGTGGTCTATGTTGGAGCTCTTTGTTCCAGAAAAAAGTTTTGTTGAGTTGGTCTAGTTCTTTATGTATATTGGTCGACAACATAAAGCTCTGCATTATGCATGTAGAGAGGTTTTGACGAAATATTTGAATTAATAAGTGTTGCTCTCCCTTACTGAGAGAGTGCATTGACTCTCCACATAGAGAGTTGATCGTTTGACTTGCATACAATTTCTTTAAAGGTTTCTCGATTCACTTTTCCGTTAATAATGGGGCAACTTAGATATTCTTCTAATGCTTTGATGTGAGGAATTTGTAAACTGCATTCAAGTTCTTGAACTCTAGTTATGTTTTGGGTACACCACGTATTGTTTGAAAGGAGGATTTGTGAAAGTTAACCTTCTGGCCCGAGTACTTACAGTATTCATCAATGATTTTCCTTATATTTTCGCTTGTAGTTGAAGTGGCTTTCGCGAAAACCATGATGTCGCCCGCAGATGCTAGGAAAGGGATAGAGAGACCGTATCTGCCGAACCTAAACCAAACAGTTCTAATGGATCACCCTAACGGAGAATCCTAGTTGGTTTGAATAAGTTTGTAGGGCCGTTGTTAACCAAAATTGAAAATAAGATTATTTCTACACGTTCTCTTATCCATCCTATAAAGGTTGGGTGGAAGCTAAATTTTACCAAGATTTAAAAGGAGAAATCTCAATCAACACGGTCATATGCTTTTTTCCATGTCTAGTTTTATCGCCGTCCAGCCTTCATTTCCTTTTCTGTTTTTGATAGTGTGGAAGATCTCGTGTGCTATCGGAATATTGTCCTGAATAGTGCGATCAGATATAAAGGCTCCTTATAATGGGTGTATGAGCTTCCTTATCACTTTTTTTAGACGATCAGTTATGATTTTTGAAATAAGCTTATATATTGTTAAGCAAAGGCTAATTGGTCTGTAATTGTTTGTTATAGCTGTGTTATCACATTTTGGTAAAAGGGTAATAAATGTGTGGTTTCTCTATTTAAGCACTTTACCTGATTGGAAGAATCTTTTGGCTGCTTTTATCACTGATGGGCCAACAATGCCCCAATGAGTTTTATAGAATTCCACCGTCATCCCGTCGGGACCTGGGGACTTATTTTTTCCCATACTAAATATTGCGCTTTTAATTTCACTATTTGTAACTGGTTTTATTAATTCCTCATTTTCATTATCCATAATTGAGGGAGTTATCAAGGATAAGTAATCTAAGAGGTTTGATCTATTCTCCACATCCCTTATGAATCGTCTTTCAAAATCTTGTTGAATTTCCTTCTTGACATTCTTCCCCAACAATTTGGGTTCCGTTTGTTGTTGTAATATTTTGAATAATATTTCTATTTCTTCTCCTCGTTGCTATCTTATGGAAAAAGCCAAAGTTAGTGTCAGAAAGTTTTAGGCGTTTAACTTTTGCTTTTTGATTCCAGAATTTCTTGTGGAAATTCAATGAAGCTTCCTTTTTCTTAAGTAGTTGTGTGTATTTATCCACCATGAATGTGTTTTGAGAAAATAAATTCATCTTTTATATCTTGATAAGGCTACATTCGATATCCTTTAGTTGTTGGAATATGTTTTCAAAGGTTTTCCTATTTCATTCCTTAGCTTTCACCTTTAAAATTTTTGTCCTAAAGGATAGTTGAAACATTGCTGAACCACTATAGTTGGCTCTCCAGGTTTGTTAACTATATTACGGAAACAAATTTGTATCCATTTTCATTATATTATACACAGATTAGCATGGCAAATTCTGGTGGGATCCTCGCTTCTTCGGCCCATCAATTAGAAAAACAAAATTGGTCATTCCTCTGTAACCACATGTTTTGATATAAGCTTGCCCTTGCCAAATATCACAATTTACCTGATCATATATGTTATCCTAATGCTGAGATCATTGCAGAGAATGTTGAAGATCATACACCACCAGAACAACAATCTCAAACACTTCCACCAATTCCAGTGGCTCAGCAACCACATCCTGTTCCAAAAAATCAACCACCTCGAAGATCAGTTAGGAATATGAGACCTCCTGCTCATCTACAAGACTACATTTGCAACTTTGGTTCAAATCTAGAACAATTTCCTCTAATATCTGGATTTACAGATTCATTTATGTGTCTATCAGTCTCTATAAATGACTCTGATTCTCTTATTGAACCCAAGTCATTTACTAAAGCTTCTAAAGATCCTGACTGGATTGAAGCTATGAATAAAGAAATTGATGCTCTTCAATCTAAAAATACATGGATCTTAGCTGATCTCCCTGCAGGTAAACAACCTATAGGTTGCAAATGGGTCTACAAAATCAAGTTAAAGGCTGATGGATCAATAGAGAGATACAAGGCACATCTGGTGGCTAAAGGATACACACAACAATATGGAGTTGACTATGATGAGACATTTTCTCCTGTGGTGAAAATGTCCACTGTAAGAGTAATTCTTTCCATTGCATTAAATAAATGATGGGATATATTTCAATTAGATGTGAATAATGCATTTCTTCATGGAGATTTACATGAAGAAGTGTATATGACCATGCCTCAAGGTGTTTCAAACCCTTTGAATAAAGTTTGCTTGCTAAAGAAATCTTTATATGGTTTGAAACAAGCTGCAAGGCAATGGTTTAGTAAACTGTATACTACTTTGTTAGAATATGGTTTTGTTCAATCTAAATATGATCCATCTTTGTTTATCTCTTATACAAATGGTCATTTAACAATAGTTGTTGTATATGTAGTTGATATAATTCTCACAGGTTCTGATATATCTCAAGTCAAATGTCTCAAAAATCATCTACATGAGCTTTTCAGCATCAAAGACTTGAGGAAGCTCAATTATTTTTTAGGCAGTCAAGTAACACACAGTGACAAGCCTCTCATTCTTAGCCAGAGGAAGTTTTGTTCAGAAATCATAAAGGAGGCAAACCTCGAAGACAACAAGACCTCTGTTACACCTTTGCCTATTAATTTTAAATTACAGTCTTCTGATCCTAATAATTTGATGTTTGATCCTACTGATTATAGAAGTTTAGTTGGAAAGTTGAGTTACTTGACAAACACTCGTCCAGATATTTCCTTCTCAGTACAAGTGTTAAGTCAATTCTTAAAAACCCCGGATGCCAATCATCAAGCTGCTCTTCATCACTTGATCAGATACATCAAATTAAGGAACTACGCATTATGGGATCAAATTACAACAAGGATCATCAATCAAATTACAGGCTTTTTCAGACAGTGATTGGGCTTCCTGTCCAATTTCAAGGAAATCGGTGACAAGATATGTGGTTTTATTTGGAAGCAATCCTATATCATGGAAATCAAATAAGCACCCAATTGTTTCAAGGAGCTCTTCAGAAGCTGAATATAGAGAAATGAGTCAAGGAACTGCAGAAGTTACATGGTTGGTTAATCTACTTATGGAGCTTGGTGAGTCTGATTTGAAGCCAGTCACACTCAATTGTGATAACAAATCAGCTCTTCAAATAGCAAGGAATCTAGTTTTCCATGAAAGGACGAAACATATTGAGATAGACTGTCATTTCACGAGAGAGAAAGTCTTAGAGGGTCTTCTGCAACTGAGCTATTTGCCCACTCAAAACCAGCTTGCCGATGTTTTAACCAAAAACATCCCAACTGCACATCACAGAGAGTTACTTGCCAAACTAGGAATGAATCTCGAAGATCATTCTCCAGTTTGAGGGGGGCTGTTGATATAAGCTCACTCGAGATCGAGCCAATCTGGAGTTATTGATCATAGCCTTGAGTCACTCGAGATCGAGTCAAGCTGAAGACGTTGGACAGAGCTTTGAGTTTGTTATCTTTGTTAGTTGTAACTCACGTGATCAGCACGTGTTGTGCTTCATTATAAAAGCTTACATCTAGCTCGTTTGTAACAGACTACTGATTTTCATTCATTCAATCGATTCCTAAGGTTGAGTTTTTCGGTTTTCATGGCTTCCTCTTGCTCTCTCTAAATCTGATTCTCAGATTCTGAAATACAAGATGGATTTGTGCTCTCTCAACATACCAGAATTGGTGTACATATTACCAAACCATTGGGAGAAAAGCATCATTTGTTGATCCTTTCTTCCAAGTTGAGTCTTGTTGATCTTCTATCAAGTCCAACCTTAAGGAGGATATGGAGTGTATGTCATGCTTTGTAGGAGTAATAGTTCTTTTTTGTTATTTTGCTCAACATTTTAATTGGTATGTTCTGTAATAAGCCAATGCTTACATCTAGCTCGTTTGTAACAGACTACTGATTTTCATTCATTCAATCGATTCCTAAGGTTGAGTTTTTTGGTTTCCATGGCTTCCTCTTGCTCTCCCTAAATCTGATTCTCAGATTCTGAAATACAAGATGGATTTGTGCTCTCTCAACATATCAGAATTGGTACCAAACCATTGGGAGAAAAGCATCAGTTGTTCCTTTCTTCCAAGTTGAGTCTTGTTGATCTTCCATCAAGTCCAACCATAAAGGAGGATATATGGAGTGTGTATGCCATGCTTTGTAATAGTTCTTTTTTGTTATTTTGCACAACATTTTAATTGGTAAATGTTCTGTAATAAGCCAAATGTCACCTGTAAGAGCATGCATGCTTTTAATTTGGCTGCCAACCATGCGTCTATCAAATTCTAGGGTAAGTTTTTTGGATCAACAATTGCAGCTTTTAATTTGGCTGCCAACCACGCGTCTTCCATTCCCTTTCTATTTTCCAATCGGACTAGCTAGTAGGTTTATTCCTGCATTCTCTCCTTCATTTACTGCTACCATTGATTACTAGGTCATTTGATTTTCAGCTCACTAACTGAGTATGAACTTTACAGTTTGTTCGATCTAGGGTTTCACACTTCGAATAGCTCGCAATAAACTCAAGTAAAGCGATAAACATGCATAAACGAGAGACACAAGACTTTGTTTACGCGGTTCGGTTTCCCTACATCCGCGGAACCTCAGGAGGGGAGGTTCACCCAATTTCACTAAGCATTCAAAGGTTCAAAGACAGATTACAGAGGTTTTAGATGCACTAGTACTAAGGCGCGATCCTAACTAAACAAGGACAAAGAAGATAAATGAGGAATAGGGTTAGAAATCGTCCGTGAAGGACATCGAGAAATCTCAGGGGAGATTTCTCCTTGCAGAACCCTCCATTCTTCTTCTTCTTTGTCAGATGAGCAGGCACTCAGGTAGCATCAACCCAGAAGAGCACCCTTGAAGAGAATCGCCGGCGTCGGGTGGCCAGAAAACCAAACCCTAGTGTTTTTCTCCCAAACCCTAACCCAGTTGCCCCTTGGCTTACCAGAAAGAATGAGAGCGATGTTACAGTTCTCCGGGGTGTCCAAAGAGGGGTTATAAAGGCTAGGGTTGCAACGTTCGAAAAGAGCCAAGAGATATGGGCTCAGATTTGGGCCAGATGGAATAGGCCCAAATCTGTATGAGCTCAGACCTGCAAGCATCAAACACAAAGGACCCAACAACACAATCTAAGGCATCACACATACACTAGCTTCACCTTATGGCTCAAGGCTAGCCATTGGTCCCTAACATGGTGCAACCATGGGTCCAATGTGCTTTTCCTTGACCATGGCAATGGATAGGTCATGTAGAACCTTTAGTGAACCTGTCCTAGTAGCTAGTGCATCTTACAAACCAGATAAACCATTGTCTTGAATTACAACTTATTACAAGGATTACACAAACATAACAAATGCCGGCTCCTAATCCTTGTGATACAGTTCTCCTTTGGTCACCAGTAGTGAAGTGGGATCCCCTCCAGTCCGTCGTCGGTTCAAGAATAGCTAAGGCACTTAGGTACACTCCCATATATGCAGGAAGTTCCTGCAAAAGGAGAATTTGTCAGCTGTGACAATTTTGGTACCAAAGTCAGCAGGATTAAGGTCTCCCTTAATCTTCGTCACATCTATAAGATTCTTTTCAACCTGAACACGGATGTAATGGTGCCTCACATCAATGTGTTTGGTCCTTTCATGATAGACAGGATCCTTACACAAGTACAAGACACTTTGACTATCCATATGTAAAGTCATAGGGAAGATTTCACCAAGTATTCCAGCCAGCCAGGAAGCCTCTTTAGCTGCCTCAGTTGCAGCAATATACTCAGCCTCTGTAGATGACAGAGCTACAATGGACTGTAGCTGTGACTTCCATGATATGCAATTACCAGCCCAAGTGTAGACATAGGCAGAGGTTGATTTTCTATCATCTTTATTTCCTGCATAATCAGAATCAACAAACCCATGCAAATCGTGCTTTGAAGCATGTTCACCAAACACAAGGCAGTAATTTTTGGTTCCACAGAGGTATCTGAGCAAATACTTCATGCCTTCCCAATTGACATTGCTAGGGTTAGACATAAATCGGCTAAGAACGCTTATAGCAAATGCAAGGTCGGGTCTAGTGCATAACATGGCATACATAACAGACCCAACAACAACATCATAGGGAATTTTAGACATCTTTTGTTTTTCAGCATCTTCAGTGGGACGATGTTTCTTAGTTAAGTCTAAATGCCCTCCTAAGGGAATACTTGTAGGTCTAGAGCAATTCATGTTGAATTTATCAAGCACCTTCTGAACATAATCACTTTGAGAAAGCCACGTCAGTTTCTTTTTCCTATCTCTAGTGATATTGATGCCAAGTATTCTTTTAGCAGCTCATAAGTCTTTCATATCAAAATGTAGTTTCAAGTCCCTTTTTACAGTGGAAATAAGAACTTTAGAGTTGCATAAGATAAGAATGTCATAAACATAGAGGAGCACAAACAAAGGAGACTTAGACTTAACACCTTTAAAATATAAGCAAGTGTCATAACTACTTTTCAGGAAACCAAGTTTCTTCATGCAAGAATCAAATTTCAAGTTCCATTGCATAGGACTTTGCTTTAAACCATATATAGATTTCTTAAGAAGAAAAACATGATCAAGTTTATTAGCATCAATAAATCCTTTTGGCTGGCTGATATAAATGATTTCATGCAAGTCACCATGGAGAAAAGCAGTTTTAACATCCATTTGCTCCAAGTCCCAGTCATAAACAGTAGCAACAGCAAGCATTAACCTCAGTGTTTTATACTTAACCACATGTGCAAAGATGTCATTGTAATCAATTCCCTCTTTTTGAGTAAAACCCTTGGCCACAAGCCTAGCTTTCTATCTAGGTGGTTCATGAGGTTTTACACTTTCTTTTAACTTGTATATCCATTTACAATCTATGATCCTAGCATTTTTAGGTTTCGGAACCAACACCCAGGTTTTGTTCACAAACATAGAATGTAACTCATCTTGCATAGCTTTTAACCAATACTTAGAATTTGAATTTTTAATAGCTTGATCAAAAGACTCAGGAGTATAGGATCTAACAAGTTCAGCAGAAATGAAGGCAAACTCCACCAAATCAATATCTTCCAATTCAGCAAAATTAATATACCATCTGTTAGGTTTAACAGCTCTAGGTTCTCTATCTCTAGTGAGTTGATAATCACTGTAATCAGGCACATGATGCACAGAAGTATCATTCACAGAGGACTCTCCAGACTGAGAGTTTGAGAGAGAGGAAGATGAACTTACTTCCCCACCAGATTGGTGGGGTGAATGCTCTTCATTTAGATCATTAGGGTGATCTCCTTGATCACTTAGTCATTTGAATGACCATTATCTTGGTTTGAAGGAAGCTCTGAGTCATGCTCTGTTGTGAGCCTAATTCGCCAAGTTTTATACCTACTTTTATATTGTTTTCTGCATGCATTTTATACATTTGGGCTAGAATAGTTCAGAATCTATGTAGTTAATGTTTATTTGCCAAGTTATGGAATCTACACCAGTTTCCGTTTAAGTTTCGCAGAAATCGAGTCAATTTACAGCAATTCAGAGAAAGGAAGAAAAGCTCGAAGTCAACTACAGAAAGTTGGAGGTCAAGGAGTAGCGGAACCAGGACAAATCGAGCTGGAAAGAAGAAAAACGAGTTGACAACACATTGGTCGATATCGACTGAGGCTTGTCGATATCGAGTACACTAGTCGATTTCCACCAGAGTTAGCCAGAATCGAGGAAGCTGAGGAAGAAGAAGAACAGAGAGGTCGATATCGACTTGACCATGTCGATATCGAGTTGGCTGAAATCGAGCTGAAGGCCAGAAATCGATCCGAGAAGCTGGAGCTGAAAGCTGCAAGTCGATATCGAGTACCTCAACTTGATATCGAGTACCAACAAGTCGATTTTTACTCCCAAGGGCGAGATCGAGTTGCTGAGCTGAAGTGAAGAAAATGTTGGTCGATATCGAGTAACACTAGTCGATATCGACTTGACCCACAGTGGCCGATTTCGAGCTAGTCAATTTCAGAGACAATTAGTTACATAGTAAGAGAGAGAGAGAGAGAGAGAGAGAGAGAGAGCTTGTGGCGAGAGCAAGGTGGAAAGGCGAGAGCGGATTTGGCTTGTTCGGTTGTAAGCTTTCTTTTATTTCATTAATGCAAAGTTATTTCCTTTTATTATTGATGTCTTTCTTGATGATGAAGAGCGAGTAGTCACCCAACTTCTAGGGTCGGGGTGAGCCCGACGGTAGCCATGTAAGATGACGCGGTAAAGGTACAATCTTTGGATGCAATTCGTCTTCTATCCCTGTGAGCATGATTCTTTTGCGAAAGTTGAAGGTGATCCTTGTTTGTGTTATTGAAGCGAAAGTGATCTTAATACAACTTGGGTTAATTATGTGAAAAGGGTTAGTAACAATTAGGGTTTATGCGAAAGCCTCTATATTCCTATTTGTTAATAACGAAAGTTATTTGATGAAAAGCATGATTTTTTATGCCTTTATGTGTTATTTTAAATGGTTATCGTTGTGGTATTGAAACCCTGATCTTGGAAGTCTTTTATTATATTGATTTATTTCACAAATTTTGGTTTTAAAGTTTCTGTCTAAGTCGATTTTGAGTTGTCTTCAGTCGATTTTTGTAGTCGATATCGAGTATCTCCAGTCGATATCGACCAAGTTCCGCCTTTGTGTTCTGTATGTTTTAAGTCGAAATTGAGTGCTGTTGGTCGATTTGCCGAGTCGATATCGAGTAACAGTGGTCGATATCGATTGACACACAGATTGGCCAGATGGCGGCATCCGTCCCCACACAATCAGGTACGCTCCCTGGAACCTCTAAACCTAACCCCAAAGGTAAATCTACTGGACAGGGGGCTGCTATGAACCTAAGGAGTGGGCGACAGATGCAAACGCCCGAGCAAACGACGGAGGAGAAGGCTGTAGAGGACTCCTCAACATCGACCAGACCAGTCGACGTCGACCAGAACTTGGTCGATATCGAGGAGACCTTGGTCGATATCGACCAGCACGCCCAGCCAGCCCCAGAAATCGACCAGTCCAGTCAATATCGACCAGACACAGGTTGATATCGACTAGACGTTACTCGATATCGACCCCATCCACTCGACATCAGCACCTCCGCCAAAGAAAAAGCTGTCTTTCCCGACGAAATCTCCTAAGGACCCTGCAGAGAAGAAATTCCAGCGCTTCATCAAGATGCTTCAAAGGCTCAACATCACAATACCCTTCACAGAAGCTCTTAATGAGATGTCATCCTATATCAAGTTGCTAAAGGAGATTCTGAGTAAAAAGCGGTCAATGGCTGAGATCGCAGAAGAATGCAGCCAAATGGACGTACTAGAGAAAAGGCCAGATCCAGGTAAGTTTGCTATAACCATTGGATTTGGTCAATATAAATTTAATGCTTTATGTGATCTTGGAGCCAGTGTGAGTATAATGCCTTTATCGATCTGGTCCAAGATTAAGATAGGTGCCCTAAAGCCTGTGGATGCGCTTTATATGGCGAACAACACGGTGGTCATCCCAACAGGCATGGTGAACAATGTGCCAGTACAAGTAGGTAAGTTCTTCGTCCCTACTGATTTCTTAGTTATTGATATGGCGGAGGACCCTACTTGTCCAATTATTCTAGGAAGGCACTTCTTGGCGACGGTGGATGCCAACATAAGCGTAAGGAAGGGGGTGCTCACTTTCAACATCAGCGATGAGGTAATTGAGTATTCCTTTAATAAAACTGAAAGGCATACAGGTCCTATGGAAGAGGTAAAGTCCATATCAGCTCGTTACATCACTTGTGTGGAGCCTAAGGTAAGAAACATGACCTCCGAAGAGCTAGAAAAGAGGGATATGGAAGCCCAAGTGGAGGAGATCATGGCCATCCTGAACGAAGAAGCAGAGAATCCACTCGACATAGACCAAGGTACGTCGATTTGGACTAACTATTTTTCGGATGCTTTGCTAGGTCTTAAGTATAGGGTCAAAATCGACCAGGAGAAATCGACTGAGCCAGAAAACAAGTCGATATCGACTGACCCTACTCGATATCGACCTACCCATGTCGAGCTAACCCCACCAGAAATCCAGCAGAGGCAAACCGACCAGGAAACCTCAATATCGACCAACCCAGGTTGATATCGACCTCACCACATCGACTCGACTCCACCTGTTGAGCCACAGCAACCCGAATCCGAGATAGGTAACTCGATATCGACCACAGTAGGTCGATATCGACTAGACCAAGTCGACTTGCCTTCCTCTGAATCGACTGACATTCCACCAGAGCAGCAGAACTCGATATCGAGTGAAGCTACTCGATATTGACCAGACTCCGAGGTCCCGAATTCCGATTCTGCGAAGGTAAGCCAAGGTATGGATCTTACTTCTCCTATTTCCATTAATGATTTATCTATACATGGGAGAGGTTTTCCTTGGTATGTGCGTTTATGTAGGATTTCCAATGATGAGCCCAAAGAGTATGAAGTTGGAGACAAGGTCTATGTTTCCAAGTCAAATGATCATTGGTTCCTTAACAAGTTCAAGAAGAAGAAGATAGGGCCCTTCACAGTAAACAAGATCCATTCAGAAGGGCTACAACTAATGGATAAGAATAGAGTCATGTTTGAAGCCCAAGCTACATGGGCCCTGCAAATGCCACCTTGAGCTTAATGGAGAAATTACTCGGCCTAGCGACTATAAAATCTAGACCTTGTAAATAGACATTTATTTTTTGGGATTTTTGGACTTTGTTGCCTTTGTTTTTGGTTTTGGACATTATTTTCTATTGTGGGTATATCTCTTCTACATTTTTTAGGTACAAAGAAGGATAGAGCAGCAGTCGAAATCCACTGGGGCCAGCAGCATTGCACTCGATTTTGAAGCTCTGCACATCTGTCTAGTGAGTTTCTTTCTTTACCCTTATTTTTATATAGTGAGGACACTGTAATGTTTAAGTATGGGGTGGGGGAAGGGCTTACTTTATGCATATTTGATTATATTTGACATTATGAGTGCATATTTAAAGTTTATTTCTTGAATTGCTTATACATGGCTACTTTGGAATTCATTATTGATATTTATGTGCTTATGTGCATGTTTTCCAAAGTTTATAAAAATGACCCCCATTGAAATTTTTTTATTAATGTCATGGAAGTTTTAAATTGAACTCGACGATGCAAAATTGGATTCATTAGAGATATAGCATTAAATTGCCTAGTAAAGGGAAGTCACAATGAAGTGCATATTTTTATTGAAAACCATGAAAGGAGGTAAAATTTGATGTTGCTTTTGACATGTTGCATAATAAGAGGATGGATGACTTTATATTTCCATATAATGCTCATTGTTATAATCCTAGCCATACCTATGCTTACGCATCACAAAAGCCATATTGAGCCTTATTTCATATTATTGCTCCACATGATCGAAATATTGCCCATTCTTTACCTTATTTCATATCCGGGGATTATGTTGAGAATGAAAGCTACATTATGGAGATTATTATATGGTGTTTGTGTTGTTATATATCATTATTTGGAGTTTGGCAGGAATGTTTGAAACATATATGGAAAATTTAATGAGTGAAAGAAAATCCGGTCACCTCAGGAGATAAAGGTAGATCAACCGTACCTGCGTTGAGATAATTGTTCCGCAGGATGGGACACACAGGTGAGGAGTCCAAAGCACTAAGTATCCGGGGCCATTCATGACACTCATGTTTGCGACTCGCGAGAAGGCGGAGCTGATGTTAGAGAGGTAAAAGCATAATATTGAAAAAAACAATTGAGCAAAAGAGTGAAAGGTGATGATTCTTATGAAGAATGATTGTGGTATGAAAGTTTAGAAATACTCCGTTTCCCCGGATCATTAGCACCACATTGCCAAAAATTGCCCACCTTTAGCGTTTTTACCAATCTACTCCTTTATTAGCTTAAATTAAAGTACTCTTGATTATTGATGCTTTGTCACTCATGAATATTTTGCATAACCCTTCTTTTGTGAGTAGATGTTGCTTTTTATTGCACTTGCATGGATTTGTGACACTAATACCTTTTCAAGGATGGTAATTGATTGTAGGGATATATGGCAATGAATCTAATATGCTGAGAGTTTTGATTTCTTCCCCTGTATGACAATTAAAAAGTATTGCTTGAGGATAAGCAAGCTTAAGTATGGGGTGTTTGTTGTGAGCCTAATTCGCCATGTTTTATACTTACTTTTATACATTTGGGCTAGAATAGTTCAGAATCTATGTAGTTTATGTTTATTTGCCAAATTATGGAATCTACACCAATTTCTATTTAAATTCGCAGAAATCGAGTCAATTTACAGCAATTCAGAGAAAGGAGGAGAGGAAAAGCTCGAAGTCAACTACAGAAAGTCCGAGGTCAAGGAGTAGCGGAACCAGGACAAATCGAGCTGGAAAGAAGAAAACCGAGTTGATAACACATTGCTCGATATCGACTGAGGCTTGTCGATATCGAGTACACCAGTCGATTTCCACCAGAGTTAGCCAGAATCAAGGAAGCTGAGGAAGAAGAAGAACAGAGAGGTCGATATCGACTTGACCATGTCGATATCGAGTTGGCTGAAATCGAGCTGAAGACTAGAAATCGATCCGAGAAGCTGGAGCTGAAAGCTGCAAGTCGATATCGAGTACCTCAACTCGATATCGAGTACCAACAAGTCGATTTTTACTCCCAAGGCCGAGATCGAGTTGCTGAGCTGAAGTGAAGAAAATGTTGGTCGATATCGAGTAACACTAGTCGATATTGACTTGACCCACAATGGCCGATTTCGAGCTAGTCTGAGTTCTAATCAAAGTTCTATCCAAAGTCCAATGGTGATATCCACAAGATCAAATTCTATCAAGATCTATCAAGCTGGAAGAGATATTTACCTATTTTAGATATAATTACTTTAGAGATTTATTTCTTTATTTCCATGTTTTTATCTTAATAATTTAGATAGATAGATATAGATATAGATAGAGTTTCTTTCCTAGATTAGCTTGGAATGAAGTCTATAAATAAAGCCTTCGGGGCTGATTTCTATTCATTCAATTTCAGAGACAATTAGTTACATAGTAAGAGAGAGAGAGAGAGAGAGAGAGAGAGAGAGAGAGAGAGAGAGCTTGTGGCGAGAGCAAGGTGGAAAGGCGAGAGCGGATTTGGCTTGTTCGGTTGTAAGCTTTCTTTTATTTCATTAATGCAAAGTTATTCCCTTTTATTATTGATGTCTTTCTTGATGATGAAGAGCGAGTAGTCACCCAACTTCTAGGGTCGGGGTGAGCCCGACGGTAGCCATGTAAGATGACGCGGTAAAGGTACAATCTTTGGATGCAATTCGTCTTCTATCCCTGTGAGCATGATTCTTTTGCGAAAGTTGAAGGTGATCCTTGTTTGTATTATTGAAGCAAAAGTGATCTTAATACAACTTGGGTTAATTATGTGAAAAGGGTTAGTAACAATTAGGGTTTATGCGAAAGCCTCTATATACCTATTTGTTAATAACGAAAGTTATTTGATGAAAAGCATGATCTTTTATGCCTTTATGTGTTATTTTACATGGTTATCGTTGTGGTATTGAAACCCTGATCTTGGAAGTCTTTTATTATATTGATTTATTTCACAAATTTTGGTTTTAAAGTTTCTGTCTAAGTTGATTTCGAGTTGTCTTCAGTCGATTTTTGTAGTCGATATTGAGTATCTCCAGTCGATATCGACCAAGTTCTGCCTTTGTTTTCTGTCTGTTTTAAGTCGAAATTGAGTGATGTTGGTCGATTTGCCGAGTGGATATCGAGTAACAGGGGTCGATATCGACCAAGTTTTCTGCTTTCGTTTTGTTTCTGCTGCTTTTGCTTTCTTTTGTGTTTGTCTGGTTGATTGTCTACTGAGTTTTAGGATTGAAAAGGCGGGCACTGACACGCTTCCTCATGGATCGATCCTGACTGCCTTCTACTACAACGGGAGGAAGTCTTGTATTTATTTGCTGAGACAGGGAGCCAGTTTGATTTGATATTTATATTTATTTTCGTACTTGACCATCCTCCTGCAACAAACATGCTCCCCACCATGAGAGGAGTCATCTTCAGGGAAGAGTCCATCCTCATCATCTGGAGGTTGAATAGCCTCATGAGGTAAGAAGAAGGTAGGAATATCCTCAGCTGCTTCGGGGGTACCTACACACTCATCAGAACTTGTCAGTTCAGCTTTATAATGGTAAGCATCCTCATCAAAAGTCACATTTCTTGAGGTTATTACTTTAAACCCATGAGGTTGCAGCTTGCCTTGAGACACATGTGTGTAGGCAGTGCATCCAAAGGGCCTAAGGTGTGTCAAGTCAGGCTTTTTCCCAGACCACAACTCCTGTGGAGTCTTAAACTCCACAGCAGAAGAAGGGCACCTATTTATGAGGTAAGCAGCTGTGTTAACAGCTTCACCCCATAAATAAGGTTTCATCCCAGCATCAAATAACATGCACCTTGCTTTCTCAAGCAAAGTTCTGTTCATTCTCTCAGCTATACCATTTTGCTGAGGTGTGCCAGGGACTGAGAAATGCCTTTTAACACCATGATGCTTACAAAAATCATTAAATGCATGATTACAGAATTCTAAACCATTGTTAGTCCTTAAACATTTCAGCTTATGGTCAGATTCATTTTCAATAAGCAACTTCCAAGTCTTAAACACATCAAAAGCTTTAGTTTTTTATTTAAGCAAGTAAACCCACACTTTTCTTCAGTAATGATCTATGAAAGATATGAAATATTTTCTACCCCCTATAGTATCAATCTGAGCAGGACCCCACAAATCAGAATGCACATACTAATTGCAACATAAGAAGACGTAGGAAAAGCATGCTTAGATTTCTTACCATAAATGCAGCCCTCAAACAGTTTCAGATCAACGGGTTTAGAATTAATCATGCTAGATTTAAACAAATGATTCAAACCATTAATGCCAATATGACCAAGTCTAGTGTGCCAAAGTTTGGTCTGGTCCAGTGCCAAACCATCCTTAACAATGGTACGGCTCAGTTCAGGAGTTCCTATAACACAGTATAGTCCTCTTTTCTTGATACTGCGTATAAGTGTAGTCCCATTTTTAGAGACTTCCTTAATGCCACTGTAAGTGTTAATGTGATACTTGGAATCATCCAAAATAGATTCAGACATTAAATTTCTCTTAAGATCAGGCACCCACCTGACCTTTTGGAGAACCCTGACTTTCCCATCAAACATTCTAATAGGCACATTTCCAATACCCTTAATAGACAAAGCAGTGTCATCACCAAGCAAAACATCATCACCATCATACTCAGAAAAAGAGCTAAACATATATCTATCAGGAGTAGCATGAATAGTGCAACCAGAGTCTAAAATCCAAGTATTAGAAGGCATATTAGAAGAACACACGAGCAGTTGATGAGAATAATCAGTTTGTTGTTCAAGCACGGTAGTAGTTTCCTTTTTCTTCTTGTTTTCATCAGCCTTTTTCTTTTTTATAACAGTCTTTAATGAAATGCCCAGGTTTGTCACAATAATGGCAGTTTCTATTACTGTTACCTTTCCCAGAAGAGTTAGACTCATCTTTTTCCTTATCTTTCTTCTTAGACTTCTTGTTATTGTTCTTACTCTTAGCCTTTGTAAAGAGAACCTCAGATTTGTTATTGTTTTCAGTTTTCTTCTCATTTTTGGTTTTGAACACTTTCATGATCTCATTTTTCTCAATAATAGACTCAAGAATTTTTTCTTTACTCAAATCATCATTACTGAATTGAATCACATCCTTAAAAGTGTCAAATTGTGAAGGCAGAGATTTCAATAATAAAACAGCTTGATGAGTATCCTTAACCTTATCATCACATCTTTCAAGCTCTTGATTAAGTCTAAGAAATATATCCAAGTTTTCATTTAATGACAGGCTAACTTCCATTTTAAAAGTGAACAAACGACACAGCAGAGATATCTTTATAGGCAAGGACTTAGTCAAGTAAAGAGACTCAAGAGCATCCCAGAGAGTTTTAGCAGTAGTTTTGCTCACCACCTGACGAGCTACGTCGTCAGCTAACCTTATCATTATTTCTGAGTGAGCTTGCTCATCCATTTCAGCCTTGGATGTGTCTGTAGTGCCAGGAGGATAGGCCTCTGTCACAGCCTTCCAGCACTTCTCCTTGATCAACACAACCTTCTTCATTTTGACTTGCCACATGGCAAAGTCAGTAGTCCCATCGAAGGGCTTCATCCTCACTGTGTTCTCTGCCATAGAAAAACACAAATATAAGTTAAGGAAAACTTAATACAGAGGATCTAAAGAAAGGAAGGCTAGATCTAGGAAACCCTAAAGTAAACAAAGATATTTTTGGGTTTTTCTTGTTACTGTAGAACAGAAAACACAAATGAAAGCTAAGCGAAGGCAATAAACCCTAGATCCAGCGGAAGCTCAAAGAATCAAGGTCGGTTCAACTCTTTTTCGAAGACGAAATAGAGTCAAGCCTAGGCTCTGATACCAATTTGTTCGATCTAGGGTTTCACACTTCGAATAGCTTGCAATAAACTAAAGTAAAGCGATAAACATGCATAAACGAGAGACACAAGACTTAGTTTACGCGATTCAGTTTCCCTACATCCGCGGAACCTCGGGAGGGGAGGTTCACCCAATTTCACTAAGCATCCAAAGGTTCAAAGATAGATTACAGAGGTTTCAGATGCACTAGCACTAAGACGCGATTCTAACTAAACAATGACAAAGAAGATAAACGAGGAATAGGGTTAGAAATCGTCCGTGAAGGACACAGAGAAATCTCAGGGGAGATTTCTCCTTGCAGAACCCTTCATTCTTCTTCTTCTTCGTCAGACGAGTAGGCACTCAGGTAGCATCAACCCAGAAGAGCACCCTTGAAGAGAATCGTCGGCGTCGGGTGGCCAGAAAACCAAATCCTAGTGTTTTTCTCCCAAACCCTAACCCAGTTGCCCCTTGGCTTACCAGAGAGAATGAGAGTGATGCTATAGTTCTCAGAGGTGTCCAAAGAGAGCTTATAAAGGCTAGGGTTGCAACGTTCGAAAAGAGCCAAGAGATATGGGCTCAGATTTGGGCCAGATGGAATAGGCCCAAATCTCTATGAGCTCAGACCTGCAAGCATCAAACACAAAGGACCTAACAACACAATCTAAAGCGTCACACATACACTAGCTTCACCTTATGGGTCAAGGCTAGCCATTGGTCCCTAACATGGTGCAACCATGGGTCCAATGTGCTTTTCCTTGACCATGGCAATGGCTAGGTCATGTAGAACCTTTAGTGAACCTGTCCTAGTAGCTAGTGCATCTTACAAACCAGATAAACCATTTTCTTGAATTACAACTTATTACAAGGATTACACAAACATAACACAGTTGGTCGAGGCTAGCTAGAATGCTTCTCTAAGATCCATAAAAAAAAAAGACCTGCCCCAATTTCACAGTAGTTGAGCTTAAATCATATGTATCAGGCTGTTAGGGGTTTTATTTTAAAGAATATCCATGCTATAAGAAAAGATGATCGAGAATAATGAATCAAGCTATAAATTAACGAAATAGATAAGAGAGCTAAAAATAAAAAGAAAATAATACAGTCTGATTTCTTTATTTTTGATAATCGGAATGGATGTCAACCTTACAGAAAGAAATAACAGATAATGACCGCCCAACAGGTCGGCAAAGCCATCAAGTGTGGTTTCCCTTTGGCAGAGCAGGCAAAGCCATTATGCCTAACCCAACTTGCATCAAAGTTAGAATGAGGAGAATGGCTGCATAAATAACAGATATGACCGCCCATGGATGCCTGAAATAGTTGTGCTTGAGTGTAGCTCTATTGCGGTTCCACCTTTTGTTGCAGTGAGTAGTTAGTTGCTCAGCTATGCCAGCATAATAATAATCGTTAGAGCTCACTTTGACATGGTGTCCAAGAGAGTTGACCAAATCAGATACATCATTGTCGCTTCCTAACCAGTTTTCAATGATACCTGCTTTGGCAAGCACCTGCACATCCTCAGGGGTGTTAATTAGGCAATCCAGGAAAAATTGGTAGTCCCCGATATAAGTTCCGTGGGACTGATAGTGGCATTGCTCAAATGCTATTGCATTTCTTAAAAGAGACTCGGTTTCATCCACCACTTTGAGTTTAGGGATGGTCAGGATCCCTTTCTTACTGTCAAAACGAACATGATTCCAACTTGATGTGTCACTCTCTTCAACTTGAAACTTCACACCAGACTCGTATAGGGTTGTAGCTGTGGGCCATATCATGTTGCAATTGTCGTCAATATAAATATGAGGTTCAAGTGTTTGGTCAGATGGCAGACAACAGCTTCGAAGTAAGTCTACAAGATGATAGCAACTTGCCTCGTTGGTTTCATCATCAATGCAAATTTTCGACATGCTGACGTCGAGAAAGTTACACGCAAGCTCCGTAAAGTATGGGACATCAGTATTCTCATGTGGTTTGAAGGCAGTCCAATATAGGTCTTTTAGGATGAAGAAGGGTAGTTGGTTCTCTGCCAATAGTAGTTCTCTTTCAAGTTCGTTAATCATGAATGGTTTTCCCCATATTTGATCATCCTTAATTAGGGAGGGATCTGAATGTCTTCTGAAAACCTCGATGATGAACACACTATCAATGAAGACCATTCGTATGAACTCGTCAGTGGAGATGTGAATGGTTGGATTTGCATAGGCTTCACGGACTTGGGTTTCCATGTCCTTGACAACCTGCAAGTAAGTATTGAGGTTTGTATTGATTTGGGAGTCGTGGAGAAATGATTGAAGATACTTGAGTTTGTGAACTTCCATGCCAACTAAATTCTCATCTTTGTAGTGAAGTGGTCCAATTGAGACCATCATTGGCGTGTATGCTTCTCTGTTTACTTCACGTAGTAATTTGGGAACTCTATAAATGCAACGCTTACTCGACATTTTGGGTAATGAAATAAGGTCCGCTTGTATGGAGTCGGCCAAACTGTAGTCATTTTCATGTTTTTCCATATGTCGCCTCTAACCTCTCCTGCAATAAAATTAAATGTTTAAGAATCCTTATAATGTTCGTATTGATTCTAACAGCTATAAATCAATATTATGATCGAATCTCTCAAGAACACTCAGATTGAACAAGGAAGAATAAACTGAACTCCCAAACATACAAAATTTTATTGCTTTGAAAAACAGTTTGGAATGATACATGAGTTGAGTATTTATAGATGGAAGGCACACGCAAGTGCTGTGTATATGGTCTCGATTTCTGTAATAGCAAAAATCTCAGCTCTTCTAACTAACTACCGAGCTGGTTTAACACTCCCCCTCAAGTTGATAGTTTGAACATATTCACAACTCCCAACTTGCTTAACATCTTCTCAGACGTGTCTTGATTCACTGCCTTAGTGAATATATATGTTGGTTGTTCTTTGGTGGAGATATAACCCAAGACAATTTCTTTCTTAAGAGCTTTGTTCCTTACAACATGAAAATCACCTTCAATATGCTTTGTCCTCTCGTGGTAGACTGGATTTCTAGCAATATGAAGGGCAGATTGATTGTCACAATGTAGTTGCACAGGTTCCACTTTACACCCAAATCAGATAGCAAATTTACCAACCAAGTTATCTCACAACAGGTCATGGCCATAGCCCTATATTCTGCCTCAGTTGTGGACATTACTACATATGATTGCTTCTTGGTTCTCCATGAGATCAATGAGCTTCCAAGCAATATACAGAATCCAGTTAGTGACTTCCTGTTCATAGGGAAACTTTGTCAATCAGAGTCACAGAAAGCCCTTAGCTGTAGTTTAGAGTTCTTAGCCAATAAAAGACCCTGTCCTCGAGCTTTCTTCAAGTATCTCAACACATGTTTAGCTGCTTGCTAGTGCTCCATGCTTGAAGAGTGCATGAACTGGCTAAGCATCTGTACTGCATAGCATATATCTGGACGAGTGATGGTGAGGTAGATCAGCTTTCCTACCATCCTCCTGTATGCAACTTGATCCACTTCTTTTTTGCTTCGATCTAGACTGAGTTTCACTCGAGGATCCAAGCGAGTAGCTACTGGCTTTGCATCAGTCATCCCAGTTTCAGCTAGCAACTCTAGAGCATATTTCCTTTGATTTAGGAACAACCTTTTCTCATTCCTATCTATTTTAATGCCCATAAAGTATCTCAAATCACCTAGCCCCTTCATTTGAAAATTCTTGTGAAGGTGAGATTTAAGTTTGCCTATTTCACCTTCATCATTTCCTGTAATAATCATGTCATCTACATACACAAGTAGAGTTGTAATCTTCTTCCCATTCCTTTTTACAAATAAGGAATGATCATATTCTGATTGCACAAATCCTGCTGTTACAACCACTTCAGAAAACTTGGCAAACCATTGCATAGGAGCTTGCTTTAATCCATATAAGGATTTCTGTAGTTTGCATACTAAATCCTGCTTAGCTTATTGCTTCTGTATCTCATTCTCCCCCTGAACAGCAGGCTGGAAGGATTTAAGAATCTGATATGCAGGAGGCAACTCCATGTAGACTTCCTCCTCTAAATCACCATGTAAGAATGCATTGGTGACATCTAGTTGAGAAATTAACCAATCCTGTGCAGCTGCAACTGCCAGTAATGTTCTTACAGAAATCATTTTTGCAACTGGTGCAAAAGTCTCACTATAGTCAATTCCCTCAAATTGACTGAACCCTCGAGCCACTAACCTTGCTTTGTACCTGTCTAAGGTACCATCAGCCTTCAATTTGAGCTTGAAAAGCCACTTGCAAGTGACCTCAGATTGATGCATTGGACGAGGGACCAGGCTCCGGGTGTGAGTTCTTTTAAGAGCATCTAATTCAGTGTTCATTGCCTGGCACCATTCATTTGATTGCAGTGCTTCCCTTACAGACATGGGTTCAGATAGAGGTGCACTATTGCTAATAAAGATGTTATATGCAATAGGACAATTTTGATAAGAGACAAAGGAGGATATAGGGTAAGGGGAAGTAGACTTACTACAAGAGGCATACCTTGCAGTTGGAGATCCAAGATGGGCAGTACACACATAGTTCTTCAACCAGAGAGGGGGTGTAGTTACTCTATGAGACTGTCTTAGAAGAGGAGCTTGGCGGAGAGAGGGTTGGGGCTCATAGATAGTCTTAGGAGGTGTGGTTGATGGAGAAATGGCATCAAATGTTGGTGGCACAGGAGATGGAGAGTAGTCTGCCAGAGATTCATGAGGTGTTGGTGGATCAAGAGGTTGATGATCAGAAAGATATTCCAAAGAAATGGGATCAAAAGGCCAATCATCAACATAAGGGTTTGAAGATAGAATCTTTGGAGCTGCAGGAGTAGTTTTTCCTACATAGGTATTTGAGTGGGGTTTGCAAAAGCAAATGGGAAATAATCTTCAAGAAAATTCACATCCTTACTAATGTAACATTTTTCATCTTGTAGATTGTAAACTTTGTAACCTTTGAAACCAAAGGGGTATCCCACAAAAACACAAGGATCAGACCTTGTACCAAATTTCTTTTTGTGTTGAAAACTGGTAGACATGAAGCAAAGACAACCAGAAACTGTTAGAAATGAGTAATCAGGTGTAGTGTGAAAAAAGAAAGACTTCATAAGGGGATTTGTTTTTAAGAAGAAGTGTTGGTAATCTATTTATAAGATATGTGGCTGTGAGGATGCAATTTCCCCAAAACTTGATGGGCAAAGAAGAGTTAAATTTGAGAGCTCTAGCAGTTTCCAAAATGTATCTATGTTTTCTTTCCACCCTTCCATTTTGTTGGGAAGTGGATGTGCAGGATCTCTCATGTATAATGCCCATGTTACCTAGAAAACTTTTTAAGTCATTGTTGAAGAATTCAGTCCCTTGATCAGTCCTTAAGATTTTTACAGTTGTGGTAAACTGATTTTCCACTTTTGCAATGAAATCCTTTAAGACAGAAGCAGTATCAGATTTATGAGTCAAAACATATGCCCAAACACTCCTACTTTTATCATCCACAATAGTCAGAAAATACTTTTTACCATTGTATGTGGGTGTTTCATAAGGCCCCCAAAGATAACAATGTACCAATTCAAATATGTTTGTAGCATGAGATGTGCTTTTGTGAAAGACATTTCTAGTTTGCTTTGCAATAGGACAAACTGAACAAGATAAGTCTGAATTTTTATTCATATCATGAGAAATGGAAGGTACATGAAGAAGTTTGTCTAGAGGTGCATGTCCTAGTCTGAGATGCCAAAGAGCATTGAAATCAGACTTACAATTGGGCTGGGGAAGAAACATAGGAATAACAGGTGATGTGGCACAGAATGTGCCGTGGGCTTTGTCAATCTCCTGTGACTCATGTATTAGGAGGGGAATCTCTTATTCAGGGACTAAGTGATACAACCCATCAATGTCTCTACCAGCTGCCACAGGTTTCCTCCTTGCAGGGTCTTGGATGAGGCACATGATAGGTCTTAGATCAATATGATAATGTAAAGTCCTCACAATAGTAGTTAGAGACACTAAATTTAATTTGAAATCAGGAATGTATAGGACATTTGTGAGAGTTAAGGATGGGGTTAAGTAAACATTACCCGAATGTGTAATGCTACTTATATGACCATCTGGAAAATGAATTTTAGATGGAGGTATCATAGGGACAATATTGGTAAGGTATTTCAAATCACATGTCATGTGATAATTTGCACCACTATCTAAAAGCCAAGAGTCTGTAAGAGGAGACACTACACCACAGAATAAGGTACCTGCAAGAGCCACCTCATTTGATTGTTGTTGGTGGGCTTGGCTCATGATGTTGAGGAGAGACATCATCATCTTTTGCTGGTCCATAGTCAGCGTCTGTAGCAGGTTTCCTTGCTCTTCGGGAGCTTTCTCAGTGACTGCATTTGCCCTGTAGCTTCCATTTACATTCTTCTTTGGATCAGTGTTGTTCCTCAGCACTTGTGGCTTATACTTGCTCTTGGAGTGCCAGCTTGGGTATCCTATCACCTCCCAACACCTTTCAGATGGGTAATATCCCTCACAGTGGTTGCACTTCTTCTTCTTTCCCCGATGCTCACCATCTTTAGTTTCTTTACCATCCTTCTTGCTAAACATAACAGTGACATCAACAAATGATGAAGCTTTATCTGTCCCTCTCTTGCTGTTGCTAGTCTCATCTTGGATAAACAAGAAATGGACATAGCTTGTTGTTGGAAGGGGTGAACACAGGAGAAACTGACGCTGAGCAGCACCATATTGCTCATTCAACCCCATCAGGACTTTCAACATCTTTTCTTCATTCTCAGATGCTTCAATTCGAGCATTGAGATTACAGTCACATTTGCCACAAGTACATCTAATCGGAGGGCACAGACCAGTCAATTGCTGCCAAGCTCCCTTCAATTTTGTGAAATACTCGGTGATTCCCAGATTCTTTTGTTCACAATCCTGCAATTCCTTCTTGATTTGAAACAGCAAGGGGCCATTTTTCTGGCCAAAGCTTTTGTGTAGATTTTCCCACATCTGCTTAGATGTATCAAATTCATCCAAGGTTGCATAGATTTCTTTCCACAATGTGTTCGAGATCCATGAACACACCATGTCGTTGCATCGATTCCACAACACAGAGTTTTTCAGGATTTTCAATCACAGTTCCTTCTACAAATCCTACTTGTTCTTTACCGAAAGACCTTTCATCATCGCTCTCTTCCATCTCCTAAAATTCTCACCAGTCAATTGGATAGTAGTGAGAATGATACCTGAATTATCTGATGGATGGATGAATAAGGGGTTTTGTAGATCCATAGCTGAGATTAGATCATCTCGTCGTCTTCTCTCTAACAACTGCGATCCCTGATCTTCTGTAACAGATGCCATGGTTGAATGCCATTTAAGAACCGAGCTCGCTCATCAAAACACCTGCAGATTCTACTTGGATCAACACTTGCGGAAGTGAAAAAAAACGATCAGAGAGCTCTGATACCATATTGATTCTAACAGCTATGAATCAATATTATGAATCTCTGAAGAACACTCAGATTGAACAAGGAAGGAATAAACTAAACTCCCATACATACAGAATTTTATTGCTTTGAAAAACAGTTTGGAATGATACATGAGTTGAGTATTTATAGATGGAAGGCACGCGCAGGTGCTGTGTACATGCTCTTGATTTCTGTTATAACAGAAATCTCAGCTCCTCTAACTAACCACCGAGTTGGTTTAACAGTTCGGATTTTTTTTAGCACTGATGAGGAAATAAAAATGGTCGTTGAATTTAAATATAATTAAAGGAAGGATTAGCTTTCCATCCTTTATTAGCAAAATGTTCAATTCCTAATCTTGATTTAGCAAAAAGTTCATTATCATAGTTTTTTACGACACAACTATCCCACCCTTTCCTTCAATTTCTTCCTCTCACTTTCCCTTTTTCCCTACTCTTCCATTTTCTTCATTCTTCCTCATTTCTCTCCATCTAATTACCATTTTTTTTTAACCAAAATTATTTTTTTGAAAATTATGTTGATGTCAACACTGCTGACGCCTCGATTTTGATGCTAACATCGACGAAATTATGTTGATGCCATCACTGCTGACGCCTCGATGTTGACGCTAACGTCGACGTTGACGTTGTTAATGATTTATAAACTTATTATAATTTAAAAGAAAATGAGAAATTGATTATCAATATAAAATAATATTAAATTTAAAAAATGCTAATGATTTATAAACTTATTATAATTTCTTAAAAGGTAGTTTCTAAAATATGTTAAAGTTTTATAACCCCTTTAGGAATAAAATTGAAGAATTTGTTCATATATACATCAAATTTAAAAAAAATTAAAAAAAAATTAGGAATATATATTTTTAATAAAATCTATTTGAGATTCTAATTTAAATATAAAACATAAAATATTATAATATTATATATATTTGACAAAACTCTAACAAAAATAGACAACGTGTGGTGACTTGTTAAAAAAAACCATTTAACGGGTTGTTTATGTAATTTTAAATTTAATGGATGATTAAGTGTAAAAATACATATATAATGAGTGTGTGTTTATGTAAATTTCCCAAAAATAAAATATCGTCTATCTTGATGAGTGACATGGAGGAAGGAGGGAGTGAAGATGGTAAATCAAATTTTTGTTTGATAAAGTAAAAACCGACAAACGGAAACACTGTCATGGACAAATACATCCGTCATACAAAAAACAAACAGAAAAAAGCGCATTGAACATGCTAAAACTACAACACTACCAAGTGGAACCCACGCCAAACGAAAACCAATTAGTCGAAGAAACAGACGAAGACCAAGCCAAGCACCACCGCGGTAGCAGCGCTGGCCAGTGGTATATCAGAACTCAATCTCCTGTGGGTAGTGAAGACGGTACTCCAAGGAAGTGTCTCTTGAAAAACGAAGCCGTCATGAACAAACCACCACGACCCCAGCCAATCCCGACTCAGATCGTCGCACCTTCTACAGCTCAAGCATCGTCGACAACACCCGTAACATTAACACGGAAAAGCCCGAAGAAACCATGAGGCTTCCCAAAGTTTTGTGTGCGCGCGCGCGCGCATATATAGACAATAGATCATATGTACTCAGCCCTTAACGTGTATCTTGTGAACAAATATGGGCCATTGAATTAAGAGGATCAACGGATGAGATTAAAAGTAACTTCTGATTATTCGATGGTATTGTGAGATTATTCGGTGGAATGAAATTATTCGGTGGTATTGGACGATTATTCGATAGAATAAAATTTACCTTTTTTACACTCTTTTTACAGATAAATAATTATGTGAAAGCCGTCGAATAATGATGAACAAATAGACGAATAATTTTTGAGTACATGATACACAATAAGAGATGTGTACACCGGAACTAACCTATATATATATATATATATATATATATAGAGAGAGAGAGAGAGAGAGAGAGAGAGGGTACATATGATCTATCCTCTATATATATATAACTTGTTCTAGTTTTTTATTTTTATTTTATTTATTTGTATTTTTTTTTGTCGAAACTTGGGCCCTAAGAAGTTAACCATGGAGCCCAAGGATTTGGTCTTTCTTGCTAGCCGAGGATTTGGTTCTTGTCATGCAAGGAAAAAATCATTGTTGGCTAAGGACGTCGACAGGGTTAGTGTAGTCCCCGATGAAGTTGCCGATGACGGGGTGGAGTTCGACGCACGTAGACGCAGCAAAAAACCACCAAGCTAGTGCGGAGCAACAAGCGTCAAGAGTTGGACGAAGGATGAATAAGAGGTGGTAGGGGAGATAGGAAGGGTGGTAATGATTGTGTCCCCGAGGACTCAATTGGAGGGGAGCAACGGTACTGTCAACATGGAAGACGAAAAATGCAAGCTTCGGTGGTGGTGAATAGGGTAGTCTTATATAAGGACACGTAATTATTTCCTTAAATAAAAATATATGTCATGTATAGAGATCGGTCATATGGATATTTAATATTAATATAAATATCCTGTCTTGTAATAGAAAGGTTATAAAAGGAATATGAATCAAATCAAATACCATTTTTCTCCCTTAAGTTGCCTTACCCTTCTATCTTCTCTCCGTTTATGGTTTTATTCTTACTTATATCCTCATTGGTTAGAGCACCTCAAACATTGTCTTCATTTTGAGGATTCTGGAGTTTTTGGATGATTATAATTATAATGGGTTTTTGACCCAACGAATTCCCCATCACATTCTCCAAAATGGAGAAGCGTAGAAAAAATAAAAATGATTTCGTAAATCTGCAACATTTTTCAAACTAAATGATTCTCCACATCTTCAAAATGAGAAAGTTGTTGGAACACACAAATTCGTTGGGCCCTAAGAAGTTAGCCATGGAGCCCAAGGATTCGGTCTTCCTTGCTAGCTGAGGATTTGGTTCTTGTCATCTAAGGAAAAAATCCTTGTTGGCCAAGGACGTCGACGGGGTTAGTGTAGTCCCCGATGAAGTTGCCGATGACGGGGTGGTGAAGTTCGACGCACGTCAGCGCAGCAAAAAACCACCGAGCTAGGGAGGAGTAAGACAAGCAGCGACGGAGCAAAAAGCGTCAAGAGTTGGACGAAGGATGAATAATAGATGGTAGGGGAGATAGGAAGGGTGGTAATGATTGTGTCCCCAAGGACCTAGTTGGAGGGGAGCAACGGTACTGTCAACATGGAAGACGAAGAACGCAAGCTTCGGTGGTGGTGGGTGGGGTGCAGGGGCGGATCTAGGAAATATTTAGGGGTGGGAGAGATTCAAGCCCAAAGGTATAAATATACTTATAAATATTAACTACAAAATACATAGTCAAAAGTGTTCAAAGACTCACACTAAAAAGTAAAGCGAACACGGCGAGATTCAAACCCAAAGGTATAAATATACTTATAAATATTAACTACAAAATACATCGTCAAAAGTGTTCAAAGACTCACACTAAAAAGTAAAACGAACACGACGATCCTTTGTCTTAGCAAAGTCGTCAATAACACAATCTATATCAATTTTACTAACGAATTCTCTTTCAATATAAATTGTTAAAGCATCAGCAAGAAACTCATCTGCAATAGCTTTTTCCCCTTCTAATGGTGATTCCAAAGTTCAAACCCTATTGAAAATTTCTAAAATTGAGAATAAATCCTTCTAAACGAGAGAAATCAAAGTTCACACACAAATTTACGGAATAAAAGAAAAATCAAAGTTGGAGAGAAATTGCTAGCCGGACTAATCCATCTAAACGGGAGTTTCGGAGAGTAGCAGGTGATGACGTTTGAACCAGTGGCGTTTCGTATTCGGTACTCTACTACTCTGCAAGACTTCGTCACTACAAGATACAAATTGCTAATTCAATCAGGAAAGAAAATAGGATGAGGGTGGGCTTTAGGTTATGGGGTAGGCTACTCAATAAGTGGGCTGGGCTTTACCTATTTATTTCTAATTTTTATGAGCTGAATTTTTTTGTTTTTTTGGATTGGGGTGGGCCATGGCCCAGTGTGGCCCAACCCTAAATCCGCCCCCGGTGGGGTGGTCTTATATAAGGACACATAATTATTTTCTCAAATAAAAATATATGTCATGTATAGCTAGAGATCATATGGATATTAAATATTAGTATAAATATCCTATGTCTTGCAATAGAAAGGGTATAAAAGGAATATGAATCAAATCAAATACCCTTTTTCTCCCTTAAGTTGCCTTACCCTTCTATCTTTTTTCCCTTTATGGCTTTATTTTTACTTATATCCCCGTTCGTTAGAGCACCTCCAACAGTGTTTCCATTTTGAGGATTTTGGAGTTTTTGGAGGATTATAATTATAATGAATTTTTTGGCTCAACGAATTCTCCAAAATGAAGAAGCGGTAGAAAAAATAGAGAGGATTCCCTAAATCTGCAGCATTTTTCAAATTAAATGATTCTCCACATCTTCGAAATGAGAAAGTTGTTGGAATTAAAGCAAAAATAATTTGAACAATACGTATGTACTATAACTATATTTTGTTTTGTTATTTTGGTAAAATTTTAGGGTAGTTGTTTACGTGCTTCTTCGACCCTAAACTCCTCTAATTCCTTCCCTAATCTCTTCATTTACCCAATCAATCTCATGTTCCCTATTAGGAACATAACCTTAAAATAGGTCAAACTAATAATTCATGGGAGGAGCTTTTTCTTTTTAATGTAAATGTCCAGAATGTGAATCTACTATAGTCGTTTGTTTACTTCATTTCGATCGGTCAAGAATCTATACATGAGCTTAAAGCAATACATCAAATAAATTTACATGGATATAACAACTACAATTGTAATAGAAGAATTAATATAATCTCTCTATTTATGAGAATAGCTAAGAACACAAATTCATAAATGTGTCATCCCTAAAGATAGAATTAAAGTTTATACGAACTCTTAATTATCACAAACCACTTTATTTCATCAAACAAAAGAAAAACCATAACCTTGTATGAGCGTACAGAATTGCTTACCTTATATATAGCTGGTCTCTCTCTCTCTCAATTAAGATACTCCAACAGTGTTTCAATATGAAATGTAATGTGAGAAATTCAAGAGAAAAGAGATGTATATTTATATCTGGAATCGAATTGAACAATCAGACAGATCGAGCTATTAATTGATTGTTTATAAAATAGATTAAAATTAATTAAGGACAGTCGGTGAATAATTTACTATACAGATCCAAATTTAAACCGGGTAGCTGGCACATTTGGAGGTTATCTCATCTGCCAGTCTGCAAGACACGGCATATCCCAAATTACAAGTTGATCAATTCGTTGAAAACGGTGAAGGTATGTATCCGCTCTCACATTTGTTTTCAGTTCATTTGTTAAGTTCAGATACACTGAAGGTGTTTTTGTTAGGGTTGGCATGGTACGGTACCATGGTAATTTTTTTATTACCACGTACTGTACCGATACCTCTCGGTATGGGATTTTTTGTACCACGTACCAACCGAATAGTTTCGGTACCGAAACTCTTGGTACCGAAAGTATCGGTTACCGAATGTCGGTACCGTGGTAACCGAAGCCACTATTTTCATTCTTCGATTTTCGTTTTATACGCTGTGGTACCATCGGTACCTACCAATGACAGATTATGCTTGAAAATGAACCGACTATCCTTGGTACCAACGGTACCACGGTATTTTATTTTATTTTTAAAATAAAATATATATTTTATTTTTAAAAAAAAATTAAATATATATTTTATTTTTAAAAAAAATAAATAAATATATATTCGGTACCAACGGTACCACGGTATTTGGGTTGCCCATACCGTTACCGTACGACTATCCTTGGTACCGAGACTTCGGTTACCGATTCAGTCGGTTACCGACTTCTTGGTACCAAGGACCTGTTGGTACGGTTGGTAATCGGTTGGTATGGTAATTTTCAATTACCATTCCAACCCTAGTTTTTGTTCATATTTATAAAAAAAATATTGAAATAAAATTATAAATTTTAATATTTTATATGATATTTTATTACAAAAATTTATAAAATAAAATATAATTTTTTTTCATATATATGTGTAGCATTATAAACACGTTTTTTTAAGGAAAATTAATTTTTTTTAAAAAAAACATGCTATTTATAAATGGAAAAAAATTAATAGGATTGAAAAAGTGTGGCAAAAAAACCTATAAGTATTAAACAATGAGGTATGATCAATTCATGATCTCTTTTGTTACTTATGTTTTCTTTCATTTCTTTACCATCTAAGCTATACAACATTCGTGCTTCTTTTTTTACTTTTTTATCTTTTTAAAAAAATCTACGATTTTCCACCGTCGGAGACAGCGCCCCCTCCCCAACCGCCCCTGTTTCTGTACATGTTTTCACACTGTAATTTATCTCTCATATCTAGGGTTTAGGTAAAAAAAAAATATAATCATAATCTTTAAAAATTATAATAAAAGTTAGATTTATTGATTGAGGTTATTAACCTAGAAATTAGAGTTACAGATCGAACTCAGTAGGATAAAATTTTCGGTTTCAAGTTCATTTTATTCCTATAACTTCCGTCGTTTGAATGATTTGGTTGGTGACGGTACATTTAATACAACGAGTAAATATGGTCCTGAATAGTAAAATATACCCAAGTCAATAAATGAGTTGCAAATATATCTCGTTTTTTAAGGGGATTGTTAAATACATCGCTAATTTTTACTGGAACCACCGCTAATCTCCATAATTCCTTACGGAGTTAAGTCCGCACCCTGTTGCGGAATACTTTTGGCGTTGTGCCAAACAGCCTTTACTCTGCTAATCTCCGCAACTCCTTGCGGAGTTAAGTCCGCATCCGGTTGCGAAATACTTTGGATATTTTTTAAAAAAAAAATAAAGAAAAAAAAAGAAAAAGAAAAAAAGAAAAGGTACGCATCTAGATGCGTACCTCTTTCACTCCCCCACCGCCTCTTGCTCTCTCCCTGCCGCCCAATTTGATCGCGAACCAAACTTTCGGTGAGTCGTTCTCCTTCGTTTTCGATCCAAACTACCCTCGGACTTCACCACCCTCCTCACCCATGTGCCACGTAGGTCCGATGAGCCATCGCGAGCCTCCGACGAGGCCCAGACCTCCGATCGAGAGCTCCGAAGTCCACTTGTTCAAAGTTGAAATCTTTGTGAAAGCCGCCTGATTCGATCGTGAACCAAACTTTCGGTGAGTTGTTCTCCTTCGTTTTTGATCCAAACGACCCTCGGACTTCACTACCCTCCTCACCCATGCTCCACGTAGGTCCGACCAGCCATCGCGAGCCTCCGACGATGCCCAGACCTTCGATCGAAAGCTCCGAAGTTCACTTGTTCAAAGTTAATAGGTAACACAATATCAACAAAAAAAAAAAGTTCCGCACCTAATTGCGGACCTTTTTGATTTTTTTTTATGATTTTTTTTTACGTATAGGTAGGGACTCTGCATCCTAATGCGGACCTCTCTCCGCAACGTCTTGCGTACGTTTTGTCGAGGGTCTTTTAGGGCGTGTTTGGCACGATGTCCGGAGAGGTCCGCATCTCGTTGCGTAGCTCGGTCCGCATGATGTTGCGTAGCTTAGCGGTGTATCTAGTAAAAATTAGCGGTGTATTTAGCTTTTTTGTTTTTTAACTTATTAGACCATCCACATTGAGGGTTTCTTAAGGGTTTTTAAGACAAAAAAAAAATTAAATAAAGGGATGAGGGATGAATAGTTTAAGAAATGATGTTGATGGTTTCTTATTTAGCAACTCAATAATAAACTCAAGAAACCCAAAAAGGGTAATGCTGGGGAGTGAGAAGAGGAGAGATAGGAAAAAATGGTTGGGTATTCAATTGATTTAATTGTTAAATTAAATAGGTATAGTATTAAAATTGGTTGTATGGATGTGAGTTGAAAACAGAGTTGGGTTTTTTAAGGAGAGAGAAAGTGATAAAGGATAGTTAAGAAACCGTAGAAATCGAAACCAATGCGGATGCTCTTACAATAAGTTCAAAAATCCTTTTTTTGGTCAAAAAAAAGGTGTTTGTTTGGTACAAAAAGGAAAAAAACAAAGTAAAAAACAGAGGAAAATAAAAGAGGACACACTACAAATTCACTCCTCTCGCGGTTCAGCCCCAGGTCACCACCGTTGTGCCGCCGCCACCACCACAACCGGTTCCCGTCGTTCGCCCTCAGTCAAGAGTCGTTCCAGCCTCCCCCATCGACCTTCTCTCATCTGCCTCCTCTCCTCTCGCCTATTTCACCCCGTCGAGCGTTGTTTCGCTGCCGCCATCGTCTTAGACAACAATGGACATTGAATTGTTCGCTCTCGGTCAATAGCAGCCTGGGCTCCTCCGTCGACCTCATCTGGACTTGCCCGCCCTTATCCATCGACCTCCTTTGAACTTCACCACTCTCTCTGTCATCACCACCAATAGAAACCCTAGCCTTCGAAATTACTAATTACAATCCATGGCCATTACAAGAGGTGGTAAGGATTCGAATCCTATAAAGGAAGGAAAGGGGAAAAGTAAGAGGAGATTTGTAGAGCCAATACCGAGTCGAAATGATCCTATTTCGAGCCCTTGTCCATCAAAGGAAATGGAAGTCGTTGATGGGGGATGAAGCATAACGAAAGATGAGGAAGCGGAAAGCACCCATCATTGACAAAGCCAAGGGTGTATGTGCAACTGCTTAGTGTTGATTTGAGATATAATTTTGTTATTTGTTGGAGATACTTGAATGCTTTTGAGAAAAAGTTCAATTTAGTTCTCAAATTTCCACATTTATTGTGCATATTCGCTTTAGTATCATGAGACTAGTTAGTCCTGTCAAAACGTAATTCGATCCGAACGCTCGGAATTTTTTAGGTTAAGATCCGAACATTACCCGGGAAATTAATTTTTGGACCTAAACTCGAAAAACCGATATATTTTTGGGTCAAATGAGTTTCAACCCGGCTGACCCAGTTTGTTAAAACAAAACTTTGACTTTACAGACCTTCGCGCTACTCGCTAGGGTTGTCTCCGACAGCCATGGCGGCCGCATCTCCAACCACGAATGGGGTCCACTAGGTGAACCTCCGGATGGGAAGAAGACATGGAAGGAAATGGTGATGGGTGAAGCTGGAGTGGGCAGGCTTGTTCTGGAGCCGGAGTTTCTAAACGGCAAGATAGCTATCTCCTTCGCCAATGGTGGGGAAGGGGACCCGGTTGTCGCCATTCACGACGAGGTCATCCGAGCTCTGTCTTATGTGTGGAAATCTTCGCTGATAGTCAAGACGCTGGGAGATTTCGTCCCACATCATATTATGGAGAAGAAGATCCGGGAGCTATGGAAACCAACGGGGAAAATCCTCCTGGCTGACCTGCCCAATGGCTATTATGTGGTGAGATTTGAGACAGACCACGACTACATTTGTGCTCTTACCGGGGGTCCCTGGACTATCTTTGGCCATTACCTCATTATCAAAGCGTGGACGCCGGATTTCAACCCGGAGACAGATACCATTACTACTTCTCCAGCTTGGGTAAGGATAACAGGATTGCCGATTGTTTTCTATGAGGAGAATGTGATAATGAAGATTGCGGAGGGATTCGGGAGGCCGATAAGAGTTGATACGAAAACCTTGTTTTCGAATAGGTGCAGATTCGCAAGAGTGTGTGTTGAACTGGATCTGACCAAGCCGTTGAAGGGCACAATTACGATCAACAATCAAAGGCTCTACCTTGAGTACGAGGGATTGCATCTAATCTGTTTCAAATGCGGGAGATAGGGCCACATAGTCTCGAAATGCCCGGCAAGCTCAAGAACGGACGGCGCGGCGACTCAGCAGGGAGGGGCCGCGGTGCAGAACCTAAACCGGGGTAACGACTCCACTCTTAATCAGGGTGGTGGCCCGGCGGTGGTGGAAACTGCCGGAGGGACTTATGGGCCCTGGATGGAGGTATCCCGGAAGAAACCCAATCATAGAACCAGAAACAAAGATGAAAGAGAAAGCTCGAGTAACTCGAGCAGCAGCAATGGAGGGATCCCGGGCCACCCTAAAAGAACTCCGGGTTATGAAGCGGTTAACATTCCTCCGGGGAGCAGCCAGGGGGGGTCTCGGAATGGCAGTGAGGTTCCGGCCCGGAAAAACAACGGTATAGAGGATGGTACAAGAAGCGAGAAGATGAGAAGTGCCTCGGGAAAGGATGGAGAAATTAATGCGGGGAAGCTCGATAAGGGGAAAGGAATAAAAGTGGATTGCGACGTTAATCATAGCAACAAGCAACAGATCCCGAAAGACGTCGAGTTCAATGTGGGGGCTTCAAAGAATGGGAATAAGAATCTGGAGAGAGGCCAGAAGTCGGTGGTGAAAAAGAAGACTGAGAAGAAGGGCAATGGGCCGGCCCAAGAACAACAAAATGGGCCGAAAAAGAGGGCCAGAAAGGAGGATCCACCTCTCACTTTTATCCCTAAAATCCATAACTCTTTTAGTTTGTTAAGTGGGGATCGGGACTCCAATAGTGGGCATCATGTGCCTCCTGTTGAAAAAGGGACCAATACTAATGTTCTTTCTCCTGTGGTGCAGGGTGCGACGAAAGACTCGGGAAGGAAGGAGATTAATGCCGATGGAGAGATGTCTGCTGAAGGGGATGCCATCACCAACAAGACGAGTGTGGGTGCCCAGGAGCAATCGGGGGCAGTGCCCATGGTCTGTACCGAGCCGTCAGGGCTTGAGAATTGATTTGGGTCCTTGGATCTTTTTGTCCTGGGTCGTCATGAATTGCCTTCTTTGGAATTGTTGCGGGACTGGCAGGGCCGGGTTCTGCAGATCTATCCGTTACATGGTTAAGCAGAATAAGATCGATGTTCTTGCTATTTTCGAGCCTAAGATTTCAGGGGTTAAGGCTGCCGAAATGTGTGATCGCCTCGACTTCACCGATAGGCATATTGTGGAAGCCAGTGGATTCAGAGGGGGGGTTTGGTTGTTCTGGAATAAGGATAATACTGCGATTACTATTGTTAGGTCCCAGGACCGGTACATTCTGGCCAAAGTTAGTACTGGCAACAAGAGTTTTCATCTGCTTGTGGTTTACGCTCATCCAAACGAGCCGGACATATGGGAGTTCTGGATGAATATGAGGAGTATTACGGATATGGTGGAGGGGCCGATTGTTATTGGGGGCGACTTCAATAGCACTTTGCACAGTTGGGAGCGTGAAGGTGAGTATGGTCAGCTCTCCTCCGACTCGGAGACGTTTCAGGACTGGGTGTTTGGGGCTGAGCTTATTGACTTGGGGTTCACAGGCCCGACGTTCACTTGGTCTAGAGGCAAGACGCAGGAGACTTATGTGGCCAAGAGACTGGACAGAGTTTTAGTCAGTGCTACGGCTAGACTTGATTGGCCTGAAGCGGTGGTCCGCCATCTCCAAAAATATGGGTTTGATCACATGCCTCTGCTGCTCTGTCTTGACCCGAAGTTGCACTTGAACAAAAAGAGACGCCCATTCCGATTTCAGGCGGCGTGGATGTCTCATCCGACATTCAAAGAACTGGTGAACAAGTCGTGGGATAGCAACTGTGAAACACCAATGGCGTTGAATTTTCTGCGGGGTTGCTTGCTCAAGTGGAATAAAGAGGTATTTGGGAACATCTTTGAGCGTAAAGAGCGGCTGTCTGCGGGCTTAGTGCGATCCATGGTGCTTTAGAGAGAGGCGTAACTACGGAGCTGCTTAACAAAGAAGCGGAGCTTCAGAACCAATTCAATGCGGTCTTGGAGCAAGAAGAGGTTATGTGGTTTCAAAAGTCTAGGGAACAATGGCTTAAGTCGGGCGATCGTAACACCTCTTTCTTCCATCTATCTACTATCGTGCATAGGAAGAGGAATAGAATCGAGTGTCTCAAGGGGGATGATGGGGCGGATGTGACGGATAGAGAGGGTATCGACCGGCTAGTGGTGGAGTTCTTTCGGAATCTCTACACTATTTCGCCGATGGACTCCGCCCAAACGACGCTGGAGCATGGCGGCTTCCCTCATCTTCCCGCTGCTGATTGGGAGGCCATCTCAGGGCCTTTCTTGGATGATGAGATCCTCGCTGCGATCAAAGAGATGGGGGCGTACAAGGCGCCTGGCATTGACGGATTTCAACCTGTGTTTTTCCAAAAGTGCTGGGCGACGGTGGGGGAGTCTATTAGGAATTTCGTCTACAACTTCTTCAACTCGGGGTTGTTGGGGCTGGGGTTAAACGACACGCTCATCGTTCTGCTTGCTAAAGTTTGTAAACCAGAAACTATTACCCAATATCGGCCGATCAGCCTTTGCAATGTCCTGTATAAGGTCATTATGAAGGTTATGGTCAATCGTATCAGGCCGCTTTTTTCCGAGCTTATTGGCCCTTTGCAAGGGAGTTTCCTCCCCGGTAGACTCATAGCGGATAATATTGTCATTGTCCAAGAATTGGTTCACTCCATGAGGAAGAAGAGAGGCAGGAAGGGGTGGATGATTTTGAAGATCGACCTCGAGAAAGCCTATGACAGACTGCGCTGGGACTTCGTTACAGACACTCTGAAGGATGCTGGGTTTCCGGATTGTTGGATCAGATGGATAACCGAGTGCATTGGCTCTGTCCGCACTAGGATCCTTGTTAACGGCGAGATTACGGAGGAGTTCGTCCCCAACAGAGGCATTCACCAAGGGGATCCCATGTCCCCAACAGAGGCATTCGCCAAGGGGATCCCATGTCTCCCTACTTTTTCATTCTCTGCATTGAGAGACTTTCCCACTTGATTCAGAGGGCGGTGGAGAGCGGGGAGTGGCAGCCGTTCAGTTTTGCGAGAGGAGGGCCGAGGATTTCTCATGTCATGTTCGCGGATGACCTGATTCTGGTCGCGGAGGCGTCGGTGGCGCAAATCAGAATTATTAAAGAAATTCTCAACGGGTTTTGTTTAGCTTCGGGTCAAAAGGTTAGTACCTCTAAAACCATATTGTTTGTCTCCCCTAACGTTGACAGGAACACCATGGAGGATCTCCACAGGGAGAGCGGCTTTGAGGTAACGGCGGACTTGGGGAGTTATCTGGGAATGCCCGTTCTTCATGGTAGGGTCAAAGCGGAGACCTTTACCCAGGTGATAGACAAAGTTAAAAGCAAACTAGCGGGGTGGAAGTGCAACCGACTGAGCTTTGCGGGTAGAGTGACCCTCACAAAGTCGGTTTTAAGCTCAATCCCGGTTTACACCATAGCCACGGTGGCCTTGCCGAAAGTCGTCTGCGAGAAGATCGATGGGATTTGCAAAAAATTTGTGTGGGCTGAAAGCGAAGACCGAAGAAGAATTCACCTTGTGGCTTGGGACGAGATTTGCAAACCAAAGGGGGTCGGCGGGCTTGGTCTGAGATCAATGAGCAATCTGAACTTGGCGTTATCAAGTAAGCTGGCTTGGAGATTTCTTGCCAGCAAACAAACTGACACTTGGAGTTCAATCCTGCAGGCGAAATATACCCGGAACTCGAGCACGAATAGCGCGAACCAGTCAGCTGTTTGGAGGAGTCTTTCGAAGGGGCTTGAGGAGGTGGTGCTCAATGGGTCTCGCTGGGCATTGGAGGATCGTACCACAATCCGCTTTTGGGTGGACAGATGGCTCGGGGAGGACAGACTGGCTGAGGTTTCCATCCGAGGGGTGCCGGAGGGGATGGTAGCGTGGCCGGTGAAGGATTACTGGATCGATGGGATCGGATGGAATTGGGATTTGTTGTCCCAATTTCTCCCGGCTAGGACGTTGATGAAACATGCAGCCGTCGCGGTGGTGAACGATGGAACCATCCAGGATGCGCTGACTTGGGAAGGCTCTAGTGATGGGAACTATTCTATTAGTAATGCTTATAATCAAATCATAGGTGCTACTGATTGTTGTGATGTGGATTCGCAAGTGTACAAGAAAATCTGGAAGTTGAGAGTCCCCGAGAAAGTCCGGTGCTTCGTTTGGATGCTACTCAAAGGGGTGGTTCTAACCAATGTGGAGAGGAAGAGACGACATATGGCTGCGAACGAAGACTGCAATATGTGTCCGAGCCGACCTGAGTCCCTCCTGCACCTGTTTCGGGACTGCCGGTGTATCCGAGGCTTGTGGAATGGGGCTTGCAGGGGAATTCCTAACTTCTTTGGTGTGCCGTTTGCTGAATGGATTAGGAGCAATCTTATGAGCTCAGGGACCAAGGATGGCAGGCTGGAGTGGGCGAGTTGGTTCGCCATGGCACTGTGGTGGACTTGGAGATGGCGGAATGACATAATCTTTAACATGAAGGAGGCTCGGACGGATAAAGAGGATTTCATCAATGAGAGAACGCTGGAGTACACCAAGGCTTGGGACGAGCATAGCCAGGGGAGCAGTGTCGCTGAGAAGCGGATAGCGATGGTGAAATGGGACAAGCCGGCGCCCGGATGGATCAAAGTGAACACCGATGGTGCGGTGAGCAGGGAAGGTTGCGCCACTGCAGAAGGGGTAGTCCGCGATGATGCTGGGAACTGGATTGAAGGCTTCTGCCACAACTTAGGCCTATGCACGGTGCCTATGGCGGAGTTGTGGGGGATTGCGGATGGTCTTCGGCTTGCCTGGGATAGAGGTTTTCGCAAGGTAATAGTGGAAACGGACTCTCTACTGGCTGTCAACGTGATTAAAGGGAATATCTGTTCGGGGCACCCCCTCTTCAGCCTGGCCCGCCAATGCCAAGGCTTTCTCAACCGGAGTTGGGACCTCCAACTTCGCCATGTCCTCAGGGAAGCGAACTCGGTCGCGGACTCCCTTGCGTCGTGTGCTTTATTTTTTCCCATTGGTTTTCACTTAGTTTCTAACCCGCCTGAGGGGTCCTTGCAGTTCATAGAGGAAGACACTAGGGGTAGGGCTACACCCCGCCTCACTCGATCGTAGCCCTTGTTGTTTTGTTCCGTTGCACTGTTTAATTCTATTGAGAGCTTGCTCTCGGTTATTCACCAAAAAAAAAGTAATTAATATATTATTAAAACTAATGAATAAGTAATTATATATTATATATTATTAAAATTATTTAATAATTTATAATTATATATTATTAAAATTATTTATGAAGATTCCAATTTATTACATTTTATAATTACAAACACTCAATCTTTCTTTTTCAAATCAACTTTTATATTTATTTGTATTGTATATTACTCCCTCTTATCGATAATATTTTTTTTTTGAACATGTTTTTTTAAAAATCTAAATAAAACTATATAAAATATTTTGGTAGTTGAAGCTCTTGTTTGTAGGGGAAGTCCTTTTTTTCAACCTAGGTATATTTCGATTCCTCAAGCTTCAAAGTTAAAGCTCTTGTAAAGCTTCAAAGTTAAAGCTTCAAAGTTAGGGGACATTAGGTTGTAAAAAAGCACTTCCTCTAGTGTTGAAACGAGTTCATAAATTGACCAAGGCGGTGAAAAAATGGGGTGAAGAGCCTTTCAGGATAACTCGCGACCTGGATTAAAATCGAATAAGCGAGGGTAAGTGAGTCAGTTTTATTACTTAGATTGTTTAATAACCCTTAAAGAGGTGGTATACGTATTCGGAAAGACAGAAGGGGTGATTGCGGGGTATAAACGCTCAAGTACATTGAAGTTTTGAGCACTAGAAGGTTTGACTAGGAGGCGATAACAGACAAGTTTATTGATGGATATTGCAGGTCTTTGGCGCAAAATGTGTGGGATGAAAAACGGGAGTCCATGTGATAATGTGTTTTAGAAAGTATATGAAATTTTAATGGTAGATGGTTTTTGACCGGTAGATGTGTGTATATATCCTGCTTGGAACTCGACTGGTATATATTACATTATGGTAGGCTGACAACGTTAGGGTTAATATCTGTTGGTGCTTGATGTTTTGGATTTCGAACTTTGGTAATAAATGTTTGATGTTATGGAACCATCACCGTGCATATATGTTACGGAGCCATGATCGAACTTGTGTACTCGTCCTTCTGTTCCACTTGGTTAATTATCTATTTGTTGTTGTTAATATTATCAAGCTGGTTGTATACCTCTAAAGAAGAGGACGGGACAATCTTAGGCTGGCTAAGCAGTGAGACGACATGGTTGTTAAGACTGATTAATTTCCACCATGAAAGTTCTTTTCTCGGTGTTTTGACAGATTTTTATAATCGAGATGGTAAGTGGTGTCGGGACATCATTCACCTATATTTTGACACTTGAAAATAACACACTTACCACCTTATAGGAGAAAAAAAGGACATTGACGGGATACTTTTATCAACATGTCAAGATACAAAAATAAATGTTGACAGGAAGACACTTACATCTTGACAAGATAATGTTATACACATGTCAGGATACATAACAAAACGTTTTCAGGGGGGCATCGTTGACCCAAGTTTTCACGTTTGACAGGGACACACTCATACCCTAACAGGAAATAAAACAGGCGTTGATAAGATATTTGCTCCAACATGTCAGGATATAAAACAAAAGGTGGACAAGAACACACTTAAATCTTGATAGGAATGAAAACAAAGTTTGATATGATACTGTGATACACATGTCTGGATACATAACAAAATGTTTTTAGTTTATTTTGGTTGTCCAAACAACCATAAATAGTGTTTTTCGCCCTTTTCTACCTTTTTTTAACACGTTTTTTTTACTGTTTTTAGTTTATTTTGGTCATTTAAACAACCATAAACAGTGTTTAAAAAATAAATAACCACAATGTTTAATTTTTAACAATTTATTTTACCCTACCATACACACCCATTATCATATCTTTAAAAGATTATTTTAGGTTGGAGGACTGATTTGGAAATAGATTTACTTATAAAAAACTAAAGATTATTTCTAGTTTTTATCTATAAAAAAATCTTGCCTTTATTTGCTTTCTCTAAATTCTAAGACTCTCTGTCTCCTTTATATCCGGAAATCCTAGTTTATCAAAATTTCAGAATATCTATTTTTTTTAATTTTATTTAATTTTATTTTTTTTTCAATTTCCATAAAAATTTTACTAATTTTTGAAAATCCTATTTTTCTCAATTTCCAAAAATCTGTTTTTTATTCCGAAAATCCTATTTTTTTCCAATTTTTTGAATTTTTTTTTTAAAATTTCCAAAAATCCTATTTTTATATAATTATATTGATTAAAAAAATATCTAACTTGACAATACTTTTATGGGAAAATTTGGTAAATATCCATTTAAGACCCCATTTTTTGCTCCTTGTCCATTTTCATTAAGGATTTAAGTGATTGTCCCAAATTGACAATTTTGCCATTCATTTCCATTTTCCTTCCTTGCCATTTTTTAATTTGACCATTGACCGGTCAAAAGCAATGACTTATGGTGAGACATGTGTGGTGACATGAAATTTTTTTTGTGACAACTTCGTTTTTAGTTTCTTTTATAGTGTCACTGTCACCACACTTATCAGTGGTGACATAAACATTTTTTGGTGACAACTTTGTTTTTATTTATTTATTTATTTTTAACGGGGTCACTGTCACCACGCTTATTAGTGGTGACATGAAAATTTTTTGGTGACAGCTTCGTTTTTTTTACGGGGTCACTGTCACCACGCTTAGTGGTGACATAAAAATTTATTGGTGACAACTTCATTTTTATTTTTATTTTTTTTACAGGGTCACTGGCACCACTCTTATCACGTGGTGACATGAAATTTTTTGGTGACAACTTCGTTTTTAGCTTTTTTTACAGGGTCACTGTCACTACGCTTATCAGTGGTGACATGAAATTTTTTTGGTGGCAGCTTCGTTTCAAGAGTTTTTTTTACGGGGTCCCTGTCACCACGCTTATCAGTGGTGACACATGTGTGGTGACATGAAATTTTTTTGGTGATAGCTTCGTTTCTAGTTTTTTTACGGGGTCAGTGTCACCACGCATATCAGTGGTGACACGAATTTTTTTTTGTGACAACTTCGTTTTAATAGTTTTTTTAAAAAAATTTATGGGGTCACTGTCATCACCTTTATCAGTGGTGACACATGTGTCGTGACATGAAAATTTTTTGATTACAGCTTCGTTTCAAGAGTTTTTTTTACGGGGTCACTGTCACCACCCTTATCAGTGGTGACACATCTGTGGTGACATGAAATTTTTTTTATGATAGTTTCGTTTTAAGAGTTTTTTTATGGTGACATGAAAATTTTTTGATGATAG
This sequence comes from Persicaria maculosa, assembly GCA_963922045.1. Lineage (NCBI taxonomy): Eukaryota > Viridiplantae > Streptophyta > Magnoliopsida > Caryophyllales > Polygonaceae > Persicaria > Persicaria maculosa. The sequence goes on from OY998254.1 coordinate 24,127,345, forward strand.
CTTCGTTTCAAGACATTTTTTTTACGGGCTCACTGTCACCACCCTTATCAGCTGTATGTTCGCAACTAGCAGTTATTGAAGGTTATTTCAAGCTTGAACAGGAAATTACATGCTTTTGTGCACAGTTTGGCTGCCCCTTGATTTCCCATGTGAGACTCATTAGGGCCACGATCATAGCACAATAGTGATGATATATCCACCTATCAAAACAATAACAGAACATAGATCTGAGTGTTGCATATCGAGAGATCTCTTTACTGTGATAAGTTCATCAGATCTACAGAGCAAAAATCCTTGTACAGATTCAATCAGCATTTCAGTACAACCAAACATCAAATTAGACAGACCACATGACTCGAAACTCAATTGAATTAATGATTAAAAAAAGAACATATAGCAGCACTACAAAAGCACTAGTAGCAAACGAAAATCAAGTAGCAACAACAACAATTGGGCTTGTTTGTAGCAGCAGCAGCAAACGGAAATCAAGTAGCAGCAGTAGCAACTGGGCTCGTTTGTAGCAGCAACATACGAAAATCAAGTAGCAGCAACAACAATTGGGCGCGTTCGTAGCAGCAGCAGCAGCAAACGAAAAGATAGAGAGAAGCGATTGGGCTCGTTTGGCACCCAAAATCAAGTTGGACTAGCAGCAGCATCGACGCCTTACTCCCCGGAGAGCCGATTCCATCAGAGTCGGCCAATACACGACTCTACAGCCGTCTTCACATCGAGTACGAACATGGATGTGGACTCGCAGTCGTCTCCACGGCTCCATTCTTCGCCGACAATTGCGTCTTCCCGATCTCGAAGGGGAAGTTGAGGATCGCCTTGGAGCCGCGGAGCTTGAAAGCGGCTCGGTCATAGGCCTTGGCGGCTTCGATGACTGTGTCAAAGGTACCGAGTTTGTGCGGTTCCAGCATCGGAGAAAACAGATCAACGAGGAATTAATCAATCAAATTCAAGAGGCGAGTAATCAATCAAATTAGTTTTGAATTTGGAGGTCTGATTGGAATCGGAGTCCCAGCTAGAGGCTTGGAATCAACGGGTGAATCAACGGAGGAGCGAAGCTTGGAAATGGAGGCATCGAGAGCGAGTGCGCGTTGGCGAAGAGATTGCTCGTCCTTGGACGCGTTGGAAATGAAAGTCGCCGCCAATTCCTGCAATTCCTTAGCCTGCTCGAGAACAATCGCTACTTCCTCCTCTACCTTCCTCCCTCGATCTATCGCCATCAGAATCATCCATTGATGCCTCAGAAAGGGTAGTGGCAGCGCAGAAGCGACGTTTGGAGGAGAAAGGGAAGCGCAGAGGGAGGGAGTAATAGGTAGGGGTAAAAGAGGGATTAGGAAAAAAAAAATTGGACAAATGCTAACAAATCCAAACACCCAAGACAAATGCTAAATGAGATTATGGAAAGGGTCTTTGGGCCAAATATCTTCTACGTTTATTGCACATATGCCTAAATATGCATCCCTTACAATTTTGGAGAAATAGTGGTACTTTTATTATCTTTTTTTGGTAGGGTATATCTACGTACCCTATTTGCAAATCTGCCCTAGATTATATTGGTGGTTTTCAGTAGTCTTCCTAACATTAGGTGGTGACGAACACAGAGTTCGTCGCCTAAAGTGACTCCAGTGACGAAGGTACAAACGTCTGTCACCTGAATAACCTAAGGACAACGTCCAAGCGACGAAATGGAACACAAGCAACCAAATTATGTTTGTTGCATGAGATGCAAACTGGTGAAGTATGAGTTCGTCTTGGCAAAAAATAAAAGGCAAATAAATATTACATATAAAATATGTCATTATTATTCACATACACATTTTAAAAACAGTAAATTTTATATTAAAAAATTTAATGAGTGTTTTAAAATAATTTCATATTTATTATATTAATTATTAAATTATTTTAAAAAAATTGATAGAAAAAATTTGATATTTTAACTTTCATCAACAGTAAACTATACGGAGTCTTCAAACGGCGGGATATAAACAATTACTCCGGAATCCGGAGTATTGAACATCAACATGAATACAATAATAATTTTTTTTGTCGTGTTAATTATTTCATCAACAGTAAACTATACGGAGTCTTCAAACGGTGGGACATAAGTTATGTACCTTGTGAGTTAACTTGTCAGGGCCTCGTTGTCCGTCGCGGACACAATTCCTAGCGCAACAGCATCAGCGGGAACACTGCCTACCTTCTGGGCTCGCGGTTTCTTGGCCGGGGGATCCAGCTCCTCTCCATCACCCTTCCTCGTCTTCTTCGCCCCCTTAGATGCATACACCTGCGCTATCCGAGGCTTCGCCCTATCATCACCTTCAGTTTTCTTTTCCCCCGTCATCAGGACCAGACCCCTTGACACCTGCCTCTCCCAACTGCAAGGATATCAAACTTCAGCTAAGGCCGAAAATATCCCTTGTCACATAACAGATAGAAAAAACTTACATCTTTGCTCTTTCATGCCACCCCATCCCCTGCCTTGAGGGATTCACCTTCAGCTAGATTGTCCCCGTCATCAGCTCGCTTGTCCCCTTCCTTGGTCTGAAAAATGTTCGTGTCACTTGCCATAAACGTTCATGTCACACAGAAAATTATCCTTGTCACCGTGATTTGATAAATAAACCTTACCTCCTTGCTCTTTCCTGCCCCCTCATCCCCTGTCTTGACAGATTCAACTTCAGCGTGTTTATCCCCTCCATCATCCACTTCAGTTCCCTTCCCAACAGCAGCTTCAAACTGCAAATGAAATCAATATTCAATTAGACCTCAAACTATCCAGTGTCACTTAACAAAAAAATCATGTCACACAGCTACATTCTTTCTGTCACCCTAGATCGATAAATTCATGTGATGGTTACCAGCAGCTTACCTTACCACCTTGTCCACCAAGGGTCTTCTCACCGCCTTCAGGCGCAATTGACTTAATCAAATCATCAAGTTCTACCTGAAAAACAAATTAACGTTTGATATTGGATCCCCGATTTCTAGTCGGACTCAACATCGTAACGCATGTCACGCAAAAACAATTTTACATTCTCATAGCTTCCAACCAACTCATCCCGTTCCTTCTGATCGGCAGCTTGTTCTTTCTGGGTTGTTTCTTGCCCGGTCGTCCCCTTACCTTTACCATCCCGCAGCTCATTCATGGCCACCTCCAACAATTTCAGCTGCAGGTCAACAAATTCGTACTTTATATCAGCATAAGGTCACAAAATTCAGCATAAGGTCACAAAATTGAACAAAAGCATTTTATTACGTGACACCTGTCATGAGTAATCAATACCCAACAAATGCAAATTCATACTTCATATCAGAATAAGGTCACCAAATTCACTTCACAACAAACACATATCAGACTAGGCCCCCCTCAATTTCATAGCAGATTCGTTCAATATCTACACTACGTGTCACCTGTCCAATTTCACGTGCCAGGAGTCCATTACCCTTGTCATCACAGTTTCCCAGACTCTCCACAAAACGAATATATGGGAATTAATTACGTACCTGTTCATCCATCTTGTCCATCCCTCTTGACATTGTCCCAAGCTTGTCCATAACTGCTTCCAGAGTCTTGGCCACGTCCTCCACCCAGCCGTCCTTCTCATTGCCTCCTCTTCGCGTCTTTGGGGAGCTCCCACCAGGGGCTTCAAAATGGCTCAGGAAGGGTGCCACTACGTCGTCGAATAGGGGGTCGGACTCCTCATTCTGGTAGATACATCCATCCATCAACTCCAGCTCAGCCTCCTCCGGTATGAGTATTGGGTTATCGTCAATCCCAATGGCCGCCTCTCCCTCAGCTTCAGTGCAGCTGGATATATCAGCATAAGATAGGTTTTCATCTTTGAGGGTTCATCTCAGGCAACGAGGGAAAGCCGTGGGCAACACCTTCGACGCAAAGCGGACCCTCCATTTTGGCATGCATTCCAACAACCAAATCTGCACCGCATCCTCACTCAAATTATTACATTTTCAGTATATGAATTACAAAATGATCATGGGTGTGGTCGAGAAGGTTATCTGAAAGGAAAGCGGATAACCCATCAGCCCATAATCGTTGCGCTTCTTGCGATCTTCTGGCTTCAACTCAGCTACCCGGCGCTTTACGGCGCCGTTCATCGAGACGTTTGTTGCAGCATAAATGACCCGCCCCCATGGGAATGCCAAAAACCGATCGACATTATCCACCAGCCTGACAATCCAGCTCCGCAACCCCTTCCTCTGTTCCTCCCCTAGCAACACGCCTTCCACAATGAAGAGAAGCACGAGCTTAAATCGTCTTCGCGGGCTCCGCACCACCAACAGTGAGTTCTTCAGTTCGTTCTCCAGGTCACCCACCGCCATCCTCTCGTTTCTGAAAAAGTCCTTGATAGCTTTGTCGTCATCCTCCATCTCAGTCGCTCTTGGTTGACTGCACCGCAGCCCGGTAACTAAGGCGAACTCCTTGTTCGAGAACCTCCAGAGCTTCCCCTTTATCCTGTACCAGGTCTCCCACTCCTTCTCTGTCTCAAGCTGGCGCTGGAATGCATATTGCTCCATTTGTGAAGAGAATTTGACGCAGTGCGCCAACTGCACAACCCCACCCAGTTGCGAGTCAAGGAGCTCCTGCCAGTCAGCAGCGTCGACATAGTCGTCGATGTTGTTGAGCATCGACAATCTTGAGCACTGGTTCACCCGTGCCCGGAAGTGCCTATCTTCTGGGACTAGGTATTCGGGCTTCCACTTCTTCGACCTCAGATTCTTTGTCCTCACCATTTGTTTCCTGCAATTTCGATCAGACAAACAAAGTAAGTTTACAAATTATATTCATCCCCCTCTGTCACCTAACAGACAAATCCATGTCACTACACCCCTGTCACTCAAGTAGAAACTCATGTCACCCCTTATGAATCGGAAGCCTATAACCAATACCTCAAACCTCCTTCAATCGGCCACCTACGACATCCACATATCCCAATTTCCACACCTCGTCATTTCCCCTTTTCCACCTACTACCACAAGAAAATTCGGAACTCTTCTCTCCGAATTGGAAACCCCTGTCACCCAATTTCAAACCCCTGTCACCCAATTCAAAACTCAAACCACCAATTTCCCCTATCCATAGTTCCCCGACCGTTGCCCTAACCCATTTCGAAAACCCCTGTCAGCCAATTGGAAACCCTAACCACCGATTTCCCCTTTCCATACCCGAAACCCACCCATGCCACCACCACCCACCATTCTCCATACACGAAAACCACCACCCCAACCCACCATTCAGGCCACCATTGCCCTAAGCCCTTCACCAACGGCTTCCCCGACCCACACCCGCGCACAGTACCACCAAAGGGAGAAGAGGAAGACCGATGGGCGTACCTGTTCGCTCTTTCATCGGCGTTCGTGGGTGGTGTGTACTCTCCGGCGACAGTGGACAATCCCGCTCTCTCTCCTTTGATGTTCCTCTCTCGTTGGGCGTCTCTGCAACTGTCGGATGAAGAAACCGATCTCTCTCTCTCTCTCTTTGCTATTGGGACTGTTTGAAACGAGAGAGAGAAGTGTGATGGGATTGCCCATTTAATAACCCTCCCCTAATTTCTCCTTCCCGCCCTCTCTCTCTCCTACTAGCCATGATGCCCCTCTTTTATTTGTCTTTTTTTTTTGGCCAAAATTACATGGGATAGTCGGTATTGGTGGGGGGGGGTTTTACTTGCACATTTGTGCAAATTTGGGGGAAATGTGGCATTTGTGCAAATTTTCCCACCCTTCTGGTATATTTGTAAAGTTTTTTGGTTTTATGGCATTTAGTACCATTTCCTCTATAAGCAATTACTCCGGAGTATTGAACATCGACATGCATACAATAATAATAATTTTTGTCTTGTTATCAAAATACAAAAGATTCGGGAAACAAGTTGATTTATAATTTCGAGAAATTAATTAAATCAGCTTGAATGGCAGTCAAATCTGACTAGGAGAAAGGACTGCTTAATGGACGGAGAAGTGCAGGGGGAGGGGGGCATTGACATCGGAATTTCGTAGTATATCTATAAAACATAAAAAGTTGTGTTCACCACCAATTTATTGCTCATTTAACTCTATGTCTTCATCTACCTCTTTTTTATTTTTCCATCCATTCAATATCGAAGTGATTTCTTTGTCTCAATGGTTAAGTGTATTGTTATGTTCTACTTGATCACAAGTTCAAATCCTACTGAGATCAATTTATGTTGATTTATACTACTATAAATCCATTTTTATTATCAGCCTAGATTCCACACATGTTTTTATATGGAACTCACATAATCACTACTCCGTGTATTAATTGATCAATTAGCAAAATATATATCACACTAAAATTCATTTTTATTTCCACATTTGATTTTATACGCCATTAATTTATCTTCATCATTCAAAATTAAATATTCCTTTAACAATATATATTTTTTATGTTGGAAAACTTAAAATTGATTTCTTTATGTTTAAGAATGGGTAGAATGCTACTGCTAGATAGATTGATGGACAAACCAGAACTTTAAGCAATTGAAACTTGTGATAAAAAAAAATAAAAGAAAATAAAAGAAAAGAAAAGAAGCAAGAAAGAAAGAAACTTTGTATGTATTAAGTTCAGACCTCTTTATCTTTTCAGGTCTATCTTTTCAAATTCCAATGTGTGTAACTTAAATTTCATTTAATATTTTAATATAGATGAAAATTTATGGGGTAGCTACAAGATGATTCAAATACTTGCAAGTTACAAAACATTTAATTAAAAATCACAATAATGGGTTTAACGGTTACACAATAGACCGTATTAAATACTCCGTATCATTTTTATTTGTAATGGATATGGATATGGATCTATTCATTACTTACTAAATAAATGATCACAATATAGATAGATGGATTATATAATAGGGTGAGTTGAAAGAATGAGCGAGGGCCATTAGGTTAGAGACGAGCAAGATGGGGGTGTTAAAAGAACAAATACGACAATACACGCTACGTACATACGATGGTGGGGTAAGTTGACAGCAGTGTCTCTCGCTCTCTTTCTCCATCCAGTTATTTGAGTTTCTCATCTTTTTCTGCATCTTCTTCTATACAAGATGATTTTGATTTGGGATCCTTTCCTAGGCATATTTGCTTCTCTTGCGGCTTTGATGTTCAATTGCATGAGGAAAGAGGATATCGACTACTCTCCCTACAACGACGGAGAGTGGAGGTCAGTTGATTTGTTCAATTCACTCCTCCGTTTTTTGTTTGTTCCGTCTTGCTGCTGTTATCGCCAAAGGGGAAAAAAAAAGTTGTTTAATCTGTGATCTATCAATCTGTTTTTTTATCTGTTCCACAGGAAGCTCTGTAAGCGCAATTTAAGCATCAGTTTAACTTGAGATGTATTAGGGTTTTGATAATTCCTGATTTTCCGACTTCAGAAACTCGGATATTGAAGGAATTGTCCCTGGGCAGATCAAGCATGTATAAACTGACTTGATTTTTTTTTTAAAAACAAAATTTTTGGAGTCCCAGACTCCCAGTCAGTTAAATTGATTGGGGTTGTTTCAGGGATAATGCTTCACTTGCTCAATTTTTCGTATAGTGTTCTGTGATTATCATATCTGCTGGTCTCAATGTTTGATTTTCATTCTAGCCTATTCTAGCTGTTGTCTGAATTGCTACAATTTTTTTTAAGTGTTCGTCCGATCTTTGTTGCAGAAATTTTACCCAAAAACAAAAACCTGGCTCTTTGGTCTTCTTGAGCAACTCTGATGGGCATAAAACTGTTAACCATCATAGCTAATCTGGAAAGAAACCTATCTGAGTTGCCAGAGCTCACATTTGTTCCTTGATCAGTACTTGGATTCAAGCCTGGTTATTTTGTAGTTATCATTTAAATCAAGTTCGTTTTGTGGCAGGTGAAGCAAACTTGGGATTGATATATAAAGACACAGTCACACAGTGGTGGAGAGGAGATCGATTGAGTGACTTTCTAAATATCATCCAAATGAGTACTCTTCTTTGCATCCAATCCAATTTTTTTTTATAGCCTTTCATATATTCATGTTCAATATTCTATTTGTGGGTTACAGGTCGGAAATTAGACAATATTTTTGCCTCTCTTTTGTTTTGGCTAAAGTTCAACATTATGATGTAAATATACTCAATAATTTCTCTATATTTGCATTTTTATTTTATGGAGTTGTTGGCTAATTTGAAAGCATGAAGTTCATCTGTTTTTTTAATATTCTTCTCCAGTTTGATTTTTGAAATTACATTCTTACAACTGAAAATTTACAGACTTTGCTTGACTTCTAGCTCTTCGGATGGAAATATCAAATGAAATAGTGGGTAAGAAGCCGAAGAGGTTAGCGTCAGTTGTCTGGAATCACTTTGAAAGGGTTAAGAAGGCGGATATGTGTTATGCTGTTTGTCTTCATTGCAACAAGAGACTAAATGTCTCAAACGATCTAATTATGATGTTTCCTAGCTGCTTGCTAAAAGAAGGAAAAAGAAGAATGTTGTTGCTCTTCCAAACTATGGTATGGTTTTGATGATGCGTAGAGACGGGATGATCATATTCCGGTTGCTGCGATTAAGTATGATGTAGAGCTAAAAAGGGAAGAGACTGTCATCATTGCCGGTACAAAGTTTGATCAAGAAAGGAGTCTGAATAATGGTCGGCTATTTGATGTGCGCTGTGCTGGACATGTTCTGAGTTGGTTGTGGAATGCCATGGATGCACTTCGTCAGGTAATTCATAAGATTAGAGACGGTATTCGCTACATCAAGAGCTCACAAATAATGCAAGGGAAGTTTAATGAATTTGCTTCTCGACTGCCCGTTGAGGTGGAACTCAACCAACACTATGCTTGAGACAGTCTTGGCATACAAAGCTGCATTTTCTTTAATGCAGGAGCATGATCCTACATGTGTTGTGGCTTTAACTGACGAGGAGTGGCAATGGGTAGGTTCAGTTGCTCGATACTCAAAACTCTTTGTTGAAGTTACTTACCAGTTCACCCGTAACAAATGTCATACTGGCAATTTATTTTTACTTACCACTAAATGCTTAATATTTGCGTTATTCACCGAGTATAATATCACTCATGTATTTGATATAAAATCATGTCCCCGGGCGTAGCACGGGTCTGCCACCCTAGTTTTAAAAAAAATTGTAAAAGAGAACATTGAAGTTGTCTAGTTTAGTTGGTAAAAAACAGGGAAGGAAGGATAGGGGATGCAAGAGGTCATGGGTTTAAACCTCATTTTTTTTTATCTTTTTACTATTATAAATGTCATATTTAAGTCAAATTTTATATTTTTCTTTTAATATTTTCATAAGATTATTCATTATGTTACACATATATTTTAAAAAATTCTTCTAATTTTTATTCCTATGAATTTTTTTTTACCATCAATGCCATAGTTAAACCATAATTTACGAGTTTTTTTTGGTCATAGTTTTCAATCCAATCAAATTTTTTTTCATTTACCAATGATAAATTCTTTCAAAAAATTATAATTTTCTTTCAATATTTTAAAAAAATCTTAGTCATGCTACACACATATAAATTATTAAAATTTTGTATTAATTTTTGTAATAAAATATCATATTTATACCACAATTTATGGTTTTCTTTCAATGTATTTAAAAAAACCTTCTTTATTATATATACCGAGGAAAAAAATCTCCCAACAAACAATTTCGCCCCCTCTCCCCCTCTAGCAATTCTTGCGGCCGCCACTGGATGGAACACGAGGTGAGGATGATGCATACGGAGTACAAGTGAAACAGTTGAGGTAAGTTGTTCTAAAGGGGACAACCCGTTGTTTTGGGCTCCCCTCACCTCCAAAATAAAATAAAATAAAAATGGTTAAAATTTTGAAAATATATATATATATATATATAGTAAAGAGTGGGGATTTTATGAGAAGGGATAGGAAGACAGGGATGGTTTTATGACAGTGGGTCCGCACTGCAAGTGAAGAGGCGCCGACCATAAAACAATTAACGAGTGTCAATTCGACATTAACAAAAACCAAGGGATCGGAGTTAGGATCTCCTGCATTTAGGGACAGAGCCATAAGTTTATCAAAAGGGGTGAAGTATTGTATAAATTGTTGATTCACTCTTCTCGATCGATTTTTCTATAATTTAGCAAACCAAAACTATAATATTTTAGATTAAACGATGATATTTTAATTTAAAACAACATTTTTTAGTTAAAAACAAAATGTTTTTTTATTCGGAAATTTCACGAGGTGCCCTTGAGCTATTGCAATTTTTGCGAGGTATACAACTCTTTTGCATATTTCGTGTGGTGCCCCTAAGGTTTTGAATTTTTTCGTCTCGTGCCCTTCCGTATTAAACTTAACAGCTCTGCGTGATGCTCCGTTAGTTTTCAATCAAAAAAAGAAAGAACGGGCGGAAAGAAAGAAGCGAGGAGAGAGCGAAGGAGAGAGACCCAAGGGCTCGCGCAAGAGAGAGACATCATGAAGCTCGCCCGCTAGGTCCGAGAGAGGACTAAGGTCGGAGAGAGGACGAAGGAAGGTGCTGCTAGAGAGAACGACAATGCTGCTCTAAGATGGATGCGACCGTGGGAGTACAGGCTAGCCATCGAACTCCCATGACTGAAAGCGAGGGTAGGGGTGACCCATTGCCTCGGCCGGTGACCGGAGGTGGAGAAGAAGCTGCAGAGAGGTTGGAAAATTTTGCCCCTTTACTGAAATTTAGGGTTTAGGTTGAAATTGATGCATTTAGGGTTTGGAATTAGGGCTTCTCCTTGGGGCTTCTCCTTTTTGTTTTCAATTTTGATTTTTGTTAGTTTGGGCTAAAATATTCAGATGTCCTGTGACAATTTTACAGTGGAAAGGATTTCTTAATGATTCTGTTATCTGATACATCTTGTTCACGTGGAAATTTTCTCAATGATTATGTGATACATACTGCAGATGGCTTGCTCAGTTGTTGTAGAGGGGTTAATGCATTGCAGAACAAGGTGGCTTGCTCAGTTGCTGTAGAGGGGTTGATGCATTGCAGAACAAGTTTCTTCTATGCTCAGTTGCTGCTCACAGTCACTAGCTAAGCAAAATAGCTTCTGATTATATGGCCAATTATTTCTTATATATGCTTAGTTTCTGCCCACAATTGATGACTAAGCTGAACAAGTTTACCGCTCACAATGCAGTCTTCTGATTTTGCCAAATAATAGATCTCGGCTGAAATAATAGCGCGGCTAAGATTTTTTTTCACATTATGCTTTAGGTTGACCAACAGCACGAGAGTTGAATGAGCAAAGTGGCATCCGAGTTGAATGGAGAGCAAACAAGAAGAAAACAAAGGACATAAACCAATGTGTACAACTCATATGCGTGGATGAAGTGATGTCTTCTGCAATGTTGGAAATAGATGATCTTGGTATATAGTTACGGACAGTTGTAGTGTTCTTATAAATATTTTGTTTTTGTAGTTTATGGTAACATGTTTCTATGGATTTTGGAGGTATTTATGGTGCGACATGTACTCTTTGGATGTTAAACCAATTGATGATTCACCGCTGATTAGTTTACGGTGACATGTTTTTGGGCTTTTTAATCTCAACTTGATTATATGCTGAATTTCTGATTTTTTGACAGCAAATTTGATAAGCTGAATATACAACAGTTTGTGACAGCAATTTGGTTAATTTATAAGCTTATGATAACAAATGGTGAATTTTCAAAAGAGCAACTCTAATAGCAAATTTGGTTTATTAGGTTGATAAGCTTGATTTACAGCAATTTTTTTTACAGCAAATGGTCAATTTATAACAGCAACAACAACTTCAGATTAATGACAACAACAATCAGATCTTCTGAAAATCCAGCAGCAGCAATCACATACACATTTCTGACAACAAGTGAGATAAAACAGTGAGATAAAACTGTGAGTAAAAGATATATCAAATTATGACAACAAGTGAGATAAAACAGTGGTTAGCCATGGATTTATGAGAGCAAGTGAATGCAAGTTCTGACAGCAAGTGAATGCAAAAAAATGAGATAAAATATCGATTTGTTAACCATGAGGACAAATACACTGGTAGCTTCCAAGCAAGTTTAGGCATGTATTATTGCAGGTTTGATATAGCTTGCATTCATCTATATTTGAAGTGAAACAATCTATGTGGGATTCGAACCCACCTCTTGTGCCTAAGCACAATCCTCTACCAATTGAGCTAATAGGCTAACAAGGTTAGACCAATCCTCACTACTCCCTTGTTTACTTTTCACACTGCTGCTGATTTTTGCTCTCATCAGTGAAAAATTAGCTTTTTAAAAATAGTTTTTGTACATCATGCTCTATAAATAACTATCTAGGCAATTATCCAGGGGAGCAGCAACCTTCTTTCAATCTCAAGAATAAAATTGAACATCATTATAGTCAATAACTTAAGGAACAAACCCAATCTAACACATTTCGATAAGAGTAAAACTAAGGCAAAAAAAGACAGGCTACCAAGTACCAAGATAGTCCATGGGTGTTTAGACATATTCATTCAAGTTGAGGAAAGAACGAAGAAAGCGAGTAGACATCTTAGAGTTTGATTGGCTATTGATAGTGTTTTCCCAAAGTTGACATGAATTAACTAGAGATTAATTAGATAAATAGCATATACTCTAGATTAGATGAAATTTAAGGCATCCATACTACATGCTTCGAAATAATTGAAGAAACATATATTCCTCATACATGTAAACATTATCATTGATCTTGTTATTGACTCAAGTCACCGCCATTGATCTTGTTAAGCAATTGATACAACAAATGCTTATGAATGTCAAAAATTAACCAATAAATAAATACTTCATCTTTCTCCCCAATTGTATACTTAGGGGTATAATTTGTACCAAACAAGTCAAGTTTTATAAACAAACAGAGTTTCATAAACAAACAGACCCTCAATTTTTTCTCTAACTGCAACTGAAGTGAAATTTTGCAGATAAGAACAGATTCATGAAACATTCAAGAAATGTTGATCAAAATTTAAGCATGAATGTTGTTAGGCCCTAAAATCTTGAACTTGTTGCATGATTGAAGATGAGAATAAACCAAGCCAAAGGTCGAATTTGGGCATAAACCAAAGTACCAAACACCAGATATCAGATCAGATTCTACTGTAAACTACTAAACTGGATTCCGGATTTCTCATACTGCAAAATTTCAGCTAGCTATATAATCAAATTGTGCTTCACAAAAGTTGAGGAACAAAAATGAAAACCGATCAAACAAGCAAAAAAGAACCCCACCAAGTTTTACTATTTATCCCCCAAAATTAACCTAATCAAGCAAGCCCAAGAAAGAAACACCAAAAGAGTAATCCAAAAATGAACAAAATTGAATTGCTAGTCAAGTAAAGATGCTAACCATCCAATTCCAATTGCACACAGAAAAAATAAGCAAAGATTCAAATCGAAAATCACAACCCCAAATTCCCCAATTCGAGCAGCAGACCCTCAGTTTCAATTCTTCCCCACATTCCCGAATTCTCCAATTCGATTTGAAGCAAAGAGTCAAATCGAAAATGAGGCAGCAGTAGCGTCACCCCTAACCCCAAATACCGAAACCCTAGATTATGGTTCGTATACTCACCTTCGAGCAGCGGATCCGAGCAGGCGCCCTTCGAGCAGCAGCATCAGCGTCGGTCTGGGTCGCCCTTCGAGCAACGGATCCGAGCAGGCGCGCGACACCTTCTTCTCCTCTTCGAGCGGCACCTTCTTCGTGTTCTCTCTTCGCTCTCAAGCGCTCTTTGCTCTCTGCTCTCTTCGCTCTCCTTTTTTTTGATTAGGTTGTTCTCTTCGCTTTCTTGTTCTCACTTCTCCCGTTCTCCGTCCTTTTTTTTTGTGCAAACTAACGGAGAATAAAAATAGTTGTTAGATTCAACCAAAAAGGGCACGAGGTGAAAAAAATGAAAACCACAGGGGCACCATGCGAAATATGAAAAAGAGTTGTATACTTCGCGAAAATTGCAATACCTCATGGGTACTTGGTGAAATTTTCGTTTTTTTTTTATTTTAAACGTTGGTGTTTTATTTTAAAACCAGTTCAAGTACCCTTACCTTGTGAGATTATACAATATAATGGCCTGTTTGGTATCAACCAAAATCGGGAATGGGAATGAAAATAGGAATGGGTGATTCCCATTTTAGTATTTGGTACGTCAAAATCGAAAATTAAACTCATTCCCGGTAATATTACCATCCCCATTTTTTCGCCTCTTTCTTTCCCTAAAAAAAACCCAGGGAATCCTTGATTCCCAATTTCATATAAAACCCCATCTTCATCCTTCTCCTCTTTGGATCTCCATCTCCACTAGCCTCATCTACACCTCCCCGTCTACCTCCTCCGCCCACTGCTACCACCACCACACCGTTGCCTTCGTCCAGATCTGCAGCGCCGCCGCCACTACTACAACCACCATCATCCACTGTCATTGTTGTCGTCGCCACCACCACCGCCTAGATCTGAAGCCGCCGCCTTCGCTGTCGTCCTCCAGTCCTCCGTCAGATCTAGTGCTCCTCCGTCGTCTTCTAGACCCTGTTATAAAACTATTGATTTATGGTGGATGTTTCACCTCCCACCCTTTGATCTCCCTTAACTCCCATATGGTGGGAAACCAAAAGTCATAATTTATAGCTTATCCTTTGTAACAATCTCCTATATAAGGCCTTGTAAATCTCCTTTGATAAACACAAGCAATAGAGATGATTTCTCTCTTTTCTCTTCCTCCTCTCTACTCTCATATTCTTTCACATGTTACAACACGTTCTCAGCAGGATTCGCTCGGTAAGAGTTCACATATATATCGGTAATGGTTCACGGATATACATATAGGCAATGTCTGGTGTGGTGCAGAATGTTGTTACCTTTCTATAACACCAAAAAGAATAACCCAAACCAACAACTCAACTAGCAACCTAGTAACTAGTATAGTGGAATAATAAGGGGTCAATCACACAGAGAGAATACATTTCCTATCTATCAAATCGCTATCAAAAGGGAACACTATCAAAGAGTACTTGAATATCAAAGGCAACTGAATGTGGTAAAAGTAACAATAGTAAATTGGTGATAATTATGAATGAGATAGTTTCCCCTACAATTCATCAACAATGGTTATGTCTTTGATCATTGACTCTATCCTATCTTTCCTTGTTTGATTCATCTAATGGTGGATCACTCCAACCCTAAGCAATTTAACAATGCATATAACAAACAACCAAAGATAGAGACGCAACTCTCTAACCCTAATTGATGTAATCGATAAAGTAGAATTGTCAATGTCCCCTACACACCCATTCGATACTTTCAGGGGATGGATTGGTTATGATGTGCTACTAATCCAATTAACTTATAAGGGCTAATCAAACCTTTAGCAAGAAAGCAAATTCCATCAAGGTGGCCAATCAACAGGGAATACATGCAATCAATCAATAAAGAACAAAGACATTAAATCAATCAAACTTAGAATAGATAGAAATTAAGTCTCACAAATCATATAACCATGTCTCTGAATTACAGGCGAAACAAAAGAGGTTTAGTTCCTCATGGAAAGTCCTCCTCTCAATATCTCCATTGGAGTTCTCTCTCAATTAGGTCTCAACTCCACAACCTTTCTCTAGATAAAAGTCGTCCAAAACATAAATATAAACTTAAACTCATTAGTTTCCAAAAGAACAAAATAGTAATTCCATATCGGCACGGGTGGCGAGCGCCGTGATCCAGGCAGCGGGCGCCGTATCAACAGTAGCGAACTTCTTCGATCAATCACTTCCTCATCCAAGCTAACTTCCTCCACGCCTCTTTGTTGTCTTCTTCACATGTTTCCTCGGGTTCCTAGCTCTCCATACTCATCCTTGGCAAGCCATAAATGCGTCCTTCCAGCATCGGAAAATAAATCTGCAAATAAACAAAAAAGAGCGTAGATTCCAAACTTGCAAAATCAAATACTAATGACTTGAACTACTCAAATAAACATGATATAAGCTACCCTAAATGCACTAATATCTACCTATAATACCTATATAAAATATGCATTATCAAACTCCCCCACACTTAAGCTTCGCTAGTCCTCGAGCGACCAATAAAAGCAACCCATACCTACGAACTCGTCATTCATGCCATAGTCTTCTAACTTTTCAAGGAACACATGATCAAGTGACAGAACATCATCGCATGTATCCAACGATCAGAGCATTTAGAAGTAGAAATCATCCAACCTTACTAGGAATATGTGTTTGACTCATGCTCTCATGTGTTTAGGCTTTAAGGTTCAACTCTTAACTCGATCCAAAATGCACTAAACTCATAGAAAATTGACAACAATATAATCAAATCTCCACCGAAATGCCATTACTTGCGGAAAAACAATAAAAATAAGCAATTTGGCTCCAGCATTTCACTCTTCTTTTTTTTTCTCTTTTTTTCTTCGACATTTTTTTTCTCTCTTCTTTTTTTTTTTCTTCTTGCTTTGCTTTCTTTCGGCCTTGGTGTATTCCTTATGCGAGTCGCAAACATGGGTTTCATGAATGGCCCCGGTCTATCAACACCTCAACTTACTTGAATAAAGTCCACTTGAACATCTTTTGACGCGAGTTGCAAACATGGGTGTCATGAATGAACTCGGTTACTCAATGATCAAGCTTCCTTCCTTAGTGGGTAGTTTTGACACCGTTTTGCGTGAATCATATCCATGGGTGTCATGCATAGATCCGGTTACTAAGTGCATCAAAACATTGCCACTTTATTTCACATTAAACACTCAATAAGCAACTAGAGCCAAATATAAAATAAAAGCATAAAATTCCGCAAGCAACAAACATGTGAGTTGGTTTTGACAATAGCTATGAAGTCAGTATCAAGAGGTAGAAACATATGGAGAGTAAATCACGCACATAAGCAAAAGGAATTATATGATTCCAATAAGGCGAAAAAACAATCTCACAAGGGTTATATTGTGTAGGATTTCAATCATACTTCCATCTTAATCATACATTCTCAATTACATCACCAATCTCATTCCTCAAGAAAACAGTTTCATAAAAGCAAATAAGGCTAAGCGCTTCAACTATGTCGTAGGGTTTACAAGTTCATGTCATCAAAAGCGCAGAGTTTTGCTCAACCAAGATGGTTGTTCGAGTAATGACATATTAGGCCATGCATACTATTATATATATATATATATATATATATATATATATATATATATATATATATATATATATATATATATATATATATATATATATATATATATATTAGAATAACAGAAACTAAAACATAAGACATGGACCTGATAACTAAGACAGAATCCATAACACATCCAAACATAAAGATAGGAATATCCAAGCATTCAAACGTACAAAAGATCCAAATCATAGTACAAACCAACATAAAACCATCAAAAGTAAAGATAAATCTAAGCGAAGTACAGAAAATGTCTCAACAAACCATGAAATCATAAAACCCCTCCCCCACACTTAAAGGTTGCATTGTCCTCAATGTCGAAACACAAAGGACAACAATGAAAATGAAAATAATAGAGTGTAAGGAAGGTAACATACTCCTCACTGGTGCGGCGGTGGAAATGGATAGTACTGCTGGATGAAGGTGTTGAAGCTGCTCTGAATACCGGAGATAGCACGGGCCTGCTCCTCCTGCCTCCGGTACATCTCCTCCTGGCGCTGGCGGAGATCAGGGTGGTAGCGTCTAAACTCCACACCCTGAGCTAACTGCAACCGATGAATCTCATCCAACTGCTGAGAATAATGACCAGAAGAGGAAGAGGGGGCATAACTCATGTCAGTGTCGGAATCCGTAGCCTGAGCCCGACTAGACTCTCCTCTCACAAAAGAAGAAAGTGGGACATCCCACCCAGCAGCATTGTTGTAGGAGGAAATCAAGACTTGCAATTAAAATATAAATAAAGCAAAGCAAACCAGATTCCATCTCGTGCAAATAATTACAAGACTCCCTCTTGATGCAGCAGCAGGAAGTTAGGATCGATCCTCGAGGAAGCAGGTCAGCGATCCTAGGCAGCAGGTGAATCTCACGAACGGTGATCGACCACAGGAGTACTCGACCTCGACTAGGTGGTAGTCGACAAGGGTCAGTACAGTCGATTTCGAGCACCAAAAGACGTTGGGTGGTGGTCGACATCGACAAGCCCTACTCGACGTCGAGTAGATGTGGTCGTAGTCGAGTAACCTGTCGAGTACTCCAGAAACAGAAGCAACATCGATCTTGCTCGATCGAAGGTCAGTAGTCGACGTCGACTAGGGTCTAGTCGAAGTCGAGAAGAAACAGTAACTAAACGAATGCAAATCTCGAACTTTAAACAATGCATGAAAAAGACTTCCAAGATCGGGGTTTGCAATAACGATAACCAAACATGCACAAGGCAAGAATAAGAGATAATCATGCAATCGCATCGAAGGATTAAGCTTTCGCCTTTTCCAACAATAAGACAACTTTCTCAAGAAACCCTAATTGTATCTACCAATTTTATGTTTATAATCCAAGTGGTTAACCTGAATCTCTATTAAATAGGCAATAAACATATAAAAGGTAGTAGATGCTCAAAGCACAATAAAGATCGAATCTTTACCTCAAACACGCTTGGCCATTGTCGGGCTCACCCCGACCCTAGAAGTGGGTGAACTACTTGCGCTTCATCATAATTAAAGACATCAATAATAACAAGAAACTAAATTGCATTAAAATAAACCAAACAGAGCTTACAACCGATCGAAGCCAATTCCGCTCTCGCTTCACAACCTCTCTCGACCTCCATTCTCTCTCTCTCTCTCTCTCTCTCTCTCTCTCTCTCTCTCTCTCTCTCTCTCTCTCTCTCTTCTCTCTCTCTTCTACTCGAATTATCTGTAGCTTAGAATGAATAAAAATCAGCCATATAGGCTCTATTTATAATGCTAAATCCTTGCTATCCAAGGAAAGGAAACTCTATCTAATTTCTAAAGATAAAACTTAAATAAAAGGGAACATTTATCTAAAAGGAAAACTATCTAAATATCTTCAAGTGGATAAATCCTTCTCCCCATAGATAGATCTTGATAAAACATGATGGATCTAGCCTTGCTTCGTGCCCAAGTATGCTTGGAATGGCCCAACAGACTCACGGCCCAAAATCGCGTAATCGACTTCGACCAAGCCTGGTCGACTTCGAGTAGGATATACTTGACTTCGAGTAATCTTCAGCTTTTCGAGTGCTTTTTTTCGTCGAGCTCGGGTAACCGCCCAGTTCTAGTCGACCTCGAGTAAAGTGTACTCGACGACGAGTACGGCTCATGCTCGGGTTGTCTTCTTCTTCCGTCCTCGATCAAGTCTGCTTCAGTTGTAATCGACTTCGAGTAAGGTGTACTCGACGTCGAGTAGAATCTCGTCCTATGGTTTCGTCTCGGAATGACTCCAAATTCTGCAATATTAAACTAAAACTTGTGTAGACCTCTATTTTTAATAAATAAGCATATACTACATAAGTTCGACATATTCTCAACCCGAAATATGCAAAGTACTTAGAATAAGGAGCTAAAATGTGTAGAGAAATATGGCATAAGACATTTACATCAAATCACTCCATACTTAAGCTTGCTTGTCCCCAAGCAATAACTTGGATGGTCATTCAGGGGAAGAATTCAAAACTCTCAACATCATAGATTCATTTTTATATATCCCTGTAATGAATTACCATCATCGAAAATGTACTAATGCCACAAATCCATACGTGCGCAATAAAAAGCAACATCTACTCACAAAAGGAGGTTTATGCAAAAACAATCCATAAGTGACAAAGCAACAATAATCAAGAGGACTTTATTTAAGTTCATGGTGAAGAATAGGGTAAAAGGTATAGTGGTGGGCTATTTTTGGGCAATGTGGTGCTAAATCCGGGGAGAACTTCCTCAAAATTGCTTTCTTGCTTTGATGCACCTTCTCCCATCATAATTTCCACATCACTCATCCTCCAATAAATCATTCTTTGCTTTTTTTACTATAATGCTTTTACCTCTCTAACCTCAGCACTGCCTTCTCGTGGGTCGCAAACATGGGTGTCATGAATAGCCCCGGATACTTAGTGCCTTGGACTCCTCACCTGTGTGTCCCATCTCACTGAACTATTATCTCAGTGAGCAGGGTCGATCTACCTTTATCTCCTGAGGTGATCCGATTTTTTCTCACTCATTAAATTTTTCCATAAATTTCAAACATTCCTGCCAAACTCCAATAATGATAATAACAACATAAATACCATATAACATCTCCATAATGTAACATCATTCTCAACATAATCCCCGGATAGGAAATAAGGTAAAGAATGGCAATATTTAGAACATGTGGAGCAATGTATGAAATAAGGCTCAATATGGCTTTTGTGATGCATAAGCATAGGTATGGCTAGGAATAACAATATGAGCATTATATGGAAATATAAAGTCCTCCATCCTTTTATCATGCAACATGCCAAAAGCAACATCAAATTTTACCTCCTTCTATGGTTTTCAATAAAATATGCACTTCACTGTGACTTCTGTTACTAGGCAATTTCATGCTATATCTCTAATTAATCCAATTTTGCATCGTCGAGTTCAATAAAGCTTCCATGACACCATTTCCTTAGACAATTCACAAGCTTTGGGAGATGTCTCATAAAACAAACTTTGGGTTTAGCAATTAAGCACAAAAATTTAAAATTCACCCAAAGTTCACCATGTGAAACCAAAAACAAGAATATAACATAAATAAATAATATTAAGTTCTTCCCCCACCCCATACTTAGAATATACAGTGTCCCCACTGTATAAAACAATATAAAAAACAGAGGTAAAGGAAGGAACTCACCGAATAACGCGTTGTAGAGTCAAAACAGGGCCGTCGAGTAACTGAGGTAGTCGACGTCGAGTAGATCTCCTCGACGTCGAGTACAGATCCTGCGCCGAGTGAAAGCTGAAGTCGAGGATGCTCCAGGGTGGTCGACGTCGAGTGGCCTACTCGACGTCGAGTACAGTGTTGTACTCGATCCTCATCGTAGTCGATCTCGACTTGGCCTAGTCGATTTCGACTACTGTCAGGGACTTCTTCTTTCTCTCTTTGCGATCCTTTATGCTTCTCGACCTGAAAATCATTAGCTTTCGCACGAAGACAAGACTTTTCACATGAAGTGTTCAAAACCAAAAACAAAAAAAAAAAAACCAAAAGTTTCAAAGTCCCAAAATTCAAAAGTTTTATATACATGTTCTAGATTTTAGAGTCGCTAGGCCAACTTCTCCGGTTGCTCTTTAAGAACCCTTAATGTAGGGCCATCTTGCGCTTGGCCCTTCTCCTGGATCATCTAGGTCCTGATGGTAGTATGCAAGCTCTGCTGTTAAGTTGTTGGTTGCATAGTCTCCCTTGCCTTCCTTCTTTTTCTTTCTAGACCTTATTCTGCGCAGGTTAGCTCTCCAATGGGTCTTATCTCCTCTAAAATCATTCATATTTTTATTAATGGACTGAGGAGGAGTAGAAATCATACCTGAACTTACCTTTTCGTGCCTAAAACAGAAATCTTCGGGCTCTGGGGTAGTCGACGTCGAGTAGGTCTAGTCGACATCGAGTACAAGGATTCCATACTTAGGCTCTTTGCAAGTCAGGTGCTCAACAAAGGAAGTCTACTTCGAGTGTGCGTGGTCGATGTCGAGTATGACGGTCGACGTCGAGTAGACCTCGCAGATGTCGAGTAGCTTTCTGGTGTTTTCCTCCGTTGTTTGCTTGATCCAGTGGTTGCTGATGCTTTTCACCTCCAGCCATGGAACTTCCTCTTTTGCAGGGCCAAAAGAGAAATCTAAAACTTCATTACCTATCGTGAAGATGAGCAATCGCTGCTTTATGCTGATTTTAGCATCTGCAGTAGCTAGAAATGGTCTACCAAGAATAATAGGGCTAGTAGGATCTTCAGCATAATCTATAATAAGGAAATCAGCGGGGATATAGAACCTACCAACCTGGACAGGGACATTATCGACCATACCTGTAGGGATGACCAGTGTATTGTTTGCCATGTATAGCTTGGCATCCACAGGCTCTATGGACCCTATCTTCACCTTTTGCCAGATTGATAAGGGCATGATACTCACGCTTGCTCCTAAATCACACAAGGCCTCATATTTATATTTTCCAAATCCCACGGTAATAGAAAACTTACCAGGGTCAGGTCTCTTCTCAGGGAAATCCATCCTTTTGCATTCGCCGGCGATCTCTGAGATGGATCGCTTGTTGCTAAGGATTTTCTTAAGGAACTTTACATATGCAGGCATTTCTTGAAGTGCTTTTGTAAAAGGAATTGAAACATTTAAATCTTGAAGCATCTTAACAAAACGTTTAAACGTACCTGCAGTGGGATCTTTTAGCGCCTTGGAAGGGAAAGGCAGTGTCTTTTTCTGCTTTGGAGCCAGAGCAGATGTCGGATGTGATGCAGAGTCCTCGATGTCGACTGGAGTCTCCTCGACATCGACTAGGTTCTCCTCGACTTCGACCACAGGAGTAGTCGACTTCGAGTTCTGTTGTCGTGCAGAAGCTTCCTCGATGTTATGTGGATGGTCGACTTCAGGTACTCCTACTCGACGTTGAGTAAACTGGTCAATGTCGACTATGGTCTGCTCGATGTCGAGTAGATTCTCAGCTTCGTCTTTCTTCTTTCCGACCTCTGGCTCGTGTAATTGTTGTCCACTCCTCAATTTTATAGCACCGACGTGTCCGATTTGCCCTTTAGGATTTGGGTATGTATGCCCAGGGAGCTTTCCGGCCAGTTGTGGAATCTGCGCCGCAAGTTGACCCAGTTGGGTCTCTATGTTCTTCTTCCAGATGTCCATCTCCCCAAATCGTGCATTGAGGCCATGAAGTTGAGTTTGGATGGCGTTGTTGGATTGTCGCTGTTGTGTTTGGTTTCTGGCGGAAGAGCGCTGTCTTGGCAGGAGGAAAGAATTTATTAAGAAATGCCTACCTTACCTCAGCCCATGTTGTGAGGGATCGTGGAGTCAGTCCTTCAAGCCACTTCAATGCTGGACCGGTAAGAGACCATCGAAAAGCTTTCATCTTGACATATTCCAGAGTAGTACCTTCAGCAAGAGTATGGCACATATCAGAAAAATTGGTAATATGTTCAAGAGGGCATTCATTAAACCTTCCGTAAAAAGCATTATTTTTAATTTCAATAAGGAAGGCAGTGCGAATTTCAAAGTTGTTTTCAGGGATTAGAATAGTCGATTCAGACACGACAAGAGTCGGGTGCATGTAATCCTCAGCAGTGGTAGGATATTGGGCAAGCTCAGCTTCTGCCTGCCTCCATAGTTCGGCTTCCTGCGCAGTGCGTGCTCTCTCAGTGGTGATAGCAGCATTTTTTGCTTCTATTTCCGCTTGAAGCCTCTCTATCAGCTGGGCTTGTGTTTATGCGGCCGCCATGGCTCTTTTCAATTTAGCGTGGATGTGTATAAGGCATTCCGGATCGTCTAAGGCGTCAAACTCAGGTTGTTGACCAGAATGGCGCATACACTGCAATAAAAAAAACTCAAAACAAACGTAAGATCTAACTACCTAAGGCGCGAATGATTGCTTCCTCGGCAACGGCGCCAATTTATTGTAGGAGGAAATCGAGACTTGCAATTAAAATATAAATAAAGCAAAGCAAACCAGATTCCGTCTTGTGCAAATAATTACAAGACTCCCTCCCGATGCAGCAGCAGGAAGTCAGGATCGATCCTTGAGGAAGCAGGTCAGCGATCCTAGGCAACAGGTGAATCTCACGAACGGTGATCGACCACAGGAGTACTCGACCTCGACTAGGTGGTAGTCGACAGGGGTCAGTACAGTCGATTTCGAGCAACAAAAGACGCTGGGTGGTGGTCGACGTCAACAAGCCCTACTCGACATTGAGTAGATGTGGTCGTAGTCGAGTAACCTGTCGAGTTCTGCAGAAACAGAAGCAACAGCGATATTGCTCAATCGAAGGTCAGTAGTCGACATCGACTAGGGTCTAGTCGAAGTCGAGCAGAAACAGTAACTAAACGAATGCAAATCTCGAACTTTAAACAATGTATGAAAAAGGCTTCCAATATCGGGGTTTGCAATAACGATGACCAAACATGTATAAGGCAAGAATAAGAGATAATAATGCAATCGCATCGAAGGATTAAGCTTTCGCCTTTTCCAACAATTAGACAACTTTCTCAAGAAACCCTAACTGTATCTACCAATTTTATGTTTATAATCCAAGTGGTTAACCTGAATCTCTATTAAATAGGCAATAAACATATAAAAGGCAGTAGATGCTCAAAACACAATAAAGATCGAATCTTTACCTCAAACACGTTTGGCCATCGTCGGGCTCACCGCGACCCTAGAGGTTGGTGAACTACTCGCGCTTCATCATAATTAAAGACATCAATAATAACAAGAAACTAAATTGCATTAAAATAAACCAAACAGAGCTTACAACCGATCGAAGCCAATTCCGCTCTCGCTTCACAACCTCTCTCTCTCTCTCTCTCTCTCTCTCTCTCTCTCTCTTCTACTCGAATTGTCTCTAGCTTGGAATGAATAAAAATCAGCCCTATAGGCTCTATTTATAATGCTAAATCCTTGCTATCCAAGGAATGAAAACTCTATCTAATTTCTAAAGATAAAACTTAAATAAAAGGGAACATTTATCTAAAAGGAAAACTATCTAAATATCTTCAAGTGGATAAATCTTTCTCCCCATAGATAGATCTTGATAAAACATGATGGATCTAGCCTTGCTTCGTGCCCAAGTATGCTCGGAATGGCCCAACAGACTCACGGCCCAAAATCGCGTAATAGACTTGGACCAAGCGTGGTCGACTTCGAGTAGGATATACTCGACTTCGAGTAATCTTCAGCTTGTCGAGTGCTTTTCTTCGTCGAGCTCAGGTAACCGCCCAGTTCTAGTCGACATCGAGTACGGCTCATGCTCGGGTTGTCTTCTTCTTCCGTCCTCGATCAAGTCTGCTTCAGCTACAGTCGACTTCGAGTAAGGTGTACTCGACGTCGAGTAGAATCTCATCCTATGGTTTCGTCCCAGAATGACTCCAAATTCTGCAATATTAAACCAAAACTTGTGTAGATCTCTATTTTTGACAAATAAGCATATACTACATAAGTTCGACATATTCCCAATCCGAAATATGCAAAATACTTAGAATAAGAAGCTAAAATGTGTACAGAAATATGGCATAAAACATGGACATCAAGCATCAATAGGGGCCTGATCCTCATTGTCATCATGATCGTTAAACTCGTCAATAGAAAGGTCTACAGCTTCCGACGACAAGTTGAAATCAGCGATCGCCGGTCCAAGCGGAAGCTGAGCATGTAGACAAATAAGGTGGTCACCCATACGACCAGCATGCTAAATAAACGGTGCCTGATCGCCCTCCAACTGTCTCATCCTATTCAGCATCTCTAGGGAGATGCGAGATTCTCCATCCATATGCACCAGATCTGTAACTCTCACCCTGTAGCACACAACAATCAATGTGATCAAACCTCCAAAACCAATAGTCTGGGTATCTCTCTGCGCTCCCCTTACTAGCATATCAGCACAAGCATCCAAGAATAACTGAGCCCAATCTAGAGTAACCTCCGCCTCGGGGGTCAAACAGTACATTGCCGCCCACGCCTTCATAGAAACCTTGTTCAGCTCATTCTTCCCAAAGAAGGTGTTGTTGAGCACCTTGTGGCAAAGGCGAAGTGCAGGGTGGGTGATCGTGTAGTTGTAGTTTCCTCCCCCATGGATCCAAGGGGAATCAGTAGCAGCCTACCAGGTCTCAGTCGGTGGGGGCCTCAGCATCCTGCCCCTCTAGTCAGGAGTAGGAAGACGAGTATTACCCAAATAACGTCTCAACTGTGCAAAAGTCCTCGAATATGTACGCCTCGACAAGGTAAACTCAATCTGATTTCTATCCTCAAAGACCACCAGGGTCGCCAGAATCTCTCGGATCAAATCCGGATAGGTCAGCCCATGCATCACAATAAAATGGCCAAGGCCCCCTTTCTCGAGAAGGGTAGCACAGGGCCCTGCCAGACCTAAAGCATCTAAAGCTGGATGATCAAAAAACTTGGTCGTCGAGTACTTCCTAAGCCTAAGCTCATTCCATCTCTCTAATTGCTCCAAAATTTGACGAGAACTTGCACACTGGTGGAGCGGCGGGCGCCGTGTGTTTTTGGGCGACAGGTCTTGCTCGGTCGTTCACAAAAAATCCTCTTCTGGCGTTGAAAAATGCCCTTTTTCTCCTTCTTGCTTCACAAAAAGTTGGTCTAAGGACTTGGGAAGGGTGATTTCGAACTAGAAGTGGTCTGAGGTGACGGTTTAGGGTTTTGGTGAAATTTAAAAGTGGCCGAAAGTGGAAACCGAGGACGTGTATTCGTAGATTTGGGTGTGTAGATTCCGAATATTACGTCGGAATTCCGATTGAAGCAATGGTTTGGATGTAGTGTAAGGATTTGTTATGAAGGAGAGGGTTGGGAAGGTTGAGGGATATGGAAGAGGGCTTGGAGGTTAGGGATGAAGTGAAGAGGGTGGAATAAAAAATAGGGTTTTAAAATATAGAAGTGGGCCCACCGACTAATGAACCGGCAGCCCAACTCCATCCTGAGCAGCGCGCACGGTGGGCGCCGTGGATTAGACGGTGGGTGTCGTGTCCTCAGTGAGTAACACCTCTTGTTTTCGATCCCAAAATCCAAAACTTACCTCATATTCTCCTTCCAAACATCTCCAAAGTGCAAAAACTAACAATCCTAATACTAAATAAACTAGAATGAAAGAAAAATAAAATAGAAAAGGAAAGGAAAATAAAATAAAATAGAATAAAAGTACTCACCTTGGGTTGCCTCCCGAGCAGCGCCTTTGTTTCACGTTCATGGCTCGACGTAATGATGTAGTTCTATTCCTCAGGGAGATCCTCCCCTTGCCAGGAGTCCATAACTTGGTCAGCAATGTCCTCATGATATTCTTGATTCTATGACCACTCACCTTGAAGTTATGACCATCCATCGGATTCTGTAGATCAACCGCACCATAAGGATAGACATGGACCATAATGTATGGGCCAGCCCATCTAGACTTGAGCTTTCCAGGGTGTTCAAATGTGATACATATAACAAAACCTTATCTTCTGGGCGGAATTCTCTCCTCAAAATGTGCTTATGATGTCATGCTTTCATTTTGTCCTTATAGATCCTAGCATTTTCATAAGCATTCCAACGAATTTCTTCTAACTCTTGAAGTTGAAGCTTCCTTAATTCTCCTGCTTCAAATGCATCCATATTGGCTTATTTGACTGCCCAAAACGCTTTATGCTCGAGCTCAACTAGCAGATGACACGGCTTTCCATACACCAAACGAAACGGAGACATCCCAAAGGTGTCTTATAAGCGGTACGATAAGCCCATAGTGCATCCTCCAATCTAAGACTCCAGTCTTTTCTATTCGGTGCCACAATCTTTTCTAAAATCCTCTTCACTTCCCTATTAGACAATTCTACATGTCCATGGGTTTGTTGGAAAAGGCAAAAGCTTGTCCTTTGATGTTATTGCATGATTATCTCTCTTTATCTTGCCTTATGCATGTTTCATTATCGTTGTTGCAAACCCCGGTCTTGGAAGTTTTCTTTTACATTGTTTATTTCGAAGTTTGCAATTCGTTTCGTTACTGTTACCTACTCAATTTCGACCAACCCTGGTCGACGTCGACCACTGATTTCTCGATCAAGCAAGATCGCTCTCGTTTCGGTCTCTGTAGGTACTCGAGATCGACCAGCTTTACTCGACTTCGACTAGAACCTAATCGACGTCGACCACACCTGTTGCTTGGATTTGCTGCTTGCTCGAAATCGACTGTGCCTGACCCCTGTCGACTACCACATAGTCCAGGTCAAGTACTCTGAGTTGACTTCCGTTCGTAAGATTCTTCCATTACCTGAGATCCGCTGACACACTTCATCAAGGATCGATCCTGACTTCCTGTTGCTACATCGGGAGGAAGTCTTGTAATCATTTGCGTTGGCATAATCCGGTTTGATTTATATTATTATATTTTGAACTCGATTTCCTCCTATAATAGCGACGGCGCCAAAATTTGATGTGGTGCATAATGTCGTTACTTTCCTACAACACCAAAAAGAATAATCCAAACCAACAACTCAACTAGCAACCTAGTAACTAGTATAGTGGAATAGTAAGGGGGTCGATCCCATAGAGAGAATACCTTTCCTGTCTATCAAATCGCTATCAAAAGGGAACAATATCAAAGAGTACTTGAATATCAAAGGCAACTGAATGTGGTAAAAGTAACAATAGTGAATTGGTGATAATTATGAATGAGATAGTTTCTCCTACAATTCATCAACAATGGTTATGTCTTTGATCCTTGACTCTAACCTATCTTTCCTTGTTTTATTCATCTAATGATGGATCACTCCACCCCTAAGCAATTTAACAATGCCAATAACACAAACAACCAAAGATAGAGGCGCAACTCTCTAACCCTAATTGATGCAATTGATAAAGTAGAATTGTCAATGTCCCCTACACACCCAATCGATGCTTTCAGGGGATCGATTGGTTATGATGTGCTACTAATCCAATTAACTTATAAGGGCTAATCAAACCTTTAGCAAGAAACCAAATTCCATCAAGGTGGCCAATCAAGATGGAATACATGCAATCAATCAATAAAGAACAAAGACATTGAATCAATCAAACTTATAATAGATAGAAATTATGTCTCACAAATCATATAACCATGTCTCTGAATTACAGGCGAAACAAAAGAGGTTTAGTTCTTCATGGAAAGTCTTCCTCTCAATATCTCCATTGGATTTGTCTCTCAATTAGGTCTCAACTCCACAACCTTTCTCTAGATAAAAGTCGGCCAAAACATAAATATAAACTTAACCTAATTAGTTTCCAAACACTACAACAATTAAAGCTTTTCGTAGCGGTTCAAAACCGCCACATAATGTCAAAAAACCGCTGCCTAAGGGCTACTGTAGCGGTTTTTACCCGTTTCATTTGCTCGCGTTGCATTAGACATATTGTGGCGGTTTTATAACCTAATGTGGCGGTTTTTCCCAACCACAAAAAACCGCTACAATAGGTATAAAAACCGCCACAAAAAAGTATCTACTGTGGCGGTTTTCCTGAGCTATTGTAGCAGTTTTTGTCTCTAATGTAACGGTTTCTTTATCTAATGTGGCGGTTTTTTATTTACCAAAATAAAAAAATACAGATTTTTAGCCCGGATTTAGCAGACCCGGGCTAAAAAGTCCCAACGTTTATTAAAAAATAATAAAATACAATGCACCCTTTTCTTTGGTTCATTCTAATGCAACTCAAAGCACTTATTTTCCTGACAGACAGATGATTTTTTTTAACTAGTTATAATCGAATAAATTGATACATGTGAAATGAAGTACTTGATCCAACTAAGACAAGGACTTGACATAGCACCGCTTACATTATCTTCAAAGGGATCTTCCGACCAACCATCTGTTGTAGAATTCTAACGACTCTCAGGATTTATACTCTAGTGCAGCCGCTCCCTAAATTGACCTGTAGTAAAAAATAACTCCAATAATCAATAGGTGAAACCTGATCACCCATACATTGCCAAGTAGGTATTGTATTTGTTATAGGTTGAGTGAACATACATTGCCAAGTATGTACCTGCCATGACATTGCCAAGTAGGTATTGTATTTCCCTCGAATTCAACTCTTCCGAGCTTAAACATCCATTCACGTGAGGATATGAGGTATGAACTCACCCGACAACTTGGTTGTTGGAAGTCCAAGGTCTCCATTCATCGACAATCTTGTCCCCTAAGGATCTTGTCCAGGCTTTGTTTCTAGTGTACGCATGCACATCATGGTCCTTGCTATGAAACAAATGTTCAAGTTACCATTAGAATGCCTGCCACACTTGAAACCAATAACATATTTTATGAAAATAAAAAAAGGCAACCTTTGTGCTAGTTACCCCTTCGTACTCCAAAAAACACTTCCAAAGTTCCATTCCCTTTTCAATTTGAATTAATCACCATGTACATCAATTACAATAATGTTGCACTACTGATATATAAATCTTTATTATTTTTTCCAGTAAAAAAGAGAGGCCAAGAAGCACTCCCAGAAACCTTCCATCTAGAAAAAATAACTCTGCAACAACGCCAACTAGTCAAAAAATGGATGCCCCTTTGTACTCCAAAAAGTTCAATAGAAGCAAATAGTAATTCCGTATCGGCACGAGCGGTGGGCGCCGTGTCAATAGTAGCGAACTTCTTCGATCAATCACTTCCTCATCCAAGCTAACTTCCTCTACGCCTCTTTCTTGTCTTCTTCACATGTTTTCTCGGGTTCCTAGCTCTCCATACTCATCCTTGGCAAGCCATAAATGCTTCCTTCCAGCATCGGAACATAAATCTACAAATAAACACATAAAGAGTGTAGATTCCAAACTTGCAAAACCAAATACTAATGACCTGAACTACTCAAATAAACATGATATAAGCTACCCTAAATGCACTAACATCTACCTATAATGCCTATATAAAATATGCATTATCAATGTCCCACTTATATACATATGCCTGCAGTTTGTTTCTTATTGATCTCCCTCGGCACTGGCCTTTATACATATGCCTTCATTTTTTTGGAACTAATCGACTATATGCATTGATTAATTAGCAACATGTGAATGCAGTACTATATTTAGCTTGTTTATATATCCATGATTCCCCCTATGTGCATATGTATGTATAACCATGGTAATGCATACTTATATTTTCAATCATGTGCATGTTAATCTTCCATATATAATATTTGCATGCTTTGCAGCAACTATAATGTTTTTTGTACTTATTCTTTTATCTCATATATATATATATAGTGTCTAATCATATGAGAATTTCTTGCTGATGGATATTACACTCACTCATTGTCATACAGAGTATACATGTGTGTGATCAATTTTTTATATCTCATGCCTAATTGATATACATCTAATCAATTGATTGTGTATTGTTCAATATTGCTACATTCATCCATTTTTTTTAATTGTATGTATCTTGAAGAGATTAATTAGTATCAAATTATCCCTTGAAGAGGATATACTATATATTTTATAAAATTGTTCTTGAAGAGAAAAAAATTTATCATCCCCCGAAGTGGATATACATGTTGTAATGGCATCCCCGTAGAGATGATCGATTTTCCTCCCACGAAGTGGATGGTTGGTAAAATTATAATTTTTTTTAGTGATGATTAATCAATCCCTAGAAGCGGATGGTTTCATCCCCGTCATTATCTTCCGAAATAGATAAATTATATATCCCTAGAAGCGGATATATATTTAGTTTAGACATTTATTACTATTGTTGACTCTTTTAATTGTTTATATCTTGAAGAGATTAACCAATATCAAATTATCCACTCAAAGAGGATATATATAGAAAATTGGTGATGTCTTTCGAATTCTCCCCTGAAGTGGACGGATCAAATAAAATTTTACTTTATTTTTCTATAATCTCATCCACCGAAGTGGATGATTGATCGAATTTATAAAGGTTGAAACTCATCCATGTAGCGATGATATATCCTCGGAAGTGGATCCAATAAAATTATTCTCTTGAATGAAAAAAAAATGATTTAATCCCTAGAAGTGGAATATCTATGAGATCTATATTGTCCTCGAAGAGACAATTTTCAACATTTTCTTAGCGATTGAAGATGATATACACATAGAATTATATTTTTCCCGGTAGAGACAAATTAATATCATGATCCCTCGAAGAGGACGCACACATAGAATTATATTTGTCACTTGAAGTTGACAAAATGAAACTTTTTTTGTAAAACAAAAAAATATATATTATTTCTTAAAGAAAATGATAAATTGAAAAGTTTCTCCATGACTCCCTCTGAAATGGACAAATACAAATTTCTTTTTTTTATTCATTGCTTTATATTGAATAAAATTATTATGATTTTACTTATTGTAATTCAAAGCTCAAAGTGTTTCCCGAAGAAACAACTTATCATGAGTGTTTAATACGAAGTTTTGGTTGACAAATGAATATTTGGGAGAAAGGTTTACCACAATCTCGTAGATTGTGAAGTTTTTTAACACCAACCTAAGAGTCTGAAGACTCTACTGGTGGATTTTTTTATTAAACTCCAGAAGAATGAATGATTCTTATAAACTCTAGAAGAGTATATGATTCTTATAAACTCCAGAAGAGTATATGATTCTAATCTTATCTTTGCTACTCTCGAAGAAGTACATGGAATGTGGGTTTTTATCAAGTTCAGAACGATTATCATTCGGTTGGTACAACCAATAGAAGTAATCATATAACACAATCCGGTTAACAATGCCACTTCCTGATATTTCTCTAAGCATAGTCTGAAGCATGCCCCTCGTCAGTAGAGGGTACGAAAGAGGTTAAGGTTAAGCGCACAACCGATGTTATTGTTGTGGCTTATAGCTAGGTAGTTGTTATACGGTTAATTCTAAATGTCTTGAAGAACATTATAAATAACTCATACTTGAAGTATGAAACCAACAAAAGTTCTGACAATACCCATTCAATGGCATCTAAATTAAATAAATGGATCACCGTATACAAAGTTCAATTGTTGAATATTATGGTTTTATAAGTGTCAAACAATTTTGAAAACTTGAAGTTTTCTCAAACAATCTTCAATGGAAAAACCAAGATGAATGCCATATAGCTCCAGAAGAGCATTGATCTTGTATAGTTACCTTAAGTAACAATGATACATATGTATGAATTGACATGGTATTGAAAACCAATATCGCATATGACTAGCCAGAAGTAAGTCTTGTAGAAATGAGAATGTATATATATGGTTTATTTGACACTCATTTATCCCATTGAAACTTATCACTAACCAGAAGTTAGTTAATGATAAAATATTTTTTCTTTGTGGCATCCGGTCACTCATATGAATCGATGATATGCGGGATCATTGAAATTCACATAAACACCCACTAAAAGGGACCGAAAGATCCTAGGACCTGAAGATCCTCAATAAGGGTGATCGAACATATATGGTCTATCATCTTGGCAAAATCAACAATTAGACCATCTATATTGAGAGTAAATGCAAAATATCTAATGTCTCTTGATTGGATACAATGAGACACCTATGGAACACTACCATATAGACCAGTGTAATTCCAATATTATAGATGCTTCGACACTTGGTCATATGAAACAAACAGGTAGAGAATGTAATCACGATGACCCAGAAGAGTCGTTAGTCAAATATTTTCTTTGTGGCATCTGGTCTCTCATGTGAATCAATGATGTGCGGGATCATTGAAATTCACATAAACACCCACTAAATAGGACCGGAAGATCCTAGGACCTAAAGATCCTCAATAAGGGGGATCGAACATATATGGTCTATCATCTTGGCAAAATCAACAATTAGACTATCTATATTGAGAGTAAATGCAAAATATCTAATGTCTCTTGATTGGATACAATGAGACACCTATGGAACACTACCATATAGACCAGTGTAATTCCAATATTATAGATGCCTCGACACTTGGTCATATGAAACAAACAGGTAGAGAATGTTATCACGGCGACCCAGAAGAGTCGTCGGTCAAATATTTTCTTTGTCGCATCCGGTCACTCATGTGAATCGATGATGTGCGGGATCATTGAAATTCACATAAACACCCACTAAAAGGGACCGAAAGATCCTAGGACCTGAAGATCCTCAATAAGGGTGATCGAACATATATGGTCTATCATCTTGGCAAAATCAACAATTAGACCATATATTGAGAGTAAATGCAAAATATCTAATGTCTCTTGATTGGATACAATGAGACACCTATGGAACACTACCATATAGACCAGTGTAATTCCAATATTATAGATGCCTCGACACTTGGTCATATGAAACAAACAGATAGAGAATGTTATCACGACGACCCAAAAGAGTCGTTAGTCAAATATTTTCTTTGTGGCATCCAGTCACTCATGTCAATCGATGATGTGCGGGATCATTGAAATTCACATAAACACCCACTAAAAGGAACCGGAAAATCCTAGGACCTGAAGATCCTTAATAAGGGTGATCGAACATATATGGTCTATCATCTTGGCAAATTCAACAATTAGACCATCTATATTGAGAGTAAATGCAAAATATCTAATGTCTCTTGATTGGATACAATGAGACACCTATGGAACACTACCATATAGACTAGTGTAATTCCAATATTATAGATGCCTCGACACTTGGTCATATGAAACAACCAGGTAGAGAATGTTATCACGATGACCCAGAAGAGTCGTTAGTCAAAGGGGCCCATGCAAGCTAGTTTGCATTTCGAATTTGACACAATAACATATCCCTAATTATCTCCAGAAGAGAGCATGTCATTCAAAGGTTTTGAGTAAGCAGCATATGTTACGAGATGTACCTCCTCCAAATGAACTTGAGACCACAAAGAAGTTGGATGATACATGAGATTTGAGTCCCTATTGATATCAGATACCTAGAGCCTTATAATGGTGATCAAATGCTCGGTATTTAGGGGGAGATGAAATGAGACTATATTACGAAAGAGATTGCATGAAAGCAACTTCTTTATCATTTGGTATCCGCGGATAAATGAAAGGGAACTAGAAGTTCAATACATATGTACACCAAATGAAAATTACATGGTTTATGATGCATTCAAGGTTCCGTGATCCCCTCCTCAAGGGTAACAAGAAGGCGCTACCATGGATCCCGATATTGAAGACGATGGTGTGCTCATAAAGTCGTTATTCCGACTCGTTTTAATTTCCTCTTTAATAAATTATTTAAGATAGTTATTTTTAGATTTTTTAAAGAACATTATTTTAGGGAGTATTTTTTAAAGAACATTATTTTTTAAACCGATAAGGATGACGACTCCTTAATTTAAGGAGTCGCCATCCTTATCGGTTTAGAGTTTGACTGACCTCCTCTAGTTCTAGGTTTTAGTTTGTCTATTTAAAGTTATTTTGTACCATTAATAAGGAGATTGAAAATATTGGAGGAAGCCCTGGCTAGGGTTCCGATATCAATCCACCCAATTTCATTTCTTTCCGTTAAAATTCAATTTCTGTTCCTTATTCGGTATTGAGTTCAATTAATTGTTCAAATCAAGTTGACTTCGTCTTCAAATACATCAACGAGAGATCAAGAACTAGTGTGGGAAATTAGTTTCCGAGCGTGAAGACGAATTGAAGAGCCTATGTGTTGGCATTGAAAGATTAATTAGTATATGACTAATTATATACTCAAGGCTTCACAAGATCGATCGGTGTTGGTTGTGGAATAAGCTACGGTGGACTATTTTCGGTTCAAGTAAACGGAGAACGAGTGCAAGATCGGGCCAACCCTTTTCCTGGCGATTCAGATCAAGTCGTCACGTATCAACTATTGAATCAAGAATTGGTTCACGAATCAAGAGTTTATCAAGAATTTGCAAGATCGGCTTTTGCTTGTTATTAGTTTAGCAAAAGGCTATCAAATGTTGTTACTAAAGCCAAGAAAGTGACAAATTCACATAAATTGCACTAGCTCGTTTGGAAGTTTCATAAGTAACTCCAACTCAATGAATATCAAGTGATTCTCAAATACATCAGAGGTGATGAAGATCAATAGACTCTTAGTATATCATTTCCCGAGAAGTGGAAAGAGTTCAGGAGACTATGATGATCATCAAACAAAGAAAAGATGTCAACATTGAACTGATGATTAAGAGCGAGAAAGGAGCAACTTCGTATAAATATGAATTCTTCAAGCATGATAGTATTGGACCCGTAGTTCCAATACTGAAGGTGTAATATCAATTGGTTTTAAGTGGGTGTTCATACAAAAGAAAATATAAAGCCAAGTTGATTACATAAAAGCCTATTAAAGGTTATATGACAATATATTCACCAGCAGTGGATATAATCTTTGGTTGTCGATGAACTGACTCCATGTGTAATTGACGAACATAGATGAAAATGAATTATTAATTTGAAGTGCCTGAAGCATCAATATAAAAAGTCTCATCATATGTAAGCGATTAAGCCCAAAGGTGCTTATAGTACTTGAAGGATCATGTATTTGTGAAAATGGTGACATAGTGTATTGAGTCCTAAAGTACCATACACAAGTTGTACTCTTTTCCTTAATCTTGGTTTTTATCCCATAGGGTTTTTTCAAGGTAAGGTTTTTAATGAGGCAACTTATACACCATCTATACATCAAATCCCCCGTATCAAACACTGAAAAACACACGAGGTCTCGAAGTACCTTATATTTTTAGGGAAAACTAATTAAAATATCCCCACCTTTGGAGATATGGTAAAAATATATCCTCAACTTTAAAATGTAATAAAAATATCCCGACCTTTTAGGGTGGTGGTAATATATTACCCTGTGCTTTCTTACGGGTCAAAAATGATGACAAGACAGCCTACGTGAATTTTTTTACAAAGGTTTTCTTGAACAATGTCCTTAGAAAAAAAAATAAAGAGCTGGAATGGGTTCATACCCAACGCCTTTTCCTCCCTCATATCTTCTTCCGTGGTCGCCTCTTAAATTGTCTTCCAGGTCTTCCAGGAAGCTCATGGTTCCTCTTCAATGTCTGTCTTCCTCCCTCGTGATCAACTATCTTGAGTTGTCTCTCTCACATCTTCTTCCCCTTTGATTCGTTCACGGGCTTGGCTGGGTAAGTTTTATTTTTCCCCTCTTTGTTGTTGTTGTTGTTGTCGGTTTGGTATTAGGAATAATCGTGTTGTGTTAATTTGAGGCAATTTTGACCGGATTAGTTGCTTGGTTGAACCAATTTTGTTTTTCGGGTTTAATTTGTTATTGTTTTATTTTTTTTCCTAAGAAAACCCAATTTTAGTGCTAATTTGTAAAAAAAAAGCTTCCACATAGGCTGTCTTGTCAAAAAAAAACCCACGTAGATTGCCTTGTCATCATTTTTCACCCGTAAGAAAACACAGGGTAATATATTACCACCACCCTAAAAGGTCAGGATATTTTTATTACATTTGAAAGTTGAGGATATATTTTTACCATACCCTCAAAGGTGGGGGTATTTTAATTAGTTTTCCCATATTTTTATGTATTGAAAATACGTGAAGCATTAATGTCAAGCCCCCATCACATGCAATTGATTAAAGATTCTTATAAAGAGTACCTGAAGTACCTATAATTGTGAAAGTGATGACATTGTATTAGGTCCCGAAGTACCATATAAAGTTGTACTTTTTTCCTTAATCTTGGTTTTTATCCCACTGGGTTTTTTCAAGGTAAGGTTTTTAACGATGCAACTCACGTACCATTTAATACAATAGATCCCCCTGATCAAATGATGAAGTGCACGTTAGGTCCTGAAGTACCTTATGATTATGCATTGAAAACAGCTCAACACCAAGACATATAAGTCAAGCGAGTTGAGATCAATTGTAATATATGAAGACATTTCAGCTGGTACACTTCAAAGACAATGTTCAGAATCGATCATGTAGCTCACGAAGTCAGCATTATCAAGAAATTCAATGAGCTTATCAGAATGAGAAAGCTACAAGAACAATGTTGAATTCAGGGGAAGAATATACGCACTACACTCTTTCTCCCTTCGATCAGGTTTTGTCCCACTGGGTTTTCCTGACAAGGTTTTTAACGAGGCAGTATCACCATAGCGTATCAAACGACATCTGTACTCTTTTTACCTTAGTCCTAGTTTTTGTCCCATTGGGTTTTTCTAGGCGAGGTTTTTAGCGATACAATTTGTAATGTTAGAGGTGTACATCCAAGAGGGAGTGTTATAAAACTATTAATTTATGGTGGATGTTTCACCTCCCACCCTTTGACCTCCCTTAACTTCCACATGGTGGAAAACCAAAGGTCATAATTTATGGCTTATCCTTTGTAACCATCTCCTATATAAGTCCTTGTAAATCTCCTTTGATAGACACAAGCAATAGAGAAAATTTCTCTCTTTACTCTTCCTCCTCTCTACTCTCATATTATTTCACATATTATAACAGACCCTAATTCTAATTGAAACCCGCTGCCAACATGGACCCTATAACTTGCAATTCAAAGCCCAATAGGAGTTAGGATGATGCATTCCAAAACTCTTCGGCCCAAATCATGAAATCTTTGACTCTTCCAATGCTTCATTTGATGCCATCTTGATCACCTTCGATTTTCATCTAAATTTATCCGAAAATGCCTGAAATATATAAAAACTAGCGTAGACTCTAAAAATCAAATAAAAGAAATTTAGTTATAAAAATATGTAAATATATACATGAAAATTGTATATTCTAAGATCCAAATCTATACCTAAAATATGACTAAAATTGATGCTATCATCTTAATGCATAATCAATAGATCGACCAATCATTGTTCATAGGGGTCATCAAGATATCTATTGATATGTGAATCGGATCTAATCGGGGTGGAATCGAAAAAGAATGAAAGCCTCATTTACAACTTCTCTATTTGGTTAAATGAACTCGACATCTAAATCTCTTTTACCTTTAACTAGAGCGAAGATAGAAAGACAAGCAGTCATTACCTTGGATGGTACTTATGGTCAACCGTATCCCAAAATCAACACTTGATCTTTCTTAACTTGCCATTGTTGTTCCGTGTGTTAAAAAATAGTCAGCCTACAATCCACCCCTTATACTTATTATTTTATAAGCAATGTATTCACAAAAAAAGAGCCACGTGTCCTTCTTTGTGTAAAAGTAAGAAGCAATTTTCTCCTTTCTAACCCACGTTCACTAATTAACTTATCTCTGAGCAACCCTAAAAACCCAATTTTACGTCCCCACGTTCTCCTTCAACCGCTTCTTACTTTTGCTCAGAGAATGAGCAACCCTAAAAACGATTACTTTTGCTCAGTAAGAAGTAGCCGCACGTTCTCCTTGAAATTGGAGACGGATCGAGGGAGAGAGAGAGAGGAGATTAAGGGGCTGCCCATCGACAGTTGACGGCGGCGTAGAGAGGAGCGGAGGCGGCGCCGGAACTCTAAATCGGCAGCACCACCCTCCTCTCGCCGAGCCTGGCCACCGGACTTCCTCCGCCGACAGCCGCATCACTACCAGAGACCACCATCGCCGCCTCCATTCGCCCTTTCCACTGCCAAGAGTCTGCTCGCGTCCCCGGACTTCCTCCAACGATCTCCGGCCGTGCCGGCCTACCCCTCCCAGGCCACTGCCGGCTGCCGCTTGCTCCTGCCAGGTAAGTATCTTCGGCCTATATCCACAGTTTTTAACCCTAAATTTATGAGTTGTTGTTTCTTGGAGGATCAATTATATATGAGGCTCGAAAATTTCGATCGGGTTTGTGCTAGATTGAGTTTGTGCTTAGTTAATGTGGAACTGACTGAGACATCTATTGGTTTTCTTGCCTGAGTACTGCTATTTGTGATGTCCCTAATGTGTGGGATTCTATACTGCTATTTGTGATGTCCCTAATGTGTGGGATTCGATTTTGTTCGTACCAAATAGTAATTTGTGATTTTCTGATTATTTTAGGTAACCAAATTTCAGTCTCTCACACATCAGTGCCGGTGTGGAGAACAAGGGGTAGACAAGTACAACCAACGCCAACGCCGACAATGAAATAGATGACGATGTTGCAGAAAAGGCCGAGAGTTAGCGGGATGCCCCTCAATCTTCCAAGGTATGATATTCAATTCCTTTTCTTTGTCGGTATTTCACTCACAGGTTTCAATTTTCTCAGCATGTGTATTGGATTTGAATTGTTCTATTGTAATCAGTTAGTTGTTCAGGGTATAGAGGCAATCGTTATCCAAGTTTGGGGTTAAGAGATTTTGAATTAAGTTTCAGGAATAGGTTGAGTTAAAGAGATGCAATGATATAAAGAGTTATTCTATAGGTATGTTTTTGAGTTAGGGCTTTGATTTTGATTGGGTTTGACAATTGATTAGGTCTTTTTTTTTAATCTTGATTTATGCCAATTGAATTAAGTCTTTTCTTTTCTCAGTTGAGTTTCTGCTTCGTTGTTGATTCCAATAAGTGGATTCATTTTCATGCTCTCAATTAGTGGCTAAATTTTGAGTTTTTTAGTTGAATTCAAGGGCTTTTACTCCAGTTTAATGTATAGGTTTGAAAAAAGACTCAAAACCAAGCCAATTTGTGAACGCGAATTCAACTCTTTATATCATTCAGCTCTCAAAACGCCCTTTTTGAGTACAAAAAGGGCGTTTCATTGTGTGCGTGTGTGTTTGTATAGATTTTTTTTTCATGGTTGTGTTTTGTTTTTAGTTTGGAACACTTTTTGAGTAGTTATTGGTTCCAGTTCTTGATGCTGCTAAATATTGGTGGTTCGGTGCTGTCATTTTCATATTATTAGAATCCACTTCGAGTTGCAGTTGCAGCTAGCAATTGTGAAACAGTTCAATTGTGAAGGAAACTGACAATTGAAGGGTGTTTTGACTTTGTAATACATATTTAGTTTGTGATTGATAAATAGAAAGATGTAGCTTTGATTTTCAATGGATTTATAAACTTCTTGTGTTGACTGAATTACCGAATGCATTAGGAGTTCTCAGGTGATGATATAGTTATGGTCACAGGTTAAGTGCAGTATTTAATATGTTACATTTTGGCATAAACAAAATAAACAATCAACATATTTGAGGTAATAGTCATGATACACCACATGCCTCAAACTCTCGGTGTTTTACTGATGTTGGGCTGTTTTTCTAAGCTTGAAATGTTTATATATTACATTTAACTCCAGTTTAATGTTGGTCGTTGTTGGCAAAGGATGTATTGCATATTGTAGGGAACGCGAGTTTGAAGCATCGAGACTAAAGATCTCTTGGTAATCACTACTCTTACTGAATTTCATTCCGGATAACTATCAAAATAGAAATACTTTTTGAGAGGGTACTGGCGCTAAAATCACCTACACTTCTACAACAATGGGTTGTGCTCTTATATGATATATGGATAGCTAGAAACAAGTTTGTTTTCGAGGGGATTAATCGTCCGCCAAAACTACTTGTAGAGGAGGCGATGTTACAACTTGAGGAATTTCTAGGTTACAAGTGAGGTTAGGGGTCCTGGTGCGGATAGGGAGGATGGAGAGGGGAAATGGAGAAAGCCGACACAAGGCATCATCAAGGTAAACTTCGATGCGACTGTCAGCGAACAGTGGGGTTGCGGTGTGGGGCAGGTAGCTCGGGATGGCCAGGGAGAGGCATGTTTTGTGCCCGCAAAGGGGGTTCAGCAAACATGTGAGGTTGAGTTAGTGGAAGCTGAAGCAATTCTCTGGGCTGTTGAGGTTTGTATCGATCAAGATATCTCCCATGTGGTGTTTGAGTCAGATTGCTCCAGTATAATTCGCAAGCTGCAAACCAAGGAGAAGGTAAGGGGAGCGCTGGGAAACCTCCTGGAGCGTGTTTGAAGCATGGTGGAGAGGTTCAAAAGTGTGATGTGGAGCTTCACCAAACGTCAAGCCAACAAACCGGCGCACTATATGGCGACCTTGAGACCACCAGAAGCTTTTGTTTGCTGTTTTAATGATCAATTTCCTTTGAATTCGAACAATTTGTTGTAGGATGACTTAAGTAAATTGAATAGAATGGTTGGTTATCAAAAATATTTTTTTAAATTTTTTTTACCAATTCTATTTGTAGAGATTGTTGATAATAAAAATATTAAAATTTAGGGTCCAAATTTAATTGTTTCCACTTTTTTTTTTTGGGAAGCAACTCAATTCATTCAATTTGTGGTTTGACCAAACAATAGAATCTCTATTTTAAAGGTTGTCAATTTTGCAGAATCTCTATTTTAAAGGTTGTCAATTTTGCAGAATCTCTATTTTAAAGGTTGTCAATTTTAACCCAGTAGCTTGCACAAATTTATACAGTATTGTTGAAGATGCATCATCTTTTAACCAACATCATCCATGAGCAACTAAATTCACCTTTGCGTATTCATGGATGGAAATGTGTCGGGTAGTTTTTGGTTCATTGACACTGAGCACGGAAAATTTGATGCAATCTTACAAGGCCATATTGATTTCACAAGTGATTTATTGCCTTCAATTTCACTTCAATCAAAGGACCTTGTGAGGAAGATGCTAAACACTTATCTAAAGAAGAGACTCACAACTAATAAAGTTCTAAGTTTACTCAATTTGAGATTTTTTCAAGGATGTGATCCTCTCTAAAGAGGTATTTGAATACAACTTATGGCATATAACTTTTGTTAATTAAGAACTGTGTGATTGCAAATCATTCATGGACCAAAAAGGACGCAGAAGCACTTGATACACTCTAGGTAGGTGTTCAGCTCCTTTCTAACTCCTTCCTAACTTCAGGCAGGTGTTCAGCTCCTTACTTAAGGATTCTATTTTCTTTTCCATGCCTTTCTTATTTAATTTGACGTGTCGAATATTTTGTACTTAATACGTCAAACTCGACCGAAAATATTATGAAAACACCCGAACAAGGTTCGGGAAAAGAACTAGTTTACATTAAAAGGAGACTTTTAACGTAATTAGGTGGAGAATAAAGGTAATTAAATAGGAGGAGAGCAAATTAAGGGTCATGCTAAAAAATTTAGATCCAGGTGTATGTACTGTTACTTTAAATGACAAAACCCTACCCTCAAAGATAACGCTCCCTCGGGTGCCCTTCTTCTTCCCCTTTGCAGGCCGATCAGACGCCCACAACAAACCCTAAAGAACCCTGATCCGCTCTCCGGCGAGAGCCAAAGGCTAATCCCTCTGCAATCCCCACTAGCCCTGGTCATGCGAATACTTTTGGGGGCCTGCAAAAAAAAAAAAAAAAAAACCTTATATATTGTGTTAACGATCTTATCTTTTTTATAAGTTGCATTATGTAAATTTTTTTGCTATTATTAAAATGCCAAGGACTGTAATGGTAATTCAAAGTCAATTTTATGTATATTAAATTAATCAAAATAGAAATAAGGTAAAATTTTGAAGCCTTTGAACATTCTTTTATTAAATATAAAATGGTTGTGAATGATTCTCTAAAAACTATAAATATGATTTTCTTTTTTATATGACTTTCGTAATAAGTTCACTAATTTTATTTTTTTTGGGGGGGGAAAGTCCACTAATTTCTATAAGTAATGGGCTTTGTATGTTTTTTTTAACAAAAAAAAGAGAAAGATAATAAAAATAAATTAAATGATTAAAAAATAAATTAATTAAAATGTGCAAATTCCTTGAAAAAAAAGGCTCCTTAATAAGTTAAAAATGAAAAAAAAAAAGATATTTATATACTTAATATATCAGTAATATTATTGTTTATGATTTTATGAAATAAAAAGAAGAGCAAATTATATTTTAAAAAAATTGTTGTGGCGCAGCATGCCAGTGGACCAAATTAGACAATATGCTTCATTAACAGACTTTTTTTTTATACTAAAACTAAAACATTATTGGGCCCCTTTAAACTTAGGGGCCCTGTTCAACTGATCCGCCTAAACCCCCTAGCACGGGCCTGCCTGCCAGATTCCACCTCTACCCTTCGTGTTGGGTCACCTTAAGCCAGTTGCTCCATTCATGTCCATGGCAAGGCTTACATGCGAAAGGTTTTTCATTGGGTGGTGGCAACTTTTGTTTTGTCCCTTTCTTGGCGAGATCTGTGAACTTGGTGGAATCAACAGGTCTGTTTCCAGGCATTTTTGTGGGATGGGGTTGGCCGAGGGTGGCTGGACGAGCTTCGTCACTTCCGTCATTGATTGGTGTGGGTGGCTTTTTGGTTCCCTTCCTTGGCCGCCTATTTTATCTCCGATTTCTTTGTCTATAAGTCTCTCTCTCTCTCCTCTACTCACTAGAAGTTACCTTACTTATATCCTGTATAAGGATTACTTTTAGGATAGCACTCTCTTTCACACAATTTTTCAGCTTACCTCTCTCATCATTCTGTGATCTCGTTTTATTATCCTTTGTGTTCTTGCTTTAATGACTTCCTCTAAATCCTTTATGGACGCTTTGACTGATACTCAAGCCCCTTCTTATCCAAACACTAACCCTATCTTGGCCCATTCGGTTGAGCTCTTGGTGTGGCTCCTCCGTGCGCCCAACTACAAACGGTGCCTAACGTTGTTCCTGCCTCTCTCTTGGCTTCGGTCAGGGGTAAAGGGAAGGTCGTCATTGAATACGCCCTAGTGGTTGAGTAACAGTTGGTGACAAATCCT
Source organism: Persicaria maculosa (assembly GCA_963922045.1). Classification (NCBI taxonomy): domain Eukaryota; kingdom Viridiplantae; phylum Streptophyta; class Magnoliopsida; order Caryophyllales; family Polygonaceae; genus Persicaria; species Persicaria maculosa. The sequence continues at coordinate 24,171,671 of OY998254.1, forward strand.
CCAAATCCTTTATGGACGCTTTGACTGATACTCAAGCCCCTTCTGATCCAAACACTAACCTTATCTTGGCCCATTCGGTTGAGCTCTTGGTGTGGCTCCTCCGGGCGCCCTGCTACAAATGGTGGCTAACGCTGTCCCTGCCCCTCTCTTGGCTTCGGTCAGGGGTAAAGGGAAGGTCGTCATTGAATACGCCCTAGTGGTTGAGTAACAGTTGGTGCCAAACCCGGTGCCTAATCACTCTGCCTTCTTCATTCATCCGGCAGAGGTGCGAAAGAAAACTTTGGTGGCTAATCTAATTGTCCTCTTTGGGTCTTTGTTTGGGGGTTAATTTTGTTGTGTTGATGATGTCTGTTTTTACTCATGGTTGGGCTTGTGTGGCTACTTGACCCCTTATCAACATTGCTCTCTGCAACCCCTATGTTTCTTTGGTGGTGGATCCTTGCCGGCTCGGATGTGGTTCTCTTGCTGTGTTTATAGACTACAAACTCATGTTAAAATTTCTTATCGGAAACTCCGATACAAATAGCCATAACTGTGTACAAATTTATGCAGTTCCATTTTATTTTCTTTTTGTATGGAATATCGCATTCATTTATACATACCAAATTGTTTTAACCTATCATGTGGTTATCCACCATCCTAGCTTACTCAACTTAAGTTCACTAGACATGTTCTACACTCAACTAAAAATTAACAACACTTGTTTTGCAATGGGGCACCCATTTATCTATACCAATGGTTCGTTCAAATTAAGGTTTAATATATGAATATTTCTACCTGGAAGTGTTGAGGGATTATATGTTGTAACTTCTGGACTGACTTTGATACATTTTGCAAAAACAATTCAATCAACGTTATCGCTCTGGCTGAAACAAAAGTGGATTCTAAACCGGACGATAGGGTTTGGAAAAAATGTGGGTTCAACAATATTGCCTTTGATCCTGCACACGGCTTTGCTGGCAGTATTTGTCTTCTTTGGAAAGATTTGCAACCTGCTGAAGGTCAAATCGATCAGTTTCTCACTGCACTCGAAACGGATTTTGTGGGTCAACTACACGCAGAAGCAACATATATATAGCTACAAGAAGTATTGTGAGGTGGTCTAAGCCACCGACACCTTATGTTAAACTAAACTTCGATGGATCCATACTAAACAAGAATTTAGCTGCATATGGGTTTGTGATACGTGTAATTCAAACGGGGAAGTGATTTCTAAAAGGTTCGGGACTTGTAATAACACTTCTATTCTATTTGAATAAGCTTTCGCCCTGAGGAAGGGCATTTCGCATATGCTAAACTGCTCAACTTAAAACATATATTTATTGAAGGAGATAATATGGTTGTCGTTAAAGCCATTTTGGACGACTGGAAGTGCCCATGGAATATCGAACTACTAGAATCAGATACAAAAATAGATCTTTGCTCGTTCTCTAATGTTGTTATTTGTCATGTTTTCAGAGAATCAAATGTTGTTGCAGATAGTATCACTTGTCTTACGTACAACTACCCTGCTGATGATAGCCTCGAGTCTGATACAGAACTGCATATTCTCGTTCGTATGGACGCTCTAGGAAGGAAGGCTATTGCGGGTCGTTCTTCCTAAATTTTTTATCTTGCTTCTAAAAAAAAGGGGTCATGCTCAAGTACATGCCTTTTGTAATTTTCATTAATTCTCTTGTGTAATCCCTTAATTGATCTCCCTGATTATTTATTTTAAAAATAAATAGTATTCCTTATTAATGATATATGACATTGATTTTAATCATCAACCATCAAACCTATTGATCTACCCATCAACTCAAAGTGGTGTAACTTCATAGAACTTGTTTATAGCAGTTATGGACTTAAATTGTTTTAACCCCATTAATCATTGATTTCGAGCAAAACACTACAATTCCTAAAATAATTAGATTGCATATCTATATCGATTGTCATAATCCATATTTAGTCATTGCACATTAATTAAAGGACACAATTCCTCAAATCTTTCACTTGTCCTTGAAAAGTAAGTCATCAAATTGTCCAAATATCCAAATCCATCATACGTCGTAGTTGTACCACCTTGTCTGCCACCTGGTTCAGTTAGCGGATGACATGTGTGTTGTGTACAAGATGATCACTCAAAATGACGAAGTAGTTGTAGATTGTCCGTGATGGTCATCCCAGTCTTCTAAATATATCTCTACTTACCAATGATAAAGTTGATGATCATTAAACTATCTCCCTTGATCATGATGTGTTGCAAACCAAGGACATTTGCAGCTACCAGACTAGTTTGGGGCACAAGAGCTTCTGCTTGTAAGGGGGAGGCAGATTCACATCGAAGGCTGCCCGAAGAGATGATGTCATGGACTGCATCGACAAAATGGTCACTGAATAGATAAACCATATCAGAGGGTCGCTTGAGAGCTCACGGATGAATATCAAAAGGAGTGTTTCAAATTCACTTGTATTTGCCCCGCTCCTCATGATGGTCACTGATGAGTGGGTCGACCTCTTGCTGGCCAACTACAATAATTCCAAATCGCTAACCAAAAACAACAATGTTGTTTTTAGGGATCGTCATTCCCTCGCTATCCGGTGAACATTAAATGATATGAAAGTTTCAGGGTTGTGACGTTCATCCCATCTGTTGAACTCTACGCTCCACTACAGCCTTAGTAACTTAGCACCTAGTGGCTTGTCTTCGCACTTAGGTATCAGTCTAGGAACATGTATGGTCTGCACGAAACCAAATTGTCGGAGTACACGACTAGGCATGTAAGCCTCTTTTAAATCATCGAAAGTTATAACCCCTCGATATCACGATACCCTGTAATATCCGTCGAAGTCAAGAACTCAATCTTCGCACGTCATGAACTTGACATCTTTCGCCCTCATGTGTTCGATCTGATTAACAAAATAAATCATTCTCTCTAGGTTCCACTTCTGCGTGGGCTTGACGGTGTATCGACGTGCCCATCGAGGATCTCCATGCAGCATGGGGACCTTTGACACTCCTAGGGCTAGCATTGGGAAGTGGGAAAAATCCAGTACTGAAACGAGATACAAGAGTTCAACGACTTGAATTATGCAATAAATAAAATAATGTTATTATAAAGTCATGAGATGTACCTATAAAAGTGTAGTACATCTGCTGACGACGTTATTTCCAAAGTTGGACGATATACCTAGTTGCCTATATAGATAAACTAGGACGCCTACACCCCAAGCATACTCAATGGTCTGAACATGATCAATTACGAAGTCCAATGCCCACGTAGGGATGTGGATAGTGGAGCGGTCATTGATTATTGCACACCCTAGCTAGTATCTCCAACAAGCACTCCGTCGCTACTATAGTCGGGGGCGTGTGAGACTAGGCCCTCAACTCGTCAAGAGATTTATCCAGTTGAGCATGGAAAAATGCATTGCCACTACCAGAGATATTAGCTGAGGAGAAGTTCAATTGTTGTTGGTTAGTTAGGTGGGACCACAGTGCAACACCATCAATGGTCGGCCCTAATAGGACATGGACGTCATGGAGAGTGATGATCATTTCACCTCATCGGAGATGAAAGCTGTTGGTATATAGGTGTCACCTATATAGAAAGCATGAACCAGATAGTGCATGGCAGACCTTGCAGCCCACTCCTGGTCAACGGATACCACTAGTTCAAACACCCCTTAGACTGAGACCATCGCCTAAGAGCCTCAGACCGATCGGTGCACCGGATACTTTTCACCCTTTGTTCACTCTGCAAATAAACACACATCAACAATTGCAATATAGTATTCTTATAAAAAAAATACATGTACGAATCCAAACTACAAAATCTAGGTCACCCATCATTTGACCCAGGAGCATTTAGCTTGTACGTCTTCGTACTGGACTTCGTAGGCTAGTAATTGTCCTGACCAATATTCTATGAATCCTTAATTTGTGTGCCTAACCTATATACTCCCTCATGTCTATAGGCAGTAGGTTGCTAATATGCGGGATAGACTACATGTTATTTAGGATTCTACTGTAGGCCAGTGGCCCAATCCCAGTGGAAGGGGAGGCAGACTACTGTGCTAGGGGGAAGTGAGTTTTGGCACATGTGCATTTGCTGATAATATTGTGTCCAGTCAACGGTACCATATGCTCTCTGCGAAGAGGTCTCATCCTCCTCTACGTCATAATTTGATAGGAAATCCTCGTGATGGCTGGCCACTTGTGACGTGATGGCTCGAGCGAGCACAAGTGTACTTTGTTCCATGTCAGGGTGCCGAACGGTTGAGGTGCTCACCCTCGCTGGCTGCACAAGAGCCTCATCCAGAAGGGGTTGTCGCTACTATCCCCTTTACACACCGATGCTGTCAGACGGACCCTCTTTCGTTGTGACATATCCCGCCTCATAGCCTAAAAAAATATTTTTTTGTGTTTTAATACAATTTAAATCAATATTCCTTTCTACAAAATCTTTAACTTATTTCATCCTACACATCAACATAATACCTAATTTTCATCTTCAAGTACAAAATCTTTAACTTATTTCATGCTACACAATTACACATCAACATAATACCTAATTTTCATCTTCAAGTACAAAATTTATAATTTTGACATTAAACTCATTCAAGAAATTTCAATCTTTTCATTTCTAATCCCTGATTTCCATCTAAACTACAAAATCTACAATTTTGCATTCAATAAATTTTCTGTTCATTTCTAATCCATAATTTCCATCTTAAACTACAAAATCTCGAATTTCAACATCAATTTCATTGAATAATTTTCACCCTCGACATTTATAATCCATAATTTCGATCTTCAACTACAAATTATAGAATTCCAACATAAATTCGATTCATAACAAATAAAAATCTACTTTCCGACAAATACAAAATTTTAACTTACGACGGTGGTTGCTTGAGCACGTGGGTCCGATCTTCTCCTCTCGTCATCATCTCCATTCTTTGAACCACCTAGAAGTCACAAGCACGCAGTAATCTCCAATTCAGCATATTCGGAACTTCTCGCCATAACCGACTTTGACTTATGGAGAGAACGTTTTTGAGAGAAATTGTGTGTGAATGGTACGGCTAAGATTCGGGTATTTATAAGCAAAACAATCGGGTTTTTGCCAACACAGTATGTCGGTAATAATGGAGTTTACAGAGGAATATTTGCAACTTAAATAGAGAGATTCTCTGCAGGCCTATGGACTAGACTTGTCGACTCCGGGAGTCGGAGTCGGTGGAGTGACCGATTCGACGTCTTGTAGAGCATCTTCAAGGAGAATCTTGCAGGCGATTTGCATGTGCATATCTGTCGACTTCAGGTGTCGTTGTCGAGGGAAAAGATGTACACTCCGGGTATCGGTGTCGAGAAAAATGTTATCAACTCCGGATGTCGTTACAGAAGCCATGCATTTGACGAAAAATTGATCATGACAATAACAACCACTAATTATATTGCATTATAAATATTTGGCCATTCAATTATACTCCTTTTGTCTTAAGATGCAATTAAAAATATGACTCAACATTTGGCAATTCATTTTATATTACACCCAAACAAAGAGAGATTAAACTCTATCTTAATTTGTTGTTTAGTTTGATATATATCTTGATTTTGGGATTCAATTACCTCATCAAATAACCTCCCTCCCTCCTCCGATTCGCGTAGCGTCCGAAAACGTGTCGTTGACGTGAGGAACCTCTTCGCCATCTCCCTCCTTCCTCTGAAATTCCTTGTAATCCAAGCAATTCCTTCTCTCCATCTCTCCCTCTCCTTGGATTCCTACCTCTCCTCCTCATTCTGATGTCATTCTCATTAGCAGTTCCCTCTTCGTAACGCCACAACTGCATCCACTGAATCAGGATTAAAGTCGGTTTCTGCTGCAGCTTTCGCTCTCAATTCAGTCCCGTTTCCCCAAATTGCATACCCCGTGTTCAATTCCACAAGTCATTATTACAAGTTTGCAGTTTTTGGTTAATCGATCTGCGTGTCACGCGTGTCTGCCTGTTTGATTACTTCTCCCTTTGCTGTTTTTTAACTTCTGCCTCCCCTTTGATTATTGAATTGATCTCCATTTGTGGCTTCCGAGTTGTGATATGAAGTTCGGTGGTGATTACTTTTTACTCCTCAGGTAGGTTAATTCATCCCTCTCGCTCTCAAACTGAATCGTTTGATTTTTTTTTTTTTTTTTTTTTTTGAGGTTTTATCGATTCTCGGTCTACTCATTTTTGCTGTTTTCTTGAATTGAATTTTGCATACACAGCAATCGGAAGCGAATCTTTAGACAATTTGGGAGAAAACCGGTCATTAGAGCTAAAGAGTAGCTTTGATTTTGATGGGGAATAGCGACAGTGGTCGCTGGGTTTTCCCCTTAACCAGCCTACAGATCGGGTAAATCTGCTACTTTTTATAATCGGCTCTTTTATATATAGATATAGAAAACATATATTTTAGGCAGTTTACTGGAATTGCTTGATAACTGGTGGTAAAGAAAAGTTCCTTTTCAGTTGAAACTGCTTATGTCAAAATTAGATTTGCCAAGTCTCATCCTGCATTATCTGTGATTCTGAATTACTGAATTAGGGTTTGCTGCTGGTATAGGCCATTCATATGTAGGATATTTTTTTTCAGTCTATAATGAGAATTTGCAGTTGATACTGGTACTGCATTAGGCAAGTGTGGATTTTGCAATGTGGTGTTTAGTTATGTTTCTTAATCGCTACTTATCTGGTGTTTGTGGAAAGAAACAAAAATGGAAAATCAGAGATTATATACCTTACGAATTAATTAGATTCATGCATTCAACTATTCAATACATTTGAAAACTCCATCATACGCTTTATGAGTATCTTATTACCACCAATAAGCACTTTGCCCCAAACAAACCCTGACTCATTGTGTTAAAGTTTTGGTGTGTAATTCACTTTCAATTTCATTTTGGTTATAAGATGTTGGATGGTGTAACTTTTTGGCTTGTTAAGGGAAGGTTTTGTTGCTTCTTTTCAGTTGAGTAGATTAATGCATCAACTGATCTAGGACGGTGTTTCCATCTCTCTTTATTTGTTCTAGTGGAGATCCTTTATCAAAACAAGAAGCCCAAATATTATAAAAGTATACTCTCAGTTTATAAATATATCATTTTTTAGCTCTGGACTGTTAAAATAATGAGGAATTCATCGTAATTACCCCATTTTGAAACTCAACTTTTTGCAGGCCTTTTTCAAAATAGGGTATCTATTCAAAATCGCCTAACAATTGTCTTTTGTCAAACTGCAGGGACTTGCAATCTTACCTTTCACATTTAAGCATTTTTCTGGCATCTGAAAGTAAACACTTCTATATATTGGTGGATAACCGGCCATGGCTGGAAGGACTAGTATCACGGCCTGCACACCTGTGGCAATTGATGGTTACAAAGGTTGTTTAGTTCATACTTCTGTATTGCACTTGCACCGGTTTCCTGTTCCTAATCTGATGTTTGAAAGTTCATTTGGATTACAGTCGAGATCGTCACCTTTTGCCAATACCAGATTGAAGAAGGGAAAGAAGAAACGGAAAGAGAAATTAGATCAAGCTCGCTCAAAAAGCAGTGAAAATGAATCAAAGAGGACAGATAAATGGTTCTCTCTGATCAATGCTGCGAAATTATCTGAAAGTAGGGCATTGCTGCCTATGAAGAAACTTAAGTACTCTTTGCAGTTGAATGATAAATTACATCAGACCTTGTTTGGTCTGATCATTTTTAAAATTTCATGGGATGATGTTCGTGGAATAAACTACTTGAACGAACTTCAGGTGAATTTCTTTGGCTCTAAATATAATATATCCTGTAGTTTGTAAAGATGCTTACAGCAGCCTTGGTGTCTTACACCCTTTACTTGTGCAGACAGATACGTCAATGGCTATAGAAACTAAATACATGAGGCGGTGGGAATTTGATAGTATTACCCAAGCTGTGAACTGTATGGCATCCTGGTTCTCAGGAACAGACCTTGAGCAGGATCATTTAAGAGATCATCTGCTTTCTACTGTAGGTAACTCTTCTATATGCCAACTCTTCTTGATTTAGTATTTGATATACCTAGTTGCTCTGCAGGATGTGGTGATATTTATCCTTTTCCTTTGGTTTGGTTATTCTAGACATCTTTCACTTCCATTGAAGAAGGCAAATACATGTTCATCTACTTCACACTTTTAATTAGTTTACCATGATTAAACTAAGAAGAAAGATTACAGCTTTGAACTTAAATCTATATTATTAATAAGTATTTGTTCAAGGAAAAAAATAATGGGAGACATTAAGACAATTTTCTATTCATTATTTTTTAAGGAATATATGGCAAATAAATTGTTGGAATGACTTGAATCTAAGATGATTTATCCTAAGTGATTTATTATAGACAGATTTATCTATAATAAAATCTGGATAAGATATATTTCGTTTAGATTTAAAGCTATCCTTTCTGGCCTTAGTGATAGATTTATCTCAATAGGATTAAAATTATGTAAAGTATAATCCCCTATAGGTATACTATTAAACTCATTTCAACACAGTTTGGGGATGAAGTCCCAGCCAGCAGGGCCAGGGTCCGAGGGGCTAGTGGTGGTTTCGCAGAAATGGTATTCTATGCTTCCTGTTTCATAGGTTTATCGTTTATCATTTAGTGTGGGTGACACGTCTTGTAATCCTTGCCTAGTTTCGAGAAACTCCTTAATGAAATATCTCAGTGTGGATATAGCCAATTTGGTGAACCACGATAAATTGTGTGTATCGATCTTGTTTGTTTGAATATCTATTCTATCTTCAAAAAAAAAAAAAAAAAAATTTGATATGCATTGTTTTATTTTCCATGAAGTAATGTTATTTTGCCCTACAAAAAAGGTGTTGTGCCATATTTGGTCAGCCTTGTGGAATCCACTTGAATGAAATTGAGTCTCAATACAGCAAATTTACTTGAATTACTGAAGGATTTTCATTGCAATTTGAATTATTTCTGATTGAATTTGCAGTACCTTTTTTCCAAAAGAATAGAAGTTATGATTTGGTCATTTTTTTGCTAGTCCTGTGTCAAACTGATAACTAAATTCTATTATATTTGAAGAAGCATTTTTAAATAGTAGAATTAGGTGAGCCAAATGCAATTACGATATGTCGCAGTGTCACTATCACAACATTACCTAGTAAGGAACATTTGTTTCACTTTGCAATTACTATCCACTCTAAAGGTGTAGATGCTTTTTCTTTTACTTGATTCATTTACTGCAGTGTGTAGACCCTAATAATTGTGTGAGCTTAGAAGGACTTCTAGCTCTTGATTTCTAATATCAATATTTACAAGATTGTTGTACTTCTAACTGTTGCAGATGAGGTGTTCTATGATGCTCAGGAAGAATTGTCAATGAGTGGGAGTGGAACTGGTGATGATGAAAACATCTGCTCTTATGACGTTCCTGTTGAAAATGAATCACATTATGGATATTTAGAGAATTTTAGTGTGTACTCTTCAACAGCAGACAGTAGGACTGATACTTTCCATACACCTCCTCCTCCAAATGTGCCTTATAAAAGAAGAAAATTGACAAGACCTAATGATGATGGAGCAGAGTTTGAAACACCCAGGGGATATATTAACTCATTTGAACTGTTTGAAAACAATATTGAAGCTTCAGATTGCAAGGATGTTTTGATTTTGTTTAGGTTTAATGACGCGGATCTCCCATTTAAGTTTAGAGAGGTTATTATGTCAGACTTACGGTTGCTTACTCTTTTAGAAGCTGGGCTCCCATCTTGGGTGGTTTTCCTCCAGTCTTACCCTCTTTTCTGCAATATGTATCGCCCATGGATGTGTCCTTTAGCAAGAGCTTTATATGTTGTCATATCAGTTACCACTGTTGTTATAGGATTTTATGATTTATACAAGAATGTCCCACTTTTGAAGGCAACAGCATCGCATTTATTAGGACCACTTTTTGATTGGATAGAAACATGGGAGATGGTGACAAGGATAAAATACTTGGGTACAATGCTATTCTTGCACAACTGTCAGAAGGCTATCAAATGGTTTTTGATGATGACAAGCACTATAAGATCCTTCTTTTCAGTTTTGGCTCAACCGTTGATGGGGCCTCTAATTGAATTCGTCGGAGTTCTACTTCCTTTCTGGAATGTCGTTTTCCAGGCTGTGGAGAACTTATTTTCAGTAATTTGGATCATAGTCAGTTCTTCTTGGAATCTGGTTGGGGATGTTCTTGAGACTATATTCTTACCATGCTGGCTCGTGCTATCATTTGTTTGGAGCACTGGTAAGTCTATCTTTTTGTGCGCAAACTGTAAATTTTCTTGTTTATGTGCTTAAAAAGTAATCGTAAATACAAGCGGCTAATTTTCTTTTAATACACTTTTGCAGCAACCATGGTATTGTTTCCAATATTCTGGATGGCCGGGGAAATTCTGTATGCTCCGATCCGGTTGATGTCTGGACTAGCTAACTTGGTGGCCTTTACCTTTATCATTGTATTTGAAGTGCTTCGAGATGTATGGGCATTCATAAGTGGTATGTTCAAGGTTGCGTCTGTGACTGAGTCTACAGTGAGAACGTATGAACCTTCAATATGGCGTTCACTTTGGAATGACCTGTTCTCTCAGGTTTGACAATGTGTATTATTTTTAAGCATCTGTTCAAAAAACCTAGTTTGACATTTATTTTGACCAATACTTTTCTGCTGCTATTAGGTTTTTCGCGCTCTCAGAAGCATTTTGAATGGCTTTGTTGCATTCTTTATTGCTTGCAACAGACATCGGCTTAGGTATGCCTACTACATCCTTTTTGTTTAAATAAATTATGCTACCACCCACTAAAACATGTCATTTTAGCTTCATGCACTTTTTTACTTTCTCAAAAACTACAACTAACCATCCACTAGAGCATTTCTGTAAAGACTAAAATACCTACAATGACATTTTTTCTAAACAAAAATGAAACCAGAGTATTATTATCCTGATAATGATGCATTTGTTTCCATTTAGTTATATGGGTTAGACAGAGCCATGGTATTCTAACTTACTATAAAATGGTTTCTTCTTTGCTCAATGAAAATTAAATTCCATACATACCCTTGTAATCTCTCATGGTAGAACACGCCTTTTGAGCCACGATGAAATTTCTGCTTCTTCATTCTCCTAATTATTTAAAATAAAAAGTTGCAAGATTGATTTAACTATCAGATACAGTGATAAATGAGCTCACAAATTGCTGAGAATTGCCTTGTATACCTCAGCTTGCAATCCATTTAAGAAATGGGATCTAAAGTCATGCAAGTATCACGGAGAAGCTCTAGCCTAAAATATTTTATGCATAACAGGCGTGCTCGTCATGAACTGGATAGTTTGTGCTTATTTATGCAAAGAAATCGGTCTTTGTTAACTTGTGAAGGAACACCTTATTGTGCACGGTGGTTAAATTGCAGTTCTATGCCACATATTAAAACATGGCTAATTTTGACAATAAAGATTTAAGCGACTCGCAGTAGAAAGATTTAGTGGTATAGGCTTGTTATGTGACTCGTAGTAGAAAGGATTAGTGGTTAATGCTTGTTTTGAATCTCTCCAAAAAAAAAGTATTTTTGTGATTTTAATCTTTGCCTCGTTGTAATTTGATACAAAGACTCTCTCCTTGACATGGAACAAAGCTGAAAGCATAACTATCTCTAGCTCCAGGAGCTTTTTATTGATTGACACGCCGTATTTGATTCCTGGATTTTGTTTTTAGTAATCTCCGAGGAGGTTAGGATTGAGATAATGATTTGGAACATGCTAGCTGTTGAGTTGTACACACTATGTAAGCCTGAATGTGAACATCTCATCTTGTGATGCAGCATATACAATCACATGAAAGAGTTCATCACTAAGTTATGTGGCCAACCATGTCAATCACATGATAGAATTCCACGTCATGGAAGAAATACACCCAAGCGCAATAACTCGGTAAGTGGCTAGACTTGAGTCTGTTAGTTAAATGCCATAGTATTTGCAAATTTATGATTTTCTTTCCCACAAGTAACACGAGTGTGTTACAGCCAGTTAAGTCATTAGGCAACTCTTGAGTGGAGGCTAGTAGAAGACACCCTCAAACAATGCAGTAAACTCCATCTTTGGTATCAGTTATTAGTACTCAAGAATATCTCCACAATAGGAAGACCATTTGTGAAATCCCATATCTATGTAGACAAAAACATTCCCCGTCTATCTCGCGCAGAGCAGGGTCTGGGGAGTCGGTTGTACACACCTTTTCCTCGATTACGTCAAGAGGGTGTTTCCAAAGTGATATTTGAGAAGCTAGTCGCCAAAAAGAAGCTCACTCAGTGATAGTGGCGTAAAAGGAAGAAACACACATTATCACCCAAACATAACCATGCAAAGGGCAGGAAAAACTGGCAGCAAAGCAAGATGAGATGATAAACATAGGGCTCGAGAACACAAACAGATAGATAAAACATGAATGTTAAATGATATGCCTCCAAGCTCCTCTCTCCCATTCTAACTAACCCGGATAGCACTCTTCCAAAGCATCCTATCCCACACTAGTAGACACTAGTTTTTCCAAAAAAAAAAAGCGACCAGAAAGTAATACCCGAAAATTGAACAGAAGCACGAATGCATTATCAAGCATGGTAGAATATTTGCTCAGCTGCCTCAGCAGGTTCAAACGGAAATGCCTGAAAAGAATGAAACTCCATGTCCCATTAGCAGTCTGGTAAATGGCCACTGTCTATTTGTCTGAAATTACGTTATCTAAAATGTTCTGGTTGTCTTTTATCATTGATTCGTTGTTATGCTAAACAGATCCTTTGCAGTTGACTGAATCCATTTGGACTTGTTCTTTTTCTTTCTTTGTTTCTTTTTTTTTTCAGGCTGAAAGGAGGAGAAAACCTCAATAGTGCATAAAAACCAGTTTTACCGGAGGGACTAGTGATACCAAGAACAACTAGCACTAGTGTAAATAGCAAAGCCCTTTTTATTTCTGCACTGTCTGCCCCTTTTCCTGTATATGTATGATGTATCCATCAAAATCATCTTATGTCGAGTTGTATTGTTGTTATGTACCAAATTACATTATTCACCAAAAAGGGTGAAACTGAAGGAAATCAGTTGGTTTTAATTATATTGAATGCTTCGCAGTATGATTATTTTCAATTTTTAGGATTTGCTAAGACTCGCATAAAATGAAGTGCAGAGTAAAGCAAGTTCATATGCACAGGAGGCAACCTCATGCAAAGTCTAAATAGTTGTAAAACACAACACATTTGTAATCGGGTATATCAAACAGTGGAGGCAACCTCATGTTTTATGCACCGGAGGCACAAAATGTTAGTAGTTATATTACACAATAAGTTTGATTATTGCAAAGGTTCTTCCCAAACTAGCCTGCACAACAACACAACACCATGCAAAGTCTAAATAGTTGTAGCAAGAACATAAACGAAAGACCTTAAATACGCTCCACAGGCAGACTACAGTTGCACAGGATTCATTAATTAAGCTTTCAGCAACAACCAAGAATAATATGAAACTAGCACAACGGTCAATCCTCAGAGCCCCCAGTCTGGTGCAGCATAGCATCAATCTCATCACCATCCTCCATTTCCAGCTGCAACAGAATAGAACAATAAGGGAATGCTGTTGTGATCAAGATAACCTTGTGTCTGAAAATGTGAAAAAAGGGGCAAGGATACGGACCTCATCAGGGGTTTGCTCTGCACGAAGCCTTCTGCCATCAAACAAGAAAGCAATGGCATTGAAATCAACAGACTGCCTGTCACAGTAAGCATTCATCAGCTTCTTCAACTGTGTGCTCCTTTTGATCCTGAAAAACACTTCATTTCCATCCTGCAAAGCAGATTCAAGATCATGTAAACATCATGACAAAATAGAAGATATACTGATGTTCCCCATATAACAACATACAGTAAATGATATTCAGGTACTCAAGACTTTGCACAATGTTGCTCTACCATTAGGAATCTAAAGCATGCATTTGACTATATATACAGTGTTTTGGTTAAATAGGAGAGGAGACAGTCAACGAAGTTATATACAGTGACAGTAAATCTATCGCATACTCAAACACATACAGCCTAGAGGAACAGAAGCTAAAACTGAACCACAAGGGGATGTTCAATCATTAAGCAATCATAAACAAAACAAAACAAAACAAAAAGATAACTACAGAAGGCAACAGTAAAAAATCTCAACTGACACTGCACAAAGAATGCCTTGAACTGAAAAGTAAATACTAGTTTAACACAGGTTATTTAAGTTGGATGGAAATGCCCAGTTCAATAGAAGTGGTTCATTGAGGTGCCAGAGAGTGCCCAAAAATAAAACAATTCTCCAAAGGTACAGAGTATATATCAAACATCCCAGTCCCAGATGTCCTCTAGTAGCCTTCAATATACCTACTAATCAAACTTGAAGATCTTTCCCATGTCATCTTTAGACCAAAGAGCAAAAAATTGATAAAATAAATCCCTGAAATCAAGGATACCAATGACATTACAATTCTTATAAACAAAATTAGCTGAGGACTTTCTATTAAACAGCACATCAACAAAATTTGGAAAATAAAATATGATCAAGATATCCTACAAGTCACTAATGGTGACTATGGAATTTGCAACAAGACTCATCTCAAGGAAGTTACAATTTTTATGACACTTGAGAAAGAATAACGTGGGCGGACAGGGAACAATCTCTAGTTCGTCCATCCACTTTGATCACGAATTCAGTATTTAACAAACTGATAAGCCAACCAAATAAGCTAGAAACAACGCTTCCCCTAACAATTTAGGAAAAAGATACGACCTTGTTAACTTCCATCATAGAAAGCCAATACTTTAAAATATCAGAGAACTGATAAAGTACAGAACAACAACTGAAATCAAACCGAGAAGCGCAATAAACTGAAAAATTGCAAAACCCTAGAAGTAAAGAGAGCGAGAAGAGGAAGAACAGACCTGGCCCTTGACCTTGAGGTTGATATGGGCGGCCTGATCTCCGGCGGGCTTCTTGTCCTCCTCCTGAGTACCTGACATCTCTCTCGATCGCCTCTTGCTGCTTCTGCACCGGAAAAGATGAGAGCTTTACGACCCGTCAATGGAGACGAAGAAATTTAGGGCGAGGTGAAAATTGCGAAGTGTGCTTTGGAACTTTGATTTTTAGGGTATCGTGTTTTGTAGCATGCGGAGCGGAGGAGGTCCGCCCTTGTTTGCATCGGAGTCGGAGTGGTGAGGCTCGCCTTTCAACGTCGGCCCATTGGGCCTCTTCGAACTAATGTGGGCCGGCCTCTTAATTTTTATTTCCGCCCAATTTAAAACCACCCTCCATGTATGTCATATTAAAATGGAAAAATGGAAAAAAAAAATACCAAGTATCAACTTTTGGCCAAAAATATTACGAACTTTGAAATTGACCGTTTCATATACGAACTATCGCCCTATTAACCGAAAATAATACATATGTGTACTAGTGTAGATCCCGTCCCGTGCACGGGGAATGCGTAAATCTAAATATAAATTATTTTTTCCTTCAAAAAATAATATAAATATAAATAAAATTAGTTCGACAAGTTATATGTAATCTAAATATCTTTTAATTAGATTCTCTCAAAATATAAATAAAATTCACATTTATAAGGTATTACGTAAAAGTTTTTTTTCTAATCTATGATTAATTAAATCTCATGTAATTTAATTAGATAGTTGATTTTTAAAAATATTTTAATATTCTTTTTAATTAAATATGTAGTATATAGTTATTACATTAGTTTACTAAAATATCTATGTAAGGATGGATTGTGGCTACATATATGGCTATATAATACTTTAATTATTTATTTTGGCCTCAAAAAATAATATAGATAGATATAAAATAACAATTATTAAATGATTGATTTTGATATAAATAATTCTATCCACCAAAAATAATCTAAATATAAATAAAATAGCACCTATCAAATATTAAATATTTATCTATTAATATTTTTGGTAAGTATGACTATAAAAATTAGTTTTATTAATTATTTTTATTATTACTACTACTACGTTTAATTATATTGATATAGTTTTTTCCTTATATAATATTTACTCTTTTATAAGATATTCCATCTATCCAATTATATGTGTTAATGGTAAAATAAAATAATTATTTTTATTAGATTTCCTTTTTGACGGGATAAAGCTGTGCGAGACGCACTCACGCGCCGCCACGTAGGCAGATTCACTCACGCGTCGTCACGCAGGCGCCAATGCATCGGTTTTAGTATATGTATATAGAAGATTCCGGGGAACTTTCTGACCAAATACGCCACGTGGACGCCGGAAAACACACATGGCATAAATTTTTGCCATGTCACCAAACTTGTAAGTTATGCCATGTCATAAATTTATTTTTCATTTTCTTTAAAAAAAATTAAACAAATAGGCAAATAGTTACAGTACCTTTCGAAACAATGGAATCGAGGGTGGGCGTCTTCACTTTCTTCTCAATGTTATCTGCTCGTTCTCTCCTCTATTGTTTCGAAAGGTATTGTAGCTATGTGCCTATTTGTTTAATTTTTTTTTAAAAAAAATGAAAAATAAATTTATGACATGGCATAACTTACAAGTTTGGTAACGTGGCAAAAATTTATGTCAGGTGTGTTTTCCGGCGTCCACGTGGTGTATTTGGTCAGAAAGTTCACCGGAATGCACATATGTATTATTTTCGGTTAATAGGGCGATAGTTCGTATATGAAACGGTCAATTTCAAAGTTCGTATTATTTTTGGTCAAAAGTTGATACTTGGTATTATTTTTGTCCATTTTTCCTATTAAAATCACTCCTTCTATAATCAAATAATTGATTATAGGAAATCACCAATAAAAAAATATGTCTATGAGCAATCAATCACACTTGTTAGGTTTGTCTGAGCTCGAATTTTTCCCTAATAAAATAAAATAAAATCACCCTTGTTAGGTTTTCATCAAGATTCTGTTAAAATTAAGAAAGGCAACACTAATTAAAATAACCCAACCTTTGGAATTTTTTTTCGAAATATTCACTAAAAATTAAATATTTACAACTTTATTCACACTTTTAAACTATTTACAAAAATATTCATTTTTTACAGGGGAGTCAGAGAAACGCGGGTTGAAACCGCGTTTCATTTGTAAGGTTTAAATTTTAAAACGGAAAGAAAAACAGATAAAAATTAAACGAATAAAACGCGGTTTGAAACCGCGTTTTATTCTTTTTATATTTTTTAATTATATAAAACAAATAAAAAAATAAAAAAAAAAGGTAAAGCGCGGTTTCAAACCGCGCTTTACTGTTCATCGTCTTCCTCGACCAAAAGACATGAACTGGAGGCCGGTGACGGTTCGGAGGTCGGGGAGAGGGAGGGAGGCAGCGGCGAGGGTGCCCGGCGAGGGTGCCCGGCGCTGGTGGCAACAGAGGTCGAGCAGAGGGAGGGAGGTCGACGGCTCAGTATTCTCCATCCGCATCCGTCTCGATCTCCGACGGAGAAGTCCGGAATCCGAACCCACAGGCCACACCAGTCTCCTCCTCCTCCAATTTTCAGAATCTTTGCCGGATCCGTCTTCAATTGAACGAATCCCGACTTCGATTCGAGCCCCCACTCCCGATTCCAATTCCTCCGGCAAGAGGGATGACTCCCACTCCCGACTCCGATTCCTCCGGCAAGAGGGATGACTCCCACTCCCGGCTCCGATTCCTCCGGCAAGAGTCCGTCTCCTCTGGTCTGCATCCGTCTCTCCTCCTCCAATTGCCCGAATTCGGGCCGCCGCTGGAGAAGGAATCCGAACAGGCGTTGCACTCCCCTCCTCGCTCACCCTCGCTTTGCCCGACCTCCCTCCCTCTGCTCGACCTCCGCTGCCACCAACGCCGGCCACCCTTGCCGGCACCCTCGTCGCTGCCTCCCTCCCTCTCCCCGACCTCCGAACCGTCACCGGCCTCCAGTCCATGTCTTTTGGTCGAGGAAGACGATGAAAAGTAAAGCGCGGTTTCAAACCGCGCTTTACCTTTTTTTTTTAATTTTTTTATTTGTTTTATATAATTAAAAAATATAAAAAGAATAAAATGCGGTTTCAAACCGCGTTTTATTCGTTTAATTTTTATCTGTTTTTCTTTCCGTTTTAAAATTTAAACCTTACAAATGAAACGCGGTTTCAACCTGCGTTTCTCTGACTCCCCTGCAAAAAATGAATATTTTTGTAAATAGTTTAAAAGTGTGAATAAAGTTGTAAATATTTAATTTTTAGTGAATATTTCGAAAAAAAATTCCAACATTTGGAGGGGTGTTAAAAAAATATCCCTACCTTTTAACAATAAGAAAAATAATCCAATCTTTGCGGGATGAGGTAACAAAGTATCCCAATTGTTTTTACGAATATAAATATGAGCAAAAATGATGACATATAATTGACGAAATTTAGATTTTGGTGAATTTTGGATAATATTGACTTATTTTAATGAGAATAAGATCATTTAACCAATTTTATATCATTTTTTTACCCAATTTATGGTCGAAAAAATGACTCGGGATATTTTGTTACCATATCCCCCAAAGGTTGGGTTATTTTTCTTACAGTTGAAAAAAAGGGATATTTTTTAACACCCTTATAAAGATTGGGTTATTTTAATTAGTTTCACCATTAAGAATTTGCCATTTTTTCTCTAATTTTTTTATAGAATTTATTTGAAAGAAAAAGGTTACAAAAAAAATAAAAAAATAACTAGGGTAAGACCCGCCGTGCTAGTTGACAAATGGGCTGATTGGGTCGGGTTTGAGTCAAGTTCATTCCGTTCGGGTCACAGACGGTTCGTTCATTTAAGTTACAATATTTGCTCGGGTATTGTTCGGGTCGGGTCGGGTCGGGTTAGGACAAATTTCGAATTGATCGGGTTCGGGTTAAGTAGGGTCGGGTTCATTCGGGGTTCGGATCGATATAGGTCAAGCTGGTTCGGGTTTTAAGTTTAAGTGGGTCGGGCTTGAGTTTAGGTTTTCGGGTCTAAGTGGGTCGGTCTTATTTGGGTTTTGAGTTACACTATAAAGTATAATCTACTCAATACTCATTGTCTTACTCTATTCATCTTCGATTATTTTGAATTCAGATCGATCACTCATTATGTACTTATATCAATCAATGCCTCTTAGAGCATGTTTATCGAGGGTTCTTGGAGGGATGCTTGGGCTTTTTAAATGATAAAAAATGGGTTGAAGTGCAAGTATCCACCCTTTCTGATACTAGAGCTAGTATCTCCCCAAGTATCGGTACAATAAAAGATGTGTTACGCATTTTTTTTTTTGAAAAACCTTGGGCAAAACGACGTCGTTTATAGGGGAAGAGAGGCGAAATGCAGCGTTTCACTGGGAGAGGGAAGCTGCATTGTAGGAGGGGCAAGTGGACGTTTGTCGCTTCGGGAGTGGCTGGCAAGTGGACGGTTGTGATCAAGAGGAAGGGATGGTTCATATTAAATATGTCGGTTGTTTTATAACAATTACAAAATGTAATTTTCAACAATGAAAATGTTTTTAAAAAAAATTATATCATAATAATCGATTCATTTAACTATACACATAGACATCAAGTTTGTCACCTTTTTTTTACTGGATCATTAACTTGTCACCCATAACTTCATGTTCTAGTTCATATAGACACTAATGAGTGGTGATCTAGCATGATCCAACACTATCCAAATTCTAACGATTAATATTTTTTATAGATTTTTAATTTTTAATTTTTAATTTTTAATAAAAACATAGATTTTTAAAATAAAATTTTATTATGAAAAATATAAAATTTATAAAGTATAAATATAATTTCTATATTACTATGAAACAATTAAGTGGAATTTTTTATGTACAAGTGAATTTAAGCGTAACATTGGATGTTACATTGAATCTCAGCTCTTTTGCTCTAAAAAAAGGAGCGCGCGCATTCACTCACCATTGCATCAGCTACAGTGAGGAAGCCGTACAACTGATTTTGTGTTTCATCTACGTATAGCAAAATCACAACAAAGATCTCCTACTTCACACCCTACATCATCCCCTACTTCACAAAATTATTTTTGTTTAAAATATATCTTTTAAAAAAAATAAAAAATTATATTCACATTTTAAACAACTATATCTATATGTTTATAAACTTTTATTTTGAAAAATTATGTTTTGAAAATTTTTAAAAATAGAATTTGCAAAAAATTGTCTTTTTAATTTTTAAAAGATTGTAAAACGTAATTTTTTCAAATAAAATTTTATAAACATATAAATATAGTTGTTTAAAATGTGAATATAATTTTTAAATTTTTTTTAAAGATATATTTTAAACAAAAATAATTAATTGTTGTAGGGAGTGGTGTAGGGTTTGAAGTAGAGGATCCTTGTTGGCAAAATCAAACGGTCCTATTTCTGCAGCTGCCTCAATGTTACCAGGGATCAGCTGTCCCATTTCTTCCTATCTCTTCCCTATACCCTAATTAAAAATAAAAATAAAAATTAAATTAAATTAAATATTAAAAGAAAAAGAAAATAAGAAAGATGTCAGAAGGGACAGGGTAAGGGGACAGAGGATTTGGACCCCCGTTGAATTCCCCTCCCCATCCCCAATATAAAAAGAAAAAGAAAAATAATTAAAATTTCAAATAAAAAAAAGAAAATTAAGTAAAGGGAAAAAAATGTGAGGGATAGGGAGACAAGGGAGGAAACGGGACAGTGGATCCTCACTGCTAGGGGTGGGCACAAATCCCGCAAATCCCGTCCCGTCCCGCATCCCGTCCCGATCCCGTCCCGATCCCAGTCGGATTTAGAATTTTTTTTTTTAAAATCCCGTCCCGATCCCGTCCCGCAAAAATTACGAGGAACGGGACGCGGGACGGAGAGTTCGAATTCCGCAAATCCCGTCCCGTCCCGCATATATATATAATTATACATATTTTATTAATATTAATAAAAATATATAAGAATATATTTATATTATAACTAATATTTATTTAAACCCAAAATTAAAAAAAAACACATTAAAAATAAAAATATATAAGAAACCAGTAGGTTAGCCTTACTCATTCACTGTAAGTGCTACTGTATTTTATGGCTTTACCTTCTATTCTGTAATGGGCTATCTTTGCCTTCAATTTGTGATGAAATTGAAGATGAGATTTCATATGTGTGATGCTTTATTTTGTGAGGCTGGTTGGCTACTGTATTTTTTTTAATGACATTATTATGTATGATTTAAATTTGCACCTCATTTGTAACGTACTTTTTACTTGTTATTTTTGGATTGTATTTTAATTTTTTTTACGAGGGACAAATCCCGTCCCGTCCCAAGAGGGATAAGACCCGACGAGATTTGAAAAAAAAATATTCACTACTAGAAAACAGGGCCGTAAAGGACGCTTTTTGGAGCCATTTTAGACGCTTTAAAACGTCTAGAATTTTCTTTTCGACGCTTCAATAAAACGTCGGTATTTTTAAAGTCGAATTTTGGTCGACGCTTTTTTACGTCCAAATTTAGTGTAATTATGGACGCTTTTTGGTGTCGAGAAATATTCGACGCTTTTGAGCGTCCAAATTAGTCACCTCGTATTTCAAGGAAAATAACATCATTTTGACATAAAAAAGCGTCGAGATTGTCATTTTTTATTAAAAAAAAAACTATTTCATTTTTGCCACTGTTCTACTATATTTGATACAAATCACTTATTCGAGAATCAAAATAAAATATCTATTTGTGCAAGAACATAATAAATGAAACAAAAAAATATCTACATTATATTTATTTATATATTACTAAAAGAAAAATACATGTACAGAATCCAATAAAACAAAAATTTGTAAAACAAGACAAATCTATATACCCTGTTTAAAATACATATACAATCCTCTAGTTTTGAAATCCAAATATCCTTGAGACAATCACGAGAGAAACCATGAAACATATCCTTGCTATGGCAATAAACCTTGCTCCAGAGTACTAGTATTATTCTTCTCTTCTTTTCTATTTCTGCATAGAATAAAAAGTACAATTCTAAGATCAAAATGAAAATCATAGGTCTAAATATACAAGATCAAATATCCTCAAATATCATACCATGCAGGTAGACATCCCATCAATTTTCTACATACCAAGTTTATCCATATTTAGGCTATTTAGGCCCTAGCAATATTCTTTTAACCCTCCTTTTGCAATCTAGACATTTTAATTTACTCAAGCATTCATTTTGTAATCTCACCATTTTACTCAAATATTTATTCCAAAGTCATTTGTAGAACACGGGCAAGCTAGAATCACTAAAACAATTAAATATTCTTAATGGAGTCTAAACACACTAGAAGGTCACCTCTTATGCAGCCAATTCTCTTCCAATGACAGCAACACTAGAAGATCCCCTCTTATGCCATCTGGACCTTAAACAACAGATAGCACAACATTCGATTCATTTATTGAATGTCAAACTAACACAATTTAAAAGAACTAAAATATATAACTAATCACAACTTCATAATCAATCCAAAGTTCAAGTACATAAAAAAGATATGTAGTATTAGATCTAGACAAATGATATTTAGAGAGTAAATACAGTATAGACAAGCCAAAATACAAGTTCCGTGCATACAAATACTTTACCAAGAAACAACATCTCCCAGTATATTTCTTCTTAGCTGGTGATTTCAAGATTGATAAACACCCATCACAGATAGGCAAAGACACTTAAAATGCTAGCTAGAGAAATAAGATGGACAATTAGACTAATCAGTCATAACAATTGGTTGCCCAAATTACATACACCCATTCCTTGAACCCACACCATCCAACTCTAACAAAAGCTGCATGATATACAATGTCCATCAATCCCAAGTAAACCACGAGGTAAATGCTTAGTTTAAGGTGTATAGTAAGCATTACACTAACCTGATTTAGCCACCTCTCAACGACCTAACCCCTTCTTTTCCACGTTTTGGTGTGAGGGCACAACAGGTTGATAACTAGGTACAATAGTAAGCCAAACTTCTCACATTTTAAAAATACTGGATTCAACATCAAATGAAGAACAAGAAATATAAATCCTAAGAGAGACAGAGAGAGAGAGAGCAGTAGCGCACTAGACAAGAATAGAGAAGAAGAAAGTGCTTACCATGACAGCACAGTGCCAAAACTCATCAACATCTGCGAAAAAGAAAAACAACAATCAGAACTCGAAACAAGACTTGGAATCTGAAACATCGAAGGAAATATAGAGGAAAATGTTTGGAAATTACAAACTTTCTGATCAATCCGCATCGTCCTCTTCCTCAGATGAACCCTAATCCCTAAATCTTTGCGAATTCGCTCTAAATTATCTTTTCTTCGTCTTCTCTTGGTCTTTAATTGATCTTTTCTTCATCTTCTCTTGGTCTTTGATCGATCTTTTCTTCGTCTTCTTCGATCTTCCTCTAATTTGAGGATTCACACATGTAAATCGTCTCCAACAATTGCCAGGCTCCCAATTGCATCATTGAGCGGTCGAATAACTACAAACACACTATAATCGGAAGGTTGAATCCAAACCGCATAGTTGATTTGAGAGACTCTTGGCGGCGGAAAGATGAGGAAGGAGTTATAGGGTTTTGACGGGGAGAAATGTAAACGAAAGGGGCCGCTTCTCCTTTAATTTAATTTTTAATGAAACATAAACATCGACGTTTAAAAGCGTCGAATTATGTTTTTTCGATTTATGACACTTAAAAGCGTCGAGAATGGTACAAGTGCAAGCGCACGTTAAAAAATGTCATCGACGGTAAATCAAAGCGTCGAACCGAAAGCGTCAAATATTAACCGCTTTTCTAGTAGTGATTCAATCCCGTCCCGATCCCGTCCCGCAAAAAATACGAGGGACGGGACGCGGGATTACCCTAATCCCATCCCGTCCCGTCCCCACCCCTACTCACCGCCATCCCTTCTCCTTTTTTCTTAAATTTTTTTTCTAATTAATTTTACATTTTTTTTTAAAAAAAATCAGTTGGTGAGGAGGGACATTCAAGAATCAGGGGCAGGGGTTTGGAACGGGTGATCCCGACTGCAATGTTACTACCTCCAATTTAAAATCAAACGGTTCTAATTTACTGTACACAATGTAATCTACCTCCAATTTAAAATATAGATGATTTAATTTAGGCAACAGTAAGAAAAATAACACAATCTTTGGGAGATAGGATAACAAAGTATCTCAACTGTTTTTATGACTATAAATATGAGCAAAAATGATGAGATATAATTGAAGAAAGTAAAGTTTTGGTGACTTTTGAATGATATTGACTTATTTTAATGAGAATAAGTTCATTTAACCAAATTTATATCATTGTTTTGACCCAATTTATGGTCAGAAAAATGACTCGGGATATATTGGTACCATCTCCCACAAGTATTAAATTGTGAAAAATGAGTCGTTATCATTTAACCAATTTTAGATGATATTGACTTATTTTAATACTTATTACTAATAAATATTAAATTGTGAAAAAAAATAATTAAGATAAATAAAATTTTGTATAGTTTTTAGCTCATAAAACTACGTTTATAAAAGTCAAACATCGTTTATTTCCGACCGGATGAAGTATGTGTCGGGTGATGGGTGAGAAATACTTTCACCCTTATTCGATCCGACCCATCACCAACTCACCCATTTAATATAAATTATTTTGAATTTTCACCCACTTTGTTCGGTCGGGTAAAAAGGATATCTATCGGATACACGTGAGATTGCCATCCAAGATTTTCTTTGGATAGAGTTGAAGAAAAACTTTATTTAAAAGTATATTAGAATTTTAACAGCCAATTTCTATTTGGAGAGTTAAAATTTATAAATCCACCAATAATTTTTTGGAAGAGAAAAAAGTAATTGAACAACATCCAAAAACAATTACTGGAAAACAAATCGTAGCTTGTGATAATAGAGAGAGTAGAGAAGAGAAGAAGAGAATGAACTGATGTATTATTGGGCTCTTTAGGACCCTTTATATAGGAGTTTACATAGGGAACTAGGGTTTACTAGTGTTTATCCATCCATAATATAATAATATTATAACACTCCCCCTTGGATAAACATCCTTAAAATGCTACCCCATTACAAATCTCACCTAGAAAACCCAATGGGACAAAACTAGGATCCAGAGAACAAATACATATGACATTTGATACGCTTTGGTGATCTGCCTCGTTAAAAACCTTGTCAGGAAAACCCAGTGGGACAAAACCTGATCGAAGGGAAAAAGAGTGCAGTGCGTATACTTCCCCTGAATTCAACACCCTTCTTATAGTCTTCTCATTCGGGTAGGCTCTTTGAACTTCTTGATGATGCTGACTGTATGAGCTGCATAGTCGAGTCTCAACATTTCCTTTTGACGTGTATAAGTTGAGATGTCTTCATACATTACAATTGACTTCGAATGCTTGACTTTCATTTGCTGGCGTTGAGATGCTTTCAATGCACAAACATAAGGTACTTCAGGACCCAGTGTGCCATTTGATCATGGGGGATCTAGTGTATTAAATGGTGCCTAAGTTGCCTCGTTAAAAACCTTAACTTGGAAAAACCCAATGGGATAAAAACCAAGATCAAGGAAAAGAGTAAAACATTGTATGGTACTTCGGGACCTAATGCAATGTCACCATTTTCACAATTATAGGTACTCTTATAAGGATATTTAACCAATTGCATGTGACGGGACTTTGATATTAATGCTTCAGGCATTTTCAATCAATCTTTTTCATTTATATGCATATGCAAGTAACACGTCCGTCATTTACATTTAGATACAAAATTATATTCACTTTTGGTGAATACATTTTCCATATAACCTTTGATAGATTACCTTTTGTGCAATCAAGTTGGCTTTATATTTTATTTAGTATGAACACCCACTTAAAACCAATTGATGTTGCACTTTTCGATGTTGAAACTACAGGTCCAATGCCATCATGCTTAAAGAATCCATCCTTGCATGACTTTCCTTTTTCTAGCTCTTTACTACTATTTCGATGTTGACATCCATTATTTATTTGATGATCATCATATTCTCATAGGCTCATTCCACTTCTGGGGAATCGTATACCAAGAGCCTATAGTGATCTTCAACACTTCTAGTGTACTTGAGAACCACTTGATATTCATTGAATTGGAGTTACTTCTGAAACTTCCAAATGAGCTAGTATCTGTGACTTTGTCACTTTCTTGGCTTTTACTAAATGCTTTCAATGACATATTTGCTAAACCTTATAATCATTTCATTTATTGAACTTCTAGTTCCCTTGTATTTATCCGCGGATATGAAATGATAGAGAAGTTGCTTTCGTGCAATCTCTTTCTTAATATTTAATATCATTTCCTCTCCCCCTAAATACCGAGCATTTGATCACCATTATAAAGCTCTAGGTATTTGATATCAATAGGGACTCAAACCTCATGTATCATCCAACTTCTTTGTGGTCTCATTGTAGTTCATTTGGAGGAGGTACATCTCGGAACATATGTTTCTTATTCAAAACCTTTGAATGACAAGCTCTTTTCTGGAGATAATTAGGGAGATGTTATTGTGTCAAATTCGAAATGCAAACTTGCATGGGCCCATTTGACCAACGACTCTTCTGGGTCGTCGTGAGCTACCTTATGCTCAACAATATTTTTGGTAACATTCTCTACCTTATGTTTCATATGACCAAAGTGTATGTTGAGGCATCTGTAATCTTGGGATTACACTAGTCTATATGATAATGTTCCGTAGTTGTCTCATTGAATTCAATCAATAGACATTAGAGACTTTGCATTTACTCTCAATATAGATGGTCTTATTGTTGATTTTGCCAAGATGATAGACCATATATGTTCGGTCACCCTTATTGAGGATCTTCAGGTCCTAGGATCTTCTGGTCCCTCTTAGTGGGTGTCTATGTGAATCTCAATGATCACGCACATCATCGATTCACATGAGTAACCGTATGCCACAAAGAAAAAAAATATTTTATCATTAACTAACTTCTGGTTAGCGATAAGTTTCAATGGGATAAATGAGTGTCAAATAAACCATATATATACATTCTCAATTCTATAAGACTTGCTTCTGGCTAGTCATATGAGATATTGGTGGTCAATATCATGTCAATTCATACATATGTGTCATTGTTACTTCAGGTAACAAGATCAATGCTTTTTTAGAGCTATATGGTATATATCGTGGTTTTTTCATTCATAATTGTTTGAGAAAACTTCGGGTTTTCAAAATTTGTTTGACACTTATAAAACCATAATATTCAACCATTGAACTTTGTATATGGTGATTCATTTATTTAGATGCCATGGATGGGTATTGGCAGAACTTTCATTGGTGTCATACTTTAGATATGAGTCATTTATAATGTTCTCCAAGACATTTAGAATTAACCGTATAACAGACCTAGCTATATAAGCCACAACAATAACTTTGGTCAAGCGCTTAACCATAACCTCTTTCACACCCTCTACCGGAGGGGCATGCTTCAGGCAATGCTTAGAGGATAGTCAGGAAGTGGCCTTCTTAACCGGATCGTGTTATGTGGTTACTTCTATTGGTTGTACCAACCGAATGATAATCGTTCTGAACTTGATAAAAACCCATATCCCATGTACTTCTTCAAGAGTACAAATGATAAGATTAGAATCATATATTCTTCTGGAGTTTATAAGAATCATATACTCTTCTAGAGATTATAAGAATCATTCACTCTTCTGGAGTTTAATAAAAATCCACCAGTGGAGTCTTCGGGCTCTTAGGTTTGTGTTGAAAACTTTACAATCTACGGGATTGTGGTCAACCTTTCTCTCAAATGTTCATTTGCCAAACAAAACTTCGTATTGGACACTCATGATAAGTAGTTTCTTCGGGAAACACTTTGAGCTTTGAATTACAATAAGTAAAATCATAATAATTTTATTCAATATAAAGCAATGAATAAAAACAAATAAACAAATAAAATAAAATTGTATTTGTCCACTTCAGGTGGAGCCATGAGAAAAACTTGTCAATTTATCTTTTTCTTCAAGAAATGATTTTATTCATAAAATGATTCATTTGTCAACTTCGAGTGACAATTAGTCTCTATTATGTATATTTCGATCATATACTCCAAAAGATGATAAGTTGCAATTCAAAAATATAGTAAGTTGTCATATAAACATTGTCCATATTCTTTAAGAAATGGTATGATCGATTATTACTCACTTCAGGGAGAAGACAACTTGTATACATTCACTTTAATTTCTACACTTCTGGGTATTTGTGCAACTTTTAAAATAAAACTCATACACTTCTGGGTATGATTTTAAATAATCTTTATGAGGATATACAATATATCTCTTATCATTCATTTACTTCAGAAAATGAATATTGTCACTTCAGAGACAAATTTGTGTTTATGAGATAGAGACATTTTATGAATTTTCTTTTCATATATCTCTTCAGGAGATTATTATCGTTACTACAGGAACGATTTATGAGCATAATGTGTTCATCCTCTTCAGGGGATGAGTTTATTTATTTCGAGAGATAATGATAAATAAATAAATAGTTGATATAAATAATAAAACTATAAAATCATAAATAAATAAAATCAAATTGGCATATTGTCAACTTCTGGTGACAATAAAATGAACATCTGCAAATACATGTTCGTCTACTTCTGGAGACTGGTGGAGAAACCATAATTTGCTTTGTTTAGCTATAAAAATCATCGGTACAGGGACGATTATGAATTTTGAAATTTTATCTACTACGGGAGATAAATTTTATCATGATATATAAGCTAAAATATTTTATCTTCTTCAGGAGATAAATAAGAATTTCATCTTCTTCAAGAGATGTGATACATGAATTGTGTTTACTTTATCTACTTCAGGAGATAAACTACCACTTTTGGGATGATATGTAAATTTAACAATTTATATCTACTTCGGGAGATAATGTTTGTCTACTTCTGGAGACAAAAAAATACAAATTGAAATGAATAATAAAACTAAAAAAATAAAAAAATCATCACTACGGGGATGATTTTCAATCATTCAAATCTACTTCAGGAGATGTTCCATTCATCTACTTCGGGAGATGAGGATTAAACAAATATAATTTAAATAAATTAAATTAAATAACATACATATAAAATAAATAAACATAAATAATAAATATAATTTCATCACTACATGGATGAAATTTATCGGCTTGATCATCTCTGCGGGGATGAGATTTATCGTTTCATCGCTTCGGGGATGAGATCAATTTATCATTCATCTACTTCGGGAGATGCGCTTATTCATCTACTTCGGGAGAGGATTTCGTTCATCCACTTCTTGAGATGTTATATGAATTTAACAATTTTATCTACTTCAGGAGATAATTCATCTACTTCGGGAGATGCACTTGTTCATCTACTTCGGGAGATGATTTCGTTCATCCACTTCTTGAGATGATATATGAATTTAACAATTTTATCTACTTCAGGAGATAATTCATCTACTTCGGGAGATGGAAAATAAAAAAAAACATAAAAAATAAGATAAATAAATAAATAAATAATTCATCACTACAGGGATAAAATTCGATCATTTATCACTTCAGGGATATAATAAAATAACATCCACTTCAGGGGATACGACCGATTGATCCAATCGCTTCTGAGATTGAGATTAAATTACTTTATCCGCTTCAGGGGATACAATTTGATTGATTCAATCAAATCAGGGATTGAGATTACCTTATCCGCTTCAGGGGATATTACAATTTTGATTGATTCAATCACTTCAGGGACTGAGATTACTTTATCAATCGCTTCAGGGATTGAGATTTCTTTATCCGCTTCAGAGGATATTACAACTTCGATTGATTAACCACTTCGGGGATTACACATCATCTTCGGGGATGTGTGAATACTTCACAGGGGCAAAATATGAATACCTGAAAGTTTTAAGTCGCTTTTTGTATATATACAAAATATAGGGCCAATCTGTGATTTCAAAAGATTTTGAGCCTGTTTCGTAATTAATTAAAAAAAAACTACAATCAAACCTTTCTTCCTCGTTTCTGAATTTACAGAGGCGGTGTCGGCGGCGACTTCGGTTGTTCCGGGCTCTCCCTTGCGTCATAGATCCAACCTGACATCAAGCTGTTATGCTTCGCTGTCCGCCCTTTCTTCTACTAACCGACTCGGAGGAATCCCGAAACACGCCGTAACAGATAGGGCACTGCGGCGGCGCGACTCATTCCGAGGCCACGCTTTGATGCAAAGCAGATGGAATCGGCCCGCACGGCTTTATCGTCTGGCGCCACACTCTATCGGTGTCGTTGGCGTACTCTTCTTTGTCCTCCGTTCATCTAGCGGGAGCAAAGGGCTTGTGGCTTCGATGTCGATCACACTGCCAAGTTCCTTTAAATCTACTCCGGTTATCAAATTCTCATACAAGTACAATAAATGATGATTAAATCCCAAATCGACAGGTTTGGGGATCTACGTTCCTTAAAAAAAAACAAAACAAAAGGAGAAAAGAATCGATCGCTGAGAAATGAAACCCTAGCCGATTGGAAATTGAAATCGATAGGGAAATTGGGAGAAAGGCAGCGACGGAAATGTGGAAGAGGTTAGGAAAGATGGGGAAGGATAAATTTTAGAATGGGGAGAAATTTGATCCTCTTGGTGGGCGGCAGATAGAAAAAAAAAATTAGGGTTTTAGCTCTTAGAAACTATCATGCTGATAACGTGTGATAATAGAGAGAGTAGAGAAGAGAAGAAGAGAATGAACTGATGTATTATTGGGCTCTTCATGACCCTTTATATAGGAGTTTACATAGGGAACTAGGGTTTACTAGTGTTTATCTATCCATAATATAATAATATTATAACATAGCTTGAGTAAACGATTAAGCTTTTTTTCCTTATAGTAAGTGTGGAATAAACCCACTTTAACCACCTATTTGACTCTTTTTACTTACACAATTCAAGTACTCTGTATTCAACTGGTACAATCCTCCTGCAACCTGCACCACTCCCCCACTCCAACACACCCCAGTCTGTTATTGGTGGGTCCCACCTCTCTCCACCACCACCTCGTTCTTCACAACCCCTCCCTCCCTCCTCCCTTCTACGGCTACACCTCACTCACTAGTCACTACTAACCCCAACCCCTCCCCATTTCCCCCCTCTGTTTCTCCCTGAAACCATGAAGCCTCAACTCTCCCACATTGCCATCTCCCTCTTCCTCTTCCTCTTCCTCTCCATCTCCTCTCTCACAATCACAGGTACGCCTTCTCTCCTTCCTAACCCAATTTTACAATTAAATTTATAACACATTTTTCTCAATCTGATACTCATTCATTCAGTCATTTTAACAAACACATGGTGCGTCGCTTCAGATGCAGGCTCAATCGGCGTCAACTACGGCCGCATCGCCAACAACCTCCCCTCCGCCTTCAAGGTGGTTACCCTCCTCTAGTCCAACGGCTTCCACCGCGTCAAGCTCCTCGACACCGACCCCGCCGTCCTCTGCATGCGCCCTCGCCGGCTCCAACATCAGAGTCACCGTCGACCTCCCCAACCAACTCCTCCACTCCGCCGCCACCAGCTCCTCCTTCGCCCACACCTGAATCCTCCGCAATGTCGCCGCCTACTACCCCCACACCCTAATCGAGGCCATTGCCGTCGGCAATGAGGTCTTCGTTGACCCCACTAATACCACCAAGTACCTCCTCCCCGCCATGGAGAACCTCCACACAGCCCTCGTCAAAACCAGCCTCGACTCCGCCATCAAAATCTCCTCTCCCATTGCCCTTTCCGCACTCATATCCTCCTACCCTCCCTCCTCCGGTTCCTTCCGTTCGGAGCTCGTTGAATCCATCTTCCACCCCATGCTCGAGGTCTGTTGTGCCGGGAAGCAGGGGGCGTCAGACAAACCCCTTTAACACACAAGAATCGGGATGGACAAGAACTGTAAACCAGAGAGCCAAACTCAAGCAACCCAAACCAACAATCAGATACAAACAGAAGATAAAATAACCAAGCACAAAGAACACCAGATTTACGTGGAAATCCCAAAACGGGGAAAAAACCACGGGAGACAGAAACTTCCACTATCAACAATAACAAGTGGGTACAATCTTTCCTAGACAAAGCTAGAGGCATACAACATCATCAAGCATCAACAAGCTTGGACAAATCTCCAATTTCATCACCCAATTGGTGGAAATCAACAAAACCCAAGAAAGAACACAAGCAAAGGGGATCTGAGATTGGAGGCTCAAAACGACGATCCAGCCGTACAAAATGAAGCCTATGATGAGGTGAACAACATACCAGAAAATCGTCCCAATCGGAGGTCGTTTGGTCGTCGATCGGGGCACTTCAAATTGGGCTGAACAAGTGCATACGAGATTTCTCCAAGCTCTCTCTTTTTCTCCCTTTCTTACTCTTTGTTTTCTCTCTCTTACTTTCCCAAATGGAAAGGCATCCCCTTTTATAAAGGAGGTAGGGTAAAACTTCACATGGTAAAAACCATCTGGTAAATAGTCCATTGGACTCTTCCCCCATATAGGAGGGAAACCCAACATAGCTCCCCCTCAATCCTATATGGGGGGCTCGAGCAAGCCCGCCTTTGAGCGGCACTTGATGAGCTTCTCCTTTGACAAAGTCTTCGTCAACATATCTGATCCGTTGTCATTTGTGTGGATCTTCATGAGCTCAAAATCATCATCTTCTACTCTTTCTCGAAGCCAATGATACCTTCTCCGGATGTGCTTGGTTCGAGAATGGTAGGCGGCATTCTTGGCAAGGTGGATGGCACTCTGATTGTCACAATAGAGTGGGTAGCTAGCTTGCTCCACTCCCAACTCCTCTAGGAAGTCTCTCATCCATATCAGCTCCTTACCAGCTTCAACTGCAGCCATATACTCTGATTCTGTCGTTGACAAAGCAACACACTTCTGCAGTCTCGATTGCCATGAGACTGCTCCCCCTGCGAATGTAATCAGATATCCAGATGTGGATCGGTTCGTGTCAATATCACCTGACATGTCTGCATCTGTAAAACCATCAAGCATAGGTTTTCCAGGACCAAAGCACAAACACACTCTCGAAGTGCCTCTGAGATACTTGAGAATCCATTTCACTGCAGCCCAATGCTCCTTTCCAGGATTACTCATGAACCTGCTGATAACCCCAACTCCATAGGCGATGTCTGGCCTAGTGCAAACCATGGCATACATCAGACTACCAACGGCTGAAGCATAAGGCACCTTCTTCATCTCCTGTTTCTCTTTCTCACTTGTAGGACACTGATCAGAACTCAGCTTCATGTTCACTGCAAGTGGAGAACTCACGGGTTTAGCCTTGTCCATGTTGAATGTTTGCAGCACCTTCTCAATGTATCTTTCTTGTGATATCCACAACTTCTGATTCTTTCTGTCACGGGTAATCTGCATACCCAAAATCTGTCTTGCAGGGCCAAGGTCCTTCATAGCAAAGGACTTTTTCAATGCAGTCTTCAAACTAGCAATCTTGTTGGCATCCCGACCAACAATAAGCATATCATCCACATAAAGCAAGAGAATCAGAAAGTCACCTTCGGCGTAATTCTTCACAAACACGCAGTGGTCGGCATGTGTCTTGTGGAATTTGTGGTCGGTCATAAAAGACTCGAACTTCTTGTACCATTGCCGAGGCGCTTGTTTCAAACCATACAAGCTCTTTCTGAGACGACAAACCAACTTCTCTTTTCCCTTGACTTCAAAACCTTCAGGTTGCTCCATGTAGATTTCTTCTTCCAAATCACCATGAAGGAAGGCGGTTTTCACATCAAGCTGCTCGACCTCTAGGTCCATGCTAGCAGCCATGCCTAGAACAACCCGGATGGATGACATCTTCACAACTGGAGAGAAAATCTCATCGAAATCTACACCCTTTTTCTGCTCAAAACCCTTCACCACAACTCTGGCTTTGAACCTGGGAGGTGTACCATCTTCTCCAGACTTCAAACGAAAAACCCATTTGTTCTTGAGAGCTTTCATGCCCTTAGGCAATTTCACCAAGTCATAGGTGTGGTTCTCATGCAAGGAACTCATCTCATCTTGCATGGCATTGTACCACTCCTTCTGATGCACATCTGACATAGCTTCCTCATAGCATTCAGGCTCTCCTGAATCAGTCAACAACACATAATCCCTGGTTGAGTATCGTGAGGAAGTCTGTCTCTCTCTGATGGATCTTCTCAACTCAACTTCAGGTTGGATAGGGGGCTCCTCTTGTTGAGGTTGTGGAACTTCTAGGGGATCAACATCACCATCATCATGCTCATCTTCCTGCTGATTCTGAACTGAACTTCTCTGCACAACTTGAGGAAAAACGGGATCAAAGGTGACTGGAGCAGGAGAGGAAGACGACGATCGTTGGAGCTTCCAGTCATCAATAGTCTTGTCTTCCATGAACACAACATCTCTGCTTCTGACCACTTTCTTGTCTGTAAGATCCCACAGTCTGTACCCAAATTCATCCTCTGAGTACCCTAGGAAGATGCATGGCTTTGTCTTGCTATCAAGCTTGGATCTCTGATCTCTAGCAACATGAAGATATGCTAGGCATCCAAAGACTCTCAAATGCTGGAAGGAAACATCTCTCCCAGTCCAAACCCTCTGTGGAACATCACCATCAAGAGGAACTGAAGGCGAGTGGTTGATGAGATACACAGCAGTCAACATTGCCTCCGCCCAATAGGACTTTGGCAGCTTTGCAGTCGACAACATACTTCTGACTCTTTCTGCTATGGTTCTGTTCATCCTCTCTGCAAGCCCATTCAGCTGTGGCGTCTTCGGAACTGTTTTCTCAAGCCTGATGCCCTGACTCTTGCAATACTGCTCAAACGGACCCCTGTACTCTCCACCATTATCTGATCTGACACACTTCAACTTCAAACCAGTCTCTCGTTCAACTCTGGCTTGGAACTCCTTGAAAACTGTCAGAACCTGATCTTTGCTTTTCAACACAAAAGCCCACAATTTTCTAGAATAGTCATCAATAAAAGTGACAAAATATTGTGCACCACCATGTGACTTGCAATCCATAGAGCACACATCAGTATGAACAAGATCTAATGCATGCTTTCTTCTAGATGGAGGTCGAGTATGAAATGCTACTCGATGTTGCTTTCCAGCTAGGCAATCAACACAAGGTTTGAGAGAAATACCTTGCATATCCGGGAGAATGTCCTTCTTGGCAAGCATTTGCAAACCCCGCTCGCTCATGTGTCCAAGCCGCTTGTGCCATAGCTCTCCGGCACCATCATCAATCACATTTGCTTCTTCTCTGCAAATCTTGGCTTGCATCACATACATGGTATTCTGCTTCTTTGCTCGGGCTACAATCAAGTTTCCCTTGGAGCACTTCCAAACACCGCCTTGTGCATTTTGAGCATACCCATCATCATCAAGTATCCCAGAAGATATCAAATTCAATCTGATATCAGGAACATGGCGAACATTTCTCAAAATCAAACTGCAGCCAGTGGATGTCAACAAACAAACTGTGCCCATGCCAACAACATTGGACACGCCATCATTTCCCATCCTCACACGGCCAAAATCTCCACAAGTGTAAGACGAGAAGTACTCCTTGTGTGGAGTAATGTGATATGAAGCAGCTGAATCAACAATCCAAGTGCACTCACCACTTGCAAGATTCAAGGAACCTTCATCAGCCGCCACAAACAACTCCACTATGTCATCACTGATTGTAAGAGCGGCAGTGTCTTTATCTTCTTGATTTCTCGAAGTCTCTGACTTCTCAGGTTCTTTGCCTTTGTCCCTCTTGAACTTTCGGCAATACTTTTGAATGTGACCCGGCTTCTCACAATAATAGCAAATGTACTTGCTTCTAGACTTCGATCTCCCTTTGGATTTGTCTCTGTTCTGCTGTTGTCGTTGCTTACTCCTTCCTCTGTTGTTACCAGAACCCTGCGTCACATTAGCCTCTAACTGTGAGGAGACACCCATCTCCTTCCTTCTAGTCTCTTCGTTCAAAAGACTAGCTTTCACACATTCCATAGTCAGCTTGCCTTTCGGAGCGAAATTACTAAGTGACACGACAAGTGTGCCCCAACTATCCGGCAATGAGGAGAGAAGTAGTAGAGCCTGCAACTCATCATCTAACGACATTTTCGCAGAAGCTAACTGATTCACAAATCCCTGAAATGTGCTCAAATGCACAACAATGCTCTCACCATCTCTGTACTCCAATTTCACAAGCTTTCTCATCAATGACGCCTTGTTGAGGGCATTCTTCCTCTCATACATCCCTTCAAGCTTATACCATAACTCATAAGCATTCGTGTCATTGGCAATATGCTAGAGCACACTCACATCAACAAATTGTCTGATCGTAGCTACCGCCTTTCGATTCAGAATCTTCCATTCAACATCAACGACACCCGTTGGAATCTCTTTGTGCACAATCGACTCATACAAATCTTTCACATACAAAAGATCTTCCATCTTTATCTTCCAATCTGAGTAGTTGCCTGAATTCAACACAATCATTCCCTGAAAACTGTTCTTTTCCTCCATCCTAAACCAAAAGCTCTGATACCAGTCTGTTGTGCCGGGAAGCAGGGGACGTCAGACAAACCCCTTTAACACACAAGAATCGGGATGGACAAGAACTGTAAACCAGAGAGCCAAACTCAAGCAACCCAAACCAACAATCAGATACAAACAGAAGATAAAATAACCAAGCACAAAGAACACCAGATTTACGTGGAAACCCCAAAACGGGGAAAAAACCACGGGAGACAGAAACTTCCACTATCAACAATAACAAGTGGGTACAATCTTCCCTAGACAAAGCTAGAGGCATACAACATCATCAAGCATCAACAAGCTTGGACAAATCTCCAATTTCATCACCCAATTGGTGGAAATCAACAAAACCCAAGAAAGAACACAAGCAAAGGGGATCTGAGATTGGAGGCTCAAAACGACGATCCAGCCGTACAAAATGAAGCCTATGATGAGGTGAACAACATACCAGAAAATCGTCCCAATCGGAGGTCGTTTGGTCGTCGATCGGGACACTTCAAATTGGGCTGAACAAGGGCATACGAGATTTCTCCAAGCTCTCTCTTTTTCTCCCTTTTTTACTCTTTGTTTTCTCTCTCTTACTTTCCCAAATGGAAAGGCATCCCCTTTTATAAAGAAGGTAGGGTAAAACTTCACATGGTAAAAATCATATGATAAATAGTCCATTGGACTCTTCCCCCATATAGGAGGAAACCCAACAAGTTCCTCCGCAAGACCGACTCCTCCCTCATGGTCAACGCCTACCCGTTCCTCGCCTACGAGGCCAACAACGACGTCATCCCCCTCGACTACGCGCTCTTCCGCCAGAACCCCGGCCAGGTCGACTCCGACAACGGACTCCTCTACTTCAGCCTCTTCGACGCCCAGATCGACGCCGTCTTCGCTGCAATGTCCGCCCTCAAGTACGACGACGTCCCCATCACGGTCACGGAGACCGGCTGGCCGTCGAAGGGCGACCCCAACGAGTCCGGCGCTTGCCACGACAACGCCGCGACCTACAACGGGAACCTGATCCGCCGCATCCTCACCGGCGGCGACACCCCGCTCCGGCCGAAGGCGAATCTGACGGTGCTGCTATTCGCGCTATTCAACGAGGACATGAAACCGGGCCCTACATCGGAGAGGAACTTCGGATTGTTCTACCCTAGCGAGGAGAAGGTGTACGACATTCCGTTCACGCTGGAGGGGCAGAAGGATCCCCGATCGGTGGCGAAGGAATCGAAGCCGGCCCCGGCGGGAGGGGAAGTGTCGGCGGGGGGGTCGACGCCGGCGTCTCCGAGGGCTGGGGAGACGTGGTGCGTGGCGAACGGGGAGGTGGCGAGGGAGCGACTGCAGGCGGCGCTGGACTACGCGTGCGGAGAGGGGAGGGCGGACTGCCGTCAGATCCAGGAGGGTGCCACGTGTTACGATCCTAACACGCTTGAGGCACACGCGTCGTACGCCTTCAATAGCTTCTACCAGAAGAGTAAGCGTGCGATGGGCTCGTGCGACTTCAAAGGCGCGACGTTTGTGGTCTCCCAGCTGCCCAGTGAGTGTTTTTTGGGCTTTATTTATGTGATTGGGCTGGGCCTGGCTTTTATATAAATGGGCCTAGTATTTTTATGAATAATTTGTGTTTAGGGAAAAAGATTTGGAGGTAATAGGAAAAAAGGACAAATAAAAATGGAGTGGGGGACCCTTTCTATCTGGGGCAGTGCGGTCATAGTAAGGACAGTGAGAGAGAATAGTAGAACTGACCAAATCCAGTAAAATTACTGTCATTACGAGGATGTTTAGGATTTAATTAATTGGTTATTACTCCGTATTTATTACAGTAATGTAATGTATATTTGTTTGATATGCAGGATATGGAAGTTGTGAGTTCCCAACAGGGTATTGAGAGAGGCGGGGGCTCAAAAGAGCAAGGAGCAACGTGGGTAAGATTAACTATGTAGATGAGTGTGTTATATTATAGAAATTGGGTCAATCGTCACTTGCTAATGTATTGTTGTAATTGTCGGTTTCTTTATTACTGGTAGTTGTATTATTTTATGTAAAGTATTTCCTCACTTAATTTTGGCCTTCCAAGTTACGCCAAAGTGGTTGAAAAACTTGAATGCAGGATGAATTAATGTGCTTCCAATTTGTTTGTTTCCCACTTGAATTTTACTCCCCCCTTCAAACAAAAACAAAAAGAAAAGGTTCTATCAGACAAAAGATTTGGTCAGGGATCTGGGTTATAAAAAATAATGTGGAGGAGGAATCAGGAATAATAAATGAATGATGATGATGATGGTGATGGTGGTGAAATAACACATGAGAAGGACAACTAAATTGAGCTAGCATCCACCATGGGATGTGTTTGTGTAAAATGTGTGTGTATTGGTGTGTGGTGTGTCATGTGAGATTGTGAGCTAATGAATGAATGATGATAGAATCTGCTTTGCACTGTAGGCTGTGGCACCTACACTGATGATCTCATCCGTCCCTTGTTCATATATCTAAATGTCATAATGTATCTTTAAGTCTGAACACACCTAATATAGTTTTTAGAGAGGGTTGGGCAACATTGGACATGTATCATGTAAGAGCATTCCTAACCGCTCTTGTAAAATAGGAAAAAGATGTAATTTTAGAAAAAATATGGATTTAAAATAACTCCAACGACTCTAGTAAAACAATCTATAAAATAGAGAAATGTGAGGAGAGAAAAAAATCTCTAAATTTAAAGGAAGAGTTACAATTTGTAAAATTAAATGCATTCATCTAGGATCTTCGGCAAAAGGACTTCACTCTACTTGTAACAACCTGGTGGAGTTTATGGTTCTTCCGTAATCAAACACTTAGCACTCCATAACAAAGTTAAAGCTGATCCAAAATCGATAGTAGCATACATTAAGGAACAAATATTCCTTTGGAACCCGGCCAAGACCTAACTCTGACAACACTACCACCAACTCCCTACCTAAAAACACCACACATAAAACACGTCTCAAGGCTAAATGAACTAAACCTCCAATCACACATTTTAAATTACACTTTGGTGGCGCTCTTTCTGACAACAATGTTGGGACTTACCATTAACTTTCTCATACGCGGCCACTTAGGTAAAACTATATTCTCCGAAGCGGGCACTTCACCTATCACCACTGTATTTGGTTGTGAGACCTTCGCTTTATGGTGTGGCCTCTTACAAGCTTGTGCCCTGAATATTAGTTATATTTTTTTATTGAAGGAGACAATTCTACCGTCATCAACAACATCAAAAATAGCAACGCATGCCCCTGGGAAGCTGAGATTATCATCTCCGACTGCCTTTCCATTCTTCGACACTTTTCTTTTGTGCACATTCCGCACATCTTTCGTGAGGCTAATAGAGTTGCGGATTACTTGACTCATATTGACTACTCCTACTCCAGCTCTTCAATGCCCAGTGATCAGGCCTTCCTTGAGCTCCTCAATCGGGACGCTCTTGGTTAACTGCCTTTAGGCATTTCACCAATTATTCTCGGTTAAAAAAATGCATTCACTGAGACCTATCAAAACATGACCTGATCCGAAAAACCCGACCCATATGCCCTGTAATTTTACGGGTTTGAACCCAGTGTTTTAGACCCGGGACCCAAAATCGACTCGAACTTGAATTACCCAGGACTTTTAGGGTCAAGACCCGGTGGGTCAAAATCAACTCGGTGAGTCAGCACCATGTAGACGCCACACATGCACCAGATCGACCCCACACAGATTCGTCATGCAATTGTATTCGTTAAAGTCACTCATAAGTTAAATAATTTATATATTTTATAATTATAGTATGTTTAGAACATTTATTTGTATAAATATGATTTTTATACTTAAAAATATTAATACTCCCTCCATTAATTAAAACATGTCGTTGTAGACATTTTCACATTTTTTTGGATAGACTGTTAGAGATGTTTTGATCGAACAAATTGCTTATAGCATACCATGTGATTTTGTTTGCTTTGGAAACAAAAATACTCTTCTATAGTACATTTATGAGATTTAATTTCCAACATTAATAATAACACAAGACCGCGGAATGCCATGGTCTTCTGTTCGGTCTCCAGGTTAGTTTCGATGATGGCTTTTCTCGACTTGGGTGGAGGGAGACTGTTTTTTGCTGATCAACGTCTTGAAGGGGATATGGCGGAGTCCTTGGGAGATTGAGATAGCGGTCTCAGAACACTATTGGGTGATGGGTCAACCGCAGTTGACCATTCCCAATCCTTGCATTGTATCAAAAAAAAAATAATTATAATATTCCATAGATACCAATAAATAGATAAAATGATTAAAGTACATGGACCTATAATAAGGGAATTGGCAATTTAACAACTAATATATCAAATTTATATGTTGTTCATACATTATGATGTGAGATATACATTTCCAAAAAAATAGATCAAATTTTAATATGTTACACTCAGTGGTGGATCTAATGTTCCAAAGTTAGGTGAGCGAAAATATTCATGGTACAGACAAAATTTTACAAGCCAAAATTTCAATCGAGGAAACTATCCCCAAACCGGTAACAACTCGTTTGAGATATTTGTAACTCTTAATTAATTAAACTAATCTAGCATACTATAAATGAAGTTCATAGAAGTCGAAAGAACGACATGTGAAAAGAAAGTGCAACATCTCTTCACTGAATTATTATGTTCTTTGTTCATCTTTTGGGTTTTGGTTAAAAATAACTTAGATTATAAATATGTATGCCCAACAAAATTATTACTTTTTAACTTCATCTAAAATTTTCTACCCAACAACAGTTGGGTTTGCTTATACTGAGATCCGCCTCTGGTTACACACCCCAAAAGACATGCATTCTTAAATTAACTGAAGTTAGTATATTTATTTTGCTATCCAAAGTATTTGATGGTTTTTTTCCTGTTTAGTATAAAATTTAAACAAGATGCCATTTTTAACGGACTAGTTGAGATCAATTACACTTTAATAAACCATGTTGTGACCTTTTAGATAGAGCAAGAGAAGATTCTCTATCATTCATAAAGTCATCACACTTGTCCCACCCCCTCATATAAAATTGTTGGTGAATACTCCACCTTGATTGTAAGATCTTGATAGCTAACCTACAGGTATTTGAGAAAGGTTGATGAAAGACAAAACAAGACTCTGGTTTCAAGGTCTCGACATCAAGGGCAAATTGGACGAATTGGATACGTCAAATATTTTATATATTTATTTGTTAAAGATTTTTATGTTCATATTTTATATAACATATATTTGAAAAGGTTGTTGAGATTTTCTATGCGGATTTTGAAAGATTTGGTGGCTGGAAAATCTTCTATAAAAGGCTGAATTTTTGAATTCAAATTGAAGATATGGTGAAGATTCTGCGTAATCAAAAGATCTCATTTTATGGGATTCTTTCCTGATTTTCATGGCTGTAATTCAAGCAAAAATAAGGGATTCAAACGTTCAAAACTCCAGCCCCTGCAGCCTATAAAAGAGACGATGCAAGCGGAGAAGAAAAAGACAACTCGAACATTCAATCTACAAGCAAAGCGTTCTCCATTGCATTCAATCATCCATTGATTCTCTCTTTCTCCATTGTTGTTCTTGCTTTATCTTTTGAGAGTTTGAGAGTTTCTAGAGCTTCATTGTACAAGTCTAAAGTGTTATACTAAGAGTATATATACATCTACTTAAATGTATTCACTAGGCTATTATTTCACGAGTGTTTTGGGTTGACTAGATAGTAACGGGTGAGGCTACAAGTTGAGAGAAGGGTTGTTCTTCTAAATTGTATCTATGACTGTAATGGATCTGAGTTGACTAGATAGAAGCGGGTGAGGCTTCGAGTGTTTAGAAGAAGGAAAGATCTTCTCAGTTGTATCTAGGATCCACATGAAGTGAAATAATAGTGCTTTTGAATCCTACGGGTTGGAGAACCCTAGGCGGGGACGTAGGCCAAGTTCGTGCCGAATCTCATTAACAATTCGTGTGTCCATCTATTTATTTATTCCGCATTATACTTTGATAAGTTTTATTTTCGTACATGTTCTACTGAACAAGTTTATGGAATCATTTCAAGACCTTGAGTTCTGATTCAAAACATTGGGGTTCATTTCAAGGCCTTGAATTTCCGTCTGCAGAAAGTTTGCGAAAATTTGTCATACTATATTCATCCCCCCTTCTAGAGTATTGTTTATTGCTTTATTTTATATCACCTACTACGACTCTTCAGTTGGCTATTTATTATTTAAAAAAAATATACACAAACTTGAGATTGTAATTATTTACACAAGCTAATTAACAAATGGCAAATTGTGTTTTAAATTATCCTATTTTATTAGTTCGATTCAAAATATATCCCACTTAAATTTTCAACACACATTTTAAGAAGTTAAAAATCAGGCAGGTCGATCTATGTTCAACCTACCCCAATTTCCTATAAAGGTAAATAACACAAAGCTTTTTACATTAAAATCTCCTTGGCTTTGCCCACACTTAGCCCTTTTTCATATACTTGAATTTGGCATACCAACTTTGTCCTCTATTTTTTTTAATTTGAATTTAGCATACCCGAAATCTAAATCATGGTCCCGTCCCTATTAAAAACTATATAAAGTATCAACAAAAATTTATAATTTAATACTTATTATTGATGAGTATTAAATTGCACAAAAAATTAAGAAAAAATTGACATTATATATATAGGTATTTTTGTGTCCACTTTTTAAAATCTATATCTATATCTATATAAACTCTTAATTTAGAAGAGTTTAGGATGATGTGTCAATCTTAGAGGCATTTTAGGAGTCTTGACCAATCATATTTTTTTGCCATTTTTCTTTGATTTTCTTTAATTCTACTTTTTCTTCTTTTATCTTTAATTCTCCTTTTTCTTTAATTTTACTAACTATTGAGCTTAATTCAAAACATTGAATATAACTATTGATTATGACACATCACATTTAAACAATGTTATAATGATATTGATATTATTATTACTGATTAGTTTAAAATATCTATATTTATGTATTATCCTTTTCATAAGATTTTTAAAAGATAAATTTTTGAGATAATTATAAGATACATTTATTATAAAGTTTTTTTATGATTTTTATCTTAACATTTATTAATATTTTTATACATAATATTTTAGTTTTAAAACAACACGCCATGGCGTGAGAATCATACTAGTTGTTCTTATAATAATTAGAAAGATATTGTAGTTTTCAATAAAGGGAAAATGTAGAATAATAATTAGAGGTATAAGTATATTTTTATTTGCCTTCTTAAAAAAATGTGTAAATTTTTAAAATGACAAAGTTTAATTAATAGATGGAGTATAAAACTACACTAATTACAAAGGACGTATTGATATTTTTAAAATGACATATATTTTTTCCAATTACTGCTAATATATATTGCTAAGAAAATTG
Source organism: Persicaria maculosa (assembly GCA_963922045.1). Classification (NCBI taxonomy): domain Eukaryota; kingdom Viridiplantae; phylum Streptophyta; class Magnoliopsida; order Caryophyllales; family Polygonaceae; genus Persicaria; species Persicaria maculosa. The sequence goes on from OY998254.1 coordinate 24,215,745, forward strand.
CAAATCATGGATGGTGGTAAAAAAAAATCACAAATTTAAACATAGGATCCTCCACGCAATTGACCAATCCTAAAGGGAAGATGGACAGATCAACTTTATGAGAGACCCCAACCCACTAACTGTGGATTTAAAGAGCTACACTTTCTCAATTCTGTCTCTTTTTGTTTGGAATCAAAATATTTACATTTGCTAAAGCTGATGATTTAAAGGTAAATTGACAAATTTCAACTTTGAATTGCAATAAACTGAAATAAATGTTTCTTTTTAGAATTGATTATTATGGATAGGGTGTGATTTTCCATGTGATAGTGATACAACCATACAACTGAGGGTCTGAATCTTCTGTCCCCGATGATGTTCCCTTACACTGTCCTCTCTCACAAAAAATAATTTTTTTTAGTCTTTTAATCTACTTTTTTAATTTTAATTTGTTTTTCATTTTATTTGAAATTTGTGAGGGGAGGGGGTTGGGGGATAGGGTCATAGGGAGGAGGGGGGACAAACTAGGGGACATAGGATTTGAAGTAACGGCTGAGTGGTTTATTCCAAAATGGGAAATTGTCTTGTTTTACACAACTTTATCTTAATAGTTAATAATATTGTAAAGTAATTTTGATATTTGTTAATCCATTAATCATTAATCATATTTGATTAATTTAGATTATAGCATGCGAGCCACATGCCCACGGTTTATTAAGCCTCTTCCGTTCCATTGCATTCTAAATGTTAACATAAATTGTTATATTGTCAATGTGTTTTAGAATGAAATTTTGCTTAATTTATGTGGCCGATGGACTTATGATTTAGCCATCATACTTGCATATTGAAGAAGAGTAGAAGACCCTATTGGATTGGAGAAACTATGATGTCCCGACAACAACCATTCGCGAAGGATTGAAGACGAAGGAGAGGTGGAAGCTAGTTGGAGGAAGGAAATGAGAAAACATCCATTGGTGTTAGCTTGTGTGGAAATTGGTATTATACCACCATTCCACCATAAACATCCATTGATGTCATTTTTTAGGATGGTAATATGGTATGAAGTCATACCTCACAAGTGAGTTTCCGAACATTGTGAGGAGTCTAATAGGCAATGAATAATACTCTGGAGGGGGGGGGGGGGGGGGGTGAATAGAGTATGCACGATTTTTGCAAAACAAAAACTTTTTTTACAGTTTTTCAAAAGAACTTGTCAAGACCTTGATATGACTATCAAAACATGACCAAGTAAAAAAACCAAGTCAGATGAATAAATGCGGAATAAATAAATAAATGAACACACGAATTGTTAACGATGTTCGGCACGAACTTGGCCTACTTCCCTGCCTAGGGTTATCCAATCCATAGGATTCAAAATGCTTCTTATTTCACTTCCTTAGAGCCCTAGAACTTCCTAGAAGAACTTCCCTTCTTCTATACAAAGCCTCACCACTTCTATTCTAGCAACTCAACCTTACAAGTGAAACAAAAGCCCTCACCACACACTGAGGTGTGTTTTGATCGAGTATAAGATAATCTTAGAGTAAGACAAATAACTTGTACAATAAGCTCAAGTGTTTCCCTCAACTCTCGAAAATAAGCTAGCTAAGCTTAATGAGAACTTTGATAGAGAAACTTTCGAATGAAGAATGTTATGAAGACTTTGATCGCTTTGAATGACTGCTGCCGAGTTGTATCGATCATCTTCTTGCATTCCTCTATATATAGATGTTCCCAACACCATAACAAATTGAGAGCCGTTTGAATTTTGAAACGCTCCAAATCTCTTCTTTCCAAATCTTCAAACCACAATCTTCATCATGTATTCAAATTAGCCACCCATGCGCGTAATTAGAAGATTTGATTGGAGAGATTTGTTGAAGCAATGTCTTCGATATGTCCTTAAATAGTTTTGATCAAAATCCTGAAAATATTCTTAATAATTCAAACTCTTCATGAGACATGTTAGGAAAGGCATACATATATAGAATATCGATCCAATGAAGATCCTTAAGGCCCAAACAGAAACCCATATAAGTGAATGAATATGGCCCAAACACTTAGCCTTAAAAAATTTCCTGCACTTAAACAAATTATCATAAAAACCACATTATAGAGAAGTTACGAGACCAAACATTTTGGACCTAGTTTCAAGGTCTTGAAACCAAGCCCTTGTTTTGTCTTTCATCATCCTTAAGTTTTGCCCTGCACGTTAGTACCTCAAGGTCTTACAATCAAGGTGGAGTCTTCACATTGATTCGCCCTCTCCGTTTGTCCGTCTGATTGTGGGTGAAAAGTCGTCGCCAATTTGAGCTTTGAAAAGTCGTTGCAAGAAAGTGCTCAAGAAGATCTTGTCTCTATTTGAAACTATGTTCTTCTAGGGAAGGATATAGAGCTTGCACACCTGCCTCATGAACTCCTTGGCCACCACAACGGTTGTGAATGGATGAGTTAAGGCTATGAAGTAAGAGTACTTGGTCAATCTATCCACCACCATGAATGCATTCTTACCTTGTGACTTCGGTAAGCCTTCGATGAAGTCTATACTTATTTGTGTCCATGATGTCTCGGGTATGGGTAGTAGTTGAAGGATCCATGGTGCCAAAATGTACATGCTCTCCCTTGCTCCTTTGGCATATGTCACACTCCCTCGTAAACTTGTTGATTGTGCTCTTCATGTCAGTCTAGTAAAACAATTGCTTGAGCCTTTGATAGGTCACTTGAATGCCTGAATGACCTCTTACTTCTTCCTCTTGATATAAAATAGCCTTATAAGTAATCCACCTTCAATTCTTCTAGGCAAACTCACACTTTGATCTCTTACCAAACAAGTGATTCGTCTGTAACACAACCCTCAAATTAAATGCTCAACATGTTAACTCTCATTCTGATTGTACACCGGAATATCATCAAAAACACACTAAGACAAACTTCCTTTATAAACATTTTGAACACCATTGTTAGGTATAGGGAACTTGTTTTAACCATGCCTTTGACCTTGGTGGTCCTCTTCGGGTTGCCCACTATCATGGCCCTTAAGTACCCCTCCGGAGTATAAGAACTCTTAGATCTGGAGTTCTCGATTCCAAGTGATCGAGCACACCTTGCGCTCAATCACCTCAGTGCTAGATCTGTATTGGGAGAGAAGAAATTGGGAATTTTCTTTGTATTTCTATTGCACCAAAGACTTACAAATGAAGTAACCAAAGACTTGTTCATGTGACATGAACAAGTCTTGAATCCTCCACATCTACAAATAGGAAACGACTCTATTTCCTGAAGTTCATCCCATGCTCGCTTCCGTTTCCCAAAATACTGAGCAACACTCAAGTTCTCTTGCTTAATCTCACTGATCTCTTTCTTCAATTGATAAACCAGAGGCGCATTCGACTCGGCGAATCGCTCCTGGATTTCTTCCCACAACTCTCGCGCAGAATTCACATAGAGAAAGTTCTCGGCCAGCTTAGGTTTCATGGAATTGATGATCCAGCTCATCAACATGAAGTCACATCTCAACCATCTATCATAGTCCTCGTCAATTTCCAGAGGTTTCTCACATTGTCCATTAATAAAACCTAGTTTCATCTTTGCTCCTAGCGCCATTCTAATTCCTCTCTTCCAGCTATGAAATTTTTTTCCAGTGAATTGCGCAGAGACAAGCTGCATACCTGGATGATCGGAATTTGCTAGGAACAACGGATCTGCTTGATTGGCGCCCAGGTTCCGGCCACCGGTGCTTCCTTGCCGAGCACTTGTCTCTTTCTGTCCGTCTGCCATGCTTGATCCCTCCGTGAACAGATGCTGAGCACGTCTGGCTCTGATACCATATAAGAACTCCTAGATCTGGAGTTCTCAATTCCAAGTGATCGAGCACACCTTGTGCTCAATCACCTCAGTGCTAGATCTGTATTGGGAGAGAAGAAATTGGGAATTTTCTTTGAATTTCTGTTGCACCAAAGACTTACAAATGAAGTAAACAACCTACCTATTTATAGAGAGAGCTAACCCGCTAACTATGGTTCTAACAACCTTCTAACTAGACACAGCTAACAAGCAACACTAACCTTCTATCTTAACCAAGGTGCGTAGCTGAGAGTGATCAAATACATAAGGTTCACAAGGTGAGGTTCACCTCAATACGGAGGGCCTCGTAGCTCTTAAAACTTTTCGTTGTAACCATATCTTGCACACACCACATCACATATATAATTCCCTCCAAGATATCGTCGGGTTCTGCAGCAAATGCCTTTGCATCGATCCACACATTAGCTCGGTCTTGGATGTACGTCGATGCTAAAATATTTCGTAGTTGTCTCAGCTCATTTTCATAGATCTTCTAATCTTGCGGGGATCGATATTGTGTGTATTATGTGTTTCCATATATGTTCACTTGCACTTAAGAACATATATACCTTATTCTGTATCTCAAAATTGTCTACCTTGTCTGATTTAAACACTTACAACTACAAGAGACATGTCATCAACACCTCGTGGGTTCATATATCATGATTTTGTAATTAAAGATTGCTTGGCATGTATGATGCGTTGATTTATGATATGTAACAAGTTGTTATATGTTTGAGAGTAAAATTTCGTGTTTACTTATAAGTTATCATGTGAGCTCACGAAATTGTTGTTGAGGAAGCTTTCATGTGATACTTTATAATCATGTATTAAACACGAACACAAATTGGCTATGCAATAATTACAAGTAAATGAGTGCGCAAAATGTGTTAAATATCAAATGCATCGTTTTAGTGCCTTACAAGCTCACAAACTAAAGTATACAAATTTAATACAATAGTTGAGCATACAATAAAAAAATATACAAAGTTAAGCTGCCGAGAGCGCAAATCCCGTCACTTAGGCGTGGACTGGAGTTTCTCCAAAGCCAATGTTAGCTTTACTAGCCGATCTGATCTGCAAAATGAGAATTTAAAGTTGAATTAGTGGGTTTTGGTTAAGAAAATCTACAGAATTTCTAATTGAAAGTTGGCCCAAAAGGAGTCATAAAGGCCAGCCCAAAACAATCTCCAAAATTGGGACGTGGCAGCCAAATCTGCCAGATTTTTTTTAGAGAAAGAAAATTAACAAATAAGTAAATAGATAGCTAAAAGGAAAGGAAAAAAAGCTGTCATTATCTAAAAAAAAATAGAAGATATGCAGTTAGGAAACGATTTTATCTTAAAGGAAAAGAAAGATATCTTTAGAGTAAGATCTTTCCTATTCCTTCTCCACTTCACCCTATAAAAGGTGGCCAAGTCTAGGGTTGAAAAACAGGGGGCACATACGCCAAAAAAAGGATCAGACGGCAGAAAAGAAAGCTGCAGAAAAAAGTAAACAAACACACCAAGCATTCAGACGTGCAGAAAGCAAGGAAGAGAGCAACCAAGGTAGCCCTCTACATTGGTTCCTATCGACTCTCGGAACCCCGCCCTTGCAAAGTCACTGGCTTTCGCTTGCGGCCTGGGTTCCGGAGTCAACAAATTGCCTCAAACAAAGTCGAGATGTTGCCGAAATCGATCCACGAAACCCCGCCCTTGCAAAGTCACTGGCTTTCGCTTGCGGCCTGGGCTTCGGGATCAGCAAACAACCATAAAAGAGGGCAAAGTGCTGCCCAATTCTACTAAACACGCCAACAGGTTTACACAAAACAAGTCTCAAGCAAACAAAAGGAGACAAATTCGACGCAGCAAATCGAGTCAGTTCAATTGCACACAAGGCAAACTCATCAAATCAAAATCGATTCACGAAACCCCGCCCTTGCAAAGTCACTAGCTTTCGCTTGCGGCCTGGGTTTCGGAATCATCAAACCACCCAAAACAAAGTCGAAATGCTGCTGGATTTTAACTAGCCAAGTCGATTAACTCACATACAAATCGCAAGAAATTTCACAGACAAAAGAAACAGTCTTGCTGAAGCCATAATGGAATTGAAGGCAAAGAAAAGGAATTCAATTTCACGCAACAAAATCCACAAGTCGAAACTTTAAGGCTGTCAGGAATCTACCCTAAACGAGGGTGAACCCCTGTCAGAGTTTCTGCAGAGGCACGAAGCCTCGTTTCAAGGATGTCTACAAGTTGCAATGAAAAAAAAAAGAGAGAAGCAAGCAACAAACAAACAAAATTTAGCCACGCAGCTTCTGTTCAAACTAAAAATCTGTGCAAATTGGTTTCAAGCACTGCAGTAGGCTCACAAATTTTGCATCAAGTATAGCAAATCATGTGGCCAGAATCTAAAGCAAGCATCTATAAAAGAAAACTAAACTAAGAGATCGGAGAACTCAAATTTCTCATCTCAAACTCAAAACACATATAGGTTCAGAAAAACTGAGGAACCTAAATCAAAAACTCAAATCCAGCAAATGCAAAGTTCACGAGGAAGAAAAAAATAAGAGAACGAACCTGAGTGAAGTCCTCTTCACCTTCTTCACAGAACAGACAGCCTCCCTTGCCTCCCCAATTTGGCTGTCCTAAATCCTAAAAACCTCCTAACAAATACAAAAAAAAAAAAGTTTCAGGGAGTTGATGAAGGACATGTAAACCACATGTTACACAAATCTAAGCAACATAAATTTCAGCAAAGAAAGAAAGAAAATCAAGCAGGTCATGTGTCATCTTTCTCTCTCGGCTATCTTAAGTAAATTAAGGCCCCAAAAAATTTGCGAATTGTAAAAAAAAGAGAGAAAGCAAACAGATTTCTGATCTAAACAAATTCCTAAGTCAAAGAAGTTCAAGCATCCGGATTTCGGAGTCACAATTGGAATAAAAGCATGACGAAACTCTGCTGGAATTCCTACTAAGTCTCAAAGGGCTTAATACTAAATTCAATACAAAAGCTCTAAACCGCCAATGGCACAAAGATCGACTTAAACTATTCTGTCACGTTGGCATCGCAAATATATTCTGATTGCTACTAAATTGCAGTCACAAGAGCAAGAAAATAAAAAAAAAACAATTAGGATAAACGAAATAGGCTTCAAACACCCAGACAGAAGATGTGGGACTGAAAATTCGCATAAACGTACCTTAATTTAGGTACCTCAGTTGAAATCAATCGGGCTTACGATGCAGTCCTGGATCGCCTGTCACGCTCAACGTCTCCCGACCTCAGTCCTCGTGTTTATGCTTCGTCTTCTCTCGCAATTTCCCAAACCGAAAAGACAAAACCCTAAAATCACAAATTGGGGAAAATCAATCGAGCGTTTAAATTGAACACTCAATTGAAAGAGATTTGGTGTAGGAAGACGAAATTTAGGCCAAGAATCACCCAAGTATCGGACTGAATAGCAGATTTGGGATGAAATTCGGAATTTAAAAAAAAAAAAAAACCTAAAAACGTACCGTTTAGAAGGGATTCGAGTTGCAACTGGTGAATCGGGCTCGCCCTCACCTCCAACCTGTCGGCACTCCGCTTCAATCGCCCAGGCCGGGACACACAGAACCACCGGAGATCGTCAGGCGTCCATTCGAGCCTCGTCTGTTCTCTGTGTTCTTGTCGAAAAGCTTCTTTGGAAATGGAGAGTGGGTTGTGACTATAGGCTATCGAATTGGGCTGGTTTGTCAGAATCTAAAATTGGGCTAAAGATAAAAAAAAAATTCGAACTGGCAAGTGATATGCCTATTACATACACACTGGCCATCGATAGCAATATACATACATATATATGTATACGGCCCTCAACTATATATTTAATTACAAAACCTACCCATTCAAATATAAGAATTATAATTGGCACAAATTGAAATTGAGTTTGACAAAAATATAAGGTTAAACTCGTAAAATTTCTTTGCCAGTTTATTCTAGTGGGTCGATCTCAAAATTGACTTCTAAACGAGGAAAAAGAAAACGGAGTCGAAAGCCTAAATCAAATTTTCTCAAATTCAAACGGTTCTAGAAAAGAACTACGTAAAGACTTGACGTCTCTTATTGGCTACGTAGGTAACCCAATATTAAATCCTTAAAAATATATTGGGTACAGTCGTCAACCTCAAAATTCACTTTTAAATGAATACGAGGTCAAAGTCCAACCAAATTAAATCATTGGTTCTCATAAAGAACTACGGGTGATTTGATCCCGTTCCAAACGGGTACGTAGGACACCCGACATAAAGCTCAAGCTCGTCGGGTTCAATCACCAAAATCCAAAAATCAAATCAATTTAAATACTCTGAACTACGTAAGGCTTGATTCTCTTCCAAGAGATACGTAGGCAACCCGTTAAAATTCGGGTGCAGCTCAAATCACCAAAACCACTTAAGTCTTGGTGTCGATACGACTTCGAATCAAGAGGATAACCAAAAGGGGTCGAACTCAAATTATAAAAATTAAATAAAATATGTTGTACAATTATTCGCGCATTTTTGTTCAACATATTTTTGGCACGCTCAGTGGGACCCTTTTTGCCTTTTCATCTCTTAGTTGTGTTGATGCTAATATTTGCCTATTTCTTATTTGTAGGAGAAAAATGGCACCAAGAGCTATTGTCAACTTCAACGAACTGCCTGCTACCTTTCTTGTGGAGGGTGGCCGCTGGTTGAAGAAGATGTCGTTTAAGGTCCAGTTCGACGTGACTAGGGAGTTGATCATCGCTGAGATCCCAACCAACAACAGCTTCGAAGTTATTAGGGAGGAAGTAACCGGCGGAGAAGAGCTCACTCCTAGGCCTGCTCGTGGGCCAATCATTCGAGTTATCAAGAGAAACGGTAACTCGGCCAGGGTCTCAAAGCCAACTGTGAATGAGGTGAAGAAGGAAAACAAGCCTCGCAGAAAGAGGGGACACAAATGTGGTTCCCAACGCGGAAAGAGGGGAGCACTTCGCAAATTAGCTCGTTCCCCTGCTCTGGAACAGGCCAATGCAACACTGTGGAGAGCTGCCAAGGATCTTATCAATAGCCCAAGGAAAATTTTCTTTGGGTCTATCCCTGTCGATATGGACAATGTAGTCCAGGTTTTGGTTACCTCTTGTTCTGATGAGGAGTCCGAGGCTATATCCTCAACTGTGAAGGCTCAAAAGGCCAATGTTCCAGAGGTTGGGGTACCAAATCCGGCCAAGCCTCAAAAGGAGACATCTAAGGCTTCTCAAGCCGAGAAGAAAAAAGGGTCTAGCCGTAGCCGAGAAATCAACGTCGCTTTCTACCCAGTTAGAAAAATGTGAGCGGCGAGTGACAAGGTCTATGTCTAAGGCCGAGTCATATGCTAGAGTGACCAACCAATCTTCGAATCCAGAAACGGTTCAAGAAGAAAAACAAAATTCCCCATTATATGGGGACTCTACTTCTCTGTTTCAAGAGGAGGATTTTCCGCTTGTCGTAAGCGAGGGAGGGTCATCCAATGACTCTGAAGAAGAAATTGAAAGCATGCCAGTTCTAGTAACTGGGGCAACAAGCACTGAAGAGCAGCTCCATGAATTACAAAAGAAGCTAGAGGAGAGGGATGCTCAAATTAAATTGCTCATGGACCAGCTCCAACAGAAAAATTCGGAGAGCAGGCAGGAGTAAACTTCTGGGAACAGGCAAGAGATTCCCAACATGGGAGAAAGCAGTGCTTCTATCTCTCCTCAGGAAATAAAGGACTGGATCGCACAGGGGATCCGAGAGTTCAAGATTTCTCAGAGTCCGCCGGTGATCGGTTACAGAAAACCCTATCCTGCGGAGTTCGACGCGATCCCATTTCCTTCGAACTACCAAAGGCCGAATTTTGATAAATTTGACGGCCTCAATGGGTCCCCTCGTGAACATTTAGCTCACTTTTACTCGGCATGTGGAGAAACTGCCTTGAGTGATCAGCTACTGATAAGACAATTTGTCCAATCACTACGGGGATCCGCGTTCACATGGTATACTCAGCTTCAACCTGAGTCTATCCATACATGGGACGAGCTGCAAAGGGAGTTTCTAGCTCAGTTTGTGAGCTCGAAAGCCAAGGTGTCCATCATGAATCTGGCTAATACACAGCAAAGACCTAATGAGTCCGCAAACGACTTTATCGCAAGGTGGAGAAGTTTGAGACTTCAATGCTCAGAAAAATTGAGCGAAGAGGCATGCGTGCAGATGTGTGTCAATAACCTACTCCCAGAGCTTGCTATACATGTCGGTAGTGCAGAACCCCGTGCTTTTGATACATTGGTTTCAAAGGCCTGCAACGTTGAGCGTCAACTAGCTCGACGCAAGCCTGCAACAAGCCGACCTCAAATCAATGAGACAAGGAAGGATGACGATAAAAAGTCGCCAAAAAGAGGAGAATCCATGGCTACGTTCATTAAGCCTCGTGGAAAATCCGTTGGAAGTGATCCAAAAAAACAGGAAAAGGGGCAAGCGAAAGAGCCCATTAAAAAATTGTCTCTTGAAGAGAGAAAGCAGAAGAAGTATCCCTTTGACGATGAAGATGTAAGAGGGATATTCAATGAGCTCATGACGGAGAATATGTTGTCACTCCCCGAGCCAAAGAGGCCAAACGAGGCTAACAAAACGGGTGATCCAAAGTATTGCCCTTATCATCGAATTGTTAGTCACCCTTTTGAAGACTGCTATGTGTTCAAGGATATCGTGGAAAGAATGATCAATAAGGGAGAAATTGAAATCGAAGGTGCAAGCTCAAAAGGCCAAGCAGCCTCGTCAAACCCCATCTCTGTAGTAGAAGAGGTTGAGGTTGTTCCTTCACTAGATGACATCCCTACGGTGTCACTACCCCCGAAGGCAGTCCCGGTGCAATTTCAGCTGCGTGACAAAGTGCGCACTGTATGGGCATATCCTGACATGCCAAGGGACGAACCAGGCCGCCCGACCTTATACGAGGTCCTAATGCAGTCAAACATAGAAGAATCGCTCTCGCATGATGGTGATGATGAGGATGGTTCTGAGTGGCAGATCTGTCTAAGTCGAAAGAAGTCTCACCCAAGGAGTACCCGGCACAGCAGACCTGTGGGCTTTAGAATGATTGGTAGAAAGCCCGAGAAGAAAAACAAAAAGAGGAATAAGAAGAAGAAGAACAAGAAGGACAAGAAATCAGAAGATGATTCCGACGAAGAGTACGTTCAGCCTATGCGCCAAATGATTACTCTTAAAGATTTCATTCCGAAAGAGCTCCTAGAAAATGATCCTTCCGAGGAGGAGTTATTTTGGGAAGAAGAAATTGTTCAATGTTGCATGGCCACGTGGGCCGAAACAGTTGAGGAAGAGGAGCTAGAGGCTGATGAAATTACTCTTCGTTCGGGGAAAAATTTGCCACCTCTTAAGCCCAAAGAAAAAGGGAAAGGGAGGGGGCCACTTGTCGACGAGACTTCAAATGCTTCAAATTTTGAGGAGGCGATTGAAAAGGAGACTCCCACATTGGGTCAGAAAGACCAAGAAGCTGGGACATCTGCCCAAAAAGATGCCGTGCCACGGAGGCCTATGTTGCTTCGTAAAGCTTCTTTTAAGGAGCAAGTGAAGTACGACGTGATCGGCCATTTAAAACGCATTCCTGCACGCTTAAGTGTATATGACGCATTACAAATGTCGACCGATTTAAGGAAGGCCTTGATTCAAGCCCTCATGGATCCAGAAGATTATAAAGATCAAGTGGATCGAGTTGAGGTTGATGAAGTGACATTACCCACTTCATCTCAATGTGCTTCATGTATGGAATCCGTAACTTTCTCTGATGAAGACCTCCAATTAGGAAGCACCGATCACAATAGACCCTTATATGTCACATGTACGATTGGAGATGCAAAAATCAACAGAATCCTGCTGGATTGTGGGTCTGCAGTAAATCTATTACCTTTACGGGTCTTGGAGGCGATGGGATTGACCGTCGATCATCTGTCGCCCACATTGCTCACCATTCAAGGTTTCAACCAGGTGGGACAAAAAGCTTTGGGCGCCATTGCTTTGAAAGTGGTTCTGGATGATCTCTACAAGGATGCTCTTTTCCATGTCATCGACGCTGGAACCTCCTATAACGCTTTGCTGGGGAGGCCATGGCTCCATGCTAGCAAGTCGATTGCTTCTACACTTCATTAGTGCTTAAAGTACACCGATGAAAATGGAAATGAAAGAACTATCTGTGGCGATAGTGATCCTTTTCAAGGTGAAAGCGTTAATTACGCAGACGCCAAATTTTACAAGACGGTTCACTCTAACTCCAATCCGCGTACGGAAATGAAAGAGGAGGGTAAAAGCGACAGTCCTCGAAAAGGAGCAATAGCCCAAGAAGAGTCCCCGTCACCCAAGGTCTCTCTTATCTTTAGAAAGGAAGAACCAGAGACACGTCCGAAGGTGTTATTCAAATACACACCCAAGAATAAGAGACAACCCGGCCAGAAGCCATTGAGTGCAGCAGAGAAGGCTATGCACTCCCTAATGACAAGCTACACCTGTCCTCTCCGTAAAATCGACCAATCCGTTCCAAAGAAGAAGTTGGTCATTCAAAGACATTTCGGAGATAAAAGAAATGAAAATGTAAGGGTGGTGCTCAAGGGTGAATCTTCTGAGGCGCCAGTCGAGCAGGGTTCTTCAAAGCATCATAAGGCCATCAAAGTTAAGGCAACAAGACCTCTATTGAAAAGCAAAGCTTCGCGGAAATCCCTCAATGAGATCTCGATGGATGATCTACAAATCTCTCAAGAGGGAGAGTTATTGTCAGCTAAAGTCTTAGAGCCTATGACTCTAACAAGCCAAGAGCAAAACATGTTCTCACAAGACGCAACAAATGCAACTCGAGTCACGGTTTTCAAAAGACTTGGGACATGTGCTCTAAAAGTTTCTGTGTTCGAGAGGCTTGGAAGAGTTAACGTGTCTAAACACAAGAGGGCCAACACCAAGAAGACCAGAAAGTGGAAGCTGAAGAATAAGAAGCCAAAAACCTCCAATTACGAAGATGAGGATCCCATGGATCCTCAAATAGAAGAAGTAAATATGGTGTTGACCTATACAAGGAGTGAGCCAAGTGAAGATCCTCAGGATTTTCTTAATGTGGTCCAGCCCGCTCCACCAGAAATGGAAGATGGGGGTCAAGCTACGGTTGACAAACTACAAGAGATCAACTTGGGGACTACAGAAGATCCTAAGCCCGTATTCGTTAGTGCTTTGCTAACAGAAGAAGAAAGAGGATCATATGAACATCTTCTCAATGAATATAGAGATGTATTTGCTTGGGGATATCAAGACATGCCTGGTTTGGATCCTAAGGTGGCAATGCACAAGTTATCTGTCTCCGAAGAGGAAAAGCCAATAAAGCAAGCTCAACGTCGTTTTCGGCCCGAGCTGACAGTGCAGATTAAAGCTGAAGTCAACAAGCTCATTGAGGCTGGATTCATTCGCGAGGTCCAATACCCAATCTGGTTAGCAAACATTGTTCCCGTTAAGAAGAAAAATGGCCAACTCCGTATATGTGTGGATTTTCGGGACTTAAATGAAGCATGTCCCAAAGATGAATTCCCTCTTCCGATAACCGAGTTATTGGTCGATTCCACCACGGGTTTTCAAGCCTTATCCTTCATGGATGGCTTCTCGGGGTATAATCAGATTAAGATGCATCCCGAAGACGAAGAGTTAACGGCTTTCCGGACACCTCTAGGCACGTATTGCTATACGGTAATGCCTTTTGGTCTGAAAAATGCGGGAGCGACCTATCAAAGAGCCATGACGGTGATCTTTCATGATCTACTTCACAACACCTTCGAGTGCTATGTGGATGACCTTGTGGTGAAAACAAAGAAAAGAGAGGATCATTTGGATGATCTCAAGAGAATCTTTGAAAGGTTGCGAGAACACCAATTGAAGATGAATCCCCTTAAGTGTGTCTTTGGCGTAACATCAGGTAAGTTTCTTGGCTTCATTGTTCGAGGACGGGGCATAGAAATCGACCCCGATAAAATCGAAAAAATGCCAGCCCCGAGGAATCTCCGTGAGTTGCGAGGTCTACAGGGCAAACTTGCCTACATCCGTCGTTTCATTTCAAATCTGACGGGGAGGTGTCAGCCCTTTCTAAGGTTGATGAAGAAAGATGTTCCATTCATATGGGACCAAGCCTGTCAAAATGCTCTCAACAGCATCAAGAAATACTTGACTGACCCGCCAGTCCTCATGGCACCGGTTCAAGGAAAACCCTTAGTCTTGTACACCGCAAGTCTTGAGCGGTCTTTAGGGGCAATGTTAGCCCAAAATAATGATGAAGGAAAGGAAAATGCCTTGTACTACATCAGCCGAACGATGGTTGGGGCAGAACTAAATTATCCTGCTATGGAGAAGATATGTCTGGCGTTGATCTTTGCTATCCAAAAGCTACGACATTATCTCTTGTCTCATCAAATCACATTAATCTCCAGAGCTGATCCTTTGCGATACATTTTGTCCAAGACGGTGTTGTCAGGAAGACTAGCTAAATGGGCTATGCTTCTGGCTCCCTTTGACATCAAGTTTGTTCCTCAAAAGGCGGTCAAGGGGCAAGTCATAGCTGATTTCTTAGCCGCCCATCCTACTCCCGATAACGAGGAGTTAGTGGATGATTTGCCAGATGAAGAAGTCTTCATGACATAAGAAAAATCTTGGCAGTTATACTTTGGTGGTGCCGTGAAGAGAAGAGGGGCCGGAGTAGGCATAGTATTCATCACCCCAACCGAGGGAATAGTGCCTTATTCATTTTCTCTTTTAGAAAATTGCACAAATAACGTGGCAGAATATGAGGCACTCATCATTGGCCTAGAGATAGCTCTTGAGATGAATGCTGATCCAATAAAGGTGTTTGGTGACTCTCAGTTAGTAATCAGGCAGCTGAATGGCCAGTATGAAGTCAAAAACACAAATTTGCTTCTTTTGCATCAAAGAGCCAGGCATCTCATGCACCAGTTCCGTCAGATAGAAGTCGTGCATATATCAAGGTCCGAAAATGACCAAGCAGATGCATTGGCTAAATTGGCCGCGTCACTGACATTGCCAAGTGAAAGAGAAATCGAGATTACAATCGGGGAGCGACATTTGCTTATGTCAGCTTTGGAGCGAACCGAGCCCAACAAAGAGGTGGATGTCATTTCTGTATATGAAGTCGAGGAAGAAACAGACTGGCGACAACCTCTCATTGAGTATCTTCGTCATGGAGTCCTTCCTGATGAAGCTAAAAAGAGAGTGGATGTTAAAAGGCGAGTGTCAAGGTTCCTACTTAAGAATGACACTTTGTATCGAAGGACATTCGATGGAATGTTGTTAAGATGCTTGTCAAATGAAGAAGCAAAATATATCCTCGCAGAAACCCACGCTGGGGTATGCGGAGCGCATCAAGCCGGTCCAAAATTAGCTAATCAAATCAAACGACTGGGCTATTATTGGACAACAATGGTGAAGGATGCCATGGATTTTTCTAAAGCTTGCCACGCTTGTCAAATTCACAGCGACTTCATACACCAGCCTCCTCAAATGTTGCACCCGACGACTTTGTCCTGGCCATTTAATGCATGGGGTCTCGACGTTGTAGGGTATATAAAGCCATCATCCTCTCGAGGACACTAGTATATTCTGGCTGCTACAGATTACTTCTCAAAATGGGCCGAAGCTATACCATTGAAGGAAGTGGGGGCTAAGGAAGTCGCTAACTTCATAAGGACTCATTTGATCTATCGATATGGAGTTCCTTCAAAAATCATCTCAGACAATGCTCTCTACTTCAAAAATCAGATGCTGGTGAAGTTGAGCGAGAAGTTTGGGTTTAAGCATAGCTTCTCATCGAGTTATAACCCTTCATCAAATGGTCAAGTTGAAGCATTTAATAAAGTGTTATGCAAGATCCTAAAGAAGATGGTGTCAAAATCCAAAAGAGATTGGCATGAACGGCTACCGGAGGCACTATGGGCTTATCGGACAACAACACGCACATCGACAGGTTGTATGCCTACAACCTGGTCTTTGGGTCTGAAGCTGTTTTACCCTTAGAAATTCAGTTGCCATCTCTCAGAGTTGCAGTTCAGCTCACCGACCCGGAAGAGAATGTCAAGATTCGTCTGGCCGAGCTCGAAGCATTGGATGAGCACCGGCTAGCAACACAACAAAAACTTGAAATCTACCAAGCCCAAGTGGCTGGGGCATTCAATAAACGGGTCAAATTTCGCTCATTCGGTATTGGTGACTTGGTCCTTACCATCAGGCGACCAATTGTGATCAACCGAAAATCTCAAGGCAAATTTGAAGCAAAATGGGAAGGTCCTTATGTGGTGACCAAAATTTTCCCTAAAGGGGCATATGAACTCTCGAATGCCGAAGGCGAAGTGGTATACTCCTGCGTGATTGGAAAATTCGTAAAGAAATATTTCACGTGAAGCCTCGAGAGTGAAAATGCCCAGAACTACGTCATGACTTGATCTCCAACAAGGAGTACGTAGGACGTTTGACAACCAAAATTTGTCAAATTCAGTCGCTAAAAAAAAAAAAAAAAAAAACTGGGTTCGCAGATGATAGTCAAAGCGTTTGGGAAACCCTTCCTAGAAGGTGGGCCCAGATGATCTGAGTGATGCGGTAAAAAAAAATCCCAGTTAAATAAAAAGAGAGAAATGATGGACTTGAAGTTAGTCCGAAACCGAAGCGCCCTGTCGAGTATGTGAAGAAAAGGGTGCCCAAACGAACTACGAACGGTTTGATCCCTCATGAAGAGGGTACGTAGGCAGTCTAGCTAGTCAAGAACGCTAGATGCAGTCCCAAAAGCAAAAACAACACCAATTCCCCTTTCGATGGGAATACAAGTGTAATGTCTCGAGGTTGGCCAATGTTGACCGAAGTTACGTTGGTTGTCATACAAAGACTACACCTATTCAGGTTAAAGCGCCCCATATGTAAGCTCTGTTAATGTTCCTTTCTTAAATTCCAAATCAAATGAAGTCAAAAGATAAAAGGACGAACTTTGAATCTGTTCAACAAGCTTCTCACAAATTCAAAGTTCGGGGCATCTGTTTGGGAGTAAAATTTCGTGTTTACTTATAAGTTATCATGTGAGCTCACGAAATTGTTGTTGAGGAAGCTTTCATGTGATACTTTATAATCATGTATTAAACACGAACACAAATTGGCTATGCAATAATTACAAGTAAATGAGTGCGCAAAATGTGTTAAATATCAAATGCATCGTTTTAGTGCCTTACAAGCTCACAAACTAAAGTATACAAATTTAATACAATAGTTGAGCATACAATAAAAAAATATACAAAGTTAAGCTACCGAGAGCGCAAATCCCGTCACTTGGGCGTGGACTGGAGTTTCTCCAAAGCCAATGTTAGCTTTACTAGCCGATCTGATCTGCAAAATGAGAATTTAAAGTTGAATTAGTGGGTTTTGGTTAAGAAAATCTACAGAATTTCTAATTGAAAGTTGGCCCAAAAGGAGTCATAAAGGCCAGCCCAAAACAATCTCCAAAATTGGGACGTGGCAGCCAAATCTGCCAGATTTTTTTTAGAGAAAGAAAATTAACAAATAAGTAAATAGATAGCTAAAAGGAAAGGAAAAAAAGCTGTCATTATCTAAAAAAAACAGAAGATATGCAGTTAGGAAACGATTTTATCTTAAAGGAAAAGAAAGATATCTTTAGAGTAAGATCTTTCCTATTCCTTCTCCACTTCACCCTATAAAAGGTGGCCAAGTCTAGGGATGAAAAACAGGGGGCACATACGCCAAAAAAAGGATCAGACGGCAGAAAAGAAAGCTGCAGAAAAAAGTAAACAAACACACCAAGCATTCAGACGTGCAGAAAGCAAGGAAGAGAGCAACCAAGGTAGCCCTCTACATTGGTTCCTATCGACTCTCGGAACCCCGCCCTTGCAAAGTCACTGGCTTTCGCTTGCGGCCTGGGTTCCGGAGTCAACAAATTGCCTCAAACAAAGTCGAGATGTTGCCGAAATCGATCCACGAAACCCCGCCCTTGCAAAGTCACTGGCTTTCGCTTGCGGCCTGGGCTTCGGGATCAGCAAACAACCATAAAAGAGGGCAAAATGCTGCCCAATTCTACTAAACACGCCAACAGGTTCACACAAAACAAGTCTCAAGCAAACAAAAGGAGACAAATTCGACACAGCAAATCGAGTCAGTTCAATTGCACACAAGGCAAACTCATCAAATCAAAATCGATTCACGAAACCCCGCCCTTGCAAAGTCACTAGCTTTCGCTTGCGGCCTGGGTTTCGGAATCATCAAACCACCCAAAACAAAGTCGAAATGCTGCTGGATTTTAACTAGCCAAGTCGATTAACTCACATACAAATCGCAAGAAATTTCACAGACAAAAGAAACAGTCTTGCTGAAGCCATAATGGAATTGAAGGCAAAGAAAAGGAATTCAATTTCACGCAACAAAATCCACAAGTCGAAACTTTAAGGCTGTCAGGAATCTACCCTAAACGAGGGTGAACCCCTGTCAGAGTTTCTGCAGAGGCACGAAGCCTCGTTTCAAGGATGTCTACAAGTTGCAATGAAAAAAAAAAGAGAGAAGCAAGCAACAAACAAACAAAATTTAGCCACGCAGCTTCTGTTCAAACTAAAAATCTGTGCAAATTGGTTTCAAGCACTGCAGTAGGCTCACAAATTTTGCATCAAGTATAGCAAATCATGTGGCCAGAATCTAAAGCAAGCATCTATAAAAGAAAACTAAACTAAGAGATCGGAGAACTCAAATTTCTCATCTCAAACTCAAAACACATATAGGTTCAGAAAAACTGAGGAACCTAAATCAAAAACTCAAATCCAGCAAATGCAAAGTTCACGAGGAAGAAAAAAATAAGAGAACGAACCTGAGTGAAGTCCTCTTCACCTTCTTCACAGAACAGACAGCCTCCCTTGCCTCCCCAATTTGGCTGTCCTAAATCCTAAAAACCTCCTAACAAATACAAAAAAAAAAAAGTTTCAGGGAGTTGATGAAGGACATGTAAACCACATGTTACACAAATCTAAGCAACATAAATTTCAGCAAAGAAAGAAAGAAAATCAAGCAGGTCATGTGTCATCTTTCTCTCTCGGCTATCTTAAGTAAATTAAGGCCCCAAAAAATTTGCGAATTGTAAAAAAAAGAGAGAAAGCAAACAGATTTCTGATCTAAACAAATTCCTAAGTCAAAGAAGTTCAAGCATCCGGATTTCGGAGTCACAATTGGAATAAAAGCATGACGAAACTCTGCTGGAATTCCTACTAAGTCTCAAAGGGCTTAATACTAAATTCAATACAAAAGCTCTAAACCGCCAATGGCACAAAGATCGACTTAAACTATTCTGTCACGTTGGCATCGCAAATATATTCTGATTGCTACTAAATTGCAGTCACAAGAGCAAGAAAATAAAAAAAAAACAATTAGGATAAACGAAATAGGCTTCAAACACCCAGACAGAAGATGTGGGACTGAAAATTCGCATAAACGTACCTTAATTTAGGTACCTCAGTTGAAATCAATCGGGCTTACGATGCAGTCCTGGATCGCCTGTCACGCTCAACGTCTCCCGACCTCAGTCCTCGTGTTTATGCTTCGTCTTCTCTCGCAATTTCCCAAACCGAAAAGACAAAACCCTAAAATCACAAATTGGGGAAAATCAATCGAGCGTTTAAATTGAACACTCAATTGAAAGAGATTTGGTGTAGGAAGACGAAATTTAGGCCAAGAATCACCCAAGTATCGGACTGAATAGCAGATTTGGGATGAAATTCGGAATTTAAAAAAAAAAAAAACCTAAAAACGTACCGTTTAGAAGGGATTCGAGTTGCAACTGGTGAATCGGGCTCGCCCTCACCTCCAACCTGTCGGCACTCCGCTTCAATCGCCCAGGCCGGGACACACAGAACCACCGGAGATCGTCAGGCGTCCATTCGAGCCTCGTCTGTTCTCTGTGTTCTTGTCGAAAAGCTTCTTTGGAAATGGAGAGTGGGTTGTGACTATAGGCTATCGAATTGGGCTGGTTTGTCAGAATCTAAAATTGGGCTAAAGATAAAAAAAAAAATCGAACTGGCAAGTGATATGCCTATTACATACACACTGGCCATCGATAGCAATATACATACATATATATGTATACGGCCCTCAACTATATATTTAATTACAAAACCTACCCATTCAAATATAAGAATTATAATTGGCACAAATTGAAATTGAGTTTGACAAAAATATAAGGTTAAACTCGTAAAATTTCTTTGCCAGTTTATTCTAGTGGGTCGATCTCAAAATTGACTTCTAAACGAGGAAAAAGAAAACGGAGTCGAAAGCCTAAATCAAATTTTCTCAAATTCAAACGGTTCTAGAAAAGAACTACGTAAAGACTTGACCTCTCTTATTGGCTACGTAGGTAACCCAATATTAAATCCTTAAAAATATATTGGGTACAGTCGTCAACCTCAAAATTCACTTTTAAATGAATACGAGGTCAAAGTCCAACCAAATTAAATCATTGGTTCTCATAAAGAACTACGGGTGATTTGATCCCGTTCCAAACGGGTACGTAGGACACCCGACATAAAGCTCAAGCTCGTCGGGTTCAATCACCAAAATCCAAAAATCAAATCAATTTAAATACTCTGAACTACGTGAGGCTTGATTCTCTTCCAAGAGATACGTAGGCAACCCGTTAAAATTCGGGTGCAGCTCAAATCACCAAAACCACTTAAGTCTTGGTGTCGATACGACTTCGAATCAAGAAGATAACCAAAAGGGGTCGAACTCAAATTATAAAAATTAAATAAAATATGTTTTACAATTATTCGCGCATTTTTGTTCAACACTATACATGTAACGTTTATTCTTGCTTTGGTGAAGTTGTACTTGGTATATTGTAGATGATGAAGTGGTAACTTAATTAGAATGGAGATATTGGATAGGCCGGTAGGGAAATGGTAAGGTACTGCGTATCAGGGCACTAGACGGGACTAAGCTGGCCTAGGTAGGGTCGGCGCCTAGGCAAGAGTAAGCGGTGCCTAGGTTCGCCTAGGGTTAAAAATTTGTAGGTGCTCTCCTTCCTAACGCACATGCGTGATTTTTACAACACTGCCCTAAGGTTTGCAATTCAATAAAGAAAAGAAATAAGGTGTGGCGCGTGGAGCAGAGATATGTCAAAGACTTGAATAATGGTGACTTTGACATGGAGCTGGAACGTAAACAGGTAAGTTTTTCACATGCTTTTCATTTGTACTCTTGCAATGATTTACTAAAGCTTTTTATGAACAGAGGCGTATTAAATACAAGTGAACTAGAAATTCAATAGATCAAATGATTATAAGATTTAGAAAATGAGGTATTTAATGCATTTAATAAATTTAAGAAAGTGACAAGGTCGCATATATTGCACCAACTCATTTGAAGATTTTGGAAGTGACTCCAAAACATCAAGTGATTCCCAAATAGACTAGAAGCATTGAAGATCCCTGTGCTCCAAGTATGTTGTTCCCCAGAAGAGGAAGGGGCCCATGAGAATACTATAATCATCAAACAAATAATGGATGTTGACATAGAATGATTATATCGTGTTAGAAAGAAGCATTTCATACAAAGTTGGATTCTTTAGGCATGCTGTTTTTGGACATGTAATTCTAACATCAAAAAGTGCGATATCAATTGGCTTTAATCGATTATTCGTACAAAAGCAAATATAAAGTCAACAAAGTGTAATATCATGGGGATCTGAAACACATCCATGTTGCAAGGGTAGCTGATGGTATTTTGTGCTAGGAAAATTATTAAAGCATGTAAAACTAGAATTCCACTAAAGTGTAAGTGCAAATCACCTAGTTAAATCTGATGGCATAGGAGACTACTTGGGTGAAATTGCTAGAAACATATAGGGGGTGGTTGGTGCACTAGTGCATATGGGGTTTGTAGAGTAGTATGATGTATATGGGGAATCTTAAGGGTCTGCGTTCTTCTTTATGCAAGACCTTGTGTTTAATCTGCACTATTTTTTTCCTTAGTTACACCTTTCTCTATATATTTACCAGTTGATGAAATATTCATTATTAAGCTTACTAAAGCTACCGTATGCAATATCTTGCAGTGGTTAGACTTCCTTGAGTATCTCTTTGAAATAAGCAAAAAAATAAGCAAAAAAATCAGACCTAAATCACCGTCCAAGAACTAATCTTTCAGACAAAAACCCACCAGTGTCAAAACTCAATCACATCATTTCAAATCACATGCCATTAAGGACATTTTAAACAATATCAACAAGGACACAAGGAAACAAAACTTCACCAAGCTTGCGACAATTTGGTGGTGTGTTTGGTGTTTCAGAAACAAAGCTCTTTTTGAAGATATAAGACCCGATCCGAGAATCATAGTTGCATACACAAGTAACACAACTGAGCAAATCTACAACAGGAACACAACTAAATCATCGGATGATGACATTACACCAAATGAAAAATGCAGCAGCATAGAAAACGACCTAAAACCAAATGGTTTAACCCCCATTTAACTGTCAATAACTCAATTTTGACGGAGCTCTAACAACCTCAAACAATGGTAGCTTCGGTTTTATCATCCGTGACCGTATAGGCAATCCAAACAGATCGAGGGTTGGTGTTTCACCATTGAACTCCGTAATTGTTTCGAAAGGTTACACACTGTGGAAAGGAGTCCAAGCGGCCTCAGATTTGCACCTTAGCCATCTATTCATTGAAGGGGTCAATCTCACTATTATAAGTTGTCTTAAAGGATTATGGTCCTCCCCTAAGAAAGTTGAAATGATTATTTTTGACATTTCTATCTCTTTGCTTCGTTTCGCCTCAGTTCAGATTTGCCACATCTACAGCCGACTACAGGAAAGCCAATCTGATGGCTCATCACCTGACGCGTCTAGCTCATGTCTTCTCGGGCCTGTCCATACCTGATGATTCTGAACTTGCTGACTTCATGTGATCTCTTGGCTAGAATGGTTTCTCCCACTCAGCCAAATCTTTTTCGTTTAAAAAAATAAACCCATCAGTAATCCAGTGTCTTCCAAGCATCCATACATTATCAAAATCTCTAAAGGTCGTGCCAGGCAGTCTTGTTAATTGTTAACAGAATTCAGTGTGTCGAAAGGATAGTGTTTTGACAGGGCAAATCAGAGGACTTTGAAGAGAAACGTCTCAAAAGGTATTAACACAAACAACAAAAATTAACAAAGAGCCAACGTCTAGCATGAACCCTGACCCGACATCAGGGCTCGCCAACTGATGGTACCGTTTCCGCCTCAGTAGTAAACAGAAGTAAATATCCGAGTATCCCAGCTGCCTTTATTGTTTACAAAGACGAGATGGAACCCCCAAGTTGCACTTTTTCGTATACCAACCCTTGATGCCAAATTGGTTTCAGCACGTCACGTCTTGGCACTTCGAGATCTTACCACACCATCTACTACGCTTAAATAACAACATCGTGATAAAACTTTTGCTACCAGGCTCCTCAGAGCTACCCAGACCTAGAACCTAAATCCCACACAGCCCCTCTGAGAAACCAGTACAACCCAACGTCTAATGCCAAGAAAGTTGTAACCAAGTCCCGGTCTTTCTAATAGTCTCATATTAACTAGACAACAACAAATTATCAGTCAATCTCTCCTTCCTCTGCATCATTCGCTGAATCTGGCATACCTGGCTCTGCCTCTTCCTCCTCCTCGTCTTCTTTCATGAACAATCCAAGTTGCTCCAGGGCATTGCTACCCCCAAACTTGAACCCACCCATTCCCTCATGAGAATGGTCTGGGCTCGTCTCATCGACAGAGCTTGGCAAGTGTTCACCAGGTCCAGTTCTGAGCATTTCTAGGTCCTCGAGGATACGACAGTTTTCATTGATTTCAACTGTCTTCTCCATCTGTATACACATGATGGATCTCACAATCTGAAAAAAGGGGGCGAAACGACCATGGTAAAGAAAAGTCTGGCATTTGTTATACCTGCAGCAGAGCCTGCCTTGCTGCCTCTCTTTCCTGTTCCCTTTTTTTCCTGGCTTCGGCAGCTGCTTCTGCCTCTGCACGCCTTCTAGCATCTTCGGCAGCCTTGGCTTCTGCTTGCAAACGAGCTTTCTCTGTTTAAAATATACAGGACTTGTATATCAGATATCAATAACATTTTGATCCCACTTTTACAGCCCCTATTATAAGAAAAAGGCATCACAACCTTTTCTTTTCTGCATTTCAAGTTCCTCCCTCTCACGACGGAGTTTCTCAGGGTCACCCTTCTCATCCTGTAACCCAAAAGGATTGTTATGGAAAAAGCAACAAAATCAGCACTCAGCAGTATGATTAGAACAAAAGATAACGGCTAAAACAAACCTGGGTGAGTGTCTTTTCTCGAGCCTTAAGAATGGTATCAGCAAATCGACTCTTCAAGAGTGCAGCCCTGTAAAGCTTCTCAGGAGATAATTGCCTCTCATCTGAAGCATTCTCCCCTGAAATATTATTGGGACAGAGTTGTAAGATAGATCCCAAGCAAAACTCTCATCAAATTTGCCATCCACATTCCACACTCACCGTCCTGCTGACACTCAGATTCAGCAAACGTCTGGTTTGGCTCAGGATTCAGCCCATCCTTATCTATCCCACTTCCAGAATCTATCAAAGACCAAAAGCATGAATCAACATGGCGTATAAATAACATAAAGTTAATTACGTCAACAAAATCAAACCCAGAAACTAGCCCGCATGCACAGAACTTAATAATTTGTGAGGGGTGGTGAATCGGAGCTTGTCCATAGACATGAACACAGCCTACTACTAAGCCATATCAATCTAGGATAGAAAATTTTGAGAGGAAACTAGGGCAAAAAAATCAAGCATGCTAGAGAGACAACACTAGAACTAAATCATGCTACGTTTTAGCCTTCCTGACATTATATTACCGCTTTAGCAAATTGCTATGTTTTAGCCTTCCTGGCATTATACTGTTACTGCTTTAGCAAGTTAATAATTTACTATTTCAGTTGGTTAACACGATTCAGGAGTTTTGACTGAAAATTCAATCAGGAAACCCACAATAAACCCAACTTGAACCTTGGACCTAATTTTGAGCACCCACAAAAACAAATAAGGGCATACATATACCAAAGTCCTTAATCGACATCACAGAATATATCAAGAGAATGCTACTATTCATTGAAATAGCAATACTGATGTTGGTACTCGTATGAGGCAATAGTAAAATATACTTGGCCATATTATAAGAAATATTCAATGATGAGACGTTCATACTCCAGCAACAAATTTGCCATGGATGGGAAAAACCTTCGCACTCCAGCAAACACTATATACTTTAAGGCGACATTACAAGGAATATTACATGTTTATTAACCTCAACACAAAACCTTTAGCGGTTAATTTTACTTTCTAACATGGCTAAACAGCAACATTAACATCAATAATGGGAACATCTTTCACACTACCATAACAAATTTGCCAAGAATGCATAAGTTATTTAACATACCGAAAAGATCAATACAACTCGGGGTGAATGAATGTACCAACCACAAATGAACATATTGACTGCTTCCTCAAACATGCCATACTCTCGCTAAGGCTAAAAGAGTACCATAAAAACCCATCTGGCCATCTCCACCCGTACTAATTAAATTTAGGGAAACTACCCATGAAAGCTTGGAATTTATGGCTACGGGCTTCCATTCGAAGAACGCAACTCTGTTGTATAACGCAGCTCTGTTGTACTCCCTCCGTCTCAAAATATAGGTCGTTTAGCTTTTTGACACGTTTTTTAAGGAGCTAAAAACTATATAAAATATTGACTTTTTATTAATTTTTTAAATAATACTCCTATTTTACTTATTATTATTTTAAAAAAATCAATTAAAAAGTTAATATTTTGCATAGTTTTTAGCTCTTTAAAAAATGCATCAAAAAGTTAAACGACCTATATTTTGAGACGGAGGTAGTATTTTTTTTCCACGGTGACATACATTTTGTTTTAAACTATCTAGATTAAAATACTCTAATATTCCACTTTCTCCGTGTTTATAAACATCTTCAAGCAACCTAATAATCGAGTATTTTCATAATTTTACAACATCAAAACCTCAAGTGAAAACGTGTGATCACAAAATTCACAGAATGGGAAACAGAGAACATAAAATAATGGGATCACCACATGATATTTCTCTACAATATATTATTAGAATACAAGCATTAATATCGCACCATCCAATCTTTTTATTCAAAGATTTTATTTTTTTGAAATAGCTTCACTTTGGGACCTTCACTAGAAAATATGAAAGCACTAATGCCTTGGTTCAGGTTAGAAAGTTGTGCAGTTTT
The DNA here is from genome assembly GCA_963922045.1 of Persicaria maculosa. NCBI lineage: Eukaryota > Viridiplantae > Streptophyta > Magnoliopsida > Caryophyllales > Polygonaceae > Persicaria > Persicaria maculosa. The sequence goes on from OY998254.1 coordinate 24,241,950, forward strand.
TGGTATCAATATCAAATGATGCAAGCTAGTAAGTAAATAACACCCTACAATAAATCTGAAAAATTATTTGAGCATCACAACTTACGATGATCTTCACCTGAACTGCCAAAACTAGCCTTTTTGTCTAAAATGTCTTCAATGCTAGCTCCTTCCTGTACCTGGAAAACAACAAAAAATTATTAGGTGGAATCTTATATACAAATTCTAGACAGCATTTAACAAGCCAGTACCCTTGATGTGCTTAATGGGGCATCGGCATTTTCAGGTTCACTGTCAGAAGATGAGCTTGATTCAGAACCTGCATTCATTTGAGAAAAAGAATGAAATAATGAAATGTCTAAATGAAACCCATTCTGAACAGATGATGTTATTGACTGCTTCTACTTGGAAAAGTGATATACGAAAGATTCGAATATATTTTGCTGCATAAAGAGTCATCAGGAAACGGAAAACAGCAGTTAACATGAAAGTAATTCAGTTTTGAAAATTGAAATTAGAGCTGCTTAACAGCAACAATGTAAGAAATGGAATGGGCAAACCCACAATCAAAAGTGCAAGAACATATTGCTACCCACAGAAACAAATGAAGACTCCAGAATTACAAAACGACACTAAAGCTCAAATCAAACAGGAAATTCAAATAGGTGAAGGTACAAAGCAGCACCAATACATTAAGAAACAAAAATAGCTGCAGTTTCTCCTATTATCTTTACTGAGGAGGGAGAATACAGTATTGAGTTACCAGTTATTAATTGATTCAGCAAAAGCAGCTAAAAGACAGAGCAACTTGCTCAATAAGACCCAAAAGAAAAGGATATATTGGAATAATACCCACTAAACCAGAGTAGCCTGAACTTTTAATACTGCCCTAAGAAAGCTTGTCCTTGCTCCATTTTCTGTAACCATGACAGTTCAACTAACATCTGTTTATACAAAACATTTCCTCACGTTCCTGAACCTTCTTAACACGGTATAATAACCTCGGATGTCAGAATCCTAGCCAGAAAGTTCACCTTATTTCTATTAATCTGCAAATTCAATATCAATACAGATTTACATGGTATTTAACTCACATGCAAAAGAAAAATCTAATCTTGGGGGTACATCCTACAGATTTCTCTCAAAAGATGAAAAAAGGTGTGCAACTTTCTTTTCCCAGTACCTTCAGTTGTCATCGAACAAAAGAATGGGCAAGTTATGCAGAAAAAATCATATCATATTTCAAAAGATATTAACCATTGCCTTCACAGCACAAGTACACAACACACCACCCGATCTATTATCTGTCTCCCTTCTCTTATCGTATAACTCCATCCGATTTGAAGTATAGGTTGTGGGGGCCTTTTTCAACTCATAATCCACTTGTTGGGAAAGCGGGAAAGTTGATTAGCAATAATTGGATTACAGAGAAAAATGTTTAGGAAAGTGGGTTTTGAATAAAAATAATAATACTCGGTACATTTTTTCTAAACATTTGAGTGGAAATGTGTGGGAAAGTAACCGAGTGATAAATTGGAAGTAAAGAATATTCTCACAATTCAGTGATGTATATTACAAATTGGAGGGAGTATGTTTCCATTAATTTAGGTGGTATTAGGTTAGAAGGTAGCAAGCATCACCAACCAATTCCTGTTTTTTTTTTTTTTTGCAGCAATATTTTAATCATTCCAGCCGTCCCCAAAATTCCCTAAAGAACGGGTTTCCAATGTGTGAATGTGCTAATGTGGATTTACTCACCAGAGTGCAGGAGACAAAGGAGTAGGCAGTTACCCCAAACTCCTTGGTTGTTTGCAAAGGCAAGCACACTTAGTGATGAAAGGGGGGTTTTGGCAAACTCTTATCGCTTATTAAGATTGTCAGGTTGTGCTAGACAGGTCTTGGTTGATGGCAGTGGTGAGTTTAAGGAATATAGACAAATTGAGGACATCAACATGAGAGATAAAGAAGACTAGGTGGGTAGGATGAGGAAGATAGGGCAGGAAAAGTGGATATGGGGAGATGGTGGATTGATAATCTTGAATCAAAACCCTATTTTGATTTGTAAGTATAACCAAATTACCAAACAACCTTAATTCTTTCATATTTCAACTGGGACTTCACAACAGGATCACTTATTCCAACCCGATATCCAAAACAAAATTCAACCTTGGTTGTTTATTCCACAAGCCCAAGTGGCAACCATTGGCACACACCATGGACAAAAGCGTATGCATAGACACAAGATCTCTTTGAAGAACAAAATCCATTATACTCCACATCTTATAGAAGATCAAGATCGAGCCTCTGCTTTTATTCACTTATTTATCCATTGACTAATCAATTGAGTACAGAACACTTGAACCAATCTCACAAATACATTCCACCAGACATGACAATGCACTTTACTAAGGCTTGTTGGCTGAATTTATTATTTAGTTACAAGTTTAGAAAATAAAATCGTTCAATTTGATAGAAAGAACAAAAAAATATTTTTAGAACACCATTATATTTTTCTTTTCATTTTAGATTAACACTCTTGAAAATCCAGCTGACCATCAAAAAGTATTCACTTAAAGTCTTAAATTAACTACAATAGCAAGCAAAAAATAAAAGCATTTCAATCCTAAAAACCCCAATTTTATGAAATGAGTCCATAATTAATCAAAAAACATTCTGTAATGCTTAATGAATTTTAAGTTTTACCCACAAAGTTCGTTCAATTATAAGAAATCCTCAACTTGTATCAAAAAAAAAAATTATAAGAAATCCTCAACTAGATCTATCATCTATGCATGTTACACCATTACAAACTTACAATATACATATATAGCAAATATACCACTAATATCAATGTTCTCTGCGCCAAGTTAAATCAGCCTACTAACCCAGTACATGGAATTACAAACTCTGAGTTTGATGAGTTGGGCAATCAATCAAAACATCAAAAACATAACAGATTTGAAGTCTCCATACTATGATACAGTTCATCAAATATCTACGAGTATGGACAAACAAGCTCATTATTATAAGATCACAAACCTGCAGTTCTATAATATCTAACTAGTGTATAAGTGAATGAATGACCAAGTGAAAAGTGAAAGCCATAGGTATGCACTAAAGAGTAACATCGGGGGGGGTGAAAAAACACAACCATTTAAAGCAAAGATTACAAATAATATTCTACATAGTACATACCACTTCTCTGTCCCAAATCCTTGTCAATCTCAACTGGAGGATAGCTTGAAACAGGAGGTTCGCTCCCACCAATATCAATTTCTTCGTCAGCAGGGTCATTTCCTTCAAAGGGGAAAATTCAAAAATCAAAGGAAGAAAAGACACACCTTACTATATAATATTAGTAATTTTTTTAGACTAAATCATCAAACTGACATTCATAACCCACCTTTGCCTGCTTGCATTGATGAATTACTGATACCTGATCCATGATGTAACTACAAAAACAAATAAATAAAATGCACACAAAAATGTCACCAGCATGCTCATTAGGACGAATTCAAAGAGACATTACTGAAGTAGGGGAATCTGTGGAATTTTTCACGCTGCTGTCAAGAAGAGTAGTAGAATTTCAAGTCACAAACACAAAGTCAGCCAGTCAGGTACCTCTATTTCACATGGCTCTGCCATTTTAGCATTGCTCTTTTGTTTATCTTGGAGGTAATCATCCAATAGCTTTCGTAATTGAAACAAAGTTTCATCACTAAGTGCATCCAGGTCAATCTCGATTTCATCCTCTCCAGCTTCTGCTCCATTAGAACAGTTTTCCTTCAAGAAATTTATAATATTTTCTGGCAGCTCTCCGAGCAGAGATTCCAGTTCACTGCTTAAACAATGCTTCTCTTCAGCTGTCATTATTCTCCGAACAGGCGCTACAACTGCAGTATGAACAGGCTGTGTCATTGCAACATGAACAGGCTGAGCAACTGCATTTTGAATGGCCTGCAAGGCTCCATTTTGAAAAGGCTGTGCTGCTGCACTTTGAACAGGCTGTGTGACTGCACTAGGAACAGGTTGTGCAATATGCTGTACAGGAGGAACTTTCCTCTTTTTAGCAGGAGGCATTAAACTTGAAGCATCCACATTTTGAGTTCCGCGTTTTTCGGTTACTGGCTCAGCAGGTGGTAGTTTCTTTGCTATCGTCTTCCATCTTACTTCAAAAAACTTGCTTAAAGTTTTTGCCATAACATGCACATCATTTTTAGGAGGATTGTAGGTCATCGCGTTAGAGAATGTCAGTCTAACATCACTGACAAATTCATAAGGATTTGAATATGCTCCAGAGGCTAATTTACCCTTTATTGTACCTAAATCCATTGGCTGCTTTATAACAGTTAAGTAATCAGGAATATTCAATTTCACCACATCAACTGGCTCATTGAAAACATAGGCATAATGCTGCGCCATCAACCGTTCTAAAAGTGTCTCGCATTGTTTCATTGCCATTCTCATGGAACTTCCTGGTGCCGAAACCTGTTGTGCAGGATCAGCTCGAACCAGAGGAGCTTGTTTCACATTGCGGCCCTTATGACCCTCTTGATTTGCTGTATTTCCTTTGTTAAGTGGGGGATGATTGCGTTGACCATTACTACAGCTTAAAATATCACTGGATGAGGATAGTGCAGTTCCATTTACTCTTCTTGAGTCCATTTTCTTCTGAACAAGGCGGATCTGTTCAAGTTCAACCCTCAGTCTATTAACTAGATCTCTTTTCTCAGACAAGGGCATCTTTGACAAATGATGCACTTGTATAGGAACACCAAATCGGTCAGAGTTCAAATTGATGCACTTTCGTATAGTGGCACTTGAATCATCAGAAGCAGTCATTTCGGAATTAGTACGACTAGAACTGCCAGAATCTTCAGATCCACCAGCACCTGTGACTGAATTCCGGTAATAACCATCAGGATACCTTTCTTTCTTAGCCATGGGTATAATCAACAAGACAAAAACTGTGCACTCGAATCTACGATAAACACTTATGAACAGCAGCAGCAGAAACCTGGCTGGGCAAAATCTTACTATATCTGTGGACACAAATTACAAGTATAGATTACTCTCACCGTCCTAGCATATCAGCCAAGGCTCAACAAAAGAAAGAACTAAACCATAACCAATCAAGTAGTATTAGACTATCAAAGTTCACTCAAAGGTTCTAGATATCTCATCGCAAATCATTTGAAAAGACAAAAGAAAAGACCCGTTTTCTAATTGAATTCGTAGAAACCCCCTTTCGAAAATCTAAACGGAGGAGACCAAACCAACTTGAACCTCCCAGGCAATACAATTCAATTCTCGCTATCGTCTCAAACCATCAAAGGCATTCATCGAATTGAAAACAAGAGAGAGGGCGGAAAAGCAAGAAAGGCAGGGAATAAAGGAGCAAATACACAAGTTGAAGCAAGCCAACTACAAACCCTAGAAAATGCGATTACCATTCGCGACTTCAAATTCGCTCCGGCGAATCCTCAATCAGGCTCTGACAAGTCACCACGTTCCAAATCCCCAAGCTTCCGACCACAGACGATACCTCAGAAGCAACAAAATCCAGCCAATTGAGAGCTTTCAACTTCGACCTCGAACAAGATAGAGAGAGAGCGAGAGCCGGAGCAAGAAGTTGCAGAGTAGAGAAGATTCCAGCAAAGTGAGAGAACAAAGACGAGGGGGAGAGGGAGGAGCAGGAAAGCGAAACCCTAGAAAAAGTCGAAGGTCTCTCGTCGCTCGATCTCGGCTTTCCTTTAACACAGCCCTAAACAGATCCCCAGTCGAAAAGGAGAAATTGGAAACCCCCTCTTCCTTTCTTTTATAAAACCGACATATGAGATGAGAAATATGAGAGAGAGAGAGAAAGAGAACGACGCGTACCGATAATAAAACCAAAGTTGGCTTTTCCAAGGCCCACTTATTTATAGAATCATTGATCTAATCCCAGCCGTCCATTCATCTGTTCACGTGATCGGACGGCGATCTGGTTGGCCGCGTGTCATTGAATCCCACCCGTTGGATGTGGATCTAATCTGACGGTGGGAATGGCCGCCCGTGACGTCTAGAATGTTTAGGAGCTGGTTACTTATATTAATTTAATTTAATTAATTAAGGTTAGTGAGATGATGAGGTGCCGTGCGCCATAGAGATCATATCTTGGCTTGGTGGAACAAGACCGGTGGTGACTGGAGTGGTGGGTGAGACCGTGAGACTACATAGTGAGGTGCATGATTGGGAATTATTGAAGGGGACTTGGATCAACCGTTGATTTAGTCAAGATTCAAATTGCCTAAATTTTTTTTATTATTTATATAGCGTGTATATAGTAGTAGTTTATAGGCATTTTTCATCGGGTTTTAATTGAACCACTTTAAGGAAAACTCTCTCCTCTCTCTAGTTTTCAAGAGAGAGGGAGTTGACACTCATGTCGGAGCTCTCGCTCGTCGTTTTCCAGCCGACTTCCGACGGATCATAAAACCCCTCCTCGGAGGCTAATAAACCCCTATTCGAAGACCGAAAATCCTTTTCAAAGGTCGAAAATCGTTCTTGTCGGGGGCAAACAGCCTCCTCTTCGGAGGTCGGAATCTCCCTCCTCGGTTCGAGGCTAGTTGCCTTGTTTCCCTTTGCCGCCTACCTCCCTCTTTCTGGTTGGGTGTTGAAGGTCCCATGGTACTGGTATGGGCTGGGTACCCTTCTCGTTTGCTCTTCTTCGGTGTTTGTTCTTAACCAAAATCAAGATGGGGCTTGTGTTGGTTTTCACTCCTTAACTCCAATCTCATCTTCATACATGGCTACTTCACTACAATCGAACCCAATTTCTTTAATACTCAGCGTTGTGAGTGATTTGGCCCTCGGGCCCCTTCGCTCTCGCTTCTTCTGAGGCCAAATCCGAGGTTGTGGAAAGGGCAATCCTCTCTCCCTGCTTCCGTCGGTAGCCCCTGTTGGTGGCGCTCGCCGAGTCGCCGCCCTCTTGCCTCCTAAACCCTCCCTGCTACTCCCTCCGCTTATCCCCTCAAAGTTGGGCCTCGTCGGTGTCGGCCGGCTACTGCTCGACCTAGGTTCGGATGGTGGCGTCGGAGACTGATTCATCCACTGTCGGGATGGGCTGCCTCGGGCTTCTCCAGCTTTCTTCATCCCGTGTCTCAGCTTGGACCACCGTCGGTGCTCCATTTTGATCCTGTGGCTGCTGCTTCCCTTAGTCTGAGGTCTCTCCTTGGGCTTCGGTTGTCCGGGCTGTCAGATCATAGCCTTTGCTTTGGGCCCAAAGGAGCCCGATAGAAAAAGCCTGTGGGAATAGAGGGGAGATTGGTAAGGTAATTGGTCAAGGGGTGGAAGAAGATAGATGTCTCCATGTGTAAGAGTTAGGATATAAAAAGAAGAAAATTGCCCAAATTGTGTAAGCAATGGTGCTTCTTATCCTCTTACTTTACCTCTTTTGTAGTAATTTGTCTTCTTGTTTTACATATTTTGAATCATGGTAGATATTTTGTGGGGGTGTATGAAATGAGAGACAAAATTCAAATTTTTATAGAGGAGATGAGGGCTGAGATTTTTCGGATCAAGCATGGGGCGGTAGAAGACAAATTATGAGAGAAAGAATCAAGGAAAGTGTGGTTCCGAAAACACAATTTCGAATGCCTGGAAAATATTCCCGAAACCCGCTCTTTAAATCTTATCCCGACTCGATCAAAATAGCCTTGGGCTCAAAACAGCCTGATAGAAAAAGCATGTGGGAATAGAGGGGAGATTGGTAAGGTAATTGGTCAAGGGGTGGAAGAAAATAGATGTCTCCTTGTGTAAGAGTTAGGATATAAAAAGAGGAAAATTGCCCAAATTGTGTAAGCAATGGTGCTTCTTATCCTCTTGCTTTACCTCTTTTGTAGTAATTTGTCTTCTTGGTTTACATATTTTGAATCTTGGTATTTTGTGTGGGTGTATGAAATGATAGACAAAAATCAGATTCTTATAGAGGAGATGAGGACTGAGATTTTTTTGATCAAGCATGGGGAGGTAGAAGACAAATTAGGAGAGAAAGAATCAAGGAAAATGTGGTTCCGAAAACACAATTTTGAATACCCGAAAAATAATCCCGAACCCGCTCTTTAAATCTTATCCCGACTCAATCAAAATAAGATTTCAAAATCACGAGGATATCGACATCCAAAGTAAATTTCAAATCATGAGGCAAAAGGGCGGAATTTATCTCCAAAAGTTATAAATTGGGTCGTAATCCGCTTTAAGGATTTCAAAATAGGATTATTATATCGAGGACAAGAATTCTCAAAATATCCGAATTTTTCAACTTAAATCCATGGGTAAACTGCAGGAAACCACCCCTAAAATACACCGTATTGCTCAAAACCACCCCTAATATCGCTAATTACCGAAAACCACCCTTTAAAACCCTTCCGTTAGCAATCAACTACCCCTTTTAGACTTTCATCCAAATCTCAGTTAAATTTGTGAAATTACAAAAATATCCCTGATTTTTTAATGTATTTTAATGAAGAGAAAAGATACCCAATAACCTCCCTTCTTCTTTCATGCCAAGTATAGTAGCAATTTCAAATGGTGGGTGATGATGATTTAGGAGCATAAATCTCTATGATGTTTGTCCGGAATAATGTGAGAAATCGAAGATTAACACTAAAGGGTAAGAGGAAAGTGGAGTTTCAATGTCATGTCAAAATTTTTAGGTTTTGTTGATTTCAATTCGGGGGGAAATTTTAGATCTAGATATTTTACAATTTAGCCATTAATAAGTCTTTGGGTTCAAGAAGATGCGTTGTTTGTGAGTCAATATGGGTTGTTTTGAGGGCTGAATCTCTACTGCGCTTTTGAAATTGAGGAATTGCATTTGAGGGGGGAAGTGGGTTGTTGAACATGGATTGAAAAGCTGCGTTTTTTTTATTCACGATGAATCTCTACTATTTTTCTTTTGGAATATAGGTTTATGTAACCATAATTTCTATTTGGTTTATTTCCTTCATATCTACCATGAAATTGATGGTTGTTTAGTTTTTGAGGTTGAAGTGAAGCACTAGCAGTTGTGTTCTTTTCGGGGGTTAATTTTTGTGTGTTCTTCTTTTTTCCCCCCATATTGGCTATGGTGTACAGGTAAAGGGGAAGAAGAAAGGCCGGAGGCATTAAACCCTTTCTTTTCATTAAAAATACATTTAAAAAAAAGGGGGTATTTTGCACATATTTAACGGTGATTTGGATGGAAGTCTAAAAGGGGTAGTTGATTGCTAACGGAAGGGTTTGAAAGGGTGGTTTCCGGTAATTAGCTATATTATGGGTGATTTTGAGCAATATGGTGTATTTTAGGGGTGGTTTCCTGCAGTTTACCCTAAATCCATTTTATATTATTTATTTTAAAATTATTATTTTAAAACCGAGGCCTTTACATGCCCAACTCCAAACTCATTGTTCTTGATCCCAACAAAGTCATAGTCACCCCTCTCTTGAGCATTGGAATGTAAATATGCAATTTGAGCTCAAAAGACACGTAGATTCCAAACTCGAGGACTAAAATGCTAACAATGTAAATTAGCTACTAACCATGCAATATATACATCTACATCAATGTTCCAAAAAACGCTTGACGGATGCTCGTCGGAGAGGTGGGTTCAAGGGTCTAGGCGGAGGAGGCGGGGTCTAGGCGGACTTTTTATTTTAACATGTATTTTTACTTGTAAGTCATGTCAAAGACCTAATAAAGGCTATATAAATTAATAAACTTTCATAATCTTCATAGTCCATATTGTTCAACCTTTTCCAAAGCCAATAAGCATAAAACATAACGCTTCCAGTTCAACCGGGAAAAAATTAATAACATAAAATATAATCAAAGTCTAAAACAACCTAGAAGTTGTATAATAAAACTTAAATTTTAAAATATAATCATGGTTGCACATTAATCTTCTAGACTTTTATGTATTCATTTGGGTTAAAACTTTTGAATTTGTTTTTTTTTTTAACTAAACCGCCTAAACCACCTAGACTCGCCCAGAACTGCCTAGAAACTCGCCAAGCTAGCTCTCCGCCAAGCCAAGCCCGCCAAGCTCCTTGACTCGAAGGTAAAGGACCGCCCAGTGCCTAGGCGGGGTTTAGGCGGCCGCCCAGGCTGTTTTTTGGAACAATGATCTACATGCATCTAAACCTATCTATAATGCATATCTAAAATATGCATAATGCATTATCAAACTCCTCTACACTTAAGGTCTTGCTTGTCCTCAAGCAAAATAAAACAAACATAAATCAAACATCCCACGGACAGAATCTTAATGTCTCGCTTCCTCAAAAGCAACATCCCAAATGAAAATAGGATCAAGTGAAAATTTGAAACAATGTCATAACTTATATATGTATGACTCAAAATAGCAAGCAAATCATCCATTTAGCCTCACGGGAAAATGTGTTTCCAAATGCTCTCAAAGTGTATAGGCTAAATAAATGCAAACTCTCTACTCAATCCAAGTGCAAAAAGCTACAAAGACATTGATTCTTATATAACCCTATTCTCCACCGAAAAATGACATTGCAAACAGAATCCATCAGGAGGTCTTTTGCTCAATGGAAGACTTTAGAGAAGACTCCATTCGGCAAGGTTGTGGTGGGGCTTGGTCAAGACATGTAAGGCATATAATGACTTTGTCTTGTGGTGCTCAAATTCGGGAACTAGATTCCTAAAAACTACACTCATCACATCAACCAAAATTACTCAAAAGATACAATAACCAAACTCAAGAAAGTCATGTATCTCAACTCATGATCCATTCTCACTAACAATAAGGCTCTTTATTTCAAATTTTTTTAATAAATGATTACATAAACCAAAATAACTAGAGTCATCTATGCAGAAACTATGAGAAACCTCCCAATATCATCATATACACTCATAACTCTCAAAATAAACCCATTACTCTCTTATCCAATCAACATGATCAAACTAAATCCAATTCTAAACCTAATTCCCGAATGGGTCAGGCTATCATCAACTAGGTAAAAAACTTGTGGAGCTTCAAGGAAAAGTCAGGCTTAGAGGGCTACAAGTAAAGGATCAAAACATAGGGAAGGCATGGATATAATGTGCTAGGAAATAGTGCCTCAATCATTTGAAAACCATTCACAATGAACATGTAAGCTCAGCCTCAAATAAGAATAACCACATCGGCATCAAGAGGTAATTGCACAAAGAGAGTATACATCACACAAGAAAACAGAGGGAAATAATGATAAATATCCCTGTATGGCCAAAATAGCTCACTGGGTACTTAATGCTAAACTTCAAACTCATTTCCGTTATGGGTCATGCAAGCTCAATTTAATTCACATTCCACAATCTCCTTTATTAAAACCTAATTTTAGGTGGTTCAATTTAACAGTCCAAAACTGTCATGAGCTTTTTATGATCATGCGAATTAAATAGAGGACAAACAAAACCAGATGAGGTGTTTAGATAACACATATGTATGAAATGCATGATGTTTTTGTGTTTTTGACATTTTTCAATTTTTTTCTTTGATATTCAAAAAGTAATGTACTTACAAAATAAACATGATGCATGAATTTTAACTCGTTAAATGCATAATTCACTTAAACATGATACTGAACTATAAACATGCACTACTAGACTCAACTAATCCCCTCATCCACACTTAAAGATGGCATTGTCCACAATGCAGAAACATAAAGAACAATGAATAAAAAGAGGGGTAAGGAAGAGGGATCATACAAACTCACTGGGGTGGTGGCTGAATGGGTCGTATTGCTGAAACTGCTGGCAAAAGGTGACAAAGCTGGTCTGAACAGTGGAGAGGGCACGAGCATGCTCTTTTTGATGCCGATATAGGGCCGCCTAAGACTGGCGTCACTCAGCAACATGCTCATCCTGGCGCTGAAGGAGGTCCTGGTGGTACCGACGGAACTCCTCACACTGAGCGACCTACATCTGGTAAATGTCGTCCAGATGCTACTCGTAGGAGGAAGAGGGGTGATAGCTCATGTCTGTATCAGATTCGTTCTCTCTTTCTCTGCTCGACTCAACCCTCATAAATGTAGAGAGTGGCTGCTGCCACTCAGCATCAATAACATGAGTGTCCTCCTCCTCATTCTCATCATCATCAGAATCAAACAAAGCCTCCGATGGGAGGTTAAAATCGGTAGTAGAAGGTCCCATAAGCAACTGAGTTGGGAGGCGAATAATATGTTTATTCTGAGGTCTTACTCTCCAAATGTAGGAGTGGAATGCTTCCCTCTACATGCCTCATCCATGTCAACCTGTCTAAGGACAAGTGAGAGTCTTCTCCCAGAGGTTGCAGATCATGCACTTCAACTTGAAATCGGAGGGTGATAAGTGTGATGTGCCCTCCAAAGCCTATAGTGCGCATCGCTCTCTACGGACCCTCCAAGAACATATCAAAGAAGGAGTCTAAAAATAGATCAACCCGGTCAAGAGTAGTCTCCACCTCCGGAGTCAAACAGTACAACCAAGCCCAACTCTTTTGGGAGACCTTGTTCAGCTCGTTCTGCCCAAAGAAGTTGTTGTTCAACACCTTGTGGGAGAGTCGCAACGCTGGGTGGGTGATCGAGTAGTTGTAGTTGCCCGCGCCAGACTTCCGCGATTGGCCAGTTGTCAGCTCCCATGTATTTGAAGGTTTGGGTCGATGAATAGTTCTCTTCCAATTGGTCGATGACAGCCTCGTAACTCCAAAGATACGCCCTAACTGAGTCCTAGAAGTCTAAAAGCGTCTGCCCGTCATATAGAAATCAAGTGTGTACATTGTCATCACAAACCACCAAAGTCGCCAAAAACTCCCGAACCAACTCCGGGTAAGTCAATCCATGCAAAGCTAACAGATTCCCAATCCTGCCTTTGTCCAAAAGCGTCTAAACTAGCTCGACAAGTCCAAGCTCGATTAACGTTGGCTGATCGAAGAACTTGGTGGTTGAATACTTTCTAGTTGCCAACTTATCCCATTGCCCTCTCTCCTCATCTGTCAGATAGTCATGTGCAATCATATGAAGAAATGAGGTCATGACGGAAATCAAACAGATCGAGAATCGAAGGACTTACAACGAGGGTGGAAGCGGAGTTCACTGAATAAACGGCGGGTGCCGGTGAAGTTTGAACGGTGGGCGCCTGTTTCAAAAACGACGGGCGTCGGTTGTCAGACAAAGGGTTTGGCCGAGCTTCTCCCAAATTTCAATGTCGGTTATTTGACGTCAAAATCAATGACGTTGCCTTCCTTTCTTCACAAAAATCGCTCCAGCAACTCCTAAAACCTTGAATATGGAAGAAAAGTGCATGTTTGGTGTGGCAAGAGGGAGATGGAGGATTTTGATGTTTGGGGAAATTTGAAACGGAAGACGGGTTTTCATAGATCGGGCGATGAAGATTCCGATTTTGAAGACGGAACGACGATGGGAGCGACGACTTAGCGGGAAGAGGGTGATGAGTGGTGATGATGGAGCACTTGGAGGTTTGGAGGCTATAGAGGGTTGATGGTTTGAGGATGAAGAAGGAAGGAGGGAGTTTGATGAAAATAAGGGTTTTAAAATCATATGGGGCCCACTTCTCACTCCACCCGGTGACCCAAAAAATTCTGAACACAGCGGCAGGCGCCGATTTGTTTGGGATATAATTCCTCCGTTTTTTTTCCAAGTCATTTTCCTGAAAGGTTAGTTCTGACGAATATATCCGAATATAAACCTAAGAATAACTACCAACAATTTATGCAAACTGACTTTCGTAAATAAATCTAATTGTTTCTACCTTTTCTTAATTAGGATTAATAGTCTCACAAATATAGATTATAATTACTATCCAAGTTCTTCAACATGAATTCCTTGAATTCTCATCCAAGGGTACACACATAGGTAGATGATGATAGAAACACACAAAATCATGGATTCATCGATTAAGCACACATGCCTATCGTTGGGTTCACCCCAACCTTAGAAAAAGGACTTTAGAAACCAAACACGGGGAAAAACAATTAATTAAACTAAAAACTTACAAGATTTCCGCCAAACATTTCCTCCAATCTCCCAGAATCACCTCCTCCTCCTACCCATACTCCTTTCGGGCAAATCCTATCGCTGTAAAACCTAGGCCTTGGCCTTTATTTATTTATACTAAAACTAATGCTTATTCCCCAAATAAATTTAATAATAAAATAATAGCTAATCCTAATTACCTAGAGGTAAAGTGGAGTTTACCCCAAAGGAAATCTCAATCGGATATGTACACATCTCATATAGGGTAAGTCTTCAAAGATTCGTCCTTATCCGCTCAATCAAAACACGTCTCTCTGCAGAAATCAGGTCGATGTCGACAGGAGTAGTCGATATCAAGGAGTCTGGTCGACATCGAGTGCTCCATGTCGATGTTAGGGATAAATATCGACTGCCCCTCTTTACAGAAGTAACTCTTGTATTTTGGTATGGTCGATGTCGACTAAAATAGGTCGATGTCAACCTCGATCCTTTCAACTTTTTCAACATTCAGCTCCGTCTTAAAACGCACATTCCCGAGTCCTCGTTCATCTGATTGACACATATGAAAATGCATTGGAAAGCTCTTTTTGAGAACTACAAGATTCATCAAGGCATCATGATGTCATCCTCAAGAGGAAGAAGAAGGTTCCACCTTGGGAGTCGTTGAAGAAACGACATTAATTAGTTTATTATTTATATTTCTTATTTTTTATACATTCTATTTTTAGTAACTCCTATGTTAGTTGGAGTCTAATTATGGAATTACCTATTTTTAGTATTACTTAGTTAGGTTAATAAGATGGTTATGAGAGTCTATCCTTTAGGCTTTCTTAATTATCATATTTTATTATTGTCGATCTTAGGATTTTAGATTACATTTAATTAGTTAGGATAAGTTTTATTTAGTTATGATAAAGTTTGGCAAAACAATTCTTAGCCTGTAAGGAAGCCAACCAAACCCTAGTTCGTACACTATTTATATGCTTTCATTCATTTAATAAAAATTAGATTGATAATAGAATTGAAGAAACCCTTTGGTTAAAGGGTTCTTCGATTAATCAATCCAAACCCGCATTCCAGTTCGTATACTTTCTATTGTTCCGATCGAAAACTAATTACATTGCAATTCACTTTGGTGAGGTCGGCCAACGTGTGATCAATTGGGAATTATTCATACACCCGCCATTGTTGACATGTATAAGTAAATTAACACTTGGTTAATTAATTAAACCACCGCCAGAACTTGTTATCGTGGCGAGATTCCGAGCATAGGGTCAGATCCCATTCACACTGTCCGAGTCATTCAACGTGTTCCGTGTTTACCAAAATCTATACAACGTCTAATCGGTTATAAATTCGGCTTTGAAGAGACGGAATACAAGAGCTAAAGCAAGATCGGGCCACAAACTCAACGTCGTAATCTTGATCCGAACCCACAGGCGAAGGATCGAGATTAGCAACGTATCACATCAGATCAATCTTGATTCAAAGTGATGAAGAGCAAAAATAGGGATTTCCTCCGGGCTTCTTCACTTTTACTTTTACTTAGCTTCTTCATTGCCTTCATGGTTTTCCGTTTAAGCTCCAAAATGCGTCCAAGCTTCTCCAAATTAGCTCCAAATCCCTGAAAATCACACCAAGCTTTGTGTAGACTCCATATCTTGCAAATAACCAACAACTACACAATTTCCATACTTTCCCGACGTAAATATACACAAAAGACTTTAAATACGGACTAAAAAAAGCTTTATTTATGACGGAAAACATGGACATCAGAAGCATGTCTTCATTCGCATACGCAGGTTCTTAGAGCATCATGACAGTCTCCGAGGTTCCATCCATTTGTCCATTTTGGAGAAAGTTGTGATATTTATGAACACAATGGTGTGGGGAGAAAGTCAGCAAAACTCGTGCGATTGCTTCCAATGTTCCACGTACACAATCTTGGAAACCATAGGCGAAGTGGTGGGAACCATTTTCAAGGAACCATTGAATGGGTTTAGTAGCCTAGAAAAGGCATTTATTATGCCATAAAATCCTCATTTCAGGCAGATCCCTGAGCAAATTTCGAATGACAACTAGTACGACCCATATTTCAAGATAATGTGATTGCATAGAGATTATGTCTATTGACATTATGACCTATGCATTCTATGATTATTCATCCATTCTCATGCCATTGATAATACCCACGTCCAAGCGTGCATACCCCATTGAGATCAGATCTAGTTTCGGAGCAGGAAAGGTATAGTCACCTTCAATGTGATGGTTGTTTGTGACTTCGACTTATAGTTTACCTTTATCTCAACTAGGTAGGAGAGTAGTGTACACGATGCGCGTGTGTTCGATTAAGCAATGAAGCATTCGACATTTAACTTTCGGAATCCTCCACCCAGCGTGTTTCTTGTGTCATGTTACCTAGCACTTACCACATTGTCATATTGATGTGGGATACTCGTGCACCATGAAGACCGCTACTACTTGTGCGACAAAGGGTATCCATATTGGGAAGGGTACATGATTCTGTACGCACACGCGAACTACCACCGTCCAACATTTCAGACGGAGCCTCCCGAAAACGAAAATGACCCAAGATACGTGTAGGATGACCCTAAGGGACAGAGCACAATGATAATGACCCAAGATACGTGTCGTATGATGATGATGAGTCGCCGGTTGGGATGAAGGCCCTCAGGGATACCAATGATAACATTGCCCGACCAACAGATTTGGAACAATATGTAGGGTAGACGTTAGGATCCACCAATTGATGAAATGTATAGTTCTAATGGTGATAGAGGCGGTCACCAATTGATGAAATGTATAGTTTTAATTTTTTTTAAGGGTGGTCACCAATTGATGACTGGACTTTGTATATATTCACTTATAGGCATCTCCCTTTTGTGTGTATGTACTTGTGATAATGCATATTTCATATAGGCATTATAGGTATTTCTTATTGCATTTAGATAGGAGTTTTGCATATGTTTTAGTCTAGTTTCATATATTGCTTGTGAAGTATTCGAGTTCAGAATCTACGCCTTTTTAGTGTTTATTCTGCAGAGTTACATTCCGACCTTAGAAGGGATCTTGGAAGAGCTTAAGAGACATGTTTTGGAGCATATGAAGGCCGAGGAAGAGGCTAGAGAGGAGAAATGAAGCACACCATCGAGGAAAAGAGGAAATTCCATCACTGAGTAGGCAGAGCCTGCCGTGCTTCAAGCGGCGGCCGTCGTGCCACCGTTTCCAGCGATTGCGATTTGGATCTGAAGATTCTATTTTCTATTATTATATTATTATATTTCTAGGGTTTTTACAACTCTTTATTAGGTTATTTCTATTGTTTCCAGCATAGAACAATTAGAGAGAGGAATAGTTGTGAGACAATGAACACAATTAGAGAGAAGAGAGGTTTTTGGCATATGAGTTGCTAAACTTATAGTTTCTCCTGTGATTCGAAGACATGGTTATTTAGATTATGAGGATTTGATTCTATTTAGTTATTCATATTTGTATTTATCATGTTGTGCTTATTGATTATATTTGTGTTCCTTTCTATGATTGATCACCATGTTAGGAATTGCATCTTAGCTATGAATCCGTTGTTGTATTCTTGATAGCAAACGAAGGTATTGAAGTAGTGATATTTCTTTGTCTTTGTAGTGGATTATTTCAATTGATCTATGTTGAGGAGTGTCGATTAGGGCTGATCTAGGGTTGTTCCGGTTTGTCTTAATTGCATTGAATTAATATGTCAATTGGTCTAATTACTTGAGTCTTTAATGCTATTCTTTAGTGATATTGAATAAGATGATTGTATCCCTGCGGATCCTTCAACTTTAGTCAAGTAGACATATGTTTATGAATAATTAATGAATCAATCTTATGGTCATGAATCTCAACCATTGTCAGAGAATTACAGGTGAAATATCTTCTCTACATTATTATCAATTCGCTTTGCAATCATAAAGTTGGTTACTTTACTTCCTTGTTATTGGTCATAAATCATTGTTTTGTCATAAGAGTCTTTGGTAAGAGTTACTGAGTAGTGAATCACTTCTTCATGTGGGTTCGACTCCGGACTTCATCGCTATACTAGTGGTTGTTTGGTTTATCAATTCATTGATTTGCTAATCTATTGGTTTTGTGCTTGAGCTTGGATTTTATTACTATTCGGCAAAGGGCAAAAGTGCCAAAAACGTTCATCCCGCACCAATTTCTTGGCGTCGTTGCCGAGGAGGAGAAAAAGGAGTTTACTTTGCTTTATCTCTTTCATTGATTCTTTCTTTTTGCTTTTATTTTTGTTTTTTCTATGAGTCTTTTGTGTCCATGTATGGTTCAAACTAGATCTTCTAATTCATTGCCTTTGTCTTTTGATTCTAAGATTGAAAGATCTCTTAGGTTGAAAAGGAGGCTTGAGTTTGACACAAATAAAGAGATTGGAGACGAAGTTGATGATCCGCCAAGAAAGACCCTGAGAAACCTAAAGGAATCTAATTTGAGTACTCAACCACTTGCAATTAGACTTCCTAATCTCCCTGAGGGTTCAAGATTTAAGTACAAGTCGAATTGGTCTACTATTTTACTCTACTTTCATGGATTGCCTGGGGAGGAACCAAACAAGCACCTTGCCACCTTTGTGACTTGTGAGCGTGTGATAGACTTAGACCCCAAGGCCTTACCGACGACCAATTAATGTTGAGAGTGTTCTCCTTTACCTTGAAAGATTCTGCAAGCGATTGGCTTTATTACCTACCCCCGGAAAGCATTACTACTTGGGTTGAATTGAAGAAAGCTTTCCTACAAAAGTACTTTCCTGCGACTAGCCTCAACAAACTCATGAAGGGGTTATCTAGTATTGAGAAATCACGTACGTAGAGTCTTTATGAGTATGTTGAGCGGTTCAAAGAGCTTAAGGGTAGTTGTTCACAACATGGTATACCCGAGGATGATCTAGTGCTATATCTTTATGAGGGCTTGCTTGACACCAACAGGAGTTTCATCAATGCTACTAGTGGAGGAGATATTTTGGATAAGACACCTCAGGACGAAGCAATGCAAAATTTTGAAGGGTTGACTAATGCATCGCAACAATATGGGAGATATCAAGGAGTTAGAGGAGTTCATAAGTTGGATAATTCTACAGATGGTCACAAGGATGATTTAGATAGGCTTACAGAGATAGTGAACAAGATGGATATGCAAATGAATCAATCTCAGCAGCCTAGACCTTGTGGTGTTTGTGGAGATCCAACTCATCCGAATGATAAGTGTCCTTTGATTCAAGAGGATGTCGCTGATTTGAATGATATAGATTATGGACATCGCCTTAACTTTGGTAATGGTTACAATCAGAGCTACAATGCGAACTATCAAAGTGAATTCAACGGTAGAGGCCATCAACAACAAGTTCCTTATCAAAGAGGACATTTTGAAAATCATCAAAGAAACACTCAACAAGAGGATAGAGATGAGACATTGAGGTTTTTGTTGGACAAGTTGAGTGTTCAAGAGAAGTTGTTGAGTCAAATGGCTAAGGAGATTGGAGAATTGAACGAAAAAGATTCGGGGAAGTTGCCATCACAAGTAGTAGTGAATCCGAAGGAAAATGTGAGTGTCATGATCCTTAGAAGAGGTAAACAAGTGAATGTGCCCACTAGGAATGTTGAAGAGAGGCCTAAGGAAGTGATTGATGTGGGAGAGGAAGACAACAAACAGTCGGAATCGCACACTGTTGAGGACGGCGCCAGCCGCCCCTCACCACGGCGCCCGCCACCCTCTCCAGTGACGGATCCGAGTTTTGACGTTGTTGAATCCCCAAGGAAATCATACAAGGAGTGGTCTTCTGAGATTCCAAGACCTGCACCACCCTTTCTTCATGCCTTAAGACCTGATCGTAAGTGGGAAGAATGGAAGATGAACAAATTCTTTACGACACCTTTCCTCATTGTGAGGTAAATATTCCACTTTTCAATTTGATTAAAATTATGCCTCGCTATGTGAAGTTTTTGAAAGAATCATGCACGATGAAACGCAAGCAAAGGATGTGAAGGAAAGAAAAGGTAAGTTTAAGTGAAATATTTATGCTTTACTACAGAAAAGATTGCCTGAAAAGTGCGGAGATCCAGATATGTTTACTATCCGATGTGCAATAAGTAATGCTAGCTTCACCAAAGCTATGTTAGACCTAGGTGCTTCAATCAATGTGATGTCATATAATTTGTACATGTTTTTGGGTCTCAATGCATTGTCTGAAACTGGTGTTACTATACAACTCGCTCATCGTTCTAGTATTGAGCCTAGAGGAGTTGTTGAGGATGTTCTGGTTAAGGTAAATGATTTGATATTTCCAGCTGATTTCTTTATTTTGGATATGGAACAAGGTACGCCAGAAACCCTAATTATCTTGGGAAGACCATTCTTGCGAATGGCTAAGACTAAGATTGATTGTTTTGAAGGTTCCCTAAATATGGAGTTTGATGGTAGAAATTTTTTTCTATATTTGAGCCTATTGTTTCTTCTACTAATGATTTTGTAGATGTTCTTGACTCTAATGAAAATGATCACATGAATGAATCAAATAACTTGTTAAATGCTTCTATTGAAAATGAATCATTGCATATTGAGTCTTCTAACAAAGAGAAAGTTGATTTAGGGAAAGATGACATTGAAAGGAAAATTGAGAATTTGTTTAAATCACATGACAATGTGTCTGATTCAAAATATTCTATTGCTATTCCCTATGAGAATTCGATTCCTAACAATGTTGAGGTTTTTGCACTTGCAGGGCAACCTCAAGGAGCAACTCATTTCAATAAGGAATTGATTGGTGCAATTGATGGATATATTGGAGAAGTTCCTAAAGTCCCCCCTCTTGTCAAGAAAAGGACAAGTGTGGAGGATCTTGATGGGATAACTTGATCAAGAAATGCATCACATCGAGCCAAAGAAATGAAACAAAGGCCCTTCTTGGGAGGCAACCCAAGGTAGATTAGGTAATATCATTTCAATTTCGCATTTAGTTTTTCAATTCAATAAAGTAGGACAATCGTTTCGTTGAGTAATGGAGTAATGGGTTTCGTTGAGTAATGGAGTAATGGTAAGTTAGAACCTTTGTTGGAGTTGAATTTTGCTTGATTTGAATGCGGAATATCATTCTGAGCACCACGGCGCCCGCCGCCTGGTCCTGTTCACAGACACGTCCAGATCTTTGGTAAAATTGGAAGGGAGTATTTCTATCTTTTTATTTTTGTTAATTCCGGTTGTTTTAGCTTAGGATTTATTTTCTATCTTTTTAGGATTAGATTTGTTCCATCTTTTTTTATCTATTTTTTAGGATTAGACATTATTTTCTATCTTAGGTTAGTTTCATCTATCTTTTATCTATCTTAGGATTAGATTGTCTATCTAGGATTAGTTTCCATTTGTCTTAGGATTAGGATTTATCTTTTTATCTATTTTATTCTCTTTTAATTATGTTTATCTATTTCGAATTTATTTTCTTTTCTTTTTGATAGATGGATTCCCTTTCCAACTCACCACAAATTCCCATTCACTATTGTAGATCAATCAAAGCTTTTCTCCAATGAAGCCTATAAAACCCAAAAGGCCTACTTGGATCCATTCCAAAAACCTAAGAGTCTTGTGTTTCAATTGAATTCTTACCCATCCAAACACTTTCCATCACTACCCTTCACCTATCAAATTCAATCTTTTTCCATACCATTCCCATACCTACCACTAAAGAAGGCTTTTGAGACCAAGTTGGTCGTCAAGTTTCGAGTTTTGAGGAGTTTGGACGTTGTTTGTTCAACGTCTTTGCTCGGATTCGTGTTCTGTGGTCCACGTTGCCCGCCATCACTGCAAAGAGGTCGTTTTGAGGTATTTTTCGGTTTTCTTCTTGAGTTGTGCATCATGTCTTCGGTCTCTGCTATGGAGATGCCTGGTCTTTTGTCATGGGAGCAGAAGGAGTGCTGAGATAATCTTGAGAAGAGGGAGTATCAATCCACATTGTTCTTTCATCCCCCGACATTGAAGTGTTTGAGATTGTTTGAGGCGGTCTCCCGATTTCTTGAGATAGGAGATTTGGGCGATTTTATGGATTTGGCCGAATTTACCTATTCGGTGTTGGTTAAAGAGTTCTTGGCTACCTTGGATTATCGTTCCGATGTGGAGATTCGTTTCCAGTTGAGGAATCGAAAGTTGGTGGCAAAGTTACCTCATTGCTATAGGATATCAGATTTTCATCTCAGTCACAACAGTTTACCCTTGCAGGCGATTGAGAATGGTTTTGAGGACCGATGGCCTGAAGCTGATGATCAAGCGAATGAGGATGAGCCTGATGAGAATAAAGAAGAAGAGACAATAGAGAAAGAAGAAGTTCTTGTGGATGACGTTGGTCTTGTTTATGTTACTTTGGATGATCTTGAGCCTGTTTATGTTACTTTGGATGATCTTGAGCGTCGATTTGCTGAGTTCAAGGCGATTTGACTAGAGGGTTTCTCGACCAAATAAATTTGTAGTCAAGACCCCGCTATAGGATAGTGGAGTTAGGTTCGTCCTAAGGAGAGAAGTCAACAGTTCTAGGTTTAGTTGGTTTCGGGTTCAGCCGTTCAGGGATAGCGGGAAAAGGTGATAAAGGTTGATGTCGGCGTCGGCTAAGACTTGGTCGATGTCGATGGATGGAGAGGGAATGGTGGTTTGATGTCGGGTAACCTGTATAGAATTTAAGCGGAAAATAACGAAAACAAAGATAATAAAAGTGCAAACTTCCAAGGTTAAGGATCACCACAAAAATAAACATATGTGTAGATTATAATTCCATAAAGATGCATGCTTTATATCAAAGAATCGACTCTCGCAAATTCCAACAATTTGGGTAATAGAGGCTTTCGCATAAAAACCTAATTTGTTTCTACCTTTTTCTTAATTAGGATCAACCAACTTTCGCAAGCAAAGCCTAATTACTATCCAAATTCATAACTAATTCACTTTCACTTCATAATTGCAATAAGGAATTGTCCTCGACTGTCTCAAAGGATTAAGAACATAGGTAGATGATAATAAAGACATACAAAATCATGAATTCATAAATCAAACACACATATCTATGTTGGGATCACCTCAACCCTAGAAGAGGGAATTTAAAAGGAAGACATAACTAAAACTAACAACTTTAACATAAAACAAACCAAAGGAGTACACCGATCTTCACAAATCTCTTCTCCTCTCTCGCCTCACTCTCAACCTCCTCTTCTTTTCCTACCTACCTTGCGCTCGAAGACGACTTTTCTTGAATATATGAAATAACTAGCCCATAGGGCTTTATTTATAGTGCTCCATCTAGCTAATATAGGAAAGGAACAACTATATTTTCTATCTAATTCTATCTATCTATTTCCTAAGATAAAACATTGATAAATAAATAAAATAAAACAAATAAAATTCCCTTAAGTAAAAGAGGGAATTAAAAATGTGGATAGATGTCGTCTCATGTTGATAGATCTCTCGTGCCTTTATGCCCAAGCAATCTCACATCCGGACTCCTACTCGATCTCGACTCGAATTTGGTTCTGTGGTGTACTCGACCTCGACCAAAATGGTCGACGCCGACCAGGTCTTGTGTTCTTGGCTCAACTTGTGCTCGATCTCGATCTCTGGGATGGAAGTCGACTAGGTCTTTACTCGTCGTCGACCAAGTGTAGTCGACGTCGAGTACTTCTGTCAGCTTTCAGCATTCTGCTCCGTCTTGAAATGCACTTTCCCGAATCCTCATTCGTCCAATTGACACATATGAATATGCGTTGGAAATCTATTTTCGAGGGCTAAAACTTTCATGAAGACATCAGAATTTGATTCAAATTGATGAATGGTGAAAAGTGGGCTTTTCTCCGGCTGCACCATCTTGTGCTCTTCCTTAGCTTTTCCAATGTCTTCATAACTTTCCTTTAAGCTCCAAAGTGCGTCCGATTTCTGCGAAATTAAACAGAAACTTGTGTAGACGTCCATATATTGCAAATAAACATAAACTACACAATTCCTGCATTATTTTAATCCAGGAGTATAAAATGTAAACAGAAATCGATATGAATGTAAGGGAAAATCATGGTTATTTGAGCGCACATCACGAGCACTGCAGACAAGCTCGCTGGCATTGCTAATAAGCTCTCTGGTCTTCAAGTTGCTTTATTGATTGCCCTAAGGGGTATCAATCAGCAGTCTGGATCCCAGACCCCGCCTTCACAGTAATGGGTTAATCATTTGCTTCCTTCAAACTCTTTATTTTATTTTTCATTGTTCCTTTTTGTATATGTTTATGTATTGAGGATAATGCAACATGTAAGTGTGGGGGGGGGGGGGGGGGGGAGAAGTGAAGTGAATTAGTTAGTTAGATTAGTTCATGTTTAATTTTTGCTTCATGTTTAGATTTTTAGTTTCTTTATTTATGTTATTTTCGATTATTATGTAATCCATGCATCATGTTTATGTTATTTGATTTATAAAATGTCAAAAATGAAATTTTTTTTTGAAAAGTGTCGAAAAAAAGTTATTTAGTCTCATGCATTGCATATTTGTGTTATTAAAGATACCTATCTAATTTGAGTTTGTCCTATTTAACTCTATCCGGCATGATCTTATAAATCCCATGAAATTATGGAATGATTTGACCTTGTCTTTAAAATTGGGTTTTATGTGAAATATGATTAGGCATAGGTAATTGAACATGTATGATCTAAGTTTGTGAGAATGCTTGATATTCATCAAAAATTTGTCCTTCTGAGATGTTTTTTGCCTTATAAAGGATACATCTATATTCCTTTTGCTTTTCTTGTGTTATTTACTCTTCCTATGCATTTATTATTGAGTATTGCCATGATTATCTATTTTCAAGACCGATTATATACATCTTAATTGTTTTCTAAGTTCAAATGATAGAGGCAACTTTTTAGCCACATTTTATCCATGTCTACCTTATGTTATATCTTGCTTTGAAGCCAATTTGAGCCTTTAGCCTATTTTATTTATAGCTCCACAAAATTATATTATTCCTAGCCTATGATAAACCTTACCCTTATTCCGGGGAAATTGAGATTTTGAATGGGTTATGGAATCTATTTTGGAGTTGATGAGGAAAGAAGCTAAAGTGTGAATTTTATGGTTTATGGTTTTGAGAAGATGTAATGTTATGTGCTTATTAGTTCCATAATTTTTATGCATTTTATTCCTATTTATTTCGGCTCAAATAAAAAAGAAAAAAAAAAGAAAAAAAAAAGAATAAGAGCCAAGTTTATTTATTTTTGCATTTTTGCATAATGAGGGAAATAATTCTAGAGAGAGGGGAGGGGCTCCTCCCTCTCTCTAGAATTTTGCCTACCAG
The DNA here is from genome assembly GCA_963922045.1 of Persicaria maculosa. NCBI lineage: Eukaryota > Viridiplantae > Streptophyta > Magnoliopsida > Caryophyllales > Polygonaceae > Persicaria > Persicaria maculosa. The sequence goes on from OY998254.1 coordinate 24,267,307, forward strand.
AAGAAGTGAAACCACCCATGAACTCATCCTCCCAAACCTTCAATTGAATACCCTATTTTGCCTAAAATATGAAGAAATCGCCTTTGCTCACATAAAATTGAAGAAATCAATCGCCTTTGTCTCCCCTCCCTCGCACTCCTCCGGCTTCCATCGACACCGGATTCGACCTCCTTTCTCCTGCGCTCTTTATTCTTCTGCTTGTGAACTTGTGCCCAATTTGTTCCTGTTTGGGCGTCTTAATTGACTCCAATTTCAGTCCGATAATTAGGGTCCTGGTCGGTGGCTGATTCGTTTTTCTCTCCTGCCTACCTTCAATTTGGTCTGGGATGGGGGTTGGTCTTGGGTGGGTCGCTTGCCGACTTCCTCTAGTCTCTCCCTTCTCACCCGATGTACTCGTCTTGGTCCTCCTCCCTCCTTCGGTGTCACATCAGTTGGCGTTGCCGCCACTGCCTCCATGGCTCTACTTCCGTCCTCCCTCATCCTCGCCGGCGGTCGGGCTGGGCTTGTTGGCCCTGGGTGGCATGCAAGTTTTGCTCCCCGAAATCATGCTTCGTCCTGTCTCCTGCAGCTTTTGGGCAGAACTTGGCGTGCACGGTTGCTCTGGCCTTGCACACCACGCTTCATATTCAATCAAAGAAAAAAAAATCTTTATCTAATTTTTAATCATATGTACTGCAATGTTTTCCCAAATATTTTTTTTGGATTAAATCCACCCGAAAGGGTAGCCTAAATTCCGAAAGGGTTTGATAAAATCCCGAAAGGGTCTTTACAAAATCCCGAAAGGGCTTGCAGGTGCGCTCTCTACAAGGATGGTTCACGACAGTTGTTCTGGTTGTTCTTGGCAGTTCTGATCTGAGTTGGGGCTCATGCGTCCGGTGTCGGGTCTGGCTGGGATCGTGGCGGGGTGCATCATGGCGACTCCATATTTCGGAAATTTTCTTGGAGGTTCGTCTTCATCGCCCACAGAGGGACTCATGATGTACCGCTGGCCAACGGTGTTATCTCTTGATGACGCTTGGCTCCGTTCTGTCTTCGTTGTCCTCAGCTTTTATGGATTAGGCTCGTCTGTTCTTCTAGTGACTGTTTGTTTGCAGTCTTTGTGTTTCACCATTTTATTATTATGATTGTATGTTTGACGGTTTGCCTTCTGCCGACTCTTTCGGCCTCTCGATGAGCCAGATCTGTCTGGCCATCGAATTATTACCTAATCAAAAAAAATTGCATAATGAGCACGAATTGGATTTATGTTGGTTGAAAGTTAGATTGGTTGGGTGTTGTAGATTCATGAGTATGAGATGAGTATGAGATTGATGATTTTTGAAGAGTTATGAGTTTATTGATATATTTTGAGAGTCGTGATTTATGAGGATTTTTGGAGTTATTGTTATATTATGAGATGTTGTGTATATGTGAGCTTGAGTAATATTGAGTTGGTTTGTGTTATGTTGGGAGTTGTTAGAATCTTATTTTCCCGGAATTTATAGCACCACGTGACCAAATACAATTCATTGCCCTTATGTTTCTTTACCAAGCCCCATTACAACCCAGCCGAATGGAATCTTCTATGAAGGTTTCCATTGAGCGAAAGTCCTCTTGATGTTCTTATTTTTGCATTGACATATCCGGTGGAGATTTTGTTATATAAATGTCAATATTTGATTTGAGGCTTGTATATGAAATTGAGGTGAGTGTATGCTTTAAGCCTAAACACAAGCCTAAACACATGAGAGTGAAAGATACACATTATCCTTGGTAAGGTTGGATTTTTGAGCATGCAAGCAACTTGATCCCATATATACATGTTATGACGTTTATATGCCTTGATTATATTTGCACTATTGATGATGTTGCTTTTGATGAGTAAAATTATGAAAGAATCTCCTATGGGATGCATAGATGATGTTTTTGTCTTATGGTTGCTTGAGGACAAGCAAGAGTTAAGTTTGGGGGATTTCATAATGCATATTTCATATAGACATTATAGGTATTTCTTATTGCATTTAGATATGAGTTTTGCATATGTTTTAGTCTATATAGTTTCATATATTGCTTGTGAAGTATTCGAGTTTGAAATCTACGCCTTTTTAGTGTTTATTCTGCAGAGTTACATTCCGACCTTGGAAGGGATCTTGGAGGAGCTTAAGAGACATGTTTTGGAGCATATGAAGGTTGAGGAAGAGGCTAGAGAGGAGCAAGGAAGCACAACATCGAGGAAAAAAGGAAATTCCGTCACTGAGTAGGCGGCGCCCGTCGTGCCACCGTTTTCGACGATCGCAATTTGGATCCGAATACTCTATTTCCTATTATTATATTATTATATTTCTAGGGTTTGCACGACTCTTTATTAAGTTATTTCTATTGTTTCCAGCATAGAATAATTAGAGAGAGGAATAGTCGTGAGACAATGGACACAATTAGAGAGAGAAGAGAGATTTTTGGCCTATGAGTTGCTAAACTCATAGTTTTGTTTGTGATTCGAAGACATGGTTGTCTAGATTGTGAGGATTTGATTCTATTTAGTCATTCATATTTATATTTATTATCTTGTGCTTATTGATTATATTTGTGTTTCTTTCTATGATTCATCACCATGTTAGAAATTGCATCTTAGCTACGAACCCGTTGTTGTATCCTTGATAGGAAACGAAGGTCTTGAAGTAGTGATATTTCTTTGTCTTTGTAGTGGATTATTTCAATTGATCTATGTTGAGGAGTGTCGATTAGGGATGATCTAGGGTTGTTCCGGTTTGTCTTAATTGCATTGAATTAATATGTCAATTGGTCTAATTACTTGAGTCTTTAATGCTATTCTTTAGTGATATTAAATAAGATGATTATATCCCTGCAGATCCTTCAACTTTAGTCAAGTAGACATATGTTTATGAATAATTAATGAATCAATCCTATGGCCATGAGTCTCAACCATTGTCAGAAAATTACACGTGAAATATCTTCTCTACATTATTATCAATTCGCTTTGCAATCATAAAGTTGGTTACTTTACTTCCTTGTTATTGGTCATAAATAATTGTTTTGTCATAAGAGTCTTTGGTAAGAGTTACTGAGTAGTGAATCGCTTCTCCCTGTGGGTTCGACTCCGGACTTCATCGCTATACTAGTGGTTGTTTGGTTTATCAATTCATTGATTTGCTAATCTATTGGTTTTGTGCTTGAGTTTGGATTTTTTTACTATTTGGCAAACGACGAAAGTGCCAACGACGTTCGTTCCACACCAACTTGATATTTGGCATCGACATGGGTGGAGGACAATAGTGAAAATCTAGCCATCTAGGCCCCGTTTGGTATGACTATGGTAATCGGAATGGGAATGGAAATCGGAATCGGAATCAAAAACCGGAATGAGTCATTTCTTAAGCATGTTGTTTGGTACAAAGTCGGAATGAGAAATTCCCAAACACCAAAACCTAAAAGAATGCACAGATCTATTTACCCAAATTCAAAATTGCAAAATTCATCTCAAATCAAGGTTAACAGCAAATTAATTTCAGAAATTAACAAGGGAGGAAGATGATGTGCACGCAGCAGTGGACAAGAGGAGGCGATGATGCCACCCATCTAGCCGGAGAGAGAGAGACCGGAGGAGGAGGACGACGATTATGGAGGCAGATCTGGGCGATGATGCCACCCATCTAGCCGGAGAGAGAGAGACAGGAGGAGGACGACGACGATGATGGAGGCAGATCTGGGTGCAGCGTTTGTATATTTGGACGGGGCGGCGAGGGAGGGCGGTGGTGGACTGTGGTGGTGTCGGGAGGACGACGAACACAAAGGGGATCTCAGATCTAGAATGGGGGAGAGAAAACGACGACGACGTTGGAGGGAGCCAGAGAGAGGAAGACGGTGGACGGTGGTGGCGCCGGTGCCGGTGCCGACGACGAAAAAGATGGACGGTGGTGGTACTGGTGCCCGCTGCAGAAAAGGGTGTGAGTGTGTGACAGTGAGGGGTGTGTTTGTGGGAATGAAGGATTACCCACCTTTTTGGGAGGGATGAAATTAGCGCTCAAATTGGGAATGAACCATTACTGGTAATCATTCCGATTATCGATTTTCAGCCTACCAAACACTAAAATGGGAATCCTCCATTCTGATTACCGATTTCTAATTCCCAGTAATCGATACCAAACAGGCCCCTATAGTTCTCATGCAATGGTTGGTGGTCATTGCTAATAAATGTAATCAGTTTGACAGCCTAGAAACGTCGACGATAGTGATAATGTGAAGCAAGCGAGCAATCAATAGGGAGCACAACTGCAAAGGTGATATGAAGTAATCAACCACCTAATTACAGGTTCCATCAATCACCTACAAAAAAAATCAATCACCTACAAAAAAAATGTCCTAAAATGATAAGGAAAACCATCAGAAATGTCAAACATTATACCAAGAAAATGAATAACATGTATGATTTTCAATTTCACAAAGTGAAACTAACCCTTGAACTTTACATGTATGATTTTGAGTTTTAGAAAGTTTTGACCATCTTCACATTGACAAACATATGAACAATTGTCACATGAATTGATTCATCACAAAGTTTTGACAAAGTTCTTATTGTATCCAACAATCTACTATCTCCCATTTTTTTCCATGTTATCATCAGTTAGTAGAGAGTATGACAATCTCAACTAAAAAAATGTAGATTATAACAGTTCCTATGTCAGAGGAAGCTTCAAAAGTAACATGACCAACAAAGTAGCTTATAACAGTTCCCACAGGGCCGGACCTGAGATTTTGAATGCCTGAGACGAGATTTTAAAATGGGGCCCTTACTATTTTTAACCATAACAAAACAAATATTAAAGTATAAAAATAAAACAAAAAAGAAAAATAGCACAACATGCAAAATATGAGATTTGAAAAAAAGAAAACTACTGTTTGATGTTTCTAATAAAAAAAGGGCAAATTATGGGATCGTTTTCTTTTTCTAATAAAAAAAAGGTAAAATATGGGATTTGAAAAAAAAAAACTATTGTTTGATGTTTCTAATTTAAAAAAAAAAGATGCAAAATATGGGATTTGAAAAAAAGAAAACTATTGTTTGATGTTTCTAATAACTAGGTTTTCAGCCGCGCGCAAATGCGCGCGGGTGTATGTAGTTTGTGTAACGATAGATGGAATTGGATCATTAAGCTTGTTCCTTTCTGACCTTCTAATCGTGTCCACAATTCATTAGCATCCTTTGACATCTTCGCATACATTATAAGTAGAATCAAGGCAAAATCTCCTAAATTAACAAAGACCAAAGAAAACGGATGCAATTTTTTCGATCAAGAAAGGTAGAGCAAAATAGAAATATGATAAAGAAATTATCATATACCCTGACTAAATAGCTAAGAATTTATCTGACATGTGCATAAGGCAAATTATGATTCACAATCCCTTTATAAAATGCAAATAATGAGACAATGTTACTTATTATTAGGTGGTTTATTGCTTACTATGACCATTGTTTCTTAACTGATCTTTTCTCTTCTTGTCTGGAAGTTAATTAAACACTTCCATCATCTTATCAACAAAACATGCTGAGTACATATGTAGCAAGCTTGTCCAATAAATTAATCTGACCAGAGACTGCAAGAGTATATATAAAAGAGAGAAGTGATGCACTATTTATAAGTTAGATCTTTCAAGATTATGAGCTTTATTTCCTCAAAAGATTCATATATAACGCCTTACAATTACAGTAATTGTTTTTATGGAGAGTACCAGGTTTGACACACACCAATACACACAATAACTAAATACACCTATCTATGTATAAATCACACGAGCTAAATCATTCATGTTTTCTGAAACACAGAAATGGATATATACAACAACAATATCAGCAGAATCAAATACCTTTCCCTGACACATATGTGGGAATAACGGTAAGCACCTCTGGCAGACAGGCACTGACTTGCAAGTTCAGCATAGCAAAAGGCAGAAAGCCCTGCTATACCAGCAATCAAGAAAAAGTAAGGGCTGGCCCTCAATGTTCTCTTGCCACTGTCCCCACAAGAATGTAAACTCCAGCTCCAATTGTAGAGCCAACTCCTGATAGATGAAATCAAACCATTCATTGGTAAGTAAGCTCACATGATTTCTGGTGAAAACATTAACTCTTCTCCAGAATTGAAGACCTTGTTAAATATATACTACTAATAACAAACTGTGAGTAAATTGCAACTGCAGAAGTGATTTATCCCCTAAAAGATTGTTTTGGTCATTCGTCAATACCATAAAACAAATTGAAAAGATACCTAACTTATAAAAAATCTATCAGGTGCACAGTTTCAAGTTTCAACAATCTGAATTGAAAGCAAATATTGAAAGTCCTACGGACAAGTAATGCATACTATGATTTCCTTTGATTCATGATCCTATCCAAAAGGACACAACCCCCAAATAAATATCAATTTTTGGATGACCCTTAATGGATTGATTATCAACCTGGAGATTACTTTGAAGCTTTAAGGGGAATTGAGAGAACGTCGAAGGGAATACAATCAGCATTGCTTGAAAATGGTAACTTAATTACAATAACCTTCTTTAAGCTTTGCTAGCTCTCATCAATTTCACCCATCAAAGCTTGAATTTAGTTAAAACAATCTTTCAAATTAGCTCGATAACATTTAAGCCTTCCAATTCAACCATTCAAAATAATCTTTTATTGATCATAATCATTAAAATTAGCTCAATAAAGTAGTTAAATTAATAAAGGACAACAAGTCAGGGATATACAGGGTTTGTTAAATCATTTCCATTCAGAATTACAAGTGGAAGCAAATCTATGCTAATCAGTCAATTCCTACATGCAACCAATTAATTAATCATGCGATTATAATAGCTAAAGCTTTAAGTACAACCCACTCAAGAAATTAAACCCTAATTATCCTCAAGACCTCAACATCTTCAAATCTCAACAATTCCAGCATCCATTAAGCAATGCAATAACTGAGCTCGTCATGTAAAAATCAGAAACTAACCCAGTATCCATTAGAGTTGATTTTTTCCTAATAAAGCATAAGAAATCATAAAAGAAATTCGAAATCTACCCATCGAAGAGAGAGCATAAACTCACTTGGTAAGGTTTTTCAGATTTAATCCAGAAACCCTATCTGAAATATTGATCCTGAAATCATCATCTAGATTTTAAAGCTACATCACAGGCCAACATGCCTCACCAGATTCATTCAAGTGCATTTAATTGATAATGACAAACCCAAAAACCATCTGGTAAGTATTACAGAAGCAGTGATCCCTGAATCTACTCAATCCATCAATCCATAATATCTGGGGCTGATATTGATCGAACACTCACCATTGACCGAATCAAATGGAGAAGACTTGATTAATACCCAATTGGAGTACCATTAGAGTGCATGTGAGAGTCAAAGAGTCACAGGGCCAAAGGAGAAGCAAACCTACATGAAAATCCCAAACTGTAGTTTGTAAACTCAAAACAAAATTCCCGAATTTAGAGACAAAATTGCTCAAAAAAAAACAATCTCATTGATAACATTATTGCAATTTACTAACTCAGTTTCCAATTAAGATAGTTATGACGGAGTATTGAACAATCTCATTATTGGACATTGTTGCTCTGTGTTCTATGTTTCTTGACACAATAAAATATTAACTGAACCCATCTTATAGCATGACATGTTAATATGATTCACATAAAAAGAATACCTGAGAATTTTGAACAAGCACATCACTTGAAGCAAGATAAGGGGCTACAGTAAGCGTTTTATTGATGAAGTGTACATGGCCCTGCAATTTTTTTCTCCATTACAAAGTTCCTCAGCTCTGCCTCAAACTTTGTTTGTGCGTTGATGTCACTTCCAATTAATACTGCATGCATTGGAGGCACCTGTAGTTTCTTTTCTTTAATAATCTGCAGAATTTCATGGAATGCAATGAAGAAACAGATCCTGACCCTTTCCACGAGACACACTTGCAACTGGAATCAAACATAAATAAATAACAGAACAACAAATGAATAGGTAACAAGTTGATTTCCATCCACTGATTTTGATACGTTTGGGATACCCGATCCTTCGCCTGTGGGCTCAAGATCAAGAACCACGCCGTATATTTGCTAAGATCTTGCAATGCTCTTCCGATATCTCCTGATTAACACAATTGAATTAAACTAATTAAACTTTATCTAAAAGGAACATGTTTTATAACTTAATAACTTAAGAAAAGTAAACTATCAATAGCTACGAAACATAAACTAAATTAAATCTGACTAATGAATTACTTAATTAAAACAACAGTGCTAACTTAAGTTAAGAAATCTATCAACTGCTAATTACGAAAGAAACAACATGTTCAACAAAGGAAAGCGAAGAAGGAAACAGGCGCCAGGTCTAGCGCGCGGACGAGAGTGCCGAAGACAGAGAGACCGATGCGCGCGTCACTGTAAGCGCGGACGTCCCTGGGCACACAGGCTCTAGGCCTCAGGATGTGCGCGGGAGTGAAAACGCGAGGGCCAGCGAGTGTGCGCTGGATCCGGGCTGTGCGGAGCGAGGGCGCCTGGGACTGCGGAGCGAGGGCACGGCGCTGCGATGCAGGGGCGCCGCGCTCGCTGGAGCGGATCTCCTCGTGGATGAAACCAAGGGCTGGCCTGTGCTCGATGTCGACGGAAAACAGGAAGGGGATGGTGATTTGTGTTGCCGAAAGATCTCAAGAACACAAGTGGGAAAGTGTTTTGGGGATTGATAATCGAAGAACCCTTAATCCATAAGGGTTTCTTCAATTCTATTTCAATCTGATTAATTTCAATAGAACTACAATGTTTAAATAGAAAACCTAAGAACCAATTCTACCGTGCAAGATAGAATTTAGGTTGATAAAGATAGAATTTTAATCCTAAAGATAAATAAACCTAGAAGATAAAACTTAATCTAAAATCTTAACCATCTTAACTAAGAAATACTAAAAATAAGCAATTCTATAATTAGACTCCAACTAACATAGGAGTTATTAAAAATAGAATATATATAAAAAATAAGAAATATAAATAATAAAATAATTAACGCCGTTTCTTTAACGACTCCCAAGGTGGAGCCTTCTTCTTTCGCTTGAGGATGACATCATTCTCCTCCATTTGAAATCGACTCGTCCTCGAGTCGTCGCCTGGATCAAGATCGGGTATCCCAAACGTATCAAGTGGTATCGGATTTCAGGTTAATGCAAGTTCTTTACTCTCTTGATTTCTTTATTGAGTGATTTCTTTTCGTGCCTTATTTTCACCATAGCCACTGCATTAAAGTTGAATCTTTATTATTCACCCATCAAAATTGGCACTTTATTTTTCTTAATTCTTTGTTTGGATCTTTAATTTCGAAGATATTGAGTTCTTGACTGCAAGTTGTGGTCTTTTATTCCTAGTTGCTACATATCATGCCTATGACTGTGATTCTTGGATTAAAAGCATTATATGAACTTGCACCACTAAAGAACCCAAATTTCTCCAGTTTCTAGCCTATTTTTCCTATTTTCTTTATTTTCGCTTACTTTTGGATCATCGTAGCGTATTTTTTTTTATTTTTTTTTCTTGCTCTTAATTTTCGGTTGCTGCCCTCCTTTACAACAGCTAGTTCTTAGTTAAAAAAAAAAAACAGAAAATCCGAGCATAAATCAAAAAAAAAAAAAAGCATTCTTTCATTACATTGTTGAGTTAGTAACTCTTCCTTGTTAGTTCTTTAATTGCTACATGTTAGATGATCTAATCGGTTTTAAGCATTACAAATGAACCCTACTTGTGTGATTTTGTGCTGTGCCGACACTGGAGCCTTGGTCACACCCCTCTTTTTCTGAACCGTGTTGCAACCGTCAGATAATAGTTGACGGAGTGTGTGCACTTGATTGCCCTTGTGATTGCTATTGTCGATTATTCCATATTCATATTATTCAAGCATCACATTGTAGTTCTTATTCTTCCACAATAAGCCACTTGTTTATACTTGCTATCCTTGATATCCGACTTGTGGTTGATTTAATTTGCAATTTTGATTATTACTTGCTGTCTTCAATATTGCAAAATTCTGTGTCCAGGGGAATTGCTTGAATATTGTGCCTTGTTTTCTCGCTCTTTGATTTCTAAAACTTGAATCACTCTTAGGAATCACTAGAGTTTGCATTACTTGGTTTCTGGTCTTTGCTTCGTTTACTTGTTGCTCTTCTGATATTGTAGGAACATGTCAAACGACAATAACCCCAACCCTTCCCCTACCCCACCTACTGGCATTTCTGCTTCTGATATGCAGTATATTATTAACTCTGTCGTCCAAGCCTCTACCCTGGCTATGCGCAAGGAGCCGGCAGATGTTGAAAATCGTCGAGCCATCGTAATGGCGCAAGAATGTGTTGATTTCACGGCCCTGTTCAACAAAACCAAACGACGTGTACTTCCATTTCAGGAAGCGCTGACGGCTGATCAAATGGAGCACACCTTTCACACCAAGTGTGTGGTTCAGACATCCACACTCTCGGTCATCGTCGATGAACAGAGCTCTTGTAACTTGATCAACGAAAAGGTGGTCGAGTACCTCCATCTAGCAACTGCCCCTCCACTGCAACCCGATAGTTATAACGGTATCACGGACGGTAACTCTGACCCTCTTGTTCCTAGACAATGCTTGGTTTCGTTTCAAATGGGTAATTATCGTGATCAAGTGTTGTGTGATGTCGTTAAAATGGATTGTTGTCATATTCTTTTAGGCCAACCTTGGGTAAATGATCGGCAAGTTATTTATAATGGTCGCTTAAATACCTTTGCTTTTATGTTTGCTGGGAGGAGATTCACCCTCTTACCCTTATCTCCTCAAGCTGTTTTGAAGGACCAAGTACGACAACGCCAATACAAAGCCGAGAAGGAGGCTGCGGCAAGACCGGAAGCGCACTGCGGCAAAGACACCAATCAGGTTGCACCCCCGGCCATCCCATCTATCCCTTCTGATTCAGTCGCGCCCTCAGCCCATGATGAGATCACATTCGTGGGCCCAGATTCAGCACAGCGCGTCGAACGTGTTTCACAGATTCCCGTTGACTCCGACCTCGGAATTGAGTCAACTCAGTCTTATTGTGAAGCTAACTCAACGAGCTTTCCAACGGTGTCTCACACACTAAAGGAATCTTCAATTAAGGCACCCGAAACTGCTCTGCAAGTGGACTGCAGTGTTGTGCATGATGTGTTGGGTGCTTTTGACGACAACGATGATGACGTTGGGGACACTTCTCTTGAGTTAGCTATTGTACCTCTTGAGAATGTTCCTAATGTTGATAATTCTGGAGTTCATAGGGTTATTGGGCCTTTTGATTTTGTTCCTTTTGACTGCTCGATGATTCCTATGACAGGTGTTGTTTTTGAGGTTCCTGTCCCTCAAATTCTGCTAGCACCACCTCAAATCGATTGTCAAGGAAGTTACTTTTTGGTGGTTGCTCCTTCCTTACTGCTCTTCAATGACTCGATTCGAAGATAAGAAGGGGAGAATGATGCGGATCAAGATGACCTTCTGTGGGTCCAACAATGATCTTGATCCAGGCGAGCTCTCAAGACCGATTCGAGGGCCATCTTGACCCGCATCATTCTCCCCCTCTTATCTTCGATTCGTCCCCGAATCGAGTTGACGATGATCAGCGTGAAAGGAGCAGCAACCTTCAAAGAAGATGATGGAGAAATGGGTGGAATAGGTGCCAGGAGAATTCGAGGTATAGGAACCCCAAAAACAACACCTTCATGCGCGATCGTTGAACGGACTTGATCTTCAATAAGAATAGGATCAATGAACACACAAATCTCAGCAACTGGAACTTCATGAACATGCCCAAGAGGTACAATCGCTAACTCTTGAGACACATCATCAAGTACCTCATCCTCGTCAACGGAATCAACATGCTCGTCCTGCAGAACACTGTCGCAGTCTGCTTGCAACATAAATTCGGAGGCCTTTCCGGGTGAGTCTTGTAGCGTGTGACCCACCGTTGGAAAGCTCGTCGAGTCAGCTTCGCAACAAAACTGAGTTGACTCAATTCCGATGTCGGAGTCAACGGGAATCTGTGAAACAAGTTCAGTGCGCTATGCTGAATCCGTGGCAACGATTTCAACAAAAGGCTCCGTCACGCCCTTCTTGAACATGGCCATCCATTCCTCCATGACCTCTTTGCATATAGCCGTTATTTCGGCATCTAGGTTGGCTTGACGTCGTGCCTCTTCCTCTTGCCGTCGTGCCTCCTCAGCCTCTTTTTGTTGGAGAAGCCGAATCTGATAGCGTTGTCGATGGGTCTCTTCTTGCCTTTGAAGCCAAAGGTGATGCCTTTGAGCCTCTTGTTGTCGTTGACGCTCTAAAGCTTGTTGTTGCAAAGCTCGTCTCTGCAACTCTCGTTGGTGTCGTTGTTGGACACCCCATGGATCGGGATCATCATCCCAGTCGCCTCCCCAGATTTCCCAAGCCATCAAATCAAAACATCAGTATCATCAAAGAAACAAAGAGCGTAGCATAACCGGCTCTGAATACCAATTGATGTATATGACAAAGCAAAGGACCCGATCACACACTAGTCGCCGGCACGGAATGTAAGTCACGAGACTAACTTAACTAGCATAAACAAATTAAGTTATAACGCCTGGGTTGACTTCGGAACTTCAATGACGATCTTGGCAATATCTCGGCACCTCAATTGCCAATTAACAAATTTGTTAATTAAATTGAGTCAGCCATTGCGGCTGATCTCCATAGCCAATTGAACACCTTGCAATTAATTTTCGTTTGGAAGAATATAAAACGGAAGGAATGGAATGTGGGTTGAATGGTGACGGTGAATGGGTTCCGAACAAAAGAACACAAGAGCTAAGGGATTGATAATCGAAGAACCCTTAATCCATAAAGGGTTTATTCAATTCTATTTCAATCTGATTAATTTCAATAGAACTACAATGTTTAAATAGAAAACCTAAGAACCAATTCTACCGTGCAAGATAGAATTTAGGTTGATAAAGATAGAATTTTAATCCTAAAGATAAATAAACCTAGAAGATAAAACTTAATCTAAAATCCTAACTAAGAAATACTAAAAATAAGCAATTCTATAATTAGACTCCAACTAACATAAGAGTTACTAAAAATAGAATATATATAAAAAATAAGAAATATAAATAATAAAATAATTAACGCCGTTTCTTTAACGACTCCCAAGGTGGAGCCTTCTTCTTTCGCTTGAGGATGACATCAGATTTTTTGGCAGATTATTCTCAAGAAGGCATTAATGATTGATTGAGCAAATGAGGTGAGTGGCAACACACTATTTATGATAGAAAAGAGAAGATCGTCATTCCGAACTCCAAGGGATTCACGGATATGCTCACGCAAGACTCTCTTAGCCACACTATTTTCAGCAACTTCCATCAGCTCCTTGCTATTTCCAAGGTGCACAACAAATGTTTCTGGCATCTTAATACTACAAATATGAGAACATCCCATGATAAGGGGAAAAGGAACTCAAAAGCTACTAAAATGAAGCATACACAAGAATCCAGTCACTTCCGATTACATTTGAAGAGAAAATAAACATATATGATTCTCTTCACAACGTATGATTGAAGAAAGAATAGCATTTACATGCCATATATTTACAGTTTCTGGCTGAATGCTTCATTCGTCAGAATTATTATTTTCCTGGATGTTTTCATTTGATGTGAGCAAGTGGCGCTAAGAACACTTTGAAACATAGCTACTGAACAAACTGGTCTTATGTAACATCTTAAAGGGAATGGGGAATGCATAGTTATTGGATATTTGGATACTCTTGGAAAGAGCTAGAACGTGATATTTCCTGAACTTTAGAAGAATGTAATCTTTTTGGAACGGCATGGTTGAATACAGTTCTGTCAAAAGGTCCTTTGCAAATTGAAATCGAAGGAATTCCTAGTTTCCTACAGTCCCTAAATTCCCAAATCAAACCCTAAATTAAGAGGATACCAAATCAAACCCTCAATTAAGAGAATAGAAGAAAATGGAGATTCAGATCAAAGAAGTGAATAAAAAACCCTAGAAATAAAATTAAGGCGATGAGAAATTGAGAAGGGGATCAAACCTTTGAACGTTTAGACGTTATTGAGAGGCGACGATGATGGATCGCTGAAGAGGTCGGGAAGAGATGGAGGCGGGGCGGTGATTCTGGCAAAGGGATTGAACGGAGGAGAGAGGTGAAGTGGTGGTGCTGTCGGCGGCGGAGGCTCGACAATGAGCGCCGGGACAAGAGGCGGTGGTGTAGGTCTTGGCTGAGGCCACTGGTGGTAAGGCGCGGGGAAGAAGAAGGAATAGAGACTGGAAAGAGGCGGTGGCTTTTGGGTGGTATACAACTGGGAATACAAAGCAAATAGAAACCCAAAAAAGCCCTTAAATTAATTCCACACTGATGAAGAAATTGAGGGGCAAAAACGTAATTAGCATTAAGGAATAGTATAGGTGAACTTGGGCATTTATATAGTAATGATAAAAAAAAAAGGCAAAAAATGGGATAGTTTTTTGTTTCTAATATATAAAAAAAGGCAAAATATGGGATTTGAAAAAAAAAAGGAAATCTACTGTTTGATGTTTCTAATTGAAAAAAAAGAGAGGCAAAAGTGCAAAAGATGGGATTTGAACCTGCGTCCACTTTACCCACCACCCTATTTTTCACTGTCCCTATCCACCAGCCCAAGACTTCCTTGTTTGTCTAATCTGTATTGAATTATTTTTAATATATATACATATATAAATATAACCATTGGGCCCCTAATGAAAGTGGGTCTGAGTTCCCATATCAGAGGAACCAGAAAAATATAGTTTATAACAGTTTCTCATAAACAATTCTCAAGTTTAATCCATATTTTCCAATAAAGCTACAAATTTGATCTATTTATCCAATCTCAATTCGTAGTTGCTGCATGTTGAACATCAAAAGGATTTCAATCAACACGAAATCAACCAAATTAAGCACTCATGGATTAAATCAAACAAATAATATAATTTATTCTGGCAATCCAATCATCATGCACATGTTTATCTCAAAATCATCAGGATCCCCCGAATCCCAGAACAAGAAAATCAGCCAAACATGAATTCAAACACAATCAAAGAAATCATCATGGAAAAATATAAAACTAGAATAAAAGATAAACTTGTCTTGAATCCAACAAAACAAATAGAATATATATCCTAAACACATAGAAAATATGACTTAAAACCCGAATATAGACTTAAAAGAACTTATCTTGAATCCAACAAAACAAATAGACTATATCCTATAACACGTAGAAAATATGACTTAAAAACGAATACAGACATGCAAAGCATATACATAATGACTTAACCGTATATAGACTATATCCTATACCACGTAGAAAATGATGATATCAGGTACCTACAAATAATTTCATTGCTTACAAATTACACCATAACTTCGTAAGAGCTGCTTAGACAGGATTCAACCAAATTTTGCTTTGTGGGCTGTGATCTCAAATATCAAGGTAAAGAGAGATGCAGAGTGTAATTATTTTGGAATAAAAAAAAATGTGGGGTGGGGCATTAAATTAAAGCTAGACGAAGAGTCAACAATGTACTAAAAATTGTAGGGGTGGGCACAAATCCCGCAAATCCCGATCCCGTTCCGGTCCCGTCCCGATCCCGTCCCGATCCCGGTGGGATTTAGGACAAAATAGTGAATCCCGTCCCGATCCCGTCCCGCAAAAATTATGCGGGACGAAACGCGGGACGATCCCGGTGGGATCCCGCAAATTCCGTCCCGTCCCGCATATAATGATAATAATAATAATAATAATAATAATAATAATAATAATAATAATATTTTTTATAATAATAATATTATTATAATATTATAGAATAATAATAATATATTATTAGTATTAGTATTTTGAGCAAATATTATAATTATAATTATAATCATAATCTTCCATTTATAATAATAATAATAATAATAATATTTGTTTAAAATAATAATATTATTATTATTTGAGCAAATATTATTTATAACTATAATAATAATTTTCAATTTATAATAATAATATTATTATTATTATTATATAATATTATAATATAATATAATAATATTAATTTATAATAAAATTATTATTATTATTATTATTATTATTATATTATTATTATTATATCATATTATATTTTTTTCTATTAAAGTATAATTATTTTATAATAATAACAATAAAAATAAGTAATATTATTATTATTATTTTTTAATTATAACGTGGGTTTATTATTATTATTATTATTATTATTATTATTATTATTATTATTATTATTATTATTATTATACCCATTTAGAGCTATAAGAGGCAAATAGCTAAATACGGTATTCTTCCCAACTATCAATCGATAATGAGACAATATCTGGTGAATCTCGTCTCAATTCCTTTCCGTCCTGATCTAGTAAGATAATGTAGGCAAATATGTTGAACATTATAATTAATTATACAATCATTGTATGAATTAATAATAGTAATATAATAATAATTATAATAATAATAATAATAATATTATTATTATTGAATAATATAGTTGAGAAGAATACCGTATTTAACATATTATACAAAATAATGAATTATGAAAGCATTTTTCACTTTGCAAATTTATATAATATTTTATTATTTTTATATGCGGGACAAGGCCCGTCCCGTCCCGTCCAGACACCATCCCGTCCCGATCCCGTCCCGAAAAAAAAGTGTCAATCCCGTCCCGATCCCGTCCCGTAAAAATTTCGCGGGACGAGTCCCGTCCCGGCTCAATCCTGTCCCGTCCCGTCCCGTGCCCACCCCTAAAAAATTGAGTTAATTATGGAATGCATTGTACCTGAAGTATTTTCTTAATTTGTGTGTTGAGATCTCAAAACGTCAATAAAAACTAAACGGAGGGAGTATATTATATGAATGTATGAATATTATGATGTGTAAATATGAATATGATATAAATATGAGTATATAAATATGATATTTTTTTATATGCACATAACATAAAATACATAGCACCATATTCATATTCACAAACCATAATTTCATAGATGGCCATTGACAAGCTTCGATGGAAACTCTCTCATCTCACTAAAAAACTAGAGAGAGGGAGCCTAGATCTCGGCCTCAGTCTTCGCTACCTCGGCTTCAGCCGCCTTAAACCGGGTCTCAATAACTCTCTCCCCTCCGGCTTTGGCCTCGTGAGCATCCGGATTCTCTGTGGTGTGAGTAGTGCCTCGCCGTTCTCCCCCTTTAGTAGAGTTTGGTTTGTCTCCTCCTCTACGGGTTCCGCCGTCGGCCTTTGGTATATATCCTCCGTCCGACCTCCCGGATTCCTCTTTTAGTTGGGGATGTGAACCTCGTGTGGGCGTGTTAGGTCAGGGTTTGAGTTTGGGATTTCTGGGACTCTCATTTCCTTTTTCCTCCTCTTCCCATTCCTTTGGCCCATCTACGTTCAATCGCCCTTGCCTGGGTTCAAACCGGTGGTGTGGTAGGGGCTCAGTTCCGCCGCTTCTGGCCACTCAATGTTGAAGCCTCCCATGTTTTCCCTCCGTCTTCCGTATGGCGTTGCTAGGGAGTCAATCTCGAGCCACCTTCTCGCTCTTCTCGTCTCCGTCACCGGCTTTCGGTCTCTCGCCCGTCCTTGTTCTCCATGGATGTGGCCGGTTTTTCCGAGTCCATCCTCTTTCCGATGCCTAGGCTACGGGGTTTGGTGATTGGGCGATGGCCTCGCCCGTCCTCTGGTCTTTCTCCCCTCCTCTTCGGAGCTGATAGTCGAAATTGGTATCCTTGTTCCTTGGGCTGCAAGGCGTGCTACGGTTTTCCGGGATTCTCCTCGGATTTTCCGCTTCCCTTGTTCATGCTTGCAAGTGTGTGGCTCTACTTTCGGCATTTCTAGGAGGTCTTTTGCTTGGTTGGGGGTGTGGAGTCTAGAGTAGGGACTGAATGGGGTAGAGGAGGTGCTTTCAGGGCGATTTCGTATATGTGAAGGAGTTTCTTTGGAGTTTTGTCTGCACTTCCCACAAGAGATAGATTCATGCTATACCGCTGGCTCGCGGTGCTGCTGTTTGGTGGTCATCCGCAACTGTTGGGAGGAGTTCTGCTTAGATCGTTCTTGACGTAGAGTTATTTTTGCTTGTTTCTTAACGCCATTTTATGATCTTATTGTAGGTTTAGGCAGTTTTCGTCTGCCGATTCGTTGGTCTCTCGAGAATCAGGCTTGCATGATCTCGAATTTTTATTTATTAAAAAAAGAAACCATAATTTCACGTATGCATATCTACGTAACTCAATATTTTTTTTGATTAAGTGAAAATTCGAGATCAGACAAACCTGATTCTCGAGGGGCGGCGAAAACCACCTAAACATACAATATCTATATCTATATATAAAAAGCGAGTAAGGCCCTCTTAAACAGTAAAATGACGGTTTTGCCCATGGTCTTTTTAGAATTTCCGCGTCCACTCTACAGGTTGGTTCTCCTTATGTATGCTCTACCCGTTCCTTTGGCTCTGTTCCATCGTCCCCGACTATTCGCTCTCTTCCCCGTCAAAATCGAGCTCAAGCACTCTACCACGGTAGCCCGCTCTTGCTTCTCTCTTGTTCTCGCTGCCTCGCTGCTCAAACTACCTTCCTCCATGGCCGTCCTTCTTCCTCGCATGAGCAGCAGGCCTTACGAGCACCGTGCGCCTCGCCCGAGCAGCTAACAACACCTTCAATAGCCGAGGCCAGCCCATTGGCAGCTCCAAGCCGCGTCTCCGACCACCTTTCTCTCCTCACTCCTCCATTGAAGCCCTTTGTGTGAGTTTCTCAAAACCCCCAAATTTCTAGGGTTTTCCTAATTTGTTAAAGTTGAGAAATTTGGGAGTGCCGGCATCAATTTAGGATTTAATTGTGAGGAATTTGTGATTGGAATAAGATTGATTGAGAAATTTGACTTGGATTATGCGATTCGTTAGAATACACCCTAAGTCGATTAAACTTCTTCTATTCCATATTTGAACTTCCAGTTTTGTGTATGCTTTGTATTGGGACTTCAAGGAAGGGGGAGGGGAAACAATCACATTGTCATGCTTTGGATGAGGAAGACGCTGAACTCACATTGCCAAATCGAGAATGAATCCCTTTGCCTTAAAAGTGTTGAAATTTGTTGACGCATATGGGGTAAAAAGTAGTAAATTACTGTTCATGGAAATCCAACTGCTAAGTAGGGATCTTTCACAAAACACCCACCCCTTAACGGCGAAATCAGTTTGGGAAATTAGGGTTTTCGATTAAAGTTGATTCGACTTCATGTTTAAAATTTTCCCATTGTTAATTAGGTTACAAGTTTCTTTGAATTTCTGAATTTTTCTCTTATTAGTTTCCGATTTTGTTTATCGTCACTTTCTTGGATATTTTAGATTTTTCCATCATAGTATTTTCATAGCTATTAATTAGTGAAGTAAGGTGTAATGGCTTGGATTGGGAAAGGTTTTAGGGGTTTTCACACCACGAGGAGGGGAGAGTGAGGTGAGGGAGAACACAATGTTGGGATTTGGGGGCTGGGGGCTTTTAGAGATAGAGCATTACAGGAGAATGAGTTTGAGTTGTTTATTGAAGCAATACAACAAACATTTTGCATGCAATTTTTAATGGTTTTAGAGTTAGACCAAAGATTTAATCTTTATGGGTTTTTCAGGTTTGGCTTGAAATCTTGAAATAGGCAATGCAAATAAGTGTGGAGGAACTACAGGAGAGAAGAAGTTGGTTCTAAGGAAGAGGGAGGCACAGAAGGATATTTATATATAATGAAGGGAAAAAACAGGTGGTCAATTGTGAATTTTGTTGCAAGTTTGTTTTGAATAATCGGCAATCAAATTTCAAAAATTAGGATTGGAATACATGGTTTAGGTATTGTCTTTTATTTCTATACCTGTTCCAGATGATTTTGTATAGTAAGGATATCCTTTTTAAAACATTAAAGTTCAAATTAAGCAATTGTAAAACTAAAAACATTGAAGCATTAAAGTTCAAATTCACTTCAAAATCAAATTCCCAACCACTTCTCTTTTCATTTTTTGGGTGTTCCCTTTTTTTTTTGTGGAGATCTTTTCAGTGTTGCTAGGTGCTCGATTTATAACTTTGTGATGCCGAATTTTTTTTGTGTGTTTTTTTTTGTGCGGATCTCGCTGATTCTTGAGAAGCTATTATTGGTGATTTATTACTGGTTTCTGCAGTGCAGTGCAGAATTTCCAAGGTAGAAGATAAAAAAATTAATGAGTTGAGGGAGTATTAATGAATTCAGGAGAGTGTTGAGCAAAGAAAGATGATACCTTAGTCTGTTTTTTTTTTAATTTTTTTTTATATTATGGATTTATACTATTTCTATAATTGATTATTTGTTTTTACAATGCCTTTTTTTAGTACCTTCTATGCATGATTGTTGTGAATCTATGATGATTCTGTGGCCCCCTTTTTTATTTTATTTTATTAAATATTAACTTTGATTAAGAATATAAAAATGTTCAATTAAATGTCCATAACAAAATTTCTGACTATATGCCTAAGTTTTTAAGATTTATATAAAGTTAATATAGTTAGAGCTTAAATCTTTATTCTAAAATTTGAAATGAATATTTCTTAAGTTCATTTTGATTTTTTTTTTGCCATAATGTCTTATTACCTTAATTAAAGTTAAGTAATCATCTTTAAAATGACCAATTTTAAATATAAAATGTTTTATTTTAAATGAAAATTAATTGAATAAAATTTCATCTAGGTATTGTGTATTTTTCAATCCTTCTGATGCAAACATATTTGACCAAAAACTAATAAAATCTTCAGCAATTAACTTGTTTGGGCAAGTGACCATCTATAGCTTAAACTCTATATATTGCCATTTATATTAGTTTCTTCACTATATATGTTTGAATTGTTTTGCCAGAATGCCTAGCAAACCACCAGATAAGGCTTTTTTATGTTAAATGGAAGCAGTGTTTTGGCCCTGTAGTTTATACCTTTAAGTTACTCAATGTACTTACTTGAGTTTGGCATTATCATTCCTCCAATATTGTGTGCTACAACTTCCTTTTAATTTTTATTTTTTTGATAAATTAGAACTTTCATGGAGCAAGTTAATTTTTATTTTTTGAGCAAAGAGAATTTCTTCCTTTAAATAACAATTGTTCCCTTCTTTCCACAAGCTATATACACTTGAAAAAATGTGGTTGTATTGAATTGAATCAGTTGATATCACTGATTGATGGTTATGTCATTTTTGCTTGAATTGGAAAAAACCTAATCAACCATTTCGGAATGGCTCACCGGAAAGGACTTGTGGGTAGTACCCATAGGTCCCCGGTTCGAACCCCGGAATGGCCGCTCTTTATTTACCAATTCAGGGAAAAAACCTAATCCATGTAATTTACTTAAGTATATACGGTTAGCAATTTTTTCAAATCTTCACATTCGTCACTCTTTTTTTTATCATTATTATTAGAGATGTATCTTATGCCTAATATATCAGATTTTTGGTTCATAAAAAATCGTCATCCGAGGCAGTAGACATAATTTTAGTTTGCATCACTAGGGTCAACCAAATATGACCTCCCATATCCAATGCTACAGCTCACAATAGTGTAGATTTGTCCAAAGGTCAAGTTCATACTCATCGGGATGAATATCTAAAATTGAGCCCAGACATGAAATTCTAGAGTTGCGGGAGGGAAGGATGAGGGTGGGAAGCCATATCAAATATGTTGAGTCAAGATGCAAAGTTTAACCCATGAAGATATTTTTTTTTTGTTTGAAACTGAAAAAAGAACTTGCACCATCTAATTTAACATTAACCTTGATATGTCAAAAATGCGTTTTTTCCCATGATGATGATGCCATTAATAGAGCAGGTATGGAAAGAGGGATTAAGGGGGTTCTTGTGTCTGGTTTAGTTTTTAAATTTATAACCTGCTAAATTATGCTTCTTGCTTTCGTTCTTTTCAGTAAACTTTTGTTTTGCATTCATTTAGTGGTTCATCAATCTTTCCTCCAATTTCTTTTTGTTGAAGGTAACCAATAGTCTACTAATATTTAAGTGTTTTTTCAAGGCCCTCAGCCTTATTGGACCCTCTTGGCTCAGGCTAACACCATTCTCTATTCTATATTCACATGTTACCATTGTAAGTTTGTAACACCTTTGAGTTCCTTCTTTTCTGTGTAAACTAATGACCTTTGACTTCTTGTTTTCTTTTCATTTTTGAAACAGGTGGTAACTATCCTTAGATTCAATCCATTGCTTGTTACAAAGCTATAGCTGCAATCCTTGTGATTTGTTTGGTTCATCCAACACTGGGTTTGTTCATACTGGTGCTGTCCTATGCCATTTGCTTCCATAATGCATTGTGCAAGTAGTACGTCTCTGCAAAGCTTAGTTGCTTTGAATGTATCAAAATTTCTGCATTATTATAAGTTTAAATGTGGTTGTTATTGATATGCTAATTTATATGTGCTCTTTTATTTTTATTCATGGGGAATAAACACAAGGTACCCGCGTGCAAAGCACACGGGACAACAGCTAGTAAATAGAAAACATACGCAATGAGCAAGCAGGAAACAAACCCTACAACAAAACAATCTAAACAGAACTATTCTCTAAAAGTTGAGGACACCGGCGAAGAACGAAGCCAAGTACCACCGAATAGTAGTACCGCGGGCCAGCGGTACTGTAGGAATCTATCTCTTGTGGGTAATGCAGACGAAACTCCAAGGAAGCTCCTTCCCGAATACGGAGTCGCCTTGAAAGCACCACCTCGACCCCAGCCAGTCCCGACTCTGAACTCCAAGACCCCAACCAAGCAGCAAAACATCTAGAGATGCCGAAATAGAGTCGCACATCACTCGTTTAAAAGCGCCGGTAAAGTTATTTTCCAAACCCTTTCGGGATTTTGTTTGGTCAAAATTTTTTTTTATAATTATTTGTAAACCCATATATACCAAAAATATGTATATATAAAAGTATGCAAATAAAAATATATGCTGAATAATCTATCCTCCCCTTTTCCTATTTGCTTCGGGTTTGTTTTGGGCCCAAACACACATTTCGGGCTCAAACTTTGGGCCTCCTTAGGGCCCAAGGAAAACCCACGGGTCACGGAAAAAGAAGAAGGTGAACGACAAAACGTCACCGACATCCGCCCATGGTAGGCAAGGTGGAGGTTGTCGGCGGTCCAGGTGGCGACGAGGGTCGGGCTGAAGACCCCGAGCAACAGGCCGGAATTAGACGAGGATGGGGCAAAGGCTGGAATTTCAGAAAACACAGGAAAGTAAACCCAAGCTCTAAAATTCGAAGCACAAATGTTTGAAATGATTGAAAACGAAGAAGATTTGGGAACCTCGTCCATGAAACTGCAAAAGCCCCAAAGAAATTGAGCAATTGCAACCATGGAGGAGCCAAAGGGTCGGCACCGCCAAGGCTGGGAGAGAGGGCAATGAAGACGACGAAGATAAGCAAATGACAAACCGACGAAGGTCAGGTCAGAGGCGGCCGGATCGACCTAGGCTTGCGGGTGTGGTGGCTAGGATAGACTCCGATTGTGAGGATGATGGATTTGAGGAGATTTAATCGAAGGAGTGTTAGGATCGGGGTTATTACATATGGTTACCAGGTTATTTCGTTTGATAGATACGGGTCATGTTTTGTAATGGACTGGGCCTATAAATGTCCAGTTGCAAGTTCTGTAATACACACATGAAAAATACAGAATTCATTTTCCCTCCAAAATCCATTTCATCCCTTTCCTTCAGTTTGTTACAATTATGTGTCAATCCTCAAACTCAGATCTGGAAACCAACATGGTATCAGAGCAGATCTAGCGATTTGAGTTGATTCCGGTCTTCGATTTCGTGTTTTCTGATCGCATTCTCTCAGTGGTTGTCTACTTCGAACCATGGGAGAGGAAGCAGCGAAGGACTTAGCGAAGCTCGATCCGAATGATCCTTACTTCATTCATCCGAGTGATTATCCCGGCCTCATCCTTGTCACTCCTCCGTTCGCAAGCAAAGGATTTGGAGAGTGGCGACGATCGGTCAGGATTGCACTGTCAGCAAATAACAAAGTAGGATTTGCGAATGGAACCATTGCGAAGCCACCTGCAGATTCTCCAAATTTCAGGCTATGGGAGAGGTGCAACGACATGGTGTTCTCCTGGATCACTAATAACTTGAGTCCGGAGATCAAACGCAGTGTGATCTACAACGACACCGCGCAAGCTGTGTGACGTCAACTTGAATCCAGGTTCAACAAAGTCGGAGGAACACATATGTACTCAATCCGACAGGAATTAGCAATTACAAAGCAAGGTACGAGCTCTTTTTCAAATTATTTCACTAAGATGAAGATACTTTGGGACGAGCTGGACAGTATTAAGAATTTGTCGTCGTGCTCGTGTAGTGCTTGTACTTGCAATTATGTTGCAAATTTTGATCGGTATCAGGAAATTCAGAGAGTCATACGGTTGTTAATGGGATTGAATGAATCCTATACAACTGTTAGAGGTTCCATTTTGCTAATGGATCCACTACCAGACATGGATCGAGTCTACTTTCTTATTACACATGAAGAAAGTCAGAGAGAGAACAATTGCAGTGGTGGATCTGGTCAGGGATAAGGGGTTTCGATGCATGCTAAAACGTCAAACCCTGGATCTAGGCCGAATATTGCTGGATCTAACAATTCTGGTACAGGATCTGGAAATTCTGTAGGCACAGGCTCTGGAAAAAGAAGTTCAGAAAGGGACAAAGGGAAATTTGAGAGGAAACCTTTGTTTTGCACGAATTGCAAAAAGACTAACCACACGGTAGATCGTTGCTTCTTTATAATTGGTTTTCCAGCAGACTATGTCGAGAATAGAGACAAGAGGGATGGTGGAGAGAAGAAATTTGCAGGAAATGTGAATCAGAACCAGAAGAGTGAATTCACTAGTGAACAAATTGCACATCTAGTTTCGTTGCTGCAAGCTACTGGATCAGGGTCGGATCTCGTGGGAAGGAACCGGTAGCTGATGACTTTGCAGGGTTTTCAGGTACTTCGTTGTCCAAACAGGTTCTTGATGGACGAATTTGGATCGTTGACAGTAGGGCAAGTGGCCACATGTGCAGCGATCTTAATTTGTTCAAGTCTCATTATAAGCTTTCAAGGCCTTTCACAGTCACCTTGCCGATAGGAGAGACAACGCATATCACTTTGGCAGGGACTGTGGAAATTGTGCAAGGGCTAACATTGCACAACACTTTACTTGTTCCTGATTTTAAGTGCAATTTGATATCAGTTGGGAAGCTGATTCAAGAGCTTAACTGCTTTGTTTTGTTTACTAGAAATGGTTGCTATTTACAGGCTCCCTCCATGAAGAGTCCTTTGAAAATTGGTGAAATGGTGAAGGACCTCTTCCTCATTGGTTACAGGCCTACAGATCAAGTTGCTGCTCACTCTCACAGTTCCTCTAATAAAGCGCCAGGTATGGTTGATGTCTCAGTTTGACATAAGAGATTGGGACACCTTCCATCTAGAAGGCTACAAACTATGAATTCTATTCCTATGAAAAATGACTACTCTCTAGACTTAAAGTCTTGTTTGATATGTGCTAGATCCAGACAAGCACGCTTGCCTTTTGTTTTGAGTTCTATTAAGACTAAGTTTGCTTTTGAATTGTTGCATGTGGATGTCTGGGGACCATATAGAGTCCCCACCTATGATGGTTGTCGATATTTTCTGACGATGGTGGATGATTTCACTCGAGTCACTTGGGTACAATTGCTGCCCAACAAAGCTATTGCTTTCACTCCTATGAAGCATTTTTTGCCTTGGTAGAGAGGCAATTTGGTAGGAAGAGGATGGCCATTAGAACTGACAATGTCATGGAGCTCGGAAGTGGCAATGAGCATGCTCAGTTTCTACTGAATTAGGGCATTGTGCATCAGAGTTCCTGTTCAGCTACTCCTCAACAAAACGGGGTAGTAGAACGGAAGCACAGACATATCTTAGAGGTAGCTAGGAGCCTTATGTTTGAATCTGGATTGCCTCGACGGTTTTGGGGAGAGAGTGTGGTGATGGATGTGCATATCATCAACAGGCTTCCTAGCAAGTTGTTGAAAATGCAATCACCATTTGAGAAGCTATATGTGCAGCCACCTTCCTTCGATCATTTTAGATGTTTCGGATGCTTATGTTATGTCTCTACCTTGTCACATGGTCGTGACAAGTTTGCTGCTCGAGCATCACCTTGTGTGCTGCTTGGTTATCCTGGTGGCAAAAGGGTTACAAGCTTCTCAATATTGAATCCCATCAGGTGGTGGTGTATGTCTCGAGACGTGGTTTTCCATGAACATGTCTTTCCTTACCTGTCCACCAATGTTGCTGCTGGTGATTCTCCTCAATTTGGATTTCCCTTACATGGCAGTTCTCAAGTTATAGACACTGATGCTGATGCTGTGTCTTCTGGTGATCCAGTTTCACCAGGTTTGCCTCCCTCTGATGTTCCTCAACCAGTGTCTCTCAGACGCTCATCAAGAACTCACAATCCACCCTCTTATTTGTCTGACTACACATGTTCGCAATGCTCAGCCACAGAATTTTGTTTTCACACCATTACCTCCAATTGCTCTTTTCCATCTGCATCAGCACCTATCCTTAGTCATCCTGATCATGAGCCTTCTTCATTTGCTGAGGCTTGTGAGTTTGATGTTTGGTAGAAAGCTATGCAAGACGAATTTAGAGCTCTTGATGCTAATGGAACTTGGGAGGTGATTGGTCTGCCCAAAGGAAAAAGGGCAATAGGGTGCAAATGGGTCTATAAAGTAAAAAGGAAAGCTGATCGTTCAATAGAATGATATAAGGCTCGCTTAGTGGTCAAATGATTCACTCAAAAGAAGGGAGTAGATTACAATGAAACATTATCTCCTGTGGTGAAAATGACCACTGTTCGGACATTGGTTTCAGTGGCTTTGCAAAGAGATTGGGTGGTAATGCAGTTAGACGTTAATAATGCGTTTCTCCACGACCATTTAGATGAGGAGGTGTATATGAAAGTGCCTCCTGGGCTACTGGTGGACAGTTCCAACAAGGTGTGCCGGTTGAGGAAGTCCTTGTATGGCTTGAAACAAGCCTCAAGACAATGGTATGCCCATCTCTCCTCTGCCTTAAGGAGACGTGGTTATACACAATCTGCTAGTGACTATTCTTTGTTCTTTCGCAAATACAAAGGTTTGGTTTGCTTTGTGGCTGTGTATGTCGACGATATCTTGGTCACATGTAGTGATTCGTCCGAAATGTTGCATCTCAAGGCTTTCCTTGATGCGCAGTTTCGTATCAAGGACTTGGGGGAACTGCATTTCTTCCTTGGTATTGAATTCACCAAGGTCAATGGAGGGATCCTGTTTGGTCAGCAACGGTTCATTACTGATCTTCTCAAAGATTTTCCTTGTCCAGAATCGCCAGTGGTTAGCCCTCTGGAGCCTCATTTGCAGTTATCTCCTTCTGATGGGTGTTTATTGGATGATCCTTCCTTGTATCACCGCCTAGTGGGGGAAGCTAAACTTTCTCGTTCACACGAGACCTGACTTGGCATTCACTGTGCAATTTCTGAGCCAGTTCCTGCAAGCTCCCAGGACTGCACATATGGAAGTTGCTCATCATGTTCTTCGCTATCTGAAAGGGACAGTTACGAAAGGGCTTTTGCTCACTAAAAGTCCAACCTTCACTCTTCATGCGTATTGTGACGCAGATTGGGCGAGTTGTCCCTTCTCTCGTCGTTCCATCAGCGGATTTGTCATCTTCCTAGGCTCTTGTTTGCTATCCTGGAAATCAAAGAAGCAACAAAGCGTGTCTCTTTCTTCTGTAGAGGCGGAATACAGATCCATTAGGCGTGTTTGCACTGAAATTGCCTGGCTCACGAGGTTGCTAGGAGAGTTTAGTGTTCCAAGCATCACTCCAGTACCCGTCAAGTGCGATAACCAGGCAACGATTTACATTGCTAAGAATCCCGTCTACCATGAGCGTACGAAGCATATTGAACTCGATTGTCACTATGCTAGGGAAAAGCTTTTAGAAGGATTGATCTCGCTGCATCATATTCCTTCGCGTGCTCAATTAGCTGATTTTCTTACTAAGAACGTGCATGGTTCTCATCTTGCTCCTATACTTGGCAAGATTGGAGTTGTTTCTTCCCCACCTCCATCTTGAGGGGGGGGGGGGGGGGTGTTAGGATCCGAGTTATTACATATGGTTACCGGGTTATTTCGTTTGATAGATACGAGTCATGTTTTGTAATGGACTAGGCCTATAAATGTCCAATTGCAAGTTCTGTAATACACACATGAGAAATACAGAATTCATTTTCCCTCCAAAATCCATTTCATCTCTTTCCTTCAGTTTGTTACAATTCTATATCAATCCTCAAACTCAGATCTAGAATCCAACAAGGAGAAAGGGGGTGCGTGGAGGCGCCTACTCCCCCTTTTCCTGGGTTCCCTCTTTTAGTTGAACAGGTTGTCAGTTAGGATTTAGAGGAATTGGATAGACATTGCAATTGGATAGACAAAAACCAGTGTTTTCACTTTGTATTACTTATCGATTAAGGGGTTGAACAATAAAAGGTAGAAGAGATTGGGTTGAGGAAATTGGATAGACAATGAAATTGATTTTAGAAAACGAGGGATGAAGAGGAGGGTTGACACAATCAAAATTTTTTTTGAAGATTGATTCACACCCAAATCAAAACAATAATTTAAGATTTTTTTCTACCCTCGAGGGATTTTCACAAACTCCTCCTCTCTCTAGAAGAAGAGTAATAACTCAATATTTATATTAATATTACACAATATTAATTCGTTTTACCATTGTACCGTATTATTATAATTTTTTCATCTAAATGGCATGAAATCCATTCAAAAGTGAATTAAAAGATGATGTAGGTTGGAGGGTATAGACATAACCAAATTGATCGGCTAACTCATTACGAAAATAATAATAATAATTAAAATATAGACATCACCAAACCCATTGGTTTTTAAGTTTTAAAATTAGGTTGAATAAATAATACGAATATTCATTAAAAATCTCACCACTACGTTCTAAAAGACTAAAATAGTACAAGGTGACAAGAGAAAAGGACCTACGTAGTTAGGGAGTATTTATAAACCACTCCGTATTTTTAAGGAAAATATATTTTGGAGCGCATTATCACCCAACAAATCACTCGGTTCACGTCATCACGTGTTCGGTTCCCTTTGTGTTTTATACTTTTTATAAAAAAAAATATTTTTTATGTTAATAAAAACATCTTATTAATTTAAAGATTCGCATATTTTTTTTAAAAATAAAAAATATACCTATGTCTATAATTATTATTTTATCTTTTCACTTTCTTAAAAGCTATAATTAATATAACTCTAATCATCACATAGTTAATTTTAGAAATAAAACCAAAATACATAAAATACCATTTTTTTTCTCTTACCTAAGTGAGTATTATTTAATAATTCCAAATAATTTATGCATAACCGTCATCTTTAGATAAAATTTCAAGAAATCATTCCTTTAATTTCTTTTAAAAAATTTATATATTTTTTAAAACATACATTTAAAATGACTATTAAAGCATGGATACATGATATTTACACAATCAACCTCAAATCATTAATAGTATCATATAATAAAATTTACGATAAATGATTTATTTTATTTTTTGCGTTTTAATAAAAGTAAAAAGATACAAATATAGAATGACCAAATATAAATAAAGAGTACTACAACTTTTACAATGTGTGAGTTTGGATTCCAATACATTTTAATTATAATTTACTTATAAATATAAACGCTTAATTGATACAATATTTGATTAACACTTTTTGCAATGTATTTAAAAATATAAATATTTAATAAAATATATTATAAATTATACAAGCAATTATATTTATATTATAAGTTATATCAATCAACTATATTATTTAAGTTTATTACTACCTCCGTTCAGAAATATATGTCGTTTGACTTTTTGGCACACTTTTTAAGGAGCTTATAAAAACTATATAAAATATTATTTTTTTTGTAAATTTTTAATATAATATAAACACTTATTAATAATAAGTATCATATTAATAAAAAAAATTGTTTAAAAAGTTAATATTTTATATATTTTTTAGCTCATTAAAAAATGTGCCAAAAAGTCAAATGACGTCTATTTCTGAACGGAGGTAGTATGTAATTATAAAATTTACCAAATAGTAATAGATATATGATTGATACAATTTATAAGATATTTTATTAAAAATTTACATAATTATTAATAAAATATTGTAAAAGAATTAATCAAGTACTGTTCAAATATTTATATAAATGTATTATAATCAAAATATATTGGAATTCAAACAGAGTTCATTGGGTGATTTTGTACAAAAATGCCTAAGGGCGTGTTTGGAAGGGGATGCAAGGGGATGGGCGGGATGGGGGTGGGTTCTCGGGAAGAGCGCTGGCATGTTTGGCAAGAGGATGCCGCGGGTGGAGAGGGATGCCAATCAGGGGATGGGGGGGGGGGGGGGGTGAGACGGGGTAACGGATGCACCTCATGGAAGGGAGGTGGACGGGATGCGAAAGGTTTCCATCTCCAGATTGCCCTCCTTTCCTCTCTCCTCCATAAATTCCCCGACTTCACTCCCGACTCTTCCCACGCAAGCCAAAAAAAACTGAAGCGATTCCGAGCGACGATTCTCTCTTTCTCCTTCGCCGAAATCTCCAATTAGCCAGGTAATCCCGTTCATCTCCACTGATTGCGTGTTTATGGGTGTGTTTCGAATCCAATTTCATGAGTTTTCCAGTTTTCCCCCAATTTAATTGAAATCCTAGGGTTTTAGTTCAAAGTCGTGTGATTTTAGGGTTTCAATTCGATTGAAAAATCAATGATTTTGGCTTCCTGTTTAGGGTATTAGGCATTTCCATTCAAAGGTTCGAGTTTTCCCGCCATATAGCAATGACAAGTCAAGAAATGTATATGATTTGTCAGTGGAAAACGAGTTTGTCTGACAGTATGTGCTTGCTTGATGAGGGCTATGTATCCCCTAATTGGTTTGATGAATTTTTTGTGAATAATGAGATATATGACGACATC
This sequence comes from Persicaria maculosa, assembly GCA_963922045.1. Classification (NCBI taxonomy): domain Eukaryota; kingdom Viridiplantae; phylum Streptophyta; class Magnoliopsida; order Caryophyllales; family Polygonaceae; genus Persicaria; species Persicaria maculosa. Next base: position 24,298,477 of record OY998254.1, read on the forward strand.
TTTGTCTAAAGTCGTTGTTGTTATACATATTCATCATCTTGTAACTAGTGTGTGATTGTCAGATGTTTGTTGTGTATGAAATCTGATTTTGGGTTATTTGTGAGGTTGAATGTGCTCCTTATTCCCTGTATTCAAGGTCTGACCTCAGGTTTGTTATATGGGCCGGTTATGGTTACTGAATATTTGTATTTATTTTTCTGCTTGTGTGTGAAAAAGTTGAAGTTCTTTGTTGCAATTGAACTTCTGGAAGACATATTGGCTGGTATGTGATGAATGTTCTCAGGTGATTTGCTAAATAGGCCATTTGTTAAGGTTAACATGCTTAGTTGGTGTATTTTTTTTACTTGGCCATAGTTACAACTGACAATTCTCAATGCTTTCTGTATTTTCTGCGTGCTTATCTATGTAAAGTTATGTTTTAATGTTTAGGTTTATCAGGAGACATACTTTAATGTAACATAAACATAAGATTTTTGTAGGTTTATAAGGATTCTGTAATACAGGGTACTCTCCAAAAGTATTTGACTTCTAAATTTTGAAGGCAGTTATCTTTCTTGGATCATTTTTTTTGTGTTCATTTGCATTCACTTTATAAGAACATTTATCGTTTAAGATACTTCAATATCTTGCAAATTTGGCCATGGAAGTGAGCCACTTCACCAATGTTACCCAGGATTCAAATGTTGCATGACAAGGAGACAACCTAGCTAAAAGTAGCATTCCTATGATTTTAATAAACTGCCAGGAGAAAGTTCATTTTGGAATACATAATGAATGAGTTGGTACAGTGTTCATTTAGCTAAAAGTAGCATTCCTATGATTTTAGTAGAGGGGATCTTCTCTCTGATGCTTCTGGTCAGTGCTGCTCTTAGGTTCAGAAGTCATTTCTTTTTTGTTTTTCCCCCTTAGCAAGTTAATCATATATATAGTGACCTCTAGTCTTTTTTATTGAACATAGCTTATCATCTCATCATACCTATGTAGTGTAGTGCTCCTCAGTTGTGGATAAACAGCTGATGGATTTGCTTTTCCATTTGGTTCCTACAGATTTGTGCCTATGGATTACACATGCATGCTTTGCTTCATAACTTGTTGTTGGAGCTCTTTCATGAGATTGACTTGAGTTTCTGCTGGGATTTATCCTCTCTCATGTTCTCTTACATCCCCTACCTTCATTGTCATTGAACGACTTGTTGTTGGGATTTATCCTCTCTCATGTTCTCTTACATCCCCTACCTTCATTATTTAGAACCTTGTTTTGTGTTCTTAGAGGGCTTACTGTCAGCTTTACATTCTCATTGGACTACTTGTGTTTTGTTGCATGATAACCGGGTTTGGATGGAACTGCACTCACTTGTGAATTGTGATCCACCTTTATACATCTGTGACTACGCATATTTCTTTACTTGTTGACTGCACATACATTTTCCAACATGGTTAATGAACTCATGGCAATAGATATTCACCACTGATTGCAATAGATAGTGAACTGATTGCAATAGATATCCACTTTCATTTTGTACTTGCATAATGTAATAGATCTTGCAATAGATCTTCTATCAACTGCTTGCACTACCCCTCCAGTGATCACCTCTTGTACATTTTCCGTTGTTGTCGCATATGTGTTAACTTCATCCATGGAAAAGTCTGACATGGTTGTGTCTTCTGTGAAGCTGTATGTTTACCATGCTTGTTGCTTTCTTTCCTTTTTCATCAGTGCCCTTCCACTATGATGTTGGTTTATGTCTATCGGTTTGAATACTGATTCTCACAAAACGGTTCCCATGTCAACGTAGGAACCATGTGGCCGTATTCCGAATCCGACACAGACTCCGATTCTGAACGCAGCTATGCCAGTGGTGACCCGCGGAAGTACCCATGGCTGAGGAGTTCATACGAGCAGGGGCAGTCTAGTCGTCGCAACAGAGAGGAAGATTCGGACGCAGAGTCTGATCCCCGTGACCCCGAGCAGGTCAAGGAGGACAATGCATTGTGGGCATACGCCGCGGACGAACTGAAGGAGCTCCGTGCCCGGGTCCGGGGGCTTCTGAACCAGGACGCCCTAAGGGAGCAAGCCCTTGCTGCAACAAACACCCAGCTGCAGGAGAGCAGGGACAGGGAAGTCTCCCTCACTAACAGGCTCGTCGTTTCTGAGGCGACCAACAACCACCTGATGCAGAGGGTCGCGGAGGTCAGCTCCTTCATGTGTGGCCGCTGGGTGGAGCACGCAGGGGACCAGCTCCAGGCTGAGAGGCTCTCCCGCCTCAACAGACTCCTCTGCTGGTTTATCCTCTTCATGGTGGCGATCTTCCTGCCTCTGGTCACCAGGCGCTAGTTCATCAAGCTTCTCCGTCATGTCGTTACCACTTTTTGTGCAGATTACCTGTAGTTGTTGTATTTCGCACTGGTCATTGTGAACCTCTAGTGAAACTCTTGATGTCGGCCCCCATTTTGTGCATGTCGGGGCCTCGTATGTAATGCAGGAACTATGTTTGCGCAACCTCGGCAGTGATTACCTCTTTTTGTAAGCCGAGTGTTGTTGCACCCTTATCCTAACAGTTGTAACCGAAACTGTTTCCGTTTGTTATATATGCATATTCCTTGACTACTTATACAATGGACGTTTGATTACTTTCATTCTTGTCTTTCGATCATGTCATCTGTTGGATACACCTCCTATTGAAGACCACAAGCTGAAGAAGACAGCTTGAGATGGCGCCAAATTCAGCTGTGGTTCCAGATTCTGTTGAAGTGTCTGTTACATTTTAGGTTACGGAGTTGGTTGATTGCTTTACCACTTGCATGTCGATCAATAGTTGAGTCATGGTTGTCTATAAATACAGAACAACACATACATTGTCATCACTTCTTCGAATTCAATAAACACTGAACAAATTTCCCTCATTTTGCTCTCAATTACATCTTGTAACATCATACACAAAAACCAGTTAACATGTCTTGCAACAAAAGACCACTCCTAACAACATCACAGTTGAAGTAGAGTTTTGCATACTACCACAATACCTTAGCCTAATGGCATACATACTTGTTGTTTATACAAAACACCACTCCCATCAATTTGGAAAACCATTCAAGTCGTGGTATGACATATGTGTTTATACAAAAGCCCACGCGCTACAGCTTCGAGCATCCAGGGCTTACCTGCCCATGCGACGGTCGTTCCATATCTGCTGCGCAATGTCGTCCCTAAGAGCCTTGATCTCTGCGTTTGCCCCCGGTGCATCATCGAAAGGGAAAAAGGGGTCATCGTCATCATGTCCAACATCATCTCCCGCGTCGTACGCGTCTTCATCGCCGTCCCCGTCGGATGGTATGTCACTACCCATCGGCGGCTCCATGAACCTTGGATCGTCTTCGTCGTCGGACTCGGACAATTCGCATGAATCCCGCACGTAGTTGTGGAGGGCGAAGCACGCAATAATAATCGAAATCTGCTTCCGGATCGGATACCTGGGGAGCTGACGGAGGATCCTCCACTTCATCTTCAACACCCCGAAGGACCTCTCTATCGCTCCTCGGAGGTAAGAGTGTGACTTGTTGAAGGCTTCTTTCTCATTTTTCGGTTGGGATGCGACGAAGGTCGGGGGGTGGTACTTCGTTGTCGAGTAAGGAATCATGTACCCATTTCGGAAAGCGTACCCCTTGTCGCATAGATAGTACCTCCCGGCCGGTGGATGGGGGAACCTCAACGCCGACGTCTTCAATGCGTGATCGAACACCCGGGCATCGTGCGCGCTTCCCTCCCAACCGGCGGATATGAATGAGAACCGAAGGTCGAACTCGCATACGGCCATGACGTTGTATGTTGTTGTCCCCTTCCTGCATCGGAACCGGACCTGGTCATCTTTCGGCATGATCGCCTCAATATGTGTGCCGTCAATTGCGCCAATTGCGCCCTTGAAGTACGGCCAGTACCGGTTGTCGTTCCTGATCTGCTCCGGTACCGCTCGGAAATGAGGGTCGCGAGGCCGGACCAGGTCCCCTGCTAGGCCGCGGAACCCGTTACACTTGCCCCCGCATATGGCCTCTAGTACCTCCGATATAGTCTCGGAGATTGTGTACGTCGACCGCAGGAACCGCTCGCACGAGTTTCGCTGACTAGACCCCCATGCCATGGTATTGACAAAGATAGCAACCTTCTCGATCACAGATAGTTGGGTTGACCCCCGAAGACCGTACTGGTGCTCCAGCATGCCACATAGTCGAGTGAAGGCCGCCTTCTCCATACAGAATGCGTTAACGCTCCTGACGTTTGACCGGTGGGTGAGGATCTGGTCAACCCATCGTGCCCTAGTGTACTCTCCAATAAACTGGGGTACCTTATGCACCCTTTTGAAGTAGTGGTTGGCAATGGTGAGCCATATGCCAAGGATGCCTACAAATCCAGCGACGCCCTTGGCTTGTCTTTTGCGACGTCGACGACGACGTTCGGTGACCGTATCCTTCGTCCTGCATGAGGAAATCCAGGGAGATCGCTAAGGAACCACAACACCGTTACAGTAAGGCACAACAATGCACATCATTGAACAACGACGAAAGAACGCATAACTTTCAACAAATTTATTACAAGGGGGAAAACGATTTCAAGGCACATGACACATGCGACAATTGTATGTAATTGTATCTACCATTATGGTGAGCTGGTAATTAAAAGCAATAATAAACAAACACATGAAGTAAACAGAGACATAAGTCCTCCACAAACATTCTAAACTGTCTCCTTATTTGTGAACTGAGGGGGTTAGGCGGACAATGTTCTCGTACGTGCGGAAAATGGAAGGCTCGCCGATGCTCAGTCTAGGTGGATGGCGTTCAGCTGCTGACCGTCGTTGGTCGAATACAACCACCAAAGCCACTTCAGGCGGGCGACGTTGCTGTCAAGCTGAACGAACACCTCACGTCGCTCGGGTGACTTGATGATGGCTAAGCTGAAGCACCATAGGGGGTCTCCTTCGGCAAAAAGGCCCTCCCCAACCATCGACCTCACCACATCCAAGACTTCTTTCGTTGTGTCTTGGGGGGTATTGGACGATACCTCATCCTTCGCCATATCCTTTTTCATCAGGTCGATGATGTCACGCGTGCTGTCTTTCATGACCCCGACGCTGCGCTCGAACAGCCTGGTCCCCTCCGAGACGCGAACATTGCGCTTGGAGCCCCTACGGGAGGAAGTCGTCTCGGAACCTGGGCCTCGCTTTGGCCGAGACTGCTGTGACGCCCCGGTGCTTGGAGCTCTAGCCGGTCGGCTAGAGGGTGAGACATCATCCTCCACAATGCCCTGGAGAACGTTGGTCATGGAGGGCGTTCCCGCCTCAGCACGAGGGGTGTTGAAAAGCTCGTCGAACTCCTCTTCAACACCCTCATATTGTGACCCGTCAGGGTGACCCTTGCGTTGGGGGCAGCACCATCGTCATCAGCATCGTCGTCCGAGAGGTCCTCAAGCCTCTCCTTCTCAGCCTCATTGTGTGCCTGCGCAGCCATAGCTTCCGGGTCCATGGAGGGGGCGACGCAATACTCACCGGTGGCAACGGTGCCTCCAAACACCTGGTCGAACAGCTCTTCCAATTCCGGCGGGATCCCCTTCTTCCGGAACCTGTCGTATTTGCTATCCTCCTGCGCAATTCAAGTCACATGACGAGTTTCGGTTCATTGCAGTCTCTCTTGCATTGACGTAAGGGAAAGGGAAGGCGAGCACATCATACCTTGATTTTCTTCTCCCACCATTCGTCAGGTGCCTTTACGGTGCCAGCGGCCTGATCCCAACCGAGTCCGGTCTCCCCTTTTTTCAACTTACCCCAGGCTAGGTAGATCGTCTTCATGTCGCGAGTTCGGTTCTTCAGAGTGTATTGGTTGCACCTCTTACCCGTGGCAGCCTCGAATGCGGTGTTGATGGGCCCCCATTTGAAGGATTGATCCTTACCATATTCCCGCTGATAAGCGAGGAGACAATGCATCAGCTTCTTAGTCAATTCCAAAGACCAATAGAAGGCAGGGGGGACGTAGTTCTTGTCCTCGGAACCAGACGCTGCTTTCTTTGCCTTCCCTTTGCCCTTTCCCTTGGCTTTGGCAGAGGATTCCATGTGGGCAGGTCCCAGACAACAATTGCATGAGTTTCGCTAGTATATCGAATGAATACGTCGGTTTTGTGTTCGGACATATTACGACAGCAGGAGACAATCAGCACACGCAAGAAATAATATCAATATTAAGATCGAAACGAAAACACCCATGAAAGAAATAATTCATTATCCTTATTCTGTCACAGAATGTCGGAGGTTCCTCTCAAGAAGAACAACCCAGTGATGCAATTCAATCGACCAAAAATCAGTTGCCAGCTCGATACAACGTGACGAGGGATAATTGTAAATTGTTCTATAAGCCGACTACATCGCCAATTCCATAACCTTAAATTCAAAAATGTTAACCCTAAACGAACATGGGTTATGTAGAATGTCGTTGGGATTATTCCCCTTTTCCAAATTGAAGCCGCAATCTGCTATGAACAAAATCAGAATACCCTCTACCGACCAGTGCATCGAAAACCCCTTTTCATATATTGCAGAATTCCCCGATTAGAGGTGAAAAAAGAATCGACATCGAAAACCATTGAGAACTGAAGGAACATCGCAGAAGTAGGGATTCAGGACTTACATGGAGTCCGACGTCGCTGCCGCAGTTGGTTGCGCTAGGGATCCTCGGAGGTGCTGGTGGCTGCTTCCGGCGTGAAGGTCGCCCAGGCGACGGCGTACGTCTTCGGTCTTCCCACTCTCCTCTCGAGCTTTTTTGTCAACTAGAAACTGAAATGTGAAGATGGGGGATGAAGTTGAGGGGTAATTTTGTCTTTTCAGGTCAAATAGTGGGGGCAAAATTGACTTTGTAAGTGTCATCCATCCCATAAACTTTAAACCAAAACCAAACACGAACGGGATTAAACTGGATTAAAAACTCCACCTCTTCCACCTCGAGATTCCATCCCCATCCCTTCCACCCCAAAAAATCTATCCCGATCCACCTACTCCCACCCCGTTGCCAAACACGCCCTAAATCTTGGGCGGTTTTGTTACAGTTTACCATTTCAATTTTATATTTTTTTGGTTAAAGTTTACCCTTTCAATTTGTATAATCCATTTTTTTGCTTCTGATTTCAGGCATCATCACCCCCCTCTCTCTCTGTCGGTCTCCACTCTCCACTTCCCACACACTCCACACTTCATACAAGTTCCTCAACCCACCTTCTCAGTAACTTCTCACCCCCGTTTCATTTTCCTTTATGTTGTAGCATTTGTTGTTGTTTCTTCATCTGGGTTTGCTTGATTCTCTCTCATTTTACAGCCATTTGTGATAATCTCCCCATCTCGTTTGCTGGTGAGCCTTACTGTTCGTTGACATTGTGCTAAATCTCTAAAGTTCACTCCTTTTTGTGTGTGTTCAATAGACAATTGAGTGTAGATTTCAGCCATGGTTGTTGCCAACTTTCCAGATCTGACAGATCCAAAGTTGTTCCTAAAGCAGTTTCAATAGCTTCCAACTATTTACTGCATTTATGTCTGCATTTAATTTCTTATTCATTTCCACCGCCTCATATTCAACAATTCATGGAGTTGCATTTTGTTTTTACATTTGAGGGGAAAGGGAAAAACTTCCACTGTATTGTATAGATTTGCTTATTTGCTTCAATTTGTTGCTCCCGTAAAGAATGTCTAAAAGTAGGTGGAATTTGACCCTTTTTGTGATTCTTTTTTCGGGTCTCAGTGAGGTGCTTTATTTGTGGTTACAATGAGATGGGTCTATTTTGATTGCCTTCAATTTGAATCCCATTTTAGGGTTCTCTTTCAAGTCACATATGCCGAATTATTAGTCTGACAATTTTTTTTTTCTGTGTCTTCATTCCATGTTATTACTTTTGTGTGATAGGAAGAACTTTGATTGGAGATCTGAGGCTGTTTGGTTGATCTCATTGGGCTGTGGAAACTTTGAATCCCCCAAAACAACATCATTGTAGATAGTGTGTGTGTATAGTTATGGTTTTAGGTCCCAAAACCAAGAGCAGAAGAGGCCCCACAGTTCAAGTTGATTATCAAATCCTTGTTGAGGAAATCAAGCCATGGCCACCATCTCAAAACATGAAAGCCGTCCGTTCTGTGTTGATTCAGTGGGAGAATGGTGACAAAAGCTCCGGGTCTACGAGCTCTGTCGTGCCTTCTGTTAGCGACTCAAGAATCGAGTTCAATGAATCGTTTAGGCTGCCTGCAACTCTTTCGAGGGACATGTCTGTTAAGAATGGGGACGTGGCTGTGTACCATAAGAATCTGCTCGAGTTGAACTTGTATGAGCCTAGGAGGGATAAGACTGTCAAGGGGCAGTTGTTGGGGACAGCCATTCTAGACTTGGCTGATTATGGTGTTCTCAAAGAGGCTAAAAGAGCTTCCATTCCTCTGAATTGCACCAGGACCTTCAGGAACACGTCCCAGCCGTTTCTTCACTTGAGAATCCAGCCTGGCGAAAAGGGTCGGTTGAGCTCTTCTTCAAGGCCAGGCTTCCAGAAACAGGCATCCAATGAGGAGTACTCCGAAGAGGCGGAGTTTGCCTCTTTGACCGATGATGATGGTTCCTCGCATTCCTCTCTGACCGCTGAGTCAGTTGGAAGCTTAGCAGCTCCGAATAGCACGGTATTGATGCTTTATCTTTATTTACGACTCGACTTCTTTTATTTTCTTAACTGCCTTGTGATACTTTTGCGATTGTCTGTACATCTTATTTATTTATCTATTTTGTGTTTAAAACTTGATTTGCCTTTTATTTCCTTGTGGTTCTGTAGATCTTGAAGTGCTAACACTTTTTGGTAGCCTTTCATTTTTCCTGTTAGGTCATTGTCCCAAACTGCAACCTTTTTTTCTAAGCTAAGCTATGTAAAATAATGTTGCTTTCTAAGAACATGATGTGAACTTCAGTCTACCTGGTAATCAGTGTTATCGAGACCTGGGTTATATAAAGTAGTTTGCTGCTACTTTCTTCCCCAGTACTCATCAGTATGGCAAAATCTCATGGTTATTTGCTAAATTTTCATAGCCACAAATTACACTCTTTTTGTTATCAGAGGTTATGAGAAGAAATCTACTCTTTCTAATGGTATTTGCATTTTAACGTGCTCATTAGAGTAGCGCTATGCAGAGAAAAGAGGAGCAAAGGTAAGCCCATGACTTTATTGGCCTTATGAAGTGTGATTGGATCTTTGTATGATCAATCCATAAGAATCTTATGTCTTACCTGAGGCATATTAGATGGCCTGTTTGGAAGTTCTATATTGCCCATATCACATATATAATTACCATGATATACAAATAAAAAGATAGTGCTTCTTGCTGCAGGATGGATCAGTAACGGCGAAGGAGAATGATGGATCTGGGAAAGAATTTCATGCACAGAGTTCAAAAATTGACGACAATAAATTAGTTACCAGGTCAGAGATCCAAGCCTTCGACAATCAGAAGGGTAGTTTGGTTGACTCATCAATTGTAGATTTGTCATCTCAAGATTCTCAACGTTTGAGCCCGAGTAACGAATCTCCTTCCACATTAAATGTTTCTGTAGCTGCGACAAAATCTGATTCAGGAGACAATGTTTCCAATGCTCAATCATCTGTATCATCCGTAGGTGTTGAAAGCTGTAAGGATACTCAAGGGGGAGGTGATTCTTATCAGAACATTCAGGAAAACATGCCGAACAGCTTTACTTCCAAGCCTCCGAGCCATGACATGTATGTTCATCTGAATGTAAACGTTAAAGATGGCACTGAACCTCAAGCTGGTGATGGTGATGAGGACTCGGGGGAGATTGTGAACACATATGATATCCACGATGCGGATAGTAAAGAAGGGCAGGAAGATGAAGGATATTCTGCTGGGGGTGAATCATCACATAGGGATTCATTAACATCAGCCTCTGGTAGGAAGAATGAATCATCTCTTGGGATGGCTAGATTAAATCATGCGAGATCACTTCGATCCTCCACTGACTCTGTCAGGAGTAATGGTTCGGTAGGTGGCAACAACATTTCTATAGAAAGAAAGGAGGCCAAGGTATATCCATCAGAAAGAAGAAATGGAGCTCCAGAAGGCAAGATTCTGGATTTAGAGCGCAAGATAAAGATGCTGGAGGGAGAGTTGCGAGAAGCTGCTGCTATTGAGGCCAGTCTTTATTCAGTTGTTGCAGAACATGGAAGTTCCGTAAGCAAAGTCCATGCCCCAGCTAGACGCCTATCCAGGATGTATATTCAAGCAGTCAAAGGCAATAAATCAAGGAGGGCAAATGCTGCTCAAACTGCTGTTTCAGGATTAGTTGTTGTGGCAAAAGCATGTGGAAATGATGTTCCAAGGTATTTTGATTATTGATTCTGCTATATTTCATTTTATATCCATACATTCTGCAAATTTAGTTGAGTTCCTTGACCGGCTTCTGTCATATAGACATGGATGTGATGGATGGGTTTCTCCTGTAATTTGCTTTGTCATGAACTTCGGGCTATAGACTGGGATAGTCATCATGTCATGTGTGACACAGGATCATGTGATAACGAGTTGTATAAATCCCAATTCACAGATCGTCTCCTGTGATAACACGATAGCATGTTGCATTATTTGATTTTGGAAAGTTTGATTACAGTAGTATTGTTTTTGATGTTCCATTTTCCTTATTACAGGTTAACTTTCTGGTTATCAAATTGTGTGGTTTTAAGAGCAATTATAACTCAAGCCTTTGAGGAACAACAATTACCAGTTTCTGATGGGCCTTCGATACACAAGGACGCAGTTGGGAAGAGAAGTGACAAAAATTCACCAAAGCTGAGATGGAAAGCTTCATCCTCCAATAAGAAAGATACAAGAGGTGATTTTTCTGGTAGCTTTGATGATTGGCAAGATCCGTTCACATTTACATCAGCGCTGGAGAAAGTCGAATCTTGGATCTTCTCACGTATCGTGGAATCCGTTTGGTGGCAGGTAGATTACCTGTACATGTTTTCTCCCTTTTTTATTCTATATATGGATCAGGGACATTGTAGATTTATATGGGGGCAAGAAGTACTCTAACACAAATCTGCTTTGTAATTGAGCAGACACTTACCCCTCATATGCAGTCTTCAGCTGCAAAGGTGGTGGATAAGCTTATTGATTCGGAATCTAAGAAAAGCTTTAGAAGGGCATCTAGTTCAGGTGGCCAAGAACAGGTGAATTTGTCGCTAGAGCTCTGGAAGAAGGCATTCAAGGATGCTTGTGAAAGGCTTTGTCCTGTTCGAGCTGGAGGACACGAGTGTGGTTGCCTGACTGTGCTTGCTAAGTTGGTTAGTTCAGGCCCGCCTTTTATATTGAGCATTTATGGAAACAGACTTTCTTTTCTTTCATTGCCCTTTGTTTTTGGAAATGTTATTTGAGTTGTTTGCAAAAACATTATTGTTTTACCTCATTTACACATTATGTGGTTCATAAATCATTGGAAAACTTAGGTTCCCTAATGATTACTTCATTTGAATTCTCATTATGGTAGTCCTATACTCCTATCTTTGAACTTTGTAACATTCAAGTGACAACCACTACTTCCTTGCATTTTGTTTACCTTTGAAGATGTACTTATCAATCCAGCTCATTAAAGTCGTTGCACAAAATGTTCATCTTCACTGAACCATTAGTGAAGCCTTACAAAGTTGGTGGTTGTCATTTAAGTGATACAAAATTCAATCTCCAGGGTTCCCAAATGGCACTTCCAATGATACAGTACCTTGGTGCTATTATGCCAAACATCAAGGTTCCCTAGGGGAATATTCCTAAATCTTTCATAACATTTGTTCATATAAACTTTATAAATGACTGAAATATTTATTTCCTGATTTATCCCTGTCATCATAGATAATGGAGCAGTGTGTGGCACGCTTAGATGTTGCCATGTTTAATGCTATACTTCGTGAATCCAATGATGACATTCCAACTGACCCTCTGTCTGATCCCATAAGTGAGGCCAAGGTTCTACCTATTCCATCTGGAAGATCAAGCTTTGGGGCTGGAGCACAACTTAAAAACGCGGTATGCAGTAACTTTTTGCTTACCTTTTGCACCTTAATTCAAGCTTCAGGGCCAAGTTCCTACCTCGTGCACCTTGATTTCAGAACTAAACATATTAAGCATTTAAGCTCCATGAATGCACAACAAAGTTTTCTGGGATATTCTGCTCAGTTAGATTCTTTTGATGCGATGTGTTGATTGCTTATAAGTTGCATATTTCTGCCGATTCAGTGCATTCATAGCTCCTTAGTTTTGTTGATCCACTGAAGGTGAAATTTTATTTTGGTGTATATATCTGATATGATGATATTTTTATATCTATGTTTGCTGGCTAACAGATTGGTAATTGGTCAAGATGGTTAACTGATCTCTTTGGCATGGACGATGACGATGATCCACTTGAAGATGATGACAGCCATAACAGTGACAGTGATGATGATAAGAGACGGAAACAAGACTCATCCTTTAAATCCTTCCATCTTCTTAAGTCGTTGAGTGATCTCATGATGCTTCCAAAGGACATGCTTCTAAGTGGGTCCATTAGAAAAGAGGTTGAACCATGAAATCATCTACTATGTACTTGCTTCATATATAAAAATATAAAATCTCCTGTTTTCTCAGCCATTTGCTTCCATGCTTATGACTTTCTCTTTGCAGGTTTGCCCTACATTTAGTGTGCATATCATCAAAAGGGTTCTCGACAACTTTGTTCCAGATGAGTTCTGTCCAGATCCAGTTCCAGACGAAGTGATGGAGGCCTTGGAATCTGAGGTCAGTAAACTGTACTTTGTAATTTCCAAGGTAGAAATAGAAAGGCTCTAGTGTAGAAATGGCATTCCACAGAAAATTTTCGTGGTTTTGAATCCCCTTTGGATTTAATTATTTCCTATCTATACCATAGAAATCAGAACGTTGGACGCGATAGTGCAGCTCTCCCAGTTAGAACTTAGAACTTGAAACTATCCTAATCTTAATGACCATATCTCAAACTAATCCAAACTTTAGGATATGTGCACTTTGCAAGCTGTAACGTATACTTGGGTGACACTCAAGCCAATTTGTGTTTGGTACAATATCAGGTTTATATCAGATTCGGGTTTTGTCGGGTTAGGTCTTTTGGTTATAGAGTCAACTCAGGCCGGGTTGGTTTTCAGGTATGGGTCAGTTTAGGTTTCTCAGGTGCTGGTGGGATCGGGCATTGCCAACTCTACATAGTCATGACTTACTAATACCTTGTGGATGAATTGTGGTTATACAATTGCTGTATTATTTCTGTACTTCAGGATATCTCAGATGAAGGGAATATCAGTAGTGTTCCATGCACTGCGCCCTCAGCACTGTATGCACCGCCTCTGGCATCGTCTCTGGCTTGTATTATCGGCGACGTGGGAACTCAATCTCCGCTGGGGAGAAGTTCATCCATGCTCAGAAAATCGAACACCAGCGACGACGAGCTAGATGAACTAGACTCGCCCTTGAGTAGGATTCTCGTCAATCTGCAAGCATCACCGAGACCATCAAAGCCATTGACGACGACAACAAGCGGAATCAGTGGTGCAAATGTCATCAGATATCAACTCCTACGCGAAATCTGGATGGGCAGTGAGTGAAGTTTGTTAAGATTTGAGAGAAACGGATTGTCGCTTTTGTGTGTTGATTTGCGTTGCAATCGCAATCTAGAATCGCTAATACCAATTGGGACGTTGTCTTGTTGGGTCGAATGGTTGCAAACGTTTCTTGCTCTTCCTGATCACTCATCTAGCTTATTGTAATAAAGAAACGAGGCCATGGAAAGGAGTTATATATGTACAAATCGAACTCATTGTGCTCATCATTCAAGATTACAAATATATCTGCTTCATCGAATAGTACTCAAATTTAGAATCTGAAAACATACCTGAAATCAGGTATATTTGTAGTCTTGAACAAAATCCAGGCGAAAAAGCTTATACGAATTTTTTGTATCACAACTTTTTTAGTAGTTTGTAGCGAGTAGGCTTAGTCTCACTATTAGTGAATGGTGAGTAGATTTCTCAAGTTTATGAGAGATGATACCGAAAAAGCTTATGCAAGATTGCTTTAAATTGACTAGAAATTTGGGCTATGTTTGGTAAAAGGGCAGCGGTTGGGGTAGCTGAAGTTGGTGAATTATTTGTGTTAAACATATACTAATAAGATACTATGATGTTTTAGAAATCTAACTGTTATGATAGCTGATGAAAACTTGTGAATAAAAAATCATAAGCTCCGAAAAACTTGGGTGGGTAGCAAATGAAAAAACTATAATTCCAAAAGCTAAGTATACTAAAAGTTTATCTTTATTTCATTTAGAACTATATAATATCAAAACCACTAGATGCGAAAAGCTACTTCTTGTGCCAAACAGATCTAGAAAGAATTCGAAATATCAAATAGTCCTATTATTTTGAGAGGTTGAAAATTTTGACTAACTGACAAACTGTCATGAAATCGGACGACGACGACAACAACAACCCACTATATCCCGGGATTAAGTGGGGTTTGGGGGTAAGGATATACGCACTATTTTCCCGAACTAGTCGAGTGAGTGTTTTCGATATACCCAAAAACAACAGAACACATGAACAAAATGGTAACAAATAGAACAATAAGGAAATTAATAGTAAAAAAAGAAGCATAGATACATAGATAAAATAGACACCACACAACAACCCATGACACTAAACGTCTGCCGCCCAGATACACCATCGCTGGTTGTCTCTATCTAGAGTCATATCTTCCAAAAGGTTTAGAAGATTGAGGTCATGTCGGATGCATATCCTTCATGAAACAAGAGATAAATAAAAACCAACCAAAGTGAAAGAAAGACAGCAAGCAACAGAAGATGGTGAAACCAAGTGAAGCCAAATGTAAAGGCTTTTTCGATGAAGCCGGAGGAGGACAGGTCCAGCGCCGATAGATTAGTATTGTCGAAAAGCATGTACATTAGGATATGATCTCTTGGGGTGTGAAGACGAGGCTCCCAGGTAGCATCTCTTGAAAAAGTAGTCAAAAATACAGATCTACTACCCCGATTAGACACTTTTCATGCCACACACCAAAGTCTACAAAAACACAACACTAAACCAAAGGCACACCAAAAACACTTCCTCGGACCAAACAACAAAACAATCATATCCAAGATTCTGGCTTGACTCGCATGAATTTTTTTTTTCTCTAAAAAGGTTTCCAAGTAATGAAGGATTCCTTTCGCTTTTTCCTTTCTTTTTTTTACCTTTACAGAGATAAATTTAGTGTGGGTAGATATTGAGATTTAATGGATGAGGTCATTTAGCCAAAGTAATTGTGATGCACCAGGAACAAGAATTTCTTTTACCATTTTTTTTTAACGTAGTAAGAATTCAAAATATCATACACATATCTTGGTAAATCGAGAGGGCACAAGGAGCGTCAAACGGGTAGACCGTCATGATACAATCAAAAAGAAAACGAACTCACAGTCTAAGAACCAATCGAACAAACAAAACGAAGAAAACAACCCTCAGAACCATGGCCCACGCAGACAGATAGCTCAGCGAGGGTGAAAGACTCAACGCAAGGCAAACAAAAAGTTCTTATTTTAATATTTTATTCTTGATATGTGGCTATTCCCGACGGGGCAAATCTTTTGCTCCACCTTCCCACCCCACAACCTCGTCCCACAAAATTATTTTACTTCTAAACTAATATTAAAAATTTTTTAAAAAATATATTTAGCTTCTACATACTTATTATAAGATATTTGAAAAAAATCTTAGAAAATCGAATTATATTTTTTTTAAAAAAATATATAGTGAACTCACATCTTTTTCAAACTTTAAAAAATATTTCTATCTCTTATGAATTATTATAATTTTTGTAAGTTGATTTTGTAAGATTTTTTTTAAATATGTTATAATAAGTATGTAGAAACTAAATATTTTTTTTTAAAATTTTTTTAATATTAATTTAATGGTAAATTTTTTTGTGGGACATGGTTTTGGGGCAGATGATTTGCACCGTATTCCGGATCCTTAGCCCGTGGGCTTTGAATCAAGAACACCACCATTGTTTTGTCTCACTCGTGCAATCTATGTCCAGTTCTTGGTTATTCTCCTTGGGTATGCGTGTGTTTAGAGGCAAAAGAATTGTTGGAACACTCTGAGTACGTATAATGATAGCAACGGTTTGGGTTGGAGATTATTTTTATTTTATTAGGTAAGAATTCGGGTAGGACGATTTTATCCGAAAACATCCTTTCGGATGAGGTCATGAAGACCGGGGTCATTGAAAATCCCTCACCCCTTGGCAAGGCGGCTAAGGTGTGCAACCTTGTCGCCCACTTTGTTGCCATCACGGGGCACATGAGAGAATATAATTTCTTAAACTCCTTGAATGAGCAATTTAATATCTGACATGAAAAGTTCGATCTCCCACGGACATCGTGAGATATCCCGTAGGTGTGTGATTATTATCAAAGAATCTTCTTCAATCTGGAGATTTGAAATACCAACCTCCTTTACTTTATGTACTCCTTGCATTAACGCTAGAGCTTATGCCTTGATATTCTGTCTTCCTACATTTTGATACCTCATAATTACTAGGTGACCTTCCCAATCTCTGATGATGTATCCACATGAACTTTCTTGATTAGAGATTGTGGAACATCGAAATTTAGCTTGAAGGTGCCTATTGGTGGTTTCTTCCACTTAACCGTTTTCTGTTCTTGTGTTTTCTATACTATCCTCTTAACGTGCAACCTTTTTGGTAGCTGGAATCTAAGATATCACTAAATTTACAAGCTTGAGACCAATTGTCCACATACCTTTGAACCATCAAATTGAACTCGGAGGTAGTCGGAATCGTTGCATTAGAGAAAGTGATCTGGTTTCTGAAAAACCAGATAGTTCACCATCTTGTCACCAGAAGGTTTTTATGTTCATTATTAAGCCTATTGCCAATGAATTTAATTATTGGTTTGATAAATCTAGACTGATATATTAATGCTTGAATTTGATGTTGATCATCCCGTGTGAGTACCCCTTGAAGGGTAAGCGCTTGACACTCGAGGAACAAGTGAGTGTCATCTTCAACAACATCATTACATAACACACATGTATTTGGAACCGACACACCCCGAACAGCTAATCTGGCCTTTGTAGGGAGGCTGAGTTAATAGAGTTTCCATATGAAATTTTTAACCTTTGATTGAGTATCTAGTTTCCAAATCCAGTCAATTGCATCTTCCCCCGCCATTCTGCTTTGTGAGATTGAGTTATATGCACTCGACATATTGAACCAACCATTCTTGTCTGGCCACCAATATAGTCTGTCTTCAAAACAATTGGTTGGAAGTGGAATTGAGATTATGTCCTCAACCATTGATTTTGGAAGATTATCAACTAGTTTCTCAATCCACCATTTTCCACCTAATATGTAGTCACTAACCATTTCTTCTCAATTTACAATGGGAGGGAAGTCGCTGCGAGATGATAAAGGAATCATATCAACCCAATTATCCTCCCAAAATTTGATTATCTTGCCATTACCCATTAACCAAATAAGGTCGGTTTTGAATTTACTCACCAGTGGACACAACTTAGACCACTGCCAAGAGCTTATTCCTTTCCTTTTATAGTTGAGGATGTCTATACCTTTTAGGTATTTTCCTCGCCAATGATATGTGTACCTTCAGAAGTGGTCATAGAGCGAATGGTTTTTCGATTTCTTCTGCCTGTAGCCACCTTGTGGAAGTATGAAGAATTTGTATCAATGAGTTTAATATGTTTTGTTTTAGATATTTGATTTCAATAATTTCTCTGAAACAAAAGAAGCTCCTCTTTCTTTTTTAGTAAGTTCACTTCTCATAGTACAACCTAGCTGGATTGGAGTAGTAAAATTCAACCCAACGAGAGATTGCATTACAATGGGTCCGGACTTCATGAATCATAGCTTCTCGCTCAACCATATTGAAAGCATTTTTAAAGTCCACCAAGAGCATAGTAAGACCCTCCTCATTACCATGCACGTTCCTCAACCAAGCGATTCATGACATGGAGAATGGTTTCACCCCCACTCGACACTCCCACCCAAAACGGAAAATCACCCAAATAACCACTCAATGAATTACCAATTCAGGAAGCACTACCCTTGGAAACCAATTGCCTCCAAACAGTACCCACAACAATGGGGCAAATACCACCTTCTGACTTGACAAGTTGTGTGAGAGGTGCACTACCAATGTACTTGCCTAGCACCTTAGAACATTTCCCCTCCAGAAAAAGATTAACCACATGGGTGATAGCATCGACTAACTCATCAGAAATAGCAACCGTAGCCCCACTCAAACAATCCATAAGATGTTGAGCACGCAAACCATCTCTTCCAGACGATGAACCACGAGGAAAACTCTTAATTATGTCCAAAACAACCTCTTTAGATGATAATAAGTTATGTTGACCAGTTGGAGTATTAGGTATGGACGACGACTGAGAGAAAGGATGTTTGGCTTGTAACTCCTCAAGAGTGGCACTAGAATACGGGGCAGTGGCAGAGGAGAAAAGAACCCTGACAACAACGGTGTAGTGCCCATCACAAATCTACATTGTTTGATATTATTCTCTGTCAAATCAAGGTTCTCCTCATCAGCCACTGACAAGGGAGGAGAGGGTTTAGCAAGAGTATCTATAACAAGTTGCATAATAGTGACAGACTCACTCCAAGAACAAATTGTCTTGACTATACATTCCTACTGCAACCGTTGCTTGTTAGCAGACATCGATTCCTGGCTACTCCTCGCAGGCAACACCAACAATCTAACCCACCCTCCGATGTCTACCAGATTGATCACCTTATCAAGAGGTCCTTTCAGCACACGAAAAAACCCAAGGTGACACTTAGGAGGAATAGATTTGACAGTACACAATATCACTAGTACAAAAGTGTTGGTTAATACCGATAATTTATCACCGGTTATTTAAAACCGGTAATAACCTGTTATCGGTTACCGGTTATTTTATATAACCGGTATTAAATAAGTTTCCAAAATATTAAAACCGGTTTTTTATAAGTTTGGCGGTGTTAAATAATACCCGCGTAGAGTTAAGAGCGGTTATTTAAGGAACCGGTAATAACAATTTATAAAATAAAAAAAAGTAACCAGTTTTAAGAAACAAACTGGTAATACTCTGAGGCATATACAGTAGACTCAGACAGATCGATCGAACAAACCAACCATTCCTCCTCAGACAGATCGATCGAACCCTAGCCTAGCTCGAACCCTCGAAGCCGCCGGCGACTCGCTCCACCTCTCCACCCCCCTCGTCGGCGACTCGCTCTCCCCTCCACCTCCTCCTCGCTTCGTCTCCGTCACTGCATCGGCCAGCCTCCCCCGATTGTTTTGTGCGCTTGGTGTCCGATCGAGCTCCCTCGTCGCCGATGACTCGCTCCTCCTCTCCACCTCCTCCTCGCCTCATTTCTGTCACTGCATCGGCCAGCCTCCTCGACTCGCTGGTTGTCCGATGGAACTCCCTTTTGATTTCCCCTCTTGTGCGCGCTGCATCGGCCTTCTGCCCTTCTCTTCTCTCCAATCTCTTTTATTCAGGTATGTGATTTCCTCTTTCGATTCCTAAACCCTAATTTATTCCAAGTTAAAATTCCCCTTTTGATTTCCCCTTTTGTTATCTCTGTTGTGTTGTGACAGAAAGCTAAAACCCTAATTTATTCAGGACAAGGAATATTGGAGGATTCAGGACAAGGAAGATTGGAGGATTAGTATGATACATACATTCATACTCTTTATTTTTTTCTACCTTTTGTGTGTGTTACTGTAAAATAAATGTCTAAAATATCTACTGATTCAACTTTTCTGAAATTTGCTTTGGTAGTTCAAGTACTACATAATTTGATGATCTATGAAACATAAGGGCTTGAAGTAGATGAATTTAAACATATATAGCCATCTAGAGGGGTTCATGTATTCTTCTTATCCCAGTCTGGTGTTTACTTGAGTTATTTGTCAAACTATAATTTTTTGGTTTGAATTTCAGTGGAATTGATGTGAAACTTGAAGCTAGGTAGATCAAATTCATATTCCAATTTTAAATTTATAAATAAAAATAGAAATGTTATTTGGTTGTTGTGAAAAGTTAAGCATTTTTTTATAGGTAAATACTCTTATACTACTATGATTACAAGAATGAAATGAGAAGTGTTGGATGGTGGGTTCTGCTAGAGCCTTCATTGCTTCAGGTGCATCCTGTCGATCACTAAATGAAGTGATAAGGATCATTTTCCCTATTGCAACATGTAAAATGGCTTATACATTGCTTACCGAGTACGCTAAAGTACTCAAAAGTGTGATACCCTTCTCCTGATGTAAGTCCTTCATCTTCTCCAGGCAATGGTAGTTTGGTCGCACGATATGCAATGGAGTCTAACAAGCAGCTAGCAGCTGGGCTGTTTAGCCTTGGGGACATGGGATACAAGACACTGTTTAAATACTGTCAGGAGCTTCTTCCCGATGGTTCTAACTCTCCTATATCTTCCAACTCTGGATGGAAAATTGGTAGATCAACACATCCAAGTGAGATGGGTAATGCAGGAATGGTTAGGTTTTAGTCTTTCTCCGTTGTGTTTCATTGTTGGTTTATAACCACTTATTGAATATCTTGCTTGGAAAAAAATAGCATATGTGCATGTTTATATATCTTTTTGGTTCAGTTTCGGTGTGAAAATGATATAGCTATTTAGTATATTATATAGTGTTCTGGAAATAGCAACATAGTGGCAATAAGTTGGTCTGCAAACATGTTTGTCATGTATTTCAACCATTCGGATTAAATTTATCAATACACTCTCCTTGTGCATTTCGTTATTTTTCAGGCTGTTGTGAAGGACTTTGCTTCCAAAGCTGTTGTTTCGCAATTTAATGAACACTCCAGTCCTATTTCATCTCTTGATGAGACAGTCAAAAACACAATTGGACTTCTTCTCATGTATCCGGTTAAGAAAAAAAAGGGTATTAACAAGCACTTTTGTACTAGTGTTTCAGTACAAACCTATATGTCTGGCTTTGCATGTTTTACTATTTTTCCACCTTTGGTAATTTTTTTTGCCCATGTTTTACTATTTTTCCACCTTTGGTAATTTTTTTTGTTTGATATATACTGAGAACTAAACACTCTTGCTGACCAGAGCTGAGCTTTGTTTGAGATAAGAGTTTTTGTTGTCTCTTGCTCCATAGATTTTTCATTGACATATTTTCCATTTCCTCCATTTTCTTTAGGGAAGAAAAGAAGAGTAACCGAGTAGTATAAGAAACAAGAGACTCTACTCGAAGGCTTCAATGAGACAGAATATGATTGAAACAGGCTTCTTCCCTGGAAGCCTAACTAAGGTCAGTAATACTTTCCTATCTCCAATAGATAATGTTATAAATGTTTATGCTTCATTTAGTTGAACATTAGAGGTGCAGTTTTTTGTTCTCAGATAAATTCACCCAAATAGGCTTGATTTAAGGCTACCCATTGAGTTCTTATCTGATTGCATCTTGGCTGGTTTTATGCTCCCTCCGATCAATTTTATTTGATGTTTTCAAGGGTAAATTTGGATCAACACTTGTTGATGTTTTACAAAATCTTCATATTACATCTTTTAAATACTGAATTATTTTACTTAGCCCTAAGGCAAGACGTCTTATTTCTTTTCTTTTTCGTGCAGTCCGAAACTGTGCAAAAAAGGCGATCCATCAATGAGTTGTTTGTAACTTCTATGTATGTTTAATGATACTACTTTTCATGACTTAATTTCATTAAAGATAATATGTCTCTTTTCAAATGAAATTGGGTCGGACTATTTTCCTTGTTCAATATTTTTTGTTGGAGTTTGATGTTGTGCTTTAAACAGTTTTTAAGTTTATACAATGAGTTTTGGCTTTATATCTTCTTAATTCGACTGTCTGATCAATCTATGCATTTCCCAGGAACGGCATTCTTCTCATATTTGGTGGAGGACAAAACTCCTATGAATCTCTCGTATGTCAAGTTCCTGGTTTATATACACTAGCAGATCCAACTAAGATGAGTTAACTCATTTTTTTAGTTTCTTCTATAGTTTTAATTGTAGAACAGTGGGAGTCTAATATATGAATCAGCAAGAGGATGATATTTTTTTTGGCTTGCATCAGGAAACCAGTGGTTGTTACTACCTGTGTATATAAATGGCTTGCATTTGTAAAATATTGATTAGGTAGAGATTATCTAAGATGGAGTGTAAATTGTATTTCATTTCGATTAATGTGTATTTAATGATGGTTCATAGATTGCAAGTTGAACTTATAAATAAGTATTATATTTTTTTCTGACATAAAAGTGGGATACTGATTATTTTAAATAATTGATATCCCAAAAACCTTTTTTTTTTAAAAAAAAAAGATAAATATATTAATACCGGTTATTTCAGAATAACCGGTATTAATTTTTATGCACACATATTAATACCGGTTATTTCAAAATAACCGGTATCCGAGAAAATTAATACCGGTTTCACAAAAAGTGGTATTAACCAAATTAATACCGCCGCCGTTAATACCGGACGAATAACCGATATCCGGTTCATAAAATAACCGGTATTAACGGGTGATTTTGTACTAGTGTATCTTAGAAAAGATACGGTTGAGAAGATCAACGTTGAAAGCACATTGTTGACCATCCATCAAAACAGAATTACGAACAAACTGCACCATTGAAGAGGTAACTTGTGGCCTAACAAAGTCATAAAGCACAAATCTAACCATGCCATCACCACAATAGGGGGAGGTACAAACTCAGAACCACTCCCGTGGCGGCATTTAGAGCGGAGAGTATGCGTTTTGAAACAAACTCTA
Organism: Persicaria maculosa; assembly: GCA_963922045.1. Lineage (NCBI taxonomy): Eukaryota > Viridiplantae > Streptophyta > Magnoliopsida > Caryophyllales > Polygonaceae > Persicaria > Persicaria maculosa. The sequence continues at coordinate 24,321,433 of OY998254.1, forward strand.
CACAACCAAATCCCCATCCTCTTAAAGGTAGTTTCAACTTTAGTGAAAACAAGCACGTAAGAAAAAATAGCATCCCTTGTCGTTACTTGAGCATCCCTAAGTTGTGTGATCAAGGACGCCTTGGTAAGCCCTTGTCTGCCACCATCTTGGCACCAATTAAGACCCACGAACGGACAATGAAACCGAATCGTAGCAGTCCGCATCGACAAGCGAACACAAAAAGGGTATCAAATTGAAAATAAACGGTGCGGATAAATACACCACAAATCTTACACGTCGAAAACGACGTGCAAGGTTGAAGTGAGTTAATTAATTAGAAAAGAGTGTTAATTAATTAAAGGTTAAATTTGGTGAATATCCATTTTTCATGTCAAAATTAAGTAAATGTCCACTTTTTTTTACATAATTAAGCAATGCTCATTTTTTCCAAAAATACCCCTCCTTTCCCATCTCTAACCCTTCATCATTCCCCCTTTGACCATTTTTAATTTTAACATTGACTAGTCAACATTGACCATTCCGGTCAACGTCTGTATTTGGTGACAATTTTTTGGTGACAGTTGAGTATATTTTTCTAGTGACAGTTAATTGTGACAATTATTTTGGCGACAATTGATTTTTTGTGACATTTTATTTTCTACGGTGACAGTTAGGGGAAAATATTTTCTAGTGACAATTGATTTTTTTTTCTTGTGATAATTGTTGGTGACAAAAAAATTTGGGTGACAATTGATTTTCTTCCAGTGACAGTTGCCAGTAACACTTTTCCTCGGTGACAAATGGGGTTTTTTCTGTTAATAGATGATTTTCCTGATGACAATTGTTGGTGACAACTATTAATGACGAGGTTGATGACAATATATTGTCACCATGATATTGTAACCTTAAAAAAATTATCACCATAACATTATACAACACCAAAACATTGTCACCAACTACAGAACACTGTTTTCATATTGTTTAATCAACCGTATTGTCACAAACTTATAAAAAACATTGTCACCAACCTCTTTTGAGCTGAGTAATCTATTTACACCAACAATAAAACAGTGTAACCAACCTATTTTCATCAAGCTTTGGTCAATAATCTACTGTCACCAATTACAAAACTTTGTCACCAATCTAGTGTCAACCACCTATTTTTAGAAATTAATTGTCACCAACGACAAAACAGTGTCACCAACCAATTGTCACCAACTACAAAGCACTTTAATCAAACTAAAATGTTTACAATGCTAATGTTATCAGATTTGTCATCTAATATTAATGCATTTTTGTTACGAAACTGAAACCCTAGAATTAGGGGAGCATAGACCCTAGAGGGGCTAAACTTGAGCAAACGAATAATTCGATGTACAATACTATAATGGCATCAAATTTGTCATTTAATATTAACGCATTTTTGTTACAATAATAACCCTAAGTAGATGAAATTTGATGTAAAGTTTAACTTTGTAATACTTAATTGTCAGACTACATCAACTTGCAAAAATATCAAAACAAAGGGGAACAGTTAAGACATTCATACTTAACATCCAAAATAGCAAGACTCTCTATAGCCATCCTCTCTCTATATGCATCCATATACTTGTCTGAAATAGCTTCAATACCACCATGAAATGCAAGACCCTCGATATATTTGATGGTATACATACCGCAACTTCCACTACAATTGAACAGAAGGATAATGAAAGTTACATTATAGCTAAATGAGATATAAATTCCATTTGTCACCAAAACAGAATATCTAACTCTACCAATTGTCACCAATCTAAAAAAAAAACAAAATAACAACATAAATTCCATTTGTCACCAAAACAGAATATATAACTCTACCAATTGGCACCAATCTAAAAATAACAACATAAATTCCATTTGTCACCAAAACAGAATATATAACTCTACCAATTGTCACCAATCTAAAAATAACAACATAAATTCCATTTGTCACCAAAACATAATATATAACTCTAGCAATTGTCACCAATCTAAAAATAACAACATAAATTTCATTTGTCACCAAAATAGAATATATAACTCTAGCAATTGTCACCAATCTAAAAATAACAACATAAATTCTATTTGTCATCAAAACATAATATATAACTCTATCAATTGTCACCAATCTAAAAAAAACAACAAAATAACAATGTCATCAACCTATTGTCATCAACCTCTTGTAAGTAATATATTGTCACCAACGACATAACAGTGTCACCAATTAACCTATTGTCACCGACTACATTACATTGTCACCACCCTATTGTCACCAACTATAGAACATTGTCACCACATTCTTTTCTCAAGCTTATTATCACCAAAAACAAAACATTGTCTCCAAATAGAACAATGTCGCCATATTATTTTCTCGAATGTATTGTCAAAGAAAAACCGGTTGATCAGACCTAAAAATCATTGAAGATTTAATCACAGAAAGGAGAGCAAACTACGAATTTAGCAAAATTGGACTGACAGTAAAAGAAGAACCACACCTTACTAACCAATAGAGAAGGAAGCCTAGGTAAATCGGGACCATCAGCGTGTTGAAGAAAGATCATCCAATCAAATCCCTAATCTAGAAGGGGCATGAAAATTCTCACCTGATCATCTCATTAGAGGTTATACCAAACAAAAGGCGATTAAAACCTAAGGAAATTAAGTGCGAATTCTTACCTTCAACGGCCGCTAGCAGAGGTAGCGAAAGTGAGGGTGAGAGAGCGGAAGAAGGGAAGCAGAGGGTGAGACATCGACGAAATCTGAGAGCGAGAGGGAGAGGGAGATTCGCGGGATGACGTTGACGACTCTGCTAGCGATGGCGATTGCAACCGCCTGACAATATTCTCTTCGACGATTGTAACCGCCTCAAGATCTATGACTTTGGATCCGCCGAGTGGTTCCTTGGAAGCGGTGGCGAGAGGATCCTGATGTCCGGCGTCATCCACCGCCATTGTTGAGATTGGATAAGAAAGAGAAAGAGACTCGTGACGCTACTAGGGAATGAGATATGATTTGGGATTAAATTATAACAAGGGCAGTTTGGGGTTTAATAAAAAAATGATGGACACTTACTTAATTACCCTTTTGAAATGGACATTTACCTAATTAGACTTTCTAAATGGATATTTGACCAAATTTTTCCTTAATTAAAAAGGCTTGCACGTTGAAATGAACGTGCATTTAAAGGAGAGGATTTGCGGTGTATCTAACAACACCCAAAATAAATCCAAAATAGGCGTTGACTTTTTAAGGATTAAGAATACGAACAACAAAAGAGACGACAATTTGGGAATAACGAATTCAAAGGAGTCCAAATGAATTGTTCCATCGATCATTAATTGGACTCGTGAGGACTGAGGATGTCTAATTAAGAATTTCACAAGCAATTCGAGGGGAATTTGCTTGCGGTGCAGCCAAATTAGTGCGCAGCCGAGATACTATCTGGGTGTCCACTCCCTTAGTGATTATAAAGCTAAGTCTATTAAAAATATAACCTGCAGCACGAGCTTCAACATCTTGAGATACTGAGAATTTTCGAATCCGCTTAGCAAAGCAACAACATCTGTATCTAACTCTCCCAATGAAGAAAATGGGAATGGTAAGAAACCATAACCAGCCGTCGTGCACAAATCCTGATACGCTGAGCAACATCAACAACAGGATGACGGGACATAAAGTTAGACATCTCATACTTAGCCAAAAGGGGAGGATCCCGTCAAATCAACACACATCCCACCCTCTGTCCCATGAATAAAAGAGCAAATCCGTCGATTTCGATTTTAGGACTGGTTCATTCCGACGGCTTACCAAACAACCAGTTTAGTAATAAATCATTATGATTTTTTGATTCCATCCTGACTGAGGATCCGAACTCCCTTGTCGCCAGTTGTCTCTCATTCCGGAGTCCTCGGCGCTGCTGATAGTGCTCAGCCCTCCTCCATCCGCTTCCGCCCACCTTCTTCGGTAATTTGCACTCCTCCGTCTCCAATGGGTCTTGCGACGCGCGATCTCTCGACTCCTATTGATTCAGGCCGAGGTTCTTGTGCTTGAATTACTTTGAATCTAACAATCTGTAATAGTGCGATTTGTAGTTCATTACCTCCATCTTTCTTTTCCCCGTCCGCTGTTTGTGTCACTCCCAATTCCCAAAGACCATCGTAGGGGAAGTTGGCAATGGAGTTTTCAACACCGAAATGTAAGATAAGGGATTGGGTGGGTTCGAATGGTAAGGGTGTATCAGGATTTAAGAGCCCTTTGAAGCTTCTGCCGCCCGTCATTCATACAAAAACGGTACTTTTTTTAGACTCTGTCAAAATTCCTGTTGCAGCAGCTTAAGATTTCGATCATTAGAAAGTTCAGATTATATCCCTCGATTGAAGTTGAATTAGGGTTTACACCTTTTCCTACCTTATTTTTTCGTGTAATGGTGAATCACCGGTTTGCAGATATATTTACATGATTGGTGGTTGATGCGGCCCGAAGAAGGAGATGGCTTAGCTGTTGGAGGGTTTACCATGAAGAGGTGATCTGCATAAAAGCTTTAGTGACCATTTTCTGAGACAATTACATGATTGGCTCCAGTGTTCTTACTCCTAATAGTCTCCATGACATTTTGAATGACTAGTTAAATAGTAAGGAGTCCAGGATTAGCCATTGTTTAGGGGAAGAAGTTGGTAAAACTTGAAAGTACTGATCTGCTTCCGTTTCTAATTGAGAAAGTATGGTTTTCTCCTTTGATGTTGTGTGGGCTTTACAGGGGATAATTTTCTTTTGAATTTCCCCTACCACTCCAATGGCACATTTAGCTGTCATTGTGTTATTGATTTAATATTAAGAATAGGTGTTTCAGGATACCGGTTTGCTTGTATGTTGAGTATGCCATATTGCCATGTATTTTTAGCTTAGTGTGGTAACATATGCATTGTTCTTGAGGAGCTGTATTATCCATTGGTTCTTATTTCCCTAATGTTTTAGGGAAGGAGTTGAAACTGCCTTTTACTCCGCTTCCATTAAGGAGAGACATGATTGTTCCACCCTGGAGTCATCGGATGGCTTTACCATTTTCATCAGTGGCCTCATAAATATGTCACATACAGAGGAGAATGGCTTCCCACCTCAGGTGTGTATGTCCCATTTTCCGCTTATGGAAGTAGTCATATTATTGAAATGAATCAATTGATATCAGTCAGTTTGGTTTAAGTTTTTTACCGTTCATTGATCATTCTGATTGTTTCGATGCTGTAACTTTACTTTAGTTATTTTGCCAAACTAGTCATTTGTATTTTTATGCCAAATCGTCAAATTTTGAGAGCAGAACACCAATTGAGCTCACTAGAAGACGAGGTATATCACCATTCACAAGCAATTGATTTTATGTACCTCAACAGTTAATTGGATCTGATGGAATTGTTTGTTTGCAAGAGTGAAGCACTTTGCTCATCATGGGAAAAGAAAGCAAGTTATGGAGTTACTCAAAGATATAAACTTGAACAATCTGCAAGTTTGGAATTGTCTTAAGAGGATCTTGTTGTATACAACTCCATTTGGGATTTGGACTGAGCTGGAAGATTTTATATGATTTCTGGATGGTGTCTTCTTTTTGGCACTCAGAAGAAACAATCTTGTGATGCTGAGGCTGAATTGACTTATATCAGGATTTATTCTTAAGATTAATCTAGTTTTATCAGGTAAATTCTTATAGATAAGTGAGCAATTTTCTTGTGTTGTTGAGGCTGAATTGACTTATATCAGGATTCATTATTAAGATAACTGTTTTTTGTAAGCACTTGTTCTTGAAGTTAAGATCTTTGGAATATAAAGTTGAAGATAAGAAGAAAAATGAATTGAACAAAAGCTAGATGATTTGTTTCAGCCCCTTGAACTTTGTATAATGGGGTATTTGGTTTCGATCAAGGAACTTATTTTCTTCACATTCATCTATATTTTAGCTGTTCAATAGATTGTTTCTTTTGCTTCAATTTTGAACAGGTTTGCAGCCATTTCCTTAACGGGTTTCCTTTCAACTGGAAAGAATTTGCTTCTCAACTGGAAAGATCAACTGATAAAAATAGTTGTGTGGGCTCTCCTGATGGAAGTCATACATTCCCATCAGGTTCTTTCCAGGATATGTCATTTCATCGGAAACGGGATTTCTTGCTGTCCACCCATGGGCTTTATGACGAAGATGCCATTGGAAAACATCTATCTGGTGATCTCTTTGAGAAATTACAGCTTACAGTGACTTCTCCTAAGGTTGATATTACTCCTGATCTTGATTTACCAAGAGCAAACAAGTTAAAGGAACTTCAAGAAAACGGTATACACAAGTGCACTAGTCTCAGGTTCATTGGCGTTCGGACCAGAAGGATGGCAAAGATGGAGGAAGTTGCCAGGGCCAGGACCAGGGCCGAGACGTAAACCAGAGGAAGGCACAGGACTCCACTATCACTTGCTGCTTTTACCTGTATGTTGATGGTGGTGGGGTGTGGACTAGACATCCTTCTGTGCTTCAGAATTGTCAAAAATCTTGATCACAAAGCTGAGCCTTGAACGGATCTCAACTTTTCAAGCGACTATTTTAGAGGACTAGAATTCTTGAGTGAATCTATCGACTCCCATTGACATGGGTCTGTAGTTGCGACTCCTAAATGTATGTTATGTCCAACCCAAACTCAGTGAGAACTGAGTTCTGTGGATTCGAAGCTACTTGAGGATCTGTTTGGTTCAATTTGTTGGTCACTTTTTGGTACATATATGAAAGTAAGGTAGGTATAGTATATGTTTGTGCCTCTTTGTATTATCTTATGGCGAAATTGCAGAAACCACCCCTTAAATAGAGTGTTTTGCTCTAAACAAATTCAAGTAAACAAAGAGTGTTTTGCTCTAAACCACCTTTAAAGTAACAGCAGGAAACCACCATTAATTAAGAAATTAAGATTGATTTCGCTAGCACAATACCACCCCTTGCACTATTCCGTTACCAAACTATCAAAGTGGGGCCCACCAACTATTATTTAATTATTATTTTGAAAGAGAAAAAATGGAAGATCTCTCCTGCTCAGCTGCTAAATACACTTAAAAATTAAAATATATGGAGCAACAAGGAGATTTGTACTTAACAACCAAAGAAGACATGGAGAACAGACAATCTTTCCAACATCTCATTAGCCTTTTTTGCTAGCTCTATGAATGCGGATGTCAAAATCATGGAGCCTCTCACTCTCACGGTTGTAGATTCCGAGATCGTGGAGCCTCTCACAAGTCACAACGTCTAATTCTAAGATAGTGCTCAAACTTTGTAATTACCAAGAAACTGACTGTTGCAGCTACGATTATCCCTGTGGCGATGTGTTGATTCCACTTTGATGATATGCATAAATGTGATATATTTTTATACGATGGAAGATAAATAATATCAATTACTCATCCGTTCGGCAAAACTTGTCATTTTAGGATGTTAATTTTGTTAAAAAAACTTGTCATTGTAGGTATTTTGCCCTTCACTTTACAAAAATGCCCTTGATATGATTGATTGTTTGTTAGTTGTAGTTTTCGATAAAGTAAAAAAGGAGGATAATAATTGAGGGTAAATTAGTACATTTGTTAATTGCCTTAAAACTTGTGAAAGAAGCTAAAATGACAAGTTTTGCCGAACGGAGGGAGTAGTATTTATTGGTGCAAATATATTTATTGGGATTTATATTTAAATTAGGTGGTGGCGTCTGAATGAGTCGACTGGGCGTCTATTAAAAGATAAAGTTTGGCAAGCGGCAGAGCAGGTGGAGTTTGGGGATATGATGGGCAATGCAGATACGATGTGGAGCTGTATGGCAGGTTGTATTCGCCGAGTGGGGAGAGAGGTGTTGGGGATGTCTCGAGGGGGGCAGGGGCCCAGTCGGCGCGCGACCTGGTGGAATGAGGAGGTGAAGGCATAAGTAAGGGCGAAACAGTTAGCGTTCCAGAGATGGTTACACAAAGGCAGTGGAGAAGATGGTGTGGAGCTCAGGTCCAGGTACAATGTGGCCAAAGGGGAGGCTAAGCGTGCAATTGCTAAAGCTAGAGACAAGTCCTTTGAGAGTCTGTATAAGGCCCTCGACGAGAAGGGAGGAGAGCAGGTTCTTTATCGCCTTGCTCAACATAGAGAGAGGATGAGCAGAGATATCGACAGCGTCAGATGTGTCAAAGATGAGAGCGGTCAAGTGTTGGTTGAGGATCAACAGATCAGGGGAAGGTGGCAGAGGTACTTCTCAGAATTGCTCAATGAGGATTTCGACTCTCCAAACTGGAGTTCCAGTCTTTCGGACCGTATCGACTTGGGATTCCACCGACGCATATCTTTAGAGGAGGTTAAGGTAGCTGTCTGTAGAATGAAGAACAATAGAGCATCGGGCCCAGACGATATTCCGGGAGATGTTTGGAAATGGTTAGGGGTCAAAGGTTTTGTTTGGCTAACATCGCTCTTCAATGCTATCCTTATGTCAGCTAAGATGCCTTCAGAATGGAGACTAAGTAAATTGGTCCCGGTCTACAAGAACAAGGGGGATGTACAATGCTGCAGTAACTACAGAGGAATCAAGCTGCTAAGTCACACAATGAAGTTATGGGAGAGAGTTATAGGGATGAGAATTCAAAGACTAGTTCACGTTTCAGAGAATCAGTTTGGCTTCATGCCTGGCAGATCAGCAGTGGAAGCTATCCACTTGTTAAGTCGACTGATCGAGATGCACAGAGACAGGAAGAAGAACCTACATATGGCCTTTATTGATTTAGAAAAGGCATACGACAAGGTTCCTAGAGAGCTACTTTGGAGATGTTTGGTGGAGAAGGGAGTGTCGGGGTCGTATATCAGAGTTATCATGGATATGTACGAGGGTTCGCTGACGAGTATTAGAACGCCGAGTGGTGATTCAGAGTATTTTGATGTTCGAGTGGGACTCCACCAAGGTTCGACGCTCAGTCCGCTTCTATTCACTCTAGTTTTAGACTCACTCTCTGCTCCTCTCCAAGAAGAGGTCCCGTGGTGCATGCTGTTTGCTGACGACATTGTCCTAGTGGACAACTCGAGTTCGGGTTTGGCTCGCAGGCTCGAAAACTGGAGAGGGGTGTTGGAGTCTAAGGGTTTCAGGATGAGTAGGACAAAGACCGAGTATGTTCAGTTTTGTTTTGGAGAGAGCAGGGACACTGAGGAGGCAGTTATTTTGGGAGATGATCTTGTCCCAAGGAAAGAGTATTTCAAGTACCTTGGTTCGTACGTGCAAAGCGATGGTGGTGTTGACAAGGATATCGAGCATAGAATCCAGGCAGGGTGGTTGAGATGGAGAAGGGCGTCAGGGGTGTTATGTGACAGGAAAGTTCCAGCAAAATTGAAAGGAAAATTCTACAAGGTGGTTGTTAGGCCGACCTTACTGTATGGCTCAGAGTGCTGGCCTACTACTAAAGCTCAATTACAGAAGTTGTCTGTGGCTGAGATGAGAATGCTGCGATGGATGAGTGGACACACGAGACTAGACAGAATCAGAAATGAAGACATTAGGAGCAAGGTTGGAGTTGCTAGTATTGCTGACAAACTACGGGAGTCCAGATTGCGGTGGTTTGGGCACGTGCGTAGGAGACCTATTTCAGCCCCTGTGCGGAGGTGTGAGGGCTTAGATCTTGGTCCTTTCCGTAGGGGGAGAGGTAGACCGAAGAAGAGCTGGATGGAGGTGATCCGCCAGGATCTCAAGTTGCTGAACCTTTCGGAAGATATGACGCTTGATAGAGATCACTGGAGGAGGCGAATTCGGGTTTCTGATGTTTAGTAGGCGTTGAGTCTTATTGTCCATGCTTTGCAGCCTTCCTTCCTGCTTGCTAACGCTTACTTTTCTACTATCTGTCTTCTCTCCTTGGGATTTATGCGTCCTATTGTTTTGGGTCTATCGGAAACACTCTCTCGACTTGTTCGGGGAATGAGTGCGTACATCCTGACCCCCCAGACCCTGCTTTATCGTGGGATATACTGGGTTGTTGTTGTTGGAGATTTTGTACAGGATTTGTTTTGGTTATTGGAGATTTGGGGTTGACTTTCTAGAAGCTTCTTTGAAGATTTTTGTGGAGCAATCTTCAAATTCAAAAGGTTGTTGGTTTGTTGAGATCTTCAAGAGATTTGGATTGAACCAATCTCCAGTTGCCTTCAACGTTTCAAAACAAACCATCAATACCAAAACAAAGTCAAGACTTGCTGTTTGAAAAAAAAGCCAAAACCTTGGTTTCCGGGTTTTGGTAAGACCTTACTGACGGTGGCTCAAGTTTACACGAATGGGCTTATAATTTCAATGTTACTTGGACCAATATATTATTAGGCCTAGATTTGCTTTATGGGCAAGATTTGAATTAATTCAAACTTCGGCATATATATATTTGGTTTATATTTTTTAAATTCTATTTTATCTAACCATATATATATATATATATATATATATATATATATATATATATATATATATATATATATATATATATGCTTGTTTGTTGAAATTTTTTAGGGATTTAATTGACCAAGCCCTCAACCTTCAACGTTCCAAATCAAATCAAATCTCAGGCGTAGCTTCTGGAACGCAGTTTGAATTGGCGGTTGTTCTCCCCGTATCTCAAGCAACAAGGATTCAAACGTTCAAATCATTTCAAACTCGGAGAAGCCGACCTTTATAAAGAGATCAAGAGGATCACAGTACACACAAGCTTCACCCTCTACGCATACAAGTTCTCCTGCAATCCTTTGTCTTCTACAAGCATCGATCTCGCATCTCTCTTTGGTTTGAGCGTTTTATTTCTTTGAGAGTGTGAGGTTTTCATTGAGCTTTATCGTACACTTCATTTAGGTTATACTAAGAGTTCTTTACCCAAACGTATAGGGTACTCCGGTATCCATAGAACTTTGTTTCACGGGTGTGCTTGGGTTGCTAGATAGAAAGTTAGTTTAGAAGAGGGAAGGTCTTCTAGAGGTTGTATCTAGGGCTCATAAGGAGAAGTGAAATAAAGTTGTGTTGATCCTACAGGTTGGATAACCCTAGGCGGGGACGTAGGCCGGTTGTGCTGAACCTCGTTAACAACTCGTGTCCTTTTCTTTTTGTTCGTTTCATTCGTGCTTGTGTTTGCTTTACTTCTTATTCGTTACTTTGAATTAACTTGTTTCTGTGTTTCAGATAAGGTCTTATCTCTGGTGGGAAGGTCTTATATTTCTGTAATTACGAAAAGTTGTCATACTCTATTCTTTCCCCTTGCTAAAGTATTAATTTGTTAGCCTTTTATCTGCCTATTCCGCACTTCACATCAAGATCATGTATCCTTATAAATATTTTTTTCCCGGCCACTAGCTCCATGAATATGGATTCCAAGCTCTAGCTCCATGAATATGGATCCAAGCTTTTAGAGTTGTATATTCCAAGATTATGGACATGTAATTGACCGTGTCAATATTAATGCAACTATGATTAGTTTTGAATATGTATCTTTATATGTGATTTTTTGGTAATTAATTGATTCATCAATTAATATAAAAACAAAAATTCTTCTATACATACAATAATAAATTAATCGAATATTACCATTCAATAAGAAATTCATGAGTAGATATATATTTTAATTAGTTTCTCCTTATTAAAAATAAATTGTGATGGGTGATTATCCATTCTTTTTGATATGCGTTGATTGAGCCTATTTTACCACTTGCAGCTTGGTTTTGTTTGTTATAGGTACTACGCAAGGAACACATTCAAGTGACAAACATCAGCCATTGCCTGAGTGACTAGTGAGCAATTGGTCATCTTAGCTCTCGGACGATCGTCACTTGTAACAATGAATCTGAATTCAGGGAAAACTCTCATCCTTATAACAGAGTATTTGTAACCAACGGTATATTTAACAAAATAAAAAAAAAAAAAAGATGATGTAAATCGATTAATAATCTGCTAAATTTTCTTAAAAGTTATTTTTCATTGATTATTAATTAATTGTATAAAACAATATAAATTTAGGCCAATGACTCACTATATAGCTACACTACATCTCACTTGACCTTGTACATATTCCCACAATACACAATGAACAAAGAATTTCCTTTATCCTATATATTCCAACAAAGAATAATACATATGAACACTAAAATGATATAACTAGCTAGTTAAATTAAAGTAGATGTGGATCAAGACATCATAACCTTGAACTCATGGAAGCTAAGAACACCATCCCCATCGAGATCGAACACAGAGATCATCTCCTTACACTCCCCAACACTCCTCTTATCCCCCAACCTACTCAGCATCCTCTTCAAGCTGTTGGGAGTAATCCTGCCGCTGCCTTGATCCTCCTCATACATGGAGAACGCCTCCTTCAAACCCCTCTCCTCCTCCTCTTCCTCCTCGTCCTCATCCGCCTCCATCATCCTCCTCACGAAGTCCTCCATCCCCAGCTGGGCCCTCGCCGCCTCCTCCTCCTCCTCCTCCGTCATCTCCACGCACCTCCTCAGCTCCTCAGCTGAGATCCTCCCATCGCCGTCGACGTCCAGGTGCCTGAACACCCTCCTGTACTGCTCCTCCTTGTCCTCCTTCTTGTGACTACTCTTCTTCCCTTGACACATTTTAATTTGGTCTTCTTCTATGTGAATCTTATAATTGATCAATTTTTATTCTCTTTACTTTGAAATTGAGAGTTTCGTTGATTTGTGTTCTATATATATACATCTCTTTGTATATGAAAGAGGGGAAAAAACAAAGGTTTGGTAAGGCGCGCGCGTGCCGTGTGTTGACCGTTGGGGGTGGAGTGGGGCGGTTGGACAAACTGAAGAGGGATGTATAACAGAAGGTTCTAGATTTCATCGTTTTCCATGGTGGTTGTGATTTTGTGTTTTTTCCGGGTTTCTTCTTTATTGTAATTAAAATGCTAATTAATTTGACCGTTGGAGCGTTGACTGGGAATGGGTAATCACTTGTTAGTTAGTCAGCATGCGTGTAAAGGCTAAGCGAGTAGCCGACCGTGGAAAGACATATATTGAAAAAATACGAGAAAACTAAATACATCACCTTGATCGAGACATGTCCTCTGAGTCTGATGTCTCTCTTTGTAGATCTGTTTCAGCCTTGGTAGTTTTTATTGTATTATTTTGGTGGATGAGAAGAAAGCATGCTGTTATGCACTTATGCCTAATAATCTAGATGCATATGTAACAAGGTAAATGGATACTTAGGATGGATAGATTAGGATAAAGGTTCAAGGTCTTAGGTGGCTCAAGACCATGATCAAGTTGAAGAGACCCGGCTAGGCTCAAGGGCTCCATGGCGCCAAAGGTTACTTCAATTGTGTTGAGGTCTAAAGCCAAAGCTGATGTTGTCGGCCCATTTCTGTAGCTTTGGCCCAACTCTCTGCTCCCACGGCCCACATCTTTCTAAACACACTCCAACGGCTCGCTTGTGTCCTTGCTGGTTGAAAAGCTGCGTTTCCTTTAGTTAGGGCTCGGGTATAAAGTCGAAGCCTTCAAAAACCCTAAAGGGTTGAGAGCTTCATTCGATCGCTTCCGCTTTCACCAGAGAGAGAGAGAGCTAGAAACCCTAGAGGCGATTCGCCGACGATCCCGGGTCCACACCCAGACGAGCTTGAATCTCAAGTTCTTGATGTGATCCAAGGAGTTCGTGCTCGACTAAGGAAGGAGACGCTGCTTTGGTGCTCAACCTCGGCTCTTCACCAGCTTCTGTTCATCTTCGTCTTCAAGATGGAGTGAAGGGAGTATTTGTTCCTTTTTCGTGTTTCTCCTTGATTACCTGTTGCTTGAGCCGCTAGATCTAGGATCGCTTTCTAGTTTATCCGTCTATCTGTATCCATGACATGTATTCAATCATACTTAGTGGATTCATGGGTTTGAGTCTCTCCCTCTTGAGGCTCCGCAGAGTAGGGTAACCGAACTCCGTCACCAATCTTCGTGTTCTCTCTTGCTTTGTTTATCTATGCTTAGCTCTCCATTACTTCTGTTCTAGGGTTTATATTCGAAATATGGTTTTAACAAAGTGGTATCAGATCTTGAGTGTCCCATTTCTTCATTTCTCTCATCTATGTAGACGTGGGAAATAGATCTGGGGGCGTGGACATTGAGCAGGCCATATAAAGTATCCACAGGTCAGGCGTTGTTCCTCTCCCGTCCGACGTACCACACTTGTTTTCAAAACATATCTGTTTTTCAAAACGTTTTCTTTGTGCTTCTGTGTTAGTTTTTCATTATCTGCTAGCTTATTTACTGTCTTAAGCTTCAGTTGAACAAACTAACCCTAGTTTTTCCTTCTGTTTCTGGTACTAATGTACCATGGCAGATTCCTATGTCAAAATCAAGCCATTTGATGGCAAGATAGATTTTTCCATGTGGTAGGTCAAGATGAAAGCCATTTTGATCAAGAAAAAATGCTGGAGAGCTGTTTCACCAGTCACTCCACCCTCCACACCATAAGGAGACCCTTCAGTACAACAAACACCCCCTGCACTGCCACCAGTTCCTCCAGAAATCTCAGAACAAGCTCATGCTGAGATTATGCTAAGGCTCACAGATGATGTGGCCAGACAGGTAGTCAAGGTAGATAACCCCTGGGCCCTTTGATTAGCCCTGGAGGATTTATTTCTTGTTAAATCCCTGCCTAGTTGCATCTCTCTGCTCTGTAGGCTCTTCACTTTTAAAATGGACACATCTATTACATTAAATGATAATCTGGATAAGTTTTTAAAAATGACACAAGAGCTAGAGAGATGTGATGATAGCATTAAGGATTCTCACCAAGCCATATTGTTATTAAACTCATTTCCCTCACAGTTTGATCAATTTAAGGATGTCATTCAGTTCTCAAGAGAGCCTCTCACTAAGGAACGTATAGTGCAGACTATCTCTGAGAATAATGAGATGCTCAAAGTGTTCAAATCAAAACATGGTGCCAAGTCTGACACCTATGAGAAATATGAGGTTTTGTTTGCTAAAACAAACAAACCTAAGGGCAATAAGTCTAAAAACAAAAAGAAAAAGGAAGATGAGAGTCCTAATGCATCTTCCCCTAAGTCCAGCACCAAGGTACCCAAGGATTCCAAGTGCAATTATTGTGGACACCTTGGTCACTAGATCAAGGATTGCAGGAAGAAGAAGAGGGTTGATAATTAAAAATAAACTCAAGAATTATATGTCTGTTTCTTTGCTTGAGTCTGACGTTGGTAACTATCCTAATGAACTTTTCATGTGTATTTCAGAAGACAGCGATCCATCCTCCTGGATTCTTGACTCTGGTTGCACTATACATGCCACACCAGTCAAAGCTTGCTTTGATAACCTTGATCAGAGTAGGAGAGGGGTGGTCAAACTTGGTGATCATCACTCTCTTCCCATCAAGGGGGTGGGGGATGTATCACTAAAAATGTTTGATGGGATTGTTATCACCCTTAAAGATGTTAAGTGGGTGCCTGAATTAAGGAGGAGTCTTATGCCTGAGTCTGTTTTTGATTGCATGAATTATGACATCACAACTAGTAATGGCATTAAAAAAGTTCTCTGGAATGGAAAATGCATCGTCAAGACCATTAAAAAGAAAGGCTTATATCATGTCATTACTCCTGAAAATGAATGCAATCTTCTTGCCAACTCTGCATACATGACTTCTCAGTTAACAAAACTATGGCATCTTAGGCTAGGTCATATTGGAAACAAAGGTCTTTATTATCTGCATAAGCATGGTTTATTATCTGAAAAACCTACTGACTTGTCTTTCTGTGAGAACTGTGTCTTTGGGAAGGCTACTAAACAGGTATTTCCCAAGTCTTTGTACATTGCCAACAAGCCCCTTGAGTATGTTAATTCAGACTTATGGGGGCTTGCACAGGTGGACACAATTTGAGAAGAGATATTTCATTTCATTTATTAATCATTTCTCCAGGAAAGTTTGGCTCACTCTTCTAAAAACAAAAGATGAAGCTTTTCAGGCTTTCAAAACCTGGAAAACTAAACTGGAGCTCCAAACTGGTAATAAACTTCTATGCTTCAAAACAAATAATGGACTTGGGTTTTGCAATACTGCCTTTGATGATTTTTGCAGGAGAATGGCATCAGAAGGCAACTCACAGTGTCTGGCACCCCTCAGCAGAATGGTACTGTTGAGAGGATGAACAAGACATTGTTAGAGAAGGCCAGGTGTCTTCTCTTCACAGAAGGCATGAAGCACACTCTTTGGGGAGAAGTTGTTGTTACTGCAGCATATCTAATCAACAGATCTCCCTCCTCTGTAATTGGCTTCAAAACTCCACAAAAGCTGTGGATTAGTAAGAAACCCAGCTTGTCATACTTAAAGCCTTTTGGTTGCACAGCTTATGCACAAGTTTCTCAAGGTAAGCTGCAACCTAGGGCCCTCAAAGGTGTCATGCTTAGGTATCCAGAAGAAGTTAAGGGCTACAAAATCCTCCTCATACAACCTGGAGGATATAAAGTCATTGTCTCTCAAAATGTTACCTTCAATGAATCTGAATTTCATTTTAAAAGTGTTCTAACACCTAGAAATGAGAATACAGGTAACTCTGATCAGACCTCAAAGTTCTTTGCTCCTGATGACCAGCTGTTGTCATCCACTACCTCTGAAGAAGGAGATGATGAGTTTGACATAGGCTATGTCCCAACTCACTATAGATCTCCTCCTGCAAACCAAGCAATCCCAGTTGATGCTCCATTACAGCAAACACAATAATTAGGAGGAGAAAATGACGAAGAACAACAACCTGAAGAAAATGAAGAAAACACAACTCAGGGAGTACCTTTAAACCCTCAATCCTCTACTTCTACCTCTGAATCTCCCAGTTCTTCTTCTTCTAGTTCTTCAAATACACTTGTTGTTCCTTCTATGTCTGAGCATGCTTCTTCTTCTTCTTCTGCTTCATCTGTGCTTATTGTTGATAATTCTGTTATGCATGACTATCAACTTGCTAGAGATAGGAGTCCTAGAACTAGAATTCCTAATAGAAGGTATACAGATGATATTAATATTGTTGAGTTTGCTTTTGTTGCTTCTGAAATTGTCAAAAATAATCTTCCTGAGACTTTTGAATCTGCTATGAGATCCTCTGATTCCGTGAAATGGTTTAAAGCTATGCTTGAAGAACTTGAGTCTATGAAAGCCAAAAAACTTGGATTCTTGTTCCTAAACCTGAGCATGCTAAAACTATTGACTGTAAGTGGGTTTTTAAAGTCAAAGAAGGGATAAAACCTGATGAACCATCTAAGTATAAAGCTAGACTTGTAGCAAAAGGGTTTAATCAAAGAGAAGGGTTGGATTACAATGATATATTTGCTCCAGTTGTTAAATATAAAACTCTGAGATTGCTTCTTGCTATTGCTACTGTCTTTGATTGGGAACTTGAACAAATGGATGTTAAGACAACCTTTCTTCATGGTGATCTGGATGAAACTATTTTCATGAAACAACCTAAGGGATTCACTGATAAAAATAAACCAAATCATGTTTGTCTGTTGAAAAAGTCTATTTATGGTCTAAAACAGTCTCCAAGACAATGTAACATAAAATTTGACTCTTGCATGAGATCTTTTGGTTTTATTAGAAGTGAATATGATTCCTGCTTGTATATCAAAGGTGTTACCACTAAATTTCCCTTGTTTATTCTGCTTTATGTGGATGATATTCTCCTTGTATGTGCTTCTATGAGAATTATCTCTAACACTAAGAGAAACCTGATGAAACACTTTGATATGAAAGACCTTGGCCATCCCAAGAGAATTCTGGGGGTCATGATCCTTAGAGATAGACCCAAGAGGAAACTCATGCTTTCCCAGGTTGATTATATTGAAAAAGTTCTTAAAAGGTTTAGCATGCTTGATTCTAAATCTTCACCTATACCCTTAGGAGGGCACGTTGTTCTGAGCAAGGCTCAATGCCCTAAAACTGAACAAGAAAAGAAAGATATGTCTAATGTTCCCTATGATGTTGTTGTTGGTTCAATCATGTATGTCATGCTATGCACTAGGTCTGATTTAGCTTTTGCCATTAGTGTTCTTAGTAGATATATGTCCAATCCTGGAATGCCACACTAGAATGCTATGACGTATTTGCTTAAATACTTGAATGGCACTAATCATCTTGGCCTTGTGTACTCAGATTATGCACCTGCAGGTGATCTCCAAGGGTATGTGGATTCTGATTATGCCAGCAACAAGGACACAAGAAAATCCACCACTGCCTATTACTTCACATGGGCAGGCAATTGCATATCCTGGAAGTCTCAACAACAATCTGTGGTGGCCTTATCCTCAACTGAAGCTGAATACATGGCAGCAACTGAAGCTGCAAAGGAAGCAATATGGTTGAAAGGCATACTTGGAGAGATTTTCATAAAGAAGTTTGTACCTGTGATTAACATGGATAGCCAGAGTGCTTTGTATTTGTGTATGGACCCTATGTATCATGAGAAAACCAAACATATAGATGTTAGGTTTCATTTCATTAGGCACAGGGTCGAAGACAAGGCACTGGACGTCAAGAAGATCAAAGGAGAGCTCAACCCAGCTGACTTTGGTACAAAGATAGTTCCTTCCAGCAAGTTCTACTATTGTAGGAACTTTCTTCATATACTTGATGTTCACTAACCATGCAGGTACACGAGCCGAGGATGGACGGATCGAAGACTTAAACCCTCTTTCCCTATTTAAATGATCGAATACCACATATGGTGGCTAGATTAGGAGGGCAAATTGCTATGCCTAATAATCTAGATGCATATGTAACAAGGTAAATGGATACTTAGGATGGATAGATTAGGATAAAGGTTCAAGGTCTTAGGTGGCTCAAGACCATGATCAAGTTGAAGAGACCCGGCTAGGCTCAAGGGCTCCATGGCACCAAAGGTTACTTCAATTGTGTTGAGCTCTAAAGCCAAAGTTGATGTCGTCGGCCCATTTCTATAGCTTTGGCCCAACTCTCTGCTCCCACGGCCCACATCTTTCTAAACACACTCCAACGGCTCGCTTGTGTTCTTGCTGGTTGAAAAGCTGTGTTTCCTTTAGTTAGGGCTCGGGTATAAAGTCGAAGCCTTCAAAAACCCTAAAGGGTTGAGAGCTTCATTCAATCGCTTCCACTTCCACCAGAGAGAGAGAGAGAGAGAGAGAGAGAGAGAGAGAGAGAGAGAGAGAGAGTTGGAAACCCTAGAGGCGATTCGCCGACGATCCCGGCTCCACACCCAGACGAGCTTGAATCTCAAGTTCTTGATGTGATCCAAGGAGTCCGTGCTCGACTAAGGAAGGAGAGGCTGCTTTGGTGCTCAACCTCGGCTCTTTACCAACTTCTGTTCATCTTCGTCCTCAAGATGTAGTGAAGGGAGTATCTGTTCCTTTTTCATGTTTCTCCTTGATTACCTGTTGCTTGAGCTGCTAGATCTAGGATCGCTTTCTAGTTTATCCGTTTATCTGTATCCATGACCTGTATTCAATCATACTTAGTGGATTCATGGGTTTGAGTCTCTCCCTCTTGAGGCTCCGCAGAGTAGGGTAACCGAACTCCGTCACCAATCTTCGTGTTCTCTCTTGCTTCGTTTATCTATGCTTAGCTCTCCATTACTTCTGTTTAGGGTTTATATTCGAAATATGGTTTTAACACATGCGTTAACAACAAGTTGACGCTATGGAAGGAGAAGCAAGAAGACAAGGGTTATGCTACTCTAAGAGTCTGAGGAGATGGTGTGAGATGAGACAGAGTGGAAGAGCGCTATCTGAACATGAATCGAGGAGGGTTGGTCATATGTGACAATTGGGTGTCTAGGGGCACGTGCTTCATTTTTCGTTACTCATTTTTCATTATTCCTCTTATTCCTTGCATTGTTTGGGGGTATTCATGTCATCTTATATTAGTTATTTATGTTTGTTTTGTTTATTTTTTTTATGACAAGTCGATCTAGGTCACATGAAAACAACATCTCAACGTAGTTAGAAAAATGGTGTATACAAATTGATCCTACAATTTGCGATTTTGATTTTCCTGACCTCTCAGTTTCTACCAACATGTTTAGAAAATCGATTTTTTTATATATAAATGACTTTTAGAGTGATGCATTATTTAAGGTATGGTTATATATAGTTCACACGACTTTTAATGGATTGAAATGTCAACATTCGACTTTAACCACCGTAAAAAAAATCGTAAATCACCTTAAATCGAAAAAACACCTTGACAATCGACAACAGACTTTCTCTCATGTGGCAAAACTTTCAACAGTTCGAGTTATCTTAGCTCTAGCTGTCAGTAGAGGTTGGGTTTTACACCAATTGGATGTTAACAACGCTTTCTTGCATGGATACTTGGAAGAAGAGGTATACATGCTTCCTCCTCCTGGGTTTGAGGTGCCTAAGGATCATGTTTGTAAACTACAGAGATCTTTATATGGCCTTAAACAAGCCAGTAGGCAATGGAATCATGAGCTTACCAAGGTTATGTTGAGACTTGGTTATGTTCAGTCAGCTCATGATTACTCATTGTTTGTTAAATCATCAAAGGAAGCAATGACAGTGGGCATTAGTGTATGTTGACGACATGCTACTCCTAGGTAACTCTGACTATGAGATCAAGGCCATTAAAGATGCTCTCCATAAGATGTTCACCATTAAAGATCTGGGTGTTGCAAGGTACTTTTTAGGAATGGAAATTGCCAGATCATCTCAAGGTATTCTTCTTAATCAGAGAAAGTATGTCCTTGATATACTTAAAGATGCCCATATGGAGGGGTGCAAACCAACTGATTTCCCTATGCAGCATGGAGTTAGATTGTCCTCTGCTATTGGTGAGCCAATTCCCAACCCTGAAGACTATAGGAGACTTGTTGGTAGACTCCTTTACCTCACCTTAACCCGACCTGATATTTCCTATTCAGTGCAGCAGTTGAGTCAATTTCTACAACATCCCTTAAAACCTCATTGGGATGCTACTCTATACCTGCTGAGATACCTTAAAGGTAGCTATCACTTTGCTCTATCCTATTTAGCCTCATCCTCCTTATCTGTTTAGGCCTACACAGATGCAGATTGGGGCAATTGCTTGGATACAGGACGTTCTCTTTCAGGCTATTGTGTATTCCTTGGCTCTTCTTTAGTGTCATGGAAGACAAAGAAACAGAAAGTTGTTTCCAAATCCTCCTCAGAAAGTGAATATAGGAGTATGTCAGCTACTGCCAGTGAGTTAGTGTGGCTTGAAGGGATACTCAATGATTTAGGCATCACAGTGCAGCTTCCTCTTACTCTATATTGTGATAACAAGAGTGCTCAGCAACTGGCCATCAACCCAGTATTTCATGAACGTACCAAACATGTAAGGATTGATGCTCACTTCATTAGGGAGATGGTGCAGCAGGGATTCATTCAAACTGCTCATGTGGCTTCAGCACTCCAAGTAGCAGACATCATGACCAAAGCTCTAGGTGCTAAACAACACTGTTTTCTGAGGTCCAAGCTTGGCCTTGTTGTGCCTTGTGTGGGTCAAGCTTGAGGGGGGTATATGAGTATATAGCTAGTTCTATATACATTTCACATATATACATAGATGCCACATTATATTGTAATTAGCATAAAACTGCAAGGGTATTTTGGTCCTTTAACATTTGGCAGTTAGAGGTTATATGTGCAGATGTATGTAGGCGGGAGAAGTTGTTAGATTTTGGATCTGAAAAGCTGTTTTTGCTCTCAGAGCTTGATCATCAATGGAGTTCATTTTCTTCCCCTTTTGAATCTCGTTTTCCTTTGCTGTAACACAGCTAAATTGTCCAAACAAGGAATAATCTTTTTTTTTTATTTATGATAAGCCCATTTCAACAGGGATTTTCTAAAAATAGCAATTTAAAAGGTGGCTTATTATTACGTATGTTTATCGATTATTGTATAACGTCTTCTCTGAGATCATAGACATAAACACTTTAAGTTGTTTTTAGGTCCTTTGTCTGGATGATTATTCACATACGTTGGATTAGAAGTCCTTGCATGGTCTTCCAAGTATGTTTTAGGGGTAATGGGTTTTATACCACCAGGCCAATTGATTGGTTGCTGATTCTAATAATATAATTTACATTTTAGCAACAAAAAAAAGACTAAAATACCTATAATGATATCCTTTTTTTGAAGAAAAAAAATAACACTAAAAAATAATATATTTGTTTTATCGAAGGGAGGGAGTATAGTTAAATATTTTGATTTGCAAGGTTTGTTTAATAAAAATTGCTAACATATTAAACTTTGATGCCTTATTTTCTAAAAAAATGTACATGACCAATTTCAATACTTACCTCACTTAAATCTCCTTAATTTAGAAGTTAGAGGCCTGAAATATCCTCGAGCAAATTAAGAGGATCTTTTCAAAACACACAAAGATGACAAAAATGAGTTAAAGACTTAAAGTGCTATAATAATTGATACTCCTTGAATTTGTAAATAAAGACGGCCATAATAATAATTGATACTCCGAACTCAAATATAGACGAGATATGTATAAGATTAAGCGCGTGTTTGGCAGTAGATTATTTTTATGTAGATTAATGGGATTTTTGTAGATGTGAGGAGATGGAGATTATTTTTGTAGATTAATGAGATTGTGTGAATTGAGATTATTTATGACGGAAATCTCCGAAAGGTGTTTGGTGGGTATAAGATTGGGGTGTATTTCAAAGGTTAAAAATTACCACACTACCCCTAAAATTATTAACCCCCTACCCTGCTCATGCCCCCTCGTGACACCGTTTTCCTCCTCATTCCTCCTCCAACGCCGCCGGCTGCAGTCACCCCGACTTCACCTCGACGGAAGCGGCTTCTCCGAGCTATTTGAGTATCTCATCCCAAGCCCGTTTCCTATCATGAAAAATAAATTCCTTTACTGCAATTGGGGATTTTCAAATGCCTAGGGCAGCAGCTCCAATTCATCTCAAGGTGTAGATCGAAGTGTTTGGCCCTTTTGGTTAATTGGTCCCACCGACACAATAGTTGTTCCTCCTCGATTGATCGGCGCTAATTCGATCAATAACAGGACTACCGACAGGGCTGAAGTTGTTCCTTCGGCTCAAATTAAGGATGGCGTCGTGCGAATTGGATCCAGATTTAGGGTTGTTTTGAGCGTGAGGCCTTGACTGGCGAGATTTGGAATCAGGATCGGATGCGAGGGCGGTTTCTGGCAAGTAGATGCAAACGGCAAGGGAAGTGAATGCCTCGATGTGGATGCGAATTTGAAGAACTCCCTCTCTATGTCGAATTCCCCATTCGATTTCTCTCTCTCTTCCGTTCTAGCGGAGTGACGTTTCGATTGCAGAGTTGCAGGAGACTCCAATGGAGCTCCGGCAATGGTGGGTTCACGGACTCACACCCACCCAGTACAAATCACCTGCGGTGCCAGTGCACCGACGTTAGGGGAGAAGAGGAAAGGCGGCTGACGGTGGGCTGGGGCGATGTTCTTCACCACGAGGCGAAGGCCGCTGAAGTAGGGCACAATGTTCTTCATCAGATTTGCTGCAAGAGCTTCAGGGGCAAGAAGATAATCTGCCCTCCACAATCTCCTCATAATCTACACAATCTTGGGGGAGCAAGATTCCAAAATCCATCAAAAATGATCTTCCATAATCTGCATAATCCCCATCCCCAGATCTACTCAAATGCTCTGCCGAACACCACTTTAGGGGATTGTGTTTTGGAGACAATCTCATTAATCTAGTGAAATCCACTGTCGAACATGCGCTAAGCTCTTATCTCTTGGGCATGTAAAAAACTTTCTTTCAAAGAGATAATGAGTTCCCTAAAAACCCCAGACCCCATTTCGACGGACAGTCCCCAAAGGCACCGAAAGAACCCCTCAATCGACCGGAGACAAACATGACGATATGAAAATAGATAAGGCGCCTGAAAAGGCTCCGCCGGCAACCTCGCAACTGCCATCGCAAGAGTCGAAACGGTCTTGGAAAGATACTGTGGTTGGCGGTAGTGTGTCACAGCACCGAACAACGACCTGCGAAGATTTCTTGAAGGGAAAAGTGACTATGTCCTTCCCTTCAGGAAAGAATGGTGACCCGAAGGTGCTCATCCATGACGAGGTGATAGAAGCTCTTGCTAGTGTGTGGAAGCACTCGGTGGTAGCCAAACTCCTCGGAAACCCCCTTCCTTTCCCAGTAATGGAGAGGAAGATAAGGGAGAGATGGGGCAGGTTCGGGAAACTGTAAGTGATGGACCTCCCCTATGGGAATTTCTTGGTAAGGTTTGAATCTAAAAGGAACTGTATGGAGATGCTGTCTGGTGGTTCATGGTCATTCTTCGGTCGTTGCCTGGCCATCCGGGCTTGGTCGCCGGATTTCCGATCAAATGATACCATTAGGACTGTTCTGGGGTGGATCAAAATTGTTGACCTCCCATTACACCTATACCAGGAAGATGTCCTTCTCGAGGCAGTGACGGGCCTTGGCAATCTGATTAGGGTCGATAATAGGAAAACTTTCACTGGAAGGGACCACTTTGCGAGAGTCTGGATGGAAGTTGATCTAGAGGAGCCTCTAAAAGGAACGATTGGAATCAATGGGCATATGTATCTAATCGAGTATGAAGGTATACCCGGTATTTGCTTCGGCTGTGGTAGAGTCGAGCATCCAAGGGCCAAATGCCAGCTTGGAAAATGAGGGTATGGCCGGAATGGAAAAAGGAAAGAAAGGAGGGGATGAAACTAGAAAATCTGAGAAACCTGTGGAGGAGGGTGGAAAGCACGGTGAGTGGATGAAGGTGAAGAAGAAGAATAATTTTAGACCCAAGAATCATGTCCTCGTGCTACTCCGGCGTACAATTTGACATCTTCTAGTGGACCTGTTGGGGCTAACAATTCGGAAAAGGGTGGCGCTCCTGGAACTTCGGGATCGGAATCCATGGAAAAGGAAGCGGAAGACACAGTCGACGTCAGGATCGAAGGGACGGTGGGTTCACCGGAGGCTTCAACATCACCGAAAAATGTGGCAGTTCTTGCCGGAGATGTGACCGTTGTGTCGGAGGATATGGAGAGTCATTCTCGGGGTGACAAAGACATTAATGTATCGATGGGGAATGCAAAAGTGAATGACCAATAATTGAAGGGAGACATTATAGAGCATGAACAAGAGAATATTGAGAAGGGTGAGGGCAATCCCGAAGCCGACGACGTTAAGAAAGGGGAGGAGATTCCTAGGAGGGATAGTAGTGATCCCAATCCAATCATTATGATTCATAATAATCCTATTTTTGTTATAGGTGTGGAAAATTCCAAAGATAGTGGGGGCCAGGCTCGTAACGGGAGAGTTTGTAAAAGAAAACAATCCAAAAATGCTAAACCTTGTGGTATTGGATCTTCATCTGCTACGGTTTTGATAGCTCGAGTTAGAGCAAGCCCAACAACTTTTGTATATAATCTCTAAAATAGAGATGAAAATATCAAAATCTCTAAAAAAAATCCAATCAAACTCTAACAGGTTCTTTATTTTACAGATTTTTACATTTATTAAAGACTATAATAAATAAATGCATTTATTAAAGATATTTAATTCTATATTTCTAAAAACATCATTTAAACTTAATTCTAACATTTAGACTCAAATTTTGTTAGTATAAAAGTTATCATAAAATTGGATAAAATATTATTCAAATTTAATATGATTATTTTCAATTGATTAATATATATTTTTATTAGAAATTAGATTGGTGATTGATCATATTTGCTTAATTAATTAAATTAATTAACTATTAAGGCTTACTTTATAATTTATAAAAATAAAATCATTTCAATATGAGTTATGAGTTCAAGTGAATATTTTTTGAAGTGAAAATTTTTTAGTATTAAATTGGATGAAATTAATTATGCTATTTTATTTATAAAATTTAACATAGAATTATGATGTTTTGTTTATCTATGTATACTGATTTAACATAATTAATTTATATATTATATCAAATCATATCAATTTTTTAATTAATTTTTAAAAATAATTATATTTTTATTACTAATAAATATGAAATAATTTTTTTTTCTATATTATGGGTGAAAATGTGAGGTTGTGTCATTAAATTCTATATAGGGACAAGTGAACATTAAATTATAGAGATCAACTTCTCTTCCTCCAAATTTAGAGATTTTTCCCCTCTCTCCATCCATTTCTCTATTTTAGAGATGAGTTTGGAGAAGTTATTTGAGAGAAAAAATGACGTTTTTCTCTAAAATCTCCCATTTTTTCTATTTTAGCAAAGCTGTTGGGCTTGCTCTTACAAACCTTATAGAAGAGATGGAGGATGTGATAGGAGAGGAAGAAACAGACCTTGCAGAAGATCAAGATTTGGATTAATGACTTCCCCTTCTTTTGATCCTATTATCCATTTTAGAATTTGTATTATCTATTGGTCCCATTATTTTACCCTAACGATGAATTTATTATTTTGGAGCTGTTTTGGTGCAGGAAAGAAATCCATTCGGAGAGCCATAAGGTATATTTGTAACCACTGCGAGGTGGATATTCTTGCCCTTTTCGAGACTCAGATTTCTGGGGAAGAAGCAGATAAGGTCTGCAAAAAAACTTAGCTTCGATAAAGCTGAATGGGTTGAAGCAGTTGGTTTTGATGGCGGGATTTGGGTGCTATGGAACGAGAATGATTGCAAACTTAAGATTGAGAAGAAGAAAAATGCGAATTTTATTCATGCTTCATGGAAAAAAGGGAAGGGGAGTGGGCACATCATAGCTTCTTACGGGCCACCGATAGTTGCTAGGAGAGCCTCTTTCTGGGTTGACCTTGAAGCGATTATTCAGAGTATCTCGAATGACCTTATTATTGGAGGAGAATTTCAACTGTATTCCTAGCAAAGAAGAGACGAAAGGAGGAACTGGGGTGCTGCATAGGGATACTGGGAAGTTCATGAAGATCGTTGAATGCGGGAAACTTGTAGACCTTGGGTATACCGGGCATGAGTTTACTTGGAGCAAGAATATTTTCGGAGATAGGACTGTTTTCAAGAGACTTGATCGAGTCCTGGCTAATCTCTCGGGAAGACTGTCGTGGCCTGAGGCTAGGGTACGACACTTGCCGAGGTATTCTTCGGATCATAATCCACTCCTCGTTGAACTTGAACCCAATATAAAGAGATATCGAAGGAAGCGTCCTTTTCGGTTTGAGGCTGATTGGCTCTCACACTCGAATTTCATTGAATTAGTCGAGACGAAGTGGGACAAGAATCAACCGATGGGAGCGGCGCTTGAAGGCTTAAAGGAAGAACTGATCATATGGAACAAGAAGACGTTCGACAACATTTTGGAGAGGAAGAAACTGTTACTGGAAGCTCTGGATGAGGTGCAAAAGAGAGTCAGCCAGGGGGCGGGAGACCTTGCCAAAGAACAAGAGGAGAGAATCAAAAGGAAGTTGGACAATACGTTGGATCAAGAAGAGGTTTTGTGGATGCAAAAGTCCACTGTTATCAGAAGGAAGCAAAATTTGGTGGAAGGTTTATTTGACAGCAACAACAGGGTGGAGGATAAAGCGGAGATGGAACGCATCGCCCTAGAGTTCTTTGAAAAGTTGTACGCTGAGGAGAATCCGAGGAGGGAGCGGCCTGTGTTTCCTGCTGACTTCCCGACGGTGGATGAGGCGGAATGGACAGCAATCAACAGTAAGTTCACTAAGGAGGATGTTTGTGTTAGGAATAATAGTTTATCTATTAATTTGTTACTATTATTAAGCTTAAATAGTTTCTATATTTTAGGTTAATTAGTTTTATTTATTTGCACAATCTCTTAGTGGTTAGTCCCACTCAGCCAATCACTTTGTATCTTTAAATACCTTTGGTTTTGTTATCAATAAACTCGTGAGATTATCTATGTCATCTATCATGGTATCCGAGCTCTTATCCTAATGACTTCGATCCTCACAAAATGCTTCCGCCCAACTCAAATTTGGCCTAGGCCACCACAAAAACCGCCTTGGGGCAACCCAAACAAGGCTTCTGCCACCCTCTAATAGCCTACGGGCAACCCACTCTTGGCTTCGGCCACCACAAAACCGACTACGGGCACCCTAAAACCGAAACCACCTTCGGGCAATCCAAACAAAGCTTCAGCCACCCTCTAACTGCCTATGGGCAATCCACCCTGGCTTCGTCCACCACAAAGCCGCCCGTTCGGGCCATCCTATCGCCTACGGGCAACCTTTTTATGGCTTTGGCTATACAAATTGCCAAACCATCGGTCTAAACCGAGGCTTCTGCCAATCCAAATCATTTAGCCAAAACCACCACCCGTTCATCCGGACCAAAACCATTCACTTAATTAGCTAAATCAAACCTATGTTCGGCTTCAACACAAAACCGCCTCCGGCTGACCCAAATTTCCTTTCCATCCCAATCCCATCATTCAAGCCACATCGTACTTGAATTCAATTTTTTTAATTCTACACCATATGTTCTATTTTTCAATGATAGTTCATTGGGGGGGAAAAAAAAGTGGGGGGTTGATTTTGATATTGGATCCGCTCACTATCCACTCTCTGTGCCACTCACCAACGGCATCTTCTTTAAAGTGTGCAATGATTTTGCACTGATTGAGTAAAATAAATGCATAGATGTATATATCCATTGGAATTTACCAAATCAAAAGTGCCACTTTGAACACTTGACAAATAAACAAAACTCTCACATACGCTCTGAGCTCTGCAAATTAACGTACATATTTACATGAGAAGACAAAAAAATTTGCACCATGAAAATTCCTACCCTTCTTCTATGCACAAAAACACACCCGTATGCAACGTTTTTATACACAAAATGCGACTCACCGTTCCCCGGTTTTCTCGCCCATGATATACTACAATCATGCGTCACCGACTTCCATCGTTTCTCAGATCCAAGAAGGCTCACGGAGATCTTCTCTTGCCCCGCTTTGACTTCTTGGAGGACTCTATGATGAGAGAAGTTTCCAAGAAGGTTAACGGAAGCTCTTCATCGTTGAGCTCGTCTCTTCCAGTGAAGATATTCTCCTGATGCGACGGTTTAGGTTGTTGGGGTTGTTCAGGGATGTCCTCGTACAAGTGTTTAAGCATGAAGAGAGCAGTGTCATGATCCCTCCAATAGTTACTACATAGGAAACAATAAGCGGCGAGGCAGATGAATGGTCGTTATACAGTGTATAATACAAGCAAAAATCGTTGATTTAACATCACAAATCGATTTTTCTAGCAATTGAAAGATAGATATCTTCAAGGGATGAGAAGAAGTTGATTAAGTAGAACATAATAGGGGCACTTACGTGTGAGCTCCTAGTGCTGATATGTAAGAATACCGAAACGTTTTATCCTGCAAGTTCAATGGATAAGTAGATGATAAAAACGACGAAGACATGGCTAACCAGTTTTAGCACACAAAAAAACAGAACACAAAAAACAATCTCTGTTGTTCCATAACAGACAAATAGAATCAATAAAACTCCCCAATGGTCATTGAGCCATATACTTGCACGCATGTACTTGACAGACAATAGGAAGAAAATGACGAATATAAATAAAAATACACATCAAGCAAGGAAGAAAACTCCTTAGTTGATGAGAACAATGATTGAGGTTAGCAAGTTAAAGTCGAGTGAAAAGCAAATAGGGATACAGGAACATACTTGGAGACAATGGTCTATTCTGCCTTCTTCGCTTCCAGTTAGTTGTTCTATCATCATGGAACCATATGATCTCTCTTCTTCCTTGAATTCTTCTTCTGCAATGTAAATTCAAAGTGCTTCATGAAAAAAGCAAAAATTGCAATTTCAACAGAAAATGAAACACAGACAATTCTTATGCAAGAGTAGGAAAAGTAAAAGGTATCTTGAAGAAAAAGGCGGAGCACAAGGCCAAGAAAAGTAAAAAGGTAATGGTGAAAAAGAATTATGAGGAAGTTCTCATGGAAGTAAAAAGGTTATAGTAAAGCTTAAAGAAAAGGGAGGAGAAAAAGTTGAATAGAATGAGATTAGAGAGACTGTATAGGAGATTATCCATGATGAAGTGGAGTTGAAGCTGATGGTAAAAAAACAAACAACTGTCAAATCTGACGGTGTAGGAGATCAGAAAATGAAAGGAAATATGATCAGCTTGGGTAGGGGAAGAAGTGGTGTGATCATAACTAAGATAACTAAATTGATTAGTCGGGAGAAGGAAGTGGGGCAGATTAACTATAATCTGAAGCACCTTGAAACTTAAAGACTGAATGATCCATTCAAAAAGAATGCTAATAGACATTTTTTGTATATCAAGTAAAAGCCAAGACTATTCAAGAAGACTTGAATATTTAGGTTATTTTGTACAGTATAGTACTAGAAACTTATGGTCCAAGTCATACTACACAAATTTGTACTCCGTGCAGTGAAAGACCGCATGTAGAAAGGTTATCAGGTTTCAAAGAGCTGTTGTGCCTGAAAAAAGGCGCTAGACTAGACATTATATGGTTGCTCGTGAAACCACGTGAATGTTCTATGGCTTCCTTTTGATGGTTTGATTTCTTGCATGCCCTTTTAGTTATTGATGTATCTTTTGATGGGTGCTTGCAGGCCCCGATTATGATCTTGTCCTTATATTGGGGTTTTATACTCCTAGGTTAGGACATATTGTATGATTCCCTTAGCTAACACTCCGGGCTTCACCACCAACACATAGCTAGGGCCTAGGGGACCCCACTTCCCCCCGACTTTCTGTGTAAACCTTATTATTATTAATACAATTTTAATCTTAAAAAAAAAAGTAACGCTGACAATATCAGAAATTGTGCAAGATGGTGGTCATAGGCTTTGTCGAAGAGCTAGTGGGACGTGATGGAGGTCTCATAGCTTCTAAATATTGATTCCTTCCTTGCATGGCTCAACTTCATGAGTAGGAGCAGGAGGATGAAGACTGAGAGCACCAGGATTGTAAACGCTGGTTTACAATATGATAAAAGGCAAAGCTCAATTTAGAGCCAAATGCAGATACATGTTGAGTAGTCATTCTTAACAATACAATGGATATAGGTGTGAAAATTTGAGCACACAGGAGAGAACGTTAATTTAATCCCTGGGTATGCCCAGAAATATTCTGCACATTTGTATCACAGCAATCAATTGGCACCCAATTTTTAGGGATAAAACGGAGCTAATTTATGAAGTTCATGAGGTTTTTAATATTCACAAACTATTCAAAAAGCCAATATGACTTGGATGGCATACCTTCAAAACCCTCGTTTTTCGTTTGGCAAATTGTCACCACTTTGTCCTATAAAAAAAACAAATATTATATAATTATTATGAGTACAATGGAAAGAAAAAACCAAAGATTGAGTTCAATTGTAATATAAAAGCAAATTGAAATCATATGGACTTCTCTAAGGCCTGCTTGATAGCAGCCAGTAGCAGCAACCATCACCAATGTCCTAAGAACAGAGTTTCCCAGCCAGCATAAACTTTAAAGTGACCCTCCCAGTCAAAATTATGTACAGGCAAACTACTTCACGGAAAGCAAGGAAAGCAGAGGACAGTCCAGAATGATATATCTAATTTAGAAATGATAATCAGAAGATAAAAAATTTCTTAAGCGTCTTTCAGCTCGGTTGGGTTTGGGTAAACAAACCTTGTCTAATTGGAACATAATTATTGTTTACATAATGAAGAGAAAAGGTAATCTTAGAAAAGTGTGATATTCTTAGCAAATTTGAGTCCAAACACTTTCAGAAACCATTTTCACATTGAGAAGCACATTAAGAAACAATGTTCTTATTCAGTGTTGTTTGAATGCCCCACTTTTCAGATGTTAATCTGTCCAAATATTACATACATAGCAAGTATAAGTTTTCGCTCCAAACAAAAAGGTATAATGTAACACTGAAATGGGAGATGGAGTGTACAAAATGTTTCAGGCATTGCGAAGTATTTGGATTCCAAAAGGGCCACAAGATTGGTCAAATGCTGTTCAGATGCAGAGAAAATGTGTCAATCTTCGCATTAACAACTACATCGATGATCATATGACATTGATCTCAGTTCCATGATCTATACTTTTCAAACATGAACCCAATCTCTAAATTGTCACTCTCTAAATCCTTTGTCATGGACTAAATGCATGCTAACTTGAACCCTTGATCTCTGCACAAATGAATAAAGGGCCAAGACCAACAGGTGGCCTTTTTCCCTCATGGGGCTGGATTTTTTTCATTTCATTTTTTTATTTAGTTCTGGCTTGTGATTTACCTCAATATCCCGTTAAAGATATGTAAGACATTTTTTATATTAATATTTTATACAAAATATGAATGCATTGTCCAATTAGAACTAAAAGGGACAGATTAAAACTGAAACATTACAGAAGAATCTAAATAGAGACAAGGTGGTGCACCACTCACCCGCATAGAGTTAAGTTGATCCATAAATGCTTGTGAATGTGCAGCCACATCTTCTGCAAAATCCTACAGTTCAGATCGGAAGTACAAAACAAGAAAATTACATCCCGGATATAAAAAAAAATGGTAAAATATACTTGACTTGCGTGTCAGTTATTAGCATCTCTAGAGTCTGACCTGAAGACCAATGTGTAGCCGTTTCCCACCTTTATGGTAAGGTATAATAACAGGGCGTTTGATGGTATACTCTTTGCATATTAATGGCTCTATCCTGACATGAGGTAAAACAGTAACTGTTAAAATAGGCCACAAAATGTAGAGTATATTACAGCAATTTTGTATAGAAGGAAAAACTATGGGGAACCTCCATCTCCTACCCCTCAACCATTACCTATTTCGTTTAGTACCCGACATTTCAATTAAATTTAATGTGGGATTCTTCAACTTTTGTGCAAGTTCATTTGGTATCCTATTTTATGATTTTTTTTTTAATAAAAAAAAGACTCCAAAAACTTATTTTTGTCTTATTTTATAAACATGAATCTCTATTGCTAATGCTTATAAGAGCATCTTCCTCCATAGGCCATAATGGCATAGGGGAAATAGCCTACCAAAAGAG
Source organism: Persicaria maculosa (assembly GCA_963922045.1). Classification (NCBI taxonomy): domain Eukaryota; kingdom Viridiplantae; phylum Streptophyta; class Magnoliopsida; order Caryophyllales; family Polygonaceae; genus Persicaria; species Persicaria maculosa. Next base: position 24,354,451 of record OY998254.1, read on the forward strand.
AATATTCTATGAAATATTCTCTTTTGGCCTATTGTGCGGTTTGGTTGTTCCCACCGTAGGCCAATTTTGACAGGCTAATTTTCTATAAATACTCACACAATTTAGAACTTTCACATCTCATTTCCGTCACTCAATTCTATTGTTATCATTTCGATTTGAATCGACAATGAATTCTTCTCAAATATCATCATCATCCCACTCTTCAAATGAAACTATTGAGATTTCTAATTCAATATTTGATTCATTTGAACATGATCAAAATGTGTTATGTCGTATATATGCCAATAACAATCTACTCATCGCGGAACATATCAACAATGAAGAAGATGATGTTCAATCAAGACGAAGAGGTGGAGTTCCTGGTCACATTACCATTAATCGTGATCAAGAAGGTGCTGCAAATAATCTATTTAATGATTATTTTGCGGAGGTCCCCCGATTTGGTTTTTAGACGTTTTCGTATGAATAAAAATTATTCCTTTGATTCGCGAACTCAGTAATAAATCATGATCAATTTTGGTAGCGAAAATTATGGCGATGGTAGCTTTCGAACGAGCAATGACAAATATATGCATGAAGAAGATCAAAGTGATCGCTTCGGAACAGGAAATGGTTATGAATAGAGTAATGCGGATCTACCAGAATATTAAATGTGACCATGATTCAATAGTTGGTAGTTTCATTTTATATTTGTTTTTTCTTCTTTAGTACTTTAAGCAACTTAATATTTATTTTTTATTATAATTTTGATGAATCTATAATAAAAAAGATTAATGTCATTTTCTAAAAATATTATTTGTGCAATAATAATTCAAATATGTCAAATATTATAGTCATATCGAAGAACTCTTGAATATCTTAACAATACTACAAATTTTATTTTTAATTGAAAATCATAACTATATAATATATAGATTTATAATTGTATTTTTGTAAATTTACATAAATATTAAACACTTAAATTCACGTGGTCAAGGGGCCGTTGTCATGTTAGGTAATAAATAAATAAATATAATTTGGCCTTCCAAAAGGGGAAGTCAAATTTGGCCTTTGTTTTGGAATTAGGCCAAATACAAAAAGGCTAAAATGGGTTTTGGCCTAAGGTGGGAGCAAAATTTGGCCAAAACCCATTTTTTGGGTTACCATGGGAGATGCCCTAAATTATAAATAAAACTGAGTTTTAGTTCATTTCGCAGTTTCTCCGTGCTAAATGTGAAAAATATATGGTCATTTAAGGGAGAGATCTAACAAAATTTACAAAAAGGGATAGCTGATGGAAAAGTTCAGGGGTGCCCACTTGGATTTTTAAGAAACTTTTGGGCACCAAGCGAATCAGTAAAAGTTGAGGGTGCCAGATGGCATTCCCCAAAATTAAAATATAATTAAATAGCAAGCAAAAAGGGATTTTTGGGTCTAAAACAGATCTTATGCTGGCATGCTGATTTCTGTTATCATTCGATTTTGGAGTAAAGTAAATAACCAAACAATTAAAGCAATTTCGCTAAGTAGAAAGAAGCCGTTGAGTTTTTAGCCATATAATAATTTTCCGACTCCATTACAATGATAGTATAATCCCCTTTCCCCTAAGTATAAACAAAGTAGAATTGCAAATATTTTCCTCTTATTCATGCAAACATAACATAGCCAGGAGCAGATCATACTATGAAAACATTCCCAATGGAGAGTGAATACCTGTATGCTACTGGATCAAATGGATGAAAAATGTTGAACATTCGTCTGCAAGCAGGCATCTCCTCGATTATATTCTCCTCTTCCCAATATTCTTTTCCATTCCCTAAGGCAAAGCAAACAACTTCCCATAAGTCACACTGGTCAACGATGGAAAAAAGAAAACAAAAATATTACTCCCTCCGTCTCAAAATACATGTCTTTTTAGCCCATAAAATTTTGTCAAAAATACATGTCTTTTTAGATTTAATAATTACACTTAACCTACTTTTACATCTAATCATTACTCTAATTTTTACATCACCCTTACTCTCCTCCTCACAAATTTAAAAAAACAAAAAACAAATACTCTAGTATCAAAGCCTAATCATTACACTTAACCTACTTTTTACATCTAATCATTACACTTAATATACTTCTTAATTCCCATGCTCCGTCCTAAAAAGACATATATTTTGAGACGGAGGGAGTATACTATATCATAATGAATACTCCTATATAAAGCAATTTTTTATTTTATTTTTTATAAATAGTACGAGAAAGGAAAGTTTTTAGTAAGGGAATATTGTTTCTAGTAACAGTTTATCCAATTCGGTAAATGCTATCAAGAGAAAGAGAAATGCATAAGCCAAGGAGCATGTGCCAAATCCTATACCTCTTTATTCTCTCTCTTGCAAAAAAAATACTGTATATAGTTTCCTAATCATGGCATGCCGGGCCCACAGGACAGTGCATGTACACAAATAAATACATATTCATTTTGGATATAGTGGGTTGTTGTTGCTGCTGTATAGAATTATCCTTGAAACTTTTAAGAATACTGATAACTAAATATTTGCTAAATTATATAGACCTTTTTAAAAAAATATTTATAGAGCAATCTATATAGAAAATTGAACTTCACAATTACAACTTTATATAGTACAAAGGAACCATAGACCAAAGAAAGTGAAATCACTTACCAATTCCTATACGAACATTACGGAGAGCAAGGAAGACACCAAGAGGCGACCCAACAGCAAAATATGTATCAACCTGATGAATGGGTATTATTAAGTTTAGGACGTATTATAGATGCTAAATCTAACTCGTAAGAATATTTGAACATGGATCCTTTGCGAATCAAGCTTAGAAGTTTGTAGGTTCAGCAATAAATATATTTCCAGATCAGCTATAAATTGAAGTTAATTTATGAGCGTATTTGCTAGCTTATTGATGTTTTAGGACAACTAAAATAAAAACATAGCTAACTAATTATCAGAGCTCTTTCAGCTAGATTGTTTTACTAGTTTGAGATTATTCCAAAATGCTATTCTCCAAATCCACTTGGATCCAACACTCTATATGCTAAGACTTTGGGAATGGATATAGTAAATTGGTAGTACCCGAACGTCCCCGGTTCGATTCCCGGATGACCGCTCTCTATTTACCAAAATCGGGATGTAGTAAATGGGGAATACAATCCATAACATTCATTGGTATTTCTACCTTTTTGTGGATGCCTATGATAAAAGTGGCTAAGAAGATAGAACCATCCATTCTCTCTAATTTATGTACTTGATGAGATCATGGGAATATAGCTAGTATCACAAAACTACTTTTAAATTTTAATCTGTGCCTATATAAATATGAATATTTCATTTAATAAAAATAAGTGACGTTTCTAAACACAAAAAAGCCAACTGTTTCAGGTAGCATTTCATATACAAGCTAGCAGCTGACAACAACCATTGTGTCCAAACACAAACCACATAGGACAGTATCCGGCAACAAAAATATCATCCATTATCTAAGTTCACCAAAATCCTAATCTGAGTATTCCCAATCGGTTGCACATTTTCTAGCCTAATGATGATCTCATGCAAGTGTGTCTGGCACATTTGGACAGATATCTAGTACTCCCTCAAAGGAGACTAATAAATGTACCATTTTACCCTCATTTATTACTCTACTTTTTAATTTTCTCGAAAACTACAACTAACCATCCACTAATAATTACAAGGGCAATAATGGAAAGTAAACACCAAACTACCTAAAATGACATATTTTTCTGAACAAGAATCACTCACTTCATAACGGAGGGAGGAGTTATTAAGAAAGACGTTTTTCCCTCAAATACCTTGAATTTAAGTTTTGTGTACTTGATAAGAGGTTTCAGACTCTCTGGTTTATCATCCTGCTCGGATGAACTCCTTGTTGGATCATTTTGATTTGTTTCAACTGCACATCTTCTCTCACTTTCTAAAGGAGAAAATATCAACAAGCATAATTGATTAGCACCAGTTAGAATGAAAGACACTAAAAAAATGAGGAACCTGACATTGTAAATTTTGTATTCTCAATAGAACCTACCATTAGTTTCTTTGACACAAACCTGCGATTCCAGCTCTATAACTCTGGCGTTTAAAAGTCTGATCTGGAAAACATAAAAATAGATTTATATGTTTATAAAGAGGGTTGTAATGTATGCAACAACTGATCCAGCACAAACTTTTTGATACCTTCTCCTTCAAAGCCATGATTTCTTTATTTGTGACACTTGTCTCCCCTGATGTTTCATCAGTTATATTATCGGAGAAAGAAACTGATTCAACAGCATGACCCCTATTAGTTTCCAACAAGGCCACCTTCTCCTTTAAAGCCGTGAATTCTTTGTTTCCAACACTGCTATCCCCTGGTGTCTCATCAATTATCTTCTCTGCATTAGGCCTAGTAGTATTGGACAGGGCTACTACATGTTGATGATTGCAAGTGGCATCTTCATCCACTACTTCCTTCACCAGAGTAGGCGTGTCAAAGAAATTTGAAGCTGACTCATGGCAATCTAGTGAAGATGAAAAATTTCCTTGTGATTGTTCCTCTTTCATACCCTTTGTGGAGCTCTGTACATCAGATACAGGGAGAGAATCTTTGCAGTGTTCATCTAAAACAAGAGGAGCTACATTTTCACTCAATCGGTTTTCATCATCAGTATAGGGGGTTCCCTTTGCTCCATCAAATTTCATTTTGGGTCTAGAAGGAAGGCTCGAAATGTTTTCAAGAGATTCTCTCTCTCCCCTCTTTTGTTCTGTAATCTTTCCAGATGATTGATTATGTCCACTTTGTTCTCTATACATACAATCCATGGGAAATGGGACAGACAAATTTTCTTGGTGGCAAAGAATATCATATGACAAGACACTTCCCAAAGAATGACCATATATTGAGACCTGCCAAAGTACCCCTTATTTATAAACCAAACTGATGGCTTAACTTTCATGTAGAAAAAATGAACAAAGGAGGCTAAATAAGTAGCTATATACCTTTCCTTCATAGCCTGGGTTTCTTTTGAGAAACTTTACATACAACTGATTCAACTGGTTTGACACCTATGGGAAGATTAAAATGAAGCTATCAGCATTTTCATTTATGCAAATCTCATGCCCATCAGAAAAATAAGGATATGATTACATAAGTTGCCAGGATAAAGATACACAGCTTAGCAACTCCTAGCATATAACCCTCTAAACTCTAAACCTGAATGTTTGACATATTATATGCGAAAACGCAGCAATATATGAACAGTAATTGATAAAGTGAGACAACGGATAAGCTAGCTCTTGCACAGAACCCCATTGTGTGCTCAAATGCACTGTAGAGCCCCAAACACACTAATGACAAGCTAGCCAACTCATTCATGACCTCATAAGGCTCTTATATTATTAAGGGACTGTAATGGAAATATGGAACCAATGAAAGGCAAATGTGCTAGATCCAAAAGAATTGTTATGATCACCAATGACAGTCAACATGTGAAGTACACACGGACTTCATTAAAGTACTACTACCTGAATAAGGCCATAGAGTATAGACTGATTAAATATGCTCAGCTGTCCAGAAAAAATATAATAAAAATCATAAAGCTAAACTCCATAATGATTCAGTTCAAGATGTCCAACATTTACAGTTCCGATTCAAATTACATTGCAACTTTGCAAGTCTATCCTGGAAAAAACTTTCATATTAGTTAGGGACCCTAAGGTACCTAAAAGAGATTTGAAAAAAGATCAAGAACAACAACCCAGTACATCCCACGATAATGCAGGGTCTTGGGGGTCAGGATGTGCGCACTCTTTCCCCGAACTAGTCTCTCGATCATAAAGGAAAATTGAAGTCCTGCTCAAGTGTTATACGATGTTCTTATTTAGTAGAAAATTTTGTACAAGCTGCTACAACACCCTCTTGATTTGCTCAGGGTAAGGTTACGCATACATTTTGACCCCCCACACCCCTACTGTAAAGGGGATTATACGGGGTTGATAAGTAAATACAAGGAATATAAGCTGTTAAAACAAGCTTCCACTATGCACAGCATTCTCCTACATTCAACTTAATCTCATGTCCTACAAAATTGTCAATTAAAACAGCAGAACTTCACTTATGCAAGGTAGCATAACTAATATGAGAAGCTGCATCAAGTTGTTGAATATACCATACTGAGCTCCCCTTATAGCTAAGTGAGAAAGAAGGCAGGTTTCGAAGAAGAACAAAACTCTTCACTGTGCTGACAGTTTCTAAAAGCAAGGTTCACAAAGTGTAATGTAAATCTACTTGCCAAGTCATCCTTATATTGATATTGGTAAATAGAGAGCGGTCATTCTTATCCCATAAAACTAACTGAACTTACGCCACACATTTCTTCAGCATCACAGTTTCCAGGCAAATTATCACAGACTGTCCTACAATAGCAAAATAAACAAGGAACTCTAGAATGAAAGAGAGGTTTAAGGGGTTGTTAAGTCAAATACCGAGTCAATAATATCCTGGCAGTATATGGGGCTCATGTAGTACAATACATCATGAACAGTTGCACTTAATTTAGTCCTCAGTCCCCTTACACCCTCAAGGGTGATTTTCTCAACTGCAGATTCACCGCTGAGCTTCAGGCCTTTTCGCCACTATATCACAATTAAACCAGGTTCCAAATCATAATGTTAAGATTCCCAAGTTCAAAAAAAAGGGAAGATAACATTCTAAGAGCCCAGTGAATCAGTGATGATGCAATAGTCCTAACAAAATTAGAAAGATTATTTTAAAAAAGTGATAGATAAGTAGAAGCAGAGAAAGTAATCCAACAACAACAACAACCCAGTATATCCCGCAATTGGGTCAAGATGTATGCACTCTTTCCCCGAACAAGTCGAGAGAGTGTTTCTGATAGACCCAGAATAGCAGGACACATGAACCACATGGTAGCAGGCCTCACGAAAGGAAAAAAAGACCGTAAAGAAGTAGAAAAGAAGTCAGAAAAGAAGCATAGACAAAAGGACACAACACCATAGCCCAGAACTCTAGATGTGAGCAGCCCGAATGCACCTCCTCCGGCGGTCTCTATCCAAAGACGCAGAGACCAAAAGATAAAAATCACAGAACTATTTTTATATGATGCAACTTAATAGAAAAGGAAAACAGTAATAGCACCAGAAATCATTTTATACAAAGTGTAGAACAAAACTGCTTCATTTCAGGACTCACTGGGTTTTCGTCGTTGTTGTTGTAGTGTAGAGCAAAACTGCAAGCAATAAGTGTACCTATAAACTCTTAAGGATGCAAACATATGATGTAAAGAAAGCTCCTTACCTGGCATGGGATATAAAGGACACGTTGAGTTGCTCGTTGATGGGATGTCAAATGCTTTTCAGCCAAACTTGACGTGATAAGCCGAAAATTGGTCACATCGTCCACTAGGTTAGAGTTCTCCAACCTCTGGCCAATTCCATGAACCATAAAAACTAAATGTCTAACAGGAACCTGTCAGAGCAAAATTTATCTCCCAGTAAAGTTAAATGGTAAAAGATCATGCATCAAGAACTAGAGAATAATGCATTGCCCAAAGAGGAACTATCACCATCATGAGTCATTATGCTCATTGCTCAAATCAAAGAAAGGGATATCGGTATAAACATCAGCAAGGACACTAAGAAACCAAAAACTTTTTTATGACAAAACATATCAATATAACCGAATGCATATGGAAGATATAATTAACATAAGTGCATAGCATAACATATCCTATGCCGTATAATTACACATTGGTGCAGAATACCATATTGTGCATACAAAATAAACATGCAGGCCAACATTTTAGTGTTAATGACTTCAGTTCATTGATTTTATGGCTAGTAGTTTCACTATTTGACTACTAGATGATAGTTTATAGAGTAAATCTTTTATTGTAGATCACGGGTTTACAAATTTAATGGTTTAATGGGACAAATATCTATGGGATGATGGGATTGATGGGAGCAGCAGGATGGTGGAAATGGCAAGTGGATAGCATAGGCAATGCCAATGAGTCTATTAATGTGTGAGTTTCTCAGGAATCTAGCTCCATGGTGTAACAAAGGGTGTGTTTGGATTCCAATGCATTATGTTTATAATGCAATTATAATTATAAACACTTAAATAGTGTTTGGTTTCATCTTACATGCACAAGCTGAAAAACAGCAGCAGCAGAAGCCAAAAAATGAAAATAAAGAGAAAATACGAGGTAGAGAAACACCTTTGAGCAGTAATCATCCATTTCCTCTTCCCTTTGCTGACGTAGCTCATCCTAAAAACAAGAAGAAAAGCTTTTATAAATATTCCTTCATATCACCAGAATTAATATCCGTCTTAGGGAGAGCAACTTAGAAGAATTGCAATTTACCCATCATATTATAATAACTTCTAAAATTATTTTAACAGTAAATCAAAATGTATTTTTATATTAAAAAATAGCACTCTTAGCCCGTTGGGTTGAACCAAACCCAGGAGTTTGGGTTTGGGGTTTGCATTTCTCCACCCATAATTCGATTTGCAACTGACTCAATTCGAACCATGCCTAATTGAAAATCTATCTGCATCTAAATACAGTCTCATGGACACCCAGATCAAGTGAAAAACAAATTGTTTTTACCATCCTGCAATGTCATATTATCATGAACCATACACTTATCAACCCAATGCAATCCCGCATAAGTCAAGGTCTAGGGGGTCAAGATGTAACTTGTAAGCACCCTTACCTCAACCAAATCGAAAGGGTGTTTCCAAAAGACCCTGGGACGACATGGGTAAGACAGAAAACTAAATTCAGCTATGTGACAAAAATAACTTAATTTAGTTAAAATGCTTTAAAAATTGATATGGGGCCAATGCCATGAACCATACAATTGGCTCTATATGCTTGACCTCCTAATTTGCAGTAAATTGTAATAGTTGACTTTGATAAAAGATAGACATGTCCTTCCAGATTAGGAAAACGTTCTGAAAAGGTATCAATAAAAAGCAACATAGGATATTTGCTAATGCCAATTATAAGGCCAATAAAAATTTTCCAAGGCACAATGCCTATTAGAGTATTAGGTAATGTCAATGGGGTACTGATATAAACCCAGCTTGTTATTTATTTCTTACCATATTAAGTTGCATCTCCATCCCATGTGGTATCATCACAAACCTCCGTTCCACATGGCAGAATCTTGAACGTGCCACGTCAACCACTTGTTTCCCCGTCATTAAATGAAATAATAAAAAATATCCCGTTGTAAGTTAATCCATGTCATCCCGCCACATCACCCACCCTTTATCCACAAACCCACTAGCCTACTAACCACCCCAATGTTGTAAGTTGTAACCGCCCCTTTATTGTTGTAACTGCCACACTTTGACTACCCACCCCACTACTAAGTATAATATAAATGCTATGTTTTTTAAATCATAACTATATTTATTTATTATTCATCTCTTTATTTTATTATTTTTTATCTTTTCAATTATTTTTATATTTCCTAATTTATAACCTATAATATGTAGTTAAAATTACAACCAATACATCTATACTATCAGATTTAAATTATAAATTCTAACCAACCCGAGCCTAAGGCGCGGGCCTCATACTAGTTAATTTTAATTGATTGTACTTTGCCATTTCCTCCACTTTCTCCATGTTCTCTTCCATTCTCCAAAATTTTAATTATTCAGTTTTAGGAGTTAGTTATTTGCTTTCTATTATAAAAAGAGGAGAACCTGCAGCTTGTAAGGACATACTTGAATTATTGAACTATATATTTGGAGATTATCCACCAATTTCCTCTTGTGGGATTCTTGCTTGAGTTGTTTTCCTAGGAGTGAGATCCCGGCTCCTCGTGGTCTCTTATCAGGGTACCCCAGGACTTATAAGCATTGAATTACTTGCTGAATCCCACAAATTCTAAAACTCCAAATAAGAAGGGACTTCATGGGAAAGGGAATGCAGGCCTGGTGAAAGAAATTCCATACCCATTATCCCCCCCGCCCCCTACCCCCACACACAGAAAAAAAAAACGAATCGATATTATAAGGAGAATATATATATATCTTCAATCTGCAATCAAAGAGCTGCCCACATTTTTTATTGTCCTTTTGTTTTGTTTTTTATGTTCCTATTGAAATGTCCTTTAGTTCTTTTTCTTTTTTTTTCTATATTCCTATTGAAAAAAGCTCTATCTAGCTCATATTTGGAATTGCACCCAAAAAAAAAAACTATTCATCTCAGAGAGATCTACTGAAGAATTTGGGAAGCCAGAGTAAACAAGTATACACTTTGTCCTAAAACTCAGTTCTCATCAACCAGGATTGCAATAGAAGGAAGATAAGGAACTAAAAAACAAACCTGTGTCAGTTTTGTTGACTGAAATGTAGCATATCCACGCCTTAATTTAATGCCGTTTCCTCCAAAATTAATGACACTAGAAAATCCAGAAGCATCAACATTTAGCCATGCCTCCCAAGTAGCATCCTCTCCTGTAAAAAGTGCATGAAGCCCCTGTATGAAAGAAAAGGATGTCAGGGCCAATATTGAGCACAGAAGACTAGCCCACCACCCCGCCCATTGAAAACTACATACTGGTGTAGTCCCTTGCAGATCAACTCGAGCTGCAAAAAGTCCAGAGGGTTGAAATGTTCTTCTATGCCAAACCTGAAGAACAAGTCCAGTTTCAAAAAGATTAAGAAATTGAAAGCTTACTATAGAATAATAAAAATATTATGCCCGACTTTAAAGCAAGGTCATCCTCTATTATATTCTCCCTCCGTCTCAAAATTTAAGTCGTTTTAGGATTTTACACTTTTAATAAAACACTCACCTCTCAATCAACATCACCATTCCACTAACTTTTTCATAAATTTTAGTAGTTTTTTAATACCCACTACATTTTTTAACCAATCAAAATCTTTTAAAAAGTCAACAACACACAAATCGATACAAATCATTATTATCCCTTATCTAGAAAACCTAAAATGACATCTATTTTGATACAAGAATAAAGTCATAAAACGACCTAAATTTCATTTAGGTGTCATAAGAGGAGGGAGTATAAAGAGGAAAATCTCATTTAGGTGTCATAAGGTTTAGCTAAATCTCACACTTGCCATGAGATTTTGGAAAATATCATTTAGATGACATTGGGTTTGCATCTTGTCTCACTCAAGTGAGAAAGTGATTTATTTGACTATAAATGCTAATTTTACGGATTAGTAGGCTTTCTCACTATAGTAAGATAAGATCCAAACCAAACCTTATCTCGTCTAATTATATAATATTATTACAAAGACAGTAACTCTCTGATAGTCAGAGTGTATAATATACTTACATAATCGAGTTTAATTAACTACCAAACTTAGGTTGCTAGGTTCTTTCATGTGTTGAACTTGTGTCAAAACGTTTTTTCACTTAAGTGAAACAAGATTCAAACCTCATGTCACCAAAATGAGATCTCCTTAAAGTCAATTGACCTAAGTGAGATCAAACTAAACCTCATAGAATCTAAATGAGATTTTCCTGCACACAAAGTACACGCTTTTCTTTTCCCAAGAAGTAAGTGGAAGCAACAAGCTCACATGAAATCCAATTCAACCCTTACAAGCTTAACTTGATGCATGAAAATTTTGCAGAAGAACCAGTCTAACTTCAAAAAAGATTCTCCAACAATCTCTGCTTCATCAGATCTACCCTAGAGAAAGGCCAATATAAAGAACTAGTCTTTGATAATTGATACAGAACAGACCTGCCTGCGATATGCAAACTCCAACTGCTCAGCAACATCTTCTCTAAGCGGAAGCCAATCAAGACCACCACTTTGTGCAAACCAGTGACCTCTTAAAACTCGCCTATTTTCCCCATTCCAGTAAACAGGAAAAGAATGTCTTCTTACCAAATCTACCTGCAGAAATAAATTCCCAAGAGTCATTAAATGTATATACAACTAGTGTAGGTCTGTGAAATTCAGTCTAAATTTTAATATTTTATAAATTTATAATTATTGGTAGGATTTTTATTTTTATTTTAAATAAGAGAATTTTCCTTTTTCTTTAGCAAATGATACTTTAGACAGTACCATATTTTTGCAATAATATAAGAAATTAAAATCTGTTTTTAAAGTTATAATCAAATTTTTCATAATTTCAATATAATAAAGTAAAAATATAATTTTAAATCTATATTTATTTATAATAAATAGTTACCATATCTTTTACTGGCTCTTAAAAATTTATTTTATTTTATTTTAGGAAAAGTATTATGTTTAATCTATGTATAGTTAGCTTAATAATCTAGGGCAATTTTTTTCGTGAGCATCAACCTTAGGGTGCCATATAAGACGCTATGTACTGACTTTAGTATATACATATAGATAGATTGAATGACACAATTTAACTTGTGCATTACAGCATATGCAACCAGCTCTACTCACAACAGATCCCACTCCGTAGCTTTTATAGATACTTTGCTCTAACATATTGCTTTGATACCAAGCGAAAGAAGAAAATGGAAGCATCTTAAACCATGTTCTAGCCATCATCTGAACTCATGGAAGCATCCACTGTGGGGAGATGGTATCATTAAAATTGCCTTTGTCATCTTTGTAACTATCAAGTCATTTCCATTCAATGTAAGACAATCTAGTCATTTTTTCAACACAGAAATTTCATTCCAGGCAGGTTGACAAAAACAGATAGGATTTATGCTACTGAAATTTAAGCTCCATGCAGCAAGAGGGCCCAAGAAAAGGGTATATTTCTTTCCAATCAAGCTACTCTTGCATGGATTTCATATAGAATTGTTTCCTGGTGTTTGCTACACACAACGAAAGGAATACCTCATAAAGTCCACCCTTAACAGGCACGCCAACTCTTTCCTCTTCAACTGCAGAAAGTTCAGACATCAGAGAACGTTGATGTAAATCCATCCTAGAGCTCTGGCTGGTTCCTTCCTTTGGACCAATACTACACTCAGCATACTCTTTCCACCAATGAGAAAGCAGCTCCTCCTCCCTCTGTAAAAAAAAAAACAACTATACCAGTGAGTTTACCCCAAAATGAAGAGACCCTAAGCATTTATTTTTTGTGGAAAGCTATAAATTATCTTGAGATAAATGAAACATGTTGCATTAGGACAGATGACACATGCTTAGATTTTGGATGACTTATTCACAACTTCAGTTGCTTGCCCTTGGCCAACGTTTTTTTTAAATAAATCCAGGGTATGGCCCATCCCATAGATATGTTTTTTTTATCATCCATATATTTACATTTACATTTTAAAAAAGGAACTAGAACAGTGAGTTTCCATGGAAAGAGATGTCAATTCATCAGTTTTTATGTTCTATTTTAAGCATTTACAAACTTTTTCAAACTAAATCTCAAGTATCTACCAACATCGGGAGTCTATTTCTGGAACACTCTCCAACAAATCTAGGGTATCATAACATGCTTGTAATATTCAAAATGTACCCTCCAGTTCAGACCAAGTTGTCACAGGTGGCACATAAAAGATACCAAGGTGGTGCCAATCTAATAGAAAGAGCCAGACTGATACATATAATTACCGAGAGATCATAATCCCGATCACAAACTCCAAACAAGATATATGTAATGCCCTGAGATTCGAGGTAGGATTATAAGTTTGAGACAAAATACTCATTTCAACAAGAGCTCTTCCTTTTATGTCTAAGTGTGGACATTACTCCATAGACGTGAACAAGCGTGATGATCTTAATCCATCTTATGATTTCATGCACATTCAGACTTATAAATCACCAGAATCACAATCCTTTTCCTGCCTTAGAAACAGGAAAAATCCCTCATAGGTGAACAAAAAAAAAAAGCTTTAACTCTTGAACCTGAGAAGAATGAAAAGAATGCACGACTATCCAACTTCATATTTTAAGGCAATAACACAGTCAACACCATTAAAAATGTTTAAGTGCAATTCGACTTCTTTAAAACTGGTCTATGTTTGATTCCTCGGTTTCCTTCTCCTTCCAGTCTTCCACAAATATCAACTTTCTTCAAAGAAATTCAGCTACAAAGAAATTCAACTAGTTTGTAAGATTTTTATATCCTAGTTGGCCAGTGTTAACTAGAAGAATCCTTGTGGGTTAAAGAGGCATTATATGTGTTTGATTCAGAAAGCAAGAAACAAACAATGACCTGCAAGAAAGAAGCCTCAATTGCCAAGGAATCCCTCATACCAAAGCGAAAGTACTCTCCTTTCCCCACAATCTCAGTTCGGGGAACTGATGGAGCCAGCTCTGCAATAAAAATAAATAAATAAATAAAACTTCCATCGGATAATAGCCATAATGTATTTTCAACTGGATAGTAAGCATACCCATCTATATATATATACACATACATACACACAGACACACAAACACACATATACATACACATACTGAATTTGCAAACACAGTTTATAACGCCTGTGTTCAACATCACCATTCACAAAGCATGCAGTAGTCATGCCTCTCAGTCTCATAACAGTTAGAACTTAACCAGAAAAATCTGTTAGAATCCCCCCTCCCTACTAACCTGAACTTCCTCACCTAGCCCAGAGAAATACTGAATCGGGGTCCGAGTCCGACACACACACACGAATGCACAACACCTATATTACCCTCCTCCAGAAATAAACTAAATCCAACATCAACTAGCATCATTCAATAGGAAAACAATTATTGTCCTAAGAAAAAAACAGAAACAATCAAAGAGAAAAGTGTAGATTGCAATCAAGCATGAAGACTTCTCGTAATACAAAATAATAGCAACAATTCCAATCTTAAGCTTCTACAGAAGAACTTCTCATCATCAACTTTGGAACCTTCAGAATTCTATATCCATATATTTACAAAAATGCCCATGTATGCAGAAAATAAACAACCAAATGGCCCTTTCTAAGATATTTAGAAATTGACTATATACCATAATGAATCAAAATATTGGGAACATACTTTTCCATTATCATTATTCTAAGAAGAGGAACATAACCATTGCTAAAAGAACCACTTTACAGCAAGAACTACAAGGCAAGCTGCAATGATTCTTCTTTTAAATTGCTAAATTTTGAAGGATAAGAAATGCCTTTTAACTAACACTTCCCCTTCCAGACCTGACATTCATTTCCCCTTCTTTAACAAAGAAAAAAAAAGAGTATTTGACATACAAAGGGAGAAAAACAATCTGTAGGTTTCAGGTTGTGCTATTTTCCATACAAGAGGAACATCCACCATATAGCTAATTGTTTCCTCTTCAAGTAGTTACCAAGAAACAAGGAATTGAATGGTAAGAGAAAGTCGTCATCTATATAGCTTCATCATGATCAGGTTCCATCTGTTCAATTTACGAAGATCAGCAAAATTAACACTGTTTACAAATGCAACTATAAGTGAGGTCCTTTATAGTCTCAGCTCCTAGTATAACAACACATAAGAAACACCACCTTGATTTCTCTTGAACAGAAAATGTCTGAATTCAATGACAGAAAGCAAGACACATAAATGTATACATGATAAGATTAGGAAAATTATAAAGCACTCACGATTGATTCCTAAAGGGACCTTGCAGAAGTACCATCTAACATCACCCCCATCTGAAGGGCTCTCAGTCTGGGCAAGATACTTCCGCCTGCCTTCACATTGCTCAATTTCATCGGCGAGTCTTTGAATATTAGAGGGAGTGTTCTTCAACATATCAGGGGAAGTTTCATCAATTGCAGAAACCCCATCCCCTTGAGAGCCATCAGTCCCCATCTTTTAACCTAAAAATTACGAAATTGGGTTGTTGGTTATTGCTTGATCATGCAAGAGATCAATAAAGAAAGAACCCAGATGGGAATCAAGCTGTAAGACAAAACCAAAATCCACCCACCCAAAAAAAGAAACAAGTGATAGAGAGAGGAGTAAATAAAAGGGGGGATCGAGGTGGAATTGGATGGGGAAAAAGACGAGGGAGTGGAAGAAGAGAAGTTTTGAAAGATAGGTATGGAGTGCCGGGTAGAAGGAAAGAGAGGGGGATTGCGAGTTGCGGAAACCGGACCTTGTTTCTTCGCCCCGCGCCACGATCTCACCGTGACCGACCCTGCTGATTCCTACAACATTATAGACCGACTTTTTTTTTATTTTAATCTCGTCTAATCTGTCGACTGTCTATTGAAAGCAGATCTCAACTACGGAGTAATACAAGATTCACGTCGCAATGACAGGTACTCTCTCTCTACAAACGAACAATTGATAGCCCCACGGGGGCCAAACTCGAATTCCATCCCCCAATTTTAATGGGTTCTCCCTATTTCGGCGAGAACTCGAGCTCTACTGTACCCTTGATTTCGTCCTCTTTGGGTATATGAATTGAGTCCCTATCACCCTACTTCACTCACTTCCATCTTTCTCCCTTTCATTTTGGCAATTAGCTTTGAAAACTCCAAACCCTAGATTTTCTTTATGCTGTGGGCAGTTGCAATTTTGAGTCTACTTTATCAGCTGTATCTGTGCAGTAAATGATTGCAGTTCTGTGATCTCATCCTGCCAATAGATTAGCTAGTGTTTTTTATCACTTTCAATTGAGCTTATCTTGAAAGTTTGTTTTTGATTTCTGATTGGTGATGTTAATTTCAAGCACTAGGAAGTTGTTTTGTTTACTGTTTGTAGTGCTTGCAGAATGATTATATTCTTTAGCTTTTTTAGTCTTTGAAGTCTTTGCTGATCTACTTCCAATTTCAAATTCAAAATTGGCTGCTTTGTCTTTCCTGTGTGTGCAACTTGACTCATAACAATGTGAAATTGTGAATGGTAGCTTTCCTTTTAGTCAATGATTCCAAATCCTATCTAATGTGTGCTGTGTTATCATCATTCATTATTGCTGAGGTTCTTAAAAAATTAGCTTGAGTCTCCCATTTAAAGACCAAGCAAGTTATAGTTTTAAGTTCTTGGAGGTCCATTGATTGATGATGCCAGGTTGTGCTTTGGATTCTCGGTGATCTGTTTTGTGTTTTCCTCTTCTACTGCACCATTTGTTCGTATATTTCGAGTCTGATTCACTTGTTGAAAACCATTAGTGCATCATATGTTCATCATATGTTCTACATGCTATGAGAAGTGATCTAGGATTTTCGAGTCTGACTTTGTTTTCGTTCAGTCTTTGGTTCTGTTTATAGACTCGCGTAGCTGTGTACTTTGCTGATTGTTTTTCATTTTTTTGGTGATTCAATCTTGATGTTCAGACTTTCAAAACCCCGAGGACTCGCACGCTACGAAATCAGGCATATCTAGAATTGTCAAACTAAACCGAGTCCGTTGGTGGCTGCTTGTGATCCTCAATGTCATCTTACTCATTGTTGGCCAGAGCGCAGCTGTTCTTCTCGGCAGATTTTACTATGACAAGGGCGGTAACAGCACGTTCATGGCCACTCTGGTTCAGACTGCAGGATTTCCGATACTCGTCATTCCATTGCTTCTGCTCTTGTCCCATTCCTCATCGGATGAACCTCTAGCCGCATCCAGTCCTACTTCGAAAAAGTACATTTACCTCGTATATATTGGGTTGGGCATTCTCGTTGCTGGTGACAACTTGTTATACTCTGTTGGGCTCCTGTACCTCTCCGCTTCAACGTACTCTCTCATCTGCACAACCCAACTCATCTCCAACGTGTTCTTCTCGTACTTCCTCAACTCGCAACGCCTCACTGCGTTGATCCTCAACTCTGTCGCAGTCGTTTCCTTCTCAGCAGCGCTGCTGGCTCTCAACCAGGACGGAGATGCGCCTTCTGGGGTCAGCAAGGGACATTACATCCTAGGCTTCATGACCACGCTTGGGGCTTCTGCTCTCTACTCGCTCATCCTCTCGCTGATGCAGGTCGCCTTCGAGAAGGTCCTGAAGAAGACGACTTTCCGTGTCGTCCTCGAGATGAACTTCTGGACGTCTATGGTAGCGACCCTGGTGTCCGTGGCAGGGCTGTTCATAAGCGGTCAGTGGAAGAGCATCGAAGGCGAGATGATCGGGTTCCAAACCGGGAAGGCCTCGTACATCATGACCCTGACATGGACCGCCGTCTGCTGGCAGGTCTGCTCAGTCGGGGTTGTGGGCTTGATCTTCCTCGTTTCGTCCCTCTTCTCGAATGTCATAAGCACCGTGGCTCTCGCAGTGGCGCCCATTGCTGCCGTGATCATCTTCCATGACAAGATGAACGGCATCAAGATCATCGCGATGATCCAGGCCTTCTGGGGGCTCGGATCGTACACTTATCAGGAGTATCTGGACGATCCTAAGAAGGCCAGATCTCGGGACACAACGACGAATGCTAGGACGATCTCCGACATTGCTTAAATCACGGTGATGAATGTTGGAAATTGTTTTTGTAGGGTTTTTTTTAGGAATAAATGGAACTGTTACATTCTTTTTGAAGATCCACTGCAGTATAGGTTGGGTCATATATTGTTTCTAGTTGCCTTGAAGGCATATAAGTGACACAGTCTTTTTTTTTTTTTTTTTTTTTTTGATTAAGTAAGAATTCGACGTCCGGACAGACCCGGGGGTCGATAGGCCGAAGAACTCGACGACGGATAAACCGTCAAAATAAGCTAAAGACATAAGCTAACAATAAGGCAGAGCCGACAAATTACAAGAGTGCAAATAAAGGCAAAGACTAGTAAAAGATGAAAGAACCGAAGCAGTGTGCGGCAACTAATCCATCAGTTGGTAGAGGCAACGCAGGAATCCCTGGGGAACTAAGTGGAAACCTCATATTTGGACTCTATCAATGAGCCATCAGGTCTCGATCACGTCCACGACCTCTCGCACGTCGACAAATAAGAAGAAACACCGCTCATAAACTGCTAGCCTCGAAAGCCCCACCATCGCATCACCAAGCAATTCGGCAGCCTGCCAAACACTACGGATCCAATTCGGAATTTCCTCACCTTCAAAACTATCGTCAAACCCTTACGGGATTACTCAAACCCTTTCGAATGGATTTACTCAAACCCTTTCGGGTGGATATAAAAAACATATATATATGACTTTTAATTATATATGAAAAAAATTTCCGATAGAATTATTTCATTTTATTTTTTATTTTATATTATAATTTTACCATTCTATTATCTTTTCTCGGGTCTCTTTGGGCCCAAGACAAAACCTTGGGCCCAAAGAACAGTTTTCGAGCCCGATCTTCGGGCCACGAGGGCCCAAAGAAGGAAGCAACAGGACAGGCAACCCTCACAAGCCACCCAAGCCAAACAGAGGGAGGGGACCAAGCACCACGACTCCACGAGCGAGCCTATCAAGGCCAGACCCCAGCCGCAGGTAAGGCGGCGGAGGGCACCACCATGGGAGGCGCCGGAGGTGGACAAACACTCCCAAGCCACTAGGCCGTATGAAGCGAGATGGCCGGAAGAAACAGATCCAAACCAAATCAGAATTTGAGAGCGATTTGTTCGAATTGCTTTAGATTGGATATAGATTTGGGATCCACGCCCATCAATTTACTGAAGCCCTAAGAAATTAGAGCGTTTAGACCATATTATGTGGTTGTGGAGGACGGAGCACCGACCCCACGACGGAGGATGAGGCCGAGTACCCAGCCGGGCACCGAAAGGCAGCAGCACAGCCACCACGAGCCGGAAACGGCGATGCAAAGCTAGAATGTAGACGATGAAG
Organism: Persicaria maculosa; assembly: GCA_963922045.1. Classification (NCBI taxonomy): domain Eukaryota; kingdom Viridiplantae; phylum Streptophyta; class Magnoliopsida; order Caryophyllales; family Polygonaceae; genus Persicaria; species Persicaria maculosa. Next base: position 24,374,128 of record OY998254.1, read on the forward strand.
GAGGGGCGAACCCAAACGAGGATGAACACGGACCGATTGAAACGACAATCGAGATAGGTTTAAACCTAACATGGTGTTTGCAATCCCTCTCTCCCTCTAGAAAGAAGAGAGAAAAGAGGGCGGCTTTAGGGGCCGAAATCAAATTGGTGATGTTCAAGATTTGTTCCTGAGGATTGATTCAAACCCGAAATGGGATTTTTCTTACCTTCAAGGGGATTTTCACAAAACTCATCCTCTCTCTAAAAGAAGAGAGAGGAGAGAGCTTTTTTTTTACTTAGCCATCTTCTGTTAGTAGTACAAGTGACACAGTCTATGGTTGTATTATAATCTCAACTAAAAAAAAGATTGAATTATAATGGCTGTATCGACACTTATTTTGGGCTAAATTAGTCAATTAACGGTTTCAAATAGCAGAAGTGAAATAAACTGAGATGTTATGAACGTTGCAGATCTCAAAGAGATACTCAAGTCACTACTGCAATAATATTTCACATGTCATACAATTTGTTTATGTATATATTTGAATCTCTTTTCCTCTTTTTTTAAGGGCCTTAGATAAGCACACACATCCAACGCAGCAAGGCTGCAATGGTTGAACTCGTTACAATGATGAAATCACAAGTATACTGAGAAAATTTCCTTAATATCGTCGAATACCAGCATTTGAAAGGAGCACCCGGCTAGCTTTCCTACCTTTCTTCGTCTCATTCGCCTTGGCTACATTGCGAGTTTCATCAGTGTTCTCTCTGGATATCATGCTAGCAAATGATGTCACCCCTTGATTCCCTGAACCTGCAGGCAATATTTCCGAAGATCAGGCACCCAAAACTACTCTTCCAGTGCGTTTGCTATGACACGCTGCTCATTATGGTACGTTTTGTTGACAAAGCTTAATAAGGTAGGCATTAAAATCCCTAATAGGCTACCAAAATATGTTGATAACTCGGCATCATTGGGCATAAAAGTACCAGTTGGAGTGGTAGAGCTACTTGGTCGTTCCGTGTTCGACCCTGTTGAAGCTTCTGTATTCAGGGATGGAGAATCATGTCCTGCAGCAAACCCCAATCTCGCAACATTTGAAAAAAGATTTCTCTTCTCGTAGACACGAGGGACCCTTGATGCTGATGTATCACTTCCTAAAGCTGGAAAGTAACAAAATATGTGTCCTTGTTAGCAGGTGATTAAAGACCATTTTGCCTTGTTGGAATTGCTTTTCTTGTAATGGAAAATTTTCAACTTCATACAGATTGGCTTTTTTTTTTTCCGTATTTTCCTTAATATTATAGTACAGCAGAACTTGTCAGTTGCAATTAACACAAAACATCCGATTACATTGGCCCATGAGAAATTGATTAAACAAGAAGAAACGGAAGAATTATTGCAATTTTTTTATGGGATCATCCAAATCACCTAGTGGGAGCAAAACATGAGTATTATTTAAATCATCTCCTAAGGATACTCTCTTTCCAAGTTCCATTTTGTTTCTTAATCTTTTTTTCTTCATTAATTCATCCAATTCCCTAATATATATATGGAGATATCAAGAAAAACAATGTCCTGATGCATAGAATAACATAAATTGCAAAATAGGACCCTTGCAGATTAGAGAGACAACACAATCAAGATTACCTTCAAAGTCACCCATAGAGAATGTAGGCTCATCACAAGGAAATGACGGACTGTAACTCGATGCAGGTGCATAATATGCCGTAACAGCTTCAGCCTTGATTTTCTCCTTCTGTTCCTGGAGTGTGAAGCAACAGAAAATATTAAAATAAAAAATAAGTAAACATGACCTCATTCCTGTGCAGAAAGGGCAACAAAAAAGTGAACACTAGAAACACCATCTATAGTCAATCTAGCACTCTTCATGGATCTTAGCATCAAACCAACTTTACACTCTTCTGACAACCAAATTAAATATCTTTAAAAAGAGAGGAAAAACAAGCTGCTAACAAAATATTACATGGGGCAGCCTAGACCAATAAAACCTTCCCATTACATCATATCCTCAAACCACAGGATTATGTCAAAAATGAAATGCATCAAAGAAACAAATAAAATGCAGCAAAAAGCAAGCTTAAAATATACACATTAAACAGAGAATAAAAACATAAAATTTAATTAAAAAATACATAGCACATAAAGCATACTCGATAAAAGGGGCAAAAAAAAGGCACATATAGCTCAAAACCTTCTTAGCAAGCTGCTTCCTTTGTTTTTCTCGTTTCTTGATTTGATCAATAAATGGAGATAGGGAATCAGCCGGTAAAGTGCTACTTAGGTCAATTTCACAAAACTGCAACAACAAGAAATACAAGTCAAAAACAATATATGACCATCACATAAGTATTCAGAAAAAACACATGCCTGAAACGTTGCTGTCAAAGGGAAATGGCTTAAATAGCGGAAACGTTTTCTTATGGCATCTGATTGTGTAACTGACTCCAGTTCCAAAATTCTTCCAGTAATTCTACAATTCATGAATACCAGTCAGAAAAAAAAAATCAAACCTGCAGATGAGATAAAACAGCAATAAAAGTAGTAATGGGGTACTTCACATTTGTGTTTGTTAAAGAAGGAATCTTTTGTCTATTTGAGATGAGTACATTGTGTCCAGCTTCTGCTGGGAAACTTTCCTGGACAAGCATCCTTTCTTGGGAAAAGAGTTGATAAAGTCCCAAAGGAATCATAGCTAGTCCAAGATCTACTGCTTGAATTTCGGAATGATGGTGCTTCAGTAAAAAACAGTATAAACATCTAGGCAAGTACGACGCCTTTAGTTAGCTGTAAAATAATAGCTTCCAACTACTGACAAGCTGAATATGCTAGGACAATCAGCCAGCCTAAGGCCTGTGCATTATGTGGCGAGAAAGAGGAATGTTACAAACACCTATAGCAGAATTTAAATTGCAGCCTTGGTGTTGGCACCAATAAAATAATGGGTGGATCTACTGGAATTTGTAGGGATAAGTTCCATGAGAATGTGAAGGTGAAAAGCCTAACACATAGGACTGAGAGAACTTTCACAGCAAATTAAGAGATACCGTATTTGGGAAATCAGGAACACGTGATTTTGACTCTGAACTGTCAATCCCCGCACAGAACAGTGCCACAGGCCCACAGGTGGGTTTAGAATCTTTAGATATGATCATATGAACCATAAAGTAAAAAGTAGAAGAATGTCATGAGAGACTGCCCGAGGAGAACCGGAGAAGCTAGAAATTGCCATCCCCAAAACCCACAGATGATCAATGAAATTTACACTCCCAACAATTTATCCAGATCCATTGAGTACATTTTAGAGTATAGAATTCTTATATCCAGGTAGTTGGGAATGCACAGTACAAAAGTTAATGAAATTGCAGATCAGTTGAAAACGAAGCAAGAGAACAATCTTGGAAAACATGCCAAGGCTTCAACATAAATAATAAAAATTTTCTCTATATCTATCAAGTAATAATTGAACAAATTTCGTCTTGTCTGCACCAACTCTACTAAGGATAGTCTTATAGAAACAATTATAATATAAGAGCGATGTAAGCTTTTCATTTTACATAAAGCAATTTGGAAAAGTAAAAGGCACAAGAGAATACCTAGGTGGAAGCAGGTCATAACTGCCATAATGATGCAGAAGGCACTTCATGTTCAGAGGATGAAGTGTGAAATTTTGACCATCAACCAACTGAAGCAAATATATATCATAATCAATATGAGGACAGGAGAAACAATTAAATGATTCTTCCACAGGAGAAAGTAAAGCAGCACTTTAGTTTAGATCTAAAAAGGAAATAATTTCTATTCCAATTCCAATTACAGCATCACAATTTCATACCTGATAAAAACTGAAAGATTCCTTCCCCTTTGTACTCCTAGAGTGGTGTGATTCAATATCCACGGTTTTGCTTTTATCATAGGAAGAACACAAAGAATTGTCTTTTTCATCTATAGCCTTCTCAGTTTCAGACAAAAGGACAGCACAGCAACCTACATCCACTATGTCTTGCCCAATGTTTTCCACACAAAAATTGCGGGTCCCAACTGCAGAAGTCGGACTTTCTACTCTAATTGCAGAGGTAGCACTTTCACTCTCTGATACCTCACAACCAACATTTTTGGTGTCTTTCCTACCTCCAGAATTCCGTCGCTCATTCCAATACTTCTTCCTCTTTCCTAATTGTTCCATTGCAGCGCATACATATGGGAGTTTTTCTATGTCATCAACAAGCCCTGAATCAGCTCTTGCCAGCCAGCTATCTAGGTCGCACATTGCTTCCCTGACCGAAAGTTCCACATCAGATGTAAGGATAAACTTAGAAAACTGCTCACAGGGTACAGCGTTGGCCCCATCTTGATTCTTTGGATATAGGGCAAATGAGTCTTTTTCACGGGCTAGCAGAGTGAACTCCACAGTATCACCAACTTGATAGTGCTTGACGTGTTCAACATAGATGGTATAGAGCTCCTTGGAAGAAATCATCATAAAACACAAAGGGCACTTTTTCCAGCATTCTCGTTTGAGATCCTCCTCGCCCATCAACAAATATTGCAAAATGCACGGGAAGCAAAATATATGACCACATGAGGTGATCTGTGGGCATAGTGGAGTTTCCAAACAAATTGGACATTGAACAGGATATGGTGTGGAATACTTCACACAAATTATATCTTCCCACTCCAACATCTTATCAGGATCCATAGACTCGACATCATAGTTCCCAGCATCTAAAACAACGAATTTATAATTTGCTTGAACAAATAGATCTTTGTTATAAGCCTTGACTTTCTGTGCTCCTCGTGGCTTTCTAGAAGGAGTCGGACCTCCCCTCGGCTGAGAACGTGTAATAGGGTCATAGTGGAAATTCAGCAAGTGGTTTCCGTTAACCATCTGAGCTCTTCTCCCTGCTGATCCACTCACTCTATGATTCGGTGGAGAACCAGCATATCCTGAAGCTCGCGCAGTATTGGGTTGAGCAACCCCATCTTCTCCAACAGGGTTATCAACATTTCGCTCAACATTGGAACGATGTATGTGATTCTTAGCATTTGATCTACCAAATCCTGTCATCACCTACACACATTGACATGTCCCAGAAAGAATTGGATGAAAAGAATAAGAAGTCATTTAAAATCCATAAATATTGAGAGACAAACCAGCTGCAACAACACTAAGATCTATTTGTGTTTCTTTTTTGATCTCCATGGCAACGTTGGTTCACTTAAGACTTCATGTATAAACTAGAAATTTTAAGTCGTCTGAGCAGTAGCTTTCTTCCTAGGGAGCTCCAAAAGTCGATTTTGTGAAAAACTAAGAAGAATGGAAATTATCTACCATATTGCTTCACAAATACTCAATAATCCATGGATACTAAATCCCCAAGTTTACAAGGACTAAATAAAACTAATGTACTTTTATTTTCAATTCTTACACCTTCCCTGACAAATGATATCCATCTGAAATTCAAAATCAAAGGTCAGCTGGTTTATTTATTTCAGACTGAGTGATATTCCTAGTAATTTGGCTGTGTAAACTCACAAAATGGACATTCAGAAACAAATTTGTAAAATAATTATTCTCTTCCTAGAGCTTTGTTCACAGAGAAATCCTTAAAAAAAGTGTTACTACCCGCCATGCATGCATCCACAACACTTACAAGGAAATGAGAGTAACAGAGAGAAAGATGAAACATAGGATTATGAAAAGCTACTTAATCTATAAGCTGTTTAAAATTACTCAGACCTTCCTGGAAGATCCAACATGATCGTTTGGTGATGTTTGTACCATTGAACCTGCACCAAACACAATCAAATAAACAAATAATTAATACAGCTTCAAAGCACCCTAAACCTGCCGCCATAAGATCCGTCCTTTCACAGTCCCGTCCGTGTAGCTTGAACTGTCCTTTTAGTAGTTCATTAAAATTCACACCAATAAAACAGGAAACCATGTATTCTGAATTCTGAGAAATAGAATAATGAGAAACCATCGAGGAAGGCAATGGTGTTTCCAGAAAACCATAAAAGGGATGAGACAAAAAAGGTTAGTGCCTAGCAGTGGCAGCAATGCCACATGAGCAATGGTTGTGGGAAGTGATACTAATGTCCCTAGTGAGGCAAAATTGCAAAGAAAAGCATTCTACTTTCTACACCCCTTTCCACAAAAATCAAATTTGCACTCACTAATTTCAGTCATGATGATCAAATCACACTACAGTCAAGTGATCCATGCCTTTTACTGAGCAATCAATCTAAAATTCTCAACACAGGCGGAAACTTGTAAAAAGAAAAAAAAAGCATTAAACTTGGGATACTAGAAATATCAATTGAAGGACGGTTGACCTAAAAACACAAATTCAAAATTGACCTAAAACACAAATCCAATTCAGCAGTGAAAAAACGGAATCAAATGGAAGAAAAGAGCACCTGAAGGAGCATCCGCCGCAGAGGCTGGAGGGTCAGGATCAGAGATCCGGAGAGAGGCAAGGGCCCGAGTACTGTTGTCGGTAGGAGAAAGCGAGGAATCGGAAGAGGCATGAGGCGGTTGCCGGGCAGGCGGAAGGAAGCCATGATTGCTAGGGTTTGGAGGAGCGGGTGAGGGATATTGGGAGGAAGCTGAACCTTGATTCGTATGGGGAGGCAAGATGGACATGAAAATTCGGTAGGGAGCCCTGTTTGTGGGTTGTTGGAGCGCCAGAGAGAGTTCGTAAGGTTGCGAATCTGCACACGTTGATTTGGGTTTATAGCCGAGATATATCTTCTGGTTCCCGTTTCCAAATCTGCCCTGTTCCTCAACTTTTTTCTTTTTTTTTTAATTAATGAGTTAATCTATAAATTTTCCAACTGGACCGGGTTAGCCCATGTTTATCAATAGATACTAAGAATACTAATATTTTATTCTTTCCTCCGCCACACCATCCTAGTATCTCATTCTCATTTTTTCCACTTTATCAGTAGCATACCAAGTATCTCAAAACCCATCTTTTCATACCAACTCAATTTACAAATATACCCCTTTTCTAACAATTATTTATATTATCGATTATATTATTATATTCATTTATTATTATTCAAATATGAACTTCCACATGTAAAAAAATATTTTTTTATAATTATTTATTTTATATCTTGCATTATTTATTATTTCAATTTATTCCAAAATTATACTTCAATTTTTCGGATTTTATTTTGCATATTTATAATCGAAGAGAAATATTTTTTTAAAAAAAAATATACTCAAACATATTCAAAATTGATGTCTACATGTAGATAAAAATGAATCTAGTATCATGGTGATTTTTATTTTATTTTTTACATTTGTTTTTTTTCGGAAAATTGATTTTAAAAGGTAAAACTAATTTCGTCCAGCACAAAATCGAAGCCGTCCGTTCGTCCACACGTGTCAGCAATCTGGATTCATCTCCTGCGCGCCAATCCAGTGGCGACACGTGGCATCTCCAACTACAGAAGTATTCAGAGCGCCATAGCTTGCAACGCAACGTTTTGTCCCGTCCTCCAGCAAACCGACGTCGTTTTGTTTCTGATTTTCTGAAACAACAAAACATTTTCTAGCTCACCCATTTTTCATACTTTTTTCACACGTCTAGTATCGGTACTAGCCGAGCATCGTTCTAGTATCGTTCAGGGCAATGTTCTATTTTTTTTAATGGTATTTCTCCTAGTATCGGTGTACGGGCTTGGCCCGATAAAAGTGCTCTTAGAGATGTTGATCATGACCCGTGATTTGGCGTAACCCGTCGGGTAGGTGAAATAGCGGGTTTGGGTCGAAAAGGGTTAGGTTTAATAATCTTCCTCTCCTAAAAATCTACATCTCCAAAAATAATCTACCGTCAAACACATAATTACGCTGGTTTTAGGATTAGGGTTAAGAGTTAGGTTGGATTTGACATAGTCTGATGGTTTGAATATATTTTTTAAAAATATTGATTGGATTCGTGGATCACCTAGTCTTGGATTAGGAAAAAAAATAGTCATTTGTCCAACAAATAACTATTTGTTGGACAAATAGTCATTTGGTGGGGTCCTATTCATTTGCTCCAGAACCGGTCTTGAGTTCCTTGAGCAATCAAACATTTACATTTGTTCCACCAATCACTTGAGCAAAATTTGCTCCATCACTTGCTTGAACAAGTAGTAATATATTGTCCTTCTTTTTTGCCTTTTTGTTTTGTCTTTATTTATATAAATGAGTTTTATACTCGTCATTTGCTTAAGCAATGAGTGTATGAAAATTTGTTTTACTTAAGCAAAAATTGATTGAAGCATTATTTGCTTTTGGATCGACCATTTGCTTGAGCAAACACAATTTATGGGTGTGGATGGTCTAATACAACAATTTTTTCTATTAGGGTAATAATTTAAAATCCCAAACAGTACCATTGTCTGGAAATCGAGAGGTCGAAGGGTGGTTGATGGATTAACCGTCATGATAAAACCATTAAGTCAAGCAAATACAGAAAGGAAAAAAAAAGACTCAAATACAAGTAATCCCATCAAACAAGACCAATAGAGTGAAACCCAATGAAAATCATGGAAAAATGCGAATACCGAGAATATGGGAAAGTCAAGAGACCAACGCGACATCTCGACGCTAGAGAGACATCTCAATCAGCAAAGCGCCGAGATTACAACTTCATCCAGAGCTAAACGCAATTGCACCAAAGAACGACACTACTCCGATTGACTGGTTAAACCAAGATTAGAAGAAACGGGTCAAAATGTGAAGAGCGAGTAACCCAATATACAAGAAGCCTATTTCTAATCCTTTTATTATTATTTTCAAGTTTCAAATAGCTTCTACAAGAAGCTACATAAATTACCTGAGTTACAAGCACATGATGACGCCTTTAACAGAAGCCACAAAGCCATCATTTCAAGATAGATGATGCTTGGTTTGCACTTTGCAAGCACACGATCGATGCTTTGAACGCAAGCCACAAGGTCATCATTTCATGGTTCATTAGTACAGCCTCATACGGCGTGAGGACTTTTTCCTTTATAATCATTCGGTTTCACTCAGGGTACTTTTTTTTTTATTAGGTAAAAATTCGAGTTCAAACAGGTCTAAAACTCGATAGGCCGACGAATCGGCAGACGGACTAATCGTCGTCATACAACAAACAACATAAAATACACACAAAAATCACAGATGAAAGAAACAATCCTAAGAATCCATATAAGTCGATAGCCATGGAGGAGTCGAGGGAGATCCAAGGCGAGCTATGAATGCCGAGAACACGGGAGAGCATGTTGACTCACACGGCGTCTCGACGTCGAGAAGGCGAAGAATAGTAACCCACCACCGGAAAGGGCGAAACCTGAGGAAGTGCGGATCACCGACGTTGCCCCCACCTAGATGAGGGATCTTTGAAGGCCACGAACACTGCCACGATCCTCTCGATCATACAGGAAGCCCAATACTGCAACCCAACTCGGAACTAAATGTACCCACGCCAAAGCAGTGACCCGACGCCAAAAGCGGGAAAAAAATAAAGTCCAGAAAGGGAAGAACTAACCATTCGAAGAAAAAAGTGTGCAAACTCCCGGACCAAACTAGAAGTCCGAGAAGAACTTATTTTAACTACTAATATCAAATTATTTCGTAGACCCTTTCGGAATTTAAACCAACCTTTCGGGATTTTATCAAAACCTCTCGGGAATTTTGTCAAACCCTTTCGGGATTTAAATAAGACCCTTTTGGAATTTTAAACCAACAAGTTTATATATATATATATATATATATATATGGAGTATATACATAGGGAGTGGTTCCCTTGTGCACACCCCTTAGAGTATATCTAGTGCACAAATCCTGGTCATTGATTGAGAGGAAATGGAAGGCAAGGATTAAAATGAATTTTTATATTTTTCTTTTTAATGTAGTGGGACCCACTTGCCAAAAAAAGTCACTTTTTTTTTTTGAAACGGAAAAAAAAAACCAAAGAAGCCCAGCGAGACTAGACTGTCCGAGACAGAGAATCATCAGGAGTCATAGATCCGTTAGAAGCAAAGACAATACGTGACAAGCGGTCAGCCGCCAGATTTGCCTCACGGAAGACATGACGAATCTCAACAAAACCAAAGAAGCCCAGCGAGACTAGACTGTCCGAGACAATCATTTTAGAGTCTCCAGTAGGCTTCCCCGTACCTTTTAGACTTTTGATAATCGTTAAGTTATCTCCTTCAATGATTAGGTTCATGATTTTCAGTTCTTTTGCGGCTTGCAAGCCCTTCCAAAGGCCGATGCTTTCACAACCACAAACTGAGGTGATTGGTGAGGTTCCTGAGCCATTGAAAATAGGAGCACCAACGGAATCCCGAAGGATGAAGCCATACGAGGGGAGAGAGAACCGTTAAAATTCAGTTTATAAGTTCCATTTGGAGGGGGTTCCCATTTAGTTCTTTTTCTTTTCAATTTCAATCTGGGTTGGTCGACTTTTTTGGACAAGTTTTTGTCATTTGTGTAGTAATCCGGTGGACCCAAATACGTTGTTTTCCAGATAAATATTTGTTCTTTTACAAATGATAAGATACCCCTTATGTCTGGGTTTATATTTTCAAAGATCGTTTTGTTTCTGAACTACCAAATTCCCCACCAAACAAAGGCTAGATCTTCAAAACATTCTTCCCCAATTGTATTTTTGATATCCTAGATTGTGTTGTTGAGGTGTTCCTCTTTGTTGAAACAGCCCAAGATTTTCCTAAAGGCACCTGGGTTATTTGCAATAAGGGCTTCCCTAGATACAGGACAGTCCCATAGTAGATGGTTAAGGTCTTCATAGCAGGAGTCACAGTGTGGGCAATTCGTCGGAATACCAAGACGGCGAGATGCCAGTTTAACCGTAGTGGGTATTCCGTTCTTAAGGATTTTCCAAAGGAAAGATTTTATTTTAGGAGGAATCTTTAGCCCCCAAACCCACTTTATATCCGAAATTTCATGGTTTTTGTGTCTATGTATCATGTCAATTGCAGACTTTGTGCTGAACCAGCCATTTTTGCTCCATTTCCAATATAGTCTATCAACATGGATGTGTTGTGGTATTGGGGTTGTTTTGATTGCTTCTATTATGTCATTTGGAATAACGTTCTGTAGATTTCCATGTAATTTATCTTAGTCCCATGTTTTATTCTGTTTTAGGAAATAATTTATGTTGATTGTTTCGTCAATTTGTTGTGTTTCCGAGATTAGTGAATTCAGCGGCGAAGAGCCTAGCCACATGTCCCGCCAAAAATTAATGGATGAGCCATCCCCAATAGACCATTTTAGACCTTGCTTGAATAAAGGTAATAATTTTATTAAATGCGTCCATTGCGAGGAAGAGGTCCCATGCTTCTGATAATTCGAAATGTTTTGATCTTTGAGATATTTTTCTTTGATTAATGTAACCCAGGGGCTAGATGGTTCTGCTAATAGTTTCCAAAGTAATTTCATCGCAAGGGCTTTATTCATGTCCTCAGAGCTGCGAAGACCAAGTCCTCCATTTTCCTTGGTTTTACAAACCTCAAACCAGCTGATGAGGGGTTTGTGATTCGGGCCCTTGTTCCAAAGGAAGTTTCGGTTGATTTTATCAAGTTCTGTGTGAACAGATTTGGGTAGCATAAAGCATTGCATTATATGAAAAGGTTTAGCTGCTAGCGTCGTTTTGATCAAGGTGCAACGACCCGCTTGTGAGAGGCAATCCGCCTTCCATCTGTGTAGTTGTGACTTAGTATTTGTTAATAAGTCTTTAAATTTGTCCTTCGTCACTCGTCCTTCAATGATCGGACATCCCAAATAGCTCCCTAATTTGGGGGTGTGTGCTATTTCAAGCTCATTTCGAATAAGATTTTTTTGTGTGGTTGAAACATTTCCGGATGTTTGGAATTGAGATTTGTGCTTGTTCACTCGTGTCCTGAAAAAGATGAGTATTCTTGTAGTACTTTGTTAATTTGGTCACAGCCGGTTTTGGTTGCTAATGCAAAGATGACAATATCGTCAGCAAAGGCTAAGAAGGGGATTTTCGTACCACCGCGTGTTAGTTTGATTCCTAGATGGCTTTGTGGCCTTTCTGACTCATGTTGTAGCCCTCGAGCTAGAATTTCTGATATTATTAAAAATAGATATGGTGAGAGCGGGCATCCCTGGCGTAATCCCCTCTTGGGGAAAAACATATCTGTGGGTTCATTATTTACTAGTACTGAGTATGTTACAGTTGTAATACATTCTTTGATCCATTCCGAGAATTTGGGTGAGAAACCAAGTTTAAGCATGGTGGAGAGTAAGAAGTTCCAGTCGACCATATCAAAAGCTTTTTCCATGTCAAGCTTGACTACCCTCCAACCTGAATTTCCTTTTTTCTTTGAGAAAGAGTGGAATATTTCATTTGCAATTAAGATGTTATCCTGTATTGATCTGCCAGAAGAGAAGGCACTTTGAAGTGGGTTTGTTACTTTGGGGATAATCCTTTTTAGTCTTGATGCTATTATTTTGGATATAATTTTGTATGTTGTTGAGCATAGGCTGATAGGCCTATAGTGAGATGTTGTGGTCGGGTTGTCTATCTTCGGTATTAATGCTATGAACGTGTGGTTTGTCTGTTTTAGAATTCTTCCACTTAGAAAGAAACTCTTGACCGCCTTTATGACGGATGGTTCAACTATGTGCCAGTATTTGTTGAAGAATCCGGCAGGAAACCCATCAGGTCCTAGGGATTTGTCATTGGCAAGACTGAAAACCGCATTCTTTATTTCAGAATTTATGATTTGGCGAGTCAGCCAATCATTATCTTCGTTCGAGATTTCATTTCCTACATGATGGATTAAATTGCTTGGTATTTGTTGCCTGGGTTGTTGTGAAAATCTCTGGCTGAAGTCCTGCTTGATTAGCTCTCTAATGTCTTTTTCACTGCTGAGTGTTACACCAGCAGTGGTTTGAAGGTGCTTTATTATGTTTCTGTTTCGTCTTCTAGTTGCAATTTTATGAAAGTATTTTGTGTTAGCGTCAATTGATTTTACGTGTATTCTTTTGACCCTTTGCCCCCAATATTTTTGTTGGAAGGAAAGGAGAGAGGTATGCTTTGTTGTGAGCCTTTTGATTTTGTTATCCAGGTTTTGGTTATAAGCATTGCAAAGATTTTTCTGTAATTCCAGTAATTCTGTTTCTACTTGTTTAATTTGGCGAAAGACGTTTTCAAACGTTACTTTGCTCCATAGCTTGCTTTTCCTTTTGACCTCTTGCAATTTCTTTGTTAATTTGAACATTTGAGAGTCGGGAGAGTCAAGCCTCCAAGCAGAGCGCACAACTGCTTCATATTCTAGTTACGTTGTCCATGCCATTTCAAACTTGAAAGGTTGTAATTTTGGTTTCAGGTTATCCATGAGGTCCAGTGTAATCTGTGCATGGTCTGATTTTAAGAAGGCGTGGTTTTTGGTGCATAGGTTAGGGAATTATTTTAGGATAGAGTGGCTAATCACAGCGCGGTCTAGTTTTTCAAATATATTGTCATTACCATGTTCGTGTTTTCTCCAAGTGTAATTGTTTCCACAAGTAGGGGAGTCTACCAAGTTGTAAGTACTGATAATATCATGTAGTCTTGTAAATCTATTTGCAGATGGAAACTTTCCATCCTTTTTGTCGTTCGGCTCTAATATTTCATTTAGGCCCCCCAATATAATAAGATCGCCCTTTGCATTGCGTATATAGTCTGAGAGTGAGGCCCAGAAAGAGTTTTTTTCATTTGCATAAGGTGTTGCATAAACAAATAAAATTTCGATGTTAATATTAAGAGTTGTGTTCGTGTAGTCTGCCTGGATGATGCGGTCTGTAGAGTTTCTAATAGTAAAAGTTTCATTCTGGAAAAGGGATTCCTTCCAAAGAAGGCATAAACCTCCTGCCAGTCCTTTTGACGGACAGAAGAACATTTTATCAAAACCCGGTTTCCTCCAGCACTTATCCGAAGGAGGATTTGTTAATTTTGTTTCGGCTAGCATTAAGATTTTTATGTGTTCTGCTTTAGCGGTAGATTCAATGTGAGTCCAAACGTTCTTTCTACTAAGGCCCCTTACATTCCAGAAGCTAAACTTCATTATAACCAATTTTGGGAGAAATGGTACTTAGAAAGGTTAGAATCTTAAAAAAGTAAAGACTCACCAGTTAATGTGCATTTTGATTGATTTCAGGTCATTGTTATAGGTTTTTTTATCTCTATGAGTGTTTGAGTGAGTGTGTAATGCAGAAATACAAACCCCGACGATTCTTGGATTAGATAGAATTCTGAGTTGTTTTTGTTAATTATTGTATCCTGTATGTATCGAGTGATTGGTAAATTTTGAGTATTGACTCCAAGGCCTATTGTATTTAGGTTGTTCAGAAAAAATTTAATGTCCAAGCCAAGGGTCTGACAAGAGCAGAAAGCACCCGAAATGCTAACAACCATAACAAAACCACAAAGGAAAGTCAACCATATGAGCTAATTGGGGGATATTAAATAGATCATAGTGTGTGTAATTTTCAGTGCAAAGCAGTGGTTTGTAAGCCATAGAATCAGAAACCACCCAAGAGCAGATAGTAATAAGAGTTTGGGAGGTGGCGCATGGGTGCTCACTTGAGTCAAGAGATGGCATGAGGCAGCTTTCAGACCAGCTGTTGGCAGAGAGCAGTATCAGCAGTATTGATGGTCTGTTATATAATTCTTCATATGCTTGGTTCTAATTATCTTCATAGCTATAGCCAAGGTGCCAGCAAAGCCTTGTCACAAGCTGAAACAATTGCAAGTAAATGTGATGCTCAAGGGAATGACTCCCTCGAGCACGATTAGTAAGGTGCTTTATAATAGGTTCATCTTTGGAAGTAAAAAAATAGAGTTGGTTATTCTTAACAAGTATAAGATAGTGGTATGGTTCTAAGTTAATTAACAATATGACAAAAGGTTTCAGCATAAGGTAGGTATGGATAAGCTCATAATGGAACAAGACAAAAGCATGATATGAAGCCAGAGTTCCATCAACGGAAATTTTTAGTGTAAGATCTCCATGAACAAAGGCAAGACTCACATTCATAGCAGATATAAAATTAAAATTAGGTGACATCACACTTAGTTGATTGAATTCAGCAGTTAAATGATAGAAAGTATGTAGCATTTTTATGAGTATAAGCATCATGTTTATAGCCTGTTCAACAAGAAACCAAAGGAGTTTATACTGATAATACATTAGTTCATAATATAGATTTTGATTACTTATGAAAGATAGGTTACAGACACTTGGAGTTGCAAAGCTAGATGGACAGTAGTAAGCCATAGAAGGCCAAAGGCAACAGCAAACAAGACAAGTGCATTGACAGTTAATGTTAAATAGGTTGCTTACAGTAGCTGCAAAGCGAGCATTAGGCATCAACACCAATGCGGTAGAAGCAGCAGCCATGAAAGCTGGGATCCAATTGAGCCTATGAGTCCTGGTGAGTGAGCCCTGAGAGTCATCCAACATCTCTAATTGGGTGTGCGTGTGCTCAAGAGAGAAAGCCCCTTGAGCAGTGCTAGTATGGTAGTGTCTTCCTTGATCAAAACATATGCAATTCACAAGGTTAAGCTTAGAACAGCCGAACTCAGTTGAATATAAATGGTTATGTATGCTATTTTTGAGTTGATGTATTTTGAGATAATGATAATTTCTCATAAATGAGGAATAAGTAAATGGCTGCAAAAACTTCATAGAGTTAAAGATAATTTCTCACAAAGGAGTGGAAAGCTTATGGTGGATAATAGTAGAAATCAAATTGATTGCAGTACAAAGGTATACTTCATTAAGTATTGGCAAATGAAAGAGGGATAAAAGGTTATGCAGGTACATGAGTCTATTGACTATATAGGAGCCCAAGATGCAAACAGGCCCGTTACACTTGATTGAAATAGTGGTAAGATCTTTCAAGAAATTCCAACGAAGATAAGCAGGTCTTGTCATCATAACTTTAGATTTAATGTAGTAATTAGGTGCTGAGTTCCAGTTCAAAAGCAATATAGGTGTTGATCGGTGTATATACGCTATATATATATTTGATTCCATAGAACCTCTTGCCATTAAAGAGTTACCTATCAGATATGGATCGTGTAGCAGGGACCTCAGCAGTGTTGTTTGTCTTTTAAAGTTATTTTGGTGCAAGTCGAAAGAGGTAGTATTTATTTTCCTTTTTCCCTTCTCGCTGTGAGTCGATCAGGGGGAGTAGGTGGTGTTTGTATGGAGGTCGAATTGTTGCTTCCCTTTTGTTTCGATGGTTGATTTGGTGTCGCCCGAAGGCTTCCCGATTTGGGTAGGTTCGGTGTCGCCCGAAGGCTTCTCGATTTGGGTAGGTTAGGTGTCGCCCGAAGGCTTCCCGATTTGGGTAGATTGGGTCTCGCACAAGTGCTTCCCGATTTGGGTAGATTGGGTGTCGCACAAGTGCTTCCCAGTTTGTATGAAAGGAGGTGAGTACAGGTAGAGTAGAGAGAAAGAGTGGACATACCAGAGGCGAGGTCGACATGCACAAACAAAGAGCCAACCAGACAACCCGGTGCAATACAGGGCCGCCGAGAACTCGGGACTGGCACAGTCGCCTTGCAGAAGCAGAGATTTGAGGTTGTAATGATGAAACCGAAACTTCTCCGGATCTAAAACCCATGTCAGTCTCCCACGAGTGCAGGACCCATCCCAACGCCAGAAACGACCAGACCCAAGAGAGGAGGAGAGTTCTCCCTTGGTTGCAGGAATGGTTAAGCAAGAAGTCCACCATTGAAACGATATGATCGAACAAAGACGGTGAAACCCTAGAAAAGGAGGACGCCACCCAGCCCCACTCAAAATCTTCTTTGTATGCCAGATCCAGTACCGGAAACCCTTTAATTTGACGGTACTACTCCAATTTTGGGCATTTTGGAGAGATTTAAGAGTAGGATTAACAAAAAAAATTGTGAGCTTTTCCAGTTTTGGTACTCGATTTTGGGGTAGAAGGGTTAGGATTGGATCGTTTTGGGGGAGGGGTGACTAGCGCGTGTACAGGCGCGTTCTTTTTAGGAGAAAGGGGTTTTCGGGTCTCTATTCATGAGAAAGTATATCAAAAAAACCACCTTCTTTAATTTGTGCATGCAACCCACCCCCACTCCATTTTTGCATTTTTTTTTGAGAGTTTTTTTTTTATGAAAAAATGGAGGGACCCACCTTCAAAAGGCTGACACGTTTTTTTAATTTTTCCGGATATGAATTCGCTATTTTGAAATATTGGCCAATTCTACCTAGACATGGCCACGGGTCACGGGTCGGGCGGGTCGACCCGTGACCCGCCGGGTCAGTGACCCGACAGGTCAGGGTCCACGGGTCGGCTCGGGTTGAGGGTCAGGGTTAGAGTCAGGGAAAATATAACCCATGACCCGACGGGTCAACCCGCCATTTTAAATTATATTTTTTTTGAAAAATTTATTTTTAATAAAATAAATTTATAATTATTATGTAAATTATATAAATTATTCTTATAATAATTCATAATATTACATAAACTAATATGCAATGGCAATGTGAGACTTAGTACCCCATGCTTCTCCTTTTATAGACTTAGCACCCCCCCCCTTTCCTCTAGTTTTCAATGTGGGACAAGAACAAGGGTAGAAACTACACCATGTCTTCAATCTCTACCATTCGGTTTTTTCATGTCAATCCATACTTATAATTTTTTATCATATACAAACACTAGTACTACACTTTATATAAATATTATTTTTTTAAAAATATATTTTACCTATCAATTATGAAAGAAATAACGAACGGGTAACAAGAAAGTGTGAAGTTCAACAAAATACCTTAAATATTTGTGTTATTTGGTGGATCCACTATTAAATCATTCTATATGATACTAAGTTAGGAGTCTTTATGATATAATTTCCAATAATACAAATATTGTTATTGATAAAGCCGTTACACTTGTATAGTATCCTTAATGTCGAGTTTTCATTTATTTTCAAAATGATATAGAAGTTCGGATTTTCAAACACAAGAATGAAATATAATATTGGCAATACTTTTTCAATGTGTCTTTTCATGTCATAACAAGCAACCCAAGTATGTAATTCTAATAACATCATCATTAAGTGTATACACAACATGTGACTAATTAAACTTTAAACGAGAAAGTTTAACATATCTATATGAAGAAGAACCTAAATTTGAAATCATTGATCAAGAAATTAATATAATAATGCAAGTAAAATAAAATACTTATGATTGATTAATGGATCAACACAACTATCAATTAAATTAAATAGAATGATTAATCCAACATAACTTGATAATATTGTATCATGATGTTTCATCACCATGTGTTATTCATCTCATTAAATCCTAAGAGGTAAACACTTTAATTATATTATATGTTACATCATATAATCCAAATACTTAAATTACATTATATTCCACCATATAATCCAAAGACTTTAATTACATTACATTTTACATCATATACTTAAACATCAATTTCTCACATTTTCTTTCATATCTCATATTTCTGTCCCACATCGAAAGTGGGCTATATACCTCTATTTTCTCTATATATAGATCCTCATACCCTACTTGTCATTCCCACAATCCAACATTTTCTTTCCCACATCTAAAGTGTGATGAAATGATGGGAGTGGAATGAAGATATATATATCTTCCCACATATCATGTTTTGTCAACCTTAAATCTTTCCATTTCGAAAGTGTGGTGAAAGACTTGAGTTGAGTTTTATTTTGGGTTTAAAATAATTTTTTTTTAAAAAAAAAATGGTTGACCCGGCGGGTCGACTCGCAAAGCCCGTTGGGTACCCGATTTGGTGCCACGTGGCCGACCCGACAGTCTGACCTGCCGACCCGCCAACCCACCGGATCACCTAACCCGTCGACCCGTCTGAACCGCGGGTTAGGGTTAGGGTCACCCTCCCGGCGGGTCGGACCCGTGGCCATGTCTAATTCTACCGAATAATGTTTCACATTCTACCGAATAATGTTATGTTATCTTTTTCTATCCAGCTCAAATCAAATTTTATCAATTCTACTGAATAATTTGTCGCAGGCTACCGAATAATGTTTTTTTTCCATCAATTTCAAATAAAATAAACCCGAAATCCCTAAAAAATATTTACAATTTATATGAATAATGTTTCATATTTCACCGAATATTGTTTGATATTTCACCGAATAATGTAGCCGTGTAATTATACTTGTGCGATGAATGTTTTTTATGTTGTTCGTCAACCCGACAACTCGTATACCGACGAATAATGACTCATTAACACTAGTCACAAAAATTCAACATATTCGTTTGAACAATTGATAAATGATTAATCAAATTATAACTTAATTCGACTAAAAATCAATACATTCGTCTAAATAATTTATTATTTTCCCCCAATAATGTCAAAAACTATGAAATACCAGTAGCAAGGGAGAAGCCACCAAATTTGTGCAGTAGAGGGGGCTTCTGGGGGTCGCGACCAACCACCAAGTCCACATCCAGCGGAATCCTCCTGTGAGGCAAAAGCGGAACCGTCGGTGCAGCGCGACGACTAGCGAGGACGATCTGTGGATTGGAGCATATCGAGGGCAGGGGAACAGTGGACTGGAGCATAGCGAGGGCAAGGGAACACGGGGTGGCGAACAGGGGGCGTCGCCGGCGCGAGGGAGAAAGCACCCCCTACCCCTACCCACCCACGCCTCCTCCCCTTCTCCAACTCCGCCTCCTTCCCCATCAGATCCCATTCTGCCGCCGTCCCCATCAGAACCATTTTCGCCATCTCGATCCCGCTTGTCCGCCCCATCATTGTCACCACATCGCCACCGCACTTTGCCACCCATATCCGAATTAACTGATCTAGAACAAACCAACAACATGAACCTCGAACAAGCAACTATCCACGAAGGAGCACAAGCTACCAGATCTGAGGGGAAGGAGGAAAAAACAACTAGATCCGGCCAAATCCAGTTCGGATTGGGCGAAGAACAATAGCCACCGTCGCCGCCACCCTCCCTTTCGCCCTTCACCGCCGTCGTCGTTCCTCACACTATCGCGACACCACCGTCCCCGACTCCGCCTGATCGATCCACACAATGAAGAAGAACGCAACCAATGCCTCGGTCGGCCACCGCTCGCCTCTCGCCTGGCTATCTTCGGCTCCATGGATGAAACAATGAAGAAGAATCAATTAGCGGGCAAAAAAAAATTGAAGAAGAAGCAATTAAGGATTAGGGTTTTATTCACGCAAACCGCACGCGCTCACCGCCCAGCGTTTTTCATCAATTGTGCACGGGCCCACCTGCTTTTAATTAAAAATAAAAAGAAAAACCCTTTTAATCTTCTCCATCCATCCATCCCGATCAATGACTCAAAATTGTGCACAAAGTACACCCTAAGGGGTGTGCACAAGTGATCCATACTCTCTCTCTCTCTCTATATATATATATATAAATTTAAAAAAAAATAGCTGATTTTTTTTATGTTAGATTAGCTTTGGCGTGCAAGGCCAAATTAGCTTGCACGCCAAGGAGATGCTTATCAATCAATCACTATATATATATATATATATATATATATATATATATATATATATATATATATCAGATCGTCTTTTTTTTTTTAATCCTTGTGCTTGGCAAGGTTGATTTGCCTCCGAAAGAACCAGTCGCGAAAGGCCGACAAGCAACCGGAGAAAGCCGGCGCTGACCAAGCAAAACACCAGCAATGACGGCGAGAGATCGGGAGGTGGAATGGACGCCAGGGCGGTGGGTCGCAGGCGGCAATCTCAAAAAACCCCAAATCGAAAAGGGGGAAATTGAAGGGAGAAGAGCATGGACTGACCGCAGGAGGCGAGAGATGGAGAGCGGCGACCATCGCCGGCGATGGAACGGTGGTGGTGGGCAAGTGATGGTGCCAGGTAGACACGGCCACGGGTTCGGCCCGCCGGGTCGACAACCCGGGGAGGGTGACCCTAACCCTGACCCGGGGTTTGGACGGGTCGGCGGGTTGGGTGACCCGGCGGGTCGACGAGTCGGAGGGTCGGACTGCCGGGTCGGCCACGTGGCACCAAATCGGGTACCCAACGAGTTTTGCGGGTCGACCCGCCGGGTCAACCATTTTTTTTTTTTAAAAAAATTTGTTTTAAACCCCAAATAAAACTCAACTCAAGTCTTTCACCACACTTTCGAAATGGAAAGATTTAAGGTTGACAAAACATGGTATGTGGGAAGATATATATAGATATCTTCATCCCACTCCCATCATTTCATCACACTTTAGATGTGGGAAAGAAAAGGTTGGATTGTGGGAATGACAAGTAGGGTATGAGGATCTATATATAGAGAAAATAGAGGTATATAGCCCACTTTCGATGTGGGACAGAAATATGAGATATGAAAGAAAATGTGAGAAATTGATATTTAAGTATATGATGTCAAATGTAATGTAATTAAAGTCTTTGGATTATATGGTGGAATATAATGTAATTTAAGTATTTGGATTATATGATGTAACATATAATAATATAATTAAAGTGTTTACCTCTTAGGATTTAATTAAATGAATAACACATGGTGATGAAACATCATGATACAATATATCAAGTTATGTTAGATTAATCTTTCTATTTAATTTAATTGATAGTTGTGTTGATCCATTAATCAATCATAAGTATTTTATTTTACTTGCATTATTATGTTAATTTCTTGATCAATGATTTCAAATCTAGGTTCTTCTTCATATAGATATGTTAAACTTTCTCGTTTAAAGTTGAATTAGCCACATGTTGTGTATACACTTAATGGTGATGTTATTAGAATTACATACTTGGGTTGCTTGTTATGACGTACATGAAAAGACACATTGAAAAAGTATTGCCAATATTATATTTCATTCTTGTGTTTGAAAATCCGAAGTTCTATATCATTTTGAAAATAAACGAAAACTCGACATTAAGGATACTATACAAGTGTAACGGCTTTATCAATAACAATATTTGTATTATTTGAAATTATATCATAAAGACTCCTAACTTAGTATCATATAGAATGATATAGAATGATTTAATAGTGGATCTACCAAATAACACAAATGTTTAAGGTATATTGTTGAACTTCACACTTTTTTGTTACCCGTTCATTATTTCTTTCATAATTGATAGGTAAAATATTTTTTTTTTAAATAATATTTATATAAAGTATAGTACTAGTGTTTGTATATGATAAAAATTTATAAGTATGGATTGTCATTAAAAACCGAATGGTAAAGATTGAAGACATGGTGTAGTTTCTAGTTTCTACCCTTTTGTCCCACATTGAAAACTAGAGGAAAGGGGGGGTGCTAAGTCTATAAAAGGAGAAGCATGGGGTGCTAAGTCTCACATTGCCATTGCATATTACATTATGTGATATTATGAATTATTCTAAGAATAATTTATATAATTTACATAATAATTATAAATTTATTTTATTAAAAATAAATTTTTTCAAAAAAAAAATATTTTAAAATGGCGGGTTGACTCGACGGGTTGAACCGGGTCGGACCCGCCGGGTCGACCTGCTGGGTCACGGGTTATCTTTTCTCTGACCCTCAACCCGAGCTGACTCTGGGACCCGTGGACCTTGACCCGCCTGACCCGTGACCCGTGGCCATGTCTAGTGCCAGGTGAAGACGACGACGGAGCAGGGGCGGAGACGATAGGTAAAACTAAGACCACCATCATAACCAACCAAGCCTGATGTCGATGGATCAATCCCCGCCGACAGAGCTAACTCTGATGGAGCTGGAGGACAAGATGAATTGGGCAAGAGTAGGGAACTGAGGAGGGTCGAGAGAAGGGAATCGATTTGGGGGTTAATCAGAGACCAACCAACACCACAAATTGGACAACAGAGGATCCTTAGTCCAAAACGAATTTTGGATATACAACTCAAAAAACGTGATTAGTGAGATTGGATGGACAATATTTCTATGATTGGAAGGATTGAAGGAGAAGATTCAATCACCTCATTTGAGGACGGGTTTCTCAAGGATGCACACAAGCTGTGGCGGAGGTGAGTGGGTGGTTACGGGGGCTGAGAAGGCGAGGTGGTGGCTCCCGGATGAGGGTTAGACAATCGGAGGAGGAGGTGGTCGGTGGCTCCCGGAGGAGGAGACAGAGGCTATTCACTCAGGGCACTTTAATCAACTTGGGACACAAGTTTTGCCCAACCAAAATTCATTTTTGTTTCTTTTTTCTTTTCTCATAGCCTTTGAATTAATTAAAGAAGAATACCAAAAAAAATCCACCAACTAGAGAGATAGCTTCTCTCGCTAGTCTCTCTCTACAAAACAAAAAACCTAAAACATATTCCATATCACCACCATTTTTTAATGAGAGAACCAAAAACTCGAAACATATTCTACAATCAACAACAAACACCGCCACAAATCAACCTCAACCCTTCACCACCACAGATCCCTACCACCAACATCTGGAAAACAATCGAGATCTAACAATCTCAACCCTAGGTAAAAGTTTCGGGAAAAAAATCATTTTTTGGGTCATCCCCACCAACATTAACAAAATTAATCATCATATTGTGGAGTTAGATAATCTTATTAAAGAGGATTCCCAACACTCATTAATATTTAACCCAACTACAAATTCTACGAGTCTACCCAACTCAATAGTTGGTCCCAACTACACCACACAAACTCTACCCCCTAGTATCTCCGACCATAATCATCCACATCCATCTCTAATATCTATGCCGAATAGAAGAGAATCCCATTAAATGGGGAAATGCCCAACTCCATTAACGAAGAATCACTTCAAACTCATTCATCCACCGGTATATGGCTGAGATCGCTCCCATATTGGGAGTTTGGTGTTGTCTGACCCAAATGAGATTTTATCCGTTTGAACAAAGACCACCACATCTCTAAACAATCCAACCAAAGGAAATCACATTTAATCCTTCATCTGCACTCTCTTGTTCCTTCTGATGTTTTGACGGCGTTTCTCCGCTTATGTTATTCTTTTGGTGATTTTTTGGTCCCTTTCGCAGACAAAATGCATACCAAAAAATCTAGAACCCAAAATCAATATATACAAAATAATGGGTTTCATAAACCAAATCAACCCAATTTTTTTTAATATCCTACTTGGAGGATCTTCTTGCTGGATGTTTGCCTACCTAAACCAAATCAACCCAGTTTTTTAATATCTTACTCGGATCCCTGATTTCTATTTTCCTTTTCTAGAGATTAACCCTTCCATCGAAATTAACGTCACCTTGCTACGATCCATATCCCTACCCATAGAACTTTCTCCTATTGTTGTGTCAAGACAATCTTGCTTACCCGGTTATCAGAGGTGGCGGCTTCGGTGGCGCCTTGCGCATCCTCTCATCCACCGCTTTTCGTCATTTTTCCTCAAAGCGTTCTCCCAAATCAAATCTCGGGCCTCAATCGACCTATTGGTGGTTGATTTCAGTTTTCTTCCTTCGATTTCACTACCATGGTCGTCGATCTAGGCCCTTCTACCAACGTCGTTGGCCTGCACTAGAGTATCGTCCATCGTTTCGATCCCATCTTCTCCCCTCGATATCCTCGGTTGTCGCCCGTTCAACCTAGATGGTGTTACACGGGTTGGCTCGATTCGGCCTAACCATACACTCGCCCCGACCTTAACTGCTTCAAACTTCGCTGATGGCCGCTTTGGCCTTCCTTGGGCTCCAAGGAGGTCAATGTTTCCGGGGATCTTCCGGATTCCGCGTGCCTGATACCCTTTGGCGTGTAAGGGTATATTTCACCCTTGCACGCCAAGATCGAGTTACCCAGAAAAAAAAGTTTATATATACTTAGATTCACCACTCACCAGCATCTACATCAACACTAAATAAAATTAAAACTTGGTTTCACATTCCCCTTTCTCTCTAAAACACCCAAACCCTTGTCCCCTTCAACACCGCTACCCAACAATCCCTCCACCATTGTCGTCGTTGTCGTCTACCATCGCCACCCTCGTCGTCCGACCATCTTCTCAGCTCCCCTAGCCTCATCGATCTTGTGGCTTTGATTTCATCGAGCCTCTATTCCGGTACCAAACCCTAAATTTTGGTTTCGCATTCCCCATCTTCAATCGACCTTGTATTGGGTGGTTTTTGGGTCCTCGCCTTTGGTGTCCCCTGGTATTGTCGCCGATTTGGGTTCCCAACTGGCAACCGCTCTAACCTGGACTCCCCGAAATCTCCATCTCGTCCACCCGTGGTGGCCTTCCAGTTTTCGCCTTCGGTTGACCTGGTCTGGGTGCCTAGCCTACATTGATCCCCTCCGCCACCGGCTAGTGCTTCCGATCACCGGTTCACCCACTTTCGTTTGGGTTCGTTGGTGGTTCCTTGGGGCCCAAGCTTCGGGTCCTTGGGGCCAAAGTTTCGGTTCCTTTAGGGCCAAGCTTTGGGTCATTGGGGCCCAAGTTTCGGTTCCTTCGGGTCCTTGGGGCCCAAGGTGTTGGTAAAAAAAAAACCTGAAAGGGCTGAAACCACTCTTTGAGGAATCCCCAAAAGGGTTTAAAAATCCCGAAATGACCTATATCTCGAAAGGGCTTGAAATTTCCTGAAAGGGTTTGAAGAACTAAATTGAGGAGCAGTTCTTCATGTCCTCGTGCTGGTTGGGCATTCGTGTGCTCGTGGTTAGTTTCGGTTGAGGAGCAGTTCTGCGGCCCTGGTTGATCGAAGTGATTGTGCTGATGGTGTTTGTGGTCTCCGAAAATCCCTCATCTAAGTGGGAGGGACGTCGTGTGATCCACACTTCCCCTGTTCCCCATGAGTTGTCTTTGCCTTGCGAGGATTTCTGCTTTCCGTTTTTTCCGGCGGCGAGACATCGTGTCAGCTGGTGCTGTCTCATGCGCTCGCTATCCACTTCACCACGTCGGGCTTCCTTCCGCTCAATGTTGTGACCGCTTGTTTGCTTAGGGTTTGGGATTTTTCTGGGTTTGCTTTGGATGGTTCTTTTGATGTATTCTGTGATTGTATTTCTTTCAGATCTTCGTGATCTCATCCTTCGGGATGCTCTCGGGTTGACTAACCACCACCCGAATTAATTTTTATCTTATCAAAAACAAAATTAAAACTAATTTTCAAATGATCGGAGACTTTTTATAAATAAATAAATTATTTTAAAATAATTTAATTAAAATAATTATGACATGCAAATCTTGTCACAAAGATTTTTGCCCCGGCCTATCCTAGAGTTTTGTTTGTTCGATTCTAGTGGTGCTATTACTTTTGAGCTATGTGGTCTTTCTTTTACCACGCGAGAGGTCATTGACGCGATGAAGATCTAACGGCTCGTTGTCGATTGAGTCTAAATATGAGGTCTCCACATTTGTTCCCCAAGAATTTACTGTGTTGCCTCTACCAACTGTCAGAACAGATGACTCACTTTGTTCCGATTCCAACTTCATTTGTCCTACTAGTATTGGCCTTCATTCTCTATTTTGTTCGTGGTGTATTTGCCTTTGTTGATTTGTCTTGTATTTTTGGTTCACTTCATAACGTTCGTTGCCGATCTTTTCGGCCTCTCGACTCACCGGGCATATCCGGTGCACGCGTTTAATTCTCTATTTTGTTAGTGGTGTATTTGTCTTTGTTGATTTGTCTTGTATTTTTGGTTCACTTCATAACATTCGTTGCCGATATTTTCGGCCTCTCGACTCACCGGGCATGTTTGGTGCACGCTTTGAATTCTTTCCAGTTAAAAAAAAAAAGAATACAAAGCAAAAGTCTATTTCGTCTTGTATCCAATCATTCAGATTTGTATCTTGATCAAAGCAATCCCACGCTATGCGCGGGACATTTTTTATTGGGTTAAACTTTAAATCTTATATGCTACGTAATGTATGTGACGTCTTTGAAAATGTTATTTACATGTTAAGATAACTATGCTTTTATATATTCTCATGTCATTAGTCTTATATTACAATCTTTCATATACTGATTTTATTCCTTGTTAGTTAAGTTAAATAATATTAGTGTGTGCAATATTTATTCTTATACTATATTTAATAGAATTGATCACTTTTACGACGATTAAAAATATGTTGTAATCCTTAGAAAAATATTCATTTTATTTTGGCAATTGATAACCACTTAATTTGCATAGAATTATATATTTTTTATTTTTTTTACCACATTTATTTAATCACATTGATTTGTAAAGAAATATAATATATGATTATCAATGTTTTAACATTAATATAAAGTAAGGCACTCCATTTTAATCTGTATTCATTAAATCATATTAAACATAAATAATATATGTCTTATAATGACAATCATAACAATTACTCAAAAATAAATTTGTAATTAAAAAAACCTTTTTAGATAAAAAAAATTATGGTTATGGAGCTACATCGAAAAAAAAAACTATTATAATTTTGTTGTTTAAGAAACCGTTAGAATTTTATAATGATGAAAAAATATTAAATATTTTTTATCTAATAAATTAGGCATTAAACTAATATAATTTTTAAAAAATACAAAAATAGTGTAGTTAAAGAGAGTTTAACCCTTGAACTTATGCATATAAATTATTCCTTGACCATTAGGTTAGAACAATATTTTGATTTTTATGCTAAAAGTTAATATATATTAGTTATTTAATAGGGCAAAATCCAACTTTATATATAGATAGAATAGATGCATTAAAGAAAACAAAGAGTAAATGTGGTGAAAAAGATGTTAGAAATATGAGGTAGTTTGCATGAATTAATATGTAGTTTGCAAGGCTTAAAATAAATAAAGGAAATGATGTAATTTACATGAGTAGAACCCTCGGCAAATTCCAACAATAGATGACTTAAAAAGTTAAAACCATGACACCACATTCTTCATTGGTGTCCATGTTTAATTTAGTACTAGGTATATAATTGTTTGGGTGGAGTGATAAGCAATGAAGCAATTAATAAGGGCAAAACCCAACTTTATATATATAGAAGAAGAAAGAAGATAGAAGATAGAAGAAAAAGATAGAAGATATAGAAGAAGATAGATAGATGGATGGATAGATAGATGGATGGATAGAGATAGAGATAGACAGTATAGATATAGATAGATTATAGATAGTATAGATATAGATTCACTTTATTTTTTCTTTGTTTCCGGATCCAATTGCTTGCTAGTCCTTTTTCACCAATGTTTTTCCTTTGTTTAATTTGTTCGACAATTACTTGCCCTTCGTAATTTTCAAGCAAGAAAAACCACATCGACCTTTTTTTTATTATGTAAGAATTTGAGATACCGGACAACAAGCTGTTTGGTAACTCAATAGGCCGACGAATTGGCAGTTGCACTAGTCCTCAACATACAATACACTAAATAACACAAATCAACACATATGAAACAACCCATAAAAGTCGTCAGTCAGCGGAGGAGTCGATAAAATTTCAAGGTGAGCCACAAATGCCGAGAACACGGGAGAATGCGATGACTCATATGGTATCTCGACGCCGAGAAGATGAAGAACAGTAACCCACCATCGGAAAGGGAAAACCTAGGGGAGCACGGATCACCGTCGTTGCCTTCACCTAACTGAAGGATCTTCGAAAATCATGAACACATCCATGACCCGACGCCAAAAGAGGGGACAAATACTGGACAATAAAGGAAAGAACAATCATCAAACGAAAATTTGTTTGTAAAAATCTCCGGATCAAGGTGAGCGTCCAGGGAGAAATTATTGTTATTGTTACTATTAATATTAAGATTATTTTCCAACCCTTTCAAAATTTTGATCAAATCTTTTTGGGTAAAAATATATTATACCTAAGACCATCTTCCATGGTAGGCTAAAAATTGGGTTTTGGTCTAATTTTGCTTCCACCCTATGCCAAAATCCAATTTAGCCTTTTTGTTTTTGACCTATTTCCAAAAGAAAGGCCAAATTTAGCTCCCTCTTTTGAAAGACCAAATGTTATTATTTATTTATTTTTAATTGTTTAATATTTATATAAATCTATAAATAATACAATTATAAATCTATATATTATATGATTTTTAATTGAATATAAAAGTTTTAGTATTACAAAGATATTCAAGAGTTCTTTGATGTGACTATAATATTTGACATATCTGAATTATCATTGCATAAATATTTTGAGAAAATGACTTTTTTTTATTATAGATTTATCAAAATCCTAATAAAATAAATAAATAAAAATTAAGTTTCTTAAAGTACTAACGAAGAAAATTATAAGTACAAAATAAAACTACCAACTATTGAATCATAATCACATCTAATATTCTAGTAAATCTGTATTACTCTCTTTATAATTTCCTGTTTCGAAATAGGGCCGGCCTTGGGTATAGGCCAAAGAGGTCATCGCCTCGAGCCCTCGATCCAGTAAGGGCCCCGTAAAAAATTGTATAATGTATATAATTAAGGTAATATGTATATAAATATTTTTGTATCATGTATAAGTAAAAAAACTCATTAATGTTAGGAAATAAACAAAACAAGTACATTTGCCACATAACTTGTTAACTTGTTTAATCTTCAATCTAAGTGAATAAATGACGGATATATAGTCCGAGATAACTTTATCTTAATTTCGATTTTACAAATAATACAAGGTGATTTTTTAGTAAAAAAAGATTTTATTTTTAATTTTGTATGGCCAATTTTGATAATGCTACATGTTAAGTTTAACTTTAATTACCATCGAAAAACGAAGACATTATAAAAAATACTTTTCGAACTTTATTTATCACTAGCAAAGTCTCTCATTGTTTTTATACCACTAATAGGGAAATCTATTAACCTCAAGTAAATAAGTATAATGACATAAAATCGTTGTTTTGAATCGTATAATGGCAATGTATAATATTAGATGTATACTACGAATCATTAATTAGTGATGAAAATAGAACTCAAGTTTACTAGTGTTAAATTAAGTTTAAAATTTATACTTTAAACTAATTTATTTAAAAATATAATTTGTGACTAAATTTGTAGTAAAGGGCCATATTTTTTTTTCCGCCTATAGTTTCGAAGCCACCACTTTGATCATCTTCATGCACATATTTTTTATTGCTCGTTCGAAAGTTTCCATAGTTATAATTTTCACTACCAAAATTTTCAAATTATCACATGCATGCATCTTCTTATTGAATTTGGAATTGGTTAAAGCGATCATAACTAAATGTAGTCAGTGGTGCCGAAGGAGATGAATTCATTGTTGATTCGAATCGAAAAGATAAAGATATGATCGAGTGACGGAAATGAGATGTGAAAGTTCAAGATTATATTAGTATTTATATGAAGTTTAGCTTGTCAAAATTGGTCTACGGGGGGAACGGCAAAATCGTATAATAGGCCAAAAGAGAATATTCTATATAATATTTTCTTTTGATAGGCTATTTCTCATAGCCATTATGACCTACGGGTAGGGCTGTTACATGAGCTGAACAACTCGAGCTCGGCTAGGGATCAGCTCAAAAAAAAGCTCGATTCGAGCTCATTCACTTACCCAAATAAACCGAGCCTGAACATGATTTTAAGCTCCGTTGAAAGCTCGACTCGTTTGATTTTGGCTCGAATAGCTCGAAATATATGAAATTTCTAAAATTTCCTTGAAGTTAATATATTATGACCAAGTAAGACTACCTAAAGCTCGAAAAAAGCTAGGCTCGAGCTCGTTCATTTACTAAATACAAGTCAAGCTTGAACAAAAAAGAAAGCTCGTTTAGAAATTGGGCTCGGCTCGGCTCGAGCTCGTTTGACAAATGAACCAAACTTGAACATGTCAAGTTCGACTCGTTCGACTCGAATAACACCCCTACCTATGGGCGAAGATGCCCTAAGGCAACAAGGAGTTTGTATATAATTTTTTTAAAATGTTATTTTCCTTTTTTCGCTTATGCTTGTCGTGCAGAGGCAAAAGAAAGAATTGAAAGAATTGATTTTTCTAACTTTGCGAGCAGGTTGGGGAAACATTATTATTTAAAAAATCAGTTTTTTTTTTAATTTATACTCCCTCTGTTAAGAAAAATATGTCGTTTTAGAAGTAAAATCTTGTTAAGAAAAATATGTCGTTTTAGAAATTTTGGTGTCCACTTTTCAAAATTACCCTTGTAATGATTAGTGATTTGTTAGTTGTTGTTTCAATAAGGTGAAAAAGTAAAGTAATAATTATGGGTATAAGTGTATTTTTGTTTAATTTTATTTGCTTTCTTAAAAAATGTGCAAATGTCTAAAACGACATGTTTTAATTAACGAAGGGAGTATCTTATAGCATTGCCGAGCAAGGCAAAAACTAAAAGACTGATTTGATAAGACCCCTCGCAACAAGGGGATAAGGTAATTTTTTATTTTTTATTTTAATATTGGAGCCAAACAATCCTGAAAATATCCGCTTCAACGATATAGGAAACACAAATCATAAAGTCTAACGGCAAGATAGGTTCCGTCTATAGGTAAGATGAAGTTTATGTAATTGCACCCGAGTCTTTTTTATTTTTTTTAGACGCAGAATAACCGAGACAATAAAAATTCCTTTTAACCTAGATTTCTACTGTTGCCTCCTCCTTCAGTCTTTAACCTTCAATGTATAACACCACCATCTAAATCATTTCGACTTTCTTCCTCCATGCATCGATTCAATTTTTCTCGTTCTTGGACTCAATCGGCAAAATTCAATTCAATCACTAAGAGTTTGTAGATAGATGGAGGATGCAAATAACGAGCACAAGCATGGAAGCGGATAGTGAGGAGGTTCGAGCGGTTCAGATTAGGAGAAATCGCGCCGGAGAGGCGGTTGAAGGAGAGATCGAGGCAGTAGAGGCCGAACAGAGAGGAAAGGGAGGCCAGGAAGGGCCGAAGGGGTTGTTGTGGGAGAGGAGGAGGATCTTGAGGGAGGTAAGGTTGGAGAGGCCGGGGATGGGGCCCTTAGAGGCGTTTGCGGGTGAGGGAGAGGTCACGGAGGGTGGATAGGGAGGCGAGAAGGCCGTCGGAGAGGGAGAGGTCTTTGAGGACGAGCTTGGAGACGCGGTTGTGGGAGCATGGGTCGGTGGTGAGGCTGTTGGAGTTGTCACCGATGGTGGATTTGAAGGAGAGAGAGGCCCTTGCAATTTTAATTGATCTAAATTGGCATTCAACCATTGATTATCCTCTAAAGAAGTTTAAAGTTTTTGCACTAATGTAGGTATTTAGGTTTTTGTCGTCTCTCGGCTAATCCGTTGTTAATTTCGAAAAAATAAAAAGGACCCGAGCATAAATACTTAAACTTCATCTTGCCGTTAGACGAAAATCATCTTGCCTTTAGACTCACCCAACCCAAATTTGAGCAAATATAATAAAAATATTTTTTTTTTCTAACTTTTCCTTCATTTGGGGCTTGGCACGCTAATGTTGACTTTAGATAGGGGTGTTATTCGAGCCAAACGAGCCGAGCTTGGCATGTTCAAGCTTGTTTGTTTGTTAAACGAGCTCGAGCCGAGCCGAGCCTGATTTTTAAACGAGCTTGATATTTTGTCAAGCTCAACTTGTTTAGGAAATGAACGAGCTCGAGCCGAGCTTTAAGTAGTTCTACTTGGTTATAACATGTTAACTTAAAAGAAATTCCATAGAATTCGAGCTATTCGAGCTTTATTCGAACGAGCCGAGCTTTTAACCGAGCTTATAATTTTGTTCAAGCTCGGCTTGTTTAAATAAGTGAGTGAGCTCGAGCCGAGCTTTTTTGAGCCGATCCCGAGCCGAGCTCGAACTGTTCAATTCATATAACAACCCTACTTTCAGGACTCCGGCAAGAGGTCGTCGCGGAGGCCATGGACCAGTGGAAACGACTAGCACAACCCACATAGCACCACAACCAACATACCCCACCGAGGCCATGGATGATGGATTAACCCTCCGATTTCGCGGTCAGACACACCAAATTAGAATATGTATTGGACAACTCGGTCTTGTGTTTGACGAATCAGATCTAGATGTGAGACAAATTAGATGGGTCATGACATTAGTAAGATCTAGGCCTTCTAGAAGTCTTTCCAACAACAGATTCATGGATTGGAGAGGTGGGCGACTTCCCTTAGGACAATCTCAAATCAATCACATTAATTGACAATTTAGAGTCAAATATTTTTTCAATCCTTACATGTTATTTAGAAGGTTTATATGTCAAATATTATTGATGGATTAGCATGAGATTGAGATTCAGAAGAACAAGAGGGAGTTCGAGATAGAACAAAGATAAAAAATGGCGAGAACTTGAGGAAGATTGATAGAGAGATCGTCCATGGAATTGAGATAGGAGGAAAGAGGTGACTAATTTTGTTTTATTTTTTTCGGTCTGAATTGTAATTATTTTTGTAGAGTGAAAATAGATACTCCTTCTATTTCAATTTAAAAGACGTTTTAGCCATGAAGCCTTGTTCCAAATTAAATGATGCTCGTACAACTTCACATCCACCCACTTTTCTTTTCATTTCCTTTCTCCTCCCCATGCTGTCAGTTTCCCTTCCACAACCTATTTTTTTTATCAAAAAAAAATCATTATCTGCAGCCTCTCATATTCACATAATGGAATATGAAAGGTTAGTTGGAGTTTTCTAGAGTAATATGTACGGACAATAAAGTAAGTTGAGCGGTTAAAACAACCTTACTATGAAACAGAGGAAATATTAGTACACTTACATAGAATTTATGGGATGGAGTTTCAGTAGAGTTTGTAAAAAACACTACCCATAGAGTTGAGAGGATTTCAACCTGGTTAAAATCCCCCTCTTATCCCTCTCCCACCACCATCCTCAAATTTTTTTAATTTTTAATTTTATTTTATTTTTTGAAAGAGGAATGAGAAACTCTACAAGGGAAAGAAGAGAGATTTTTAACCACTGATGATCAGTGGTTCAGATTCGCTCAACTCTATAAAACTTCATCCGTTCCGTGGTCACTGGTCAATAATCATTTTACCCTCAAATCCTAAATATATGTAAAAAAAAGGGTTATTTGCACAAATATACACTTTTTTTGCCCGGTTTGCACAAATACCACTTTTTGAGAAAATTTGCAAGAATACCATTTGTGGTATTAGTGCAAATAGGATGGGCAAAGTGTTTAGCCGGTTGCAGGTTGTCCCAAGGAGAGAGAGAGAGAGAGAGAGAGAGAGAGAGAGAGAGAGAGAGAGAGAGATGGGACATTGGATTGGGTGGGGGATTTTGGCGCCAAAATTGGAGAGAGAGGAGGTGAGGTGATGGGAAAGGGTTTCCCTCCATTTTTAAAGTGTAATAAGAAAGGAGGAGAGAGGCCAGCATTTTCGGTGTTCCCGTGGAAAAGAGAGCTGGAGAAGAAAGCCACCATTGGAGAAGAACCCATCCGCATTAAGGTCCAGTTGGTGAGCACGTGTCGGGCTCTTAATTCGTTCGTGTCAGTGTTCGTAAACTTCCGTGTCACAGAGATATCTGAGAAACCCTAATTCTCAGTTGCAATGGGTAGGCTTCTCTTCTATTTCTCCTCTTGTTTCGTGAAGAGTAGATACCCATTAGCAATGGTGCTGATCCGAGTTTTCAATTGCAGGGCAAAACACCAAAGTATGTGTGACTCTCAACTTCAACGGGCGTTGGTTGTTCGATGGTGCGGGGTGGGTGTATTATGGGGAAACAGAGCGGAAGAATGTGATAATTGAAGAGGGCATCGACTTCGCCTCTCTGACTCAACTGTTGAGGGGGAAGGTCGGCCATGATTGTTCATGTGAAGATTGGCGGTTGTCTTACATGCCAAAGGGGGAAGAAGAGGGTCATCCGATAACGATGGGTGATGACGACGACCTTGAGGCTTATAAGTTTCTCAACTCGATGTCTGGGGAACATCCATGGCCCATGGCGATATATATTGGTCCAGTGGTGAAAGAGAAGCTTCAAGTACCACAACCTGGCGTCGGGGAAGAATGCTTGAGTGGGCCTCGTAACTCTCAAAAGGTGGACGAGCTGGAGGCAGAAGGTAAGCCACAACCAAACCCTATGGTTGTAGATGTGGGGTTATATGGTGGAGGAGGGGTTAGCCAGTCAATAGGGATGTCCAACGATATAAGGGTGAAAAACAATGTGGAAACGGGGTTGGGAAGGGGTGAGAAAGAAAAATATGAGGGTGACAAAGGTAAGGGTCCGGAGGTGATCCTCTTGGATGAGGTCATAGGGAAGAGGCAGGATGACGTTACTGAAAAGGGTTTTGGAACTGGTGACAGACGTATTTTTGAAGGTGACAAGGGTAAATTTCCAGAGTCGAACTACATGGATGAGGTGATAGGGAAGAGACAGGAGGACGCTACTGAGAGCGAGTTTGGAACTGGTGAAAAGCTTAAGAGTGTAGGTGACAAGGGTAAAGGTCCGGAAATGATCCAATTGGGTGGGGTGATTGGGAAGAGCCAAGAGCACGCAGGTGACATAGGGTCTGGAAATGGTGACATGGATATTCTTGAGGGTGACAGGTGTGATGGTCTAGATGTTATCCACTTGGGTGACACGGACTCCTCTTCAGATGACACGGAAAATTGTGAAGGTGACAAGTATAAGGGGGTGGATCTCATAGCCATTAGCAGTGAGGAGGAGGACGAGGAGGAGGACTTTGATTCCGGAGTGAAGAGGGAAGAAGATTTTTCATATTATTATGACTGAGAGGATTATGAGGAAGACCAGGGTATGAGGGTGTCGTCGGAGGAGGACGAAGTTGAGGAAGAGGTGATTAGGGAACTAGAAGATCGGGTTCCTAGGTCCAGCACATCCCCACCGTCGATGGAGAACGTAGAAGCTATGTTGGACAAAGCAACGCCTCGGACCCAGGAACCACGACGGAATCTGACAGAAATTTCGGAGGGACAAATGTTCGGCTCGAAGGTAGAATTGCAGACTTGCCTGAAGTGGATTGCAGTTCAGAAGTGCTTCGAGTTCGTAGTGAAGAGGTCGTGTAAGAAAACCTATTTAGTTGGTTGTTTGGACACCAAGTGCACGTGGATGTTAAGGGCGTCGACTTACGGGCGCACGACATTGTGGTGCATCCGACAGTATGTCCAGGAGCATACATGTGACATGAGCACGATGCACAACCATAGCCGACATGCTACGTCAAACATGATTGGACGCAACCTCGTGACCACGTAAGTGTTAATTTAGTTGCGAACAACTATTTCTGTCACACCAACATTATTCCCCATGTCACATGACGTAACTCACCATGACACCATTATATGCAGGTTCACCGGGACTCGAAAGGACCTCGTTCCCGAGCAAGTCCAGAAAATGACGAAGGCCGAGTATGGAGTATCGTGTAGCTACTGGAAGGCACGAAGGGCACGGCTGACAGCGAGGGAGGTGCAGCATGTGACGTACGAAGACAGCTACCGAGATATTATTCTATACTTGCACATGTTGGAGCAGACAAACCCTGGGACATATACTAAGTTAGAGCTGGACGCATCCCAAAGATTCAAGTACGCCTTCATTAGCTTCGGGGTATGGCGCAAGGCGATTCCCTACCTTCGAAAGGTAATACCCCGTGTCGGTACTAAAATATTGCATGTCACCTAACATACATAACCATGTCACCTAACCAACTGGTGTCGATATCCATGTCCAGGTGATTTCAGTTGATGGGAGTTTCTTGAAAGGGAAGTTCAGGGGCACGCTTCTATTTGCCACAGCCCAAGATGCAGACCACAGTATATACCCGATCGCTTTTGCGATTGTCGATGGTGAGAATCACGGGTCATGGGGTTTCTTCTTCAAGAACATGCTACATGTCGTCGAGGATACACCGGACTTAATGTTTGTGTCTGATCGGCATCTTAGTATCGTCAAAGGTTTGAGGGACAATTATGTGTTTGCTAAGCAAGGGGCCTGCCAATGGCATCTATTTCAGAATGCCAAGGTTAAGTACAGGGGGGTGACGACCCTGCACACATTGTACTTAAAGGTGGCGAAGGCGTACACGA
The DNA here is from genome assembly GCA_963922045.1 of Persicaria maculosa. Classification (NCBI taxonomy): domain Eukaryota; kingdom Viridiplantae; phylum Streptophyta; class Magnoliopsida; order Caryophyllales; family Polygonaceae; genus Persicaria; species Persicaria maculosa. The sequence continues at coordinate 24,411,101 of OY998254.1, forward strand.
GGGCAGAGTTCGAGAAGCACTTTGCTGATTTTTGCGCTCAGGCACCCTTAGCGGGACAATACCTAAGAGAGGCTGGATTCCAGAACTGGGCCTGGGCATACTTTTTGGGGATGCGGTACAACATATTGACGACGAACAACTCCGAGTGTCTGAATTCGGTGTTCAAGGAGGCCCGCAACCTACCCATCACAACCCTGATTGATGCTGTCATCGAAACAATATCCAAGTGGTTTTACGATCGACGGGAAAAAAGCACCAAATCGGCATCGACGGTCAGCGATTACGTTCAAGGTGAGCTGCAAACGAGCTATTCCTTGGCAACATTCTTGGATGTCAGAGCCCTCAGCTCACACGAGTACACTGTCCGCAGAGGGTCCGCCACATGGGTTGTGAACCTGTGTGCCCGGACCTGCACATGCAAGTGGTTCGACATTGACCAGTTTCCGTGCCAGCACGCCATAGCGGCTTCAAGGTTTCGAGGTAGCAATTTCTTCTCTCTCGTGAATGACTTCTACAAAGTCGCCGCATGTAAGGCGTGTTACGAGAATGTGCTATATCCGGTTCCTCCAAGAGAACAGTGGCGAATCCCCCCAGCCATGTCCAGCGCGGTGTGTCTCCCCCCGGACGTGAAGCGACGCCCTGGTCGCCCTAAGACTTCTCGATACCCATCTCGGGGAGAATTTAGCCGTTCCAAGCGCCGTCGTTCTTAGATGTGTTCCTCCATTGGTGGTCCAACGCCTTACCTCAGCAGCTGGGTAGTCTTTTGCATTTGCCGTATCGGGTCAGTGGTTGGACCATTCTCCGTCTCTGTTATTTTTTGAACGGGCAACGTATTTGGTAGTGTAATTAGGCTGTTTGTGCATATGACAAACTATAAGTAGTCTGCTATACTTTTGGGAAGGGTTTCCACACTACAGTTAAGCGGTGAAGAACTTCGTAGTACTTTTGGGGATGGTTTCAGAACAAAAACCATGTCACCCTATCTGTATTCCCGTGTCAGGTAGCAGGGGTTATCATGTCACATCTTTCAATTTCATGGTAGACATTTCGCCGGTTGAAGCTATGACAAAGAATTCAACAATGCATTGGCACTTATTTGACAAAATATTTACAGTCCTGAGTGGTTGTGGTCGTGGTGTTAGGAATTGATCCTTGTGAACATATTGAAATCACCTTCATGACAATGTTGAAGGGGTTATTATGTAAGGTGACACTGGATTGTAAGTTGGGTGACACGGGCGATTTCCTGACAAGTTATAACCAAAGTTTCGACAATAATAACTTAGTCAACCAGTGGTCATATATAGACCAAATTTTGCCCAAACTTGCATAAATAGGACAATGGGGGGTAATTTGGATAAATTGACCCTTTCCCATTTTGGTCAAAAAGGTTGTCCGTACCTCAAAACAAAAAGAAAACAAAAAGAAAACAACAAAGAATAAGTTGACACGCGTCCCGGATATCACCCCACACTGTATTTCTGTATTCATCGGGACTCCATCTCTAAATTTCCATAACTCAAAACCGTTCGAAAGGGGGAGGAAGAAGAGACGCCGACGACGAGGAACAACGGGTCGAAGAAGATACTGCCGGGGACTGTCGGATAAGAGAAGAACGCCGCCAGGAAACTCAAAAGGTACGCTCCCTGTCTCTGTTGTCCGTTATCTTCGAATCTGGTGTTCGGGGTGGGTGGATGGAACAACCTACGATGGTGGTAAGGGATTGAACGTTAACGAGGGCGGTTTTGTCGATGGTGGAGGTGGTTGCGAAAGAAGGACAAGGAGCCGGGTTTTGGTGATTGGAAAACCCGCGGTTAGGGTTTAGTAAGCCCGAAGAGGATGCCTACTGTGGGGGTCGAAATAGGGAATGGGGTAGATTAGGGGTTTGATTGGGAATGGGGACGATTCGGGGTTCTATTATTTTGAAATTCAGATTTGGGGAGTTGATGTGGAATGTATGTCGTTATTGGTTTAGGAATGTTCTGACATTTGTGACATGGGTTTCCAAATTGAGTGACATGGGTTTACAAAGGTAGTGACATTGACTATAAACTTTCTCGATAACTTATGGTTGCTCTTAAACTGCAGGAAACAAATGGCTCGGACAAAATTTACACATCCACAGAATCAGCGCTTCCGCGCACGGGTAAACGAAGGGTCGAGTGTGGCGATGCTTGCCAACATCGCCGAATACGTCGAGGAGACGGACGCCGCTAGGGATCTCGTGGGAAAGACACTCGAGAAGATTTTGGATACCTTGGAGAAGATGGATGATAGGGTACTTCAGTCTTTCGCATTATTCACTCTCATATTGTTCTTAAGTTCAGTGACCACGGTAAATAGAATAATGACATGGGACTTACAATATGTGCCAGTGACACGGGATATAAAACTGTTGGAGGAGATGGTGGACTTATTGTAACAAGTTCTTGTGTGCAGATAAAAGTGTTGGAGGAGAAGGTCCATGAAATGCGGGATGAAAAATTGATTGGAAGAGGCAAGGAACAAAGAGTAAGGGATAGTGAAAAGGAGTATGTACATGTTGGAATCCATCTAAGTTGTAGATCGGTTTTGCAGGTTGTTGATGTTGATGTACCAGAGGGGGCTCGTGCTGAAGCTGTCGAGCAGCCCCGACAAGTTGCTAAGGTACGCTCCTTGTGGCTCGTGCCATTCATCCGTTATGTTTTCAATAGTGGCATGGGGATGTTAGCTAGGCGACGGGGGTCGGTTTGTTATGTGACATGGGAAATGTTTGTTTGCATTCAGAGGTTGTTCGTGGACGAGGAATGTGAGAGCAAGGCGTGGAAGATTACGAAACCGCGGGCCTCTAAAGGGAAGGACGCCATCGTTCCCGGTGAAGCCGTTGCCATGGGACTAGTTTCTGCGGCCGACTATGAGGCCCTACAGGGGTGGCTCGCAAGGTAACCCATCGTCTCATTTCAGTCTTCATTATACGGCACAGTAACCCTTTCATTGATTCCACTCCATTGTACGGTCCAGTGCCGACGGTGAGAACCTGTCAACGGCTTGCGGCAAGGACCTGTCGAAGGAGTTTTTTACCACCCTCCAGACGCCCCGCTATTGCATCAACTCAGAGGTATATTGTATTTCTCACATTTTATTATGATTGCCCTTGTATACGCATTTGGGTTGCTGTTGGACTATGTTGTGGGTTGTCATGGGGGTAAACTTGACGCAGCACTTCGAGCAGTCATGCTGCCTACTACGGAAACAAAGCGCGGAGAGGGGTTACGAAAATGGGCGTCGAGTCATTGTGTTGGACTCCTACTTCTCCAGCTTTCTGGAGAGGGAGTGGAAGGAGTACAACTCAGACGTCGGGGGGTATGAGGCGAGTGGCATACTCCTCTCATACTTCGACGGGCGGGCCCCAGCGCCCATGGCCCGGCCGTGGGCAGGCGGGGACCTTGTCCTCCTACCCCTCAACCTGAGGGGAAGACATTGGGTTGCCGTTGCTCTTGATCTCAATGAGTGGCAGTTAAAGCTGTACGACTGCGATGTGCACTGCGTGAGAGACGCGAAACTCCCACCCCTGCTGATGCACGTTACCCACCTCCTCCCCATCATCATGGATGCACACGTTGAGTTGAAGGTGAAGTACGCATCGAAGCTGCCAGGCCCGTTTCGCATAATCCGCGACAAGCGCGTTCCGCAAAACAAGCTCAGGTATGATTGGTGCGACCCCTATATTTCATTTTACTTGATGATATCTCCGCCTCTGTTTTGACAAAATCTCCGTCATTGCAGTGGTGACTGTGGCCCTTACACTATCAGATTCATGGAGCTCCTCATGGAGAGCGATCCCCCCTTCGATGGGCTGGACGACACGTTTATTGGGCCGTACAGACAGATGCTAGTGGATGCCATCTTCAATGGTCGGCTCGGTGGACGCATAACCTGATCGTCATTTGGGTGTAGGTTTGGAAGTGATTTGTTGTATTTTGTTGTGAACAACGTTGGTTTTAGTCTTGTCTTTTGCTTGTTTGGATACATTTACTTTTGGAAACGGGTTAAACTGTAGTGGTAAGTGGTAAAGAACATCGCAGTACTTTTGTGGATGGATTCTGTAAAAAACCCCTGTCACTCTCTTTGTATTACCGTGTCAGGTTGAAGGGGTTTTCATGTCAGTGGTTTATATTTCATTATGGAAATAATTTGTTGTCATTTGTTGTGAACAACGTTGGTTTCAGTCTTCTCCTTTGGTTGTCTGGATACCATTACTTTTGGAAATGGGTTAAACTCTAGTGGTAAGTGGTAAAGAACATCGCAGTACTTTTGAGGATGGATTGTGTAGAAAACCCTTGTCACCCTCTTTGTATTACCGTGTCAGGTCGAAGGGGTTTTCATGTCAGTGGTTTATATTTCATTATGGAACTGATTTGTTGTCATTTGTTATGAACAACGTTGGTTTCAGTCTTCTCCTTTGGTTGTCTGGATACCATTACTTTTGGAAACGGGTTAAACTGTAGTGGTAAGTGGTAAAGAACATCGCAGTACGTTTGTGGATGGAATCTGTAAAAAACCCATGTCACCCTCTTTGTATTACCGTGTCAGGTTAAAGGGGTTTTCATGTCAGTGGTTTATATTTCATTATGGAACTGATTTGTTGTCATTTGTTGTGAACAACGTTGGTTTCAGTCTTCTCCTTTGGTTGTCTGGATACCACTACTTTTGGAAACGGGTTAAACTCTAGTGGTAAGTGGTAAAGAACATCGCAGTACTTTTGTGGATGGATTGTGTAGAAAACCCCTGTCACCCTCTTTGTATTACCGTGTCAGGTGGACGGGGTTTTCATGTCACTGCTTTATATTTCATTATGGAACTGATTTGTTGTCCTTTTTTGTGAACAATGTTGGTTTCAGTCTTGTCCTTTGCTTGTTTGGATACCATTACTTTTGGAAACGGGTTAAACTCTAGTGGTAAGTGGTAAAGAACATCGCATGTACTTTTGTGGATGGATTTTGTACAAAACCCCTGTCACCCTCTATGTATTACCGTGTCAGGTTGAAGGGATTTTCATGTCAGTGGTTTATATTTCATTATGGAACTGATTTGTTGTCATTTGTTGTGAACAACGTTGGTTTCAGTCTTCTCCTTTGGTTATCTGGATACCATTACTTTTGAAAACGGGTTAAACTCTAGTGGTAAGTGGTAAAGAACATCGCAGTACTTTTGTGGATGGATTGTGTAGAAAACCCCTGTCACCCTCTTTGTATTACCGTGTCAGGTGGACGGGGTTTTCATGTCACTGCTTTATATTTCATTATGGAACTGATTTGTTGTCCTTTTTTGTGAACAACGTTGGTTTCAGTCTTGTCATTTGGTTGTTTGGGTACATTTACTTTTGGAAACGGGTTAAACTCTAGTGGTAAGTGGTAAAGAACATCGCATGTACTTTTGTGGATGGATTCTGTACAAAACCCCTGTCACCCTCTATGTATTACCGCGTCTGGTTGAAGGCGTTATCATGTCACTGGTTTTAATTTCATGTGTATCATTCCGGAGGTGACACTTACTTTCAGGTCATGTTTAATTCTTGAGAGTGTATGTCCTACAGGTTTTAATACCAACCTTGTGACCATATTGAATTGTATAATTGTGCAAATTGACCTATATTTCGAGTTCAAATCTAGCAAAAAACATATAGTTTCTCAATTCTACCATAAACGATATAGTTTCTAAATTCTACCAAAAAAAAAATAGTATCTCATTTGATCAATTTTTTATGACCTCCAATTGATCATATTTGGATACAGTAACAATAATATCATTATATGTTATAATAACACAATAGATATAGTACAAAAATTAACCAAACTTAATAGACCGAACGCATGTGCAAATTTTTATTCCACCATATTTCGTGTAATCGACTGAAGCATACCCTCGACTAAACCACACTCAATTGTGCACGTGCATTCCTCACAAGAAAGAGCATCATCTTTATCTTCAGCAAGGAGCTGAAAATTTTTCCAGGGGTTTGATCTTCGACAACTCCGAATCGTTGTTCCATTGGTGATATTTTTACATGTGTTCCGCTTCCATTTGAAGGAAGGTCTTCGAGCAATTACGAGAATATCATAAAATAGATCAGCAACTCTCCGGCGACACGATATTATTTTATAACCCAACTTACGTTTCACACTATTATGTAATGCAAAGCCTTTGGGTTTGAGGTCTTCAGATCCGCAACAATACATAGCTATGCCACAAACATAGCTTGCCACGTCGTGTCCCAACTCCGATGCCTTTAGAAGATCTTGAATGCCTGCTTCGTGATCGCAATTTGTGAAGAATTTAACCTGCATTTTGAAATGAAGCTATGAGGAACTATGATAAAGCATACACCGAAACAATGATCCTGAATGAACGTCTTACCATTCCTTGCTGAAATATTGCCTCCGGGTTTCCCGCGTTGACGCATTGATTTATAAAACTTCTGGCGTGACTATCGTTTCTCGATGCGACTACAACAGAAATTCCCCAGTCATCCTGGTACTCAATTGCCATCTTCGCAAGCATGTAATTGTGTTTTCCAACCAAATCAAAAGTTTTGCAACTGCATCATACTGACATGAATCAAACTTTTTTCCAACACATAAATTTACGAAATCAAAAGTGGAGGCAATACCTTAACCGTAATCTGAAGACATCTTCTATAGATTGAATTGCTAATCGACCGACAATATCCAATAGGATGTCGAATGGCAGTGTTAGAAGCGTTAATGCCTCTGCCGTCCTTGCCCTTATGTTCTTTCATTGATCCATTGCAACTATCTTAATTTCGGTTGTAGTTGGTAAAGGAGGATGATGCAATTGAAGGGAATGGGATGATGCAATTCAAGGGAGAATGAGTTGGCTATATATAACAATGCAATGGAGAACGTAACTGCCACCGGAAGAGGAATAGCCGAGACGTGTGCAATGTAATTCAGAGGAAGAGACGTGTGCAAGTCCAATGTACAATTGAAACGCAATGGATGTGGATGCGGAAGTGGAAGAGGAAGCGGAAGAGATTTTCAATTGTAAATAACTGCCGTGGTTTTAATCTCATTCTATTAATTAATCTTTTTCTTATATTATCTATTTATTCAATTAATTGTCGGTTAGAATCTTGATATGTGATATTCTTAACAAATATATTATATGTATAACGGAATAACCCTATAAAACACTTACTAACCCTTGTTTTCAAAAAATAACGGATTAAAGTTTCAAATTTAATTTAACCCTTTATTCAACAAAATAACGGAGTAAGTCTTCAGGGTTTTGTATGAATTAATTATTTGATAAAATGTTATAACGGATGACAGTGTAAAATGTAACCCTTTATTCTAAAAATTAACGGAATAATTATTCAGGGTTTTGTATCAATATATTATTTGATAACATTTTATAACGCTTTGAAATAATTTTTATATCGCATATAGAGAGTAAAACATTACCGGATGAAATTAAGCACAATAGTTAAATCCATATATATATGTATTTTGCATGCTTATTGCATGGGAAAGTAGTTCGGGTTTGTAAAATGTTAAAATATGGTGTATTAAAGTTCATAACTTTTATAAATATATTTTACAACCATACCATCAATATATGTTAGTGCAATATAGAGAGTTCAAAATTACCCCATACATAGAGTAAAATAAGGGATAAAGAAATCGAAACATTTAGTTGTCGTTCGGAAAAAATTGTCGTTGACTATTCAAGCACCCGTAATTGTAATTAAAAAATCTATATAACATATAGGTGTTCATAACATTTTTTGTAACAAGTTTGTACTTGATAATAATAGGTACGAATTTGTTTTTACAAATAAATACGAAAGTAGATATTTTGTATATTTCTTTCTCTAAAAATATGCGTGCGTTAATAGTCAACTGACAAGTTTTCCGGAACAGATGTAGTACTTCATAGCAACGTACAAAAATACCAACCTTGTTACCATATTCAAATGTATATTAGTGCTAATTGACCTATATTTTATGTTGAAGGCAAGGTTATTAGGATCGGGATTCTAGGATCGAATCACAATAGGGTCCGAAGATCGGATCGGAAGATCCCATTAGGGGATCGTAAGATCCTCGAAATATAATTACATAATAAATTAAAAATATATATAACAAAGTTTCTTAATTTAAAGTTCTATAATGAGGGAAAAAATGTTAGGTACACAATATATTTTGATTTTAAGACATAAAAATCTACATTTACGACCTTAGACATTGTCATATTGGTTGAAGGGGTTATTATGTTACTTGACACGGGATCCGAAATTTGGTGACCCTCACCAAACCCCCACCCCTCCCCCCCCCCCCCCCCCCCCATGGAGCCCCTCTCTCTTCATAAATACCACCACTCCATCGGTCATTTCACTCCCACTCTTCCCTTGCAAGCCACAAACATTTTCCGGAAGAAGAAGCGACGCCATCGTCTTTGGTTCACCAGTGGTGGTCATCCTCATCCAAAAGCTTTCAATTCCAAGTAAGTACAACCCCGATTGCCATATGTGTTGAAAATTAAGTGTTTGTATTTTAAGATTTTCGTCGATTTGAAGTTTGTGTTGAATGAAATCTGTGTTGTTACTAGGGTTTTGGACATAGAGTACTAATTGACGACATCCAAAGCTTTCTGATTAGGGGCTACGGTTTATGTCTCTTTTCTTGCATGTGCTTAGTACATACTTTAGTTGAGTAGTTACTTGGAGTTCGTATATGTGTTTATTGGTTTATGCTTCATATATGCAAATATTTTGTGGAATTTGCTGAATTGGGGCTGAGAAAGCAGCCAGTCAAGTATATGTACTTGGTGACAAGGGAGTAAAACTTTGGTGACACGGGTGATTTCTAACCACCTTTTTGTAATTGGTCTTTGCTTGCAAATAATTCCGTCCTTATCAAAATTGCTTACAGTAATTTAGCTTATATATTACATCGTCCTTTAGTTTTTTGGTGACATATCATCTCCCTCTCCCATTCATGTTCTTCATATATAGGAACTTGTTAGGATTGAAAAAGAAATAGCACATTTAGCATCCTTTCTGTGTGAATCTAAAGCATAAATATGATTAAGCCTATCAAAGTTGCAACCTTTGTCTTTGTCTGTGAAGGTTCTTAGTAGGATGACTGCCAAGTATTTATAATTGGTGACACGGGATTCAACCTTTGGTGACACGGGATTTCATAGTTGGTGACATGGGTGATATTTTCCATTTGTAACATAACTTTGTCATAACTTTAATTCATTGATATGAGTTTCATATTCACACTTGTATTTACCATTTCCAACTTTGCTTGCACATAGATCTGTCCTTCTAAACATTCTAAGGTCGGGACATTATTTTACCTTATATTTGACATTCTCCTTTACTTGTTTGGTGACATATCATTTCATAACACCATTCATCTTTTCCACATATATGTACTTGTCTCCAATCTAAAACATGCTTACATATTTGTCATATGAACGTATGTTCTTGTGTTTGGTTTTCTTCTACCATCTGACGTTTATTTTCCCTGGTACTGGTAGGAATAATGTGGCCGCACTCAGATAGCGACATTGAGACAGACTCCGACAGCGATCGGAGCTATCAGAGTGGCGACGACCGTAGGTACTTCTGGCTCCGTTCAGATTACGACTACGGGAGGAGCCGCCGTGACCGTCGTGATGAGGACGAGGATGATGATGAGTCAGACCCCGACCAGGTTGCTGAGGACAACGCGCTATTTGACTTGGCCGCCGAAGAGCTCACCGACCTTCGCTAGCGAGTCCAAAACCTGCTCAACCGGAATGCTGCCCGGGAGGGAGTTATGGCCGCACAGCGCACTGAACTTGAGGCCGCCCGCCCGCATGTCCAGAGAACCACTCTTCAGCTGCAGGCCACCCAGTCCACCCTGGAGGCCACAAATATTGAGTTGGAGTTTACCCAGAGCTCGCTGCAGGCCATAATTGATGAGAACTTGGTCCTGTCCAACAAGTTGGTGAGGAGCGAGGCTTGCAACAGGCACCTGGCGCAGCGGTTGGTCCAGGTGGGCTCCTTCCTATGTGGGAAGTGGGTCGGCCACGCTAGTGACCAGCTCCGCACCAGACAACTCACACGATGGAACAGGCTGATGGGGTGGATTCTCGTCCTCATGATGGGAGTTATGGTGCGTCTCGTCACCCGGCCTTAGGAGCTTCGAAGCTAGTTCTCTTTGTTTTTTGCCAAAACTTGTGATTTTGTAAGGGTAGTTACAAACTTGTGATTCTCCGTATGTGGCGGATGGCCCCCATTTGTTGCAGTTAGGGGCCTATGTAAGGGTAGTTACAATCAATGTCTCACCCACGCTCGGTTAGTTGTCGTTTTTTGGAAAGCCGAGTGTGGTTGCACCATTATGAATGGTGCCTGTAGTATCGGATATGGTATGTATAGGGCAATGTCTCTCCTATATTATGCATGTCTAGTAGATTTCCACTTGTTGGTGTTATGCATGTGTATTACATTCAATCATCCATGAGGAGACAAAATGTCAAATTATGTGGTTCTTATGATAGGGCCTTGTCACAATTCGTATATGAACCTATCAACACATAAACAAGGTTAGAAAATCACCCTACTCGCCAGCAGTGACACGGACAATCACGTCAGGTGACACGGGATTGCAAGTTCGGTGACACGGGATATTTCCTTACAACTTCTATTATGCCTTTCAACCGAGTAAGTTGGTTGCCACATGACATTCAATCATCCACGAGAAAAAGAAAAATGATGTGGTTCCTGTGACACGGCGTTGTGACAATTCGTATATGAACCTATCAACACATAAACAAGGTTAGAAAATCACCCTACTCGCCAGCAGTGACACGGACAATCACGTCAGGTGACACGGGATTGCAAGTTCGGTGACACGGGATATTTCCTTACAACTTCTATTATGCCTTTCAACCGACTAAGTTGGTTGCCACATGACATTCAATCATCCACGAGAAAAAGAAAAATGATGCGGTTCCTGTGACACGGCGTTGTGACATTTCGTATATGAACCTATCAACTAATAAACAAGGTTAGAAAATCACCCTACTCACCATCAGTGACACGGATAATCACGTAAGTTGACACGGGAATCCAAGTATGGTGCCAGGGGTAATTTTGAACTAATTATAACCAATGTTTGCACCATGCCAACATTGTCAGTAACTGCTTACAAATTATCACAAATAATGTAAAAGTCTGCAACACATAACCACTCACCGAAGACAAACAATGCGAAATAGTTCAAATACCAACCTAGTGAACTACCGTCCACAACTAAATGTGAGAACCAGCAACCATGTTCATAAATATCCAACACAATAAAAACGATGTTCATAACATGCATAGACCATAACATAAAATTTCATAACAATGGCCAATGGTGATCACAACTCAGATCATAACCGTGTACCATTGAAGATGCGAACAGTGAGCATGTGCCTGTACGCCCCGATGAATACGTCGTCAAGACCGTCGTAGGTGGGGGCGTCCTTCGTGAGGAGTTGCATGAACCTGATCGTGTATGGTCCGCAGTCTCCACTGCAATAGAGAATCGCCGGAGTCATATTCATTAAAGGCGGATGCAACTATGAGACAAAGATATATTTAAGTGTTGGACATAAATTACCTCTGCTTGTTTTGCGGAATCCTTTTCTCGCGACTAAGGGCGAACGGCTTTGGCAACTTGTCGCTGTAGGTGGCCATCAACGCGGGGTGGGCATTCATCAGTACGGGGATAAGGTGGGTGATGCAGCTTAAGTGTGCCGGCAGATGGCGGTCCCTGACGATGTAGACGTCCGAATCATAAACCCTTACCTGCCACCCCACCAGATCTATCGCTACGGCGATCCAGTGAACACTGTCCACGTTCAAAGGTAGGAGGATGAGTTCCGCCCCTTCCCACGCCCGGCCTATCGTCGCCGGGGACCGCCCGTCGAAGTAGCCAAGCAGCTTCTCGTCGGCTTGGTAGCTATCCGCATCGCTCATGTATTTGCCCCACTCGGTCAGCAGATAGCGACCGAAATATGTGTCTACAGCGACAACTCGACCGGCAATGTCGCCGGCCCTCTCCGTTACCCCTTTCCGAAGAAGATAGCATGCTTGTTCCATGTGCTGCATCGATTACAACCCTAGTCAAAATCCAAAAATATTCTACTACCTTTTACAGTACATACCGTGTCATTCACAAGACAAAGATAGTCACTTAGGCGGGTTTCGTACCTCAGAGTTTAGCCAAACTGTGGGCGTTTTTAGTGCGGTGAAGAACTCCTTACTCAGCGTCGTGCCGTATGCAGTCTTGCAGCTGTCCTTATCCCCGTTGCACAACCACAACCACAATGTTAGGGGATCGGAGTCATCTATGCAATAACTTGGGTACGTCTGTTGATAAGTGTCACCTATCCATCTAGCGGAGGAACCCATCGTTGTCTGACACGGAAACAAGACCCAGCTTAATCGCGACCGCGCCTTCGACAACGTTCTTCCCTTTTCGGCCCCGCGTTTTCTTCTCAGGTGGGGGCTTCACTTCTCCTTCACCTCCTTGACCTCTCTTACTCTTCCTGCCTCGAACGGGCTCCGCTCTTGCAGGCTCTGGGATCTGCCAATTGGTTAAACAGTTTGAACGGTGAAGGAAAAAAAATTTTCACCCCCGTGTCACCCTGATCTGTACTCGTGTCGGCTAACAGTGATACACTTGTCACTTACGTACTACTATAGATTAAAATGACAGGAAATGTAACAGGCATTTCACCTTGTTCTCATCCTGTCCTTCCGGCGTCGCTTGGTCGTTCACTGTAGGTGGTACAACCGTTGAACCGGCTTTACCGCTTTTGTCCTCAGCATCCCTATGGTTCTCGACCTTCTGGCCACTGACATCTCCCCCAGTTCCTCCAACGGTATCGTCTTTGACCGCCGCTGAGATCTGACAATTGGTTACGGTTATGTCAACTGTGATTCAGATCATATATTTGTTCCCTTGTCACTTTACATATTAAAACGTGTCGATTCACTTTAACAACCGTGTGCGTTGTGTGCAAAATATTGACACATTAAAAATTGCTGATTCTATAACCCCTTCACCATGGATTCAGAAAATACCATGTCAAGTAACAACCAATTTACCTCCTCTTCTCCTTCTGGTGGCTGGTCTTCCACCCTAGTTTGTCCTTCTGTCCCCCCGTTCTTTCGGTCGTTATCCTCTCCACGGACATCGCCCATTGGTTTCTGCTCACCTCTTGCATTCGACTGCCCATCTCGCATCCCATTCACAAAACCTTCCAACACCTTCATCTGATACACAAAGTACATAAATGAGGGGTGGTTAGTGAATGTTATTCAGCATTGGGAGATAAGTAACCCGTGTCACCTTTGACAATTATCCGTGTCACATATAAAATATACTGGTGTCACAAATGCCAGAAACGTTACACGTACCTTCTCATCCATGCTCCGCATCCAACTTGACATGGTTCCCAGCCTCTCCAATATCAGTTCTACTGACTTCCCCAACTTATCCTCCCAGGATTCACTTGTCCCATCTCGTTGCTCCGAACTCGGGCCGGACTTGCCTGAGCCTTCACCGTAATAACTCGGTGCCAACGCAGCCTCAATGTCATCAAAGTAGAGGTCAGGCTCCTCATGCTGGTAGAAGCACCCGAGCATCAATTCATACTCGCCGGCCTTCGGTACTAGTATCGGGTTGTCTTCGACCTTGATTATATCAGATTTTTCAGGGTCCATGCGGGACTGGATTGTCTCATACATTAGATTGTCGTCATCGGCTGTCCACCTCAACATGCGAGGCAACGCCGTGTTCGACACCCGGTTCGCGAATGCCTCCCCAATCCCCGGCACAGCTTCGTACGACCAAATCTAAAACAACCACACATGTCACTCGAATGAGTGCATCAATTGCGCGTACTAGTTCAAGCATAACTTCGGTCAAGTAGCTTACCTGGAACGCATACGGAAAACCCATAAGCCCATATCCATATCGATCGTCCTTGTCGTTCGCCTTCGGCTTCATGTCAGCGACACGTCGTTCTATGACACCCGACAGAGACTCGTGGGTGGCCTCGTACACAACCCTGCCCCAGGGGTAATCCAGAAATCGATCAACGTTCTCCACAAGCTTCACAATCCACCCTCGTATGGATTTCCTGGGTTCTTCCCCCAGCAGAACTCCTTCGACGATGAGTAGGAGAGCGATCTTAAAACGCTTTCGAGCACTCGGCTCCTTCAAGATGGAGTTCTTGAAGGCATTCTCCAGCTCGCCGACCTTCATGTTGTCCCTTCCGAATAAGTCCTTGAGAGCCTTCTTTGTCTTCTTGTCATCCTCCGTCTCTGTGTCTTCCCCTCGAACTCGACCACACCGCAGCCCAGTCACGAGCGCAAACTCCTTGATAGAGAATCGCCGCAGCTTGCCTTGAAGCATGTACCAAGTCTCCCACTTCTTTTCTGTCACAAGCTGCCTTTGTAACACGTAATGCAGTAGTTGCGACGAGAATTGAACCCGGTTTGCCATTTGCACAATACCCCCAAATTGGCTTCGCAGCAGCTTCTCCCAATCGACGGGGTCAACCCAGTCGTCCATGTTGACGAGCAGAGACACTTTGGAACACTAGTTGACCCGGCCTCGGAAATGCTTCTCTTCCGGCACTGTGAGTCGGGGCTCCACCTTCTTAGGTGCCCGGACACCTTTCCTCCTCAAATTCTGGGATCGAACCCTGTTCTTCCTGCAATTAAGTGGACATGAATATTATCAATATCCACACAAACTCACCCCCTTCTGACTAAGTCTGTCTGCGACTGTTTCACGAGAAAAGGCCCATGTCACCTACTGAAGTAACCCTTGTCACCCAACATAATAGCTCGTGTCATGAATGTCAATTGTCTTCTCCCAATTGTCCTACAGTACCCGTTTCTGACAGGGGTTTTTCTCCACTCTCACAATCTGGGTAAAAGGACCCGCAAGCCTCCCACGCTCTTCTTCAACCTCCCTCGCTCTTGTCTGTCAATTCCTCAGTTCCCCACACCCCTTTTAGCCCAGATCTGTATTTCCTCGTATCCCCAATTCCCCAAATGACAGGAATTCCCCAATTCCCCAAATGACAGTAATTCCAAATCCCCAATTTCCGTTTTTTTGTTCGATCCCAAATTGCATGCCTTACAACGAAACAGTGGAATAATGCAAATGAAGTGGGCAAGATTGGAAATTAAGTGAAGATTCAGAATAGTAGAGATGGGTAGGGACAGATTTCAATAATCAATTCAGTTGTACCTGTATTCCTGTGCCTTCCTCTCCGGTACTGCCTTCTCCGGCGTCTTGGTCCCTTTTCCGGCGACTACCTCCCTCTCCGGTACGAAACAATGGGAGAATGCAAATTAAGTGGGGAAGATTGCAAATTAAGTGAACATTCAGACTAGTAGAGATGGGTGAGGACAGATTTGAATAATCAATTGAGTTGTACCTGTATTCCTGCGCCTTCCTCTCCGGTACTGCCTTCTCCGGCGTCTTGGTCCCTTATCCAGCGACTACCTCCCTCTCCGGTACGAAACAATGGGAGAATGCAAATTAAGTGGGGAAGATTGCAAATTAAGTGAAGATTCAGAGTAGTAGAGATGGGTGAGGACGGATTTCAAAAACCAATTGAGTTGTACCTGTTTTCCTACGCCTTCCTCTCCAGTACGGGCTTCTCCGGCGTCTTCCTCCCTCTCCGGTACGGGCTCTCCTCTTTCCCTTCACTTCACAACCGCCTCCCTTCACTCCTAATATTCGGTCTCTATCTCTCTCTCTCATTCCCTTGTGTAGGTGGTGGTTTTTTTCGCCAACTGCAATGAATGCAAGTTACTTACTTTTACTATTGTTTTGTTTACCTTTTTAATTTCGAGGAACACAGCATTTTGTTTTCTTTTAAATTTTTTTTTAGTAGGTCAATGGAACTGTGCAACCAACTGCCACCCTGGGAAAGATTCCTTTTCCTTTGTCGTTTTGTTTTGTTGTCCCAGTATCGGGTCCCGTCTTTCCATGCACGTGTCACCTGACAGGTTTTTTCGTGTCACTATTAACTGCATCATATTCCTACGTATAGTGTAAATGACCCATGTCACCCCTTTTAATCCTCGTGTCCCCTTACGACAAATACCTTGTCACCAAATTGGAGAGATACATGTAGCTACACTGCCAAGTTTAACATGTCCGCATATACAAAATTTTCACATTCGACAACTACCAAGTTTTGCAAAATATCCAAATGTTTTACTTCCACTATTACAGGAGGGTGTTTATGATTGGAACCAAGTGTTCAACTACGAAGTCTAGCATCCGAGTCGACCATGGAATACCCCAACAACTAGCATCTGGCGGTATGCCTCAATGTACGTGTCGTCCAATCCATCGAAGTTAGGGGCAGTCTCCAGCAGGAGGTGCATGAATCGAATGGTGTACGGGCCACAATCACCGCTGCAAAGAGGAACAATCGGTCACAACGCGGACACCGATTCCCCATCCAATCAAACGAAATTGAACCATGTCATCCTACTTACCTTAGCTTGTTCTGTGGAAGCCTCTTGTCCCGGCGAATGGCAAACGGCGTGGGGACCTTATCGGCATACTTGACCTTCAGATCTGGGTGTGCACGCATGACGACAGGGATCAGGCTCGTCACAGGCATTAACAGGGTTTGGAGTTGGCGTTCCGTCGCCATGTGGACGTCGCAGTCATACACCCTTACCTCCCACTCCTTAAGATCGATGGCAAGGGCAACCCAGTGTTTGTTCTTGACGTTGAAGGGGATGAGGATGAGGTCCGCACCTGACCATGCTCGTCCCAACGGCTTCGGCGACCCCCCATTTAAGTACGCCATCAATGCAACACTAGGCTCGTACGCTTCGGGGGTGGCATTGTACACCTTCCATTCCCGAGGTAGATAAATTCCCGCTAAGCACGTATCGACTACGATGACTCCACTGGCCATGTCACCCGTTCTGTCTGCGACCGCTTTGCGCAGAAGGTAGCAGCACTCCTCCATCTCCTGCATGAAGTGAACCGCAATTACAATCCATAATCCTGACACGGGAAATTTTAGAGGTGATAAGTCGTCATACCACAGTTCCAAACCAATCCTGGGGTTTCTTCAGACGGTTGAGTAACTCCTTCGTCATATCCACACCGCAGGGTGACGTGCGCACCTCCACGTCCCCACTGCACGTTAAGTTTCTGTCAGGTATTGTGGACGTCCAACTATCTACCTTCGTCGTCTATTCGAGTGTAAGACACATAACCTACGTACCTTGCCAACCAACTTGTCATGGCGTCGTTGTCCGTCGCTGACACCATTCCTAGCTGAACAGCATCGGCGGGAACAGTGGCTGCCTTCTGGGGTCGCGGTTTCTTGGCCGGGGGAGCCAACTCCTCTCCAACAGCCTTCCTCGTCTTCTTCGCCGCCTTAGATACATAAACCTGAGCTACCCTGGGCTTCGGCCTCTCCTCAACTTCAATTTTCTTTCCACCTTCCTCATGACCAGACGCCTTTAAACCAACCTCTCCCAACTGCAAACATATCAAACTTCAGCTAAGATTTACACTTTCCCTTGTCACATAACAAATATACTCATGTCACTTGACCTATACTATCATGTCACATATAAAATCACCTTTTTTTCATAAATAAACCTTACCTCGTTGGTCTTTCCTTCCCCTCCATCTCCTGCCTTGACAGATTCAGCTTCATCATTCTTGTCCCCGACATCATGACCAGCTAGCTTGCTCTCTCCTGATATCTCATCCCTTGCCTTCACAGTTTCAACTTCTGTGTGCTTATCCCCGCCATCATCCACTTCACTTCACTTCCCTTCTCAACAGCACCTCCTAACTGCAAATGAATTCAAATTTGAATTATGGCTCAATTTTTCCAGTGTCACTTAACATAACAAATCATGTCACACAGCTACAATATTCCTGTCACATTCTTCCAGTGTCGCTGAAAATAACAAATCTTGTGATGTTTACCAACAACTAACCTTACCACCTAGTCCACCCTCACCGGCTTTACCCGCAATTGACTCTATCAACTCGTCAAGTTCGGCCTGTAAAATATATATTAACATTTGATATTGAATCCCCCATTTCAAACAGGACTAAACATCGACACGCATGTCACGCAAAAATAAACTTACAAACTCATCCCGTTTTTTCTCATCTCCACCTTATTCTTTATCGGTTGCTTCTTGCCAGGCCGTCCCCTTACACTGAACATCTCGCAGCTCAGTCAAGGCCACCTCCAATAATTTCAGCTGCAGGTGATCAAATTATTACTTCATATCACCATAAGGTGAGAAAAATCAACACAATTCACCCTTCATACCACATTCGTTCATTATCTACACTACTTGTCACTTGTCCAATTTCACGTGTCAGAAGTCCATTTACCCTAGTTCACAGTTATCCCCAATCTCCACAGAACAAATAATTGGGAAGTTATTGCGTACCTTTTCATCCATCTTCTCCATCCCTGTTGACATTGTCCGAAGCTTGTCCATAACTTGTGCCAAAGTCTTGGCCATGTCCCCCACCCCGCCATCCTTCTCATTGCCTCCTCTTCCCGTCCTTGGGGACCTCCCACTAGGGGCTTCGAAATGTCTCAGGAATGGTGCAACTAGGTCATCGAAAAAGGGGTCGGACTTCTCATCATCGTACACACACCCATCCATCAGCTCCAGCTCAGCCTCCTCTGGTCTGAGTATTGGGTTATCATCAATCTCTATGGCCTCCTCTCCCTCAGCTTCGGTGCGGCTGGCTATATCCTTATAAGCGAGGTTCTCGTCCTTGAGGGCCCATCTCATGCAACGAGGGAATGCCGTCGTCGACACCTTCGTCGCAAACCGGACCCCCCATTTCGGCATGGATTCCAGCAACCAAATCTGCACCGTATCCCCACTCAAATTAATACATTTTCAGCATATGATTTACAAATTGATCATGGGTGTGGTCGAAAAGGTTACCTGAAAGGATACCGGATAACCCATCAGGCCATAACCATTGCGCTTCTTTCGATCTTCTGCCTTTATCTCAGCCTCCCGGCGCTTTACGGCGCCGTTCAGCGACACGTGTGTGGCAGCATAGATGACCCTCCCCCATGGTAATGCCAAAAACCTATCGACATTTTCCACCAATCGGACGATCCAGCTCCTCAGCCCCTTCCTCTGGTCCTCTCCTAACAAAACGCCCTCCACAATGTACAGCAGCACTAGCTTGAATCGTCTTCGCGGGCTCCGCAACACCATTAGTGAGTTTTTCAGCTCGGTCTCGAGGTCACCAACCGTCATCTTCTCGTTTCCAAAAAACTCCTTGATAGCTTTCTCGTCCTCCTCCATGTCACTAGCTGCTGGTTGACTGCACCGCAGCCCGGTTACTAAGGCAAACTCCTTGAGGGAGAACCTCCTGAGCTTCCCCTTAATCCGGTACCACGTCTCCCACTCCTTTTCGCTTGTAAGCTGTCACTGGAGTGCATAATGCACAATTTGTGAAGAAAATTTCACAGTGTGCGCCAGCCGCACAACCCCACCAAACTGGGAGTCCAGCAGCTTCTGCCAGTCCCTAGGGTCAACATAATCGTCAATGTTGTTCAGCATTGACAGTCTTGAGCCCTGGTTGACCTGGGCCCGGAAGTGCCTAGCTTCGGGGACTAGGTAGTCAGGCTCTTTGTTCTTCGCGCTCACATTCTTCGTCCTCACCATTTTTCTCCTGCAATTTCCATCACACGAACAAACTCAGCTTCTGCCATTTATATTCGTCTCCCTCCGTCACCTAACAGACTAACCCATGTCACTCTACCCTTGTCACTCAGTGTGAAACCCATGTCACCCATTATGAATCGGAAGCCTATTATAACCAATACCTCAAACCTCCTTCAATAGGACACCTACGACATCCACATATCCCAATTTCCACAGCTCGCCAATTCTCGTATTCCGCCTACCACAATACATTTACAAACCCTTCTCTCCAAATTGGAAACCCCTGTCACCTAATGTCAAACCCCTGTCACCCAATTCGAACCTCAAACCACCAATTTCCCCTATCCATAGTTCCCCGACCGTTGCCCTAACCCATTCCGATAACCACTGTCACCCAATTGGAAACCCTAACCACCGATTTCCCCTTTCCATACCCGAAAACCACCCATGCCACCACCACCCACCATTATCCAAACAAGAAAACCACCACCCCGACCCACCATTCAGGCCGCCATTGCCCTAACCCCTTCACCCACTGCTTCCCCGACCCACACCCACGCACCCTACCACCAAAGGGAGAAGAGTAAAAGGGCGTACCTGTTCTGTATGTTGTCGGGTCGTGGCTGGTGTGTCCTTTCCGGCGACGATGGACTTGCCCGCTCTCTCGCCTTTGGTGTATGCAAGAAGAAACCGCAACCACCCTCTCTCTCTCTATCTTCTGGCGTCTCTGCAACTGCCTCTCTCTCTTTGCTATTGTATCGGTTATTGTATCGGTTTGGAAGGAGAAAAGAGATGGTGATGGGATTGCCTTTACTCCTTCCCGCCTTGCCTCTCCCCTACTAGGTAGGTAATGATGCCTCTATTTTCTTTTTCAATTTTTTTTGGCATTAATTACAACCGATAGCCGGTTTGGGGGGGTGAAAACCTGTACAGTTATGCAAATTTGTGGAGAAAATGGCATTCTTGCCAATTTTTCCGAAACGGTGGCATTTTTGCAAACTTTTCTCAAATTGTGGTATTTAGTAGCATTTCCTGAAAAAAAAAATTAAATTTTTTTCCCGGCGGCCGTGGGTGCTCCAGCTGCGCCACTATAGTCAAGCAAGCTCTTGGTGTCTCTCTCTCATCTTGGTTGGACGACTTTTGCTGAACTCACACCCCGATCTTCCATGGTTACGTCTCCCTCCTTCCCTTCGGGCATGCAATTTTTGAGTTTCGCTCGTGTTAATCGGTGTGTGTGGCTTTGCAGGCGGCGACCTCTGCGTTGGATGAAACCCCTAAGCTGACGCTCTATTCCTATTGGAGGAGTTCTTGCTCTTTCCGCGTTCGAATCGCTCTTAATTTGAAAGGTTTACCTTGCTAATCTTTGGTTTCTAAGTCGTGATTCATCAATTTTGTTTCGATTTCGCTATTTTGTTGGTTTTATCTGCTTGGATAATAGTTTCACGCTGTCTGTTTATCTTATTAGGGCTCAAGTACGAGTATAAAGCGGTTCAGTTGCTCAAAGGCGAGCAGTACACTCCAGGTAAGAAAGCTAACCTTCTCTCTTCGATTGAGTGGATGATTATTTAAAACCCCATTCATGCTTGCCAATTCTTCAAATTTTAAGTTTTTTTTTAATAGAAAGTGCCGTTTCTTGAATAAATTGGAATATGTAGCACGTTGTTCAGTGTTTGTCTCATTTTCCTCCCAGATTGAGTGGGTGATCATTGAAAACCTCGTGTATTTTAATTCAGAATGCATAAAAATTTGTTATCTGATTGAATTGGAGACACAAAAAGGCCTTGCATTGAAAACCATTGCTTGACTATCAATGCATAAATCACAATGAATGTTTTTTAGTACGTCACTCTCTATTCTTTTTCCCTATACGTTTCCAGTATCAAGTAGCATGGTTCCATTGAATTTTTGTTTTCAAATTTAAGCTGCACAAGGCTTGAGTAGAATTTTACCATTACATTCCATTCTTGTTTTTGTTCCCATATGTACCAAATAGCCTTTTTGAGCTTTTGCCTAGCATGGGTAGTTAAAAGGTGTAAGCAACATGTTAGTTCATTGGGACCATTTTCATTAAAAAGTTGTATGGAAAGGAAGGAGTTTTTGCTGTAACTGGAATAGAAATCAAGCCTTCTGGCAGCTTATCAGCTCATTTTCACCTATCGTTGTAGGATGAGGTAGGGTGTTCATTGCTTGCTTATTATTCTCGTAGGCAGATTTTCAGATATACTGGCATCTTTCAACTATATGGCTTTGGGCCCATGGAAAATTTGAAAAGTCTCGTTACATACTTTAGAGCCTAGTGGACCAAACATTTTTTTTTCCCTATTTTTAAGGTTAAAACTATTTTTAGTATGTATAGTTGCTCTTAATTTTGGGCCCATGGCTTTGTGACCTCTTTCATGAAGGTCTTAGATAGATTATTGATTACCATCACTTTATATTGAAATTTATTGTATTTATTTGCTTGTATGGCATGAAGCTAGGTATTTTTCAAAATGCATAAAAACAACTTATGGGAACTCATCTTTGATTGGAATTGTTTGGCTGGATATCAAGCTGTCCCTGGATAAATCATATTTTTCTTCTGGAAACCCTTTGTGCTGAATCTGATTAGTGCAATTCTTTGATATTTATCCTTGTTTATGGATCTTGCTAGTTGTTTTCAGAGGATTGGCTTGCTATCTATTCCCTGTCAATCTGGTTTCCCTCACCAGTGAAATAGACTTACATTTGTCTTCTATTATTGCCTTGTAGAGTTCAAAAGACTGAATCCTTCAAATACAGTGCCTCTTTTGATTGATGGAGATGTAATAGTTGGAGACTCGCTTGCCATAATATTGGTTTGTACTCGTCTTTACTTCGCTATTCTAATTGTGGCAATGATCACTGCTTCTATTTCAATAAGTCCAATTGGTGTTTTTTTAACTGCTATGAAGTATTTGGAGGAGAAGTATCCACAAGTACCATTGTTGCCTCATGATCGTCAGAAGAGAGCCATTAATTACCAGGTATTGTTTGATTACTTTGATATCCATGGTTATTTCTTTCAGTATGTCTGGCATTCATTTCTACAGATCTAGTTCCGGTTTGTTCCATTGTTAAGTCTGTTACTTGTTATTTGTCAAATTACGATCAAGTAATTTGTTGGGTTAAAGGTTGAATTACCAAATTGTTTTAAGAAAGTAGCACCTAATGACAAATTGGTATTTTGTAAAAATTTGTGCCAATAAGGCCTTAAAAATGGCTATGTTGGTCAAATAGGTATATATTCTCATCGTAGGTACAATGTTATTTTTTGTGCCAATAAGGCCTTAAAAAAGGCTATGTTGATCAAATAGGTATTTTTTTTACCAATAAGGCCTTAAAAAAAGAATATTTTGTAAAAATTGATGTTTTATTTCGGTGATAGGTGTTTTTTGACATTATTTTTTTCTCAGTGACGGTTAATATTTTTTTCTCTGGTGACATTTTTGTTGACAATTTTTTTCCGATGATAGTTGATTTATTTCTAGTAAAAGTTTTTCCGGTGACAATTGATTTTTTGTTATAACTATCGATGACAATTTTTTTTTGTGACAATTGCTTTTTGACTTCTTTTTTTAGTTTTACAGTTGATAGTTTTTCATGATGAAAAATGGTTTTTTTTTTTTTCCTTAGTGACAATTCTTGGTGACAATCATCAATCCATGATATTATAACCTTGAAAAACTGTCACCGCAACATTATATATTCCAAGGCACTATCATCAACCTATATTTTAAAATTTTAACCATTAATGCTAAAAAAAAATTGTCACCATAATACTATTTCATCCAAAAAAAAAAGTATTACCATAGCATTGTCCCCACAAGAAATCTCAAGAAAACATACCCATTTCAGTTCGCTTGACCTTATTGTTTTTAGCTAACTCTTTATCTCATTAGAGAAGTGAAATTTCCTTGGGAATATGTATATAAAAGAACCAAATCAAAGGCAAATTTGAGGTGTAAATTGTAACACCAGCATAAAAATATGTCTATATTGACCATAGGATTTTTTTTACCTTAACAACCCCAATTTTTTTGAAAAAATATCAACATATTGTTACATGTCATTTTTTAAATAGCAATTTGGTAATTCAATCATATGTAAATACGAATTAAAGAGAGAAAAAAGATGTTAACATACACCCCTCGGAAACACCATTTCAACTACGATTTGTTTGAGGTAAGGGTGCGTATATCTTAGCCCCTGACCCTAAGATTGTTATATACACCCATATCTTTTGAGTTTTGAGTATCTGAATGGGCCTCATTTGGGGATTCTGTACTTGTACTCGGAATTGAAGTTTGCGCACATATGAGATTTAAAAGAATAAGCCCGTCCAATGGAAAAAGACTTCGATGTCAAAATGAACTACGTAGTATTTGATAAAAAAAATTAAATTCAATGTTGTAAAAAGATTATTTCCTTTTCAGGCTGCAACTATTGTGTCCTCCGGGATACAGCCTTTTCAGAACTTGTCTGGGCTGGTTAGTCACTTGATCATAATTCATAACACTGTTTCTTCTATCAGCACAGGCATATTTCACCTTTTCAGTTGAATCTATTGTCGTTATGTTTTTTGTGTTAATTATAATTAGATTGGTCACGTGGAATCGCTGCAGAAGTTTATTGAAGACATTGTTAGTCCTGATCTGAAGATTCAATGGGTTCAATATCATATCAAAAAGGGGTTTACAG
Source organism: Persicaria maculosa (assembly GCA_963922045.1). Taxonomy (NCBI): domain Eukaryota; kingdom Viridiplantae; phylum Streptophyta; class Magnoliopsida; order Caryophyllales; family Polygonaceae; genus Persicaria; species Persicaria maculosa. The sequence continues at coordinate 24,435,588 of OY998254.1, forward strand.
GTTAGCTTTAACCTTAAAGGTGTTAAAAACTTAACACAAATGATGTGTTTCCATTTATTTGTTTGGTGTGGCTTCAACATGCTGTTTGTCTTGGTGCTTTCCCCTTTTGGTGTTTGTTTTAGTTGAACCAGATAACTGTTTTCTTTTCCATATAGTTATTTTTTTAGTGTGGAAGAATCTCCAATCCAATGACATGAACCTTGTTTTGAACTCTATATGCATATCGGCTCTGCAAAATATAATGAAAACACTCTTATCCTTTTGAGTTAGGATTACAAGACTTTTGTGAATGTAAATAGTCAAGTAACCTTGTATTTTCACTTCCTTTGGTACTTGCTACCCCCAAATAATTTTTGCTTACTTATTCGTTCCTTGAAGGGGAAAAAATAAAAGCACCTTTTGAGTCCCTACTTGCTTGTGGCTTTCTACAATGGTACTCATTGGTGTGCATTTGTGTCATGTTGCATTAAAATTTGTAGGAAAAATTGTACCTAGATATCCGGGCATTTGGCATAGTTTTAGGTAGAAATCCTGTCATTTGGAAAATGTAATTTGAGCATCATGATCAGCCCCTCAATGAAGTACCAATCCCATTAGACTCTGTTATTGTTCTTCATTATCAGTCCATGTCATTTGAATTATAACATGTGGCATTCATCTTCATCAGCCATTCTTCCCCCCTTATTACTAAATTCAGCATCTTACATGCCTTAATGCACTTCCTGTTTTCTTATTTTACAATCTTAAGTTCTACCAATTCTTTAACCTAGCTTTCAAATAATTTCTACCTACAGTGCTCGCCTAAAAAATGTTTTTTCTCTTTCTATTGCTTGTAAGGATGTTCAGCCATTTTAAGGGGGTATTCTTGCCCTTTCATCATTGGTGTCTAAATTATGATAAACCTCTATAATGTATGTGGAATCTTGGGACTTAACTGGAGTTAGATGTACAGTTTATTTAGTAAAGATCTTCAAAGAATTTGATGTACATTTTTTTAATTGTGTTCTAGCACTGGAGGATGTTTTAAAAGGTCATGCTGGAAGATATGCCACTGGTGATGAAGTTTATCTGGTTTGTATCTCCTGATCATCTATTTTCATACAGATCTACTTGCATGATAACTAATCTGTATATGTATATGTATATGTATATGCTTGCAGTCCCTTCACTTCTCATCTCTGTTTATCTCAAGAGCTTAGCTAAATTTATTTGTCAATTACCTTAGGCTTGCACAATCATAAGTTTGTAACCTTTTTAGTTCGGATTGTTCAGCCTTCAAAACTTGGTATTTTATTTCTATCTTCCATTCAGTAATAAAGAGGTGGGGTAAATTGCATTGGCAGCCCTCAATCGTTGGCTCTTGTCTTCAACAAGCCCGTAACCTCCATGTTATAACTCAGATGACATGAATGCCACATGTTATAACTTAAATGACATGAATGTGATCTGACCATCATGAGCAGCCTTTCAATAAAAGAACAATCCCATTAGACTCTGTTATTGTTCTTCATTGTCAGTCCATGTCATTTGAACTTGTTGGTTTTGTTTCAAAACTTGACATTCCATTATTAAATTTGTTTCAAAGGTTAGTAATCCATTTAGCACTTTCTACAAGTTCATAAGGTATTCAGACCCATTTAAGACAAGATCAACAGGTTAGGCCATTCTAGACATGTTCCAAAGGCTAAAGAAAAGGTAAGATTTCAGTAACTTTCTCTTAATGTTTTTGAAGGATGACTCATTATCTTCAATAACCCAATAATTCATCCCTTTTCAGAATGATCCAAGAAATAGAAAGGGGGCCAGTATCCCAATCAACCTCGCTTTTCTATGATTAAAATAGCCTTGCAGGAAACACTAAACCCCTAGAAGACTCAACACCTTGCATTTCACACACCACCTTATAAAGCAGGAAACCCCAAAGGCCCAAACCCCAAATGGCAGCTCAACCTGTGGAAGAGGAGTAATTCATTAATAATTTCAGACATTCAGTTAAGGCCTTGCATAAGAAAGATAGTTGAAGGAAAACTCCTCCTTTTCATCCCCAAGTCAAATGGTAACAATCCTTTGAGTCGGGTCGATTAAGATTTTGTAGCTTCCAAATAACCTTTGATAGGAAACCATCCTTACAATCCAATAACAAGGAAGAAAACATAATCCAATATAAAAGAATATAGAAAAAAGAAGCCACATTTCAAAGTCCTACCCACATTAAGCAATGGATGACAAAATCATTCTAATACGTTTGATAATCCTTCACCGCCTAGTATGTTCGAGGCTCAAAAGAAAAGAAGGCAAACGTCGTTCCTGGGGCATCTTTTATCAACTATCATCTTAGCAGGCAAATGTAACCATGTGGTGTAACCATGTAGATGGCATATATAACGTGCTATGTAATTTTGGCTTGTTGATGATGTGGCTTTGTCTATTTCAATGATGCCAAATGTGACTCTTTAAACATAATGAAAATATTAACTATTTTGTGCAGGCGGATTTATTCCTGGCTCCCCAGATTGATGCCGCGATCACAAGATTCAGCATAGATATGGTATTCTCTCGTTGACAAATTAAATGCTATTGGAATTTCTATCTTTCCTGTTTAAATGGAGTTCTTGCATATCCCTAGTGGTTTCTTTTGCTGTTTATTGTTAACTGCCTGTTGTTGATCTTTTCCCTGATCTTCAGTTTGAGTCATGATGATTCTCATTTATTGCTTGTTTGTCTGTTATTCATAAAACAAGGAAATATCTGTAGAACCTTCCATCTCGATCGAGGCATCTCTGCAATTGTTAGTAAAATACTCATCTGATGTTTGATCTGCATTTTATTGACAAAATCTTTATGTGATCGGCATTGGGTTTACAAGAGCTCTTCTCGAGTTATATTAACTATGTTGCTCACCTTATGTTGTGATAATATGGAGATCATAGGGTTGGTCTGATCACTACCATGCAAGTTTAAGAGACCAACTCAAACACAAACACCTCAAGGGTTCTAGCTGCAGATCTAATTCCCGGCAAAAGGACTTATCCAGGAACCCTTGATAATTGATATCTTTCATACTTGGATCTAGGTCTTCATTGACCAAATTATCTTGAGAATCAAGGATATCGGGTGTGGGGTGCTCACCTCTGTTGTTCCCTAAATGAAAATTCAGCTTGTATAGTTGTGCATTTTTCTTGAATTACTCCAATGAATATTCTGATGTGTGCCTCTTTCTCTCTGGGTTATCCTTATTTCTTGTGTTGAAGATGCCATAATTGTATTCTACCACCCCATTACTTCCATCTGCTCAAATTTAATTCACTAGGATCCTTTCTTTTCTCTAAAAATTAGCTTGAAGAAGCTTATAGACAGTGTTCACTGTTTAGGGAGCCATTCCACGCTCGTTGAGCTGAGTAGCTTTCCTCGGCTACTAATAGGCTTTTGGACCTTGAGCCATACTTGGTTGTGCTTTGCACGGAATAGTAGTTTTTCTTGCACCTGCACGGTATCTCTCTCTTAAGCTTTTCTCCGTGTTTTGTCTCCTCTCTCCCAGTTTCCACCCACTCTATACTCTGTAGGACATTTCATATTATATGAACTCCTGGATTAGTGTATCCTTACTGATTTTTCTGCTTTCTAAATTATGATTTAGTTTTCACAATGTTTAACATACAACTATTCAAATTGTTTTTATAGGCTTGTAGCCATAGATAAGTTTTTTTAGGGGGTGAATATAAAGAATGATTTCCCCTGTTTGATTGAAAATCTTGCAGGATGAATTTCCTCTTTTGAAAAGGTTAAATGATGCATACAATGAAATTCCTGCATTCCTGGATGCCATGCCAGCTAAGCAACCAGATGCTCCAGACGATGTGAAGTAGTAGGTACTCTCATTTATCCTCCTCAGTCTTGTCAGGTTGCTAATTAACATAGTGCTTTAGCTGCTTGCTATGTTTCAGTTGAACGTAAGTTGAATATTTTCGTCATTTTTATTGTTCCAGCCAGATTTTTTAGCCAGAAAACCTATTACTCCTTCTGATAATTTATATTTGATGTTTTAAATGATAGAATTTGATCAAACGGTAATCGACGTTTTAGTAGATAAAGTAACTTTTTCTTTTGACTTGTCTATTTGCTTTTAATCTCCACCAGTTATATCAATGCATAATTAGGGTGATTAGGTAGCTGAAGTTGCTTTTTAAAGCCTTTGCGTTTAAAATTCACTTTTCCTAATTTTTTTGCAACACTCTTAAGCATCAAATATAACTGATCGGAGGGAGTACTTTATATCCATTTATTGTGCTGTGTTTAGAGGTTCACTACATTTTTAAAAACATACAGCAATAAATAAGGCATATGGAGTTTAAGTGGATTTTTTTTTCTCAAGACCCAACTACAAGATGACATATAGAATACTATTCATCGGCTTTATTTCTATATCGATTTTCCTATCCTATGCCCCAAGGGCATAGGATAATGGCACTAATTTGGAAATGTTTTTTAATTTTTAATTAGTTTAGCTTTTTTTTAATTAGATTCCTAGGGTCGTTTATTTATTTTTTTAGAGAATCTTTCCCAATTTAGGGTCTTGTCCTATGCCCTTACCTAAGGGCATAGGATAGAGAGACCTTTTTTATATATAGATAAATACTACCTCCGTTCGGCAAAACATGTCACTTTACTATTCACGCACGCTTTTTTAGGAGATAAAAACTATCTAAAATATCTAGTTTTTAATAATTTTTTTTAACAATTTCGTAGTTATTATTAATAAGTACAAACTAAATACCAAAAAAAAAATTAATAAGTACAAACTTGTTAAAAAAATTTATATAAAAAATGAATATTTTGTATAGTTTTTATCATTCTAAAAAAACGTGTGAATAGTAAACGACATGTTTTACCGAAAGGAGGTAGTATTAAATGGGTAGGTGGATAGATAGATAGCTTCATAGATTACATTAAAGATTATATAGTATGTAGATGCTAAATTGGTTAGATGTTTTTATTTTAAATGCATTAATAATAATTCATATCACCTTTGGAAGCATATGAATATCCCCGATTCTTTGGGTTCACTTTCCTGAAAGATTGCTCTCTTTTCTTTTAAAGATTCAGGGTTTGTATACAGCTTCAGCTGCTTGATGAATAAGAACAATACAGACTCGATCAGTATCTGAATATATAAGTATGTGTTACTTGTTTATGTAATATAAGCAATGGACTTGCAATAGAATAAATAAAGCACACAAGTCTGAACTCTTTAGCTTGTAGCCACCTCTATCCTGCCAGGGTACTTAGATGCTGATGACATATCTTCTTGGTGTGTAAGGGACAGAGGTTGTAATAATCTGTTGCTGTACATCGCCTTTTGCACATCTTATACTGTGTTTGGGAGGAGATGGAGGGGGTGGATGGGATAAATATTTTTTTCTCCCGAAATTCGAACCAGGATCCTTGGGTGGAGAGGTGGAGATGGAGGGGTAGCATGGGATATGAACCATTTTTCCATCTTTCAGTTGGCTGGATGGAGGGGGTGGACGGACGGGTGGAGATTTGAGAGCCTATTTTGCCCTTCTTCTTGCAACCCCTTCTCTGAAACTCCTAGATCTTCAATCACCGGCCCCAGTTGCAACCTCTGCAGTGATGCCATAGATGGATGAAATCTATGATTCAGAGGAAGATGACAACAGGAATCAACTGACAATTGACAACAAAAAATCAATCAAATACAGAAATCAAGAAGTGAATGAAACAAGTTCAAGTTGCAATCCAAAAATTTGGAACCTTAAACCTTGTAATTGGGAAGTTTAAGAAAAGAGGCAACCAAAGGAAATTGATGTGTTACCCTTGTCGAAAAGGTGGTCCACAGTGATGAGTGATGAGATCCTCACTCTGTGAGGATGGTGAGATGCAAGGTGAAGGACAGAGAGATCGAGGAGGTGGCAAGATGTGAGGAGGAACACTGTCAAAGCCATCAAAGGAAGTCGCCAATGGCGAGATCCAGCCTAGGAGTGAGAAAGACAGGGGAGTTAATGATGGAGGCGGCGGCCAACGACCTCCTCTTCTCTAAAATTGGCATCAACCAGTTGGTGAAAACGTTCCAATTGTTGTTGTCATTCATTCTAGTTTGGTAAGAGCTAATGACAAGATGTCAAAACCACTATTGACAAGGTGAATTTAATTAAATGGTATATCAAACCGAGATCTCTCAAATCTCAATTCACATTGATGCACCCACAACCTACCACCAAACGACCGAATCCTAAGCACACAATCGTATCCTAGATCTGAGGTTGTATGCTGGATTACACTCGAGGGAACAATTCATCAGAGTCCTGTACAACAAGAAGGATGCCTTCTGGCTTGTTTTGATCCCCCGTTGAAAAAGCTATAGCTTGTCTTGAGGTGGTTCGCGTAGGCAAGGCACAGGTGCTTTGATTTTGGGCCTCCTCTCCCAGCTTTTGTGTGCAAGTCCACCAAAAGTATAGTAATTGAAATAAAAAAAAAAAAAAAAAAACCTAGCTCGTAGAATTTCTATCTATGGGGGCAATGGCGCCAACTTGATTTGCAAGCTTGTTTGATCCCACAATTGAAAAACCGAATTGCTATTGAAACGACCAATTTATCGTCATTCACGCCGTGACGTTCGTGGTTTCTGAAACCGTATAAAATTAGCTGGCAATGGTTTCCAAAATCGTGAAAATAATAAAAAAAAAAATATGCAGCCACAGTTCCCAAAACCGTGAGGATCCTTATGGCGACAGTTCTGAAATCCATCGAAATGTATGCTGCTACGGTTGCTGAAACCGTGAAAAATGTGAGGATCGACTCAAAATCAGTATAAATAGACGCACTGGGTGCCATTCAAATCAAAATAAAACGAAGTGGAGTGGTTTATCAGATTAGTCGGAAATACATGTTGAGGGTCTTTCGATAAAACGTTGAGTTTGTTGTTATTTTCTTGATCATGTCCTCTCAATAAATTTCACAAGATGAGGTTCCATTCAACCCCCACTGTTACAGTGACCTTGTAAAACTTGTTCGGAACCTCGAGGTACTGTATCAAGATTGTGTATAGAATGTAGTTTACGTATCGTATTGGCATTATAGTTTATAGAATATTCAAAACCAACACATGTTGTATGAAAATGACATTTGATATTGTATTGTAGTTTACATACCATATTGCTACCATTAGAGTTTAAAGCTGTAAAATGATATTTGATATGGTGTATAGAATAATGGAACAACAGAACATTCGAAAAACTAAGTTTATAGTTGTGAAATGATATTTGATATACTTGTTATTGAATAATAGAAAAACAGAGTATTATACAACAATCGATAAACAGAGCATTCGAGAAACATAATTTATAGTTGTGAAATGATATTTGATATACTTGTTAAATAATATTTGAGATGCCATTTGATATATCTGTGAAATAATAATTAATAAATTTTATAATCCACTATAATGTAGAGTCAACACCAACTTTTGGAAGAGGGCACCGATTATTCGTCAATGTTTGAGCTTGCCGGAGTGTGGTATGACGAGAAGATTATGAAGGGGTGGGCTCATTATGTGGGCGGTGTAAAAAACATGGTTCCCGTGATACACCGGTCATAGAAGAACAAACGGACTGGATTTGCAACCTTCAGGACCTCTCGGAAAATACACGTCATATGTGGCTCCCATAATCACGACCTCTCGGAAAACTTGCTTGGGCATGCCTACACCGGTCGCCTGACAACCACACAACAGAAAAAGGTTTATCGTGGTGCTACGATCGGGACAAGACCTCGCAATGTCTTGCGTGGTCTCAAGATTGATGAGGGTGAATGTGTTGCCAACATCTGACAAGTGTACAATACCATGACGAATATGAAGAGAGATGATAAGGAGGGCTGTAGGGATCTACCACAAGCATTACACTCGCTTGATAAAAAAAAAAAAGGTTACTACGTTGTGCCGAGGAAGTCCCCTCATCTGGAAGGTAACGAGGTTAGTGACATAATATTGGCACGTCTAGATTCACGTCATCTTTTGCGGTTGTCTCCTTATGTCATCATATGGACACGACATATAAAAAGAACTTGTAAGACACCATATTCATCAGCCAAAATTATAACTATCTAATTAATGTGATGTTGTAATGTACTTAATATTGTAATGCACTTCGTAGTTATCAGATGTCGTTACTTTATATCATAGGGATAACAAGCACGAAGAAGGCATTTGCAATTGCGTTTGTATTCATGACAAGGGAGAATGCGGACCACTACATCTGGGTAGTGAGACGACTAAAGCATGAGTGGCATGTTATGTGCAGATCATGAGTTGGGTCTCATCAAGGCCCTCAATGTGGTGTTTTCCAATTCCCATGGTGAAACATATGTTATGCAAGTGGCATGTTATGTGCAACATCGAACATAGTGCCGCTCCTCTCTAATTGTATACCCTGACCTCACTCAATCCGACCATTCAACATAAACTTCGACCTATTGAACCCAAATATTTTGAAACTGAACACCCAAATCTCATTCATCAACCAAATCAAAACTTCAAATTGAGTTAGGGTTATGATTAGATCTAAGATGAAGTTCATATTCTACACAAATTATGCATGCATTAAAGAATAAATTTCATATTTGACCTATTTAATTTTAGAGAAAAGTTTCAATTCGGGGTTTTAGTTAATTCAAGCTTGGAAGATGACAAATCTGACTTGAGAGAGGTGAGAGAGGGTGACCGTAATGGGCGGAGAGTGATGACGACGGACGGAGATATGGATGCTTGACGAAGGGATCAACCGGGAATCGGAGGAGACGATGAATTGCAGAAATTTTGTTTGCCCGAGGAAGAAGAAGAAGGGCTAACCATATCCTTTTTTGTGTTTTTATTTAATTACAAATATTTATCCTTAATTTGTTATTAATTACAATTTCAAGCTTAATTGTTATTGTAATGTCTAATCTAATCTAAAGCATTTGATCTAGGAGCATTGGATGGCCTTAGGTAAGATTAAATGGTAGACTAAGATAAATACACATGTAATATAATATGTACTTATATATATATGTACTAGCATATGTTAGAAGTGTAGGTTGAAAGACTTATGCTCACATATGCTACTATGTATAGATATATGTATAAGTACACACACACACACACACACACACACACACACACACACACACACACACACACACACACACACACACACACACACGTTGTATGCACAATATGTACATGGCCTAAAAGCCCATACCCCGGCTCGCTTCGTTGTACTGGGTCGAGCTTGCTAGCCTTGTTGAGAGCTTTGATCAGCTTCTGGATCCACTCCTCATGCTTGCAACGCAGCGTTTCGTTTACGAGCTCCTCTATATAAGCGAAGTTGGAGCTAGGGTTGCCTCACTTTTCTAGTCCGACTCTTCAGGTAATCCAAACCCTAAGAGAAAGAGAGAGAAGGCGACGGAGAGAAGGTAGGGTTTCCTCACAACCCGGCTCCAGCGAAGCTCACGGTGGTCCGATCTAGAGCGAATCTCGTCTGAGACTCTAGATCTCGGTCCTAAGAAGAAGACGAAGGTCCTTTGCCCTTTGTTCAGGCGAAGATCTGACTCTATCCTTCAGATCTAGGGTGTCCTCTTCATTTACTTGCTTTGTTCTTGTTTCTCTTGTGCATACTTGTCTTGTATTGTGTGTTTCCGTCTTTGTTTGCCTTAGTCTAGATCTAGGGCAACCTGTTCTGTAACCTTGCTATTTGATTAGTGGATTGAGATCTCAAGCCGATCCGCCTGAGGCTCCGTGGACGTAGGCTCCGGCCAAACCACGTAAAACCGCGTGTTGATTGCTTGGTTTACTTTCTCGTTGCGATCTTCGATTGCTTACCCCGTTCTTGGCTTTCGAGCTGTAAAGCCGAGGACGATTGGGAATCACAAAGTGGTATCAGAGTTTGAGTGTACCTTTTCCTTACCTACCTGTGCCATTATTGGTTTTAAGGGAGTGGGATTGGAGGCAGGACATTGGGTAGACCTTCAAAAAGCTCAGGCTTGGTGCTATTCCTCTCTTGTCTGAAGTACCATTGGTCTAGATCCGTTCCAAGACCTATGATTCTAGGGTTTTCTTGGGTGTCTTGTATACTGTTGCACTCATTTTGCTTCCGCTTGCATAAACTTTGATACTTACCTATTTCTTGGACACTGCAAGTACCAAATACCATTGACAGTGACTTGAAGTTCAAGCCATTCGATGGTGTTATAGACGTCGCCATGTGGCAAGTCAAGATGAGAGTCGTTCTCATCAAAGAAGGTTGTTGGAAGGCGGTTCTAAAGGCAGCAACCATAGCCCCTGAGATGTCAACCCTCAAGAAGGGTTTGACCATCAATGATGAGGAGGACGATAAACTTTCTGAAGAACAAAAATTGAAGAAAGTTGAAAGTAGCTCCTCTATACCCAAGTCCATAGCTGAAGAGCTTGATATGGACATGAAAGCCCACTCTGAGATAATGATACGCCTCACTGATGGTATTGCTCGTCAAGTGGTAAAACACTCTTTCGCTTTCTCCCTCTGGCATGCCTTGGAGGAGCTCTTTCTCTCTAAATCCTTGCCCTCCAGGATTTCTCTACTATGTCGTCTGTTTACATTTAAAATGAACACTGCTATGACTCTGGATGACAATCTTGATAAGTTTCTTAAGATGACTCAAGAGTTAGAATGCTGTGATGATGACATTAAAGATTCTTACCAGGCTATCTTGCTTCTTAATTCTCTGCCCTCTCAATTTGATAACTTTAAAGATGTTATTCAATTTAGTCGTGATGAACTTACTAAGGATAAGCTAATTGAATCCATCATTGAAAAAATGATATCATGAAAGTTTTCAAGATTAAAGGTCTTAAAAATGATAAAGCTGACAAGCCTGAAGTTCTGTTCACTAAAGGTAATGACAAGAAGGGCAATAAACACAATAAGAATAAGAAGAATAAGAAAGATAAGCCTAAAATTGAGAAATCTGACCCAAACTCTAAATGTAATTACTGTGGTAATATTGGACACTGGGTCATGGAGTGTAGGAAAAAAAAAGAGCTGAGGAATTGGCTAAAAAGAACAACACCGAATTGTCTGCTTCTGTGCTTGAGAACATGGGTGATTATTCTACTGAATTTTTTATGTGTTCTGCATTCACATCTCTTGATACATCTGATGCATGGATTCTAGATTCAGGTTGCACAATGCATGCCACACCTAATAAGCATTTCTTTAAAAACTTGAATGAAACTGTGTGTGGTGATGTTATGCTGGGTGATCATACTTATCTGAAAATACAAGGAGTAGGAGATGTTCCATTACTTATGCATGATGACATTGTTAGAATTTTCACTAATGTCAAGTGGGTCCCAAGTTTGAGTAGAAGTCTCGTGTCTGAATCCGCATTAGAGGAAATAGGTTGTGATGTTACTTCTGCTGATGGCATTAGAACAATCTCTAGAAATGGTAAGGTGATTGTCAAAGCTGTTAGGAAGAAAAGGTTATATCATGTGCTTTCCTTTATGCTTGAGCTCAATGTTACTGCTTGCACTGATTCCATGACTCTCCATGAAACTAAAAATGGGCACAACAGGCTTGGTCATATAGGCAACAGAGGATTAAACAAATTGCATAAATCTGGATTATTGCCTAAGAAATCTGTTGACATTAAATTCTATGAGCATTTTGTGTTAGGCAAATCTGCCAAGCTTAAATTTCCTGTTTCAACTTATGTTGCTGATAATCCTCTAGAATATGTCCATTCTGACTTAGGGACCCTCACAAGTCCCCACTGTAGGAGGTATGAGGTATTTTATTAGCTTCATTGATCAGTTCTCAAGGAAATTTTGGGTAAGTCTTCTGAAATCAAAGGATCAGACCTTTGATGCCTTCAAAAGGTGGAAGGTAATGGTGGAAAGTCAGTCTAACCACAAACTTAAATGTTTCAAAACTGATAATGGCTTAGAGTTTTGTAATACAGAATTTAATGAATATTGTCAATCACATGGGATTAAAAGACACTTGACAGTTCTTGGTACTCCATAACAAAATGGTACAGCTGAAAGAATGAATAGAACTTTATTGGAAAAAGTTAGATGCATGTTGATTAGTTCTGGTCTTAAAAATTCTTTATGGGGGTGAAGCTGTGTTAACTGCTGCATATCTTATAAACAGATCTCCTTCTAGTGTTATAAACTTTGAGACTCCCCAATACAAATGGACAGGAAAACAAACCAGCTTAGCTTATTTGAAGCCTTTTGGTTGTGCAGCTTACCCTCATGTGAGTGAGGGAAAGCTCCAACCAAGAGCTTTGAAAGGTCTTTTACTGGGTTATCTTGATGGAGTTAAGGGTTACAGGGTGCTTCTCTTACAACCTGGCCCATACAAAGTTCTAACAACAAGAAGTGTTAGATTTAATGAAGATATCTTCTCTCTAAAATCTGAACTAACAACTTATCCTGAGCTGATAGGTACCACTGAGCAGACAAAAGAGTTGATCCCTGATGAAGATAATTCCTCTGATGGTGAAGATTCTGAGCACGACACTGGAAGGATTACAACATCAGCTAAGAAAGCTACACCTTCCACACTACAGGGGACACAAAGAAGAAGAAAAAGACTCTAAAGAAGAAACCAAGGATGAGGCACTTGCAGATTCTGAAGAAGATGAGCAATCACCAGCCTCCCCTTAGGATGTTTCTCCTCTTACTTCTCCTCATCCCTCTCCTATTTCTGGTGATGTAAATGGCCGTTCTAATGACTCCCAAAAGGAGTCCTCTGTTTTCTCCTCACCCGCTTCTGATTTGCATACTTCTAATGTTCCTGCATTACCTTCTCTGCATGATTATCAGTTGACTAGGGATAGAAAGCCTAGAACTTTCATACCTAATAGGAAGAACACTTCATATATTATGGAATATACATTCTTAACTACTGATAATGTTAGGCATCCTTCTACTCTTAGCTCGTATGAATCTGCCATTAAGAGCAGTTATGCCAAAGACTGGCTAGCTGCAATGAAGGGAGAAATGAAATCAATGTACACAAACAAAATGTGGACATTGGTTCCAAGGCCTTCTAAAACCCGGCTCATTAACTCTAAATGGGTCTTTAAGCTAAAAGAAGGTCTCAGCCCTAGTGAGCCTCCTAGGTTTAAAGCCCGACTTGTTGCTAAAGGGTTTTCCCAAAAAGAAGGCATAAATTATAATGACATTTTCTCTCATGTAGTTAAGTACAAAACTATGAGATTAATGCTTGGTATCTGTGCTGTGTTTGATTGGGAACTTGAGCAAATGGATGTAAAAACTGCATTCTTGCACGGGTCTCTGGATGAAACCGTCTATATGAGACAACCTAAGGGGTTTGTTAACCCCAAATATCCTGATCATGTTTGTCATCTTAAAAGATCCATCTATGGACTCAAGCAGTCCCCTAGGTAATGGAATCTTAAATTTGATGATGTGATTAAGAAATTAGGTTTCATAAGAATCAGTTATGATTCATGTCTTTACTTCAAAAATATTTCTAAACAGTCTATGATCTATGTGCTTTTATACATAGATGATATCTTGCTTGTGTGCAACTCTATGATTTGTATTAGCACTGTAAAAAAGGACTTAAAGAAATACTTTGACATGAAAGATTTAGGGAAAGCCAAGAAAATCCTTGGTGTTACTATCATTAGAGACCGACCCAATAAGAAAATATGGTTATCTCAAGATGACTATGTTCTTAAGGTTCTAGAAAGGTTTCATATGACTTCCTCTAAACCTACATCCATACCCTTAGGAGGGCATCTAGAGCTTACCAAACAAAGTTGTCCCTCCAAACCTGAAGATATAAAAGAAATGGCTAGGGTCCCCTACGATGTTGCTGTAGGATTGGTGATGTATGCTATGTTGTGCACCCGCCTAGACCTTGCTTTTGCCATTTCCGTGCTTAGTCGTTTCATGTCCAATCCTGGTCCTGACCATTGGACTGCTATGAAATACTTGCTTCGTTATATTGCTGGTACTAAAAATCTATGTTTACATTATGGCCTGCATGAGACTGTTGATCATCTATATGGCTATGTTGACTCTGATTATGCTAGCAATAAAGATAACCGCAAGTCCACTATTGCCTACTACTTTACGTGGGCAGGCAACTGTGTGTCATGGAAATCTCAGCAACAATCAGTTGTTGCTTTATCTTCAACTGAAGCTGAGTATATGGCGGCCACTGAAGCTGCCAAAGAGGCTACATGGTTCAAAGGAATTTTAAAAGAAATCCTCAAGAAGCCATTTAAACCCGTAATCCATACGAATAGCCAAAGCGCACTATACTTGTGCAAATATCCCATGTACCACGAGCGGACTAAGCATATTGATGTTCATTTTCATTTCATTTCATTCGAAACATGGTTGCTGCTACAGAACTAGATGTGAAGAAAATAAAAGGCGACATCAATCCAGCCGACTTCGGGACAAGATAGTTCCTGCTAACAAATTTGAGTTTTGCAGGGATTTTCTCCATCTTGGAGAACCGCCTTAGTTCACAGGTAACTTGAGCTAATGATTATACTGGATCTCTTGAGTTTTTTAATCCACTATGAAATAGAAAGGTTTTAGTAGGTCTAATGCTTCGATTAGAAGGGCAAATTGTAATGTCTAATCTAATCTAAAGCATTTGATCTAGGAACATTGGATGGCCTTAGGTAAGATTAAATGGTAGACTAAGATAAATACAGATGTAAATATAATATGTACTTATATATATATGTGTGTACTAGCATATGTTAGAAGTGTAGGTTGAAAGACTTATGCTCACATATGTTACTATTTATAGATATATGTGTAAGTATATGTTATATATATACATGTTGTATGCACAATATGTACATGAGCCTAAAAGCCCATACCCCGGCTCGCTTCGTTGTACTGGGTCGAGCTCGCTAGCCTTGTTGAGAGCTTTGATTAGCTTCTGGATCCACTCCTCATGCTTGCAACGCAGCGTTTCGTTTACGAGCTCCTCTATATAAGCGAAGCTGGAGCAAGGGTTGCCACACTTTTCTGGTCCGACTCTTCAGGTAATCCAAACCCTAAGAGAGAGAGAGAGAAGGCGACGAGAGAAGCTAGGGTTTCCTCACAACCCGGCTCCGGTGAAGCTCACGGTGGTCCGATCTAGAGCGAATCTCGTCTGAGACTCTAGATCTTGGTCCTAGGAAGAAGACGAAGGTCCTTTGCCCTCTGTTCAGGCGAAGATTCCCTTCTCTGGTCGAATCCGACGAAGATCTGACTCTGTCCTTCAGATCTAGGGTGTCCTCTTCCTTTACTTGCGTTGTTCTTGCTTCTCTTGTGCATATTTGTCTTGTATTGTGTGTTTCCGTCTTTGTTTGCCTTAGTCTAGATCTAGGGCAACCTGTTCTGTAACCTTGCTATTTGATTAGTGGATTGAGATCTCAAGGCGATCCAACTGAGGCTCCGTGGACGTAGGCTCCGGCCAAACCACGTAAAACCGTGTGTTGATTGCTTGGTTTACTTTCTCATTGCGATCTTCGATTGCTTACCCCGTTCTTGGCTTGATCTGTAAAGCCGAGGACGATTGGGAATCACAGTTATTTTCCGATTGTCACGTCATCAATATATATTGCCGAAATTTTGGCCAAAAAATCTTTCATATCAAAATTGGCTGGATTATTATATATAGTATAGTTTGTATATAGATTAATAGTTTATAAGTTTCGTATTATTTTTTGTTCATGTGTGATAATACGTGGTTTGAATTATTTCTAGTCATTTTTCAATTAAAAATATGAAAGTTAATTCGGCAAATTTGATTTTCTATCAAAGTTGGTAGACACATCAAAATTTTATCAAGGGTTTGTTACAAAAAAAAATTGTAAAATCCCATTTATCATTACACAAGGCGAAATTTGTTACACAAGGATGTAACTAGTCGAAATACATATACAAATACACACACAAACTTGCATATAATCCACTAATAAAATCATCTCAAATTAAGTAAAGTAATTTATTTTGCAGAAATGAAATGAAGCATCTAATATGAATATATGATGAATGGTGAATTTAATTGTTAGGCATTGGCAGATCAAGATTCTTAAAGCTAGTGAAGCCTCCATCCACCACCAAATTATGTCCCGTCACGTACTTGGCCTCATCCGACGCCAAATACACGGCGGCCTTCGCCACGTCCGCCTCCTCGCACCTCTCTCCCGCCAGCACCCCAAGCCCCGCCACCAGCTCCGCCAGCTCCTCCTCCGTCGCCCCCGGATATATCATCCCCAACTGCCCCAACACCATCGGCGTCGCCACCGCGGCCGGCGATATGCAGTTTATCCGCACCCCGCTCCTGCAGAGCTCGCTCGCCGCCGACTTCACGATCCCCGGGATCGCGAACTTGGACACGCTGTACGGGTGCGGCCCGAGCCCGCCCATCAGCCCGCTCATGCTCGCCGTGCAGAGGATGGAGCCCGCCCGCGCGGGGATCATGGCCCGCGCGGCGTGCTTGATCCCGGCCATGGTCCCCCGCACGTTCACCCGCAAGACGGCGTCGAGGTCGTCGAGGTCGAGGTCCGCGATGCTGGGCGGGTAGGCCCGGCCCGGTATGCCGGCGTTGTTGTACATTATGTCGAGCTTGCCGTGGCGGGCGAGGACGGTGTCGACGGCGCGGGCGACGTGGGACTCGTCGGTTACGTCGCAGTGGACGAAGTGGGTGTTGTGGGCTAGCTCTTTCTCGGCCTCGGCGCCGGTGGTTGGGTTGACGTCGGCGATGATGACGTGGGCGCCCTCTGCGATGAACTCACGCGCGGTGGCTTTGCCTATTCCGCTTGCTCCTCCGGTTATTAGAGCCACCTTTCCTTCAAGACTGCCATACATACATATTCATTTTCACATGAAATTAATTCATTAAGAAAAATAAAATGACATAGATTTTTATGAAAAAATAAAATTAATGGTCAAAATATTGATCAATAAATCTCAACTTAAACATTCAATAAATTTGAATGATTAATCATTACTTTTCATTAATAGAGATTATATTCTAGTAAGTCTTAGATTTTTTTTTTATATCGGAATCAGATGGATGGGGTCGAGTTAGAATTGAATATTGAGTTTTGATTAAAAAAATTGAACTATTTATAGTTAGAGATTATCTACACTTATAACATATTGCTAAAGGTAAAAAAGATAAGATGATTTAATTTCTTTCATTGAAACCATCAGTGATTTACTTTTAGTCATTTAAAAAAAAGTGTACAAAAGTATCGAGATCTACTCCGTATAGACTATAATTATTTTTTTTAATTATTTTGAATATAAATTTATATGTAAAATATTAAGTATTACTAATTATTTAACATGTGTGTAAGGGTTATCTAAACTCAAAACATTATATTATAATGCAAATAGATAAGGTGATGTTTGATTAACATAATTTTTTAGGGTGTATTTTGATTTCATAATATATTAATTATAATACAATTATTTTATTTCAATTTATATAATTATTTAGTTAAATATACTGCTTTATATAAGATTTTTATTTGTACAATAAATACAAACTCATCTCAAGAATAAGTTTTGGCATTCCAATTAAGGAGAAAAAAATAAGGAGGGACCAC
This sequence comes from Persicaria maculosa, assembly GCA_963922045.1. Lineage (NCBI taxonomy): Eukaryota > Viridiplantae > Streptophyta > Magnoliopsida > Caryophyllales > Polygonaceae > Persicaria > Persicaria maculosa. Next base: position 24,453,231 of record OY998254.1, read on the forward strand.
CACAACATTAAGCCCAAGCCCAGGTAGATTAATGATTATGGTCCAACCTCCAATATGGCACTTGTATTGTATCTCATTAATATGGAAAGGATGCTATTATAATTTATTTAAAAAAATTGCATTTTTTTATAAAAATAAACAACAGAGAAACTAAATACACCACAAATCTACACGTCGGAATGAACGTGCAGGTTTGCAGTTGGCTAATTAATGGAAAAAGCGTGCTAATTAATTAAAAAAGGTTGCACGTCAAAATGGACGTGCAGTTTAGAAGGAGGATTTGCGGTGTATCTAACAAAACCCAATAAACAATGTTAACAGATTATGAATTCAATAGGCCAATTGAACAGGTTTATGATCTGTTAATATTATTGCCTAAACAACCCCAATGAAATACTCCATCCGTCTCGTAATACTTGTTGTTTTAGAGTAGTACGTAAAGTTGTATTAAGAAACTTATTCTTTTAGTTATAATTATTATCTTTATAAATAATAATTGCTCTTTTTATAAGTAATAATTGCTGCTTTTTGGTATTTTAACATATATAAAAAGTAAACATATATTTTATTTAATAAGTGTGTATAGAGCTAAAACAACAAGAGTATATATCACCACAAAAATTGTAACGAATGAATCGTTAATCCTATTAGATTTTGTTGTTAATTAAAGAAAAAGAAATACAAAATGAATGATGATGATAAGGAATAAAGTGGATGGATGACTAAGAATTTAGGACCGGTAATTGCTAGTGTATGATTAATGGCGTGGATGCATGGATGATGATTAGTACTTGAATTAGCTAGCTAATTGGACGGACCATCCTAGTTGAATTGCATTGATCTCCTAGTAATTGATCATGTCATCATTAATCCTCAACGCTCCCAATATTTCATTTCAAATTTTCAATACATCAATGTTTACGTCCTCATTTTGTTTTAATTACATGATTAATCATTTCCCCTCGTATAAACATCCCACTACTCATCATTTTTATGTTGCTTGATCTTAGTCCTATATGGGGATCCAATATATATATATATATATATATATATATATATTTACAACTTTTAATTAATCTTCTTTAATTTGCCAAACTAATTTATATAGCTTATGTAATTAGTTATATTTATATATGTTCTATCTATAATATCATGAGATGCATGAAATTAGACCATATATTTTTATATTTTTACTTTTAACTTTTTAAATAATACCTTGAGTCTATTATTAGTATGAATGATAAATTTTCATTTTGTGATAAATTCTAAACAAAGACTCCTATCTTGACAAAGTATGTTAAATGAAGTATAGTACGTCACGGGAAAACCCCAGCCCAAAAACTCTCTTTTTAGAAAAAACCCTAGCCGCCTCCATCCCTTCCCAACTGTGACACACCAACCGGCGGCCTCGCCGCCATGACCCACGTCCTCATCGAGGCTTTCCCAGTCTGACCACGCCTCCCTGATCCCGGTGGTGTTGGGCTCCGACGGCGTCGATGAGTGGCAAGCAGGAGATAAGACACTAAAAAGCCCCTCCCAAAAACCCTACTATCAACCATCAAGCCGCCGCCGCTGCTGCTCTGCTCGGATGGTCGGCTTGAAGCTCGGATCTGGCGCCTCCGTCTATCGTTCTTCCTCCGGTGGCTCCCTGCATACTGGATCGCCGCCACCGCGGCCGGCTCCCTGTCGGACTCGACCGCCTCTGCCGCTCCCCAACAAAAAACCTCTTCTCCCAAAACCCTTTAACCAACAACCCTTCAGTCCTAAATCCGACGCCGACGCAACCGCTGTTGGCTCCGACATCACTTTCCTCCTACTCCCGGTAGTCCTGGGTGGCTGCTCGTTGCTGATCCCCATCCTCCGACGCCCCCCGCCTCAACCGCCCCATCCCAAATCTCGTTTCCAAATCCAGTTCTATCCTAGATCTAAACAAATCCCCCACTCCAGCCTCTCAAATCTCTAATCCAAACAAATGTCCTAATTAAATCTCAACAGTTGAAGGTCCTCCCTCCACACCCCACAACAAATCCCCTTTTTTCTACCCTTTTACCTAAAATTTCAACCAAAACCTATTTACAAATGTATTCGTCGTTCACACCTTCAAATATCAATTTTATGTCTACTGCTCCAAAGCAAGCTGCCAATGCCGTCAGTGTGATCTGAAGAAACTTGCATGCAAGATGTCTCAACATCAGTCCAGATATCAAGAATTAAAGCTCTAATTTTTGCGTTTTTAATTATAAATTTATCTTTATTGTAATCTTAGATTTAAGTTAGTTTTTTTTTACTGGCGACCCTCTGTGTAGGGTTCATCAAGCCATCTTTTGATGGCTTCAAGATCGCTTCGTCGATCTACTTCTTGCCTACTGTAAAAAAAAAAAAAGACTCCTAGCTTGATTTTGTGATAATTTTTCATATCTTGATTTTGTGATAAATTATTAGAGACTGCACTCACAAGTGGCTTCTTATAATGAGGCCAATATTTTTGGATTTTTTTATAAAGAAAGGATTCGAGGGCCAGACATACCTAGCTAATACTTTAGGAGGTCGACATAGTCGGTAGATGACGAACCGTCAAACGAACAGCAAAGAAAAAATGGTGCAATAAAAACGATGACAAGCACATAAAATCAGTCGAACAAGCGAACCTAATCCTATCACACTAGAGACACCATAGAATAAGAACCAAAGGAAAATATCAACAAGCAGTGGCACCGTTGGTCAGCGGTACATCAGAAGTCCTTGTGAGTAGTGAAGACGATCCTCCAAAGAAAATTTTAGATCACGGAGTCACCTCCATACACACCACCTCAACCCCAACCAGACTCGAATCCGAACACCAGACCCAACCAAGATTAAGGATCGCGAAGACCAACCAAAACTACAACCAAGAACCACTCTATCTAGTAAGATGCACCTAAAAGCCCTTTCGCGATTTTATTAGAGCCTTTTCAGGATTTGTTTCAACCCTTTCGGTGTGTTTACTCCATTTCGGGGATTTATTCAAACCCTTTCGGGAGTTAGGCCTGAGCAGGACGATCGAAAGCACAATGCCCGAGCCAGCGATGGAGGGGAGCAGGACGGGCTATGGTAACCAAGCCTCGACGCCGTACACCGCCGAACCGCCACAAGCGGTAAAGAGGGAGGCTTTAGGGAGCCCAAGGTTGCAACGACCGCCAGAAACCGCCGGAAGCCCAAATCAACAACCAGACCAAGGGAATCGGAGGACGGGAACTCAAAAACCACCAAAGACTAGGCTGGTAGGGAATTGGGAAAAGAGAATCCCAAATTTAGGGTTTGGCAAGGGGGGAAGCGGCTCGGCAGAAGCACATACCAAGGATATCGACGGTGTTGGTGAGGAGATCGAGCTGAGGTGATGGTCCCTGTAAAAAGAATCTTCCGTCAACCCGGATCCTTTCTTTTTATGGCCGGACGAAGCGGTAACGCGTGGTGGAATTGCGGCTCTGCGGACGGTTAGGCGGTCAACGTTGGCGATTAGGTACTTGTCGAGGTGACTCCAAAGCTTCACCTCCTTGAATGACGATCTCCATTGGAGACGAAGGTGTGTGCGGGGTGAAGCGTATGTGTGTGGAGGATATATTCAGATCTCCATTGAATTTATTTTTGTTAATTTACGTTTATAGTCCAAACTTTATGTGTTTATATTGTTCGCATCTTTTTAGTGCATTTTTTGGCTATTTTACTTGGTGACTTTGTTGTCCGCATAATTGTTGTCTGCATCATTTTCGGGTTGTTTTATTGTTGTCCGCATCATTATTGTCCACATCTCTTCGTGCATGTTAGTGATGAAAGCGTCAGCAATGTTCCCGACGTTAGTGCTGTCACCATTATCGAAATAGTTGTGTCAGCAATAATCGTGTAAGCAATATCTGTGTCAGTAATAAATGTGTCAGCAACTTCGATATCAGCAACTTCGGTGTCAACAACGCGGTGGACATTTAGCAAATATGGATAGGTTGGTGCATGGACATAATGCTAATAAAGACGGAAAATATAGACATTCTAGTAAACCCCTAAGATATAAGATAATATTCTAGATTTGGAAAGATTCTCTACGAAAAAAATAATAGACTCTAGAAATTTGATTAAAAGAAAAACTAAATTAATTAAAATTTAAAAAATATTCTCAAATTAATACTATTATTCTAACACCAAGACCCAGAACATAGGATAGTAAAACTGCCCAATTGACCGAGTATTTTGAGACTAAGAGCATCTTTAATAGTGGTACTTCAAGTATCATAACAATAAAAATAAAATGAAATGTAAGAAAAAGTCACGTTTTTTAAAGAACCCAAAAGAAAAAGTGAGCTCAAGTATCATACATATGATACTCAATATAACACAATACCATAGAATATTACTCAATCAAACATTAATAGTAGGTCCCGTTTGATTTTTACTTACCAAAAAAATTGCAACAAAACAATTTTGATACAAAAGGTGAAATAAAATACTCATGTCAAGTATCATGGTTGTGGAGTACCAAATATTAAAATGAAGTGGAAGATAGAGAATTGACAAAATGCAAGTTATGATACTCAATATGAGTATCATGGTTAAAGATGATCTAAGTAGAGTCGTAAATGGAACCCGTCAGTGGAGTTATTATATATAGGTGGGGTTGAAAGAGAATTGAGCCAAAGTAGGTAAGTACAAGTAAGAGTAGAACAAAAGAGGATGAAACTGTGGACAGCCAGCGATTCAAACAATGTTACAAGTGAAAGTGACAAATTAAAGCAAATATGTGTAATTGAACAACCTTTCGTTTTTTCTTATAAAAACGAATCTTATATTAGGGAATAAATTATTTGAAGCATGCATATGCATTCCATTAATAATTCAATGCATGGGACCCCACCTCTTTTCCTCCTACTAATATTATGGAGTATATTATTATCTGTTCTTCTGTTAAAAAATATAATTAATTTTATAATTTTTATGTTTTTTTTATATTAAAAATTTGAGTAAAATATTCACTTTTTTTTAAAAAAAATTTAAATCATTTCATACTTCATACTTATTAATAATTGATTTTTAACCTAATTTCTTAATTATTATTAATAAATATGGAGTATGAAATGATTTTAAATAATAAAAAAGTAAATATTTTACTATATATTTTTAACTTTTTAAAAACATAAAAATCCTAAAAAACTATCTTTTTTTAAATATAGTATTGATCTTATAAAGATTAATTCATTTTAAATTGTTTGGCCATTTTTAAAAATGATTTTCCTATAATTTATCCATTGAAACTTTTAAAATATTTTGATATTTTGAAATATGTGTGTGTATATACGGGTTTTCTATCACAACCTCAATCGGGAAAGATTCTCCAAATTTAAATTATTTTTAATTTTTAACTTTTCTTAATACTGCTTTCCTATGGTCGCTTATTTATTTGGCAGGGAATATTTTCCGATTAAATTTCTTATTATATACCCTAAATCAATATATATATATTAAAATGTTTATATTGTTATTATTAGATTTTCTAATTTATGGTCGAATATGTTAAGTATGTCGATTTGGAAAAGATTTCATTAGATTTACTATTTTAACCAATTTTAAATAATTTTTTTATGTTTCACTCGTTTACTTTTAGATTTCTTTTATATAAAAAATTTGTAATCAACTATACTTAGCATATACCCTTAGAGTATAGATCAAACAAAACTCTATTATTAAATCAATTTTACTTTTGTCTTGATTAAGTGAAAATAAACACCAACACATCTAGCTGTAATGTTCGGTTCCTCGGCCCCTTTCTCTCTCTTCCTGGAATCATCAACTTAATTTGTGAGTATTAAAGTTTTGGATCGGAATATTATTTTTTGGTAGTTTGCAAAATGGTCATATTTTATACCTTAATTTATATTCTGTCCACCATCCTGATTTAATTAGTAAAATGTCCACCATTTCAACGTGCTCCTGTGCCCCCTCCCGCTTTAGTTTTTTTTTGTGCAAATATAAGTTTATATTGCACAAATATACCATTTGTTTTGCAAATATAAGTTTATGTTGTACAAATATAATATTATGTTGCAACCATACTACTATGTTGTTCAAAAATAACATTATATTGTGAATTCACTAGTGCAAGAACAAAAGCCCCACCGTGCAAATCTAACTTTTAGTTGTTCAAACATAACTTTTTGCTGTGCGAAAATAATATAATGTTTTTTACAGATATAACACTATGTTGTGCAAATATAACATTATGTTTTGCATATGTAATAATGTTGTTTAAGGATGACAAATAATGGAGTTTGGGCAATCAATTTTCCCTCGTTACTGAAATCAAAGGTTTTGGAGTTGCCAGAGAAGACACTTGATTGAGTAACATGATCGAAGATTCTTCAAACAGGGGAAGAGCGATGAAGCAAAGCGGTGCTAGAGAGCGCACACAGAGAGAAGCTCGGATCTATGAAGAGATCGCATCAGATCTACAAAGAGAAGAGAGATCTGGAGATTTGGGATGAATTTTAGGGAATTAGGTTTTCGATTGAATGTGAGATTGAGCGAGATTGGAGGAGCATCTCAATTTCGATCAATCCCATTGCATCTCAATTTCGACTATTGATGTCAACTGGCGTAGATCTACAAGAAGGTGATCGACACTAACACCAACGACAAGAAACTCGAGCACACCCCGAGGATCACCAATGTCCGGTATCGGAGGACACTACCAGTGATGACAATTGCAGATCTGGAGGAGCACGTGGTGACAGAGTCGACTGTAGATTTGGTTACAGGATTGTGCAAACGAGTTCGTCATGACTAATCAACGACGACGCAGGACAGAGACAAGACAACGAATGATTGAAATTGCGAATTCGGAGGAGTTGGGAGAGGAGAAGGAGAATAATTGGAGATCAACAATGGAAAAAGATGAGGTAATTCCTCTACACAGAAATCAGAGAGAGATCTAAGGTTGGAGATCGTCTGTGGATCAGAGATGTTGGTGAGAGAAAGGAGGAGGGAAGATCGAGGAAACGGAGATGCAGACAGTTTTATTAAAAAATAAGATGGACAGTTTGTCAATTAATTTAAGAGTATAGATAGTTTATCAATTTAAACATTCAAATTTGCCTTTCAGGCAAATTTTACCTTTTTTTTTTATTTACAGATTTCAGCTTCTTGGAAAATTAATTAAAAGATTTTCTAAAAAAATTAAAAATCGAAACATCTTTTTAAGTACGGTGTTTATTTATAGGTTTTCAGTTTTGTTAGAAAAAAATTTTTATAAAAATAACTTACAATTATACCAAACATAGCCTGGCGTGACGAAATCAAATGATGTCAATTATAAGGAGGCAATATAGTTGTAGGCCTTGTAGTGCACTTCCTGCCTAGCCCTCCTAGCTATTTACCCTTACCATCGATTTCACCTTATTATGTTTTGTTTTCTAGTTTAAAATACATATTGTTGGATATAATGCCTAGAGTAGGTAGTTTTAAGGTGTCTCTTAGACTTTCCCCATCCCATATGGAATGTTTAAAGGGTATCCTAAAAGGTTTTTAGGAGACTCTACCGTTACCTACATTGAGAGGTAAAGGATGAGATGGAGTTTTGTGGAAAATATCTTTTCTTGAGGCCGAAGATATTACGGATAAACTTGTTAGTATTTATCCGCGAATATCTATTTTTCATTGGATTTACTTTCATAAAATTATCCTTTCAAACAGTTTTAGATAAGTCAAGATCTTCTGAAGATAGGCTCAAATCTTCCTTTTGCTTGCGGCTTAAGGATTGATTTCGTAGCTATATAAAGGGATCTAGGGCTTGGGTTTTAACACAGCGAAACAGAATCGCCTCTCTTCCTCTCCTGTTTTCTCCTACCCTTTTCCGTTCTGAGCGCCTGTTCCAGTTCCATCTTCTCTCCCTCGAGTGCACATGTGAGAGAAGCCGGTGAAATCCTTGGGGGACGTTGCCTCGCATACGATCCGCACCACTGTCGGGGGCAAATACGTTTCTCATTCAGTGACTCCCATACCACGCTTCACCGCAGCCCTAGCCCCTTCACAGAAACAAGTTCGGCCTACATCCACTAACGCTTTATAGCTAGTTTGTTGCTTATTGCAGGTTCCAGCAGGGTCATTGTCCAACACATATATCTAGTTGAATTCTAAAATGTCATAGTTTTGTAAAGTTTGACTCAACAAATTATCCCAGTTGTTCTAAAATTTTGTTTACATCGGTTGGTTAATTTGTTTAGTGATTGATATCAATCTATTATCTATTTATTACTACGGTTGAAACAAAAGCAGATCTTAAAAATAAGGCAGTCTGGAACGAGGCAAGCACAAAATCTAAAAAGGAGAGCAAGAAACGCACTAGAAAGCACACAAAATGGACCAAACCTCATCTAGGAGTCAACAAAATTAATGTAGACGGACCAGTTACAAGTGAGGGGAATAAGGGGCATTGCTAGAAACTGAATGGGAGAAGTAATTAAAATCTTCCAAGAAAACATTCCTAAGGGATCAGTTCTACAAACTGAATCCCTCGTTGTGTGTAAGGGTATAGAGCTAGCTTGCAGTAGAGGCTGACATAACATAATGATTGAAGGAGATAGCTTATTAGTGTTCAAGGAGATTTCTGAAGATACAGAAGTTCCATGGGAAATTATGAGGATTGTTGAAAGAATTAGAAGAATGAAGAGTCTACTCACCACATTCAACTTCAGGCACGTCTTCCGAGAGGCAAATTCAGCGGCACACTATATTGCTAGGATTGATATTGAATCATTAATGTAATCTTAATATCATCCCTATGATCAAGAGTGTTTGCGTACTGTAAAAAAGAGTGTTTGCGTACTGTAAAAAAGAAGAAGGAAAAAAGTAGATCCATCCTAGGTGATATCACAAGAGGGTTCGGTTCCACATAGTGTGAAGTGTGCCTAGCCTTTTTATCCATTTAATTTTTCATCTCCACGTAGACCAATAAAAATCGTCCTATTTGTTGGTTGGGCCATGTCATCCTATTCTTCCTCTTACTACTTACCCCACCACTAAACAATTATTTTATTTACTAAAAATAAATAAAATAAAAAATATATTCCACTACCTATATATATATATATATATATATATATATATATATATATATATATATATATATATATATATATATATATATATATATATATATATATATCCATTTATTACTTACATTAAATTATAATTTATTACATTTGTAATAATTATAATATATATAAAACCAGAAGCATGATGGTCCTACGCGACTTCACCAAAAACCTTCAATTCACATGTCAATTAGATAAAATTCCACCCCATCCACTTTTTCATCTTCTTTTATACAAACTCCTATATGACATCTATATGTCATCCACATGACATCTAAAAAAAATTAAAACAAATAAAATTTCACCGTATTATCTACCTCACTTAGCTCACTACCTCAATTTCTTAAATAGATTAATTAAAAATATTTATATCATTCTTTTTTTTAAAAAACTTTATATTTCTTTCTTTATTTACAATTAATTTTATCTTTTATTTATACTTATCTTTTATCTTATGAAATACCTTTTATTTATAGAAAAAAATGTTATTCTATATTTTTTAAGCACATAACATTATCTCAATAAAATATATGGAAAGATATATCCCACTCTATGTCTTTCAAATTATCAAATATGCAATTTTTATTTTAAAAAAAAATCTTATTTTTTTTAAATTACATACAATTTTTCAAAAATAAAAGATTTTTTCTTGATTTGATGCAAATTAAATAGTCATATCATATCTCAATGTAGTTATTTTTTTTACTTACAAAAATTTTTAATACAAATTTTTTACATTATATAATATTTTCCCAAAATTTTCTGCACATCTATACTAAAACCAAAAGCTACATCATGAAAGGTGGCATCAATTTTATTTATTTTTAACAGCGGACAAAGTAGAATTGTCTTTGCAGACAGAGATCATCGTTGATCCTCCAAAAGGATAATATTACATAATAAAAACTTCTAGCTTTGACGATATAACTTGCACTTGCATTGGACTCTCTATAATGTATGAATTTAATGTTAGTGAAGTGACTTTTCATAGAAATTGAAAAGTCACTTCACTAACATTAAGTATCATCATAGGTGACATCATATCATTTGACTTTTTAATTAAAAGTTAATTTTGTTATATCACACCCACATATCACTAATACTCTCTCTAATAACCTTCTTCATATTATAATTTTCCTCCACTAAACCACTTACATTTATAAACTCTCCACCTCCCAAAAGTCATTCAATTATAACTTCTGTATGTATAATTCTACCACAAGTTTTAAACAAATTTTATAAAATTAGATTATTAAGTTTTATTTCCAAATAATTTCACATGCATGCATACATCTTTTTTTAATTTTTACAAAAAAATAAAGATCTATCATGGTACGTAGTATCAATGTAATTTTAACTATAATTAATAATGATAAATTTTCAAAATTATAAAATAATCATAATTGTATGTACACCTTTAAATTAAATTAATTAAATACACATGTATAAGGTGCAGGTCTTACACTGTAGAATAATAAATTAGGAGTATTAAAAAAATATTAAATTTATTTAAAATAAATTATTTTTAAAAAGGGCTATAGGGAGTTTGAGATCCCAACAACGAACTTTTATTTTTACATAAACAAAAGGTTCTCGATCCAACAGCTCTGATTATGATATATCTTAAGATATATATGCGAGTTGTTGCCAAAGATTTCACTGTATAATTATATCGTTACCACTAGCTAGTAAATTTATTTATATATTTTTTTATATTACTAATAGGAAATGTGACTGATCCTTACCCTTTTAGGAATAATATTGCCAATTCCTTCAATAGTTTTATGTATATAAAAAAACAAAAACTACCACTAAAAAATATTAATTCACATATTTCGTATACTACACGCCAAAGAGTTACCATTTAGAAGAAAAATCCCATAAACTTATTATAATTTGAGGTTATATTAAGTTTATTAAATATAATGGGAGAATTTGTTTATCATTATAATTATTTATGGAGGGCAATTAGCAATATTAATATTAATTATTTGTATGTTGTTTAAGGTAATTAGTGCGTAATATTATCTGTTATTACTTATTAACATAAAAAATGAAATCAATTGTGATAAATAAAATTGAAAATTGTGTTTTTTTTTTTGGTAATTTTTTTTTATAAAATATATATGTAGAAGAATCATACTCATACATGTATAATTAATTAATTATTTGAATTATATAGTTAGTTCAAGATGGTGCCAAATTATCCACACTTAAGTTGTTAATTATGTCATTTTATATATAGTTAGTGTATATACGGAGCATTATTTAACTTTTCATTATTCCATCTAACATGCAATGATACTACATTACTACTTAATTAATACCACTGATATACACTTGTAAGAACCTATATTTTCTATCACACCATTTTTATTTCTTGATCGATTAGTTATAATTTTTTATAAAAAAAAACTGAAAAAATATTATTACCGCATTTAATATATTAATTAAGAATATATCAACTAATTAAGCACATAAGACTTGTTTTGATAACATAATTTGATTAATATGAAGATAGTAGTATGAATTTAGATAATTAAGTATACAAATACTAATGGTGTTGAAATTTCGAAAATTAAATAATATGAGTAGTAAATAGGAAATAAAATTCTGAAAGAAGAAAGGAAAATATATAGGAAATCAAATTGACAGTAGAAATGCATAAAAATAGAGAGAAATTAGTAAGAACTAACCGGCGGCCACGAGTAGTGGTTGGAGTGTAGGTGGAAGCAAGCTTAGGCCTGGTGGCTCCTCGGCCTTGTAATTGTGTCAACAGCTGCTGTCCATGTCCATGGCTTCCATCAACGCCCACACTTGTGATTTTTCTGCCACCGTCGATCACGCATAATGGAATTCAATTCAATTCAGTTTAATGTGTTATTAATTAAGCAGCTGGAAATTTGAATTTTTGATTCGCCTGTGTTCATTTGAAATGCGCAATTTAATTATAACCTAATTCAATTCGATGAAATTGATTAGAAGTAAGTGAAATTCAGTCACCTGCTCAGCAGCCTCAGCATATTCAGCATATTGCTTCCGAATTCGATCGATCACAATCGAGAGAGAGAGAGATGAAGATTCAAGATTCGAGAGAGATGAAGACAGGGGAGCGCAAATTCATGCAGAAAAGGAGAGAGATGAAGAGGTTGGAGAGGGGAAGCCCCTCTTTTTATAGGCCCCGCTGTCAAGCCTAGCTAGGTGATTTTTGTTTCATTTTATAATCCCATCAGAAACTTCACCAAAAAAAAAAAACCAACAGAACAGATTTACACTGTAATTTACTTTTGATCCGGACCAGATTATGCTAAAAAAAATATTATGTAATTCTAAGAGTAGACATCGATCAGCACTATCCTCTCCCTCCGACCTGGAAAAAAAAGAGCCTCTAACCATTCCGGAATGATTCAATCGGAAAAGATTTGCGGGTAGTACCAAAGATCTCCGGTTCGAACCCGATGACCGCTCTTTATTTACCAAATTTAATTAAGGAAAAAAGATCAGGTTTTTCAGATCGAATCACAACATGATTTGTGGATCAATTGAATCGTAAGATGTTGGGAGAGATTGCACTCGACAATGTCTCGTCCGGGTCTTAGTTTCAAAGATGTTTGATGGATCAGGATTTGGAACATGGAAACGTTCAATCTTAATTGCACTGTCTGCTAAAAACAAGACCGGTTTCATCAATGGAACCATTGAGAAACCAGATCCAGGATCACCTCGCTATGAAATGTGGAAGAGGTGTAATGATCTGGTTGTTTCTTGGATTATAAATGCTTTAGACAAGGTTATCGCTGAAAGTGTGATATACAACGATGATGCGTTTGAAATGTGGGAGGATCTGTGTAGTCGATTTGGACAACCTAATCTGTGTCAAACTTTTACTGTGCGAAAGGATATTTGCACAATTGAGCAAGGAAATGATTCTTTCCAAGTCTATTTCACAAGAATCAAACGACTCTGGGACGAACTGAAATCTCTACAGGCAGTTCGGAAATGTACTTGTGGTGCGGCTCAAGCTGCACGCTAGATTGACGAAGATCAGAAGTTGATTGAGTTATTGATGGGACTAAATGATTCATACAGCAATGCGAGAGGAAATGTACGTATTGATGATGAATCCAAGTACGAAGGTTTCACAGGCTTATTCTATGATTCATCATGAAGAGAAACAACGCCAGGCAAAGGGGAATTCGAAGCTTGGATCTGATTCTTCAGCCATGAACAGTCAAAGCCAGAAGCAGAAAACTGATGGATCTGTTCCAACGAAACGTCCAGCTTATGTTTGCACTCATTGCAAGAAGACTGGACACAAGGTCGAATTCTGCTACAAGTTGATTGGTTATCCAAACAATGGCACTGGTACTGGCAATGGGAATGGCAACAACAAAAGACAGACCTCGAAGGACAAGAAGTTTACTGCTCAGGCATCTAGTACTGATGAGAGCTCGAGGACATCTCCTCTTCCTGGCTTTACTGCTGAGTAGTGTGCTCAGCTCATGGATCTCTTGAAGGGACGTCAGGGATCCACTGGCAATCAACCTGTCAACACTGATCTAGCATGGTGTTCTATGGAAGGTATTGACTATTTCTTGCCTAACTATGACAAGTATCTAGCTTTAAGTGCACAATTTCATTCAAGGTTTGATGACTTTACTTGGATAATTGATACTGGTGCAACAGACCACATGTGTTACACCAAAACCTCTTTTCTTTCCCTTGAACCTTTGCCTCAACCCTATAAAATTACCTTGCCTAATGCCTCATACATCACTGTGCAGTTTTCTGGCAGTGTGAAAGTCTTGCCTGATCTCATTCTTAAGCATGTATTTTTTGTACCGGATTTCAAATTCAATTTGTTGTCCATTAGCAAGTTGACCAGACAATTGAATTATGATGCTCATTTCTCACAAAATAATTGCCTACTGCAGGCCCCTTCTCTGAAAAGGCCACTGGTAATTGGTGAGCATTATGGAGGTCTATACCTGCTGCACTCCAAGACACAAGATGTACCACTTTTGCACTTTGATGGCTTGACTTCACTTAGTAAAACCTTTTCCTGCATTTCTGATTCTCTTATGCTTTGGCACTTGAGACTTGGCCATTTACCTTTTCACAAATTTAGATTGTTGCCTATTGACAATATGAAACCTGTTTCCAAAAACAGTATGCCGTGTGATATATGCCATAAATCTAGGCAACATAAATTTCCTTTTCCACATAGTCAAATTACTTCTGAACATGCTTTTGCTTTAATTCATATAGACTTGTGGGGACCCTATCATCATCCTACCTATAATGGTCATAGATACTTTATGACCATTGTTGATGATTTTGCTAGATGTACATGGACCCATCTTTTAAGCCACAAAAGCAATGCTTTCCCCATTATACAAGCCTTTATTTCAATGGTCCAAACACAGTTTTCCTGCACACCTAAGATTCTCAGGACAGACAATGCTTTTGAATTGGGATCAAGTCATCAAGCCACTGATTTTTTGACAAAGCTTGGCATCTTGCATCAAACCAGTTGCCCATACACTCCACAACAAAATGGAGTGGTGGAACGTAAACATAAGCACTTGCTTGAGACATCCAAAGCCCTTCTCTTCCAATCCAAATTCCCCATTGCCTACTGGGGTGAGTGTGTTCTTTTTGCCACTTACCTCATCAACAGATTTCCTTCTAAAGTACTCAAGAATTCTACCCCTTTTGAGATGCTTTTTTCATACTCCCCCATCCTACCACAATATTAAACCTTTTGGATGCCTATGCTATGCTTCCACATTGTCTAAGGGGAGGGACAAGTTTCAACCCCGGGCTCAAGCTTGTGTTTTTCTTGGGATTCCTTTTGGGACGAAAGCTTACAAATTGCTCAATCTTCAAACCAAGAAAGTTTTCTGTTCAAGAGATGTTGTTTTCTATGAGACCACCTTTCCTTTTCAGTCCATTTCTTCTCCCCTCAATACTGAACCCATGCCCACTTTTCCTTGTCCTATTGATGACTTTGCTGTTTCACCAAGTCCTGAGAATCCACCTTCTTCTGAGCCTATTTTGTCCCCACATTTGGCACCTCCTCCTCCTATGGTCCCTCATAACCCTGTGGTTCCTCCCAACCCGGGTGCTCGTCGGTCTTCCAGAGTGCACAACCCTCCTTCATATTTGAATGATTTTGTTTGTGGTACTTCTTTTACCCATCATACTTGCTGTCAACCTATCACCTCTGTTTTTCCCACACCTCCAATTAGAGCTGGCAATTCGGGTCATTCGGTCGGGTTCGGGTCGATCACATTCGGGTCGGGCACTGATGAGTCGGGTCAACTCGGGTCAAAATTTTTGTGTCGGTCTTGGTCGGGTCGGGTCGGGTCGGGTCGGGTTCGGTCAAAATGAAATTCAGATTGGTCGGGTTTCGGTCAGAATTGGGTTGGACCCATTCGAGTTGGCACAAACAATTGGAGGCTCCAATTGTTTGTGCCATTACTTTATCCAAGTTATCTCATCAATTTCTTGCCAATTTAATTGTTGCACATGAGCCTGTTCATTACAAAGATGCTGTTGTTGAGCCAGCTTGGGTGGAAGCAAGGGTATTTTTCTCAACAATTCATCTCATATGTCCTTGCAAGGGTATAGTGACTCCGAGTGGGCTGCTTGCTCTCTCACCAAACGCTCCGTCAGTGGTTTTATCGTTTTATTTGGAGGTTTCCCTATCTCTTGGAAAGCAAAGAAACAATCAATTGTTTCTCTTTCATCAGCTGAAGCCGAGTATAGATCACTTTGTCGACTCACACCTGATTTAGCTTGGTTATCCAGATTATTATCAGAATTGGGCGTTTATGATATTCTTCCAATTCCGGTCAAATGTGATAACCAGGCCGCAATTCACATTGCCCGGAATCCAGTATTTCACGAACGAACTAAGCATGTTGATCTGAATTGCCATTTTGTGCGTCATAAGCTTAGTGAAGGGCTTATCAGTTTGTCTTACACCCCCACTGCTCAACAGCTCGCGGATATTTTCACCAAAGCTCTATCGGGTCCTCGTCATGTTGAGTTGCTTGGCAAGTTGAAGTTAGCTTTCCCATCTTCAACTTGAGGGGGGCTGTTGGGAGAGATTGCACTCGACAATGTCTCGTCCGGGTTCTCAATTTGAAGGATGAAGAAGAAGACTCCGGACGACGTCGTTTTACATGTAATTCATCAAATAAAGAAGTCACATGCTTAACACGTGTGGATTACCAGTGTATAAATAGCAAGTCCTTACTCAGTTCTGCAATCAATGAAGCATAACAAATTTTTCCGCTCATTTCCCTTTCTTCCCCAATTCCATTTTCCATCTTACTTCCACCATAGCCGATCTTTCGAAGCTGTCGTTTTCAACATAAGATTCTCGAAAAATAATTTAAAAATAAAATAAAATAAAAAATTTGTAAAAATGTATGTAAAAAGTGAGTTAATTTAAAATTCTAGAATTAGGAAAAAAGATATCAGTTACGCAATATATTTTGGTTTCAAGACATAAAAAACGACTTTTACTACCTTAGACATTGTGTGTGTGTACATATATATAGGGATTGACTCGGGTGAGGACCATTTCGTAGGGTGAAAACCAAAAGGACCATTCCTATTGGCTGTTTTTTAATAGTGGACCCCTCCACTTTCCAACTAAAATACAACTAAAAAAATCCAAAATTACATAGAATAGCCACTAGTTTTAGAATTTCAATTTATATGTTATTTAATATTCTGCATTTATTCCGCATTTATCTTATTATTATTTGTGATCCTGCAATTTGATATCAGAGCTAAGTTAATTAAAAATAATCTGTATTTATCTATAAGACAATCTGGAGGTGTCTACTAATTGCCCCCATAAGACTTATCCTCATGCTTTACATTTAGATGTAAGTGATAAGCGTTTTGGAGCAATTTTAAATGCCATTTCAGATCAATTTATAGATCTAAAACTCGAAGTTAGAAAATTAGAACAATTATATATCGATATTAGAAGTAAAATCTTTAAGATTGTAAAAAAAAAACAGGAGAAGTGCATCACTCAACAAATTTAAAAGTCATTAACGAAATTAGCCATCAGATAAGCTTAACATCAGATGGTGACATAAAAAAAGGAGATCCTTTTAAATACAGTTATCAATTTAAAAAATCCAAAAAGAAGTTTTCTACTAAATTAGATAATATTATAAAGAAAAAGGCGACTGTAAAAGAAGAAAACCAAGATGAAAATCAAATTCGTAAAAATGAATCAACATCCACTTCGACAAATAAGGAGATTTAGCACTAAGTTGGATAACTCAGAATGAAAGCTGAAATTACAGAAACAAAAAGCCATTGAAACCAACTTTATGAACCAAGAAGTCATGAGCAACGACAAGTTTGAAAAGAACTCAGATGAAGAAGCTGTGTATCAACAAATGAGATTAATTTGCCTAAAAGACATGGAAAACATTCCTATATCCAAAGTCCAACAAAGGTTAAATGAAATTTTAAGACAAAGAAGGCTGAGGGAGAATGAACCAGTAGAACAAAACGAAGCTAGAAGACATTACAGACGATATGAACATGGTTCAACCAGTAATTACAGACCTAGGTTAAAGCCTAAAGAATTTCTAGAAAAGAAGGAAAGATTTGGAGTAAGCATTATGCCAAACCATATGCCAAATCAAAGAGAAATTTATCTAGAACCCATAAGTGAAACAGGTTATAAATTAAACCTAGATATGGTGTAAGGAATAGACGTGAAATCATAGAGTTTTGGAAGAAAAGTATGATGACTGTTGATGCGGGACCATCCAAGACACCTCCGGACACACCTATAACACTTGGGGATGGACATATGATTCGATCTCGTGAGAATGATGTCATCCTCAAGAGGAAGAAGAAGGCTCCACCATGGGAGAAGGTCCAAAGGTGCAAGCTTGATCATCTTGACGTTTTTAGATTCGTTTAGCAGTTTGACAGCTTTTCGACGTCTCAGTAAAATGAGTCGTTCGGAGTCCGTATTTATCGGATTGGGTCGTGCCATATCTTGTTGGAACGAGGACGAAAAGATCTACAACTTTTATGTTGAAGGTTTTTCTAAATTCGACCTAGAGCTTGGCCGAAAATGAACATCTTTGCAGCTGTCACTGTTTTGGCCGAAATTACCGAAGTGTTGGAACTTCCTTTTGTTACTATTTTTAGAGACCTTCTTTACTTAAGTTATTTTATGTAATTTTTAGGGAATTTATTTTAATTACTTTTAATTGTTATTTTCCATCTAAAATAAGCCTAGGGTTATTATATTAAGCGGTTGATCGCTTTGTAGAACAATTAGACGTCTTCCATTGAATGAAAATGAGTTTGTGTGAAACACAATTGAGAGCAAAGTCAATCAATTCGAAGCAAGGCTCATCGATTGCAACTATTGGTATTGATCTCAGCTTGGTTTATCTTGTGTTTGTCAACCTCGCAAGAGCTTGGTAATCCTGGTATCCACAAGTCCCCTCCTTGTGCCTCCAAGCTGTCCGCTTGGTTGTGTAAGGTTGTAGAGGTGGGTTGTGTAGTCGTTGGTGCTTGGTTTCTACCCTCTACGGAGGCCTGGGGTCTTCATCTCGTTCTACATAGTTCGAATCACCCATCCATCGGTCTTGTTCTTTGTTAAATTTCGAGTCTTGTCTTGTTCTTGAATCGAGTCTTGCGTCTTCTTTATAATCGATATCGAGTCTGCATCGAGTCCTTTGTTTCTTGGCATTGAGTCTTTCTTTCTGCGTTCTTGAGCTTTCTTCTTGAGTTCTTGTTTGATTGTCGAAGATCGGGCCATCCTATGGCTTACCCCGTATCAAGTGTATTAAACATGAATGTGGGATGCAACTCTTCCCAATTTCTTAATTATATAGAACATAGCTTCTATGGATGTATTGCCGATTGGTATGGAGCTATTGGAGATTAACCAAAACAAGAACTTAGGAATTTGGCAAGTCCAGTGACTATGTTCACATTAATATGTGAATTAATAGAAGACGAATTCATTGGAGAAAAAGAAGATGAAGATAAGGAAGATTTAAAATGGCAAAGAACCTTAAACAATCTTGAAATCTGTAACATGAAATATGTTGATAATTACATAACAGAATTCGAGAAGTATTATTATAAGATAGGGGAGAATAGCACTAACTTACAAATGTTGTTTGATAAACTTCCTGCCCCAATTAATGAACAAATAAGTGAAGAGTATCGAGAGTTAATTAAAAATGGAGATAAAGATACTCTTGGTAACAGAATTTCCTAAAATAGGAAATTCTGTTACCAAGAGTGTTGAGATGTGAGAAGCACCCAAAGAATGAAAAAACAATTCTTAACTTGTTGGGAGATGCCAACAGAGTGGGGATGTAACAACAGAGATTACCAAGGAAAAAGAAACTATAAGAGAAAAAGCCTCAATAAACAAAGAGGTGAAAAATATTATAAGAAGTATTATAAAAAACCATTCTCTAAAAACAGAAGGTTTTTCCAGAAAGCCTCGTTCTGTCCTGAGAAAAAGAAAAACTGCAAATGTTGGGCATGCAGAGAATCCGGTCATTATGCTAATGAATGCAAAAGCAAGAAAAATAATAGATTAGCAGAAGCCATAGGTAGTTTGGATTACATCGAGCTATCAAAAGATGAAGCAGTAGATCTAACCCTAAGAAATAATAAAGGGATATTAGAAATAATAGAAGAAAAGCTTGAAAAAGATATAGAATCTGAAAATGAGTCAATAGAAGGTGAAGAAATTATTGAAATGATGGAAGGAGAATCTCCTAGTGAGTTCTCCGATGAATATGAAATGACCATCTCAGCTCAACTTCAGCAAGCTGAAACCTCTATTGATGAAGAACACGTTGAAGAAATGACTAGATCAGGGGTTGATTTCCCGATCATCGCTAAAGAACAGTTTGTTTAAAAATCATTATTCTCTAAATATGCTAAGTATGTTTGCGAAGAAATGTCCGGAGATGTAACTGTCAAGAATAATGAAAATCAAGCAACTGAAGTAAACTTAAACAATTGGACAAATATTCAAAAACATAACAAAGATAAAAAAATTTAAATATATTTTCATATGTGGCATCCGGGTAATTATAACTCCATTACAAGACTATAGAAAAGGTGTGAAATGCATTAATTTTATCTGTGACATTAGGCATAAAAAGTTTAGTGATCAATGCATTAGTAGTATAGTTTGTAATTTGAGTCAAGGAGCAGTTTCTTGGATCTGTAGGCCTAACTATTATGTTAGTCTAGAGGATCATTATGCATCTAAATTCTTAGCTATAAAATTGTTAACAGAAGGTATCAGTATGAATAAGGGAACTTGTCCTTTACCATTAAAGTGGAAGGTAGTTTATAAACTTGAGAATACTACAAATGCTTCACGAATTATAGTGGAAGCTGAGAAACACGAGGTTGTAGGACCAAGTAAAGAGGTTGTGCATGTTAAGCTAAGACCTGATCAAATAAGACTCGAAACCATTTGGGTAAATTCATTTGAAAATTCTACAGCCACTGGCAGTGACAAAGTTTTAACCATAGATGAGGAAGGTAGAATCCATACGAATGCTAAACCACTAGTCAGTCTCTCTAGATGTCCAAGTTTATCCAGAAACACTAGTTTTAGGTTCAATCCTAATCTTAGTATTACCCCGAGGAATCAGGGAACTACTACGAGTAGAAGAGATAGATCATTTGTGGTAGATGAAGACATAGCGAGCATGGTAGCAACGTTAAACAAAAAACTAGAAAATAAAATTATAAGAGAACCAGCCAGACATAGTGTAGATTTAGGCTATTTTCCTTTTAGGGGATCGGGTTCAATACCTACAACGGTCCTAAAGGTTAGAGAAGATCATGAAGGATCATCTAGTTCCGAGCAAAAAGGGAAGATAATAAGATACTCCACTAAAACCTGTAGTGAACCTATCTATGAAAATGATCCAAGAGCTAAGGATCTCAGACTCAAAGAATTTCTCACATATACATTATTTGAAGATGAAATAGGTATGAGGATGGAAGTAATAGACCTTAGACATCTCTATCAAGGTAATATGAGAGTAGAAGAAAGCCTTGAACATGTCAACAAAGAGTCACTAAAGAAAAATTATAGAATTACCAACCCCAATAGCATTTATATCCCAATAAGTATTTGCTTAGAAAGGTTCCATAAATATGAGTTATGTGCCTTTATAGACAACGGATGTTCAGTATGCTTTGGTAAGAAGACATTATTTCCTGAGTTTATTTGGCAGAAGTCTCGTAGACCAATTCAAGTTAGAATAGCTGATCATAGTATCATGGTTCATTCAGAATTAGCTTTCTGATGTACCTATCATGATAGGAGGAGTCCAATGTGTAATTCCTACACTCTGGGCTACTAATCAGCCATCTCATGATATGTTAATTGGAAATAACTTCCAAAGACTCCATGTTCCGATCACTCAGCACCTAGATATGATGGTCTTCAATATTCATGGAGAAGATGCTCAGGTGAAAAAGATTAAACAAGCCTATACACATCAAGCAATAGAGTTAACGCGCACTAAGCGCGGTGAGGAATATATTCTTCCTACACAAAGAGAATTTGCACTCTCTATATGTGAGGTAACATCAAAAGAAAAAATTCTTAAACAACAAGAAAAAATGTGTAAGGAATTATATTTTGAAAATCCTTTAAAATTTTGGGAAAAAGATAAATCATTTGCTACCATAGAATTAATAGATCCTTGTAAGTGTAAACCATTTTTACACTTACAAGGATCAACAAGAATTCAAAGAACAAATTGACGAGCTCTTAAAGAAAGGATTAGTTCGAGAAAGTAAAAGTCCTCATTCTAGTCCTACCTTTATGGTCAGAAATCATGCTGAAGAAAAAAGAGAAAAAGCTAGAATGGTTATGAATTATAAAAAACTTAATGATAATACTGTTTTTGATGAATATTATATCCCTAATAAGACAGTTTTATTTAATAGAATATAGGGAGGCATTTGGTTCTCTAAAATGGATTGCAAAAGTGGTTATTGGCAAGTAAAGATGGATGAAGAAAGCATTCCACTTACTGCATTTAGTGCCCCACAAGGTCACAATGAATGGGTAGTCATGCCCTTTGGTTTGAAAAATGCACCGCGGATATTTCAGAGAAGAATGGATAACGTTTTCAAGGAATTTAAACATTGTTGTCTTGTTTACATCGATGATATCTTAATTTTCTCTAAAACTATAGAGCAAAATAAGCATGACTTGAAAACTATAACTAAAAAATGTATTGACCATGGAATCATTTTAGGACAGAAAAAATGCATTTATGCTGAGCCTGAATGTAAAGACCCGAAAATTTAAAATATTATTTTATGAATTAAGGCTTAATTTCAATATTATAATATTGAGATTTCAGAAATTTAAAAAAAAAATATATTCGTCCTCGATCAAAATATTTATTTATTTTATTTTATTCAAGTAAATTCCGGCCTACATTTGAGTTTGATTGAAAATAGATATGTTCCGCTTTCCTATATCAGAATTTATACGGGAGAAATTTGTTATTTAATGTGGTAATATTTTTATAACTTAAGAATAGCGGATTTACTTTGTAAATTTTCATAAACTACCCTAACCATAGTTCACCTGGTATTTATACCCTTTTACCATGTGTGCCGCCCCCCCTTTACTGTTGCTTCATCCTCTCCACGCCTCTTTCCGTCCTTAGCAACTACTCCCTCGAGCGAAACCAAAATCAATTGAGAAAACATGAACCTCCATGGCTACTCTCCTCCGTTTCGGCCTCCTTCTACCAGATCCGAAGAGGTCGAAGCTCCCATGGCTCTTGTCTCCTCTCTCCCATTCTTCCTCCTCGGACCCCTCACTCTCTCGCTCTTTGTCGTCGCCGCTGAGGGGGGGGGGGGGGGGCTTCAAACCGAAGCGGCTGCTGTGATCGTTGAGAGCCAGCGGCAGCGACTCCGTCGAGGCCGACTGAGGAGCCGCGGACGCCGCACCTTGACAGATGCCGAATCCGACACCACCAGCACCATCTCTCTCCCCTCCGTCCGATCTGGACTCCCTCCTTCTCTCTCTTTGGCTAAGGGCAACTCCACGCCCTCCCACGCCTACTCTGTTCGCTTCTTCCGGCGGTAGGGGGATCCACCACCGAGCTCTTGGAACCGACGACGCCGAGTCCGTTAGGTCGAGAGGCCATCCTCTCCCTCCGATCCCTGCGATCGATCGAGCCCAGTACCGAGCCCTGCAGTTCCGAGTCCGAGCATGTACATTCGAGCCTCCGCCCTCCCCGATTCCACCCATATAACGAGCCCTATTGATTCGAACAAACTCCATAATTGAATCGGTATACTTTCTCGAGCTCTGGGTCTTGGTTGAATGCCTTGTACTGACTGTTGAACTAGATTCCTTTCCACTTGTTACAGCTTATTCATTGGGTTAAATTATTATATTGTGAATTTTACGCTAATCAAATACTCGGTTGAATTGACTATTGAAACTACTTGGTGTTGGTCTCAATTAAAGTGGATCCAGTTTGGTTGATTACAGATTGGACAAATTTGCTTTGGTAGAATTGAGCTACATCGATTGTGTTTTGCTCTGGTGGAATTACTTTGGTCTCACTGTGTAATTTGTGCTGTTTAAATGAGGGTTTCTAAGCCATGAGAATAACCTATTTCAAGATCAAATTTTACTCGGTTTGTTAGTTAACTTAAATATAGTAATACACTAATTTAGGTTGCGCTGATCGATGAACCACGAGTGGTGAAGTTGGGTACAGTAATTGAATAATTTTATCATCTAGAATGGTAAGTTGTGAACAAGTGTTTAAGGTTATATAAAAGAGACCTTGGGAACTTGTTACACTTGTAATATAAAAGATGCTTTACAAATTATCATACTCTTGTGCTTATAAGCTTGATTGTGGCGCTTGTTGCTGAGTAGACCCTTATAATTGAGACTATAAGTGATTTCTTAAAATGTCAACTTACCTTGGTTCACTCATTGAGCATGTTTCATTATGCGAGTTGTGATAAATAAGACTTGGTGATCCTTGGTTTGAGAACTTATGATTTTGTTGAGTATTTGAGGATTTGATAATTGATAAGTTACTTGATAAAGTGTTTAAGGAAAACTTGAGCTTGATCTGAAGCAAGATATTCTGAGTAAGATTTTGAACTAAGTTTCATGCTTGATGAGAATAAGGTTAATGGAGAATGATGAGAATGCCAGATTATTTGAATGAAATATTGTTGAATCTTGTGTTGACTGGAAAGCCTACTTGTTTGTTAATTGAGTATGTATTGATGAGTTGTTCCTTGCTTATTACTTGCTAGTGTGATTGGATGATTCTCTGAGTGGCTTGTGGACCGATGGATGATTATCTGAGTGGCTTGTTTGCTGGTTAATTGGATGTGAAGACTTCAGGTAAGTTCCCTAGGGGCTTACTCAGGTTGGACATTCATGCCTGTTGCTGCATTTTATGTTAGGTGTTGCATATGCATAAAAGCATGCCATGTAGTATCCTATTTAGGTTGCACTAATTGAATGAGCATCTGCTTACTTTATGCGTTTGAAACAGAACGGCCGTTATCTGTGATAGTCCTAGAGTCTTTGCTAGGGTTATAGGACGACCTAGTCCCATCGGGTCCCATCCTGAGTCAATCGAGTCATAAACTTCCTTATATTATGAGATGCCTGCGGGCTTTATTGTGGAGCGGGTTAGGCATGCGTGCCGCCCGATTATGATGGAATGCATTCACGAGCTAGCCAGTCTCCGCCCTATCGGAAGGGGGTGAAGGTAGGAGAGTGATATGCCACTTGGCATTGTCTTGGGCCCTTTACAGTATTTTTACATATTATTATAACTAGGAGCATGCTAGTGTGTTTGACTTTCGTACTGCATTAGAGCATCTTTATTAGGTATAGCACATACTATGTGGCCTCAGCGAGGACTGCCGGTCCCGCATGAGTGGCTCGATCTGACTCCTTTCCCCGTTCTTTTTTTTAAGGTATTTTTCGCAGATTTTGAGTGCTCGATGTCTATATGACGGGGTTTCCTTCTGGCGAATCGAAGAATCTGGCTAATATCCTAACTTAGTAAAATGGTAATTACCCACTCATGATTTGGTTTGACCGGCTCTGCCGTGGCACTTGTATCTTTACTTTGTTTCCGCTTTACTTTCATTTGAACTGAATTTCGCGACATAGTCTTAAGACAGGTTAAGGGTACTCAATGGCTCTTCGAGGTTTTTAGGGTTTGAAATCCCTCTTTCTACTAATCTTTAATGAGTTGAAACCTCGACCTGTACCTGGATTGCAAGATTCGAACAAGGGTTTTCATCCCTTGAAACGTAACCCGAAAATCATAATTCTGGCCCGTTACAAAGATGGTATCAGAGCTGAGGTTGTGCAATTCGGGTACACAAGGGTCGAGTGTATGTTTTGAAAATCGCCCACAAATTTCAAGGACTTTTGAAAAAGATTTAAAGGGGCAAAATGAACTTAAGATGCCTAACCCAAATCGGACTAAGTAATGAACTTGACTTGTAATAAAAGAGGAAAACCGACCAAATGGGTACGCGAGTGGGTAGCAAAGGCGCTAGACCACCCCTATTGGGTGTAGTTGGGAACGGTAGGCAAAATATCAGCTTGTTCTTTACAGATGGGAATGAAAGACCCCAAGGAGATGCACCGCGACAGATGGAGTTTTGGGGAGAGATTGTGTAATTGTCTATGTGTTGTTCTTCTTGATTTAGCTACTTGTCTAATATATCTTCAGATGCGTATTGTACTTTATGGGCATAACGTGCATATGTAAAAATTTTGTTGGGGTAACTCGTAAACTTGATTATAGAGATAGATAAATTTGGGGGAGAAGTTTGAGGATTCATGTGTGTTGCTCTTAATGACTTAGTATGATATTTGTTTACATGAGCTTCTCTCATTATGATATCTGACGTGATTCTTATAAGATGCTTAGGTCTTGTTGTGGGCTTATAATTGTGGAACTTGATGACTTGTGTGAGACAATTACTATCATTCTTGATGTACTTGACTTATGCATACTTGTTTTGTTACTCATATCACATATGATGACAATTGTTG
Source organism: Persicaria maculosa (assembly GCA_963922045.1). NCBI lineage: Eukaryota > Viridiplantae > Streptophyta > Magnoliopsida > Caryophyllales > Polygonaceae > Persicaria > Persicaria maculosa. Next base: position 24,479,478 of record OY998254.1, read on the forward strand.
GGTGCCTTCTAGCACTTGGTTTGATGAGGACATGAGATGATATTATGGGAATTTACATGGTTGTGTGCAAGGTTTTGTACTGGTTTGTTGAGAGCTTATGAGCTAAGTTTTGAGAACCTTACTCTAGTTGATGGGAGAACTTATGATTTGAGGATTGAGAAATTGTGTTTGTTGATTTGAGAGTCATGATATTCTGACTATGAGACTCCATGGTTGAGTTGTTAAGAAATATTTATGGAATTCAACTTCTTGATATAAATCGCTGATTCTTGCTTACATGATAATGTCTTCATAGAGCCGAAACAAGTATTTTACAAGGACGCTTGTAAAGTATTTGGTCGGATCTAGTGAGAACCTTGTGATGATTTTGTGATACTTATACAAGTATTTCATGGGGACGCTTATGGAGTACTTGTAGAGATCACAAAATGCATCGCTTATGTGCTTATTTGAGATGTTTTGACATGATATTATCCCATGATCTATTTAACCGATGCTTTACATGATGAATTTTAATAATATTGCTCTCATGTGTGAAATTCGTTCAAAGGAGGATCATGTGTATGCAACTCGACTAAAAGGTGTATGAATCAATGAGTAGACATAACTCGCTCATTCATAAAATAGGACCTATGTGATTGATATGACGTTGTGCCTCCTACTCTCGATGTGTTATCGTGAATGTTGTGACTTTATGAGATTTGTGAAGTTATGCTATGCACCTCTATCTTGTTCGTATGGATGATGATATTTATTTATGATATTTTGCTTACATGACTACTCGATATCCTATAATTGTCTGACTTGTATAATTAATGACTTACATGTCTCTTATTCCAATAAGATGATGTGATTCTTGCTTGTCTACGTGTTAGGGAAAGAGACTTATACAACTTGACTAGTATAGGTTGAAATAATGAATAGATGTAACTCGCCTAGTAATGGAAATAAGGATGACCTTTAAGACATAAGTCTCAGACCTTGATTGAAGGGTTTTCTCCTCTCAAATGTAAGAGGCTCTATACTCGAGCTGACTTGTGAGTTACGAGACTCAATGAGATAGTAAGCTGACTTGTTGATTAACCTCCATGGATTCTTGGGGAAGTTTTCTTTGCAATCTTTGAGAAACTCGATGAATTGTCATGCAACTCTTTGTCTCTTCTCTGTCAATCTCATCTTGATTACTTAATTCGTTAGTTCGAACTTTAATGAGGAATTGATATTGTCCTCTCATTTGATGAGTTCTCCTACCCTATCGTCTTTATTTGTTATACCTAATTGACATCATCTTCCCTGTTGTTCTAGAGTATGTTTCGCATCATCTTATTCACCGATTTCAACTTGGATGTCCCTTACTCGTGTTGCTCTTAATAGTTGGGGGTTTTGGGAATGGCAATATGTCGCGTTTTCAGGTACTCAATCCTTAGGTTGTGAAGGTTGCCCTATCCACTTCATGGATTCAATGCTCTTATTTTATTTGTTTGTCACTTGTTTGTCACTCATTCCTCTCCTTTCATGTTGGTTAATTGTCTTGAGGAAGCACCACAAAAAAAAAAAAGGGTCTTTATGAGAGACTCATAAAATCAGTTGGATGTCATCATTTGTACCCAGAGTCTTTTGACGTATTTGTTCACTTGGGAAATTTCGTTTAAATGTCTTCCTTATGGTCGGTGTCAGCCCAAAGGTATATTGTTCCCTAAGAAACAACTAAACCTCTTTTCAAAATGGGTTATGGAGTCAGTGGGGATGAGTCGATGTTGCATTGAAAAACTCCCGTTTGGTTAAAATGGTAATTTTGTTGTGTTTCCATGTTTTGATGCATTGTTGTGTTATATACTAGTTCTATTTAGATCTTGGTGGATAGGTATATCGTATGTTTACGAACTACGTGACTTTATTCTCCATCATCATTGTTAATCACTCTTAATTATATATGCGTGAACGTCCTTTCGTTCTCGCTTTTGTTACTACTTGCCCTTTTCGAATGCTTAAGAATGTTAGACCTAATTGAATTAGTTATGTTGTGCGTGTATGTCACATCTGCATCATGCCTCTAGTATTTCTATTATGGGTTCGTGGTAGACTTGTCATCCTTCTCGTATGTTCTTGCCACATCTACATGTATGTTCGAATGCTTATACTTGTTAAATGATACCGGTTTAGCTATGCTATGATTTTATGTCTCATGTGGTTAGGTCTTGTTTAGCTATGTGCCTCTCATCGTCGTCCCATCTTAACATGTGCTAAAACTCTACGATTGTTATGTCTTAAGAACCTCACACGTTGCATGACCACCCACCACTGTAGCTATAAAATTTATATGACGATCTTTGGATATATAAGTGTTATTCTCTTGTAATATGCTATCTTTGGGAACTATTATTGGTTTTGATGGTAGGCACATTTGCGCATCCCTGACTTAATATGACATTATATTTAGTTACTTGTAATATTCATTCCTTGTTGACATGTATATGCACATCATGACATTTTGAGCAACTTTAGATAGTCACTACTGTTTCATTGTTGTATTATCTCCGTTTACACATCTCTCCTGCTCCTGCTGTGTTTTCGCATGATCATTTTGGTCTATTAGGTGTTACTATCACGTATGTTGTTATGTGCTACTTATGTTCCATCCTACTATGTTGTGTGCTATTAGTATCCCTTATATGAATCCTACTTTCGAGGAAATGACCATTTGGTTTTAGACCCTAGTTATAAAATCGATTGATTACTATTACTGCATGACTAATGATAGATCGGCTTGTGCCTTTTCTACCTGTATCTGAGTTGGCATGCATATCTCTATATCCTTATACTCTAGATATCCATGTTTAGTCATCATCGTTTTATGTTCATATCGTTTTCGATTACACTTCCCATCTATTAATGTTGAGTGGTTATATAGTTATTTTGACTAGTTGTGTATTGTCATGTTAGTTGTTAGACCATAACTCCGCGTACTTACACCTTGTCATATGTTATTAATACTATTTGGAAATTAAGTAATGGAGAAAATGATTATGTGATTTACTGCACTCGCTATATTATTTATATGATTACTCTTAGGATATGGGTGGTTTGGCTTATCGTATATTATTTTGTTTGTTGTTAAAGTATATTCCCATGTACTTACCCATCATCATGTGTTATCGGTAATATGTAGAAATTTTACATCAATGATATGGTATGTGATTCTTTGCACTATTTACATTATCTATATGATGACTCATGTAATAGGGTTGGGTAGCATACGTATCTTGCACAATTACCCTTGTTATGTGATGTTATGAAATTGTGATTGATTACGCATTTTGAATATCATCATTAGAGCTATTTTGTTACCTTTTGACCCCATCATACTCTATTTAATATGAATAGTACCATGCGTAGGCCATAATATTGTTCATGCTCACTTTTACTTGCCATATGATATCTTTCTACACTCGTTATGCATTATTAGTTTTAAGCTTCGGTGCTCGTACGTCTATCCGTATAGTTTAAATTACATTTACATGTCTACGCACAACCCTTTTGCTTAAGATTTGTTGATACTATACTATCTACCATGTTGAGGTTATATGGTACGAATTATGTGTTGACGTCGAGAGCAAATTCGAGACGGAATTTTCGGGAAAGACCAATACAGCGGCCGCCGCATGGTGTGCTGCGCCCGCCGCCAGAGCCGATGCAAGAGGAAAGGCTGATGCTGCGCCCGCCGCTTATTTGCTGCGCCCGCCGCAGCTGCCGTCAGCGCGCAGCCGTTTTGGAAAAAACCCTAGTTTTCTATTTTGTTTTGGAAGGCCGACTTGGATGCCTTTTAGGCCGACTTTTATGTTATTTTTCATTACTTCCATTCTATTCTACATTCATTAGACAATTAGAGAGAGAGCGATGTTCGCCATGGGCGACTAAACTCTCTTCGTTCTATCTACGATTTGAAGCTTTATTTGGATTGAATTGTGAGTTTCTAATTCTTGTTCCTTATTTCCTATATTTGAATGTTTCAACTTCTTTGTGCTTGATTGTTTATTGTTTTGTTCTATCTTGTCTGGCCAACTTGTTAGATCAAATCAATTGCTAGGGTTTTGTAGATTCCTGATTGCGAACCTTAACCCAAGTAGCAAACTTGTCCCTTTAGGGCTGATTGAACTAATTGGATGGGTAGGAAGTTGGATGTGTTGTTAAATCCCTCTTTAGGGACTGCAAATACCTTGGCTAATATCTGAACGTAAAGCTATCAATTGGGTTAAATCCTTCTTTAGGGACTGTTTGATTGATAAGGGTTTCTAGGACTGATTGGACTAGTAACTATATTAGGTCGGGACAAGGGCATTCATAGGAAGACTAAAAGGACAAGAGGAAGTTACAATATCAATTCAAACAAATAAAGTGGATAGTTGTAGGTAGAGCGATCTTCTCTAATTTGTTTTGCATTAATCTGTTTATAGTTTATTTTGTTTTCTTTCTTATTTCGACCACTCAAAAAACCCCTTTCTACTAATTGGTAAATACACATTGCAAAGGAATACTTGATTCTCTGTGGGATCGACCTCTTACTTGCTTGCTATACTAGTTTGTAGGTTTGAGTTTTATTTTGATACGGTTTAGGCGACTAAAAACCGCTCATCAAATTGGCGCCGTTGCCGAGGTATCAAGTTTATTTCTTTGTTGTGTGTATTTATTAATTTTTGTTTATATATCTAACTTTGTTGTGAACCTATCTTACGGTTCGCAACACCCTTGCTACTAACTTTTTCAAGATGTTGAGATTGTTGCAGTTTGAAGGTGAGAACTTTCACCAATATTTCACTAGATTGCATGAGTATGTTAATGACCTTGGTTCATGGGGTTATCATCAATATGGTGTGCGGGAGATGTGTGTTTGCATATTTGATGGGATGAATGCTGAAACACGAAATCTTGCTGAGTCCATGAGTAATGGAGGCCTATTGGATATGGGACTCTTTGAGATTTGGGATTTTTTCGGCAACATGAGTCGACAGGTTGAGCGGGAAGTATCAATCCAAACTCTCACACAAGTGTTGCAGCAGTTGGAAGAAGAAAAAATGAGTCGACTTGAAAAATTGGAGAATCAGATGAGTCAACTCATTCAAATTCTAAGTGCAAAAGGTGAGAAAGAAAGGAGCTTCGAAGAAGAAGATGGGGAATTAGTTGTAGACAACCATAGTGTCTTCGATGATGGAGGAGAGGGTCTAGTGCTTCGTGACTTGGAATCTCATGAGTCGACGCATGAGGTTACATGTGATGTGTCTCCTACTCCATCTGCACCATCCATTCTGAGCTCGGCCATTGATGAACCAAGTCTAGAGCCATCCACTGAGGCTCAAGAGATAATAAAGGTAAACTTTTGCAATCTTAAAGGTAATGGTGATTATGTTGATCCTTTTGATTGCTATTTTGAGAAGCCACCAGCGGAACTGTGTTGGTGGTATCATATTCCTTCTGCAGAGAGTCATACTAGACTATTTGATAGATTGAAAGGGTTCTTGAGTTCCACATTTTATGCTTTCAATTTATTGTGCTATGATGTGCTTTGCAAGATGTGTGCACAGGAATATGATAGGTTACTGAGGGCCTTGACGATGTCTGAGAGATAAGGTCTTGAGATTGAGAATAAGTCAAGCCAATGACATTAAAGAAAGGCGCTTCTCGGGAGGCAACCCGAGGTAAGTTTTAGTTATTTCAATTCCTAGTTAGCTAGTTTTCTTTAACCCGCCGCAATGCTCAGATCCGACCTATATCGCCCATTCCACCACACTGTGAGCATTTCATTCATCTCTTTCTCTATGTTTTTATTTTTTGTTGTCTTTTATGTTTCATTGAGGACAATGAAAGGTTTAAGTGTGGGGGAGGGATTGCATTGCATATAGATAGAATTTGCATATCATGTTTACTTATGTTATCATGTTTATTTATGTTGTCATATTTATTTGCATTCATATACTGCATTTGGAAAAAAAATCCAAAAATATCATGCATTGCATTTAAGTGTTATTAAAGATACCCATCTTGGTTTAGTTTGTCCTCTAATTTATTTTTATGATCTTAATTGCATAAATCCCATGATTTGATTGAATTGCTTGAAAATGATTTTGGAGCATGAATTGAGAATATAATTGAGCAAGTATGATTCATAGTTGAGGTTTAATTGAAATCTAAAAAAAAAAAAACATAACCTTTGTGAGTTTGTTTTGGCCTTATAGGGACTTTACATATTATTCCCTTTTGCTTTTATTGTGTGATTATACTCTCCATATGCTTCTTATTTCAATACCGTATTGCACATGTTTGTTGCTTGTGAATTTCAAATGATTGAGGCATGTTTTCTTTAGCCATATTATACCCTATCTACCTTACATATTATCCTTTGCTTGAAGCCAATCTGAGCCTTAAAGCCTATTCTTTTTGATAGCTCCACAAAAATATATCATAGCCAATGATTAGCCTGACCCTATCCGGGAATTAGGAGAGAAATGGTGAAAAATCTTTATGTTGGAGTTGCTTTGAGTAGAGATTATGTATGTATGGTTGTGCATTGCGAGAGGCATAGCCAAAATAAGGTAACCCTTCTTGCATAATAGAGATGACTTATTACTAGGGGCCTAAGGAGGATAAAATTCACTTAGGAGTAAAAGTCTAGTAAGCTTGGACCTAGGGAGGATAAAATTCACCTAGGGGCAAAAGTAAGCATAAAAGAAAAGAAGTCATCATAAAAAAAAAATGCATAAGTTGTAATTTTGTATGGCTATTGAAATCGAAGAGTTTATTGTTGTGTATTGGAGTTTATGTTATTGGAATGGTTTGCGAAGTATGGAAGTTTTGGTGTTGTTCTGGTTGGTTGTTGTTCCTTTTTTCCCGGATTTTTAGCACCACAAGCCTAAATATTTCTCATGCCTTATGTTCCTACCAAAACCCCATTACAACCCTATAAAAGTCCTCATGATATTGTTTGCAAGTGATGACTTTCACGGTGTATAGAGCATTTTGGATTGAGTTGAGATGTTGGACTTTAAAGCCTAAACACATGAGAGCTTGAGTGAAACACATCATCCCGGTGAGGTTGGACTAAATTTGCTTTTACTATTGGATCGCTCATATATTTGCTAGGATATTTGTTCTCTTATTCATGGCTCCTATTGCTTGATGTTGCTTTTCTAAAACTATAGCATGAAGATCTTATTTGTGGGATGATCAATTCTACATTTGTTTTTGATTGCTTGAGGACAAGCAAAAGCTTAAGTGTGGGGGAGTTTGATAGCATGCATTTAGGTAGGCATAATAGGTTGCATTTAGCTTAGTTAAGATGCATAGCATGCATGGTTTAAGTATAATTTGCATATTTGTTCTCTGTGTGGTTGGAGTCGGAATCTACATGCTTTTATTGATTATTTCAGGTAATGGTAGATCTGAGGAGGAGACATGGGTTGATAACGCATTGGATGAGAATGTCTAGTTGATCGAAGAAGCTTACATGAAGATCTCAAGAGGTTCTGAGAAGAAGAAGCGAACCTAAACGAAGAACAAGTCTGCAGAAGTTGTCGCCAGACATGCTGAACTTGTTTTGCACTTTCTGGAGGCCTCGGTTGTCCGATCGACTATTATGACCATGCGTTGGAAAGCTCTTTCAGAGAGCTACAACTTTTATGTTGACGTCGAGAGCAAATTCGAGACGGAATTTTCGGGAAAGACCAATACAGCGGCCGCCGCATGGTGTGCTGCGCCCGCCGCCAGAGCCGATGCAAGAGGAAAGGCTGATGCTGCGCCCGCCGCTTATTTGCTGCGCCCGCCGCAGCTGCCGTCAGCGCGCAGCCGTTTTGGAAAAAACCCTAGTTTTCTATTTTGTTTTGGAAGGCCGACTTGGATGCCTTTTAGGCCGACTTTTATGTTATTTTTCATTACTTCCATTCTATTCTACATTCATTAGACAATTAGAGAGAGAGCGATGTTCGCCATGGGCGACTAAACTCTCTTCGTTCTATCTACGATTTGAAGCTTTATTTGGATTGAATTGTGAGTTTCTAATTCTTGTTCCTTATTTCCTATATTTGAATGTTTCAACTTCTTTGTGCTTGATTGTTTATTGTTTTGTTCTATCTTGTCTGGCCAACTTGTTAGATCAAATCAATTGCTAGGGTTTTGTAGATTCCTGATTGCGAACCTTAACCCAAGTAGCAAACTTGTCCCTTTAGGGCTGATTGAACTAATTGGATGGGTAGGAAGTTGGATGTGTTGTTAAATCCCTCTTTAGGGACTGCAAATACCTTGGCTAATATCTGAACGTAAAGCTATCAATTGGGTTAAATCCTTCTTTAGGGACTGTTTGATTGATAAGGGTTTCTAGGACTGATTGGACTAGTAACTATATTAGGTCGGGACAAGGGCATTCATAGGAAGACTAAAAGGACAAGAGGAAGTTACAATATCAATTCAAACAAATAAAGTGGATAGTTGTAGGTAGAGCGATCTTCTCTAATTTGTTTTGCATTAATCTGTTTATAGTTTATTTTGTTTTCTTTCTTATTTCGACCACTCAAAAAACCCCTTTCTACTAATTGGTAAATACACATTGCAAAGGAATACTTGATTCTCTGTGGGATCGACCTCTTACTTGCTTGCTATACTAGTTTGTAGGTTTGAGTTTTATTTTGATACGGTTTAGGTGACTAAAAACCGCTCATCAGGTAGGCATAGCTAGACCAAGCAAATCGAACCTCCGCGATCGAGCAAGACGAAGGTAGGAATGGTGTCAGGCTTCCTTTCAAAAGACATGCTAAAATTGCTGAATTCTTTGCAGTCCTACATCGTGGACGCCATAGATGCTTTGGTCTTTCTCCATCGCCAGAACCATCACCAGATTTTGATTGTTTTAATTTGGGAAGAAGGTGAAGAAAGAAAGGTATGGCAAAAATGTCAATTTAGGACAATTGATCAAATCACTTAGGAATGAACATTTACTAAAAAATGGAGCTATCTCAAATGGATATTTATAAAAAAAATTCCTTTTTTTTATGTGTTTTAAATAATGTGAATTGAAAATAAAATATCGTGTAGATTGTATAAATCAAATATTTAGTATTGTACGTGTTAAGTTTATAATTTACTAATAATTTTTTTATTTTTAGTTAAAAATTTGAGTTCATGCATACTTGAAATTTGATGATCGAACAAGTTAGCAGACGAAAATCCGTCAATACAAAAATATACAATAACACAAAACATCATAGAAATAAAAACTCAACTAACCCATACAAGTCGTCAGCCAATTAGGTATTTTATTTTTAAAATATTTATTTTTAAAACACAGTTTATAATGCAATTGATTTACACAACTTTTATATACTACATATGACTTAATCAACACCATCCTCTCTTCTCTAGAGAGAGATAGAGAAAAATCCTTCTGGGGGGCCTCTACCTCCCCTTCGGGGGCCCATCCTCCCTTTACTCCTCCATGGCTCACCTCAAATCTCTCTTTTAGAGAGCCTCTACCTCCCCTTTGGGGGCCCAACCCTCCTTCGGGAGCCACCACCCCCTCCTCCAGGAGGCACCACCCCACCGGATCTCTCCGTCGGTGGTAACTATACACGCTCCACTTGCGTTTTTATTACCGGATTGCCTTTCGTCGCCGCCGTCTTGCAATCTTCCGGTTCTGTACCAGTCGTCCTCGGTTGAGCATCCATCTTCTTGGTGTCCTCTCCCGTCGGCCGCCGCTCACCGTCCCAGTGCCGCCGCCGCCCCCATCTCTGATCTGCTCCTGGTTGTTAACCTATAACGAATTAACCTTGCTCCGTTTTCAGGTTGTGGTTATCATTCGAAACCTCAAATTGATTTGGGGCTTTTATCTATTGACGATTTCTTCCCCCAAAATCTGAAATTGGTCGATCTGTTTTGTGCAAATCCACCTCTCCTCCTTCCATCTGGTTTGGTTGTTCGATCGGGCGGTTTCACTCCGATCCGTTCTTCCCTGTCGGCCTGCCACCAGTTGGTCTCGTCTTTGCCTCTGCCCCACCCAATGTCTCTCCTGATTGAGTTCTTGGTTGGTGGAGGCTACCTCCCTCTTCTTGGGCTGCCCGGAGCCATCGTCGGTTTCTTTGGCGACTTCTCCGATGTCCTCAATGGTTTCAAACCTGCAGCCGCTCCTCCTTGGTTGCTCATGTGTTTTGGTTTCCTTCGGTGGACGCGTCTGTGACCCGATATTTGATCCTCTGGGCCCAAGGCTTTGCCTTGGACCCAAAGCGGCCCAGGACATTAAAAAAAATACAAATGAAAAGAAAAGCAAGCAAATTAAACAAAAAAAACATAAAATAAAATTATTAGCCTCAGCTGACAGGGAGGAGCCCAAAAGAAAAAAACCTCTGACCTCTCTCTAGATTTCTAGAGAGAGGGAGGAACCCAAAATTTTCTTTCGAACCCTCTCCAAGCCTAACCTCTCCATGGCTCATCACATAGTCTAATTGGATGTTCTACAACCGTCTCATCCCGGCTCCGACCGAGTCAACCTAGCTCCGATCGCCTCGGTTTTTGCGAGAGTTTGTGTACTCCTGGCTATCTAATTCTTGGCCTATCTCGGTTTGCCCCTCGATCTGGGTTCCTTCCTCATCCTTCCTCCTGGGGTCGGTTCCCGCGAGGTCGAATCGTTCCTACATCCTTGCAATTGGGTTGGGGTTCCGGTCTAGTGCCCGGGCCTGTTGCCAATGCTTCATTCTTTCGGGGACTCTCGGTGTTGGGGTGGGTCTGCTTGAGGTGTTTTTTCCGCCGCTTTTATTCCTTCCTCCTCTCCTCCTATGCTGTCTGGCCTCTATTGCCGGTGGCGCCTTGATTATTCTAGTTTCGGGTATGGTGGTGGTCTTCGGTCGGTGGCGTGGCTGCCTTCATCGTTTCCTAATTTGGGGTTGTTGGGTCATTGAGTGCAGCCCCTCATGTCTGTCTTCCGGTCTCCCTCTTCCCCGGTGTCGTTGGACTAAACTTGTCGTCGTCACTTGGTGTTGCTCGGCCTTCCCCGGTTGATTCCCTTGCGCCCCACGGTTGCTTAATTCCTTTCTCCCCACGGTCTCTCCCTTGCGCCCCAAGTGGCTCCGAATTTTCCGGGATTTCATTCTGATCCCCTTCATGTGCGTGCCTTGCAAGCTTCGGCTTGGGAAATTATAGCTACGTTCCTAGCTAGCATTTAATTTTGCTATGCTTTGATGACGTTGACAACAATTTTCATATATATATATAGCTACGTTCCTAGCTAGCATTTAATTTTGCTATGCTTTGATGACGTTGACAACAATTTTCATATATATATATATATATATATATATATATATATATATATATATATATATATATATATATATATATATATATATATATATATATAAATATATATATATATATATATATATAGCTACGTTCCTAGCTAGCATTTAATTTTGCAAAGCATAACGTTGACAACAATTTTCATATATATATATATATATATATATATATATATAAACACATATACATATATAACAAACCCACCCGAAAGGGCTAGACCAAACTACCCGAAAGGGTTTGAGAAAATCCCGCAAGGGCTTGCTGTTATTTTTATAGGTGAAAGCTTGTTGGCGTTTTGTTCGAGCAGTTTGCGGCTCTGCTTCCGATGTTTCTAGGAGATCTTCTGCTTGGTTGGGGGGCATGGAGTCTGTAGTCGGGTCAGGCTGGGGTCGTGGAGTTAGTGTCCTGCTGTACTACTGGCCCGCGGTGCTACCGTTTGATGGTGCTTGGTTTGCGTTCTTCGGTGGCTTCCTCATCTTTTTGGGTGTTTGGTCTTTTTGGAACGTTTGTTGTAGAGTTTATTTTTGTTTGATTCATTACGCTTGTTATTTGTATTTCTGGTTTTAGGTTGCTCTGTTAGACGGTTCGCCGTCTGCCGACTTCGGTCGGCCTCTCGACGAGTCAGGCCTGTCCGATCATCGATTTTTTACCTAATCAAAAAATAAAAAAATAAAATAAAATAATTCCCTCTAGGGTTTTTGTAAATCCCAAATTGGATTTCTGGTGCGTTTTGGTTCAGGTGTCGGTTGTCTCTTCGTTTGGCGTGGTTGGGCTCTCTTTTCCGTTTGATGGGGTTTTGACTGTCAAAGTCGGGATAGGCTGGGGTCGTGGCAGTGTGCATCGAGGCGTCTCCTTCTTCCGGAAGAATGGTTCCTTGGAGGTTCATCTTCACTTGCCACAGGTGACTCCTGATGTGCCGCCGACCTACGGTGCTGCTCCAGGGTAGTGCTTGGCTTCGTCTTTCGTCTACGTCCTCGTCTAGTTCGGAATTGTTGTGTTTTGTTTCGCTTTGTAGAGCGGTTTTGCCTGGATGTTGCCAAATAACCAGCTTGGTTGATTTGAATGCCCTCTATAGCAGAGCTGGAGTGTCACGGCATCTCACACACCACCACCACCAGTTTCCCTCTCAAACTCTGTTCACTCCGTCACGAACCAGATCTCAGATCTAGGGTTTTTTTTTTGTGTGTGTCCCTAGCCACTCGGCCTTGTCGTGTTCCATCTTGGAAACTCTCTGAATTTCAGTTTCACGAGCACAAAAAGTTTCGAATTTTACACAATAACCCCCTAATTTCAGTGCATCCACAATTCGTTTCTGGATTCCTGTTCCCTATCAATTTTTGAGCTTTAACCCTCGCATGGGTTCAACTCAGTCTGTACAAGTGGCAGATGAGGAAGACGAAGAGGAGGAGGACGACGATGATGAAGAGGAAGAAGGCCACGTTCGAGGGGGAGAGCCGGAGGTAAAGAAGGTACTGCAGCAGGAGCCGGAGATGCTCCCCTGCTACGCCTCCGCTTCACCTTTATCCCCGCAGCTCTCCTCCCTCGGAACCCCGCGCCTGGGGCCTTCGATCAAGGTCTGGGACCCGTACAACGTGCTAGCGCCTCCGCCGCATCATTTCTCTCGGAACTACTCCTTCGACGCGCCGGAAGACCGCGGCTTGGCGGCGGTGACGGAGGTTTACTTGATTTGCCACGGGGAGGCGGAGCTGAGCCTTAGGCCAGAGTTGATCTCCGGTAGGTGCCCTAGCTCTGGCTTGACGGCTAACGGGAAGCGGCAGGCGAGGGCTTTGGCGGTGTTTCTTAACTCTCAAGGGGTGCGGTTCAATGCGGTATACGCCTCTCCTTTGGATCGTGCTCGGGATACGGCGATCTCCGTTTGCCAGGTAATGGAGATCTGGCCTTTGATTTTTCTGCTTTTTATGTTTGCGAATGTAATATTTCATTTGCGTTCGATTCCTTCATGCTGAATCACTCGCCGATTCTGAGGGATTGTGGTAATCTGTGAGGTTGATTTTGATTGATGTAGTTAGAATTTAGAAATGTATTAGCTCGGTGGATGATCTGCTGCTTTTTTGAGCAATTTTATGATCAAATTTGCCTGTTTTGAAGAGAAATCCTGTCATTTGATTTGAATGGTCTTGGAAGTGTGATTCTGAAATGTGAACGTAAGGATGATTTTTCTCTTGGAAATGGAAGCTCTAAAAATTTATAGAAGAACATTTGGAGTTTTGGACTGCTGAACAAGGAAATCTTGGAGATGAACTTTGTTGCAATTTGCTTGGTTATTTCATCATTAGCGCAGATTGAGATGGGGCTGTAGGGACTAGGGAGGAATTAAAATTTGGTTTGATATGTTCTTAATTTATTTTGTCCTTCAGAACTAAGAGAAATTTTACTTCCAAGCAGTGTGAATGAATAAGGAGATGATGTTGATAGTAAATTCTATTGTAGGAACTGTTTGATGCATTATGATGATGACCATCATTCAGTTCTTACTAATTGAGTTGAGGGTGATTATTTAACAAGAAGGATATAAGCCACGCAAGCCATAGTTGGATTAAGATCGTAGCCATTGCTAGATGTTAGACTGTTTGTCAAGCAACTATGACATCAGTTGGTGTATTAGGTTCTATATGCAGTTGAAGCTTCTGTAGTTATTTCTTTTCTATAGTTTAGTTGTTAGTTTGTGGGTCTTCTTCTTGTCTCCACTTATTACCCCCTATCTTCCAGTTTTATTGGTCACCTATAATCTTTTTAACCATTTGTTAATATCCTTTCATTTGATAATGAAAAGAGCAAATTATTATTTCACGGCTGCTGAATAGTTTCTAGATGTGTTTTTATCTCCTTATGATGTCTAAGTTTACTATCTCACAATGCAAGAGACATTTTGAATGTTTGGTCAGGAAATTACTATCATACGGAGTATCATTTTGTAAAACTAAAAATTGGAGTAAATCAAGATTTTCATAAAAGAAAAGAATCGAGATATTTATTTTTGTCACTCTTTCTTTAGATCTTAACAGTAAAATACATAACTCTAACCTATTATGAAGATCAGAAATCAACAAATAAAAACTCAAGATTCAAGAACATAGATTGTTGAAAGGAGATTTACCTCTTACTTAGGACTTAAACATTGACCATTTCTAAATGTGATACGTAAATTGCATCCTTATAGCTGATATTATGGTAGTCGAAAGTCGTGGACTTAAATCTGTCTGCTGTTGTCACAGGCTGATAATGGACAGCAATAATTTTTGATCTAAAATTGGAGAATAGATCTAACGAGCAGCAACTCACAAACTCACAGTAAACTAGGGAACTCTGGATAAAGTTACCTGGAAATTGGTATCAACCTCCCTAAGAGAGCATCCGCTCCTTGGCCAAGGGTAAAAGCCTTCTACACTCCTATCCATAAGTAATATTCTGGATGGATAACATCCCTTTGTTTATACTACTTGCTGCTTTGTAAAATGACTGACAGTGAACTACCAAATTCTTGTCACATATTCACAAATATTCTTGTCAGAATTTAGACCCTGTTTTTTTTTTCTTCTCTCAAATGCTCTTGTTCATGGTGATCATTTGCAGAAAGTCCCATCACTTCATTAATCGCTTTTAGAGATTTGATTCTTGTATCTATCTTCATATATTTTGTGATCTTTATTTATTGGTGTCTGTAAACGAAAATGTGGGCAAAAAACTGGGCCATATCACATGCAAATACTCCTGATTGGTGCCATTCAGAACACAGTACCCACCTTGTGCTGTTACTATTGATCTTGAGTCTATTAATTTCAACTGTACTAGTTAATGTTTCACACATTGGCCTTCCATTAGTTTCTGCTAAGAATAAAAATGTGCAGAATCAAAGTTATAGAGCAATGCTTTACACTATTTAATTCGCTCGTTGCTTTGTGTTGTTTTTCATGTTTTCTAGAAAGTGGGATCTTCATCATCGATCAATGCCTGTGTCTCTGAGTTGTAACTTCATGCTACTCCTCTTCTCAAGAGGAAGTGCTAAAATAATATAGGAATCCTAATATGAATTAAGAATTTCTCTACCAAAAAAAAAAATTGAATTAAGAACTTATCCTATGCCTTCCCATTTTATAACCTAAAGTCATTCATTTGTAATCTCCATACTTTAGTCCGCACTAATCGCAATGTATTTGCATATTATATGGGATTGAAACAAAGAGATATGGTGCTATTCAACTTACAATGCCCTGATGCTTTCTGCCTTTAGGATGAGTTCAGCTAAAGTATGCATTAGTATTCATGTTAACAAGTTTTAACAGATTTATTTGCTTGCAAGCAGGAGATGAGCTTTGCTGAGCAACAAATACAAATCTCGGATGCACTCACAGAAATGAGCCAGGGTCTCTGGGAGGGCTGCTTGCGATCAGAAACATACACCTATGAATTGTTGGGGTTGATTGACAGACTCCAGCCCGACTTTGCAGCACCTTCTGGGGAATCACTTAGGCAGGTGGAATTCCGGATGGTTCAGTTCCTAAACCGAAGCCTCCTGGGTCTGCCTGAGAAGCTCAAGTCTGAGCTTTTATCGCCGTCCCATCCGAATGACGGCCAGGGATTTCCCCAACAAAATGACAGCTCTTCATCTCTCACATCTCTCGCGTCGCCACCTCAATGGGATCTGCTTAGCAGGCACCGACAATTGTCAAGGAAGAAATCGGGTAAAAGCCGGCTACAGGTTGTAACCACAACTAGTGATAATAATCACTACCCGGAAGATGAAATATCCCCTCAAGTTTGTAATCAACACAGCATGAGCTCGTCTTGTTGCATCGGAGTCTTCACTCACTCGGTTCCCATCAAGTGTATCCTAACTGGGCTTCTTGGTTGTAGCCCCATGATGTCACAAAAGATCTGCATAGACGATTCTTCTGTGACCGTGCTACTGCATTCGTATAAAACTGGATGGCAGGTAAAGAGACTGAACGACACTGCTCATCTTCGGCTTCTCTAGCTTTGGGGTTAATGATGGGCGTCATTCCGTACGAATCCTTGTTGTACCGATTAAATGAGTCTGATGGATAGCTAGCCGTCGTTTTTTTTTTTGGTTTCTGTTACATCATTTGCAGGCTTGCAACTCCTGAGCAGTGAGAAGACAAAGCTGGAGTTGGAATTTTGGATCACTGTGTTGGGAGTGATTCTTTTCATTTGTATCATTATTAACAGGAATTTGTTATTATTATTTTTATATTATAATTATACATTTTGTATTTTGGAAATTGGTAAAATGAGAAGCTCAAATATTTCAAAATCCGTATGCCCTTCACATCTGCAGGTGCAAGTGTAACACATGAATATTTTGGGTCTCCTACAACCGCTTTGAGACACTAGGTGCAAGTGTAACACAAATATTTTGGGTATTTTTTAATAGTTTATAAAAATTATATTTACATTGTATAATTTGTATATGAGAATTACGACGAGAATGAATCTCCTACAACAAACTTACATGAGACACTAGGTATAACACAACAATATTTGAGGTATTTTCTAATGATAAAAAAATTTATAAAAATCATATTCATTTGTATATATTTTTTTCTTACAAAATGATATTTTAATCATAAAGTTTATTGGCAAGATGTGTTTTGTTTATTGGCAAGACAAACTTTACTTGGTTGCACTCGACTCTTTTTCATTTTTTACATGGATTGGCCAGAGAGACGATAAAGAACCGAATTCTCGATTCCTAGTCTTCATTGGCAACAATAAATTCATGGAGGAGAAGGTGCCGACTTCGGCGACCATAGCAAATTAAACTAGATGGAGCCAGAGGGCAGAGGCAAAAGAGATGCAAGGAGATCGATCGAGAGAGTTGACGGCTCAACGCACCCAATAATTAATCTAAACTAATTAACCTTAATGGTAGATCTTTTATCTCATTGCTTGTTCCGTTTATCTTTGTGAATTAGATGTTTCTTACATTATTGATTGTTCCGTTTGTCTTTGTGAATTAGATGAGTTGATTCTTTTGGATGAGTGGTTTAGGGCATGTTTGGCATGCACATATTTTAATCTAGTTTAAGATTATAATCTAGATAAAGATTATAATCTAGATAAAGATTATAATCTAGATAAAAAATTTAATCACTTAAGATTATAATCTAGCTTAAAATTAAATATCTTGTTTGGCATGACTATTGATTATTCAAGCTTTTTGGAGATTAAATTCTCAAATTATCAAAATGAGTCTATTTTATTTGATGCATGACTTTAGAGTCCGATCTTATTTGGTCTGGGTTATAAAGTTCATTTATAAAAGAGAAAAAATACATACTTTATAGCCTAGCAACAAGTTCGGGCTATGAAGCCAAAATCATACATTGTCAATAGAAGTGATTTTTTTTTTTTTATCAAACTTCGTTTTGCGATCATATTCGACTTGCGAGTAATTAGACAAGCTCAATCCTAAGCTCGTTTGCTCGTTTTTGCTTGTTATGCTCGTTTTTTCTTGTCATGCTCATTTTGTCAATTTTGCTCATTTTGATTGCTTTGAGCTCATTTTCAAGCTTATTTTAGCTCGTTTTTAACCCATGTACCTTTATATTAGGAATTACATGTAATGGTGGACTCAAGTACATCTACCATTTGTTTAGTATCGCTGCACAAGTTACCATCCGATTCATTTGGTCGTGATCATAATTATCCGCCAACTTTGGATCAATAAGTTTTGTCTCAAATTTTCCGTCTTCCATTGCTTGATCAAGAAATGTGCTTGCCTGCATCCAGTTCGCAAATCTTTACTGTAACACTTTCAAACACAGTCCTATACATCATATTCATAACAGATTTAACTCAATTTTGATACTGATAATGAAAAAACATTACCCATTCTGTGAGATTGATTGGTTGTCGCCCTCTGATCGACTCAAAAAGCACCACCCCAAAGGAGAAATCTGATTTCTCAGTCAAGCTACCACTTGACCCGGATTCTGGTGCTAGATACCTACATTTTTATTATAAAAAAATACAATAAAACTGGGCAATGGTTGCAGAAACAAAGTACAGGGCAAAGTGCATCCATCCATATATGTTAAGCATAGATATATCCATATATATGTAACTTGAATAAGTGCTGAATTATATATTTAATAAAAATTAGAAATACATATGACTATTTAGAGTTACAGTAGCCATATATTTTCAGTGTAATAATCATGACAGCAAACAGAGAAACAATGATAAAATTCTTGATACAACCTATCAGCAGGTATGACAGACTACACAAAATTAGAAATACAAAGGCTAAATGAGATTGTCTTTCCCTCGGGTTTACATTGACAAAAGGAAATAACCAAAAGGAACAAATTCTTGATGAGCTAGACTACACAAAATTAGTATGGATTGGAGGACAGTGGCACAATGATTAAGTTAGGGCCCACTATCATACCATGAGCTAGGCCAAATTAGTGATTCATTTCTCACATTGAGAGCCATGAAAGTTACTGCCCAATTGCCCATATTTGCTGGATTGTTAGGCAGGATAGTAGGCTACCCCTTTCTCTTCTGTTGGATTGACATTACAAAAGAAAAATCAGTGATTCATTTCTCACAGTGAGAGCCATGAAAGTTGTTGATAAAGCCTCTCATAGACATAGTAATGTAATGTCTAATGGCTGATCTACTAAATTTAAAACACATAACTGATACTCCTCTTTCACATATGAGAATGTTTGGCAATTAATATATGCAAACAATCCAGCAAATATGGGCAGTAATACAAACTTCTACAGAAACCAACTGTCTTACACTATGCATCCTCATTTATGGTTCAACATATATGCATTCATGAATCCTAAAGCAAAACAAGGGGTTGAAGGAAGTGGTTGTTTCCCAAATCATCTTATTTAGCCTTTGTACAGTATAACCTTATTTCATTGACCATGTATAAAAATCTGGATAAAAAGGAATCATAAGTTTCACATATTAGTACATCAATAATTGCAAAGTGAGGCTAAAAAAAATGCCAGGGGGTGATAAAGTCAGATAAAAGGTTCACATATACAAATCTATGAGAAAAAAATGGTAATTGAATTGAATGAAATGGATATAATTAATTAAGTAAAAGAAATTGGATTGAATGAAATGGTAATTGAATGGAATGAAATAGCATCCAGTGGTAAGTGAATGGACTAAAACAGAATCAACTCAAACTTGAAATGATTACTAGACACTGAGATCTCCCCTAACTCATGGTACTGCCCAAGAGGCTGATTTTGAGAGGACAATCTTCAGAGCATTGATCAAACAAGAGTAACATAGTCCAAGGAAACAAGACTACAAACAAGACATCATGTAGAACACCCGACAAACGCACCAAATATATATGAGATATAACTGAACTTAGTTATGCTATTAATCAAACCTATGCATTCAAATGCTTCACAAGGGATCCATAACAAAACCATCTTGAAATTATGCCAAGAGTATGAACAATGGTATAACTGAACTTGTTTATCACTTTTATCTGTATCGAACCTCTTAACTGCTTAAAATTTCTGATCACATCCAAAAGGAGTGCAAAGCAAATGCACAACATATATGTAGTACAATTTAAACTGAAAGAAAATGTCACTTGGAGTATTTGGAGTGCAAAGCACATACACAACAACAATAGCCAGCAATGTATCACACAGTACTACTATCAGAATATTGGGAAAATTCCACCAATACTTTGGTTCTTTTCATCCCTCTAGAAAACCCCAAATGATGGAAAAATATTAAGAATTACATATGTAATTCATCCTTCTGTTCATCCCTCTAGAAAACTCAATTTGATTCATCCCTCTAAAACCCCCAAATAGAAAATTGCACATGTAATTTCCTGGCTGGTGTAGTGATTCAAGAAAAATGCTCACATAATATGGTAAAATTAAAGATGACTCTGAAATAGAAAATTAGGGTTTGTTGCAAATCCAAAATTTCAGGGGAGGCTTCTACGAAAAATTAAAATTAGGGTTTGTTGCAAGACAAAATTGTATAGAGACATGAGGACAAAAGGGATCTCTTACTAGAAGAACACGAAAGCGGAGCTTGGTGAAGGTGGAGAAATTGAACCTTAGAAGAGCCCCTGCAAATAAAAGCAAGTGGAAATCAGTGATTTTCAAAAGCAAATCAAGATATCGAATCAATTGCAAAGCTTGGAAACCTCCCGCGAGATCGAAGTTCGCCGCCCTGAGATTCTCATGGCAGGAGCAAGCGGAGACTCAAATCGAGACAGATGAAGAAGATGAGAAGTAGAAGAGAGAAGGACAATTCAGACTTTTCTCATCTCCAACGCTCGTCAATTTCATCGAACGCTTCCATGTGGGAGCTGTGGATGAAAAGCTCTGCAACCGTCCGGGAGAGATGAAATTTTGAGCGTGTTGAAGAACGCTGTGTACTGCCAAACACACAGGTTGAAAGCGTTTTTCTCGGGAACGACAAAACGCTTTATCTGAAGCTTTAAAACGCTCATACCAAACAGGCCCTTTATGGTTTGAATAAACTCTCTCGAAAGTTAATTATCCAACTGTTTTAAGCAAATATTTGTTGAATTCAAACAAATCGGGACTTGATTTGTTATGGCCTTGATGCATTCGGGTGTGTGATGATTTGATTGCATTCGTTGTTGAGCAATTTTTGGAGTTGGGATTTTAGGTTTTCTTTAGCTTTCAATTCGATTGGTTAGCATTTTCAAAAATATGAAAGGACTTGAATGTAATTTATTAATATTTATCTTGTCATTAGACAATTTCCAACTTGTCGATAAGATTAGATCTGATTCGAAGACATGCAATTCGAGAAAACAATAGATAACAAAGCAAAGCGGAAACGGAAAGTACACAATGGATTGTTGACGCGGTTCGACGAACCTGCTTTGCGGGGTCTCAAGAAGGGGAGATCCGGGCCCGATTCACTAAACAAACAAGTTCTTTAGAAGGTAACAACACCAAAGGCAAGCGGCAAGCAAGATCAAGGCAACAACTCAGAATACAGGAAGAAATAGCAAAGGAACACGAAACAAGGAACAGAAAACCCCCTTGAATCTCATATCTGAGATCTGAGATGGAGTCAATGAAGACGATGTAGTCAAGCTTAGAGATGAAGCTTTGACTATGTCTTAGTCCCAAATTCGGACGGGTTCAGCTCTCCCTTAATCTTCTTCATCTCAAGGACTCTCTTCCAACTTTTGCCTAATAAAATGGAACCTGACATCATAGAACATTGGATCTTTACAAAAATACAAACCACTCTGAGAATAGGTATAAATCACAGGCATCACAAGTTTCTTCTTAAACACTTCCTTTAGCAGACCTTTTAGCCATATGGCTTCCTTAACTACTTCAGTTGCTCCTATGTACTCAACCTCAGTGGACAGGCTGTAGTTGAGACTTCTAGGAAATGCAATTTATCTGCCCAAGTAAAATAAAAAGTAGTAATGGACTTCCTGTTATATATCTTTGTTGATGGCATAATCCGAGTCCACAAAGCCCTGTAGGTCTGGAGAAGCCTTATGAGCACCAAAGACGAGGAAATGGTCCTTTGTAGCACACAAGTACCTCAACAGATATTTCATTGCAGTCCAATGTGCTTGTTCAGGATTTGCCATAAACTTACTCAATACACTTATAGAGAATGCCAAGTCAAGTCATGTACAAAGCATATCATACATGACATAACCCACAACTACATCATAGGGGCACTTAGCCATACTTTTTCTATCATCTGGAGTTGTGGGACACTGCCTTTTAGTGAGCTCCAAGTTCCCCCCCCCCCCCCCTAAGGGGCTGGAGCAGACTTAGAAGAAAGTATGTTGAATCTAGACAATTTCATCAATTAGATTGAGACAATTTCATCAATTTGTTTCTTCTATCTCTGATTATATTAATCCCCAAGATTTTCTGTGCAGGACCTAAGTCCTTCATATCAAAATGCTTCATCAGATTCTTTTTAACTCCATTAATCACAAGCAAAGAGTCACAAAATTAAAAGAATATCAACCACATATAGCATAATATAAATGAGGCAAGGAGACACTCTTTTCTGGTAAAGATAGGTATCATATTTTCTTCTCTTGAAGCCAAGCGACCTCTTGCACAGGTCAAACTTATTATTTCATTGTATAGGGGACTACTGGAGTCCATAGATGGATTTCTTAAGCAAACAAGCATGATCAGGGTGATTCTTATCTATAAAACCTTTAGGTTGCTTCATATAGATAGTTTCCTCTAAATCACCATGTAAGAATGCAGTTTTCACATCCATTTGTTCAAGTTCAAGATCATGCACAACAGTAATGCCAAGTAGCAATCTCAGGGTCTTATATTTCACAACAGGTCCAAAAATATCAGTATAATCAAGACCTTCATGTTGAGTGAATCCATTTGCCACAAGCCTAGCGTTAAACTTTGGTGGACCAGAGGGTTTTAGGCCATCTTTCAACTTAAACATCCATTTACAATAAATCAATCTAGCCCTAGCAGATTTAGGAACTAGCACCCATGTTTTATTTTCATGCATGGATTTAATCTCATCAGACATAACATGCTTCCAATTTTCAAATTGTTGGCTATGTATAGCAGACTCATAAGTCTCGAGTATAGGGAATTTAACAATCTCATCAACAATCATAGCATACTCAACCAAATTAGAAGTATATTTCTTATCAGGAATTTTAATCCCAGGGCTTCTATATCTGACCAACACATAATAATTTTTCACAATTGTAGCCACAAATCCTTCAAGGGGCACAGAATTAGTCAGAGTAGAGGGGGTAGAAGTAGAAGATGAAGCAAACATATATAGAAGTAGGGGTGGAATTGGTACATTACCGATTCTTTTTTTCGTTTACCATGTACCAACCAATTTGAATTGGTAATCTTAAAATCAGAACCATTACCAACCACCGAAGGGGTTGTACCAACTTAATTGGTTACCAATTAAGTTGGTTGGTACGTGTTGGTAATGGTATTTTACCATGTTTTGGGTGTTAATGAAAAAATATACAAATAGTCAAATACAATACAGTTTAATTAAAACTTATAAGTGATTTAGTACAATTCAAGTACCAACAACATAAATAATTAAATTGTTCATGTATTTAAGCACTAAATCAAAATAAAAACTTAAATATTCCCAACAATATTCAAAATAACATGTTCATGTACTTTCAAATAAAGTTTAGGTTTTAGTCTGAATTAACCGAGGTCGAGCTAGTATTCCTCCATTGATTAAAAGCATTTTATGAAAATAACAAATACAAAAAGAAATCAAGTTAATAGGTAATACTTAAAATAAAAAACAGTAAAACAATATACATTGTTTGAGCCCTAGCATAGCATAGGTAAATGAACTTAGATCTCAGAGGGTGACCGTCATTAAAGGGATGAAGCCGAATGGTGAAAAACCTAAGGCTAGCCTTTTTTTTCTCTCTTTATTTCCCTAATTAAATTTTAGTGTTTTACATAAAAAGTTATGGACTTACATTAAAACTTAAAACAATTAAAATATAAATAAAAAAATCTTAAATATATATTGGTAGGAATTGGTTGGTAATTACCGTACCAACCAATTTCAAATCGGTTGGTAATGGTAATACCAACCAATTTCTGCTACTTCTATAATAGAAGTAGCAGAGGCAGTAGTTTTAGATTCAGAAGAACTCCTTGTGCTTGTGGTTGTGTTTGGATCACAAAAGCTTGACCTATGTCTTCAATATCTTTGACTTCAGTCAGGCCTTCATTTCCCTCCCTTAATTTGGTAGGAGTTATGCTAGTTGTTCGGTCCTCTACAGAAGTTGGAGTATGTCAAAACACTTTTTTACAGAGGTTGGCCTATGTCAAATTCATGTTCTTTACTATCAGCTGAGCTCGAGGGGGGGGGGGGGGGCGGGGAGGGTAGAAGCAAAGGGCACCGTGGACATATAAGAGGTACCTACAACTTCAGAAACAATAGTCATCTTTTCTTTAAAAATAAAAATTGTTTTCTTCAAAAGTAACATTTCTAGAAGTAATAACTTTGTATCCTGCAGGCTAAATTAGAAGGAGTCTATAACCCTTCACACCCTCGGGGTACCCTAACATCACACATTTGAGAGCCCTTGGTTGTAGCTTTCCTTGTGAAACATGGGCATAAGTTTTGCATCCAAAGGGCCTCAAATATGTGAGGCTAGACTTCCTCCCAGTCTACATCTCTTAAGGAGTTTTAATCCTATAACAGAGGATGGGGACATGTTGATAAGGTAAGTAGCAGTCATGACTGTCTTACCCCACAGAGATGGTTTCATGCCTTGAATTTGTAAATAAAGAGCGGCCATATGATGGTTTCATATCTGCATAAAAGAATATACAATTAATTTTTTCAAGAAAAGTACGATTCATCATTTCAGCTGTATCATTCTGTTGTGGAGTACTTGGAACTGTAAGGTGTCTTTTAATACCATTATCTCTACAAAAAATAGTAAAGGCATTATTAAGAAACTCTAATCAATTGTCAGCCCTGAGACATTTCACCTTGTGGCTTGAGACATTTCACCTTGTGGCCTGATTGACTTTCTACCTTAGTTTCCCAATCTTTTAATGATTGGAAGGCTTCATCCTTGGACTTGAGCAGACCAACCCATACATTCCTGAAATAGTGGTCAACAAAAGAGATGAAATACTTTCTGCTCCCAAGAGTGTCCAACCCATTTGTGAGGTTAGGCTTCCTCCCAGTCTACATCTCTTGAGGAGTTTTAAATCCTATAACAAAGGATGAAGACCTGTTGATAAGGTAACCAGCAATCATGACTGTCTCATCCCACAGAGAGGGTTTCATGCCTACATAAAAGAGCATACATCTAATATTTTTCAAGCAAATTAAAGTACGATTCATCCTTTGAGCCGTGCCATTCTATTTGGGAGTACTTGGAATTGTAAGTTGTCTTTTAATACCATTATCTCTACAGAAAATAGTAAAAGTATTATTAACAAACTCTAAGCCATTATCAGTCTTGAGACATTTCTTCTTGTGGCCTGATTGACTTTCTACCTTAGTTTCCCAATCTTTGAATGATTGGAAGGCTTCATCCTTGGACTTGAGCATACCAACCCATACCTTCTGCCCCCAAGAGTGTCCACTTGTGCTGGACCCCAAAGATCCGAGTGAACATACTCCAAATGAGCTTCTGCGACATAAGAGGGGCTAAAGAAAGGTAGTTTGTTAGTTTTACCCATAATACAATTTTTACAAGTACTCAAATCAACATATTTTTATTTATCAAGCAGACCATGTTTAAACGAATAATAAAGGCATTAATTATCAATATGGCCTAATCTATTATGCCAAGTCTTAGTGTTTTCAAGAGTCATAGAGTCAAGTTTCACATAGTAAAGATCGACCACCAATTTTCACAGCAATAAGAAGACAGACACCATTTTTGCTAACCTCCTTTTTTCCTGCATAAGTTTTGATTAGTCAGTGATGATCATCAAACATAGAGATAAAGTAAACTTCTTCTCAAAGCTGGAACCCACTTGATATTTTCAACAAGGATACTTTCCCCATTAGGCAGTTCCTCCACCCTTAATTTTTAACACATTGTAATCACCAAGCATGACTTCACCAGTAACAAACTCATCAAGAGATTTAAACCAAGATTTAAGAGGAGTAGCATGCATAGTACAACCTCAATTTAAGATCCAGGTGTTACAATTAGCAGCAAAATCACACATAAACAACTCATTAGGATAACTATCATGAGACTCAAACACAATAGCAGACGTATCATGTTTATTCTTATTCGAGTCAACCCTTTTCTTCTTCCTACAATCTTTGATCCAGTGACCTACATGACAACATTCATTGCACTTAAAATCTTTAGGCACTTTTTTTTATCAGAATGCCCAACAAAACTTTTCTCATCCTCCTTAGGCATTTTCTGGGCTTACCACCCTTATTCTTATTGCCCTTCATATACAAAAACTCAGTTTTATCAGACTTGTCAGACTTATCAGATTTAGTAGATCCCTTTATCTTAAAAACCTTCATAATCTCATTTTTCTCAATTATAGATTCAATAATTTTGTCTTTAGTCAGGGAGTCTCTACTAAATTGAATAACATCTTCGAAGTTGTCAAACTGAGAAGGCAAAGAATTAAGCAATAAAATAGCCTGTTGAGTATTTTTGATATTATCATTACACCTTTCTAATTCTTTAGTCATTTTCAAGAATTTATCAAGATTATGTTGCAAAGTCAAGTTTCAATCCATTTTAAATGTGAACAATCTGCAAAGCAAGGAAATCAAACTAGGAAGAGGCTTATACAAATACATATTTTCTAAGGCACGCCAGAGGGAGTAAGGTTCCGTGTACTCCACTACCTACCTAGCTACCTCATCAATCAGTCACAACATGATCTCAACATGGGCTTGTTCAGCCATGTCTGGATCAATCGGGACATGAACTGTCTTACCTTATCTTCGGGCTTGGAAGTTTCAGAGGGATCAGAATATGTTTCTTTGACTCCACGGATAGCCAATCCACTAGAAGGAGTCGTAGACGACGTGGTAGGCACATTAGCAACCTTCCAACACTTTTCTTTGACGAGAATTGCCTTCATCTTAAGTTTCCACATGCTAAAGTCCATGTGGCCGTCGAAGGGCTTGATCTTGAATAAGTTATCAAACATGATACCTATAGAGCAGAACAGATCAGTATCAAGTACTCAAAACAAGAAACAAAGAGACCTTGTGATCTGTAAGAAACTGTGAGAACAAACTTTAGTAATCAAGAGAGTCGAACACATAATTAACAAATCAAGAAACGCAGAAGATTGTATTAAGCACAAAGAAAACCGATTAGTTATTTACGCCAGTGGTATGTCAGACGGGCTCAAAGTCAACTCCTCGAATCAACAATGATTCAAGAAGGTAGGATCTAAGGACACTCAAGCTCTGATACCACTATTGTAATATTAGATCCGATCCGATCCGACGGGTCAACGGGTTCGGGTCACCCGGCAAGTCGACGGGTCGGAGTGCCGGGTTGACCACGGGGCAACAAAATCGGGTACCCAGCGGGTTTTGCGGATCGATCCGTCGGGTCAACCATTTAAAAAAAATGGTTTTAAACCCAAAATAAAACTCAACCCATCAAGTCTTTCACCACACTTTCGAAGGTTGGGTAAGCCTATAAAACAAGCAAAGGTTGGGTAGAATCTTTACAACATGCAATGCATGACAATTTACACATTATAAATAAATAAAATTCATAATAATTGTAAATATAAATTCTAGTTTTTTTAGTAATTTTTTTTTAAAAAATAAAATTGATGATCCATTGGGTTGACCTACCCGGCCGACCCGCCGAGTCACGGGTTCTATTTTACTCGACCCTGACCCTGACCCTCAACCCGAGCCGACCCTTTGACCATGACCCGGCAGGTCACGGGTCGACCCGCCCGACCCGTGACCCGTGGCCATGTCTAGGTGTAACACAAAATTAGTTGTGTTATAAATTTACAATAAAAAAATTCCAAAAATTATATTTATGTTTTAAACAATTGCTAGTATATGTTTATAAAAAAAGTTTGATGAAAATACATGTTTTATCATTTTTAGAAAATCTTATGGCAAAATAAGTAATATTTGATTTATATAAAATTTAAATACATAATTTTTCATCAATTTTTTTTACAAACATATACTAACAAGGGCTTAAAACATAAATATAATTTTTGGAATTTCTTTTATTGCAAATTTATAGCATAATTAATTTTGTGTTACATCTAGTGTCACAAAGGGATGTAGAAGATCTTCATTGGGTCCTAGGGGGTACGGGAGGGAGTATATATATAATGTACTCCGCTTTTTTTTTAATTAAGGAAGAGTCGCGGTTTGAAACAACGACTCTCTCTATATGTATTTTTTTTTGTTTTCTAGTATTTTTCTTATTAAATATTAAATCAGAATTAAAAAAAATTAAGTAAGTCGTTGTTTAATATTTAAACAACGACTTACTTAATTTTTTTTAAACTCTGGGGTAAAGTTGTTGTCCCAGTTTAGCTAAATCCCAAAATACTTTGACATTTTGGCTAATCTCCAATTTGTTTTTTCTAATTTTTGGCTAATCCGAAAAAAAATTATAGACTTTGGTCCATATCTTGTTTGTTACATTATTGTTACCATGCAAATAATTAAAGATAAGACTTTTTAGCAGAGGTGGCAATCGGATGGGTCGGGTTCGGGTTCGGTTAGTCAGGTTTCGGGTCATTCGGGTTTCGGGTCATTCAAGTTTCAGGTAATGTCTAAGAATTTGGTCATTCGGTCGGGTCGGGTTCGGGTTTCGGTTATTCGGATTTCGGTTGTCTCGGGTTTCAGTTATTTCGGGTTTGGATTGTCTCAAGCTTTCATTATTTCATTATTCATTTTAAAAAATTTACTAGAATATATCTTGAAGTTCGGGTTACTTCGGGTTTTGGTTATAACGGGTTCGGGTCTTAATGAGTTTCAGTTGAATCGGGTTCGCTTCATTCGGATTTCGGGTCCAAATTGGACGGGTTGAGTCGGTGTTCATAACAATCGGTTCCGGGTCGACTGGGTCGGGTTTTCGGGTTCGGGTCAGGTTTTGCCAGCTCTACTGATTAGTATTTAGTAGTAGCTAATCCAGGGCCGACCCTTGGGGTAGGCCCAAGGGGCGGTCGCCTAGGGCCCCTTACCGAGTAGGGCCCCGGGAGAAAAATATATTATATATATATTTAGGGTATTATGTTTTATTATATTTACATGTAATAAAAGATTTACTAAAATTTATATGTCAAAAATACTCATTTGTGATATGACTTATTAATTTATTCAATATTTCGAATCAACGACAAAGAGTGTAAAAAAGTCTTCGTCTTTCAGTTTTTGTTATAAATGAAAATCAGGTGGTTTTTAAGTTATTTAAGTGATTATAGTATTTTTTGGGGATAAATTTACAAAATAACGACATGTTTTAAGTGTTTAATCATACTGGTTTACATTCATGGAAAAAAATAGAATATTAAAAAAAATATTTTTTTACCTTTATTACTCACTAGAAAATTCACGTATTTTTAATCGGACTTGTAAGAAAATATAATGAAATTTAGTAACTAATTATATTTGTAAATCTAAAAATCGCAGTCTTTTATTGTGTTATACGTACCGAGAGATTGTTGCATTAGTCATACTCGTATACTACATTAAAGTTTATAAATTTCCCTTTTAGTGATAAAAAATAAAATCCGAATTTAATAATGGTTAAATAAACTAAAATTTTGCATTGTTTAATAAACTTTTAAAAAAAAAATTAAATATATTTATTTACCAAAAGACTCGTATTTTACCTCGCCTCATGCCCTAAAACTCTCAGGCCCGGCCCTGAGCTAATCTATATATACATATACTAAAATCGATGCATAGCATCCTATGTGTCGCGTTGTGGTTGAATCTAGGATAAAAATTCTTCTGTGGCGCGTCCTGGTTGATTGTGGGATAAAAATTAATAAAATAATATGTTGCCATAATTTATAGAAAGTTATGTAGGTCACAATCTATCTATCTATATATTTTAGTTTATTGACAAAAATATATATAAAAAATATTTCATAGTCATACTTACCAAAAATATTAATAGATAAATATATAGTATTTGATAAATGATATATTATTTATATCTATATTATTTTTTGAGCTTAAAATGATTTATAAAAATATTAGAGGAAATGGTAGTAAATGCCATAAAACCAAAAAACTTTGCAAAGGTGCATTATGCACTCCAGCGCACCGCGTCAAATTCTCTTCACAAATGGTGCATTATGCACTCCAACGCCAGCTTGAGACTGAGAAGGAGTGGGAGACCTGGTACAGGATAAAGGGGAAGCTCCGGAGGTTCTCGATCAAGGAGTTCGGCTTAGTTACCGGGCTGCGGTGCAGTCAACCAAGAGCGACTGAGATGGAGGACGAAGACAAAGCTATTAGGGACCTGGAGAACGAACTGAAGAACTCACTGTTGGTGGTGCGGAGCCCGCGAAGACGATTTAAGCTCGTGCTTCTCTTCATTGTGGAAGGCGTGTTGCTAAGGGAGGAACAGAGGAAGGGGTTGCAGAGCTGGATCGTCAAGTTGGTGGAGAATGTCGATCGGTTTTTGGCATTTCCATGAGGGCGGGTCATTTATGCTGCAACACACGTATCGCTGGACGGCACCGTAAAGCGCCGGGAGGCTGAGTTGAAGCCCGAAGATCGCAAGAAGTGCAACGGTTATGGGTTGATGGGTTATCCGCTTTCCTTTCAGGTAACCTTCTCGACCACACCCATGATCATTTTGTAATTCATATGCTGAAAATGTAATAATTTGAGTGGGGATGCGGTGCAGATTTGGTTGTTGGAGTCCATGCCAAAATGGGGGGGTCCGGTTTGCGTCGAAGGTGTCGCCCACTGCTTTCCCTCGTTGCCTGAGATGGGCCCTCAAAGATGAGAACCTATCTTATGCTGATATATCCAGCCGCACTAAAGCTGAGAGAGAGGCGGCCATTGAGATTGACGATAACCCAATACTCATACCGGAGGAGGCTGAGCTAGATTTGATGGATGGATGTATCTACCAGGATGAGGAGTCCGACCCCTTATTCGATGACGTAGTGGCACCCTTCCTGAGCCATTTTGAAGCCCCTGGTGGGAGCTCCCTAAAGACGCGAAGAGGAGCCAATGAGAAGGACGACTGGGTGGAGGACGTGGCCAAGACTCTGGAAGCAGTTATGGAGAAGCTTGGGACAATGTCAAGAGGGATGGACAAGATGGATGAACGGGTACGTAATTAAATCCCATATATTCGTTTTGTGGAGAGTCTGGAGAACTGTGGTGACAAGGGTAAATGGACTCCTGACACGTGAAATTGGACAGGTGACACGTAGTGTGAGGGGGGCCTAGTCTGATATGTGCTTGTTGTGAAGTGAATTTGGTGACCTTATTCTGACATGAAGTATGAATTTGCATTTGTTGGGTATTGATTACTCATGACAGGTGTCACGTAATAAAATGCTTTTGTTGAATTTTGTGACCTTATGCTGATATGAAATACGAATTTGTTGACCTGCAGTTGAAATTGTTGGAGGTGGCCGTGAGTGAACTGCGGGATGGTAAAGGTAAGGGGACGGTCGGGCAAGAAACAACCCAGAAAGAACAAGCCGCCGATCAGAACGAACGGGAGGAGTTTGTTGAAAGCTATGAGAATGTAAGTTTGTTTTTGCTTGACATGCGTTACGATCATGAGTCCGACTTGAAATCGGGGATCCAATATCAAACGTTAATTTGTTTTTCAGGTCGAACTTGATGATTTGATTAAGTCAATTGCGCCTGAAGGCGGTGAGATGACCCTTGGTGGACAAGGTGGTAAGGTAAGCTGCTGGTAACCATCACATGAATTTATCGATCTAAGGTGACAGAAAGAATGTAGCTGTGTGACATGATTTTTTTTTGTTAAGTGACACGGGAGAGTTTGAGGCCTAATTGAATGTTGATTTCATATGCAGTTTGAAGCTGCTGTTGGGAAGGGAACTGAAGTGGATGATGGCGGGGATAAGCACGCTGAAGTTGAATCTGTCAAGGCATGGGATGAGGGGGCAGGAAAGACCAAGGAGGTAAGGTTTATTTATCAAATCACGGTGACAAGGATAATTTTCTCTGTGACATGAACGTTTATGGCAAGTGACACGAAAATATTTCAGAACAAGGCAGGGGACAAGCGAGGTGATGACGGGGACAAGCTAACTGAAGGTGAATCCCTCAAGGCAGGGGATGGGGCGGCAGGAAAGAGCAAAGATGTAAGTTTTTTCTATCAGTTAATGGTGACATGGACAATGTAGTTGTACGGCATGAGTATATCTGTTATGTGACAAGGGATAGTTTCGGCCTTAGCTGAAGTTTGATATCTTTGCAGTTGGGAGAGGCTGGTGTCAAGGAGTCTGGTCCTGATGACGGGGGAAAGAAAACTGAAGGTGATGATAGGGCGAAGCCCCGGGTAGCGCAGGTGTATGCATCTAAGGGGGCGAAGAAGACGAGGAAGGGTGATGGAGAGGAGCTGGCTCCTCCGGCCAAGAAACCGCGAGCCCAGAAGGTAGGCAGTGTTCCCGCTGATGTTGTTGCGCTAGGAATTGTGTCCGCGACGGACAACGAGGCCCTGACAAGTTGGCTCGCAAGGTACGAATTATGTGTCTTACTCTCGAATAGACGACGAAGGTAGATAGTTGAACGTCCACTATACCTGACATAAACTTACCGTGTAGTGGGGACGTGGAGGTGCGCGTGTCAGCTTGCGGTGTGGATCTGATGAAGGAGTTGCTCACCTCCCTGAAGACACCCTGAGCTTGGTTTGACACAGTGGTATGAATACGTGTCACCTATAATATTTCACGTGTCAGGAGTGTGGATTGTAATTGCGGTTCACATCATGCAGGATATGGAGGAGTGTTGTTACCTTCTGTGCAAAGCGGTCTCAGAAAGGGCGGATGACATTGGCAGTGGAGCCATCGTTGTGGATACGTGCTTGACGGGACTGTATCTACCGCGGGAATGGAAGGAGTACATCGCCAGCCCCGAAGCGTACGAGCCCAGTGATGTTTTGCTGGTGTACTTAGATGGCCGGTCCCTGAAGACGATGGGGAGACCATGGTCAGGTACGGACCTCATCCTCCTCCCCTTGAACATGAGGAACAAACATTAGGTTGCGCATGCAATC
Organism: Persicaria maculosa; assembly: GCA_963922045.1. NCBI lineage: Eukaryota > Viridiplantae > Streptophyta > Magnoliopsida > Caryophyllales > Polygonaceae > Persicaria > Persicaria maculosa. Next base: position 24,512,569 of record OY998254.1, read on the forward strand.
GATCTAAGGAGTGGGAGGTCAGGGTGTATGACTGCGATGTCTACATCATGACGGAACGCCAGCTCCAGCCCATCTTAATGCCGGTGACAAGCCTCATCCCTGTTGTCATGCGGGCACACCCCCATCTGAAGGTGAAGTATGCGGATAAGGTCCCCACGCCGTTTGCCATTTGCCGGGGCAGGGGCCTTCCACAGAACAAGCTAAGGTAAGTTGGTTCACATGGTTCAATTTTATTTCATTGGATGTGGAATTGGTGTCCACGTTCTGATGGCTTGTTCCCCATTGCAGCGGTGATTGTGGCCCGTACACCATTAGATTCATGCAGCTCTTGCTGGAGACCGCCCTGACCTTCGATGGATTGGACGACATGTACATTGAGGCATACTGGCAGATGCTAGTTGTTGGGGTCTTCCATGGTCGACTCGGATGCTAGACTTTGGAGTGCGTTGTGAATGTTTGTTGTGAACACTTGATTCAAATGAGAACACCCTCCTGTAATAGTTGAAGTAGAACATTTGGATATTTTGCGAAACTTGGTAGTTGTCGAATGTGGACATGAACGTGTATTGGTCATACATGTTCGTGTCTAATGGATCCAAATTTGGTATTTTAGGTATGCGGACATTTATTTTGTTAAACTTGGCAGTGTAGGTATGAACATGGGTGCACTTGGTACGTTCTACAATCGATCCAATTTGGTGACAAGGTAGATATTGTTACATGACACGAGGATTAAAAGGGGTGACATGGGTCATTTAGACTATACGTAAGAATTTGAGAGAGTGAATATTGACACGAAAAAACCTGGAAGGTGATACGTGCATGCAAAGACGTGACCCGATACTGGGACAAAACAACAAAACGACAATCGAAAAGGAATCTTTCAGGGTGGCAGTTGGTTGCACAGTTACTTTGAACTACTTAAAAAAATAGAAAAAAAGGAAAACCAAATATTCTCTCTCTCGAAAATAAAAAGGTAAACAAAAGAAAAGAAAACAAAGTAACTTTCACCAACTTGCATTCATTCCAGTTGGGGAATAAAACCACCACCACAAGGGAAAGAGAGAGAGAGTGAATATTAATAGAGGGCAAGAAGGGAGGCCGCTGTGAATTGAAGGGAAACAAGGGAGCAGCACTCCGGCCGCTGTGAACATATGACATAGGACAAGGGGGGAAGACGCCGGAGAAGCCCGTACCGGAGAGGAAGCCGCCGGAAAACAGGTACACCCCGCGTTATTCTTGAAATCCGTCTCCCTTCTCTGATACTCTGAATCTTCACTTAATTTGCAATCTTCCCCACTTAATTTGCAATCTTCCATTGTTTCGTTCAAAGGCATGCAATTTGGGAATGGAGAAAATTCAGAAATTGGGGATTTGGGTTAACAGAGATCTGGGGAATTGGGGGATAAGGGGAAATAGAGATATGGGGTAAAAGAGGTATGGGGATCTGGGGAATTGAGAGAGAAGAGCGAGGGAGGTTAAAGATGAGCGTGGGAGGGTTGCGGGTCCTTTAACCCAGAATGTCAGAGTGGAGAATAACCCCTGTCATGAACGGGTACTGTAGGAGTATTGGGAGAAGCCAATTATCATTCATGACATGGGTTATGTTGTTGGGTGACAAGGGTTACCTCTAAGGTGACATGGGCACTTGCTCGTGAAACACTCCTAGACAGATTTAATAAGTAGGGGGTGATTTTGTCTGGATATTGATTATGTTCATGTCCACCTAATTGCAGGAAGGACATGGTTCGGTCCCAGAATTTGAGGAGGAAGGGTGTCCGGCCACCGAAGAAGGTGGAGCCACGACTCGCAGTGCCGGAGGAGAAGCATTTCTGGGGGCGGGTCAACCATGGTTCGAGAGTGTCGTTGCTCGTGAACTTGGAGGACTAGGTCGACCCCGTCGATTGGGAGAAGCTGTTGTGAAGCCAATTTGGGGGGATTGTGCAATTGGCAAACCTGGTTCAATTCTCACTGCAACTGCTGCATTACGTGTTACAACGACAGCTTGTGACAGAAAAGAAGTGGGAGACTTGGTACATGCTTTAAGACAAGCTCCGGCGATTCTCGATGAAGGAGTTTGCGCTCGTTACTGAGTTGCGGTGTGGTCGAGTTCGGGGGGAAGACACAGAGACGGAGGATGACAAGAAGACAAAGAAGGCTCTCAAGGACTTATTCGGAACGGACAGCATGAAGGTGGGTGAGCTAGAGAACGCGTTCAAGAACTCCATCTTGAAGGAGCCGAGTGCGAGAAGGCATTTTAAGATCGCTCTCCTCCTCATCGTCGAAGGAGTTCTGCTGGGGGGAGAACCCAGAAAACCCATACGAGGGTGGATTGTGAAGCTTGTGGAGAACGTTGATCAGTTTCTGGAATTCCCCTGGGACAGGATTGTGTACGAGGCCACCCACGAGTCCCTGTCGGGTGTCATAGAACGACGTGTCGCCGACTTGAAGCCGAAGGCGAAGGACGACAAACATGGATATGGGCTAATGGGTTTTCCCTATGCGTTCTAGGTTACCTACTTGACCAAAGATATACTTTAACTATTAAGTGCAATTGATGAACTCGAGTGTCATGTGTGGTTGTTGTAGATTTGGTTGTACGAAGCGGTCCCGAGGATTGGGGAGGAGTTTGCAAACCGGGTGTTGAAGACGGCGTTGCCTCACATGCTGAGGTGGACAGCCGATGACGACAATCTAAGCTATGAGACGATCCAGTCCCGCATGGACCCTGAGAATTCGGAAAGCATAAAGGTCGAAGACAACCCGATACTAGTACCGAAGGCCGGCGAGTTTGAATTGATGCTCAGGTGCTTCTACTAGCATGAGGAGCCTGGCCTCTACTTTGATGACATTGAGGCTGCGTTGGCACCCAGTTATTACGGTGAAGGCTCTGGCAAGCCCGGCCCGAGTTCGAAGCTACGAGATGGGACAAGGGAATCCTGGGAAGATAAGGTGGGGAAGACACTAGAACTGATCTTGGAGAGGCTGGAAACTATGTCAACATGGATGCGGAGCATGAATGACAAGGTACGTGTAACTTTTCTCTCATAAGTCACACGGGTATATTCTATAAGTGACGCGGGTAACTTTTCCCCCATTGGTGACACGGGTAACTTTTCTCCTAATGCCGAATAACATTTGTGAACCACCCCTCATTTATGTACTCTGTCTTTCAGATGAAGGTCTTGGAAGGTGTTGTGAATGGGATGCGAGATGGCCAGTCGAATGCAGGAGGTGTGCAGAAACCAATGGGCGATGTCCGTGGAGAGGATAACCACCAAAATATCGGGGGGACAGAGGGACCAACTAAGGTGGACGACCAGCCACCAGAAGAACCAATTAAGGTGGACAAGAGGGGGTAAATTGGTTGTTAGTTATATGGTATTTTCTCCCAATGGGTCAAGGGTTAATAGAATCAACATTTTCATATTTCAATATATTGTAGACAACTGACACGGTTGTTTACGTCAAGCGACACGTTTTAATATGTCAAGTGACAAGGGAACAAATAAATTATCTGAATGATAGTTGAAATAACCATAACCAATTGCCAGATCTCAGAGGCTGCGAAAGCCGAGACCGTTGGAGGAACTGGGAGAGATGTCGGTGGAGAGAATGACGGGAAACATAGGGAGGCTGGGGAGAACAGCCTTAAGGCCGGGTTAACGGAGGTACCACCTACAGTGGACGACCAGCCAACACCGGAAGGACAGGATGGGAAGGTAAATTGGTTGTTACTTCACATTGTCATTTGAATCTATAGTAGTAGTTAAGTGACAAGTGTATCAGTGTCAACCGACACGGATAATTGTTCGGGTGACACGGGGGTAAAAACAATTTTGGCCTGACCCTTGAAACTGTCTAACCAATTGCCAGATCTTAGAGGCTGCAAGAGCAGAGCCCGTTCGAGGAAAGAAGAGTAATAGAGGTTCAGGAGGTGAAGGAGAAGTGAAGTCCCCATCTCATAAGAAACCGCGGGGCCGAAAAGGGAAGAACGTTGTCGAAGGCGCGGACGCGATTAAGCTGGGTCTTGTATCCGTGTCAAACAACGATGGCTTCCTCCGCTGGATGGATAGGTGACCCTCATCATTAGACGTACCCAACTGATTGCAGACATGACTCCATTCTCCTAACAATGTGGTTGTGGTTGTGCAGCGGGGATGAGGACAGCTGGAAGACTGCGTACGGCACGGCGCTGACTAAGGAGTTCTTCACCGCACTAAAAACGCCCACAGTTTGGCTAAAATCTGAGGTACGATACCCGCCTAATTGATTACCTTTGTTTAGTGAATGACACGGTATCTAGTGTAATAGGTATTGCAATAGTATTGGATTTTTACTAGGGTTGTAATTGATGCAACACATGGAACAAGCATGCTATCTTCTCCATAAAAGGGTAACGGATAGGGGCGGTGACGTTGGCGGTCGAGTTGTGGTTGTGGACACATATTTCGGCCGCTATCTGAAGACTGAGTGGGACAAATACAACAACGATGCGGATAGCTACGAAGCCAACCAGAAGCTGCTTGCCTACTTCGACGGGCGGTCTCCGGCGACGATAGGCCGCCTGTGGGAAGGGACGGAACTCATCCTCCTACCATTGAACGTGGACAGTATTCACTGGATCGCCGTAGCGATAGATCTGATCGGGTGGCAGGTAAGAGGTTATGATTCGGACGTTTACATCGTGAGAGACTGCCATCTGTCGGCACACTTAAGCTGCATCACCCACCTTATCCCGGTAATGATGAATGCCCACCCCACGTTGATGGTCACCTACGCCGATAAGTTGTCAAATTCGTTCGCCCTTAGTCGCGAGAAAAGGATGTCGCAGAACAAGCAGAGGTAATTTATGTGAAACACTTAAATATCTCTTCGTCTCATAGTGGTATCCGGTTGTAATGAATCTGACTTAAGCATCTGATAGCATGCATTTAGGTAGGCATAATAGGTTGCATTTAGCTTAGTTAAGATGCATATCATGCATAGTTTAAGTACAATTTGCATATTTGCTCTCTATGTTGGTGGAGTTGGAATCTACACGTTTTTATTGATTGTTTTAGGTAACTGTGGATCCGAGAAGGAGAAATGGGTTGATGATGCATTAAGATGAGGAAGTCTAGTTCATCGAAGAAGCTTAAATGAAGATCTAAAGAGGTCCTGAGAAAAAGAAGCGAACCTAAACGAAGAACAAGTCTGCAGAAGTTGTCGCCAGACATGTTGAACTTGTTTTGCACTTTCTGGAGGCCTCGGTTGTCCGATTGACTATTATGATCATGCGTTGGAAAGCTCTTTCAAAGAACTACAACTTTTCTGTTGACAAGAAGAGCAAATTCTTGATAGATTTTCCGTGAAAGGCCTCTGGCTGCGGCGGTAGCAACCATGCCGCGGCCGCATCACGTGTTGCCAGCGCGACGCCGTTTTAATTAAAAACCCTAGTTTTGTGTTTTCCTTTTGTGTGGCCGACTTGGACTCATTATAAGGCCGATTTATGTTATTTTTTTAGTAACTTCTATTCTATTCTTACATTCTATCAAACAATTAGAGAGAGAGCGATGTTCGCCATGGACGACTAAACTCTCTTCGTTCTACTTGCAATTTGAAGCTTTATTTGGATCGATTGTGAGTTTCTGAATCTTGTTCCTTGTTTCCTATATTTGAATGCTTCAACTTCTTTGTGCTTGATTGTTTATTGATTTGTTCTATCTTGCCTGATCAACTTGTTAGATCAATTCAATCGCTAAGATTTTGTAGATTCCTGATTGTGAACCTTAACCTAAGTAGCAAACTTGTCCCTTTAGGGTTGATTGAACTAATTGGATATGTAGGAAGTTGGATGTGTTGTTAAATCCCTCTTTAGGGACTGCAAATACCTTGGTTAATCTATGAACTTAAAGCTATCAATTGGGTTAAATCCTTCTTTAGGGACTGTTCGATTGATAAGGATTTCTAGGACTGATTGGACTAGTAACTATATTAGGTCGGGACAAGGGCATTCATAGGAAACCTAAAAGGACAAGAGGAAGTTACAATATCAATTCAACCAAATAAAGTGGATAGTTGTAGGTAGAGCGATCTTCTCTAAATTGTTTTACATTATTTGTTTTTATTTTGTTTTCTTTTCTTTTCAATCTCAATCAACCAAAACCCCCCTTTCTACTAATTGGTAAATACACATTGTTGAGAAATACTTGATTCTCTGTGGGATCGACCTCTTACTTACTTGCTATACTAGTTCTAGTTTGTAGGTTTGAGTTTTATTTTGATACGGTTTACGTGACTAAAAATCGTCCATCAAATTGGCATCGTTGCCGGGGAATCAAGTTTATTTCCTTGTTTTGTGTATTTATTGATTTTTGTTTATATATCTAACTTTGTTGTGAACCTATCTTACGGTTCACAACACCCTTGCTACTAACTTTTTCAAGATGTTGAGATTAGCGCAGTGTGAAGGTGAGAACTTTCACCAATACTTCAGTAGATTGCATGAGTATGTTGACGAACTTGGTTCATGGGGTTATCAATTCAGCATCCGAGATATGATTTTGTGCATAATTGATGGGATTACTGTTGAGACACGAGCGCTTGCTGAGCACCTGAGTAACGGAGGCCTGAAGCGGTTAGGAGGATTGTCGGGATTGTGGGATTTTTTCTGTTATATGGATTACCATGTTGCACAAGAAGAATTGCTCACCACGTCTCCTCCGCCAATGGAGAACTCTGTCACATACCTCGAGGATCCATTCCATAGCCTTACACAAGTGTTGCAAGAGCAAGCTGAGAGTAGTAAGAAATTGGAGAATCAGATGAACAAACTCATTCAAATTTTAAGTGCAAAAGGTGAGAAGGAAAGGGGCTTAGAAGAAGGAGTTGAAGTCGTAACGGAGGGTGAAAATTCTGAGGAGCGGCAACCGCCGCAGGAGGGTGGTGATCGCCGCACTATTACTAATGAGCCCCCATCGACGTCTTCTTCTCTTGATTTTGAGAAACCCACCCCACCACCCCTTGAGGCTTTAAAGGATGCAAGAGTGGAAGATCCTATCGAAGTCATTACACTTAGTTCATTCCCTCCTATGCGGTTTCAACATGACAATGACATGCCGAATGAGGAGGAATTGGTTGCAGATAATGATAGTTTCTTAGATGATGGAGAAGATGGTCTAGTGCTTCCTGACTTGAAATCTCATGAGTCGGCGCATGAGGTTTCATGTGTTTTGGTTCCAACTCCATCTGGCACATCCATTCTTAACTCACCCATTGATGAACCAGGTCTAGAGCCATCAGCTGAGGCTCAAGAGGTAATAAAGATAAACTTTTGCAATTTTGAAGGAAATGGTGATTATGTTTATCCTTTTGATTGCTATTTTGAGAAGCCACCATCGGAACTGTGTTGGTGGTATCATATTCCTTCTGCAAAGAGTCATGCTAGACTCTTTGATAGATTGAAAGGGTTCTTGAGTTCTACATTTAATGCTTTCAATTTATTGAGCTATGATGTGCCTTGTAAGATGTGTGGACAGGAATATGATAGACTACTGAGGGCCTTGACGATGTCTGAGAGATAAGGTCTTGAGATTGAGAATAAGTCAAGCCAATGACATTAAAGAAAGGCGCTTCTCGGGAGGCAACCCGATGTAAGTTTTAGTTATTTCACTTCCTAATTAGCTAGTTTTCTTTTCAATAAATTAGGTTTTCCATTAGGCATTAGATAGTTGTTTTTAGTTTTTGGATAGACTAACCTTTCAAGAAAGGTCGCCGCCTTTAACCCACCGCAATGCTCAGATCCGACCTATGGAGACCCATCCACCACATTGTGAGTATTTCATTCATCTCTTCCTCTATGTTTTTATGTTTCTGTTGTCTTTTATGTTTCATTGAGGACAATGAAAGGTTTAAGTGTGGGGGAGGGATTGCATTGCATATAGATAGAGTTTGCATATCATGCTTATTTATGTTTTCATATTTATTTTTACTCATATATCACATTTGGAAAAAAAATCACAAAAATATCATGCATTGCATTTAGGTGTTATTAAAGATACCCATCTTGGTTTAGTTTGTCCTCTAATTTATTTTTATGATCTCATTGCATAAATCCCATGATTTGATTGAATTGCTTGAAAATGATTTTGGAGCATGATTTGAGAATATAATTGAGCAAGTATGATTCATAGTTAAGGTTTAATTGAAATCTAAAAAAAAAACATAACCTTTGTGAGTTTGTTTTGGCCTTATAGGGACTTTACATATTATTCCATTTTGCTTTTATTGTGTGATTATACTCTCCATATGCTTCTTATTTCAATACCGTATTGCATATGTTTGTTGCTTGTGAATTTCAAATGATTGAGGCATATTTTCTTTAGCCACATTATACCTTATCTATCATTTGCATTATCCTTTGCTTGAACCCCATCTGAGCCTTAAAGCCTATTCTTTTTTTTTTATAGCACCACAAAAATATATCATACCCAATGATTAGCTGACCCTATTCGGGAATTAGGAGGAGAATTGGTGAAAAATCTTTATGTTGGAGTTGCTTTGAGTGGAGATTATGTATGTATGGTTGTGTATTGCGAGAGGCATAGCCGAAATAAGGTAACCCTTCTTGCATAATAGAGATGACTTATTACTAGGGGCCTAAGGAGGATAAAATTCACTTAGAAGTAAAAGTCTAGTAAGCTTGGACCTAGGGAAGATAAAATTCACCTAGGGGCAAAAGTAAGTATAAAAGAAAAGAAAAGAAGTCATCATAATGAAAAAAAAAATGCATGAGCTGTATGTCTATTGAAATCGAAGAGTGCTTATTGATGTGTATTGGAGTTTATGTTATTGTATTGGTTTGTGAAGTATGGAAGTTTTGGTGTTGTTCTAGTTGGTTGTTGTTCCTTTTTCCCGGATTTTTAGCACCACAAGCCTAAATATTTCTCATGCCTTATGTTCCTACCAAAGCCCCATTACAACCCTATAAAAGTCCTCATGATGTTGTTTGCAAGTGATGACTTTCACGGTGTATAGAGCATTTTGGATTGAGTTGAGAGTTGGACATTAAAGCCTAAATACATGAGAGCTTGAGTGAAACATATTATCCCGGTGAGGTTAGATTAAATTTGCTTTTACTATTGGATCGCTCATATATTTGCTAGGATATTTGTTTTCTTATTCATGGCTCCTATTGCTTGATGTTGCTTTTCTAAAACTATAGCATGAAGATCTTATTTGTGGGATGATTAATTCTATATTTGTTTTTCATTGCTTGAGGACAAGCAAAAGCTTAAGTGTAGGGGAGTTTGATAGCATGCATTTAGGTAGGCATAATAGGTTGAATTTAGCTTAGTTAAGATGCATATCATGCATAGTTTAAGTACAATTTGAATATTTGCTCTCTATGTTGATGGAGTCGGAATCTACATGTTTTTATTGATTATTTTAGGTAACTGTGGATCCGAGAAGGAGAAATGGGTTGATGATGCATTAAGATGAGGAAGTCTAGTTGATCGAAAAAGCTTAAATGAAGATCTAAAGAGGTCATGAGAAGAAGAAGCGAACCTAAACGAAGAACAAGTCTGCAGAAGTTGTCGCCAGACATGCTGAACTTGTTTTGCACTTTCTGGAGACCTCGATTGTCCGATTGCCTACTATGACCATGCGTTGGAAATCTCTTTCAGAGAACTACAACTTTCTTGTTGACAAGAAGAGCAAATTCGGGATAGATTTTCCGTGAAAGGCCCCTGGATGCGGCCATAGCAACCATGCCGCGGCCGCAGCATATGCCGCAGCCGCAGCACGTGTTGCCAGCGCGACGCCGTTTTAATTAAAAACCCTAGTTTTGTGTTTTCCTTTTGTGTGGCCGACTTGGACTCATTATAAGGCCGATTTATGTTAGTTTTTTAGTAACTTCTATTCTATTCTTACGTTCTATCAGACAATTAGAGAGAGAGAGAGAGAGAGAGAGAGAGAGAGCGATGTTCGCCATGGGCGACTAAACTCTCTTCGTTCTACTTGCAATTTGAAGCTTTATTTGGATCGATTGTGAGTTTCTGAATCTTGTTCCTTGTTTCCTATATTTGAATGCTTCAACTTCTTTGTGCTTGATTGTTTATTGATTTGTTCTATCTTGCCTGATCAACTTGTTAGATCAATTCAATCGCTAAGATTTTGTAGATTCCTGATTGTGAATCTTAACCTAAGTAGCAAACTTGTCCCTTTAGGGCTAATTAAACTAATTGGATAGGTAGGAAGTTGGATGTGTTGTTAAATCCCTCTTTAGGGACTGCAAATACCTTGGTTAATCTATGAACTTAAAGCTATCAATTGGGTTAAATCCTTCTTTAGGGATTGTTCGATTGATAAGGGTTTCTAGGACTGTTTGGACTAGTAACTATATTAGGTCGGAACAAGGGCATTCATAGGAAACCTAAAAGGACAAGAGGAAGTTACAATATCAATTCAACCAAATAAAGTGGATAGTTGTAGGTAGAGTGATCTTCTCTAAATTGTTTTACATTATTTGTTTTTATTTTATTTTGTTTTCTTTTCAATCTCAATCAACCAAAACCCCCCTTTCTACTAATTGGTAAATACACATTGTTGAGAAATACTTGATTCTCTGTGGGATCGACCTCTTACTTACTTGCTATACTAGTTCTAGTTTGTAGATTTGAGTTTTATTTTGATACGGTTTACGCAACTAAAAATCGTCCATCAGCATCCCTATTGCATTAGAGACTGCGGTCCATACACGATCAGGTTCATGCAACTCCTCACGAAGGACGCCCCCACCTACGACGGTCTTGACGACGCATTCATCGGGGCGTACAGGCACATGCTTGCTGTTGGCATCTTCCATGGTAGACAGTTATGATCGCCGTTGTGATCACCATTGCCCAGTGTTATGAACTTTGATGTTATGGTAGAAGGTTGTTATGAACAACGTTTTTATTGTGTTCGATTTTTATGAACATGGTTGTTGCTCAGAACATTTAGTTGTGGACGGTAGTTCCCTAGGTTGGTATTGTAATACGTTGCTATGAACTATGTCGCTTTCTTTATCTTCAGTCGGTGGTTATGTGTTGTAGAATGTTAATATATTTTTATGATACTTTTTAGGCAGTGGTTGACTATGTTGTCATGCTCGAAACTTAGGTTATAAGTTATAAGGAAATCACCCGTGTCACCAAAGTTGGAATCCCGTGTCAACTCACATAATTATCGTGTCACTGATTTCAATATGGTGACAAGGGTGATTTCCTTACACGACTAGTACAAACACTCAGGAATGTAAACATGAGTTGAAACAAGTGCCAATGCATGGGTGATTTCATTATCAAAGTGTCAACCACCAAAATGTCAAACATCAAATTCAAAGCAGTGACATGATAACCCCTTCAACCTGACATGGTAATACAAAGGCGGTGATAGAGGTTATTTCCTAAAGCCATCCCCAAAAGTACTATGAAGTTCTTTACCACTTACCTGTAGTATGTAACCCGTTCTCAAAAGTAAAGCAGCCTACTTAGAGTTTGCCATATGTGCAAGCAGCCTAATTACACTACCAAGTACTTAACCCGTTCACAAAATAACATAGACGGAGAATGGTCCAACCGCTGACCCCAAACTGCAAATGCAAAAGAAGACCCAGCTGCTGAGGTAAGGCGTTGGACCACCAATGGAGGAACACATCTACGAACGACGACGCTTGAAATGGTGAAATTCTCCCCGAGATGGGTATCGACAAGTCTTAGGGCGACCAGGGCGCCGCTTCACGTCCGGGGGGAGACACACCGCGTTGGACATGGCTGGGGGGATTCGCCAATCTGCTCTTGGAGGAAGCGGATATAGCACATTCTCGTAACACGCCTTCCATGCTGCGACTTTGTAGAAGTCATTCACGAGAGAGAAGAAATTGGTACCTCGAAACCTGGAAGCGGCTACGGCGTGCGGGCACGAAAACTGGTCAATGTCGAACTGCTTGCATGTGCAGGTCCGGGCACTCAGATTCACAACTCAGGAGGAGGACCCTATGCGGACAGTGTACTCGTGTGCACTGAGCGCTCTAACATCCATGCATGTTGCCAACGCATAGTTCGTTTTGAGCTCACTTTGAACGTAATCGCTCACCGGCGACCCCAATTTGGTGCTTTTTTCCTGTCGCTCGTAAAACCACTTGGATACTGTTTCAATGACAGCATCAATCAGGGCTGTGATGGGTAGGTCGCGGGGCTCCTTGATCACGGAGTTCAGAAACTCGGAGTTGTTCGTCGTCAATATGTTGTAGCGCATCCCCAAGAAGTATGCTCGGGCCCAGTTCTGGAAGCCAGCCTCTTTCAGGTATTGGCTCGCAGGGGCTGACTGTGCGCAGAAATCAACAAAGTGCTTCTCGAACTCTGCCCTCGTGTACGCCCTCGCCACCGTGAAGAACAACGTGTGCAGGCCCGTGACCCCCTTGTACTTGCACCTGGCATTCTGAAATAGATGTCATTGTGATAGGAGGAAACTGTCGTTGTTCCTATCAAAGTATAACTCAAACCTACAAACTAGTATAGTAAGCAAGTAAGAGGTCGATCCCACAGAGAATCAAGTATTCCTAAGCAATGTATATTTACCAATTAGTAGAAAAGAGGGGTTTTGGTGATTGAAGATGATAAAATAAATTATAAACAAGTTAATAGAGGTAACAATTGAGAAAATAGTTTCATCTACAAACATCCACTTTAGTTTGGTTGATTGATCATCGATTCTTCTTCTAGTTCTCTTTTTATCCTATTATTGTTCCTGTCCTAATCTTGTGTAAATTACTAGTCCTACGAGTCCTAGTAACCCTTACTAATAGATAACCCTAAAACGGTCAAGATTTAACCTAATAGTAGCATTAAGATTAAGGATTAACCAGGATACATGCAACACCAAGCTACGAGTCAGCATTTAACATATAATTGATTCTCTACACACCAGTTTAGTCCTACGAGTCCTAAAAAGGCATGATTGCTACTATGGATTAAGGTTCGCTACGAGGAATGTACAAAATCCTAGCAATAATCTCAACTAGTTGCGCGGACTAGAAGAAATCAACAATATTCGCAAAAGAATCAATACGAATCAATAGGAATAGAACAAGAATAGAAATCTCACAACTTTATCAACCCAAAGCTTCAATCCATAGACGAAACGAAAGAGTTTAGCACTCCATGGCCATGGAGGCTCTTCTCTAGGGTTCTCTCAATTGATAGTCTCCAAATGCATAAACTAATGAATTCGATCCCTCAAATAAAACCCTAAAACTTCCTTAAAAAGCCTCAAAAGAGTCGGCCAAATAATAATTTTAAAAACTAATTAAAGAGACAAAAAGTCCATTAAGCAGATTCGGCGTTTCTGCAGAGGCCGCGGGGCAGCCAACCCAGGCCGCGGGGCGGCCAGGCGATTGCGAAATCCTTCGTCAGAGCATCGGGCCGCGGGGCGGCTAGCTTAGCCACGGGGCGGCGTTTACTGTTCACAGCGATTTTTCCTCTTCGAATTTGGTCCCGATGTCAAGACAAAAGTTGTAGATCTCGGAAAGAGCTTTCCAACGCATGGTCATAATAGTCAATCGGACAACCGAGGCCTTCAGAAAGTGCGAAACAAGTTCAGCATGTCTGGCGACAACTTCTGCTGACTTGTTCTTCACTTAGGCTCTCTAACTTCAATTCTGCTCCCGGGCTCTTCGCTTTTATTATTCCTCTTCTTCACTCTTCCTTCATCCATGAGCCTCCTCATTCCTCGTCGGATCCACATATACCTGAAATAATCCATAGAAGCGTGTAGATTCCGACTCCACCAACAACACAACTATAAATGCAAATCTAGCTTAAACTATACGTTATGCACATCTAAATCATGCTAAATGCATCCTAATATGCCTACCTAAATGCTTGCTATCACATTGGCAGGCCCCTTGCTTGACAAACACATAGTGGTCCCTCAAACCTTTGACGATACTAAGATGCCAATCAGAGACAAACATTACGTCCGGTGCATCCTCGACGACATGTAGCATGTTCTTGAAGAAGAAGCCCCATGACCCGTGATTCTCACCATCGACAATCGCAAACGCGATCGGGTATACACTGTGGTCTGCATCTTGGGCTATGGCAAATAGAAGCGTGCCCCTGAACTTCCCTTTCAGGAAACTCTCATCCACTTAAATCACCTGGACATGGATATCGATACCAGCTGGTTAGGTGACATGGTAATTTATGTTAGGTGACATGCAATATTATAGTACCCACCATCGACAATCGCAAACGCGATCGGGTATACACTGTGGTCTGCATCTTGGGTTGTGGCAAATAGAAGCGTGCCCCTGAACTTCCCTTTCAGAAAACTCTCATCCACTTAAATCACCTGGACATGGATATCGATACCAGCTGGTTAGGTGACATGGTAATTTATGTTAGGTGACATACAATATTATAGTACCGACATGGAGTTTTACCTTTCGAAGGTAGGGGATCGCCTTGCGCCATACCCCGAAGCTAATAAAGGCGTACTTGAATCTTTGGGATGAGGCAAGCTATAACCTAGTTTATGTCCCGGGGTTAGTCTGCTCGAACATGTGCAAGTATGGAATAATATTGATAACTTCACTCCCTTTGATGAAAATCGGAATAAGTTTCAAAGGCCTTGACAGTCTGTTTGTGTCAAAGGTCTTGAAGCTTTAACAGTGTTGATGAAACACAAAACCTGTTCTCTATGATATTATGCTCGAATATTATTTTATATTATTATATGCTTCTAGATATTATACTCTAACATTTCAGGAAGCTTTTCAAATATTATCTCCTTCCAAAGTCGAAAAGTTAAGAAGGACACAATCGGAGATCATGGCTTCAAAAGTTTCCAAGTTTAGAAGATCTCGAAGATAGCCATGATCAGCCTAGCCGTTGGAGAAGATTCCTTCCTCAAGTGGCGCCGATGATCTTCACTATATAAAGGAGATGAAGAAGAGAGAGAGGACGGACGTACATTCACGAATATCATTGCACAATCAGCCCTCAAGTTTACGATCTCTCTTCAACGTGTTATCTCTGCTTGTTCTTAAGAGTCTTATATTTTGTTTCAAAGCATTTGAGAGTTACACAGTGAGCTTATAGGATATATTCTGAGAGAGTGTTATACTCGAGAGTTTATAACTCAGGAAGTGGGCGCTAGGCTATTGATTCTCGAGAGTAAGAGGATTGTACTAGATAGCTGAGAGAGGTGGGGCTCTTCTAGATTGGTCTAGGACTCCAAGGGAACGTGAGTTGACTAGATTGCAATTGTATAGGAGAGAGGCTTCTCGGTGAGCTATTAGGATCCTAAGCTTTGTGAATCAATAAAACCTGTTGAATCCTAGGGTTGTGGAAGAACCCTAGGCGGGGACGTAGGCCAAGTTCGTGCCGAACCTCGTTAACAATTCGTTGCGTCCTTTACTTATTGCTTTACCTTATTTCCGCACTTGGTTCGTACTGTTTAACTTTGTGATTCAGGTTTTCGAAGAAAGACTAAGTCTAATCTCAAAGGATTTTGCACAAGCTTCAAAAGTCTTGAGAATCTGCGAAAAACCGGCATACTCTATTCAACCCCCCCTTCTAAAGTATCTTTACATTACTTTGTCTTACATTATCGAACCTTCAATTGGTATCAGAGCTTTACTCACTGCTTTTGATCTAACAATCTTGTGAGTTTTTTATCATGTCTGGTGAAGCAAGCGGAGGATTTGCACAAGGGAGGTCTACCTTTAGACCACCACTCTTTGTAGGAAACAACTTTGTCCACTGGAGATTATTGATGAAGATGTTCATTATAGATTAAGATCTGGAACTTTGGAACATTATAGAGAATGGTCCGAAGGTTCCAGAGAAAGACGGACCAAATGAAACCAAAATTGCGAAGAAGAAGGCTGAATACCTCCAAGCGGATCTTGAACTCGTCTCCAAAAACTACAGGGCCATTAACTTACTATATTGCGGTCTTAGTACTGATGAGTTTAATCGTATTTCATCTTGTAGGTCAGCTAAAGAGATTTGGGACAAGCTGGTTGTCACATACGAAGGAACCAGTCAAGTGAAGGACACCAAGATCAGCATCTTTCTTCGAAAGTATGAACTCTTCAAAATGAAGCCAGATGAGTCTATTAAGGCTATGTTCACACGGTTCACGGAAATCACAAGCAACCTTGACTCTCTCGGCAAGACCTTTGAGAATGTTGAGAAAGTGAGGAAGATATTGAGGTGCCTCCCAAAAGACAAATGGAGTCCAAAAGTAACAGCCATAGAGGAAGCCCAAGATCTCACCACTCTGTCCCTTGATGACTTGCTTGGGAAGCTGATCACACATGAGATGATTCTCAATGAAGACGATGGAGAACTTCCAGCAAGCACTAAGAACTTGACGCTCAAGTCTAAGAAGGATGAGCCCAAAGATGTGTCTGATTCTGAAGATGAGGATGAGGATGAGGATGTTCCCTTTGATCTCATTACAAGGGGTCTTTCTCGAATCCTCAAGATGAAGAAGCAATTCAACAACAAAGATGGATCAGAGTCTTCTAAATTTCGAGGTAAGTCTCAATACAACAAATATGACAAGAAGACTAAACCTTTGTCTTGTTTTGAATGTGGTGAAACAGACCATATAGTGAAAGATTGCCCTCAAAAGACGAAGAGCCAGCCCAAGAAGAGTGATAGATGGAAAACGAAAGCCATGGTGGCAACTTGGAGTGATTCTGACTCGGACTCCGATAATGAAAAGGCCAACCTTTGTCTCATGGCAACAGGAGATGAATCCCATGATGAGCAACTTGAGGTAACTGTAAGAGAGCTCATGGCAAGTCCAAAAGAGGTACTATCGGAATTCCTTTCTAATATGATTGCCAATGAAGAGAAACTTATTGTCCAAACTAACACTCTTATGAAGAAAACCGTGGACCAGGAAAGAACTATTGAGGAACTATCTAGGCGGGTCGAAAGTCTTGAAACTTCTTATTCAGGTCTTGACATTAAAGTCAAGACTCTTGACTCGGAAAATCTGAACTCAAGCAAGATCTCTCGTCTCTGAGAAGTGAACATCATGACTTAGAGAACGAGAAGATCTCCCTGAATAATAAGATTCAAGACCAACAGACAACCATCATGAGTTTTACCAAGTCCAAGGGCACTCTTGATAGGATGTTGGGTGAGCAACAAAGTTCTCTAAACAGAAGTGGTATTGGTTATAACCCGAGGTTTTAAAGAAGCAACACATTACCACTTTTGTGAAGGCAATAGGAAGCAGAACCTCTCCTATATGTCACCACTGTGCGAGAAAGGGACATGTAAGAGAGACCTGCCCCTATAGAAGAAAGGATCCTCATATTATTCGCAATACATTTCCTATTCATTTGAGAAAAGAACGGATAACGCAAGTTTGGGTCCCCAAAGACACTATTTTACCAAATATGGTTTATCCCAATAAAGGATCTAAATTTGCTCACTGGTCTAGCCACAAAGGTTGATGTTTGTTTTGCAGGAGATCACCAAGGTGAAGGAGCAAAAATGGATTATTGATAGTGGATGCTCGAGGCATATGAGTGGGAAGAGTTCTCTCTTTCATGATCTAAAGGAGAAATCCACAGGAACAATCACTCTTGGTGACAAAGGAAAGTGTGACATCGTTGGTATTGGTAGTGTTGGGAGTGATTCCAACCATAGTATTAAAAATGTCTATCTTGTGAATGGTTTAAAGTATAATTTGCTTAGTGTCTCTCAATTATGGGATAGTGGCAACAATGTCAGATTTAACAAGAAAAGATGTCTAGTATGCAGAGAAGATACAAGTGAAGTTGTTCTAACTGCATATCGTTACAACAATATATATGCTGTAAATGCTGAGCAAGTGGCACAAGGAAGCTTAACCTGTCTAAAGGCTTTGACGAACGATCCAAAGCTCTGGCACAGGAGACTCGGTCATGTGAGCCCACATACACTACAAAAGCTTGTGACCAAAGGGCTTGTAAGAGGGCTACCTGAGATGGACTTCAAAGGTATTGGTATGTGCAATGCATGCACACGAGGTAAAAAAACACGTAGCTCTTTCAAACCCAAAAAGGTTGTAAGTACTTCTAGACCCCTTGAACTTTTACATATGGATTTATGTGGTCTTATGCGAGTCAAATCTCCCAATGGTTAAAGGTACATGCTTATTATATTTGATGAATGCAATGACGGTTCTTTGAGTGAAAGTGTTGCAGATATAGATCTTAACATGCATACAGAGAACGAGGATGGTGATGATGCTGCTACCAAGAACAAAGAGAAGAGGAACATGCAGGAACAGATTCTCAACACTGAAGAATTGGCCCAAGGTGTTGAAGATTCTTCCAAAGCCCTTGGTGTCCAATCCAACAGTGTTGAAGCGTCAGAAACTGCTGTAACTGAACCTAACAGGACCACGGAGTCAGATGTACCACAAGTCAATCCTACCGGTGTAACAAATCAAGGAGCTGAGACTAGCAAAAGGAAATTCAAATACTCATCATCACACTCATTAAAGGATATCATTTCTGACCCTACTTCTAGTGTTCAAACTCGTTCTAAACTTAAAGATCTTTGTGCTTTTCACACGTTTGTTTCTCTTATTGAGCCAAAGAAGGTAGATGAGGCACTTCAAGAGCCAGACTGGATCATTGCTATGCAAAGTGAGCTTAACAAATTTGAAAGAAACAAAGTCTGGACCTTGAATCCTAGGCCAAAGCATCAATCAGTCATTGGCATACGATGGGTATTTCGAAACAAGCTAGATGAGAATGGTAAGATCGTGAGGAACAAGGCAAGGCTTGTTGCTCAAGGCTACAATCAAGAGGAAGGTATTGACTACGAGGAGACCTTTGCTCCCGTAGCCAGGCTTGAAGCTATTCGCATCTTATTAGCATTTGCATCTTTTATGAGCATAAAGTTATATCAAATGGATGTCAAGTGTGCTTTTCTTAATGGTTTCTTAGAGGAAGAAGTATATGTGGCTCAATCCCCAGGTTTTGAAAGTTTAGAATTTCCTAATCATGTTTATAAACTTGACAAAGCGCTTTATGGTTTGAAACAAGCCCCAAGAGCTTGGTACGAGCGCTTGTCAAAATATCTTTTAGAAAATGATTTTAAAAGGGGGTTGATCGACAAGACTCTTTTTATCAAGACCAAAGGAAATGACATTTTAGTTATTCAAATCTATGTTGATGATATATTATTTGGTGCTACTAACACATCTTTGTGCAAGGAATTTTCTGACATTATGTGCAGTGAATTTGAGATGAGCTTGATGGGTGAACTCAACTTCTTTTTGGGATTACAAGTTTATCAATCCAAGAAAGGGATCTTTGTCAACCAAAATTTTGCAGGCTACAAGGTGGATAGGAAGAGCACATCAGGATGTTGCCAATTCTTAGGAGCATCCTTGATCAGTTGGCATTCAAAGAAACAAAACTCAGTTGCTCTATCCACTGCCGAAGCCGAATACATAGCAGTTGGAGCTTGTTGCTCCCAAATCCTTTGGATAGCTCAACAAAAGAGAGATCTTGGCGTCAACCTCAGAGGTATTCCCATTAAGTGTGACAATACAAGTGCCATATCAATCACGAAGAATCTTGTTCAGCATTCAAGGACAAAACATATTGATGTAAGGCATCATTTCAATAGAGACCACGTCGAAAAAGGTGATGTGTCCATATCCTTTATTTCAACTGATTATCAATTGGCTGGCATTTTTACTAAGTCATTGGCAGAGGACAGGT
Organism: Persicaria maculosa; assembly: GCA_963922045.1. Taxonomy (NCBI): domain Eukaryota; kingdom Viridiplantae; phylum Streptophyta; class Magnoliopsida; order Caryophyllales; family Polygonaceae; genus Persicaria; species Persicaria maculosa. Next base: position 24,532,343 of record OY998254.1, read on the forward strand.
TCACCTTCATTAGACGAGAGATTGGGATGCTTAACAAGGATGCACTTTCGTAGGGAGAGCTTTCCCTTTACGAAAGATAAATTCTACTCAGTGTGTCAAGATCCTTGAACCTCATTTCAAAGGTTGTGAACTGAATGGTAGAGCACATATAACGGATCATATGTTTGGTTGATATCTTATTAGATATTTGATCAAATATATTTTTAATGGATTTTTAACCTTCTTTTTGTTACCGATTTTATTTTATCCGAGTATAGTTTATTTGTGGAAATTATTTTAAATCGGATAAATCTTTTCTTGCCTTTAAGATTTGAAAGGATTTTTTTTTTTGAATGTTGAATTGTTTTGGTAAGTCTGATTTTTGGTGACTGTTTTTACCCTTCTCCCTTTGTTGAAAGACAAAAAGGGGGAGATGATCTGCTGATGGTTTTAGACGTTAAGACTGCTGTGAAACAAAGGTCTTGGAGGACCTTGTTTGGTTTTTGGTTGGATGTTTTTCATGATAAAATTATGATCCAACATTTGTCTAACCCATGCAGGTACTTAGTCCGATTTTGCTTATGATATATCTGCTTGACTAAGTTGCAGGGATGCACAGGTTTTGTCTTTCATCAAGGGGGAGATTGATAACTCCACTCCCTTTGATGAAAATCGGAATAAGTTTCAAAGGTCTTGACAGTCTGTTTGTGTCAAAGGTCTTGAAGCTTTAACAGTGTTGATGAAACACAAAACCTGTTCTCTATGATATTATGCTCGAATATTATTTTATATTATTATATGCTTCTAGATATTATACTCTAACATTTCAGGAAGCTTTTCAAATATTATCTCCTTCCAAAGTCGAAAAGTTAAGAAGGACACAATCGGAGATCATGGCTTCAAAAGTTTCCAAGTTTAGAAGATCTCGAAGACAGCCATGATCAGCCTAGCCGTTGGAGAAGATTCCTTCCTCAAGTGGCGCCGATGATCTTCACTATATAAAGGAGATGAAGAAGAGAGAGAGGACAGACGTACATTCACGAATATCATTGCACAATCAGCCCTCAAGTTTACGATCTCTCTTCAGCGTGTTCTCTCTGCTTGTTCTTAAGAGTCTTATATTTTGTTTCAAAGCATTTGATAGTTACACGGTGAGCTTATAGGATATATTCTGAGAGAGTGTTATACTCGAGAGTTTATAACTCAGGAAGTGGGCCCTAGGCTATTGATTCTCGAGAGTAAGAGGATTGTACTAGATAGCTGAGAGAGGTGGGGCTCTTCTAGATTGGTCTAGGACTCCAAGGGAACGTGAGTTGACTAGATTGCAATTGTATAGGAGAGAGGCTTCTCGGTGAGCTATTAGGATCCTAAGCTTTGTGAATCAATAAAACCTGTTGAATCCTAGGGTTGTGGAAGAACCCTAGGCGGGGACGTAGGCCAAGTTCGTGCCGAACCTCGTTAACAATTCGTTGCGTCCTTTACTTATTGCTTTACCTTATTTCCGCACTTGGTTCGTACTGTTTAACTTTGTGATTCAGGTTTTCGAAGAAAGACTAAGTCTAATCTCAAAGGATTTTGCACGAGCTTCAAAAGTCTTGAGAATCTGCGAAAAACCGGCATACTCTATTCAACCCCCCCTTCTAGAGTATCTTTACATTACTTTGTCTTACATTATCAAACCTTCAAATATGTCGGTAGCTGTCTTCATCGGTCCCATGCTTCACCTCTCTCGCTGCCAGTCGTGCCCTTTGTGCCTTCCAGTAGCTACACGATTCTCCATATTGAGACTTCGTCATTTTCTGCACTTGCTTGGGAACGAGGTTCTTTCGAGTCCCGGTGAACCTGCATATAATGGTGACATGGTGAGTTACATTATATGACATGTGGAATAATGTTGTGTGACATAAATAGGTATTCGCAACTAAAGTAACACTTATGTGGTCACGAGGTTGTGTCCAATCATGTTCGACGTAGCATGTCGGCTATGGTTGTGCTTCATGTTCAGGTCACATGTATGCTCCTGGACATACTGTCGGATGGACCACATAGTCGTGCGCCAGTAAGTCGACGCCCTTAACATCCACGTGCACTTGCTATCCACTCAACCAACTATACACGTCGATTTACACGACCTCTTCACTACAAACTCGAAGCACTTCTCCACTGCATTCCAGTTAAGGCGACTCTGCACATCAGCCTTCGAGGCGAACAATTATCCCTCCGAAAGTTCTGTCAGGTTGCGTCGTGGATCCTGGGTTTGAGGTGTTGCTCTATCCACCATAGCTTCAACGTTCTCCATCGTAGGTGGGGATGTGCTGGACCTCGGAACCCAATCTTCAAGTTCCATCATCACCTCATCCTCAACTTCGTCCCCCTCCGTCGACACCCTCATACCCGGGTCTTCCTCCAAATCCTGCCAGTCAAAATCATCCCAAACTTCTTCCCGCTTCACTCCGGCATCGAATTCCTCATCCTCCTCCTGACTGCTTATGGATATGACATCCAACCCCTGATACATGTCACCTTGACATTTTACCGTGTCATCGGAGGAGGATTCCGTGTCACCCAAGTGGATAACATCCAGACCCTCAACCCTGTCACCTTCATGAATGTTCATGTCACTAGTTCCAGACCCCCTGTCAGTAGCGTGCTCCTGGCTCTTCCCTATCACCTCACCCAAGTGGATCAAATCCGGACCTTTACCCTTGTCACCTTCACACATAAGCTTGTCACCAGTTCCAAACCCCCTGTTAGTAGTGTGCTCCTCGCTCTTCCCTATCACCTCACCCAAGTGAATCAACTCCGGACCTTCAACCTTGTCACCTTCACACATATGCTTGTCACTAGTTCCAAACCCCCTGTCAGTTGCGTGCTCCTGGCTCTTCCCTATCACCTCACCCACGAGGATCACCTCCGGACCCTTACCCTTGTCACCTGTACATATATCTTTGTCACCCCTTCGAAACCCCGTGTCAACCTTGTCTTTCACCCCTATATCCTTGCTCTTCCCTGTTGACTCGCTAACCCCTCCTCCCCCATATAACCGAACATCTACAAACACAAGGTTTGGTTGTGCCTTACCTTCTGCCTCCAGGTCGTCCACTTTTTGGGAGTTACAAAGCCCACTCAAGCATTCTTCCCCGACGTCGGGTTGCGGTACTTGAAGGCTTTCTTTCACCACTGGACCAACATATATCGCCATGGGCCATGGATGTTCCCCACACTTCGAGTTCAGAAACTTAAAAGCTTCAAGGTCGTTATCATCACCTATCGTTATCGGATGACCCACTTCTTCCGCCTTTGGCATGTAAGACAACCGCCAATCTTCATATGAAGAATCATGGCCGACCTTGAGCCTCATCGGTTTATTCAGAGAGGCGAAGTCGACGCCCTCTTCAATGATCACATTCTTGCGCTCGGTTTCACCGGAATACACCCACCCGACACCCTCGAACAACCAACGACCGTTGAAGATGAGAGTGACACATAATTTGGCGTTTTCCCCTGCAAATGAAAAGTGGGATTAGCACCATTGTTAATGGGTATCTACTCTTCGCGAAACATGAGGAGAAACAGGAGAGGCGCCTACCCATTGCACCTGAGAATTAGGGTTTCTCAGAAACCTCGGTGACACAGAAGTTAACGAACCCTGACACGAACAAAGAATGCGCCTGACACGTGCTCTGCAACTGGCCCTTGATGCCGATGAGTTTTTCTCCAATGGTGGCCTTCTTCTCCAGCTCTTTTGTCCATGGGAGGAAGAAACCGACGTCCTCTCTTCTCCTCTCCTTTTATACTTTGCAAATGGAGGAAAAACCCCTTTTCCATCACTTTTTCCCATAGATCATCATTACACTCATCTCTCTTCTCTTTTTGGCGCCAAATTTCCCCACCAAAACATCCCCTCTCTCTCTCTCTCTCTCCTTGTGAGGACCTGCAACCGGTCTTGCTCTTCCCCAATTTTATTTGCACAAATAGCAACCATGTTACTTTTGCAAATAACACAAAAAGTGTCATTTTTGCAAAGTAAAAAAAAATGTGTATAGTTGTGCAAATTGCCCTTTTTTTTTTCTTTTCCCCCTTTTTTTTACCACTTTTTCCTTCTTTCCATTTCTTTTCCTTTTTTTATTTGGGCCATTTACCTCCTACCCCAGGTAATCAACCGGGATTTTTTTGCAAAATTTTAAATTTTGGATTACTTGTGCTATTTTGCAAAAAAAGTGTTAGTTTTACCAAGTTGCAAAAATGGTATTTACTACCATTTCCTTGTAGAAATACACTAGTTAACTTGAGTACTTGACTAATCCGAATACCATTACAGTTCACCGGTCTCTCTCTCTCTCTCTCACTTTACCTTTTTGGCACTTGGGAGTTGGAGCTCTTTTGCTCTTCTCTCTCATCTCCTCTTTGTCTTTCCCTATCTTTTCCCCCAATCTCTCGAGCATTTTCAGGGAATAATCTACCCCACCCCAACCGATTTCTTCACACAAATTCACTCTATTTCTTCCTCTTCAGATCCATACGCTCAGTTCCACCCCTCCGTGGAATCTTACATTTTATAGTTCCCTGTGAATTTCACTTTCCTTGCAGATTCGCTAGCGGCTGCATATTGCTTTTTTTCAAATTTTCACTTTGCTCTTGTTTTTATCAACATTTCTCGGTGGTGTTGTGCAGTTCTCTGTGTATGCTTTGCCTTTTATGTCGAAGTGCGTTTTTTTATGTTATTTTCGACTAATTGGGACCTGTATCTTAAAGTTGGGGATTTTACCACTCAGTTTTGTGTGAGGATTCCTTCTTCTTCCGATTCTTCTTGGTTTAGTAGGTTTCGGATCTGCTTGTAGTGGAATTCATTTTGATTAGGCTTTGTGTTACGCCTCTCCACAAAGTTTGGTTGAAGAATTAGGTGATTTTCTAGTAGGAAAGATTAGAAAATCTGGATGTATTAATTAAGGATATCTAAACTGAAAAGAGGTCGGCTCTCGGGTTTTACTTTTCAAGTTCTATCGATAAGGACCTCAATTTGATCGCAATTCAAGAGGTAAAGGTGCAAGCTTGTTGTTCTTGTGTGTAACCTTGTTCTGGCTGTGCATAGACCTTCAATCATGGATCATGTAATTGGTGGGAAGTTTAAGCTTGGGAGAAAGATTGGAAGCGGCTCATTTGGCGAGCTGTATTTAGGTATAGCTAGTTTGATCTGTCTCAATCTAGAAGCATATTCTCATGAATTGTTTTTTGTTTTTTGAAGTATGGTTATTAACTTGCCCTTTTGTTTTCTTCTGTTGGGGTCGATACCCTGCAGGTGTTAATGTACAGACTGGTGAAGAAGTTGCTGTTAAGCTGGTTAGTACTTCGGCCTTCTTTCTTTATATACTCTTGTTCTCTTGTTGGCTGATTGATTGTCTTTATGAACCTAGAAAGATTGCCTCCTGTGTAGTTGTCCTCATTAAGTTAAACATCTTAGGTTCTCCCAAGGCAGTGTATAATCCAAATAACTGCTCTTCTTTCAACAGGCTCCGTTTATTTTTTTTATTTTATGTTGCGCAACACAGTGTTTTATCCTTCATCTGCGTATCACATTTTGGTGGAAAGTGGTTTCTGAGATCAATCTTGGTGGCTGCCTTTCCATGGTCTTTTAGCATACCGTTCATTTGCATTTTCACATTAGGTTTGGTTTGTTGAGTCATCCTTGTCAGCTTTGTTGGCTATATAACTTCTAAGTGTTTCTTTTGTTGCCTAATATCTTAGAACTTGATGCCTCAAACCTCACCAAGTCCTTTATCTTGTGGAGAGGTTTGCTTTTTGTTTTTTCCCCTGTTGTGTTCATGGTCCCCTTTGAACTTATTTCCTTGATTTGAGGGATTTAATCCTCAAGAGCTGACTCTTCTGATTCCCTCCCAAGAGTTTTTTCCCCCTGTATTCATGGTCCCTTTTAAACTTATTACCTTGATCTAAGAGATCTAATCCTCAAGAGCTGACTCTTCTGATTCCCTCCAAGAGTTCTGTCTAGACGTAAATACACCTAATAAATATCCATTCCATGGAAGGCAAAGTGCCAAAGTGGAAGGAATATGTCTTCATATGGCAACTGATAAACCTGTAGCACTGAGTTATCATGTCCATTTCTTCCCAATCAATTATTTGCTTAAGGAAAGAGGATTTGCATCCTTTCATTTCCCAACATAGTCTTTTAGTATGTTTTCCATATACATTTGTGTGGAAACCTTGCTTTATTATACTGAACGTCTGAACCACTGACACTGAAATCCATACTATCACTGTAAAACAAAAACTAAGCGGTCAGAATGCTCTTATTATTTTCAGATTTTGATGTGCTTATTCCCAATCAACTGTAGGAATCAGTGAAGACCAAGCACCCTCAGCTTCAATATGAATCAAAATTGTATATGCTTCTTCAGGGTGGCAGTAAGCATCTAATTTTTGTATAGCCTTTTATTTTCTAATAAACACTTTTATCAGTTATTATTATTGGATGACGGTTCTTCTTGCTCTAAATTCTCGTTTTCTACAATGATACAGCTGGTATTTCCCATATTAAATGGTTTGGCGTTGAAAGTGAGTACAACATTATGGTCATTGACCTTCTAGGACCGAGTCTGGAAGATTTGTTCAACTATTGCAACCGCAAATTCTCTTTGAAGACAGTTTTAATGCTTGCAGATCAGATGGTACCAAACTTGCTTTGGGACTTGGAGTAATGCCTTGTCTATATGAGATAGCATACTTACACATGCTTCATATTATTCTTGCAGATTAACCGAGTCGAGTATATGCACTCCAGAGGTTTTCTTCATCGGGATATTAAACCTGATAACTTCTTGATGGGCCTGGGACGTAAAGCAAATCAGGTAATTCTTAGTATTCTGTCTTGAATATTTGCTCTGGCTGCCTACTATGGTTCCCTTTCCTTGACAGCGTAGCTGATGTTGAGAATTTATTGTATTCTAGAAAAAGCCAGTGTACTTAAGCGCTAGATGGGTCCTAGGTGGTGGTGTGTTTTCTAGTATCTAGGGGCCCGCCTATCTTTAGGTGGTTGGAGGCACAATTAGAACACTATAAAAAGCTACTGACTCCGGTTCGATAAAACATGTCATTTAATATTCACACACATTTTTAGGAAGGTAAAAACTATATAAAATATCCAATTTTAAGTATTTTTTTAGCAACTTTTAAAAAAAAATTAGCAAAAAAGTCAATATTTTATATACCTTTAACACATTGAAAAAGTATGCGTGAATAGTAAACGACATATTTCGCTGAATGGAGGGAGTATTAGAAAAGCATCTCCTGTTTGACCAAGTTTTTGGTGATAGAAGTATTTATTGTGGAGATAGCCATGGTAATTAAGGCATTGGCACATCGATGTTTTTTAGATGTTGCAGCATGCTTTGGGTTTGTTGGTTGCATGTGTTCTATTCACACTTGACACATTGGCACTCACAATTTGCCATGTTTATTATGCACAAGAAGAAATGAAAAGCATTTTTTTCTTTTAGTAGGAGCTGATGCTTTTGTTGATTCAGACAGAAGACTAGTCCTAAAAGAATATCGAAACCTGAAGTTATTTAATTCCATTACCGTGAAGGAGAATGATAGAGCCATCATTAGAATTGTCCGTTTTTTGTTCTTGGAACCTGGATTTCCATGCACAATGCTTTATCTTGCTTCATATTAAGCTTAACATATTTATATATAATTCTGCTAATCCTGAAACTGAAACCACCACCTCAATCATAGGTGAAATAAATTTTGGTAACGCGACTGGTGAGTGCTTAGCTGCATTCTCTTTTAAGCAGTTTTTCCCACATGTGGTCTGTTGATTTTCTTCTTTCTACTTATTTAGGTATATGTTATTGATTTTGGCCTTGCAAAAAAGTACCGTGATCTTCATACACACAAACACATACCATACAGGTATGAGATGCTATCTTCAATTTCTGCATTTCTATTTGCAGGTCGCTCTTTCGACTTTGTTGTTTCTTCAGCTATCTTGCAATTGTTGATTTTTGTTTAGGTTCAATAAAAGATGTTCAGGGTCTATTTGGCTCCATGTTGGTGGTTCTTTCCAAATGCTTTATGTTGTAGAGTGGTATTATTGAAATAAGTTTTTGATTCAAAAATAATAATCGTTGATGTTGTGCATGTGCCCTTCAATGACTGAACATTTTCAGAGGTTAAAAGACCATAGATGTGATCATGTGGCAACTATGAGTTCTAGTCAGAGAGACATGTAGCAAAACTGTTGGATTTCAATGACTGAACTTTTTCAGAGGTTAAAAGACAATAGATGTGATCATGTTGACTCTTCTCATCTCTCTTCTAAGAAGTTCCTTCTGTTACATTATTCTAAAACCTCCAAAGTTGAAATGCTTCATCTCCTTAGACCACATTATTTTCCCTGGTATTTCTCCAGCATAGACCTTTCTTAAAGCTTATTGACATACTATTTGTGCATAACACAGTCAATTCTCCATCTTCAATGACACTGTAAATTTAGCTAAAAAGACAGTGGGATATTCAACAAAACTGATTTGGCCACGACTCCACTTGTTATAATAGTTTAGGCCGTCTTATCAAACCAAGTTGCCTCACACAAGATTTTCTTCTAAACACTTGTTTCACAGCATATTGATGTTTTAGAATCATTCTTTCCTTTTTCTGAAACTTAAGCGTAGGTTTTTGTTCAATCAAGCTCCTTGATCTACAAGTAATGGCTGGTACTTGGGTTTTATATAAATTATGACTCTTTGGATTATGACTTCTTCAGAGAGAATAAAAACCTTACTGGAACTGCTCGTTATGCGAGTGTCAATACACACCTTGGTATCGGTGAGTGTTTCTATTTCTTTAGCATGTGCCATATGGTGATGAATGATACCTGTAGTCCCTACTTGCTGAAGTTAATTAATGCGATTTTGATCTGGAGCTCTGTGTTCCATCTATTTTTTCCCTTTCCACAGAGCAAAGTAGAAGAGATGACCTGGAGTCTCTTGGATATGTGCTCATGTATTTTCTAAGGGGAAGGTAGGAGAAAAAAAAAATCAAAATTTGTGTATGTCCTAAATTCATCTTTGCTAGAGAACTTTAGTTGATATGTGTCATTTCTTTCAGCTTACCATGGCAGGGTCTAAAAGCTGGTACTAAAAAGCAGAAATATGACAAAATCAGTGAAAAGAAAATGCTCACTCCGATAGAGGTAGCTTCGTTTCTTGATGTCACCTTTTACTGTTTATCCACATTGCTTATGATATAACCTCCATGTTAACCGAGTTTTCATTTCATTAAGTTAATGGATGGGATGTTTTTAATGCCTCTTTAGGTCCTTTGCAAAAATTACCCCTCAGAGTTCACATCATATTTCCATTATTGTCGGTCATTGCGATTTGATGACAAGCCAGATTATTCATACCTTAAAAGGCTCTTCCGGGATCTTTTCATTCGTGAAGGTATTACTATTATATTCAATCAGTGGAGAATACTTCAATACGACGGATTGTCATTTTTGGGTTGGATAATATGGATACTTCTTAGGCTGCTGTGGGTTGACGTTGTCTTTTAAGATGGTTTTAGGAAAAAGTTAACCTTTATCCCAATGACAATAGTAGTACAGCCCTATGATAATGCAGATATTATGTTTCCATTTACCCTGTCTAATTGCTAATCTATTATGAAAAAAAAAAAATCTAATTGCTAATTTATCATTGAATAGGGTGCTTGGGGGGAAAAAGTTATTGCCATTTTAGCATATTTCAAGGGTATCAATGTATGATATGTTTGAATAGTCCCTTCATTAGTAGGATCTTGATTTGATTAGATGTTGATTAAGGACCCTCTAAACCAAGTCATCATGATAAAGAAAATGAAAATGACAGGGGCCAATAAGATGTCTTAGTGTGTGTGCATGTGTATGTGACTGAGTGGGATTATGTTTTAAGCATATCCGTATAAATTTGTTTGTGCAGGTTACCAGTTTGACTACGTTTTTGACTGGACAATGTTGAAGTATCCACAAATAGGTTCCAGCTCTAGAGTAAGGATTAGTTTATTCAGTCAGTTTTATGTTGTTAAAGTTAGTCTGGCCAACTCCTGATTATTCATTTATGAACCGTGGCTGCAGCCAAATGTGAAACCTGCTTTAAATCCTGGACCTTCTGCAGAAAGGACGGATAGGCCTTCAGGTATCTAATTACTTACTTTACAAGTGTGATGATAGATCGTAACATGAATGAGACAATACAATCACACTCGATTAGAGCTTTCTGCTAATGGCTTTTTGTCAGTCCTGCATCCTCCGGTCATTGCATGTTTATAATATAACTCTCCTTGATAAAGCCTTATTCTTCAGGAAAGTGATTACGTATTCCATAGTTTGACACTTTGATATCATGTGATTGCATAGTGGGACAGGAAATTCGAGAGAGATTCTCTGGTGCTGTTGAGGCATTTGCTAAACGGAACCCTGTATCTGCATTTCACGGTGACCTTTCCAGGAACAAGTCATTGGATGGTACATCCAAGGATGTGGTGAGTAGTTAGTACAATTAAAGAAAGGATTGCCCCCAATCCTTTGTTCATAGAAAAAGGAAGGTTTAGAAAAGAAAAGAAAAATATGAAAGAGATCAGGATTAAGATTTATCAACAATGATAAACCAACATAGACAATACATGGCGATATTGTTATAAATTTATGAAACTGTTGTTACCGCTTTTGATATCGTTGGATCTAATGAGTATGTTCGTAAAACGTGTCTACCAGCAAGCTGATTCTGAAAGGGGTCGCAACTCCAGGAACGGCAGTGCCTCAAAGAGAGCTGTTGTTTCAACAAGTAAGCCGAGTTCTTCCTGTGAACCCAATGAAAGCCGACTCAGCAGACTGTTATCATCTAGTGGCCGCATGTCAACCACACAAAGGACCCAACCTGGGTCCGAGTCCAAATCCTCAAACATTGGACGTGGCTCATTCATGAAGCCCGGTGGTCGGGATGATGCCCTTAGGAGCTTCGATTTCCTCTCTATTGGGTCTGGAAAGAAGAAGTGAGATGATACCTCCATGGTCTGAGCCAAAATCGTCATTCAGCAGAAAAGGGTTAGAACTGCTACGATTTTACCACGGTTGCTCTTCCTGTGAATATAATCTCTGCGCTCATCGTGGTTGAAGCTCAACTCCTATGCCTTGAACATCTGCTCTGGCTTTTGGGTACACTTTGAAGTGATCTATACAGCACTGAGAACCATAGAAGGGGATAATTCCTCTGACATGGAATTGTTCATACAATGACACTATTAATTGTAATAAATAATGAAATGACAACCCTTGTGTCCCGGATCCCTCGTCGACATCTGTGTGCAATTTGTACTATTTGCCGTGTCAAATGTCTACAATTTACTACATAAGATTATATTTTGATTTTTGAATGTTGCAGTTTCAAACTTAGCCGTGCATTTGCAGGATTTAGTAGATTGAGCTATTCGTTGATGTTTGTTTGATTTTATGTTGAAGGTTTTTTTCCCCTTCATATATCCAACACTGAAAACTGGCATATGTCAACCTGTTATGAAATGAGAGATTACTGAGAGAAAAATCAGATCTATTATTTCTGAGAAAGGTTATAGAATATATAGAGAACGGCCGTGGTGAAAAGTGGATGGGCATGAGAATCATGAGATCCATCAAGCTGTCAAGGGGATTGGTGCGTTCAAAGCGCCGGGTGTCGATGGTTCCAACCAATTTTCTTTCAAAAATGCTGGTCTACTGTCCAGGAGTCCGTGGTTGAGGTTGAGTATGTTCGTGAGTTCTTCAGGTCTTCTAAACTTCTAGATGGGAATAATGACAGTCTTATTGTATGTACTTTGGGCTAAAGTGGCTAAACCGGAGGTTATTGCACAATTCCACCCCATTAGTCTTTGTAATGTTCTTTATAGGTCATTACAAAGGTCTTGGTGAATCGTCTATGACCTCTTCTCCCGTCCTTGATCGGATCTATGCAAGGTAGCTTTCTACCCGGGAGAATTACTACGAACAACCTTGTTATGATGCAAGAGATTGTTCATTCCATGCGGCGAAAGAAAGGTAAGATAAGGTGGGATGTAGCTTAAGGTTGATCTCGAAATCACGGATACCTTGGAGGATGTTGGGTTTCTGGACTGTTGGGCGAAGTGGATATTTGACTCTCTGAGTGCATTGGTTTGGTGAAGACCCGTGTTCTTGTTAACAGTGAGTTGACGAAGGAATTTGAACCAAATAAGGGTATATGTCAAGGGGATCCCATATCACCTTGTTAATTCTTTGGATCAAGCGCCTCGGTCAATTTGATCCCATATCACTGTTCTTGTTAACAGTGAGTTGCCTGCAAGGGCTCTGAAACCTGGTCTAACATCTTCAAAGCAAAATTCTTTCACTCCTCGGGGAGCATGGTTGCTGGTGCTTATCCGGTCTGAAATATCATGTTAAAAAGCTTGGATGTCGTGGTTGTCAAAGGGTCTAGGTGGCTGCTGGGGATGGGAGAATGGCTAGATTCTAGGTAAATTCATGTTTGTGTGATGATAGGATTATTAATCTGGCTATCGACGACATCAACCTGGATCTAGTGCACGAGAATATCCGCTTCTTTTGGGTCGATAACGCTGACTGGAATTGGGCATTATTGTTGCCGACTAATATTCTCATGATGCTTGTTGTAGTAGCTATGACCGAAAAGGGCGAGAATCAGGACACTTTAAGGGGATAGCGACGTCAGATGGGAATTACTCCCAGGGGCGGCCACAGGGTGGGGCGGACGTACGCGGCCGCCCCACCTTTCGACCCACGCGCCCTGGGGTTTGGAAAAAAAAATAAAAAAATATTTATATATATGGTAGTGTTGTAATAAGTAAAACTATGATTAATATAGAATCAATTAGTCTACTTTGCTTAGTTGGTTGATGGGAAGGAAGGAAAGGAATCTTAGACCCAAAGGTTGGGGGTTCAATTCCTACTTGTCTCCCTTTTTTTAAAAACATTCACCTCCCTAAAAATAGCATTTTTATTCTTTTTTCAACTTACACCCCCACTTTCTTTGTTTTTACCCCTTATTTAATTATATTCTCACTTCTCGACTTCCCTATTATATACAAAGTATCTAGCTATAACTAATTAAACCCCATAAAATTGATGAAATTAGCCTTTTTTAATAAAAAAAAAAATCGCCTCCCTCAAAAAAGCTTTTTTATTCTTTATTCAACTTGCAACTACTCTCTATGTTTCTACCCTCTTATTTAATTATGTTCCCACTTCTCGAGCTCCCTATTATATACAAAATAAAAAACAAAATTTATTCTCAAAATCACAAACTCTAATGAAAATTTCACAAAATTTATTCTCATAATCAAATCATAATTTCACCAATTTTATGTGTATGTGATTTTGAGAATGAAATTTATGAATTGAATTTGGGGTTTGTGAATTGAATTTGTGAAGCTTTATGCAATATTTGTATTTTCATAACCTATATATTCAAATCACAATTTCTATCATGTCTTTGGAAACCAAAAGATATTATAAAGTTGATCAGTTTACAATCCTAGCTAATATGCAAAAGCCTTTAATTTAGCATGATTGAATTTCGATAAATTTACACTTCTAAATATGACAAATGCCTGAATTTCCAATGAATGACGAGAAACAACTATCATAGCAACAAAGCAAATGTAAGTCTACTTTTCTATAATCCACTGTTAAGTTGAAAGTCGTAGCTTAGGTAAAGAAGTTTATTCAAGGTCAATATCTCAGTACACATTACAAAATTTCGCCCCACCTTTCGGAGGATCCTGCGGCCGCCACTGATTACTCCATAGGTATCGGTTACATTAACTTATGTAACATTGATGCATATGTGTATGGAAAAAAATTGGAAGTTAAATGTGTCAGAGCGGGTGCGATGCTTTATGTGAGAAGCTCTTCAAGGCGTGATATTGACGAATGAGAATACCTAAATGCATGCTATCAGTGTGCCAAGATCATCCGGAATCATCGACCCACCTGATTAGGGACTACAAAGATATGTGGAATTCTTTGCCTATCTCACTCCACATTAATAACTTCTTTATTATGTCATTTGTAGAGTGGTTTAGAATCAATATCATGGCGACGACTATGATCAACAATGGGATGGATTGGGCAAGTTGCTTTGCTATAACTATTTGGTTGTTGTTGTGGAAGTAGAGGAATGATCGGGGTTTTCAACAACGCCAACTGGGACTTGACGGGGCTGATTGATTTTGTGTTGAACCGTGACAAGGAATATATGGTGGCTTGGAGGGATGGAATGCCAGTATGCCACAAGGCAGAACCCAATAGAGGCAACTGACGTCGGTGGCTTGGGATAAGCCTAGAAGTGGGCAGATCAAGCTTAACTCGGACGAGGCCATTAATTGGGTGGATGTTGCTATGGATGGTGGTGTTCTCCGTGATTAAGACGGGCATTGAAATACTAGATTCTCCCCCAATATCGGGCTTCGTATAGTGCCGATGGAGGAGCTTTGTGGTATCTTGGATGGCATTCGCATTGCTTGGAGCAGAGGCTTTTAGAAAGTGGAAGTTGAATCGGACTCATTGCTAGTAGGCTAGTAGCTGACTGAAGTATCTACTATAGGCTAATATATATACCTATTTCCGTTCACAAAGCGTAAAGAATAATTGAGACCAACATGATTAAAAAAAAAAAGTTGCTAGTAGTCACCATCTCTTTAGCATGGTTAAACCAAAATCGTGTTGTCGACTCACTTGTCGCTCTTCCTTACTTTTTTCCTTTGGGTCTCCATGTACTCTCGAATTCGCATGTGGATTCGACACCTTTAATTTTGGATGATGGTTGAGGAATGGATACTCCCCATTTTACTCTTGTATAACTGTTTTTAAGAGAGACCCCTTAGAGTATGTTTATTGGTGAGCCTTTGGGCTCACCAATAAACCACATCAACAACCAAAAAAAAAAAAAAAGAGGATGGAGGCTTCGTTTACATGGGAGTGAGCCCGGGGGAAAATTTGCTTGCAGATGAGCCCGACTCATGATTCAGTAAAGGAGGGAGTGACCCACTTTTTCATTTTTTTTGCAGAAGCCAATGGCCAAAACGCATCACTTGGAACTTGGAAGGCTTGAAGGTCAAAAACACAAAGGGGATGAGGGGTTAGGTGTGAATTATATTTTAAAACCCATTTCCGGCTTATTTAACAATAAAAAATAATTTTTTTAATGTAATTTATTTTTATCTATCCATAGACATCCATTTTGTATATGTTTTTTCTTAAAAAAAATTCAAACATTTAATACACATATACTCACTGCTTTTTTGGCGTCTCGTTTGTAGTTCGCTGAGTTGCAAGTTAAGCTCTTACGTCCTTCTTGTATCATGGTTGTTGGCCCTACTTTTGATGATGCTTTGCACGTTTTTAATGAGACCACGAGTTCTGATCTCCTACGCGACCCTAGTTAAATCGCTGCCCCTAAACTTATGAAGAAATTGGCAAATATATATTTCACGAAGGTTGCTGCTGAATCGGACTCTGCTTTCTCATTGACTCCGCGACATGTGGCATTATGGAAGTCTCAGTAGGGTGCTCACTCCTCTGATTGGTTGCGTGCAGTTCCTATTTCTGGGCTGGGGTAGACTATGAATGGAAGGACCTTTCGCAATGTGCTTAGTTATCGATTGGATGTTCCGTTGTTCACGGTGTCTAGACCTTGTCCCACTTGCTCTCGGACCTTTGATGATGATGTATATGGTGATCATGTCGTGTCCTGCGCTGGTACTGTGGGCTTTAAACATCGCCACAACCTCGTTCGCGAGGTCCGGGATTCTGTCGGTAAGGAGGTTGATATCGGTTTGGTTGATGGGCATAATAAGCCCCTTCGTCCGGTGGATTTGCTCCTTTATTCTTGGGATATGGGGCGGGACGTGTGTGTCGATCTGATAGGGTCCTCCCCCTTGACTCGGTCTGGGATGTCTGATTTTGTGCCCGGTCGTGTTGTTGTTGATGCTGCTCAGCGTAAGTGTGTGAAGTATCGAGATTTGTGCACAACTGTTGGTTATGGTTTCTTACTCTTCTCCTTTTCTTCGTTGGGGGAGCTGGATACTGATGCTGTTACTTTGCTGAACCGGATTCGGAAATTCTTAGTATCTTAGGATGTCGGAGTCCGTGTTGTAGCTTATATTTTTACTAGACTTAGTTTTGCTATTGCTAAGGGGTGGGAGGCTAGATAGTATCTCACCTACCCACTAATTTCTTGTAGTATGTAATTATAATAATAAAATTTTAATAAAAAAATAATAAAAATAATAATAGCTTTGTTTATTCAAAGGAAAAAAGAAATAGA
Source organism: Persicaria maculosa (assembly GCA_963922045.1). Taxonomy (NCBI): domain Eukaryota; kingdom Viridiplantae; phylum Streptophyta; class Magnoliopsida; order Caryophyllales; family Polygonaceae; genus Persicaria; species Persicaria maculosa. Next base: position 24,548,692 of record OY998254.1, read on the forward strand.
TAAAAAAAAGTAAGTTAAGAGCTCGGGACGGGACACACTAATAATTTGCTGAAAAGGTGAATAGTTGGGTTAGGGCTTATAAGCTTATGTGACAGTTAAAAAGTAAGTTACGAGCCCGGGATGGGGCTCACTGATAAACATACTCTTATCCTTTTTTCTACCAAAAAAAAGGTACCAATGGAACAAGAAAATTAGAGGCTCTAAAAGTTGTAAAAGTAGGAGTAAGTACGCTATAAGGCCAATGGCATATCCTAGAAATAGAGTAATAATTATATGCATGCAAATATATTAACACTTTCCCTCAAACGAGATGGTAGAGGTCTATTGATCCAAACTTAGAAGTCGAATAATCAAATATGCAACAATACAATTTTTCTATTAATAAATCAGCAAGTTGATCTTCTTAATGAAGAATATCCTAACAACCTTTCTTCCAACTTCTCTTTGATGAAGTGACGATCAATGTCCATATGTTTGGTTCTATCATGCTAGAGATGGTTGTGAGCAATGTTGATAGCAGATTTGTGACCGCAACATTTAAGAACTATAAGAGCATCCACATCGCTATACAATTGGGGGTGTACTATGACAAAAACTAAAAAAAAAAAAGCGGAGTTCACCCGACAAACGTATACCAGCAGTAGAACATGTGAGTTTGTAGACACTTGATTGACAAAATGCAATTGAACCCAATTAAAAATAGAGGAAATGGGTTTTTTTGCAAAAAATGAGCTTTTTTGCAAAAATAACCTAGAAGGCCCAATAATGTACCAAATAACCTGGTCTAACTTTTGTAAAAAAATTGTCCGGTTATTTGGCACTATTTTTGACCGGGTGTCACAGGTCCTTCTTGACCCAAGAAGAGAGATAACATAGAGACGGGGAGAGAGAGAGAGAGAGAGAGAGAGAGAGAGAGAGAGAGAGAGAGAGAGAGAGCCAGCCGGAGGAGGCGAGGATGCCTGTCGGAGGAGGCGAGTGATTGTGAGCCTTCTGTGCAAGAGCGACGGAGAAGACATTACCGTCGGCGATGGAGAGGAGAAATTTCTGCGAGCGATGGAGAGGAGAGACTTTTGCGAAGATACAATCGGCGACTTGGCTGGCTGTAGACCGTCGACGACTGGACTGATGATTGAAGGAAAGCAGCAGGTGTGCGGTGAGCTCGATTGGACCAGCGACAGGTACGTATGAGGTCTTTCAGTTTTGGGGGGTTTTCCATTGGCAAAAATTAGGGTTTAGTTCTTCAAAATCGAATTTGGGGGTTTGATTCTCGGCTGATTTGTCTGAAATTTGTTTTTGTTCTAAACTTATTTGGAATTGGTGCCTAAATTGCTTAATTTGCCTGTATATACTTTAGGGTTGTGTTTTGTCCGTTGTTAGTGCTACTTCTATTCCAAGTAAAATACTGAGCTATATAAACGTAGTTGGCAATTTCTTATTGAATAGTTGCTTGGAGTATAAATTCATGTGATGCGCTTCTGTGTTACAAATATAGGAACTTGAAATTTATAGAAATTTATGTATAGATGGTTAGTTCAGCAGTTTCTTGATCCATTTCAATTTGCTGCCTGTAGGCCAAATATGTTAAATGTCCTGTCCTTTCGAATTGAATAGGCATTTCTTTTAGTCATCATACTATTTCTTGTTTTACTCCTGATGATGACAATTATACTACCTTATCTGCACATCTTGATATCTTGGTCACAAGTTCTTTTCACATGTTTGTGTGAGGATATCACTTGAATGAAATTGACTGCTTAAATTGTGCAGGACAAAAGGCTTAAAGAAACCTTTCAACGGTTTCCTAGTTTAGAAGAGCTTTCTCAGTTTGAGGCGGAGCGGTATATGGCTGATGCTATTGTTGTAGATGAACGGAAAGATAAGAAACATTTGGGTATGAAGCGACTGATTGCAGCTCTTGTTAAAGGACTCAATTCAATCCCACCAACTATGATTGAAAAGATTGCTGGATTGGTAAGGATTCCACATCAGAAATTTTGAATATCCGCTCTCTGTTGAAATGCTGTATGAGTACATTGAGTAGTTGAAAGTCTATATTGTGATAACTTTAGAAAGTAATTTACTTTTTAGTGTTTTATCGGTTGAAAATGATGAATGATTATGGAGAGAATCTTTACATATTTTTCAACCTGCTTGTGCAATTTTACAATTAATATTGGTTTACACTTTTACACTTATTGCCATGTCTCTGATTTATAAACGACCAAATTCAGAGTTGAGCTCTGGGAGGTAAGTGCGGTAAACACATCCCAAAATGCAGACAACTGATCTAGTAAAACTCAATCCTTGACTATTAAGTTTTATCTTCTTTACGAGATATGTGAGACTTTAAGGAAACTCATCAACAAATACACAGTTGGTACCATCCTACGAACATTTTACAAACTAAAAAACAGTGAAACTAGAAAGTGGAAACGTCTTCAATCCTATGAACGTAGTTTGTATACTCCTTAATCTGTATATTATTGTTATTTAGTTTTCAAATGTTTGCCTAGCAATATTCGACGGTTAAATGCTTAAACTACCACTTTTACCTGTGTATTTATAGCCAGATAGTCTATTAGCTCAACTTGTAGAGCGCTGTGTTTGCACACAGAGATGTGAGTTCAATTCTCACATAGGCTAATACAGAGTGTGTGTTCATAAGTCTCTGATATATTGTGTTTTGGTAAATCCAATTATGTATTTACATATTTCCAATAGTATAAATATATCTTACCATTAGTGTGCATCTATCCTACCATTAGTGTCAAGTTATACAGGAATTACGGGGTTTCCATTCTGATTCTACCAAAATCGTTGTTTTCTCCTACCATTAGTTTCCATCTATTCTACCATTCTGATCCTACCAATATCATTGTTTTCTCCTACCATTAGTTTCCATCTATCTACCATTTTTGTGCATCTATCATACCAATTTAAATAGTTTACTTCCACAACAAATAATTGGCAAAGTGATTATTTGCAGATCTCTTGTCAAAAGATTAAAATTTTGATCAGAAATTCACCTTCAAGTGCCAAGTTCTGCTGGGATGGTATGAAACAGTTCACCTCTATGTTTAGCGTGTTATAGACCATAGGCTTGTGCACATTGGAAAAAATCTGTTTTAATGTTTTTTATTTGTGTATGACCTGCCATATTGACTAGATTGTTTTGTTTAAATATGTATTTGGGAATCTATGATTATTTCTTTCTATGATTTGCCTTTATTAGGGGTTAAATGTGTGTTTATGTAACATACAAGTTCGGTGATAGTAAAATATTTCCTTGATCATATATTGCACTACGTTATATATGTCAACCTTTATGAATCTGGTACGACAAATTTATTAATTATGAATATCTCTGAACTTATAAAATTATGAACTTGGTAGGAAATATATAGACTAGTGGTAGGATAAATTTGTGAATCTGGTAGGATAAATATACGATATTTGTATGATAAAAATGTAATAATCGAAATTCCTAAGTGTATAACTTGACACTAATGGTAGGATAGACGTACACGAATGGTAAGATATATTTGTACTATTGGCAAAGAAGTAGAATTAATATTGACCAATCCACATATCCCAGACTAGTAATCATTGAGGCGTGAATTGACCCTAACCTCAATCTCAATTACCAATCCATAAATCTCAATCTCAACCCAATTTCTATCAATCAAATTCATGAATCCAATCTAATTCAATGTTAGAACGACCGAATTAGAGACTCTACTCTTGGATATAATGTTACTTAGGTTTCTTTCATCTTTTGTTGTAGACTGGAAGCCCTCTACCCTTGGTTTTTTTTTTCTGAAAAATGTGGAACATAATTTGCTACGGTTTCTAGCTTGATTTTCCTTGAAAGCTATTTAAATTGGCATGATAGATGCACAAAAATGGTATGATAGATGAAAACTAATGGTAGGAGAAAACAACGATATCGGTAGGATCAGAATGGTAGGATTGATGGAAACTAATGGTAGGAGAAAACAACGATATTGGTAGGATCATAATGGAAACCCAGTAATTCCTGTATAACTTGACACTAATGGTAGGATAGATGCACACTGATAGTACGATATATTTATACTATTGGAAAAATGTAAATGCATAATTGACTATACGAAAAAAATTTACTTCCACATGAATCTCAGAAAAGCAAAAGGAGAAGGCATGCTCCACAGGCAGAGACTGAAGTTATTTTCTGTCAAGTTCATAATCGTATAAGTTCAGAGAGATTTATGAATTTGTCCTAACATGTTCGTAAATTTGTCCTACCATTATTATATATATTTTCTGCCAGGTTCATAATTGTATAAGTTTAGAGAGATTCATGAACACATACTCCGTATTAGCCTATGTGAGAGTCGAACTCACATTTTTGTGTGCAAACACAACGCTCTACCAATTGAGCTAATAGACTATTTTCAATGGGTCCTTATGATCATCTAGGCATTAAGAAGTGATAATTTCGCAGGAAGCAAAAATAGCGCTTGAATTTGTAATCTTAATTTGCAAGTTATGCAATTGATCAAAAAGAGAGAGTATAAATTACGAATTCTCTGCAACTGGTCTCGTGAAACCGTCACCTTGGGGTAGTTCTGTTATAAGAAAAAGGAACAACTACAAATGATAGGTACAAGATCACTTACCCATCGCTGCCACTGTCATCGGACAAACTTCTTGCACTTTTTCAGGTATGAAAGGACAGTTGGACACTATTGGTAGGACGGAAATATTCTATTGGTAGGATGGAGACTCTATCGTTTCCTGGAATGAACGGGTAACTTTTTCCCCGTCCTTTCCGCTTCTCTCCTATTCTGCCTCACTTTTTGCAGAGTATGTTATGGTGTTTCAGATCCTCCTCTCAAGCTTATATATGTTCTTGGGGGACACCCATCAATGCAATCATTGCATTTTTCCCTCATAAATGCTCCCCCTTTTCTCAAAGGAGGAACCCTGTTTTGGCGCCAAAACTACACTGACAGCTCGCCAAATCAGCTATAGTGAATTCCCTCCAGATTCTTTCCAAAATATCTCCAGGTATGGAAAGACGGGTTTAGCCTATTGGTAGGACCAATTAATTCTATTGGTAAGATGGGCAGTCTACAGTTTTCTGAAATGAATGGAGGATGCCTTTTGGTGCCACATGTCACTGACAGCTACAGTGTAGCGACAGTGTCCCTCACCTTCACCTGCAACTTCCTCTCCCGGTAGCTATTTTTATTTGCAAAAAATGGTCACTTTCTACCCCTAGCAAATAAACAAGCGACATGGCTAGTTGTGCAAACTTTTTTTTTTTGTCTAGTTATGCAAATTGGCCTTAAAAATAAACACGTGGAATTGGCGAGACAGATGAGCACACGATAGGGGCAAAGGCAAATCAGATATTTTATGGAGGAAGGAGCAAGAAATCGGATATTTTATTTTGGCAATTAGAAACACGTGGCAATGGAAACAATTTTTTTTAAATCAATTTTTGACATGTTAATATACTTTAAAAAAATTATAAAAAATATATTTGAATAGGCATTAATTTTATCTACACATAGACATCCATTTTGCATATATTTGTTAAAGAAAATTTGAATAAAGTAATAATAATACTACGTATATATTAATTATAATATAAGTTCAATTAATATTAATGATAATTTTGTCTATAAATAGATGTACCTACTAACTTCATAACTCATCCCAACTCATCTATTTTCCTCTCTTTAAGCTCGAATCCCCTTCTAACAATCGAAATGGATCAGAATCAAGGTCCACAAAACTTTCCCCGAAACGTTTATGACATGTATTTGAATTATTGCAGTTTGATATGCATTTGTTTTTTTTACAATATTATTTTATTAATTGCAATAACTTTTATAAAATTTATTATTTAAATTATATTAAAATAATAATATCCTTCTGCTCTAAAATTATTTTATATGATGAAATTAAATAAATAGTTGTAACATGTCGGATAATAAACTAAGTATTAAAGGATGAAAAACTCGATGTAGGGCCCGTAAGTGGAGTGCAGAGATGTGAGTGAAATTGATAAAAATTGTAAAGGGTGTAGTTGTGTTGACGTGGCGGGAAAAAAACGGGTTAAGTACAACAATAGTCTAACTTCTTCCAATTTAATTTTAAGCTTTGTGAAGATGTTTTCTAGCCACATTTCACATAAACCTTGTGCAAGAGCTCTAAACTCAACTTCAGCGGATAATCTAGTTGCTTACCCCTCCAAGTAACAAGATTCCTCCAAGGAACATGCAATACCCATAATTTCATCATCTATCAACAATGGATTCGACATAGTCAGTTTATGTGAAAGTTTCGATGATTAGTTTGTCCCTTCTTTTAAAGAGTACCCGATTTATAGAACAATCTTCAAGGTAGTGAAGTATCTTATAAATAGCATTGAGATGAGGTTGTCTAGGGTCATGCATAACTGACTTATATATGACATAACTAGATAAGCAATATCCAGTCTAGTATGGGATAAATAAATCAACTTCTCACATAAAGGTAGTTACATAGGTTTATGCACAATTGAATCATCTTTAGAGTCTCCGATCTTATGATTTAGATATATGGGAGTAGAAGTTGGTTTATACCCACTTCCTTGTTTCTTCAAGTAAATCAATGATATATTTCTGTTGCAAAATAAATATTTCCTTGTGAAATGAGCAACCTCAATTGCAAGGAAATATCCAAATATAGGCATATAGCAAGAGATTTAACTTCACATTCAATTTCCAATCTTTGCTTAAGTTTCTTTTACTTAGTTTTGTTGGCCCCCTTAACAATGATATCATCTGCACACATAAAGAGAATAGTCACCCCCTTAAGCGGAATGTTTGATAATAGATATGCACCTCTCATAACATATATGCACCTTCTAACCTTTGCTTGAGTTTCTTTTACTTGTAAGAAGCACATCTCATAACAGATATGCACCTTCCAAACCAAGCTTTTGGTGATTGCTCAAGGCCATAAAGAGCCTTCCTTAACTTGCATATCTAATGAGAAGAGGAGAAAGAGGAAAAACATGGCGGAATTTGCATGTATATCTCATTTTTTCAAATTGCCATGAAAAAAATGCATTCTTGACATCAAATTGTCAAAAGGGCTAGGTAAAGTGCATAGCTAGAAATAAAACGACACAACAAACAAATCAACAAAATTTGGAAACTAATTCAACAAGCAAATCAACAAAACTACTAGCCGAAATTGGTCGAATACCCGAATTGCACTTACTATATATAGAGGATGGAGAGAGAAGATAGTCGTTGGACCTAGGGTTGGGTGGTGGTACAAAAATTACCATACCAACCGATTATTAACCGTACCAACATAAGCTTGGTACCACGTAGTCGGTAACCGAAGGAATTGGTAACCGAAACTTCGGTACCGAACATTATTGGTACGGTACACGGTAATAAAAATTCAAATCCCGTGATACCGAATATATATATATTAAAAAAATTACTTATTCCCTAATTACATACCTGTGCGGCTGTGCCATCCCTTAAATAAGTAAATTATTATTATTTGTTTCTAAAAAAACAATACTGTAGTGTTTCTTCCATAATCCCTAATTACATATTGCATCTTCTTCTTTCTTCTTCACAGGTTCCGCCGCCAGCCCAGCCCTAGCAACCACACCTAGATCTCCGCCTCGTCATCTCCATCCGCGGCCGACTGACAAGGTTCTCTCACGTCTCGACTCGCTCTCAAGTCTCAACTACTCAACCGATGTAAGTTTTCGATCTATCGATCTCCCTTTAATCTCGTATCTCTCTCAGTCTGAGATTTCATTTCAATCTCGCTTCAGCCTTCAAACCAGTCAAATGGATTGAACTCGAGGTTCGTTGGGAAGACTCATTGGCACCGGAAGGGGTGCACGAGGAAGAGGTACGAGCCTCGGACCTCCTGGAGTCGGATCTGCTCAAGCCTCTGATTTTTGTTAAGAAGTTGAATCAAGTCCTTGAACTATTAACGAGAGAAGAATTGAATTGTTCATTTGATTTTGTTTTAGGGCATTTGATTTTGTTTAAGGCATTTGATTTTCGTATTTTGTTCAAGGCATTTGAATCGGTATTTCAATGTTGTCAGTACTATCGGTACCGACGGTACCGATCGGTTACCATATATTAAAACATGTAAATGAAAATTGAATTTTGTCCTGTTGGTAACCATGGTACCGATGTTCGGTAACCGATACTTTCGGTACAAACCACTGCGGTTACCGACAATTTTGGTTGGTACGTGGTAGGAAAAATTACATACCGAATGGTATCGGTACGGTACGTGGTAATCGAAAATTTTGCACGGTACCACACCGTGCCCGCCCTAGTTGGACCGAAGAACAGTGGCCAGATCTAGATGCTTGGATATGATTGAGAGAGAGTGATTGTATCTGGCATTCGCCTTCGTTGTCGAATCCCGACAAATGCTCGAATCGCACTTACTGAGTTACTGTTGAGAAAGGAGAGAGAAGAGTTTCACCAGAATATCGAAGATGGTGAACGGTGGTTGGATCTTGAGACTAAAAAAGGATTGAGATAGAGAATGGATCTCGAGATTTATCATCTTTGAGAAGTTGTCGATACCCGAGAACGGTGGCCGGATGTTGAGACTTGAAGAGGATTGAGGGAGAGAGAGGACTGTGGGTTTTGACGTTTGAGTTCTACATATAAGGTAAGGAGGATCGATCTTTAGACTTATTGCCTTGCAAAGAGACCCGCGAGTCTTTGATAGAGTTGGCAAAACCCGATCCGAACTCGAAAACCCGACCCGGTTGACCCATAACCAATTGTCTGAATACCCGAAAATATAGTGAAGTATGTCACCCGAAAATCGACCCAACCATTAAGACCCAAACTTGTTATAACCAAAACCCGAAATAGCCAAAACTTTAAGATACATTCTATTAAAGTTTTAAAAATGAATATTGAAATAATGAAAACTTGAGACAATCCAAATCCGAAATAACCGAAACCCGAGACAACAGAAATCCAAAATAACCGAAACATGAGACAATCGAAATCCTTATAACTGAAACCTGAGACAATCGAAACCAGAATAACTGTAACCCGATACAACCGAAACTTGATTCCGATCCAACTGAATGACCAAATTATTAGACATTACCCAAAATTTGAATGACCCGAAACCCGACTAACCGAATCCGAACCAGACCCACCCGATTGCCACCTCTAGTCCTTGACCATTTGAGGTACTTCATTTTTTTTTGGATTAGGAAAGCGATTCGAGGGTCATACATACATGGCTCATCGAGAGGCCGACAAAGTCGACAGACGACGAACCGTCTAACATACACCAATTCCTGAAAATGTAAATACAGTATATAGATGAGGTGGGTAATCTATGTACAAAAATATAAGACCATACAAAGGGTCTTATGCAAAAGGGGTACAAATCCAAAAGATTCCCTTTGAATACCCCTAACTATTAAAAACGGTTTCCAATGGTTCCCTAAAAACCCTCAAACACCCCAATTCATCTCCCTACTAATCTATGCTTCATTCGGGCATCTGCTGTGGCCTTGCACCTCCACTTAGCGGTTATCCGTGATTTACAATGCTCTATTATAGTCATTGCATAATACAAAACATGAAATGTTTCATTACAAAAGATCACTTCAAAAAGCAAACAGCTTAGCTTGGAACATCAAAGCCTTCCAGTTGGAATGGTATAATACTAATATTATAAGTTTTACATATTTAAACAAAAAAAAATTAACTTGTTGTGTCGAATATTTAATAAGGGGAAAAATATGATTCAAATACTATACGAATATTATCGTATTTTAGCCGTTCATGTCATTTTCGTTTCATATATATATATATATATATATATATATATATATATATATATATATATATATTTTTTGGTCCGTTTCGTTTCATATTTTTTCGTGTCGTGCTGGGAGCTTTTCGAATCCGCCGTTGTGTCACCCATCCCTAATCCGCACGGCGTTGACCCCTAAATCCTGCTCTACCCAGTATCCTCCAAATCCAAAGATCAGATCTCATCCCAAACCAAACTTCAACTCTTCGCTAACTTCCCCCTTTTCCCCTTTTTTAATTTTAATTTTTATTTAACGTGATTTCTTCTTCTTCTTCATCCTCCCTCGAATAGATTATAGATCAATCCGTCTCAATTCATCTCCAGATCAATGCACACGGATTGATTGATTCATTGACCCCACTACCTCGATTCACCATTTGATTCCCTGGTCCTTCCTTTAATTTTTTTGGTAGTCAATATGGATACCAACTATTCCGCCGTACCAGGCACCAAATTCGTGCGACTACGCGATGATCAGCCGATTCAGCCCCCAACTCCCAGATCCAATGATCCAGCAGTGTTGCAGTTGACATCCGTCAAGATCAACGCCAATGGCGATCGCAACTCCATCGACCCATACGGTGAGAAACGCCCCATCTTTTCTCCTCGTGGTGACTTGGATGATGATGGTGATGAATTTGACGATTTAGACTTCGATAATTACCCCATTGTTATGGACGCGGCTGGATCCGGATCCGGATCTGGGATTCCTGGTGCCGTTTTCAACCTAACCACTTCCATTATTGGGGCTGGCATCATGGCCCTTCCCGCCACCATGAAGGTTCTAGGGTTAGGTTTGGGGTTCTCTTTGATCGTTGTGATGGGCATTGTTTCGGAAATCAGTGTCGAAATGTTCATTCGTTTCGCGGTCTATTGCAAAGCCGATTCCTATGGAGAGGTTGTGCAGCATGCTTTGGGTCGCCCCGCGAGGATTTTGTCTGAAATTTGTATTATCGTCAACAATGGAGGGGTTCTGGTGGTCTATTTGATCATCATAGGAGATGTGCTGTCTGGTTCAGTGAATCATGCCGGTGTTTTTGATCAATTGTCGGGTAGTAATGGGGTTTGGGATTATAGGAAACTGGTGATTTTTGTGGTTTTGTTAGTGTTCCTTGCTCCCCTATGTGCTTTGGAGAAGATCGATTCGTTGAGCTTGACTTCAGCTGCTTCGGTCGCTCTTGCTGTGATTTTCGTCATCGTGGCATGCTCCATTGCATTTGTTAAGCTTGTCGAGGGGAAGATTGAAGCTCCCAGGTGGACGCCTGATTTCAGTTCCAAGAAAGCCATCTTGGATTTGCTTGTGGTGATCCCCATCATGACGAATGCTTATGTTTGCCATTTCAATGTGCAGCCTATATACAATGAGTTGAAAGGACGATCGCCTCAGAAGATGAACCGGGTTGGGAGGATCACAACAGTTCTTTGTGTGACCGTCTATGCCTTGACTGCCATCTCGGGTTACCTGCTCTTTGGGAAAGATACCGAGTCTGATGTACTGACGAATTTCGACGCTGACCTGGGGGTTCCTTTCAGCAGAGCCCTGGATTACATTGTCCGGATAGGCTATATTCTCCATTTGGTGACTGTTTTCCCCGTTATTCATTTTTCTCTTAGGCGGACTGTGAATGCCTTAATGTTTGAGGACTCTGCTCCGCTTGCAGAGAGTAAGAAGAGATTTGTTGGCTTGACATTGGTTCTACTCGCCCTCATATATATCGGATCTACCGTGATTCCGAGCATATGGACAGCTTTTAAGTTTACAGGGGCAACAACTGCTGTTTCTCTAGGCTTTATATTTCCTCCTTTAATAGCATTGAAGTTAAGTAGCAAAGGTGAACCTTTGACTCGTGGGGAAAAGATCTTATCATGGACCATGTTGGTTTTGGCTATGATAGTTAGTGTTATTGGAGTGATTGGTAATATTTACAGTATCAGCAATCAGTCAGAATGAGCCCTTCTTGTGTAGATTTCTGAATATAAGGTTCCATTTCTTTAGTCGATATCAGATTGATGATAAGATTTGAAAAGTTATGTGAGATCTTGGTATTCTCACGTGTGGTCATGCTGCCTTGACAATTCTGATCAACTTATATACTGAAATCTGGCCTGATGTCAGAATCTTATCCCTATGTTGTATGTGGATTGGTTCAAGTGATTGAAAAATTGAGTCAAACTGGACATATATCAAGAATGTTAGAGCCATGGCTCAAGGACAAGTATCAGACTGTCATGCGAACAAGCAGAAGTAGCATTCAAGGGAATCATATCACATAGCTGAAGGAGTTAGGAGCATCTACTATGAATGCACTTTCCATACAAGATCAGAGATTAGTTGAATGTAACCCTCCAATGCAGTTGCTTATTTTGTTGTGATATAGTAAGTTGGATAATCTTGGTTCCAACTTTATGTTGCACCTTATTTTTTAGGGGAGAAGTTGCAGTTACTCTCCCATGATTCATCAAAAATATACACCATTGTTTTACATTGCTTTGCCTTGGAGCATTTCTTATGTCCATCGAAAGCGTTGTCTAGTTGTTCTTTGTGTATGCTTTGCCTTTTATGTTGAATTCCCATTTTTATGCGAGTTCCGACTAATTGAGAGTTGTATCTTAAAGTTAGGGATTTTAGCAATCTGTTTTGTGTGAGAATTTCATTTTATACGATTTTTCTTAGTTTAGTAGGTTTTATATCTGGTTGTATCGGAATTCATTTTGAACACTATGATTCTGGGTGTATTTGGAATTCACTTTGATTAGGTAGTGTGTTATGCCTGTACACTATGATTGAAGAGTTGGGAGATTTTCTGGAAGTAAAGACTAGAAAATCTGGATATATTAAAGATCTCTAAACTGAAACGAGGTAGACTCTCGGGTTTTACTTTGGAAGTTCTATCCGCAAGGATGTCCATTTGATTGCAATTCAAGAGGAAAAGGTGCAAGCTTGCATTTCTTGTGTGTAAGCTTGTTCTGGCTGTTCCTAGAGCTTCACTCATGGATCATGTAATTGGTGGGAAGTTTAAGCTTGGGAGAAAGTTTTGAAGCTGCTCATTTGGTTAGCTATATTTAGGTATATAGCTTAGTTTGATTTGTTTCATTCTAGAATCTAGAAGCATATTCTCATGAATTGTTTTTATTTATGTTGGGGGCGATACCTTGTAGGTGTTAATGTGCAGACCGGTGAAGAAGTTGCTGTTAAGCTGGTTTGTACTTCGGCCTTTTTTATGCTCTTTAAGATTTATTGGCTGATTGACATCTTCCTGTGTAGTTGTACTTATTAAGTTAAACATCTTAGGTTCTCCCAAGCCAGTGTATAATCCAAATAACTGCTATTCTTTCAAGAGGCTCCATTTATTTATATATTTTTATGTTGTGCAACGCAATGCGTTATTCCTTCATCCATCTTCATCTGCATTTTTACATCAGCTTTGGTTTGTTGGAGCATGTCTTTTTAAAATGAATTTTTCGGTGCTCATCTTGGATAACAATTTATATGGCCTTAAGGAGCATGTCTTTTCAAAATGAATTGTTGGCTATTCAACTTCTAAGCATTTCTTTTGCTGTCTGTTATTTTAGAACTTGATGCCTCAAAGCTAACCAAATCAGTTGCCTCAAGGAGAGGTTTGCTTGTTTTTGTTTTGTTTTTTTTCCCCTGTGTTCATGCTTCCCTTTAAATTTATTACGTTGAGGCTTGATCTAAGAAGTTTAATCATCAAGAGCTGAATCTTCTGATTCCTTCCAAAAGACTCTCTCTAGACCTTAACATGCCTAAAAAACATCCATTCTAATGAAAGCAAAGAGGCAGGAATATCACTTCATACAGCAACTGATAAACCTGTGCGCTGCGTTTATCCTGCCCATTTCTTCACAATCATGTATTTGGTTTGAAATTGAAACTGCATTTCATCAATGGCAAATGCAGTTCTTTGGTTCTCTTCCTCTATTTTTCAGCAAGATCTTATAATATAAGGGAAAGATGCTTAAAGAAAGAGGATTTGCATCCTTTCATTCCCAACATATAGTCTTCTAGTATGTTTTCCCATATACGTCTGTGTAGAAACTTTGCTTTATCATATAGGACCGAGTCTGGAAGATTTTCTTAACTATTACAATTTACAAGTTCTCTTTGAAGACAGTTTTGATGCTTGCAGATCAGACGGTACCATACTTGCTTTCGGAGTAATTCCTTCTCTATATGAGATAGCATACTTAAACATGCTTCATATTATTCTCAGTTCTTGATGGACCTGGGACGCAAAGCAAATCAGGTAATTCTCAGTATTCTGTTTTGAGTATTTGCTCTGGCCTTTGGCCACCTACTATGGTTCCCTTTCCTTGAGACACTTGATAGCTTAGCTATTGCTCAGAATTCACTGTATCCAAAAAGCTACTCCCTCCGTCCTAAAATACATGGCCTTTTAGGCATTGAAATTTTGTCAAAAATACATGGGTTTCTAGGGTTATAGGGTAATTATTACCCCTAAAAAAGTACAATAGTAATTAAAATTAAAGAGCTCTCATCTCTATAAAAATAATGAGATTTAAATATAAATAGGTTTCCTTAATTAACGTGCAAAGGTCTAAAAGACCATGTATTTTAGGACGGAGGGAGTATTAGAAAAGCATCTCATATACAGCCAAGTTTTTGGTGATAGTGGTATTTATGGTCGAGATAACCATGGTAATTTAAGGCACTGGTACATCTATGTATCCTGGAATAAGCTTTTAGGAAAGCTATTAGAATTGTCCCTTTTTGTTCTTGGAACCTGGATTGCCATGCACAGTGCTTTATCTTGCTTCCGAGCAAGTTTAACATATTTATCTACAATTCTGCTAATCCTGAAACTGAAACCATGAAGGCCACGCCGGTGATACGGCATCCTCTTCTCCTCATCTCCATCTTTCTTCAATTATCTTCTATTTCATTAATTAGTTTCCCCCTTTTCATTTCCCTAGGTTTGGCTATGGCAATTGCCGATTTCAGACCATGAAGGCCACGCCGACGATTGTAATCCAGTTGACGGCCTCAAATTCCCTCTTCTTGTTGTTGTTGACCCTCAACGATTGTAGTTCAGGATCCAGGTCTTCCTCTACCAATTTCGAATCGTAAGCCCCAAATTCCTTTATTTGAGGATCACCCTTTCTCATTTTATTTTTAATGAAAAATTAGGGGTTGCCTTTGTTTGATGAATTTTTGTTCTGTATCTTTGTATGACAACAACAACAAATAAAATTCAGGGCTTAGTTTCCCCCTCGAAGATTGTAGTTCAGGATTCAGGACTTATTTTAGGCCAAATTTTATAAATAAAATTACTATTATCAAGAGTAAATAAAATTAGGGTTGGCAAGTGGCAGAACAGGAGGGGTTGGAGGAGTTGCATGGGGATGCAGAAGCGATGTGGAGCTGCTTAGCGGGTTGTATTCGCAGAGTTGGCAGAGAGGTGTTGGGGGTTTCTAGAGGGGGTCTTGGACCCTTCAGAGGGGCTGCGTGGTGGAGCGAGGAGGTGAAGGAAAAGGTGAAGGCTAAACAATTGGCGTTCCAAAGATAGTTACATAGAGACATTGATGACGACTGTGTGGAGCTCAGATACAGGTACAATGTCGCCAAGATGGTGGCCAAGAGAGCAGTTGCTAAGGCAAAAGACAAAGCCTTTGAGAGTTTGTACAAGGCTTTGGACGAGAAGGGAGGGGAGTGGGTGCTCTATCGACTTGCGAGGCATAGAGAGAGATCGACCAAGGACATCGACACCGTTAGATGCATCAAGGACGAGAGCGATCAAGTGTTGGTTGATGATCGGCAGATCAAGGGTAGATGGAAGAGATATTTCTCTGAACTGCTCAATGAGGTACCAAACTTCTCAGGAGGGAGTAATGGTCCTTCAAATCCTATCGAGCTCGGCTTCCATCGGCGCATTACTATTGAGGAAGTTAAGGGAGCTATTTGTAAAATGAAGAACAACAGAGCTGCTGGTCCTGATGATATTCCGGGTGACGTGTGGAAATGGTTAGGGGCCAAGGGTCTTGTCTGGCTGACTTCTCTTTTCAATGCTATCTTTCGGTCAGCTAAGATGCCATCTGAATGGAGACTTAGTAAATTGGTCCCGGTCTACAAGAACAAGGGGGATGTCCAGTGTTGCGGTAACTACAGAGGTATCAAGCTGTTGAGTCACACGATGTAGATGTGGGAGAGAGTTGTTGAGGTTAGACTCCGGAGACTGGTGCACATTTCTGAGAACCAGTTTGGTTTCATGTCTGGTAGATCTGCTATGGAAGCTATTCATTTGCTGAGACGTTTGATTGAGTCGCACAGAGATAGAAAGAAGAATCTGCACATGGCCTTCATTGATTTAGAAAAAGCATACGACAAGGTTTCGAGAGAGCTGCTTTGGAGATGCTTGATTGAGAAAGGAGTGCCAGGGTCTTATATTAGAGTTATCAGAGATATGTACGACGGAGCCATGACCAGTGTCAGATCTCCGTGTGGGGATTCAGACTACTTCCAGGTTCGTGTGGGGCTCCACCAGGGATCTGCTCTCAGCCCGTTTCTGTTCACGTTGGTTATGGATACTCTTTCTGCTCCGCTTTAAGAAGAGGTTCCTTGGTGCATGTTGTTTGCTGACGACATTGTGCTTGTCGACAACTCTAGATCGGGATTGGCTCGTAGGCTGGAATCTTGGAGAGAGGTGTTGGAGTCAAAGGGTTTTAGATTGAGTAGGACCAAGACCGAATACGTCCTTTTTCGCTTCAGAGAGGTCAGGGACCCTGATTCGTCCGTGGTTCTGGGGGAAGATCTTATTCCCAAGAAGGAGGTTTTCAAGTACCTGGGATCGTACGTTCAAAGTGATGGTGGATTGGATAGGGATATCGATCATCGGATTCAGGCAGGGTGGTTGAGATGGAGAAGAGCTTCAGGGGTGCTTTGTGACAAGAAAGTCCCATTAAAACTGAAAGGTAAATTTTACAAAATGGTTGTCAGACCGACCCTTCTTTACGGCTCAGAGTGCTGGCCAGTCACTAAAGCTCAAGAACAGAAGTTGTCAGTGGCAGAGATGAGAATGCTGCGTTGGATGTGCGGGCTTACGAGACTTGACAGAATCAAGAATGCCGACATTAGAAGGAAAGTTGGAGTGGTGAATATCGTTGACAAACTGCGAGAAATCATATTGCGCTGGTTCGGACATGTGTAAAGAAGACCTAGATCGGCCCCGGTTTGGAGGTGCGAGATTCTGGATCTTGGAGCTTTTCGTAGGGGGAGATAGGGCTGTTATTCGAGTCGAACGAGCCGAGTATTAGTTGTTCATATTTAGTTCATTTAGAATATGAACGAGCTCGAGCCGAGCCTAAATTTTGACTCGAGCTTAAAAATGTGCTCATATTCGGCTCGTTTAGGAAATGAGCGAGCTCGAGCCGAGCTTTTTTCGAGCTTTAGGCAATTCTACTTGCTCATTATACAATAACTTTAAGAAAATTTTAGAAATTTCATAAAATTCGAGCTATTCGAGTTTAATTCGAACGAGCCGAGCTTTGGAACGAGCTTAAAAATGTGCTCATACTCGGCTTGTTTAGAAAATGAACGAGCTCGAGTCGAGTTTTATACGAGTCGAACCCGAGCCGATCACGAGTAGCTTGTCTCACATAACACCCCTAGGGGGAGAGGCAGACCAAAGAAGAGTTGGATGGGGACTATCCGTCAGGACCTCAATTTATTGCAGCTTTCAGAGGATATGGCATTGGACAGAGACTACTGGAGGAGACGCATACGGGTGGCAGACGTTTAGTGCGGGGGGAGTGGTGTTGTGTGTGCTTGTCCTGCTTTTGCTTTGTTTCTCTTTTGTTTGCTTGCTCCGTAACTAGATTTGTGTTCATGCTTTACTAGGGTTCATGTTATATTTCGTTCTGGGTCTTTCGGAAACACTCTCTCAGGCGTCCCGGGGGAAGAGTGCGTACATCCTGACCTCCCAGACCCTGCTTAATTGCGGAATACACTGGGATGTTGTTGTTGTTGTTGTTGCCTTTGTGTCTTTGGTAAAATTGCTACTTTTATCTATTCTCAATTTTATATTTTTAAGCTTTCATCCTTTGTTGACAAATTGAGAGGGTTGTACAACTTATACTTCATTTTGATGTTTTATATAAAAAATTTCAAATTCAAAACTTTTGAAATTTAAGATTTAGAAATGTAATTTGCCCATGCACTCAATGTGTGTTCGACAAAATGGCTCCAAGGTGCTCATTGATAAAGGTTACCGGCCTTCTATCGATAGACATTAGTGACTGCAAATGTTTCTATTTGATTGAATCTCTCTTATTTCTTTGTATACGATTGTGCATCTGTATATGTAAGTGTATGATTGGATAAGGAAGTGAGATTGTTGTTGCCAAACCTTGACTTTGAAGCTATAAAAGTGAAATAATTTACACTTGATTAGAAACTAAAACACTTTTTTTTCTATACTTTGTATGACAGCAACAACAAATAAAATTCAGGGCTTATTTTAGTCCAAATGTTATAAATAAAAAGGTAGATAAACTTTTTAGAAAGTTGTGGGATTTGAAATCACGCAAATTGGTGTTTTATGGAAGAAGTTATGGATTTTTTTATATCGAAATCGAACACTTTTTCATCCCCTTCTTTTGACAGCAACAACGAGAAAAAAAAATCGTGGTTCATTCTCTTAAAGTTTGGATTATCTGTGTGTATGCATTGATTTCTTCTTCTCCGCCATTACGAGATATCGGTGCCTCCAATTATGGTGAAGATGAATACAATTTCCGCCATGTACCTCACGGGTAAGTTATCTTTGTCTTCATTATGTTTCTAAAATTCAGGATCTTTAAATTTGTTCTTTATTTCATCCCAATTTTGTATAGTCGGGTCATTCATCTGTCTTCATTAATTTCTGCCTTCATTCTATTGCCTAGAACACTCGAATCATTTCTGTTTTGTAATTTTGTTCAAAATTAATCCACTTATCTAATTCAGTATTTTCATTGTTTTCTTTCAAGTGTTTTTGCTATGAATAATTGTTGTGTTATTCTGCATGAATTTGAACGAGCCTATCATGGCTGAGAGACTTCTTATGAATTAGCGCTACACTTTTCTTTTCGTCGTGTGGTGTTTTGATATGACTCATGTTTTCATCTTTTGCTTCTTTATGTCTGTGATATCCTAAATTTATCTGATGTGGGATCTTGCAGGTTATGTATCATCTATCTCACCTTGAGTTTCAGATTGTGACTTTGTGACAAGATGCAAAGGTAAATTAAATCATAATCTCATTTAGAGCCTTCAGTTATAACATACAGTATTATAGTCTCCAAGCTTATTATGAAATAACATCATAACCCCCTCTGTTATTATATTCTCTAAGCTTATTATAAAATAAAATAATAACCTTTAGTTATAACATTAAGTTATGATAGGCTTTTGTTATAAATTAAAATCATGATTTGGGAAACAAATCATAATCTCCTCCGTTTTCATCTTTGGCTTTTGCTTTTCATCCAAGCTTATTTGATACTCCATGATTCATGAATTCCGTATTTTTTTCTTCCTAGCTATATCCATTCATATATTTTTACATTTTTATTTGGGAATATCCTTTTAATTCTATTGTAAGTAGATGGATTCTTTCATCCAAGCTCGTTGGTCTTGAATGTAAGTAGATGGATTCTCTTTTTTTTTTTTTTTTTTTTGATTAGGTAAAAATTCGATGGCCAGACAGACCTGGCTCATCGAGAGGCCGACAGAGTCGGCAGACGGCGAACCGTCGATCATACAATCTAAAATAAGCGGTGCAATACAGAAGCGACAAACAAACAACCCTAGACGAACAGACGAACCTAACCAAAAAAGCTGAGAACAACACGGACAAACCCCGGAGCCAAGCGCCACCAAGCGATGACACCGCTGGCCAGCGGTACATCAGGAGTCCCTCCTGTGGGCGATGAAGACGAACCTCCAAGGAAATTTCCGGAAATCGGAGTCGCCTCGATGCACACCGCCACGACCCCAGCCAGACCCGACACCGGACACCAGAGTCCCAACTCAGACTAGGACCGCCAAGAACAACCGGAAACGTCGCTGAAAGCCACCCTGTATATAGCGCACTAGAAAATCCTTACGGGAGATTGTCAAGACCCTTACGGGTGGGTTTACTCAAACCTTACGAGACTTTTTTTTTTTTTTTTAATCCACCTCCTCCTTGGGCCCTAAGGACCCGAAGCTTGGGCCCGAAAGACCCAAAGCTTGGGCCCGAAGGACCAAGGAAGAGAGGGAGAAGCGCAGCCAATGGAATCGGGAGGGTAGCAGCCCAAATCTGACCGAGAAGAGCAGAGTGCAGCCCCGACAGACCAGACATGGGAGGATTGAGACAAGATCGAACCGCTAGCGATCCGAAAGAGCAGACATGAGAGAGGGAGTGGTAGGCGGGGGAGAAATCATACGACACCAGGGGATATAGAACAAAGATTGTTGAAACACTCGACCAAAACTCACAACCGGCAACAGGGAGGGAGTCAGAATCAGGACAAGGGGAGAGGGGGAGAGGCTGAAGCCGCTGAACAGCAACCGGCCACGGCGGCAACCCAATCGCGAAAGCCCCAACTCGGAGGGAGAGGGAGGGGCGTCGACTGGGAAGCAGCCCAACCGGCCATAATTGACGCCGGGGAGGGGGATTGACTGGAGATGGGTTTGAAATTATGTGATTGGAATGGAAATTTGGGCACAGTGGGATCGATTGGGTTAGATTGACATGAAAAGGGTGGGTAGAATTAGGGATTTCATATGCTAATTTGGGGCTAATTGTTTGACAAGCCTAGAGAGAAGGGCTCTATGTTGTTAACAGAAGTTGTAGAAAGGACACCTTTGTTTTCAGTGCTTTTGTATGGAAGTTGGCTTCATAATAGGCTGCAATGGCAGTGTCGCAAATGTGAACCCAAAAACTCCATGTTTTCAGCTTCTGAATTCACTTTAAGCTTCCACTTCAATCTATGTTTTGCACGTAACTTCTTGATCATCTCTTCTGTTGTACGAGTATATGGATCTGTTTACTGTTCACATTTCTTCACATTTATTTCAAGCATTATACTTTTTTATTATATGTTGATGTTTGAGCCAATTTTGGTAGATCTCATGTGTTGTTTTAGTCATATGAGGTGTTATATTGGATGTGAGTTTGTTTATGTAGTTCATTGAACTGTCATGAGTGTGGTTGATTATAGCTTCAACAACAATTTTTGTATGGTATGACCATATGAGTAACAGGTAAGAAAAACCCCTAATACCTGTAACTTTCCTTACCTGATTCACTAGAAAGATATGCAGGAAAGATGATCTTCTGACTTTCAGCTACTGCTCTTCTTACCTTGCTTCTGACACCGCAATGTCTGGTGTCAGTGGAGCTACACCGGTTGAGCCAAATTTGCTTTCCCGCTCGGCTGCTCCAATCTCAAGAGGTTGGTGGTGATGAACAACATCATCCTTTTTCTTTTTTATTTGGTAAAGGTGAATCATCTCATTAATGTATAAATTTTACCCCCACAATCTGTGGGTTAACATTGTACCGTATAAATACTTAAAAGAGAAAGAAATTTTAGACTATAGAAAACAGAGAGGATCTTCTTGACAGTGGTCTCGGCTTTGCCTACTTATTGACAAGTTCAAATCTGGTTTGGTATGGGCGATAGGGAATGGGAAATTAGTCAAATTCTGGACGGACAACTGGCTACTTTCCGGGCCTAATTCGTTGGTATCAAGGGGTCATTCTATAAACAATGATCAAGAGACTGTTAGTGAATATATTATTGGGGGGAAGTGGTGGATTGAAAATCTTGCCTCCGTCCTTCCTGTTGATATGGTTGAAGAAATAACTAAAGTCCAGTTACCTTTAAATGCTTTTGAGACAAGGACAGATTGTATCGGTGGCCTGACAAAAAGGGGTGGTTCACTACCTCTAGTACATACAATCTCGTTACTAATACCGCCCATCAATCGGAAGACCCCAATTACTGGACATGGGGAATTAATGTCCCACCTAAAATTAAAAACTCTTAGGTCAAAAGGCCCTACCAACTTCGGTTAGACTGGCTCAGCGAGGGACTCCGTTCCGACAACTTGTGTTTTTTGTAATGACGCTTATGAAGACGACATACACCTTTTCATTGAGTGTAACTATAATACTGGGAAGAATTGCATTCTACCTAAAATCAAACAGGAACTTAGCTTAGTTATGAGTAATTCAAGAGACGTCAGTCAGATTCTTTCTTTTTTAGGACAGAAACTTTCAACAACGGAAAAAGTTAATCTCGCATTCTCATGGTGGACGGTGTGGCATTTGAGGAACCAAGTAACGTTCAACAACATCACCCCTCCACCACTCTCGAACTTCACGCACATTCAAAAAAGGCACACAGATAATTGGAAAAAAAACATTTTCTTTTGATGAGCATGTCTCTTCGCATAAGGTTCTAGAGAGGAAAGAGATTCAACGGCCCGAGAAGACTACACAGTGGACAAAACCCCTGGTCGGGACATATAAATTGAATTTCGACGGGTCAGCCCGTCCTAACGCGAACAATACTATAGGATACATTATCCGCGATTGGAACGGTGTAGTTGTTCGAATGAGACACAAATTGATTAGTAAACACACTACCCTTATGTCAGAGGCGTTGGCTCTAGCCTCTAAGGCTTGGAGTTGGAGAAGCAATGTCTGCTAGAATAACTAAACTAATTATTGAAGAAGACTTCCTAATAATTATAAACCACCTAAATAACGTAAGCAAATGCCCTTGGGAAATTGAACTGTTGTTATCAGACATCAAACTTCAGTTATCTTACCTGAGTGAAGTTTCCTTTGCCCACATTCCCCGTGTTGGCAATAGAGTGACCGATAAGGTTGCACACATTTGCCGCTCTGTCAGGGGAGCTGATTTATATAACAATATTGGTCTTCGCGACCTCATCCGTCAGGATGCTCTCAATTAATGTATTATCTGAATTCTTACCTTATAAAAAAAAGTATAAATTTTACCCAATTTTTCATTAATTACATTAATTTTTAGTTTGTAAATTTCAGACTTTGTATCAATATTGGTTTAATGTGGTATAGTTTGTACATGAATTGGTGATTTCTAAATTTGGTATTATTTTTTGTTTACTGCTGGTAGTTCTTATTATTTTTGGTCATTTTTCCTTTAGAAATTATATAAATTTCAAATACCCCATCAACTATCTTTTGCCAAACATAGCCTAAAACAACAACAAAAAACCAACACTTACGTTAAACGGAAAAAATAACATCTATATCTATATATCTATATATCTAATATCTAATATAATACTAAAACAGTTGCTTTTAGATGTCACATGGCAACAATTCCTTAAAAATAGGCAAGGTGGGAGCTTTAAATTTAACATGGCCCCACTTTTGATTAAATGATAAATTATTTATTTATTTTTCTTAATTGTCAAATATTCTTATTGGTTGAAAGTTATTTATGTGTTTGTTTAAATTAATTAATTATCGATAATTGTTAAATATTAATAAATTTTAAAATTTCTTTTCATTCTAATATTTGTTAAATTTGTTTAATCTTCCCTAAGAAGCTTTTCATCCAAATAGGTATTCTTATATTTTTTTTAGTCAAATAATTTATTTTATGAGTGTATTTGAAAAAAAAAATTGACGTTATGTGAGGGTGTCTTTGGATTCCAATATATTTTTAATTATAATGTATAAATGTTTGAATAGTGTTTGGTTAAAAAATTTACAATTTTTAAAATAATGTAAACTTTAAATTAAATACATAGTAAATTATGTGAATTAATTACATTAATTTATATAATCTAATTAAAAAATTTAAACAATAGTGGTTTTTTTATTGAAACAATTTATAAGTTATTTAATTTGAAAGGTATATCATTTTAAGCACATTATAAAATTTGATAACCAAA
Organism: Persicaria maculosa; assembly: GCA_963922045.1. NCBI lineage: Eukaryota > Viridiplantae > Streptophyta > Magnoliopsida > Caryophyllales > Polygonaceae > Persicaria > Persicaria maculosa. The sequence goes on from OY998254.1 coordinate 24,572,519, forward strand.
TACTACTCGAATGTTTATATTTATAAATACATTATAATTAAAATGCAATTGGAATCCAAACACACCCTGATTATTACTTATTTATAAGACCAATATCAATGCCTTAATTATTTTTAATGTTTTTAAAATATCATTTAAATCTAAACATATTTTGAATATATATTAAGATCCTTATTAATAAATTGCATATAAAATATACTTTCATTTGCAAATACATTCTGTTGAATCGTCAAATTTAATAAAGACCTGATATAAAAAAAAAAAGAAATTTTACATTCGTATCTTTAACAAAAATTTAGTATACACTAAAGACATATCTTACTTTTTATTTTTATTAAAATGAATCATATATAGCCGTATAGGTGAATCTTTAAAAATGTCCTTCTTGAATCTCCTTCGTAACTTTAAGTTATTTTATCACTTTTCAACTCTTTTTTCTTCCATATTTTTAAAAAATTATTTTAGATGTTTAGTCTTGGTTCTTTAATGAATGTTATTGTTTTCTTTCGAATTGTTCCCAATTACTAATCAATTTTTTTTTTTATAATTGTGACACCATTTAGATTTGGGTAAATCCCACTAAAAACGAAGGGGTGTATGTGAAGCTTTATCTCTTTTATTTTGTACCGTGCGGGGGTTCCAAGGTTGTCGACTAATCCCCCACGGGCCCGAGAACTAGCCTGCAAAGGACGTAAACAGGTAAACCCAACAAGAAGCCACCAGACAGGCTCACCCAAGCTAATGAAGGCTTGCACATCCACTAATATATTACACAAAGTATAAGTAGTGAGATTTGAACCCTTGATCTCTTGCAAGAGCCACCTCTCTCTTACCATTAAAGCAAGGGGTCATTGGTTCGATGCTTTAACTCTTTGTCTTGAATCTCCCTCATAACTTTTGGTTATTTTCTCACTTTAAACTCTTATTTCTTCCATATGTTTTTATTTTATTTTAAAGGTATAATCTTGATTATTTAATGCATGTTATTGTTCTTTCGAAGTGTTTTCCGTAACTAATCAATTATTGTCGTAAGCAATTAATTTGGTTGATGAGACATCTTTGTATCAATATGCATCGACAACTAAGAGTGGTCTAGGTAAGTGGTTTTTAATTCCATATTGATCATATATAATGATCGAAATGTATCATTTATCCAGATGTTTGTAGAAAGGTTGCACCCGACCTCATAATGATATACTTATGTTATATTTGATAGGAATGTAGTTTTGTATAATATATGTCGAAATAGGTGAAAATAGATTAAACTAGAATTTTTTTTAAAAACCATACGGAGTATGAAGTAAAAGATATTATAGGAAATATAAAAAAGTTCAAATGCAAATACCGAATTAATTCAAAGTTAATGATAAAAATAAATTTTTAGTACTTTAACATATTATAATAAAATATTCATCTACTTAAATTTTAGGAAAAATTACAGAAAACCACCCTTTAAATATGGGTGTTTTCACTTAACCACCCCTTAAATTCATAATTACATAAAACCACCCTTTAAATGGTATATGATTACAACTCACCACCCATTCAACTATTTTTGTTACTTTATCATTAAATATATTATATTTTAATATTTTTAAACTCAAATTTGATTGTAAATATATTCAAAATTTGAATTAAAGGACTCAATTATATTTTAGGGAACATTTTATTTATTTTTTTAAAAAATAATCAATAAAGCCTATAATTATTATCTTAATTTATGTTTGAAAATATTTATAAATTTTTAAAACATTATGTAAATTACTCTTATTTAAAATATAAATAAATAAGAGTAATTTTCATAATATTTAAAAATTTATAAACATTTTAAACCATATATTAAGATCATAATTCTAGGCTATATTTATTATTAATTTTTTAAAATAAATAAAATAATCCCTAAAATATGATCGAGCCCTTAAATTCAAAATATGAATATATTTACAATCAAATTTCAGTTTAAAAATATTAAAAATATAATATATTTAATGTAAATAAAATAGTTGAATGGGTGGTGAGTTGTAAGCAAATACCATTTCAAGGGTGGTTTTCTGTAATTTTGAATTTAAGGGGTGGTTAAGTGAAAACACCCATATTTAAAGGGTGGTTTTCTGTAATTTTCCCTAAATTTTAACATATATACCGTGCCTTCAAGGCACGGGAATTAAACTAGTATAATTACTAAATTCCAAACACTTTCTGCTGACGTGGCAGCCTCCTCACGTTTCATTCCTCTTCGCCCAATGAGATTTTTCCTTTATTTTTTTATTTTCTTTTGCTTTCCCCCTTCACACTTTGGACCGGAGGTTTAGGATTCATTTGCCTGGTGTTTAGAGTTCTCCTCCTTCCTCTGCCAGATGTGTCATTCCTCCGCCGAATTCGCTTCCTTCGTGCCTCTCGCGATTCGTACGCCTTACTCCTCCGCCGATTTCAACTCTTCCTCCTTGCCTCTTCCGATTTAATGACATCTTCTTCCTCCTTGCTGTCGTTCATGGCTTTAACAACCTTTGACAGATTTCATCAGGCCGGTTAATTCTTCCCACGCCCCTTGCCTTTGTCGGTTTTCCCTCTTCTTCCCCTTGCCTCTGCCGGTTCTAGTCGTTCCTCCTCCGGTAAGGTTATACACCTCCTCTTTCTCCCACACGCCTCCTTCACCCGTTCTTTCTCCCTCCTCTCTCCCTCTCTCTCTCTCTCTCTCTCTCTCTCTGACGCCTCCTCTTCTTGGCTGGTTCCAATTTTGATCCCCTTGCTTCTGCCGGTTCCCTCTTCTTGGTCTTTTCGCTGATTTCGCTCGTTGTCTTTGTCCAATCACACACCGAATTGAGCAACTAGAAATCGCCGAGGATATGGAAATCGCCGAGGTTTGGCTATGGAAATCGCTGAGGCTAATGGCTACTCTGAGTCCTGACTTCATCAATGTCCTAGAAATAAGGTTTGTCCCCATTTTCTTTGTCTTCCTTAATTCTGTTTCTAACATTCAATCTCTGCAATCTGATATTTATTTTGGATTTGTAAGTCAACCTCTGTGTCTTTCTTATTTCAAGATCTTCCTTAATTCTGAGCACAAGTTGATGAAATTGGAGTCGATGTTGCATCCTAGGTACCCAATATCTAACTTTAAGATATTCCTTAAGCTGTTCTTGTTTCATGTTTCCTATAAGTTTAAGATCTTTTTTCTCCTGTCCTATAATATAAGTTTAGCACCATTGAATATTAGTTATTTTTGTTCCAATCTGTCTTATGCTTGAGAACCTGAACTTAGCTTTGATATATTATACCTTCCCCTTGACCATTAGTAAATGTGAATATGCAACTTGCTTGAGAGCAAATTCCCCCCTTCTGTTGTTGTTCGTTGACATTCTCTTTGTCATATATTCTTGAACATTGTTCCCAGATTCTCCTTGGGATTCCGTTCAGTTCACTGAATGTGGCCTCCTTCTTGTTCTAGAGCACTACTGATTTCCAATTTCCATGGAAGAGTACCATTTGGGCTCAGACCTCTCGGGTAAGCGGGTTGTTTTTATATCCATGAGTCACTTGCATTTATTTTCTGGACTGTTTTAACTTTTTACTATCACATCTTTGTTTTTTAGTTTCTTAGGTTCTGTATCGCTTGGTCTGTCATGATCACCGACAATTATAACATTGTTCTTATTTCTATCCGTTGAGAGCTTTCAACTTTGAACTTCTTCAGGGACTTGCTAATGTTGTACGAGACGCTTTTCTTTGCCAAAATGTTTCAAAGTGGCTACTAGGGTTTCACCGGTATTGATTTTTTCTTTTACTTTTATGGTTGATACTCATTAATTGTTAACAGGGGACATTTCTTCCATTAATTACTCCACCAACAATATTTCAAGCACGCATATGGCTGACATGGTCTGTTCGCTGTTCTCTAAAGGTATTTGACATATTTGTTAAAATTTTAATATATTTGCAGGTTCCTGTTTGAGATGATATTCTTGGGATTTTCATGTGGCACTAAGTTGGCTGATGCATTTTGCAGATGTTTCAAGCTTTGGCAAGAGATCGCCTTGAACGTTTGAACGCTTCTCCTGATGCGGTTTTCACCATTGACATCATTTGGTATTTCTTTTTATCCTACTCCTTTTACTATGAAATATATTGTCTAGCCAGTGCCGGCCCTGGGCATGTGCGAGAGGGGCGATCGCCCAGGGCCTCCGATTTATACAGGGCCCCATTTTAAATTTAGTATATATACAGAGTATACATTTTAAATATAATATATATAAAAACAAGTTTCGAAAGGTGAGTACAAATGGAAATGGCGTACTGGTTTTGTGAAGTGGGGGCGTGTCCTCTTTTTCGGTCTATCCCGGGTTCGATCCCCAATATAATCCTGATTTCTCTTATATACTCTTATATATTTTTCCTCCTTTCCAATACAGTGCTATTTAATACTCCGTAGTAGTATTGCGTTTCCCCAATATTTACGCATTTACTACTTTTCATTAATAGTCAATACATAATCACATTTTTTTTTTCATAATTTAAAGATTTAAAGATTATTACAATCATGATACTATTTCCCATTTTACAATTACATTAACTATAATAGCATACTATGTTAATTGTACTCCATCTATTTCATAATGAGTGTTGTTAGATACACTGCAAATCCCTCATCAAAAGTGCACGTCGGAATTAACGTATAGTCATTTCTAATTAATAATTAGCACGCTAAAAAAATTAATTAATCCACTTCAATCCTAGATTTCGGGTGTATTTAGTTTCTCCGTTTTAGAATAAAAGACATCTTACTTTTTGCCACGTATGTTAAAACCTCCATAAAATATTACTATTTTTTTAAAATGAATTTATTTTTTATAATTTCATACTTAATACTAACAAGTATTAAATTATTAAAAAAAATTGATTAAAAAATATTATATACAGTAGAATTTTTACCTCCTTAAAATACATGCACAAAATGACAAACGAAATTTATTTTGAAACGGATGGAGTATATATTAATGTAAATATTATAAATAAAAGGTCACAATTTTTAACATAGGGAAATTAAGTTAGGTGCAAGAGTACATATATAAGCTACTGATGACCAATCTATTTTCTCATTCTGTATTATCTTCTCAGTTTGTTGTACATGATTCTTCTTCTTCCTTTCACCTAGCTCTACATCATCTTATATAAGATGATATGATTCTTATCACGTTATTAGTCAATATTTAGACCAATGTTTGTATTTCTACTTTAAAGATTATTCAAAAAAATATACTATGGTGATTGAATATAAGAAATGGTTAAATTAACAAATTAGTGTATAAAATTTATTATTAATACATAAAATATACTAAAATGATTATATGTTAATAAAAAGAACCTAAAAATTTAATATAGGAGATTAAATTTAAAACTACATATATAACTTATTATTAATGAATTTCTGCACTGGGCCTCCGAAATTGATTGGACGGCCCTGTGTCTAGCTAGGACTATCTTCCTTATTCTATTATTCTTCGTTTCATACAATGCATTCATGGTTTTCCTGGTGTGCTCATTTCTTGGAAAGTAATAGCTATAAATGGAGTGTATATATATATATATATATATATATATATATATATATATATATATATATATATGTGATTGTATAAAAAAAGTAGTGACAAGTTGACTCCATTAATGTCTTTTCATGTTCATTATATACAACTACTTTGTTGCAATTCTTCATGGCAAAGTTCTATCATTTCAACCCTATGGTATACATACACATTAGAACACCTATGATGGTAGAATCGTAGCTTGATTTGCCAATGCTACATGTAATGTTAATGGATAGAAATACTTCATGTCCTTGAATAATAAACAAAAATAGGACATTAAATCCTTCGGGTCCTTGAAACTTATCTTCAACTAGCATAATAGGTGATCTCATCCCGTTTTGAGTTAAATGTGGATCCTTCCCGTTTGTTTGAAACTTATCTGACTTTGGTAAACCTAGCTTCTTAATTCAATTTCCTTGGTGAAATTGACAGTTTTTTTTTTTGTTATCATAGATTCTTCTTATGTGGTTTTGTGTGGCCTTAGATGTTAGTGTATATTTTCAAAGAATACACTTGCTTTTCTTTTATTTTATTTTTTTAAAAAAATAATCTATTAAACACTTTCAAGGGAAGAAAATAATGCTCTAAAAGTGTTTGTATTTGAATAGGTTCTCTTCCAAAATGATCCAACTGCAACATTACTTGCAATGGTGATTGGGATCATCGGTCCAATTAACCAGGGGCTCTCAAATGGTGATTGGAAAGGAAGCTGGATGCAGCATGTGGATTGTGTAAGAGGAGAACAAGCTGTAACGGTTGAAATTGGCTCTTTCAGATTGAGTGATGCCAAAATGTCGACATCTAAGGCCATATCTGATCTGTTTTGTTCATCATGAGGTTGGATGCGAATTGGAAGGGAAATAGAAAACACAGGGGCTCTAACAATTGATTCAGTGTTTAGGATACCTTTTCAGATTTTGAACGTGTAGTGAAAATTGAAGTATCTTTATCATTTGTCCCTCCTATCTAATTGATGCACTTTGTTGCAGGTATGTTCAGATTCTCGGTGCTTTTTACTTGCGGCTAACTGGAACTGATACCGATGTATATCTGTACTTGGAGCCATTATATAACATCTACAGAAAATTGAGGATGAAGAAGTCAGATGGAAGTAAGTTTCTGCCCAAAGCTAATCCTATGGTTTTCATGACTCATGTGGATGGGTTCATTGATAAACTTTTGACATCAGACTATTCATGTGACATTGCTATGCCCCGCATCAAGAAAAGGTAACATCCTATTGACATAATCTCCGGTTTTTGTCCATTGTTATTTGGATTGAAATTATTATATTGGATCTTCATTTGCCGATGATTATTAATATCCGATCTTAAGAATAAGATTCTAGGATTATACGATCTTATGGAAGTAATGAAAGTAGTCTTAACTATAATGGAAATTAGTCTAATTTAAGTTACATTAGAAATTAGAAATTCACTTAATAGCTCTCATATATTTTGGTAACATATGGCCTATATGCCGTGAACTTGTTGTGATAGGATTTAGTGATTCTTGGTTTCTATTTATGATTGTATTATATTCCTAATGTGGTTCTATAAATGTATTATGTTGGCTGTCACATGATGATTTGTTTAGACCTGCCATTGGGCTTCTTATGTTTAATAGCCATGGTGTTAACTCTAGTGATGAGCTGTGAAGGATCGATTAACATGTATCAACTGGAATAAGCTCTTAGTGTGTCTTCCATAATGTTTTTCCAATTTGACACCTACGATAGAGTTACCTTTAGCAACCTGATTTTTTGTAGACCTTTTGCCAACTAGAATAAGCTCTTGATTTTGTCAATTGTTTTTCCATCAGATTCAGAGAAGATTATTTAAGATTTGGTGATATTTTGCTTAATGGATTAGACTCTTTTTATAGGTTTTTTCCTTCCGTAGGGCTCTGTCAATTGTAAGAGATATTTTTTGTAACCCATCTTTTGATTCATTTATGTCTTATTGCATTTTTTTCTGGAATTCATTATAGGTAATGTGTCAGTTGTATGAAGTTGAGGTGTGATAATTGGTTATGTTGCTCAGTTTTGGATGTTTTCCTTCAAAAGTATGCTCCTAATTCCATTGAATATCTTCGGACATTATGAGAAGTTTTGAGGACAAAGCTTAGCCTAGAGGAGGATGTTCTATCTAGGCCAATGGAGACAAGATGGCATATGAGTATGTTTATTGCTGTTAATTTAGGTTATTAGTGTATTTGTACTAATCTATAATTTTGCAATTTCTATGTTTTTTTAAAATAATTTTAAGCATTTCATAACTTGATTGGAGTCGTGGACTGATTGCTTAAGATATTCTTTAATGTATTGCATTGTATTTATTTTACAAACTCATTTTGATTTTTTTGCATGTTTATGCTTTGCACTTTCTATTCAACTTGATTGAAATCCCAAGGTTTTGATCCATTTCAAGCTCAAATATTTCAACTGAAAAAAAAATAAAACACAAAATATTTTTTTTTTCTCCAGAATTTGCATGGACGAAGGCTATAACATCAACTCTGAGCCTTTTGTGAACATCTATATTGTTCAAGAACAATATTATTGTATTACACTTTTCAAATATATACTCCGTATGTGTTTAGATTGTTATTTGGTTGTTTCTTATAATCAATATTTTATATTCCATTTTACTCTTTTTTTCCCTCGCAACTGCGCCATGGCGCGGGAGTTCCACTAGTTTAGTATAAACTAGTCCATTCCCCGTGCTTTGCACGGATTTAATGTAAAATATTGTTTAGTGTCAAATTATAATATTTTTTCATATTTAAATATAAAAATATCAACAGTAGAAATAAATAAAGTTAATTCATCTACAAATAGAAATGATAATCTAAATCTTATGATAATTTTTATATAGTTTAATAAAAAAATACCAGATGGTTATTTTTGAAATGAAATTAAAACTCCCTCATTAATTAACAATCATAAATTTCTAATAAAACAAAAAAAAAATTAGTTAGATGAAGAAGAACTATAAAAATATTAGAAAGTAGAAACAAATATAATTCGAGTGAGAAAATGAGCATGCCATTGAATTGTTTGCCCTCCTAACATAAGATCAATCATGAAATTATAAAAATATCTAGCCTCGGACATCATCTTCTTCAAAATAAAACTCAACACATTCCCTCAATGGGTTTTTATTCTTCAGATAATGAACTAGTCTATTTCCCGTGCTTTGCACGGATTTAGTGTAAAAATGTTACGGATTATAAAATTATAATACATGTTTTCATATTAAATTGTATAGAAATAATAACAATAAAACGATAAATGAAGTATATTCATCTAAAAAAATATAAATCTTATGATAATTTTTATATAGTTTAACAATAATAAAATTATTTGAATTACTCAATTATTTTTTAAAATGAAATTGAAATTCCATCGTTAATTAATAGTCATCAATTTCAAACAAAACCAAAACAAATTTAATCGGTAAAGAAAAACTATGAAAATATAAATGAGTAGAAAAAAGAAATATATCTAATTCGATATCTGGAAAATATGCAATTGAATTGTGTGCCCTCCTAAAAAAAATTAGTTGTGCAGGCTCAAAAATCTCTATTCTCTAGCATGGGACACCAAATTATTCAAAATGAGTCTCAAGTCAACACATTCCTTAAAACAGTTTTTATTCCATATGGGTGAAACTAATTCAAATAACCCAACCTTTGGGGGGGGGGGTGTGTTAAAAAAATATCCCCACCTTTCAACGTTAAGAAAAATAACCCAACCTTTGAGGGAGGTGATAACAAAATATCCCGAGTCATTTTTTCGACCATAAATTGGGTCAAAACAATGATATAAAATTGGTTAAATCATCTCATTCTCATTAAAGAAGTCAATACCATCCAAAATTCACCAAAATCTTAATTTCTTCAATTATATGTCATCATTTTTACTCATATTTATAGTCGTATAAACAATTGGGATACTTTGTTACCCCATCTCCCAAAGATTAGGTTATTTTTTTTACTATTGAAAGGTTGAGATATTTTTTTAACACCCCTCCAAATGTTGAGTTATTTTAATTAGTTTTGCCTTCTATATGTAATGAATTTAACAATTTATCAATCAGAATCCACAAAGATATATATCAAACCATCATCTCATACTAATTAAAAACATGAATGATTGACTCCCACCTCTACCACCACCTCTGATGTAAGATTGGACTCATTTGAATGGCTCTCACAACCGTCATCGCTATTACCATTGACCCTTCTATTCTAAAATAATAATTTCAATACCACACTCATTATATTTGTCAATTGAGTCATAATAATTGAATTTTGTGAATCTTTTAATTGGTTTGCGCAATTTGACAACACTTTCTCCCATTCAATGGCAATGTATGATATGTGGCCCTGAGTTCACCCCTTTGAAGAGATGACAATTATGAATCCACCAAATAACATATACCAAGTTGTCCAAGCCATGTTGCACACTTAGAGCACCTGCATTGGGGTTCTTTAACCCATAGTTTAAGAAACCTAATAATAAAATAATAGGAGAGAGATAAAAAAAACTTAAGCAACGATGTGACGGGTTGCTAAGTAAGCAACCCTTAAAAACCGGGAGAGAGAAAAAAAATAAAAGGGAGTGGGCCATCCGGGAGAGAGAATGTGAGAGAGAAAAATATAGGCGGGTCCCAATAAAATAAATAAACAGGGTTTTTAAGGATTGTAGGGATGTGGGTGAAAATTAATATTGGGTTGTTTAAGGAAAGAGAAATATAAAGAGTTGAGTTAAGGAACCCAATTAGGTTCCAGGGATGCAGATGCTCTTAGTAACAATATAATGTAACCAATTATCTACCCTACTATAGCAGACTTAGTAAATCTCGACTCAAAATCTCAAATCGACCTAGATTGCAATTTGTCTTGGCAAGAAAACTCCTTCAACTAAACCTCTATTTTATTATGATATTTTCAGGATTAAAATGTAAAAGTGGTTCTTATGTAAACAAATGTATCACGGTGATTCAAATTAATTATTCTCGATTGTTTTGTTGCGTACTCTCTATATGTATAAAATATTAGAAAAACTAAACTTCTAATGTTGATTGTATATTCATTCACAAATGTATTAAATTGAATCAAATAAAGCGTCAACATGTTTATAAAATAATTTACAATGAATAAAAAATATTGAAATTTTGTAAAATAAAAAAATATATTTGAAATATATTTTTATATTGAAAAATTGATTAAAAAATAAAATTAAAATTGACCAAGAATGCTATAAGACATACTTGATTTCAAAATTATGTCAAAAAATTTACCAATTATAAAAGATATGCATCTATATACAAATATTGAAATAAAGAAATAAAAGTTAAATATGTGGCAAAATCTGATTGGATACATTTTTAGGCGGGAAAACTTTTAACCAAAAGCTGCCATGTGGCAAAACAGCTTCTGTTTTAGTATTGTTTAGGATTTAGGATTTAACACCCTGACAATCAAAATCCATAAAAATATATGGCAAACCGTCATCTCATACCAATTGAAAAAACGTAAAGGAATATTGTCTTCGCCTCTGCCACATCGAAGATACAATTGAGCTCATTTGAATAACTCTCACAACCGTCATCACCAATGCACCCCTAACCTTCCTCATCTAGAACAATAATTTCAATATCATACCCTTTGTGTTTATCAATCGAGGCTTCACAATTGAATTTTATGACACTTTTCATGGGGTTGTGCCGTTTGACAATATTTTCCCCTGATATTCAACGACAATGTATGATATGTGGGCTTCCATCCATCACCCGCCTCACCTGCACCACACCACCACCCACTTTAGTGCGAGGTTTCGCCCATAATATTAATGTGGGTGGATCGAATACCTGCGGGTTATTTCCTGCCCTATAATGTGGCTCTCTTTGAAAGATTGAATTTATGACTTATCTCATAAGTATCATGCATGCATGTCCCATTGGCCATTATAGGAATTTATAGCTCATGGTTTGCCCCTTCAAAATCGTCTTAGGTTAAAAAAACCATAACTAATCCTCTGTTTTTAATTTGACAATTTAAAGATTAAAATATAAGTGGTTCTCATACAGAAAAAAAACTACCACAATACTCATTTCAAGATTATAATTAATTATATATCTCTATATATAATTTTTTTTATTTATAAACATAATATAAAACATTAGAAAAACTAAAATTCTAATATTGATTACATATTTATTCACAAATATAATAAATTAGATCAAATAAAGCATCAAAATATTTAGAAAATAATATAAATTAAATTAAAAATGATTGAAATGTTGTAAAATAAAAAAAAAGTCACGATTTGAAACTTATTTTTCTATTTAAAAGTTGATCAAAATATAAAATTTAATTCGATTAAGCCTACAAAAAGGTACTTGATTTGCAAAGCAAAAAACAAAGGAGTTAACAAATATTAGTCATCTTATGATATAAGTTATATTACAAAGTATTGGCTAAACATTTGAGTAGAGAAATGTTTTTTTTACCACGAGTTTAACGTGTAGTAAATCAACTTCTATTTTTGTATTATATAATATTGATCATTTAATTAAATAAATAATGAAAAGTATTATAAAAAACAACTAGTACAATTCCCGCGCCATGGCGCGATTTTTTAAAACTAAAATATTAATAATATATATATATATTATAAAATACTAATAAAAGTTAAGATAAAAAAAACTTTACCATAAATGTATCTTATAATTTTAATTTTTTTTTATCTCGTCTAAAGTATAATACATAAATGTAGATATTTTAAATCACCCAGTAATAATAATATCAATATCATTGTAACTTTTTTAGAAATTTTGAAATCTGAATCATGCATTTAAATGTGATGTGTCACGACTAATAATTATATTCAATGTTTTGAATTAAGCTCAATAGTTAGTACATAAATGTGAGTTAAGCCTAATAGTTATATTAGATTGAATTCAACGTTTTGAATTAAGCCCAATTGTTAGTAAATATGTTAATAATAAAAGAGAATGGAGGATTAAAAAAAATTAATGGAGAAAAAGAGAAAAAGAGAAATAAAAAAATCAAGGAAAAAAACATAATTGGTCAATATTCCTAAAACTCCTCTAAGATTGACACGTAAGCAAAGTCTTCTAAATTAAGGTTATATATATATAGATATAGATAGTTATATTAGATTGAATTCAACGTTTTGAATTAAGCCCAATTGTTAGTAAATATGTTAAGAATAAAAGAGAATGGAGGATTAAAAAAAATTAATGGAGAAAAAGAGAAAAGGAGAAATAAAAAAATCAAGGAAAAAACATAATTGGTCAATATTCCTAAAACTCCTCTAAGATTGACACGTAAGCAAAGTCTTCTAAATTAATGTTATATATAGATAATTAAAAAACTAAAATTATAAATCAACTAAATATTTAAGCAAGTGGGTAATCAATTTGATATACTTGCCAAAATCAAAATATATAATCTTTCCAAAAATAAAGTAAATCTACTTTGAATATATATTCAACATATAGTCTAGGTTTTCTTATTAGCATATTTATAGTTTATTGTGACATTGTAGAAGAAATGTGGCACAACACTATTGGTTCAAAATTTAGGCGGAAAAACTTTTCACCAGAAGCTGCCATGTGACAGAAGCAGTTTCTGCTTTAGTATTGTGTGTGTGTGTATATATATATATATAGGATAGGATAGGATAGGATAGGATAGGACCCTTGGAGTTAGGTTTTATTCATTCAAATTTTCAGCCAACAATCGTTATACTTTCAGCACTCGGTTTTAGGGTTTTTCTTAGGCGATTCGAGAGCTTTTTGAGGCATTTTCTTCGGCGAAAATTGGAGAACGTTTTGTGGGGCTTTTGAGATGCTATTTTAAGATTAATTCCAGGTTTTATTTCATTATAAATTTATATTTTTCTTATTCTTTTCATGAATTTTAAGTTATTCACCATGTTTATGCGTGAGTAGTCGCCTTTTTTAGGGTTCTGGTGAGCCCAACGATAGTGATGCCTGTGAATTTGTTATGAATCTATGATTTGAATGATTTTATCTATATTATGTGCTTAAGTACTCAGCGAAAGTTGGGAAAAATTCCTTTTTGCAAATAGATTAAAAGGTACTCCATCCGTTAAGAAAAATTTGTCGTTTTACGAAGTAAATCTTGTTAAGAAAAACTTGTCATTTTAGGTATTTTGCCACCATTTTTACGGAATTGCCCTTGTAATGATTAGATAGTTGTTAATTGTAGTTTTTGAGAAGGTGAAAAAGTAGAGTAATAATTAGTGATATTAGTGTAATTTTATTTGTTTTCTTAATAAGTGTGTAGATTTCTAAAATGACAAGTTTTAATTAACGGAGAGAGTATAATTGTGAATTGAATAGTAATTAGAGTTTTGAAACGCGAGTTTTGGCAACTTATTAAGATTTATAGTAAAGTTGATTAATTTATTAAAGTAAATTGATTGTTTTGCTAGTGTTGATACAAGTTAGCCTTTTCATATTTGAAAGTAAGATTTTTATGCGATTTGTGGTGTTGCATGCATAATTGTTGTTGTGGTGATCCTTATGCCCTAGATTTCATTTATATTGATTTTTATTCCTTAATTCCAGCTAGGGCTGTGGATAACCGTGTGTCCGACACAACACGACATGTCAGATACACGAAACCGGTAACACGAAAATGGCCGATCTGAACACGACACGATAATTATCGGATATCCGACACGAAAACACGATACGGTTTCGTATCGGATACCCGTGTAACACGACACGACACTTGCAATTTTTTTTTTTGAAAGTGCGACTAACTCGATGGCGCTACAGTACAGATTGAAAAATTCAAAAACAACATCAATTTTGGACACCCACAGGCCACAATCTCTAATTTATTACTCACGAATCACGATCAAATTGATTGAAAAAGAACAAGGACCTGGATCTGAACCGCCGGTGTAGATATGAAGAAAGAGACTACGAGAGGATTCGACAGGCGACGGCGACGATTCGACAGGTAGGATGGCTGAGAGCAACCGGCGAGCCATGGGCTAAAGGAACTGGAGAGTCTAGACGAGACTGAGACCGAGCGAGAGAGGAGAGGTCGAGCCGTGGCCTGTGGGCTGGAGCGGACTGAGCACGAGTAGTGGAGCTGGCGACGAGTCTGAAAAATGAAAGAAGAAGACTGAACCCTAGTAGTGACAAGTAAATAAACAGAAAAAAAAATCTCTAGAAAAACCAAAATAAAATTGAAGATTTCCATATTCAAACACAGGCCGGACCAGTTGCGCTACTTCAGACGCGCATAGCACGCCCAACCAACTGGGCTAATGGAGCTACGTGAGATTTAGGGACATTGATTTTATATGTATTATTAAAAAAACTGATAGTATTTATAAAAAGAAAAAATTTATCGTGTCGTGTCGGATACCCGACAAGGGGAAAATGCCGATCCAAACACAACACGATTATTGTCGTGTTTTACCGTTTCGTGTCATAATCGTGTCGTATCTTTATCGTTTCGTGTTTTTTTCGTATCGTTTTGTTGCGGTTTCGTGTCGTGTCAACTGTGTTGTATTTTTCTGCACAACCCTAATTCCAGAAACTATAACCCCCACAAAAACCGCTACCTTTCACATCTTCTTGCCACTCTTAACCCTAAAGAAACTAAATAAAGAACCGTTGACTTTCTCTCATGACAATCCTGACTCCTTATACTATAGCGGGGTCTTGACTATAAATTTATTTGGTCGAGAAACACTCTCATCAAATTGACGTTGTTGCTAGGGAGAGTTCAATCACGCCTTGTTTAGTTGTTTTTATGGTTTGGGAATAGCTCATCCTCTTTCTTTTGTAAACATTCTTCTCTTTTCTTTTCTTTTCTTTTAGTTAGTTTTTATTTTTATTTTCATTTTTCTTCGAAAACCACTCCTCCCATCACCCGCCTCGTTGATGTGCGCCTATTTTACCATGTTTTGCGCTTACTTTTATTCCGATTCTTGTTTATATTTTATACTTTTGGGCTTGGAAAGTATGGAATTTGTGTTTATTTGCAAGAAATGAAGGTCTACACAAGTTTTTGCTTGATTTCTCAGGAATTGGAGACATTTCAGAGCAATTTGGAGAAGAAAAAACCAAGCTGAAGAAGCACTCGATATCTAGTGGACTCACTCGATATGGACTGAAGAAGAGGTGAAGATTGGCTAAGTGTTGGACAAGGAAGCTACTGAGTTTTCAGTCGAAATTGGACCTTGAGATCAACTGAGGCACTCGACATCTACTGGAGTACTCGACGTCTATTGAGAATCACTCGATGTCTAGTGAAAACATCCACACTTAGCAGCTGAAGAGAGGAAGAGCACTCGAGATCTACTAGAAGCATTAGAGATCGAGTGAAGTTGACTCGACATCGACTGAACCTTAGTCGATGTCGAGTGAAACCCTAGTGGGCCGTAGACGATATTTGGAGAATCCGAGTGCAAGGTAAGTTAAGAGAAGATCTTTTATTTTCCATATGAACTTCTATCCTTATAGGTGAATGTTTGTTTACCCTGGGGATTTACTTGTTTAGATAATATTTTATTATTTCAAGTTTTAGTAGGATTAGAATTACTTTCCTCGGCTAACAAGGATTAGTTTGCTATAAATAAAGGCATTAGGCCTAGGTTTTACTCATCCCGCACTTGAGCAATCAAGTTATAGAGTAGAGAAAGAGAGAGTCGACCGAGAGAGGAGAGAGAGACGGTTTGGAGACGTTCGGTTGTACTCTTTTTGCAATTTCAATCCAAGTTTATGTTTATTTCCATGATGATGTCCATGATGATGATGCGTGAGTAGTTGTCCCACTTCTAGGTTCGGGGTGAGCCCGGCAATAGCCATGTAAGTATGCTTGAGATTATGATTCTTATGTGATTTTAATCTTCTATCTCATGCTTAATCCGCTACGAGAGTACGGGACAATTCCTTATTTATGATTTTGAAGCGAAAGTGGATTTATTATGAATTTGGATTGTAATTAGGTTTTTCTTGCAAAAGTTGGTTAACCCTAATTATGAAAAGGATAGAAACAATAGGCTTTTATGCGAGAGCCTCTATATTACTATTTGATGATAACGAGAGTTGTCTATTTGATGAAAAACATATATCTTTCAATGATTTGAGTATGTTGCATACATGTTTATTGTCGTGGTAATCTCTTGCCTTGGACGTTTTTTTTATTATATTGTTGAAAAACCCCTTTATATTTCTGATCATTACATTTTTATTCATCCTTACATCTTTCGGTCGTTTTTTGCCGAAAAAAGTTACTGTTTTTACTGATTATGTACTCGAGATCGACTCATTCTAGTCGACATCGAGTGGAGCTGACTCGACATCGACTTCCCTTTTAATCGACGTTGATTATTCTGTTGTGTTTTACAGCTTGCCGAGGAGAAATCGACAGCCATAGGCCGAGATTGACTGAACTCTAGTCGATATCAAGTGACTTCTCGTCTATACAGAGAGAGGATTTCAAGACTATTTAGGCGAGCGCTAACTAGCTTCCTCGAGGATCGATCCTGATTCCCTTCCACTACAGCGGGGGAGTCTTGTAATTTATTATTGCTAGGAATAGGAGTTGATTTTCTTTGAGATTATATATCTTGATATACTTTACTCCCCTACGTCACTCATCGGTACCGACCTGGTGTCGAGCCCTCGCTATTTGATTTGTGCATTATGTCTATGTTTCAAGGATTAGGTACAAGATGCAGTATGCACATGAAGTTTACCCGGGTAAATATGAGGCTGAGAGGGCATCCCATAAAGCGCAGAGGGAATCTGTTGCGAGATATCTAGCTGAGGTTGGGGAGTATGACTACATTGATTATAACAACTGGGTAGCAATGAAGTCTCTCGAGGATCCAACCAAAATAGATAAGCCATACAGGTACTATAAACCAGAGGAGGGTTATTACGCTCAACAAGACTATAGGGACCCGTATGAACCATACCATCCATGGACTGTCTCGCAATAGGCGTCAACTAAGGAGGATGAACTACTAAGGGAAAATGTTAGGCTAAGGGAACAACTACGTATTCTCAAGGCTAACCAACCTTGCCATCTATGCAAAACCAGGTATTATCTTGGCCTTGCTTGCCCTAATCTGTATCAGGTACCACCTCATTCTTATAAGCAATGGGAGCCACCTCCAGAGGAATCATATTGGTATCCTGAGCACCAGGAACCACCTCACGGGTACAAGGTGATGGCGAATCTCACGCCTAAGGGTGCCCGATCGCTTCGAATAGGTAGTCGAATTGGATCTGCGAAAGAACTCGAATCTCACGAATCCTCCTTTAGATCGATGAGGTCTCAATCTACTTGAATCTCACAAGCAAATCAATCTCTCAGCGCCGCTTCTCACGGTCCTTAGTTTCTTCGAATCTCACGAAGAAGATGAACGCTTCTCACGTCCGCTAGGGTTTCTCAAGAAACTTGTTTGGGGAAATAATAATTGAGCGTGCTTTCATTGATGATTGAATAACTATTTAAACAAAGTATTTTTGCTGAGAATAAAAGCTAAATAAAGAAATAAACCATAAAAATAATAGCATAAACTGCAAAGTATAAAATCTGAAATTCGTGCTGAAAATCACCGTTGTGCACGGCCGCGCATGAGGGGTGCACGCCCGCGCGCCTTGGGTGCACGCCCGCGCACTTGCGTGCTGTTGGACACTCCATTGCTCGACAGTCTGCACGCCCGCGCACCACACTTGCACGCCCGCGCGCCCATGTCACACGCCCGTGCACTTGTCTGCTGGAAGTGCAAAATGGCTCGAGTCCTCGTGGGCTAATAAAGTTACTAATCCGAGATCTCTCGCCTCTAACTCTTGTGTGGACATCCAAGGTGAGGTAGCATAGGTGGTAATATGCCTTAGGATGGAGTAGAGTGCACTCGACATCTTCTTAGCCTTAGCCCTCGTGATAGGACCATCTCCATGAAGCGTTATGTCGGATTGAAGCTCCTTAGATAGATTCCGGTTCACATTCTTCGTCTTGATTCGTCCCCGAATCATGGAATGGAGGCTCGAAATCATCATCAACATAAGAAGACAAATCAGCAACATTGAAAGTAGCATGCACACCATAATCACCAGGGAGATCGATCTCATAAGCGTTGTTCTTGATCCGTCGGAGCACTCGAAACGGACCATCACCTCGAGGATCTAGCTTGGACTTGCAGCGGGTAGGAAAGCGCTCCTTCCGAAGGTGAACCCACACAAGATCACCCGGTTGGAATACGAGCTCACGACGTCCTTTGTTGTGTTGCCGGATATATTGCTCGGAACGACGCTGAAGTTGTTCGGACGTCCGCTAATGTAGCTCCCTCACACACTCAGCACGGTCACGGGCATCAAAGTTCTCTCGATCCTTGAGGGGTTGCGGGGCCAGGTCCAAGGGCGTGTGTGGATTGCGGCCATAAGCAACCTCGAACGAACTCATTCTAGTCGCCGAATGGGTGGACTTGTTGTAAGCAAACTCGACAAAAGGCAAACAATCTTCCCAACGTTTAAGGTTAGTTTGCAAAATAGCACGAAGAAGTGTTCCTAATGTCCGATTCACAACCTGAGTTTGGCCATCAGTTTGCGGGTGACAACTAGTAGAGAATAAGAGCTTAGTCCCTAATTTAGCCCAAAGTGTCTTCCAAAAATAACTTAGGAACTTAGCATCTCTATCCGAAACAATTGTACAAGGAATACCATGCAATCTCACAATATGAACAAAGAACAAATCAGCGACATGAGATGCATCATCAATTTTGTGACAAGCAATAAAATGGGCCATTTTACTAAACCTGTCGACAACCACAAAGATAGAGTCCCTCCCTTTCTTAGTTCTTGGCAATCCTACAATGAAATCCATGCTATTGTTCTCCCAAGGGGCTGTAGGAATAGGTAAGGGAGTGTAAAGGCCATGGGGGTTCAATCTCGACTTGGCTTTCCTACACTGGATACAAGCAGCACAAAACTTACCTACATCCTTTTTCATTTTAGGCCAATAAAAGTGTTCCTTAAGCATAGCCAAAGTCTTATCAATCCCAAAATGTCCCATAAGACCTCCACAATGAGACTCCTGGACCAGAAGCAATCGAATAGAGCTCCTAGGAATGCATAGTTTCGCAGATTTGAACAAATAGCCCTTTTCGATAAAGTAATGGTTCACACTTCCTTTAGACACACATTCATCATATATATGTTTGAAATCTTCACACGTAGCATAAAGATCACAAATCAAAGAGAACCCAAGCAAACGCGCATCTAAGGAAGAAAGAAGAGCGTACCTGCGGGACAACGCATCGGGTACAATGTTGTCCTTACCCTGTTTGTGCTTGATCACATAGGGGAAGGTCTCGATGAACTCTATCCAACGTGCGTGTCTCCTATTTAGCTTGGCCTGTCCCTTCAGGTGCTTTAGAGCCTCGTGATCCGAATGAATCACAAACTCCTTAGGCCAAAGGTAGTGCTGCCAAGTGCGAAAAACCCGGACCAAGGCATAGAGCTCCTTATCATATGTGGAATAATTGAGCTCTGGGCCGCTGAGCTTCTCACTGAAGTAGGCAATGGGGCGATTTCCTTGGATGAGGACACCTCCTATACCGATGCCGGAGGCGTCACATTCGATCTCGAAGGTGCGGCTGAAATCCGGAAGGGCCAACAGTGGAGCGTTGGTCAGCTTGTCCTTCAAGAGCCGGAATGCACGTTCTTGGGCCGGACCCCATCGAAAGACAGAATCCTTGCGTGTGAGCTCGGTCAAGGGATGAGCAATGCTGCTGAAATCCCTCACAAAGCGCCTATAAAAGCCCGCAAGACCAAGAAAGCTTCGGACATGGGTCATTGACGTGGGCTGCGGCCAATCTCTAATGGCAGTCACCTTGCTCTCATCAACTCTTAAGCCATCTCTCCCTACAACAAAACCGAGAAAAATAGTAGACTCTGCACAAAAATGACATTTCATAAGATTAGCATAAAGTTGTTCCTTTCTAAGAATTGTGAAAACTTGGCGGAGATGGTCTAAATGCTCAAATTCAGTTTTTCTATAGATCAAAATGTCATCGAAATAAACAACAACGAATTTCCCTAAATAAGGTCTCAAAACATGGTTCATTAGCCTCATGAAAGTAGAAGGTGCATTAGTGAGTCCAAAGGGCATAACCAACCATTCATATAAACCATATTTAGTTTTAAACGCTGTTTTCCATTCATCTCCCTCTTTCATTCGAATTTGATGGTAACCACTTCGAAGATCAATTTTAGTAAAAATAGTGGAACCATACAATTCATCTAACATGTCAACTAAACGAGGGATAGGGTGGCGATACTTAACTGTAATGTTGTTTACAGCTCTACAATCAACGCACATTCGCCAAGAACCATCCTTCTTCGGCACCAGGATGACCGGAACGGAACAAGGGCTCAAGGACTCACGAACATAGCCCTTGTTGAGCAACTCCTCGACTTGGCGTTGAAGCTCCTCAGTTTCCTTCGGGCTGGTTCTATACGCCGCTTTGTTGGGTATTGTAGCACCTGGAACAAAGTCGATTTGATGCTTGATGCCTCTCAACGGCGGTAGGCCTGGTGGGATGTAATCAGGAAAGATATCCTTGAATTCCTGCAAAAGTGGAGCAACAAAAGGGGGTAAGTCATGCAACGACTCCAAAACCAAGCAAGACTCTTTGAACAACAGTAGAAAGCAAGGATTACTTCCCTTAATAGCGTTGTTGACCTCACTAGCACGGGCCAACAGGAGGTGTTTCGGTGGCTGCGACGGGGATGTCGCCTTCTTCTTTGGATGCACGGTGGGGCCTAGCTGCAAGGGAGCCGATTTCTCCTGGAGACGGGCTTGTCGGCGTTGCTCCCGCTCAACATGATCTTGTAAACATTCCTGCGGGGTTAGCGGAAACAAAGTAACACGACGACCTTGCATATTGAAGGAATAAGTGTTAGTAAACCCATCATGAATGGCCTTGCGATCAAATTGCCAAGGTCTTCCTAACAACAAATGGCAAACCTCTAAAGGAACTACATCGCAGGTTATCACATCATTGTATTCACCTATAGAAAAGGCGATTTTAGCTTGCTTTTTAACCATGAGGTTACCTGCGGAAGTTAGCCAACTCAATTGATAAGGGATAGGATGATCAATAGTAGGCAACTTAAGGCGCTCAACGACTTGAGTATCAATAATGTTGCAGCAAGAACCACCATCAATGACTAGACTACAAACCTTATCTTGAATGAAACAACGCGAATGAAAGATAGTTTCCCGTTGAGAAGTGCGGGGTACCTGATCCGTAGTCAAAACCTGTTTAATTACCATAAAAGCTTCTCCAGAAACAGGCTTACACTCGATCTCCTCCGGATCTTGGTCCTCTGGTTGTGGTTCCTCATCATAAATGGGTTGTACCGCATCATAGTCAATGAGCTCATCATTCTCTTGGACCATGTAATCACCAAATGCAGTCATTAGCACCGTTTGGGTGTTGCCACACTCCCGAGCAAAGTGGCCTCGCCCTTGGCACTTGTAGCACCGAATGTCCTGCCGAGGGGCATTAGATGGGGCCTCTTTAGGTCTAATGAGCGGCTGCTGGGATCCACGTGGGTTCCCGGGGCGGCTAGTTGTGGTACGATCAGGACGTGTGGAGCTCGACAACGACGGTCGATGTGGCGCCGATGTGGGTTGTGGTCCTAGGGGCTGGGAAGACCACCTACGACTGGCGCTAGATGAAAATGCGGATCCTGCACGACGTTGTTCATATAATATAGTAGCAAAGTGAAGTGCATCATTAATTGAAGAGTACCTTTGTCGTTCAACTTGTTCACCAATGTCTCTATTAAGGCTAGAGATGAATTTTGACAAGATAATCTTCTCTGGATAACGAATGCCCGTTCGTTGCATCAAACGACGCATTTCAGCATAGAGCTCCTCCGGGGAAAGGGAGCCTTGTCGGAGACGGTCTAGGCGGAATTGCATAGGTTGCTCATAATCGAACGACACAAAGCGGGTTCGCATGATCTCCTTCAAATCCTCCCATGTGGTGATGGGGTCTCGCATCTCATACTCGCGATCTGACACATCTTGGAGCCACCAAGATTGAGCTATGCCAGTGAAGTGAATGGTGGCTATCTCAACTTTCTCCTCCTCTATGTATCGATAGTACCTTAGGACAACCTCCGTTTGTTGTTCCCATTCGAGATATGCTTCGGGGTCGGAGGTACCTGCAAAGTCAGCAATTTTAAGTTTCATACCTCGATCGACTCGGCGTTGGGGTTGCTCGTCCTCTTGCTGTCGAAAACCATGGGCATGACGAGGAGGCGGCTGCTCATTCGTATTAAAATGATCGTCGGTAAGGAAATGACGTTGGATTCCACGACGTGGGCCGCGCAGACCACTAGAGCTCTCGGCACGTCGGTGAGAGGTGTCTTGAGCAAAAGGGTTATGGTCATCTTCGGTCTCTGCGAAGTCCACAAAGGGTGGTTTTTTGCGAGCGGACTGATGTTGCAATACGGCAACCGCTCGTGCCAGCTCAGCCACAGTGGCCGCAAGCTCATTAAGATTAACATCCGACGACCCCTCATCAGCATGACGTTTTCCCTTGTCCTGTGACATGGTTAGGGACACCCAAAAGACAACACAGCGACAAGGAGTGCTAAACCGAGATAAACGTGACAATGTACCAACTTCCACAATCCCAATATTCAAAACACAAATATCAAAGGCAAGCAAGATAATAGGGAAGGGTGACTAAGGTAGGAAACAAAGGCACAAGAATGCAAGTTGCTCCCTTTCTTATCGTCGACCTCCTAACTTTGCAAACACACAAGCACAATAAAGTCGGCACAAGCTGCGCTATAAAGGGAACGAGGGGGTTACCTTATTTTGGCTTTGCCACTCGTGATGAGATATAATCGTTGCGGTTGTATAGAGCAATGCAACACAAATGCTAAAGAACGAGAGGGTTACCTTATTTTGGCTCTTCCACTCATTTGGCTTTGATTTTTTTTTTTAAGAAGAAGAACAAACAGCACCCAACAATGAATTGGTGAGCAAAGAGATCGAGAGGATTGCCTTATTTTGGCTTTTCAACTCGAATGAATTTTTTTTTTTTTGGTGTGGAAAAGGAACGTAAACGCAGCAGAAAAATCAACAAAATAAGATCAAAAGCAACTTGCAGAAAATAGGGAAAGGAAACCTAGGGTTTGAAGACAAATAACAAAGCAAGGAAAATTAGGGTTAAGCAAGGGTGGTAGGCGGCAAGGGTTGGAGTGGTGGCGGAATGGTAGCGGAGGGATGGTGGAGGGGTGGTGCAGGGCTGGTGTCTGGTGGTGGTTGGGGATGGTGGAGCGGAAGCGGGCGATGACGGTGAATGCGAATTAGGGTAAACGTTGTTTTTTGGGATTTTTGTGTTTTTAGAAGAACGAATTGCAGAAATTGAACAATATCAACGAATAAAACGGATATAGACAACTACCTTGATCGAAGTACTGACTCGTGATACCACTTGATGGCGAATCTCACGCCTAAGGGTGCCCGATCGCTTCGAATAGGTAGTCGAATTGGATCTGCGAAAGAACTCGAATCTCACGAATCCTCCTTTAGATCGATGAGGTCTCAATCTACTTGAATCTCACAAGCAAATCAATCTCTCAGCGCCGCTTCTCACGGTCCTTAGTTTCTTCGAATCTCACGAAGAAGATGAACGCTTCTCACGTCCGCTAGGGTTTCTCAAGAAACTTGTTTGGGGAAATAATAATTGAGCGTGCTTTCATTGATGATTGAATAACTATTTAAACAAAGTATTTTTGCTGAGAATAAAAGCTAAATAAAGAAATAAACCATAAAAATAATAGCATAAACTGCAAAGTATAAAATCTGAAATTCGTGCTGAAAATCACCGTTGTGCACGGCCGCGCAGGAGGGGTGCACGCCCGCGCACTTGCGTGCTGTTGGACACTCCATTGCTCGACAGTCTGCACGCTCGCGCACCACACTTGCACGCCCGCGCGCCCATGTCACACGCCCGTGCACTTGTCTGCTGGAAGTGCAAAATGGCTCGAGTCCTCGTGGGCTAATAAAGTTACTAATCCGAGATCTCTCGCCTCTAACTCTTGTGTGGACATCCAAGGTGAGGTAGCATAGGTGGTAATATGCCTTAGGATGGAGTAGAGTGCACTCGACATCTTCTTAGCCTTAGCCCTCGTGATAGGACCATCTCCATGAAGCGTTATGTCGGATTGAAGCTCCTTAGATAGATTCCGGTTCACATCACAAGGACTTCAAGAAGGACTACAAGGCATTTGTGAAGAGATAGACGCAGAGAAGAAGGATCTGTCAGAATCACCATAACAAGATACAACCCCACAACCAATAGAGATGTCCTATCAATATGAGGTCGGTTCATATGATAACATTATCTTTTGTGAGCATCTAGGTGAAGAAGAGCCCGTGGTAGAGTTGGTACCTATCCCAACCATGTCAATATACACTTGTGTTGACCCTACTTATGCTCTTGACGATTCGATTGCGTGTCATAAGAAGGAAAAAGAGAATTGCCAGAATCCTACCGAGCCACAATTAAGCTTAGGTATGATCCCTAACCTCTTTTCTCATAATGAACATGTAAGCTTTAGCATTCCTACCGAGCCATACCGCCACTTTTCCATTTGAGGTGAAGGCAATTCCTGATGATTTCGAGCAAACATATTTTGCATTCAAGTGTGAGGTTCTTGCGAAGTGGCACATCAAAGATGAGGAAGTAGAGGATGAAGTGAAGGAATCTCTTCCCCCTCCACCATTGTACACCAAACCCAAAGAAGCAACAAATCTATTTCTGTATGATGGTGGGGAAGCAAATAACGACCAATCAATAAAGAGAAAGAGGAGCATATATGTGGGAAGCACACATGTTGAGTGCTTTCCAAGGAAAGATGAATGGGTGGAAGGTTGGAGTGTCCACTCAGGAAGGTTCAAGCTTGTAAAGATCGAAAATTTTAATTATGATTAATTAAGATTTAATTAATTTCCAAGGGATAATTCGATCAATTATCCTTCTTTTGACGATTTTGAACCCCGGGAAAATTTAAAATTTTTGAATGGCATATTTTATATGGAAAGAGGATTACAATTCCGATATAATGGAATTCATATGATAATTTTCCGAGAAATATTGGTGAGGCAAAGGCCTTGTCATCCATTCATTTCGGTAACTTTCATAACTTGTCGCGACTTTTCAAGACGTCTTTTAACCTCAAAATGCCGCCTCCCCTATGACCCATTTCAGCCCCATTTTAATGATCTTCATGAGCCATCATTTTGATGATTAAAGAATAAAACCCCCCATGGATTGACACCTTTGAATGACCAAGTCCTATTCCATTCACTATGCTACCTAATACACACCAACTCCTTGACCACCCTTGCCCACCCTTTTGGCTCCATAAAGAACCCCAATTGGCTGCCATTCTCAGCCATCCACACTCCAAAAATCAGAGAGAAAGAAAGAAAAAGAAAGAGAAAGAAAAGAGGGAAGCCATTGTTGGCCTAGCAACACCTCAACTTCAAACCACCATAACTCCCTCCTCACTCAAGCTTTTTGGCTGATTCTTGAATCCAAATATCCGCAAAAGAGAGGCCTTTCCAACCATATTGAGTTCACAAAAATCCAGTCCCAACAAGCTGCCCGTTGAGGCCCATTTTCGAGCCAGCTGTGCCAAGCCCTTTGTGTTCTTGAGGTTTTCAAGTGTGTTTGGGTGAGTCTTGATTTCCTCCCCTTCAAATCTGATTTTATACTTGTTTTACAACTAATTTTGAAGGTTTTTGTCTAAGAATTCCTTTTATGTTTTGGTTTGGATTTGTCAAAAATGCTAGGTGTTTGGCGCAAGGTCCCGGGAAGCTTGGAGGGGTAATTTGGTCTTTTTCGAGAGAGGCTTCGAGGGTAATCTCTCATCCACCTTTCCCTCTATAGGTTAAGAGACTTATGTGTAAATTAGGGCTTAGGAAGTGGAGCCTCTATGTGTTTTTGGTTGCGTTTTGTAGCAAACGTCACAACAAACAAAATGGATATATGTGCCTCTGTAATTTGGACTTTAATTCCAATCCAACGGTCTGATTCAGCTGAAATCTTAATATGATGTTCAGGGGAATGTTATCTAACTGTCTTTTAAAAATTAGGGCGATCCAACGGTTGGATCAAGATTTATTATAATTTTAGTAACCAGTGTTTATAATGACTCGGTTAGAAAACTTGGTTAAGGGAATGCTAAGAATATGGTTAAATATGTGATGGCATAACCGAAACTTAGAGCATATAAAATACAAAAATGAAGTATACCCATAACTTGGCTTATGATCCGATAAGAAGAAAATCGATTATGTGATAATACGATATAGATTATAACTGGTTAAGTCCGGATCACTTAACCAAAGTGTGTAATCTATAGAATCGTGAACCTCGTGTGGATGTATGTTGATTATTATGTTGGGTACCATGCATTAGAATACCACCTAATGAAAGCTTAATGAAATTAATAGGCTCTTGTTGATTGGATCCTTGGTTGTGCACTTTATTGCTTGCTTATTCTCCGGACTCCGGGTAAGTCCCCTGGACTTACTCAAGATGGATTTATGTGATACTCTTTGTCTTATCGAGAGTCTTCATGCATCACGCGACCTAGTAACATGTTTAGGAATATAAACTGGTAATATGACGTAGGATGAACTTAGTAAATCGAATAATTCATATGTATGCTATGTGTCTATGGTAGGACGGCCGTCAAAATCTGAATAAATGACTTATACTCGATGGAACACGAATGAAATGATGAAAGGCTTATGATGAGAAAGAATGAGTATGTTTGAGAAGGATGAGTATGTTTGAGAAGGATGAGTACGTTTGAGAAGATATTATGATATGATGACGATGATGATGATTATGATGATGATACGGGCCCTTGTGTGTTTATTTCGCATTTATATATATCTATACACTTGCTTATGTGTTACATTTTAACATTCATGTAGTTTAAGTATGCCTTTTTATATGGCATTGAGTGTGTATATTTCTGATGATTGACCCCGATTTATTTCTTGTTTTTAGATTCAGGTACCCCTTACCCGATATGACTTACTTATGTGGATGGTTGTCGGGACAGACCTTTTGGATGATTAGAGTGAGGGAGGCGCTTGACATTCGTAATCTTTTGCTCATACGTTTTATCGTTTTGACCCGGCGCGGCCGTGGCGTTTTGTTGTATTTATGATTTCCGCTTTTATTTCTATTCGAAACATTTTCGCGATAGTCTAGGACAGGTAAAGCCTCCAACGGGCTTACGATCTTTTCGGGGTTCGTAATCCCCATCTTTTGACAACTAAATCCCCCACTTAAATGAACCTAATAATAACTCGTACTCGGTCGTAAGATCCAAAGCTCACTGGAGAAGATCAAACTTCTCCTATAACGTTCCCCGATAATCTAGTACTCCGAACCTTATTTACCTTCTAAGTAGGTTTATGGAGGTTAATTCGGGTACTTAAATTTCGGGTCGTTACACTTATTCACAAAGCAAGGAAAGGTGGTCCAAGGAAGTATAAAGCAGATGAGCAAGGGCCATGTCATACTGAGGGCCTATTATGAAGTACCACCCAAGGACGTTCCACCACCATCTCCGCCATCTGAACAATCAGACCCACCTTGAGAACTAAGGTATGTCATGTCAAGCTAGATTAAATTTATTGCTTACGGGAGGCAACCTGCTTTATTTCTTAATTTGTTTAAGTTTTGTTATCAATTCTTTGGAAGATTGGTCAACGCCTTTCAAGAAACTCATAATCGACGATGTTCCTTGAAATGCCATGAACTGCATTATCACGTGAAGGTTTTAAACTATCCCGAGAAAATTGACAAACAAAAATTAATGAAAGATTCATTGAGCACCTTCAATCTTTTCCTCCCTTGCTTCGTCTGCACCAAAGGATTCCTTAATGAGTGCAGATATTTATCTTTTTTTTGTTCATTTTGTTGCACTTATTGACTGTTTCCTGACGCATTATCATTTTCTGCTTTGAAAATTTAGAAAAGTAGACAAATATGTCATAACAAGCTTATCAATTAACTAGAGAAAAAACAAGGATGCTTAATACTGTTAGTATGGAGCCAAAAAAAAAAAGAGAAAGTACTAGGCTTTGTTGAACATGAACTTTCGTGAAGAGGTGATTGATTCAACAAAGAGCAAAATTGAGCCTGATTTGGCAACAGATGAGACAGCAGAATCAACCAAGCACCACAACCAAGTATAAACTGGTTTTTTTCTATAGAAATCAGCTCTTAAATTGCATATTTTGATAGTGAAACAGATCCACATTTAGCTCTGTTAAACCAACATCCAAACATAAAAAAAAAATCAACAAGTTCAGCTCCAAATCTTTGATCGAAAAAAGCACCTGAATCGAGCAACAAACATTTAGATGTGTAGAGCGTCAAGCCCAATCAGGATTAAGATCCAAATTTAATTGATTTTTATAAGGAAAATGAAAGAAAACTAGTGAGATGAACACTAAGAAGGAGGATTCCTCCCTCCCTAGAATTTTCATGGCATATCAGATGGTAACCTTAGTATAGTGGACAAAATTTTACTAGTGTCTTTACTTCTCTACCTTTCGAATTGCCATCAACATCTAAAAACCACAAAATCCCCAATTACTGAAGCAATTTGATCACATAATCCAGATCACATGAATATAAAGATACAAATTTTAAAGACAGTAAAAGTAGAAGAAGCAAAAACACTCTCAAAACCAAAGTATCCAAAAGCAAACATTAGCTATCGAATCTTAAAAGTAGTAAAAGTGATGCGAATTTGATCTACGGATGATCACAGGGACATAACCCTCAATTTTCATTTCAAAACCCTAGCTATTGTATCAATTAAGCAATTCAAAATGATAAATCGAAGAAGAGGAGGAGAAGAAGATGACATTGAAGCTACAAGGGATGAGCAATTGAAGGCGATCGAGATGAGAGTTGATCCTCTCCCTCCGCCTCCTTATGATTCCGAAACTAATTAAACGAAGAGGGAGCAAAAGAGGTACAACTTGAGGGATTTGGACGATAGGCTTCGGAGAGCGAGAGGAGGGTGGAGGCGGCTGCGAATCCCGGGAAGCGAAGAAGGAAAGGAATCGAGGTTGAGGAAGCCAAAATTGGAAGCGGAACTGGAGGAAAAGCAATGGAGAAGGAAGGGAGAAGATAGAGGGCGACTGCGAATCTGGGAAGCGAAGAAGGAAAGGAATCGGTGCCGAGGAAGAACGTCATGGGAAGGAAGAATGGGGAAGCGAAGGAGGAAGTTGGAAGGAAGCTAAGGAGGAGAACGACTCATTTAATTTTGAAAGTGGACAAATAGCTAGCTTCTTCTTCTTTTTTTACCCGAGAGAGGGGACAAATAGCTAATTTAATTTTTGAAGGGATACAATGGGCTAAATTTCCTCTAAAAATAACTTATATTTCAATGCTAACAAATAAAATAATGAAAACTATTTGTTTATTATATTTTTTACAAGGAATTTATATACAACAATAACAACCCAGTATATCTCATGATTAAGTAGGGTCTGGAGGTCAGGCTATAAGCACTCTTTCCTCGAATTAGTCGAGAGTGAGTGTTTTCCAAGCAAGGAATTTATATAAATATTTTATTTCTTTTAATCAGTCCGTGCAAAGTACGAGTAGTGAGCTTGTATATTATATCGCATAAACTAAATACACCACAAATCTTGCACGTCGAAAAGGATGTGCAGGGTTGAAGTGTGCTAATTAATTGGAAAAGCGTGCTAATTAATTGAAAAGGTTTGCATGTTTTTTTTTTTATGAGGTAAAAATTCGGATGCGCACCAGGCGCTATCCGAGGGTATCCTTTCGGATGAGGTCTAGCAGACCTTGGTTACTTAGTAAGTTAGGGTTATTGGTACTGCGTCCTAGGAAAGCAATCCTATCAGCGACACAGTTATCAGTGCGAAGTATATGTGGGTAGAATACTTCCTTAAACCCCTTCAGCAATAAAGTGATATCCGATATGAGAATCTCAATTTCCCAAAGACAGCTTTTTCTGTTTTTAAGAAATTGATAATTATAAGAGAATCTCCTTCAATAAGGATTTTGTCCAGGTTTAGTTCTCTGGCTTTGATAATGCCTAGACGAAGCGCACTAGCTTCTGCAACTATATGAGATTGTTGTCCGAGCCTTCTGACATCAGCAGAAACCGGTCGCCCCTCGCAGTTTATGATAACAAAGCCACTCGTGCTGTCACCCTACAAGCATGAAGACCCATCGAAGTTTAGTTTGTGCCATCCTGGAAGAGGTTTTTTCCATTTATTATTCTTTCGTTTGCTCTTTCCATCTAGACTCCTCTTTCATATTTTGTATGAGTTTTTGTCGTCATTTGATTCCAGCCGGTGAGAATTGGTTGTATTCCAATTTTTCAGAAAGTGGTCTGCCCTAAATTGCACTTCATCAACTGGAGGCGGCGTTTTTTCATTTCTGAACACAAGTTGGTTTCGGACTAGCCAGATTTTCCACCAGTTTAGTGACAGGATTTGCTTTTCTTTCTTCGTCGGATTATTCGATAGGATTGTCATAATTGATTTGATATCACGGTTTTCATTGATAGCGTCTTGGACCAACAATTTAACTTTATTGCTTAGATTTTTGTAAAAGAAACTATATTTGCATTCACAAAATATGTTTACTTCGTCTTCCTCGTGGTGATTACAAATTGGGCAGGAGGCAGGGACCGCAATCCCCCTCCTAGATAGTCTTGATGCAGTTGGGAGGCCATTTTGACAGATTTTCCATAGGAAATTCTTGACCTTAGGGGGGACATCCTGCTTCCAGATCCAATAATTATCATCCACTTTGTTTATCGATGATTTTGTAACAAAATTATATGCACTTGACGTTGTAAACCACCCATTCTTAGATGGCTCCCAGTATAGTATGTCCTCAATAGTCGAAATCGGAAGAGGAATATTCATAATTTTATTTACAATCTTGACCCATCTTGGATCTAATTTCAATTGATACATTGCAATCACAAATAGATTGTAGAATCTCGGCAGACAAGATAACTCAGAAATTAGCAACTAAAGTAAAAACCAGTGAATAAGATTAAGGTAAAACGAATAACAACCCTAAATAATGAAATACCTTACTCTTCTAATAAACCTACCCATCTTGGATCTGGGGACCTTTACTCAAACCTAGAATTAAACGCATGTGAACGAATAAGTTTACAGAGAATACAAAAGGCGAAATTAGATAACAAATGAAACTGAAGCAAAAAACATACATGTTTTCAAACCAACCTGCAGAATTCCATAAACAAAACGAAGAAGGGGGAACAACAACAATTGCTAAATGAATCCGAGAAAGTAGATTGTTTCAAGTAACGTGATCAATAGGGTTTGAAACCTAATAATAACAAGATCAATCAGGGTTTTAATTGGTAAGAAAGCAAACAACCTATAAAGAGAGAGAGAACTCGAAAACAAGAAATCGAAAAGAAACAAGGAAAGAAAGCCTATAAATTGGAGGATTGGAACTGAATGTGAAGATATCTACCCACAAACTAAAAATTAGCTTCTTGCCTGCCTCATCGGTGGTTCAAAATTCAATCTCCACAAGTCTACTCCCTTCCCTATCAATTTCTTTATTTTAATTACAATTCAAAAACTGATCTGTCTTAAAAACAAGATTGAGTTAAAAACAGCTAATCTAAACCCAAATCACAACATATTAAATTAAAAACAACTAATCTAAACTCAATTCTATATTACTACAGCAATCACAAATCTTGGAAATTTTGAGAATAACACCATCGAAATACCAACGGTTCATTTTACGCAAATGAGAAAGCAACTCGAACTAAAAGTAGAACACAACTTGGGAGAAATTTAACTACCACAAATTGAAATCAGTACCTCTTATGTTCAAATATAGGTATAATTTTTTGACCGAAGACATTAGGGGTCTTTTAGATTCATGCAGGACAAGGTAGCTAGATGAATTGCTAACATGAAAAACACCAATTACAAATAAAATTATAAAGAAAGCTAACATGAAAAACAACTAAACCAAACATAAAATACTATTCTAAATGATTGAAAATTTGGGGATAATCTTTCTTAGACCTTTTAACAAACACCTTGAGGGCATTATCAACTCAAATGTCTATATTCTAAACAAGCACTGATTGAAAAAAAATCCAAACAACTAAAAAAGAAGAGAAATTGTATGAATTGAAATCAGAACATAATTCCTTCCCCCGGAGAAAACAGACTGACAGAGGGAGAAGACACAGGCGAAGGTGGTGCGCCGAGAACACAACAGAGAAAGAGAGTGAGGAAGAAGAGAAGACGACAGAATAACCTGGAAAGGAAGATGTCTACAATGGAAAGTGAAGACTGAGCGAGGTACGAGAGCAGTGGTGAGCCCAGCAGAGGCGGATGTTGAAGTCGAAGTTGGAGAGAGTAGCGTCGGGGAGGTTAGAGTCGACTATGAGCGGGGCATGGATGGGGGCGGTGGGCAGGAGGATGAGAAGATGCAAAGGGTGAAACCCTTGAACAACTGATACCTTCTTCTGGGTGCGATTGGTGATGAAGCCATAGAGTGTGGGAGAAAGAGGAGAACCAGATTGATTGAGGCAGGAGAAGAAAACTAACAATCACAACACAACTACAGAATGAGAATTGAGAATGAACGATGACAGAGAAAGAGTGACCAAAATAGGACAAATTCAAGAAGAATAAATAGCCATCCACTTTGAACCAGTACACAACAACAAACAATCACCACACAAACTTTACACACATCTCTCCACTTTATCACAAACACTTGCTAAACTTTCTAAGCCTCTTCAATGGCTTCCACCCCAAACCCGATATCTCCATCCCTAACACAAACCACCACCACCACCACCTGCCCTTCCTCTTTTGCTCTTCCTCCAATATGGATGCCCTGCAAGCCCATCTCCCCATCTTCTCCTTCCCGCTGCTCGAGTCGAGCACTAAGAGAAGTTGCAGCTTCTGTTGCTTTCAATCCATCAGGAAACTACGACATCTCTTTGCTCCAAGAAGATGAAGGTATTACATGGTTTACGAGAGTCTCTTGAGCTCTGTTCCTTGTGTGTTTTGATGATGACAAACGCTGAATTGGTTTTTGGCTTGCAGAACTGGAGAGGGTCGCCCCACCTATGCCGCCTACACAAGGCCGGTTTGAGGTTGTGATTGACAATGACATAGTTCGTCGTCTGGACCTGACTCCATTTCAAGCTGCAACCGCAATTTCCTCGCCTGAGTTAGGTAAACAAGCATTTTAATGTCGAACCCCATTTGGAACATCTAGAGCATTGAGCTGAAGTCAGATTTCTCTTAATGCAGTTGAACCCGAGGATTATCTTGACAGGACAATTGGATTCACTATCAACTACAAAAGAGGAGAAGATGATGATTTAAGGGAGCTATCCGAATTCCCTGATATAAGGCTCTGGTTCGTTAGGCTCGATGCTGAATACCCTTGGCTACCTGTGTTGCTTGACTGGCGAGCCGGTGAACTCGCGCGCTACGCAGCCATGTTGGTTCCTCACCAGGTAATGAATTGCTACACAAGCAGGAATTGCTCTATTAGAAACTGATGCAATAAGAGACTTACATCATCTTGCATTGTATGATGCCAGATGAGCATGAAAATGGGAGTAGTCTTCAACCCGGAAGCTCTGGAGCTGTTCGTCATGAACAAGGTGTTCATCGTCTACTCTTGGTTGAAGCACCATGACATCCCAAAGCCTAGACTGAAGACGAGCGACATGGCCAGGATGCTTGGCTTTGGGATTGGGGATGAGCTGTTTGATTTGCTAGACCAGCAGCCTCTCTCCCCATCCTCCTCATCGTCAATACCTACAGACACAGAGAGCACAACACCAACAACAAGATAGGTGCAGACTCCACAGATGTATATGATGAGATTCCGAGAAAGGAAGTGAACAATGCGTTTTGTTATCTGCTTCCACATCACATTTTGTAGCAAGTCTCGATTGAAGCAAGCGATTTCCGATGAGTTACAAGATGATACTCAAAAGCATCTCATTGGCAACCTGCGAAAATGAATGCAGCCTTACCAAACTAACAAAAAAGGAGATCCATTATGAAACACTATCCAAAATTTAAGCTTCTCAAAACCATACGGTGAAAATTGGTACATAAAGAGCAAGTTATGCCATAGATTCTTCATCACTTCATCTTTCTTTTCTTGTTCTTCGAAATAGAATCTTTATCCTTGTTGAATCCTCTAAGATCACTTGTAGTGGCCGATGTGTTCTGCTTCTTCATTCCCTTTCTGCCTCCAAATCCGAATTTGGTATCCCTCTGGTTCCTTTTCTTGTCGCCCATGGCCTTCCTTCCCTTCCCACCAGACCTATCCCCAGGTGAAGCCCCAGTCTTCTTTGTGCCCGGCCTCTGGAATGCAGTCCCGTCTTCGAAAGACATGGCCATCTCATCCTTATCATTCGGAGCAAACCCGCTCTGCTGTCTCTGCTTCCTCCACTTCTTAACGGATTCAATCTGCTGTTTCCTATCCTTAGCCCTCTCCTTTTGCTTCTCGGCCTGGACTTCCTTGGCAATTCGCTTTGCCTCTCTAGCCTTCCTCCTCTCCTCTGCCTCTTCGATCTGCTTCTTCTCGAACAGCAGCTTGCCCTTCACTTTCACCATGTGCTTATCAGTTTTCACCATCTCAGCATAGTAATCATCAGGCCTCAAGAACGGAAGGCCCAAGGCCTCGAGCTTCCCAAAAGCCTGCCTTGTTCCTTCCAGAGCTTGAGTGTAGAATGCCAGCTCCCGTGCCAGATCATCATTTACATCCACCTCTTGATCTCGGTCAACGTCAACAGTGAGCTTATGAATCCATTCCACATTCTCAGGCCAACTTATATCAGCACGCTTGTCCTCAAGCCCCTCTCGGTTGTATACAGCGGTCTTTGAAGGTTCACTTAGCTTGGCGTCTTCCTCTCCCTCTGATTCTGATTCTGATTCGAGTTCAGAATCTGATAGCTCACGGTCATCTTCCATTTCAAATCTGCAAATGAGTAAACCAAATCAGAAAAGTAAATCCTGAAAATTCACCATGAATAGAAAATGAAAAATTTATTTTCTAATGAAGATCGCAAGTATAACAGACAATCGCCTTCCTCACAAACTCTGTTGCCATATAATGAACTACACAATCCTCACCGCTTCAGCTGTACATTGAAGCAAAACAATGGGAATGGTCCATTCTCATTAACATGTTCGGTGCAGCTTGAAATGCAAATCAGTTGGAATAACCTAATTCAAACAGAGGACCACTTGGTTTTTTCGACGAATCTTTCTTGACCGGAGGTCGTGCTCGTGGTGACATGTTTACTATAAGAGTGGCGTGAGTATATATTAACGAATGAATCAATCCCCAAAAAACAACTTGAACACCCTGATATAATTGGTGCATGGTATAATGTGCCTAACTGCCTATGCATCAATCTAATTGAGGCTGATAGAAAACATAGTTGCAGCTTAAAGAACATCACAGAGACTTATACTGTATTACAGAACAAGACTGACACTGTAATGTTTTCACTTACTGTTCATTTAAATCTCAGAAATGGAGGTATGCAAGAGAATTGAGAAAACTAAAAGAACAATGAAGCAAATGGAAATTTAGTTTCGACAAGAGCAAAAAAAACTAAGAATTAGGAACGCTTCCTAAAAAACACAGTAAATACTTGAAAGAGTTCAAATTGTAATTTGCAGAGGGGTTCAAAAACCCACTACCCTCCATGTTTCCTTTTCCCAAAATGGAATCCAAACAACATAATATGATTTACTTCTCTTAACTAGCCCCCACTTTGTCATATAAACATGTAAGCGCCTAGATTTAGAGATAATGATGCATATTTGTGGACCAACTAGAATTGGATATGAATCTTTATCAAAATGAAGCATAGAATTGCACATATAACTAAATTTTATGTCAAACAAAATCCTTAAGGAAAATCAAGTAACTGTCTTTCTCCTAAGAAATAAACTGCACACATGACACTCATAAGAAATACACTGCACTGCACACATGACACAAGTATAAATTCGAAGTAATTCTCCTTCAATTAAAATGGAAGAACTATGAGCAACAGCTTGGCCGACTATAGCAACAGCTTAAAGCATAAATTAAAGCATAAATTTGTTAAGGTCGATTGAACTAATATGGAGACTATAGCAACAGCTTGGCCGACGGAACTAATATGGTGACTGGAGCAACAACTTGTCATCTCCAATTTCTAAAAATCAGTTAGGTAGAGAATTGAACAGACAACCATTCAACCAAATATGCGTTCTCATACAAGCCAATCAACAAATAAATTGAACAACAACCTAAAGGGAGAAAATGGAGCATTGCTTCGTGAAATTGAAATGGAGGAGGTGCAAAGTAGCACCCGAATCTTCGAAATTGCGGTTTTAAATAAGATCAGGGAGAAAGAAAAACAGTTCAAAATTGAAAAACTATTCGATATTAGATCAGGAAGAGAGAAGCGCACCTGAAGGCTGAAGGGGAAGACGATAGAACACGGTCGTGAACGGCAGGAGCGAGGCGAGCGAAGGCGAAGACTGGAGAAGCGGCTGAACAGGAGGAGCGGCTCGCTTATGGCGGAAATAAGGTGAAGATTAGGGGCAGAGGTCGCGCGAGGCGAGCGAAGGTGAAGACCGGAGGAACGATGGTGAAATCTGGAGGCGGTCACGAACAGCAGGAGCGACTAGCGAGGCGAGCTCGAATTAGGGCATCTGATCATTCAAAGCGATGCGTTTTGCCCTGCAGTCACTCCCAGTCAGCGCTTTTTTTTTTTTTTAATAACAACCGACCCGATCGGGTTGACCCGGAAATTTATCGGATTTTTGGGTTCGGGTCGAAATAAAATTTCGTGTCTTGACCCAAAAAACTTCGGGCGTACGGGTTGGGTTTTCGGTTCGGGTTGCGTTTTGACAGGTCTAGAGTTGGAGAGAGACGGCACCTTCTCAAGCCTTTCCCAACATTTCATCCTGATTTGCCCTCGGGGCATTTTTGGAAAGAAAAAAAATAAGCTTTTGAGCTCGGCTCAGGCTCGGTTCGAGCCCAAAACCTTGTTCAAGCTATGCTTGTTTTACGTATTCGAACGAGCCGAGATCGAGCTTTTTCGAGCCGAGCCCGAGCCGTTGTTCGGCTCAGATAACAACCCTAAATATCAGACATTTGACTGGCGAAAAACTAAGCATATATCAAGATTATTCAACAATACAACAAAAGGAAGCTCTTCCCTTCTCTTATGCAACAAAAGCAAAACCCTATGATTTAATAAAGGAAATACAGGAACAGCGAAACACACTAACTACTCATAATTTCAATTTCCATTCAATCGACAACATAGGGATTCACGGTCTGTCAACAGACGACACAAATTGGAAAACCTAACAGAATAGAAAGGGGAACCAAGTGCATAATTCGAAAATCAAGCTAGAAAGAAACTTAGAAGCTCAAATTTGAGAGGAACAGGTACCAATTCGCAAGAGAATCAAACCGCAAATTATGAAAATAAAAAATCAATGTTTGTGATTTTACCTTTCGAAGGCGCTCCGCAGCTAAATCTTCAATGCAAATGTTTGGAGGAGAACAGAGATTGGGGCCAGGTAAGGGATAGAGAAACCTTAAACCCTAAACCCTTCAACCTACAGAAATAATATACTCTTTAATTAATTGTTTTCTTAAATAAAATTATAGTCTCACATCAATTGGGTCATTGGGATTAAATTCCAATGTGCCCATGGGCCTAAATTCAGTCGTGGCGTCGTCTGGTGATACCTTGCTAGACATGGCCACGGGCCGGGCGGGTCGATTCGTGACCCGCTGGGTCAGGGTCAAAGGGTTGGCTCGGGTTGAGGGTCAGGGTTAGGATCGGGAGAAAATAACCTGTGACCCGACTGGTCAACCCGACGGGTCGACCCAATGGGTCATCAATTTTTTTAAAAAAAATTGTTTTCTAAAAAAAACTAAAATTTATATTAAAATTATTATAAATTTTATTTATTCATAATTCATAATATATAAATTCTCATGCATTGCATGTTGTGAAAATCCTATCCAACCTTTGCTTTGTTTTATAGGTTTAGCACCATTCCCCTTTTTCTCTAATTTTCAATGTGGGATGTGATGTAGGACAAGAACAAGTAGAAACTACATCATGTCTTCAATCTCTACCATTCGGTTTTTCATGTCAATCCATACTTATAAATTTTTATCATATACAAACACTAGTACTACACTTTATATAAATATTATTTTTTTAAAAAATATTTTACCTATCAATTATGAAAGATTAAAATAACGAACGGGTAACAAGAAAGTGTGAAGTTCAACACAATACCTTAAACATTTGTGTTATTTGGTGGATCCACTATTAAATCATTCTTTATTTTTATTTTTTTAAACAAGATAATAATTCAGTTCTCTAGACAAGCCTAGAGAAACCGAGAGACCGGACAAGCCGGTAGATGGACCAACCATCGTGTACAACCAAAAAAAATAACAGAAGCAAATGACAAAAAAGAAAAACCCGAAGCAAATAACAGAAATAAAAATGCCAAAATAAAATAAAAGTGCAAGCTATCCTACATCGTAAAACAAAACCAACATGACAAACGAAACAATCTACCAACGGAGGACGCACACAGAGAACCCTGGGAACACTAGCGGACATCTCAGATTATGGACTCTCAAGAGCCATCAGATATCGATTGCAATTCCACGACGTTTTCAGATACAACAAATCAAACATCGTTCACACGAGGCTTGCATCACAACAAGAACAACACAGCACACCAGACCGTAAATCCAAACCCAAGCCAAACCATTGCTTCAATAAAAAAACCAACCCATCTCAAACCCTCAAAGATGATAACGAGATCGTAGGAGACTACTAAGTAGTCAAAATAGAGTCGATTCAGACGGGATAGAGCAAGTGTAAAGGCTCGGATTTTAAAATCTTATTTTTCGGGGGAAATAAAAAGGAAATTAAAAATGAAATTAAATCGAATCTAATTCGGATATTTCAAGGAAAACTCGTCCTAAGTATTAATAAATCAAACTCGAAAATCTTAAAGCGGATTCCGACCAAATTTTGAAATTTATACAAAATAGATTTTATTCCGCTTTCATATGCCGAGAATTTAGAAAAATGACGTGGAAAATAAAATTTAAATTAAATTTGGGGACCAATTGTTTCTCTTATCCAAATCCAAGGATTTTAGCTCACATCTCCTTGTCTTCTTCCCCTCTTCTTATCTGATTGCTAAACAAGGAGCTGTACAACTCCTTGTCCTCTTCATCTCCTTTCCCCTTGCAAATGAGACAACCCCTTTCCCCATCTCCTTTTCGACAGCACTCTGCAGCCCACCCTTGTCCTTTTCCTCATTAAGCTCAGCTGCATTCTGATTCAATTAGGCACTAGGCACCCCTCCTCTTTGACTTTCCAAAACCCAGCCCCCCCTCTCCCTTGCTTCTCTGCGGCTACAAGAACCCCCAAAATCAAGGCCCTCCCCTTTCCTTGTTGACTCGCCCAGCACAACACACCCTTATCTTCTCTCCTCTTCATCTAAAATCAAACAAATCCTCAATAATCCTACCCCCTTCTAGCTGGTTTCAGCCCCACAGTACCACCCCAACACCCTTTCTCTTGTTTACTTGGATCCCGCCAAACCCCAAAGGCCCTTCCTTGGGCTCCCTTGCACCGCCGAAACCGCCACCAGCACCACCCCCAACAACTTCTTTCCGCCACCAGCCGAGCACCTCTGTCCCGAGAACCCCAGAGCGCCCTGTTTTGCGGCACAGAGGAGCCGAGCAACCCAGCTCCTCCTCTCTCTCCTTCCGTCGAGCAGCAGCAGCAGTCAGTAACTGCCTTCCTCGGAGCCTCGGACAGAAACAGCAGTCGGAAGACCTTCCTCGGGGACCGAGCGCCGCCTCGAAACTCTTCTTCCCCTGTCTCGGTTTTCAAACGGTAATGAGCTCTTCTTCCTCCTTTTCTCTTCCTTTTCACCTCTAAAATTAATAAAAGAGGATCTTTAATCCCCCCTCTTCCGACCCAGGCCCAGCGAGCACTGATTTCTCCTCCGACGACCGTAAACGGCCCTCGAAGCATCTCCGGCGAGCCCTCGGAACCTCAGTGAGCACTCCTTCTTCTTCCTTCCCTTTCATGCTCGTTTTTTCGCTTATAATGTCGAGTTGGGTGGTCGGAAAAGCTATGTCGTCCCACTTCCTCCTTCAGATTTTCGAACGCAGGGGTATTGGCGTGGGGAGGGATGATGCACAGTAACATTGGGTTCGGTTTGCCTGTTTTCTTTTTGTGTGGTCCGGTTCAATGGTTTAAAATAAAACATAGCCGGTTTGGTTCATTCAAGTCCAAAAATCTAATTCCACTTGGGATTGGATCCGAATTTAATAAAAGAGGGCCTTGGGCCTATTTTTGATTTGGGCCTGTTTTGGGGGAGATTGTAAAAAAAAAAAAATGAATATTATGTGATATAAGACTAACATATATTTTTGATTTAAAAAAAAAGAGAAATAAAAATATAAATTCAATAAATGGTATTTAAAATAGTATATAATGTTATCCTAGATTTAATATATAAAATATTATTTTGAGAATTAAGATATAATATTATGAGACTTGGAGATTTTAAAAAGGTATTATCGGATTTAAAAAGGGATTTGACAAACATTTTCCAAGACGGAATTTCTAACTAGTTAACTCAGTTTTCGAAACGGATTTCGGAACTAACTTGGGAATTATGTGATCGATGACTAACTAGCATGATTGATGTGAATGATTGTCTAATACCATTATTTATGTGGACTAATAGCATGATTGGTTGACTAATAGCATGATGAAATGTTGAGATTTCGTATCGTTCGACTTATGCCTTATGAGCTATGATTAATATGATGGACTGTGGAGATATATGAGTATTATTGCAAATATATGAATGTGGTTGAACAGAATGAGGAGAATGATGTGGTCTTATGGAATGTGGCAACATGATGAGTGGTTGAATTTGATGAGAT
Source organism: Persicaria maculosa (assembly GCA_963922045.1). NCBI lineage: Eukaryota > Viridiplantae > Streptophyta > Magnoliopsida > Caryophyllales > Polygonaceae > Persicaria > Persicaria maculosa. Next base: position 24,614,312 of record OY998254.1, read on the forward strand.
GATGATTATGATGTGGTTATACTTATTGAATGACGTGTGTTCATGTGATTAAGTGGCTAGATGTAGACTTATATATGTGTTCTGATATGTATCTAGGTGATAAATTGTGATTATGATTGGTGTATGCCGGATCTTCTATTATGCTGTTCTGTATAGCCAGGTGAGTTTCTATATGAGCTCACTCAGATTCGAAAAGAGATCTCCCTGCTTGTAGCCATGTGCATACTAGGTGCTTGCATTCATACTAAAGCATGTCATGTAGTATCCTGCTAGGATTGCACTCGTGATTGAACATTCGTTTACTCATTGCTTTTGTAAACAGAACGGCCATTATCTGTGAAGTAACTAGAGTCATTGCTAGGGTTATAGGACGACCTAGTCTCATCGGGTCCCGTCCTGAGTCAATCGAGTCATGAACTTCCTTATATTATGAGATGCCTGCGGGCTTAATTGTGGATACGGGTTGGGCATGCGTGCCATCCGATTATATAGAATGCATTCAGGAGCTGGCCAGTCTCCACCCTATCGGAAGGGGGTGGAGGTAGGAGAGGGATATACCACTTGGTATTTGGTGCTAAGGCCTTATTATATTTATGCACTTGATATTAGGACCATGCTAGTGTGTTAATATTCCGTCTTGCATCTAGAAGCATCTTTATTAGGACTAGCGTGTGTATGTGTCTGCTTGTTTGGGATTATATTGCGTAGGGTTTCGATCTGACACCGCCCCGCATACATATTTTTTTAGGTTTGTTTGCAGCATGATTGTTCCTTGCTTCTGTAACGTGGGAACTCTCTTGGGCGATTGTAAAAGAAATGGTCTAACCTTAGATTTTGATAAATACGCTTATTGATTTGGTTTTGACCCGGCTCTGCCGTGGCACCCTCTTGTATTACACCTTGATTCTACTATTTGCATGACTTTTGGTTTTCCACGCTTAGACTTATGACAGGTACAGGGGACTTCCCCGTGGATTTCAACGATCCCTTCGAATTTTGGGTATGAAATCCCACTTTAAAATGTTAGGATAGAATTTCAAACCTTCAACCTGTACTCGGGGCGCAAGATCCTAACGAGGGGTTTCATCTCTCGAAACGTAACCCGAGAATCATAATCCCGGGCCGTTACAAAGTTGGTATCAGAGCGAGGTTTTGCAAACCGAGTATGATAGGTTGGAGTGGTTTTGAAAATGGCCCAAGGTTTCAAATGGCTTTTCAAAATGTTTTGAAAAGGGCAAAATGAATTTAATATGGCTAACTCAAATGGACCAATTATGAACTTGGCTCAATAAATCCGATAATCAAACAAAGGGAAACGTTGGGGTAGTAAAGGCGCTAGGCCATCCCAATTGGATGTAGTTGTGAACGGGTAGGCAAAATGCTAGCTTTCTTTTACAGACGGGGTTGAAGACTCCAAGGAACCCGAAGGCTGGAGTGACATGGGTTAGGAGGCCGTGAGGTAATTGCCCCTCCGGCCGGCCGTCCCTTGAAGGACGACATAGATCATTTCTGTAATTGTATGCATTATATCCAATTGGGCCCGAGGGCGATCCTCCTTGAAGGGGATCATATTAATCTCGTTGATTGCTTTCATGCCGAGTGCTATTGTGCTTAGGATATAGAACTAATCAGTATGTCTTAACTTGAATGTGTGAACGGGATAGCGGGAGGAAACCTTGTCCTTATGTCGTCGAAATTCCCGTCTTGTCAGCATAACCCTTCTCTGATTCCAGCCCCTTGATGATTCTGACTCCGTCATGTGCCCCACCAAAATATTTAGGCATGTTAGCAAAGGTTGAGGAGCGTCCGCTCTCCCCGTTTCGAGTCTTGTATTTTGATACCCCACCATTTATGCTTCTATCGAGTCACGTACCCGAGGTTGGTGCATTCCACGGGAAATTTGGATCGTTCAACTAAATATCTTCGGAAATCGTGTCGGATGGGAGGATTACATGAGTATGTTAGTAGGGGTGATGATCGTAGTAGTTCGAGTTAGAAGTGAGTTACCTCATGGGTTCATCCCTTTTGATCCTTGTATTGGTCATCGTGTCTTCTTACCGCAAGAGTCTAAACACGAGTTCTACCCCTACCTCCCGGAAACAGCGTGAACATCCTTGTGTCCTACCAAGCGAGTCATACTAGCGTCCCATGGGGAAACGGGGTGATGAGTCGGTGATTGCCTAGAGAGAATTTTGCCTGTTTATAATGATGGTCTCCCTTTTTGACTTCATGACATGATGTGTTAGTATATTCCAGCATGACTTGCCATATATCTTGCATGTTTACACTTATGGATGAATATATATGCTCAAATGTACGAATCCCCATGATAGTTACTCTCCATTGAATTAGGTCCATGATAGTGTGGTCGACCCTCTTGTATAAATATGATGTGAAATAAATTCTTAGCATGTTAAGTTGATCAAATTGAACCTCGTTGACTATGTACTTGCTTAATGAGTGTTGTTAGTATCATGTAGGATATATATCTCCTAATTATGGATCATCATGCAATTATGTGCCCTACTTGTCTTACTACATGTACATGGTTGTATTTGATGTGGTAGTTGCTATGCCCAAATGACTTCACCATATCCCCCGACATGATTATTAGAGTGCATCTTAACATGCTTACCTTGAACCCAGATTGTTTTGACCTGCTCATGTGTACACTTAAAATGAGTAATGAATCATACATGTGATATCCTATAATGCTCGTCATGTCATATATAACTTATGCTGCGTATGTCTATTGTCGGTTCGTGCATACATGATCTTAATATCTCAAGCATGATTAGGGCATGAAATGATAGGTTTTAGCCTGTTCCGCGTGCATGTAAGGTTGATTATGTGAACATGTTATGGATGCATAGGATGCTATTCCTTTTAATTGGTACATGCTAGTATGGAATGATATGATTGAGATATTTCGTGATTGCCATGTGTTTGCTTGTCGCACCTGTAACCTCATAGAATATCCTAAGGGCACTGTTGTAACTCTCGGGTTTACGTCTTGTCTTGAGTCTCGACATCTCTAGTCCTAGTGTGTGTCTCAATCTCTAAGGAAGTCGTGTTATCCTCCTTGCCCTCCCCTATCTTCGTGAATTCTAACCCCTTGCGATCCCCTTGATGAAAACGAGCGATCGAATGGCGTCATAGTGGTGCAACGAAAGCGTGGTGGCCCAATGGACCCTGGGATCGACGTCACAAAAGGATGGACGCCTTTCGAAGATGGTGGTTGCAGACGTAATCCTTCTAGATGACTCAAGAAATGACATTCTTCATCCGAATGGTGATCTCTTCTATGCGAATTGGAATCGGTGTCGTGCGATAGGCTTGGAACTGACTAAATGGGTGTGTGATGACTGATATGCTGAACTGGTAGTAAATGGTTGCTTGGCTAACTTGTGTCTGTGATGATGTGCCTTTATGCTTAAGTGTACTGACCTGCTAGTAAGTCGGTTATGAGTTATATAGGTAGTGGTGTTTCCTTCTTAGGCTTGAGCCGCATGATTCCCTAGTGAGGCGGATCGGAAAGTAGCAGGTAGATTGAGGTCGTCGGATTGGGTTAGTGGTTGTGTGTGATGGGGTGCTGGAAAGATGTGTCAGCAAGAGTAGAGCCGAGTGAGTTGGGTTTTGTCAGAAATAGTAGACATCGAGTATAATTGAGCTTCCAGGTAGATCTTAGGTGAGAGTGAAGTTAGCATGGTGAGATTTTGAGGGAGAGGTCCTAGCTAGAAGTGTCGGTAGGTAGTGGGTGGCTGAGGTCTAGACTAGTTCCATTGGGGCGATCTTGAGAGTGGGTGTGAGTATAGGTAGTTGGCGTAGTTCTAGAGGTTGATGAGTGAGTTATGAGTGGATTGGGAGGATTCTTGAAGGGATGTGTTGATAGACGGGTTAGTGTGTCAGGAGAGAGTATCTAGATAGTCTAGGAGGAGATCGTGGGCGGCGTAAGGATGACCAGCTAAGGAATGTCTAACAAATTGTAGAATTTGGAACTAGGTTGTATGTGCGGCGATTTGGGAACGATTTTGGTAAAGGATGAGATTGAGGTAGTGCTAAGGATGAGTAGTATAAGGTTGTTTGGAAAATTATCGATCTTGAATACTAGGTTGTTCATATCAGGACTGTACGTCTGATGAGTATTTAGGGGATTGGTTGGATAGAATTGGTAGTGCTTCGAGAATTCATGAGTGGAGGTTATTGTGACTATTGAGGGTGCTAGAGGATGAAGGATTTTAGAAGGTGTGGCGAGATTGCGGTACTTGGGGAAACTCGGATGATGACGATTTAGGGATTCTGCAGAGATGATGATCGGTAAAAGAGAGTTTGGGACGGTAAGGTGTTAGGGTTAAGAAGTAAGAGCTTGAGGCAGTTTAGGAATGTGAAGAAATGAAGAACTGGAGTAGGACGACTTGAGGGTTTCGAATGGTTAAGTCTTGGTAAGATTTGGGATGAGGAAACTTGGGAATATGTTGAGAAGATGATCTAGAGAAGGTTGGCTTGAGTAGTCGTGATTGGTTCCGATTTCGTGAGATTCGGATTGGGATGAGTAGGTAAAATCAGTGATTGGTCTTTGATGATAGGCGCTGGTAATGAGAGACTTGGTGATTCGGGGTTGGGAGTAGTGCTAGATTGGTTTTCTGCATTAGAGTTGTCGAGAGTAGGCGGTTGAGCGAGTTCTAGCGAGGTAGGATGCTTGTGTTGGTTGGGGTGCGAGAGTGGCTTAGGAAGTGAACCATGTTGGTAATGTCAAGGATTTGGATGGGAGTGTTAGGTGGGAGATGGTCGGTATGAGTTTGGTTCTTAGAGGTGGATGGTTAGTGAGAGTGGCTAGTGGTACAAGGAGTATGACCGGGGTAGCAAGGTGGGTTGATATGTATCCCCTTTGGGAGATGATGGTTAGGAGGAGTCTTGAGAGCCTAGGAAGAGTAAGTGAGATTGTTAAGAAGCGTCTAGATCGATCGTGAGAGTGGTTCAGTTGAGGACTTGAGATTTCTCTTAGAGGGTAAAGATGGAACTGGTAGGGAAACCCTAGGACGAGGGTGTGCTTTGTAGGGAGCCTTGGTAGTTGGTCGAGATGTTAAGCTTGTCGGGATAAGGAATTGTGTGATTGGGAACTCCGAGATATGGTTTTAGATGGTTGAGATTGGGTATTGAAGTAGATTGATCATTAGATGGCTCGATTGCATAAGAGTTGGGGATACCTAGAAATTGGCTTGGGGTGTAGGCCTTGATTTGCGGATAGTTATGAGGCTAGAGAGTTGTATGTGAGCGGGATGCAATGGTAATTAAAACTAGTGTTGAATTGAGTTGGTAGACCTAGGTGAGGATGATCTTAATGCAAGAGGTAAGGAGTAGTGGTGGTGTCTTGTTATTGTTGGTAGTTGTAGGCAGGTTCTCTTGAGGACGTGATTTAGTGTATGCTTTACTTGGGGATGAGTGTTGTGGGAATTCTATGCTAGATGTGTTATGGTATGTGACTATCCGTGACATGATTATGACCTTATTATGAATGTGTGATACGATTTCTAAGATATGTGATGCCTTGAATTGGAATTGCTAGTATGATAGAACCGAATTGATGAATTTGATCATAACTTGGAACCTAGGAAGGAGATATGGGATTAGCCCTTAGAGGTGGATGATTCCACCTCCTGAGATTTGAAACTTGCTTGACTAACATCGGGTCAAGGGATTTTGAATGATGTAAAAAGGAACTAACTTGGACCTTGGGAAATTTAACGCGATTAAGAATTTCAATGATTTTGAAACCAAACCTTTTCGAACTAAGACACCACTTGAAACTTTCCAACCGAGCTTGCATTACGATGCCCCACGAAGTGGATACATCCATTTTATAGGGGCCCTTATAGACTGCTTGCTAAGACCTAGTGGAGACATTGTAATGCTTTTTGAGTTATGATATAACCGAGAAGTCGGGGTAAGGATGTGGTAGGGGCCCATATTACATTCTCGCTACGACCAATTGGGAGTATTATGATCATGGTGATGGTACTGTGAGATCTCATGGGGGCACTTATGAGGTACTTACGGGATTAATGGCGTGATCCTTGGACTCATCAATTTCAAACTTCATCCCCTACTTTAGAATGATTTTAGTCTCGGGGACGAGACTTGTTTTTAGAGGTGGATGATGTAAAGGATCGGATTTTAAAATCTTATTTTTCGGGGGAAATAAAAAGGAAATTAAAAATGAAATTAAATCGAATCTAATTCGGATATTTCAAGGAAAACTCGTCCTAAGTATTAATAAATCAAACTCGAAAATCTTAAAGCGAATTCCGACCAAATTTTGAAATTTATACAAAATAGATTTTATTCCGCTTTCATATGCCGAGAATTTAGAAAAATGACGTGGAAAATAAAATTTAAATTAAATTTGGGGACAAATTGTTTCTCTCATCCAAATCCAAGGATTTTAGCTCACATCTCCTTGTCTTCTTCCCCTCTTCTTATCTGATTGCTAAACAAGGAGCTGTGCAACTCCTTGTCCTCTTCATCTCCTTTCCCCTTGCAAATGAGACAACCCCTTTCCCCATCTCCTTTTCGACAGCACTCTGCAGCCCACCCTTGTCCTTTTCCTCATTAAGCTCAGCTGCATTCTGATTCAATTAGGCACTAGGCACCCCTCCTCTTTGACTTTCCAAAACCCAGCTCCCCCTCTCCCTTGCTTCTCTGCGGCTACAAGAACCCCCAAAATCAAGGCCCTCCCCTTTCCTTGTTGACTCGCCCAGCACAACACACCCTTATCTCCTCTCCTCTTCATCTAAAACCAAACAAATCCTCAATAATCCTACCCCCTTCTAGCTGGTTTCAGCCCCACAGTACCACCCCAACACCCTTTCTCTTGTTTACTTGGATCCCGCCAAACCCCAAAGGCCCTTCCTTGGGCTCCCTTGCACCGCCGAAACCGCCACCAGCACCACCCCCAACAACTTCTTTCCGCCACCAGCCGAGCACCTCTGTCCCGAGAACCCCCGAGTGCCCTGTTTTGCGGCACCGAGGAGCCGAGCAACCCAGCTCCTCCTCTCTCTCCTTCCGTCGAGCAGCAGCAGCAGTCAGTAACTGCCTTCCTCGGAGCCTCGGACAGAAACAGCAGCCGGAAGACCTTCCCCGGGGACCGAGCGCCGCCTCGAAACTCTTCTTCCCCTGTCTCGGTTTTCAAACGGTAACGAGCTCTTCTTCCTCCTTTTCTCTTCCTTTTCACCTCTAAAATTAATAAAAGAGGATCTTTAATCCCCCCTCTTCCAACCCAGGCCTAGCGAGCACTGATTTCTCCTTCAACGACCGTGAACGGCCCTCGAAGCATCTCCGGGGAGCCCTCGGAACCTCGCTGAGCACTCCTTCTTCTTCCTTCCCTTTCATGCTCGTTTTTTCGCTTCTAATGTCGAGTTGGGTGGTCGGAAAAGCTGTGTCGTCCCACTTCCTCCTTCAGATTTTCGAACGCAGGGGTATTGGCGTGGGGAGGGATGATGCACAGTAACATTGGGATCGGTTTGCCTGTTTTCTTTTTGTGTGGTCCGGTTCAAGGGTTTAAAATAAAACATAGCCGGCTTGGTTCATTCAAGTCCAAAAATCTGATTCCACTTGGGATTGGATCCGAATTTAATAAAAGAGGGCCTTGGGCCTATTTTTGTTTTGGGCCTGTTTTGGGGGAGATTGTAAAAAAAATAAAATGAATATTATGTGATATAAGACTAACATATATTTTCGATTTTAAAAAAAAAGAGAAATAAAAATATAAATTCAATAAATGGTATTTAAAATAGTATATAATGTTATCTTAGATTTAATATATAAAATATTATTTTGAGAATTAAGATATAATATTATGAGACTTGGAGATTTTAAAAAGGTATTATCGGATTTAAAAAGGGATTTGACAAACATTTTCCAAGACGGAATTTCTAACTAGTTAACTCTGTTTTCGAAACGGTTTTCGGAACTAAATTGGGAATTATGTGATCGATGACTAACTAGCATGATTGATGTGAATGATTGTCTAATAACATTATTTATGTAGACTAATAGCATGATTGGTTGACTAATAGCATGATGAAATGTTGAGATTTCGTATCGTTCGACTTATGCCTTATGAGCTATGATTAATATGTTGGACTGTGGAGATATATGAGTATTATTGCAAATATATGAATGTGGTTGAATGGAATGAGGAGAATGATGTGGTCTTATGGAATGTGGCAACATGATGAGTGGTTGAATTTGATGAGATGATGATTATGATGTGGTTATACTTATTGAATGACGTGTGTTCATGTGATTGAGTGGCTAGATGTAGACTTATATATGTGTTCTGATATGTATCTAGGTGATAAATTGTGATTATGATTGGTGTATGCCGGATCTTCTATTATGCTATTCTGCATAGCCAGGTGAGTTCCTATATGAGCTCACTCAGATTCGAAAAGAGATCTCCCTGCTTGTAGCCATGTGCATACTAGGTGCTTGCATTCATACTAAAGCATGTCATGTATTATCCTGCTAGGATTGCACTCGCGATTGAACATTCGTTTACTCATTGCTTTTGTAAACAGAACGGCCGTTATCTGTGAAGTAACTAGAGTCATTGCTAGGGTTATAGGACGACCTAGTCTCATCGGGTCCCGTCCTGAGTCAATCGAGTCATGAACTTCCTTATATTATGAGATGTCTGCGGGCTTTATTGTGGATACGGGTTGGGCATGCGTGCCACCCGATTATATGGAATGCATTCACGAGCTGGCCAGTCTCCGCCCTATCGGAAGGGGGTGGAGGTAGGAGAGGGATATACCACTTGGTATTCAGTGCTAAGGCCTTATTATATTTATGCACTTGATTTTAGGACCATGCTAGTGTGTTAATATTCCGCCTTGCATCTAGAAGCATCTTTATTAGGACTAGCGTGTGTATGTGTCTGCTTGTTTGGGATTATATTGCGTAGGGCTTCGATCTGACACCGCCTCGCATACATATTTTTTTAGGTTTGTTTGCAGCATGATTGTTCCTTGCTTCTGTAACGTGGGAACTCTCTTGGGCGATTGCAAAATAAATGGTCTAACCTTAGATTTCGATAAATACGCTTATTGATTTGGTTTTGACCCGGCTCTGCCGTGGCACCCTCTTGTATTACACCTTGATTCTACTATTTGCATGACTTTTGGTTTTCCACGCTTAGACTTATGACAGGTACAGGGGACTTCCTCGGGGATTCCAACGATCCCTTCGAATTTTGGGTATGAAATCCCACTTTAAAATGTTAGGATAGAATTTCAAACCTTCAACCTGTACTCGGGGCGCAAGATCCTAACGAGGGGTTTCATCCCTCGAAACGTAACCCGAGAATCATAATCCCGGGCCATTACAGCAAGAAATTGAAACAACAATCTAAGGGAAAAGGTAAAGACGGACGGAATGGAAACAATTTACTGTTTTTTGTTTTCCCAACAAAGAAACCATGGTGGAGAAAACAAAGGAGGCAAAACAAGACGGAAAAGCAGCGCAGGAGCTTATGGCGGTGTAGCAAGAGGATTCCCCGGATGAGCGACACCAGGCCAAAGGCGGTGGTGAGCCGATGACGAAAGGCGGAACCAAAGGGTTCCGAAGGAAGGCGGTGAGTGGCACGGCGACTCGGGGTCTGGGCACATGGAGTGGTGCACGAGTGCGGAGGTTAAGCCGAAGGGGATCGGAGCTTGGATGGAGGTTCGAGATAAGGTTGATGAGGAGCGGGGCTTGGTGTGAGGGCGGTGGACTGGAGGTTGTCGTTGCAGGCTGACGACGATGGACGCCTGCAGGCCAAGGAGGGTGGTGACAAACGTGAATGGTTAGAGGCAGTGGGCACTGGGCGGTAATGGCTAGCTAAGCGGTGGGCGATATAAGGTGATGGCGGCGCAAGACCGAGAGCAAAGCTCTCTAGGTCTTCCACCGAAGGTGGTCACCTCTGTTTCTATAACGGAAGTTAAAAAGTTAGGAGTCTTTATGATATAATTTCAAATAATACAAATATTGTTGTTGATAAAGCTGTTACACTTGTATGGTATCCTTAATGTCGAGTTTTCGCTTATTTTGAAAATGATATAGAACTTCGGATTTTCAAGCACAAGAATGAAATATAATATTGGGTAATACTTTTTCAATGTGTCTTTTCATGTCATAACAAGCAACACAAGTAGGTAATTCCAATAACATCATCATTATGTATATACACAAAATGTGGCTAATTCAACTTTAAACGAGAAAGTTTAACAGATCTATATGAAGATGAGCCTAGATTTTAAATTAATAATCAAGAAATTAACATAATGCAAGTAAAATAAAACACTTATGATTGATCAATGGATCAACACAACTATCAATTGAATTAAATAGAAAGATTAATCCAACCTAATTTGATATATTGTATCATGATGTTTCATCACCATATGTGTTATTCATGTCATTAAATCCTAAGAGGTAAAGACTTTAATTATATTATATGATGCATCATATAATCCAAATACTTAAATTACATTATATATTCCACCATACAATCCAAATACTTTAATTACATTACATTTTAAATCATATAATTCAATTCGTCAAAACATCAATTTGTCACAATTTCTTTCATATCCCATATTTCTATCCCACATCGAAAGTGTGACCAATGATTTAATGCATTGGAGATATATATATCTTCTCATATCCCAACTTGTCATTCCCACAATCCAACTCTTTCTTTCTCACATCTAAAGTGTGATGAAAGGATGTAGAGGAGTGAAGGTATATATATATCTTCCCACATATCATGTTTTGTCAATCTTGTGGTGAAAGTATTCAACCGATGGGTTCAGTTTTTTTTTTGGTTTCAAAACCAATTTTTTTTAAAAAAAAATGGTTGACCCGACGTGTCGACTCGTAATACCCGTTGGGTACCCGATTTTTGCCACGTGTCCCATAGCAAAAAGTTGTAAAAGTAAAAATTTGTAAAAGTTATCTAGGAGTAATTGAATTTTTTTTCGAAATAGCCAAATTTCAAAAAATTATTATGGAACTAGCCAAATTCTGAAACATATTAGGGAATTAGCCAAAACAGGGCAAAGTCACTGTTTCAAACAGCAACTTTGCCCAAAGATTTAAAAAATAAAATAAAAAATAGGTAAGTCGCTGTTTGTAACAACGACTTACCTATATTCCCTCTTTTTTTTTTAATTTCAATTTAATTGAAAAACGCCTTAAAAACAAAAAAACAAATATGTATGTGGAGAGTCGATGTTTGAAACAACGACTCTCCTTTTTTATTTTATTTTTAATAAAAAAGAGAGGTCGTCCCTTCCATTCCATGGCAACCGCCTTCCGGTGACCGAAAAGGCCTTCTCCATCTTTCGAAATCGAAGATTCAGTCAACCACCAATCTATGGGATGTGAAATCGAAGATCTAAATTCATCTTTCGAAGAGCGAGATTGATGTCAACTATCGCTCGCGATGTGAAATCGAAGGGATGTGAAATTGAGCGGCCGGACGGACTCCTCGTACCTATTGCTCGGCGAGGCGGTGCCGCTGGTGGTGGTTCAAGAGATTTCTCGGCGAGGTGGCCGGACTCCTCGCACCTATTGCTCGGCGGGGGCGTGCATCTGCTTCAATTTATTTATTGGGAGATCCACCGATTTGAGATTTGGGAGGAGGGGAGGGGCAGGGCGGTGGAAATGGTGGTGGGGGAGTAGGGGACGGGGCGGCGGAAGCGGTGGTGGGGGGAGTAGGGAGTGGGGCGGGGCGGCGGTACCGGTGCTGGGAGGAGCCCGTCGATGCCGGGAAGAGGTCTACTAGATCGATGCTGGTGTTGCTGCCGGAAGCGGTGGTGGGAGGAGCCTGGAAGCGGTGGTTTCCCGGGATATTGCAACTGTGGCCGGTGAGTGCAGGTTTCCAGTGCAGGCATAGAACTCGCCGGTTTGTAATGGTGGCCGGTGACTTGCAGTGTGCAGACTTCTTTCCCGACCATTGAATTGATTATCTAGGTTTTGGAAAAAAAAATAAAAAAGGGAGAGTCGCTGTTTGTAACGGCGACTCTCCCATATATAATTTTTTTTTATTTTTCCAGGCTTTTTTCAATTAAATTGAATTTTTTAAAAAAAATAGAAAATCATTGGGCAAAGTCGTTGTTACAAACAACGACTTACCTATTTTATTATTATTTTTAAATCATTGGGCAAAGTCGTTGTTACAAACAGCGACTTTGCCCTGTTTTGGCTAATTCTCTAATATGTTTCAGAATTTGGCTAGTTCGATAATAATTTTTCAAAATTTGGCTATTTCGAAAAAAAAATCGGAGTAATTACACTAAAAGACCTATAGCATAACCTAGAAACGAAGTGTTGGATAAATTCGTTTTACTATTATGTCACAAATTTAGTTGGTTGTTGTATTTAATGTGTTGCTTTAGTTTTAATTTTTTAGCTGTAGGTTTATATTTCCTAAGTTGTTTTTCTAATAGTTATTGTTTCTTTTGTAGCTTTACTTTTCAGACTTTGTAGCTTCTCTTGTAAGCTTTAAAAGTCATCTCTTGTACAAAAATATTACCTATGGACAATTTTGACATTTCATTTCAATGCTTGTAAAGTTGTAAATTTTAAAGTCATTCTCTTTTGTTTTTCTGAAACTTTAGCTTAGATTTTTTTACTTTTGTTCAATCAAGCTCCTTGATCACCAAGTAATGGTTGGTACAATGGTACTAGTGTTTTCTTATAAATTATGACTGTTTGGATTCTGACATCTTCAGAGAGAATAAGAACCTTACCAGAACTGCTCATTATGCCAGTGTCAATATGTAAGTTTTACTATTGTTGTAATATGCCATATGTTGCTGAATGACGCATGTAGTCCTCACTGGTTGAATTTAATTGATACTAAAAATAGTTTTTGATTTGGAACTCTGTTCCATCTTCCTTCCCTCCCCCCCCCCCCCCCCCTCCACTGAGCAAGTAGGTGAGATTATCTGGAGTCTCTTGGATGTGTGCTCATATATTTTCTGAGGGGAAGGTAATAGAAAAAAAATTCAAATTTTGTGTATGTCATAAATTCATCTTTGCTAGAGAGGTCTCTAGTTCATATGTGTGTAATGCTCACCCTGATAGAATTAACTCTCTGTTGATGCCATCTTTTACTTTTGATCCACATGCCTATCATATAACCCCCATATGTTACCCGAGTTTTTGTTTCGTTAACTTAAAACATGGAATGTTTTTAATGCCTCTTAGGTGGTCCTTTTCAAAAATTACCGATCAAAGTTGATATCATATTTCCATTATTGTCGATCAATGCGATTTGATGACAAACCAGGTTATTCGATACCACGGCTTGTCTTTTTTGTTTGTTGGATAATACGAAATTATGAATATTTCTTAGGTATTATGTTTCCATTTACCCTATCTAATTGTGATTCTATCATGAATATGGTGCTTGGGAAAAAAAATTACTCTAATAACCTATTTGAATTGGGGTGTCAATGTTTGATATGTTTGAACAGTCCTTTCTAATGTAGATTCTTGATGAGATTTTGATTAAGGACCCTCTTATTTTTTTCCCCCAAACATGAAGGGAAACCAAGTCATAGTAAAGAAAGTGAAAGCAAAACCGGCCAATAAGATGTTGTCTCAGACTCAGAGTGTGCGTACATAAGTGGTTGTGTGGGTTTTTTTTTTAGGGATAGTTGCTTTTAATACCCCAACCTTGTAAAATTTCACAAAATATCATAACATATACCATTAGTTGCACTTAACACCCTGTATGAGATTCTTAAATTTAAAAAATTACCCACATCATACAAAAAATTTTAAAAAAAATCACCCATATTCATAAAATGTGTTCAATAAACTCCTAATATATTTTAAAATTTGAAAATTAAAAAATATCTTACAATTTAAGCCCACCCAACCCACCATCCAAAAATAATTATAACGGGTATATAAAATCTACTCCTTTAAAAATATAATATAAATATTTTAGCATTTACTCATTTAATATTTTAATATAATTACTCAAAATAATTAATTATTTATCTTAAGCATAATACTTTTACAAAAATAAAATAATGTAGATTTTAATAAATAAATGGTATAAGATATGATAACCATTTGTAATAAATAGTTACATAATAAAGATATATTAGAAATAATATGGTAAAATTATTATTTTTTAACATATTATTTTGAATATATCTTTATTATATAATTAATTATTGCAAATGTTTATCATAATGTTTGCCATTTTTTTTAAATCTACTTTATTTTATTTTTGTAAAACTATTATGTTAAACATTTCTTATAGAATCATTTTTTTTAATACCATCGAATTTATGTGTGATACATTATGAGATGTTATGTATTAGTTTTAGTATATATAACATAATATTAATAAAAAAAAGACAATATATATCGTATCAAATAATATACAGGGAATATATAGATGTACAAATCGGCATGTATCGAGACAAACTTATATAACTTTAGATTTTAATTATAATGTATGTTTTTTAGATACATAATTAATTATTTTGATTGATTATATTAGAATTTTAAATGAGTAGATGCTAAAGTAATTATATTATATTTTAATGGAGTATATTTTATATATCTATTAAAATTATTTTTGGATAGTGGGTTGGGTGGGGTTAAATTGTAAGAGATTTATTTAATTCTTATTTGTTAAAAATGTATTAGGGGTTCATTGAAAATATTTTATGAATATGAGTGATTTTTTTTTTATGTGGGTAATTTTTTTAATTTGAGAAACTCATTTAGGGTGTTAATTGCAACTAATGGTATATGTTAGGATATTTTGTGAAAGTTTACAAGGTTAGGATATTGAAAGCAACTACCCCTAAAGGTTGGGATATTAGTTGCAATTTACCCTTTATTGTATTAGGTAATGGTTTGGGTGGAAGACCTACCTGATAGCATCCTTACGGATGAGATTTTGAAAACCAATGTCGTTATTGATGTCGAGACCCAGACAGAGCGGCAAAGGTGTGGAACCTTATCAACCACTCTGATTCCATCATGGGGTATGTGAGAGAAACAGACATCTCTCACACTCAACAAGAGGGTTTTAATGTCTGATATAGTCATTTAGATTTCCCAAGAGTATTTGGTTTGTGATTTGAGAATCTCCTTCGATTAGTAATTTGTCTATACCCAGCTGCAGAGAGTGGGTAATGTCTTGTCTTAAAGCAATAGCTTCTGCTTTTAGGGGGATCTTGTGACCTATCGTGTCGTAGCCAATATGAACGGGTCGTCCTTCCCAGTCTCTAATAATAAAGCCAATCGAGCTGTTGTTATTCGAAGAGTGGATCCATCAAAGTTAAGTTTGAACGTCCCTATCGGAGGTTTTTCCCATCTGATAGTTTTTCGTTGAGTATTTTTCTTAGTCCTCTGGTTGGTCGCTTTAGCGTAAATTAGATTTGTGTTGATATTTTGTTCAAGTTGCAGTTTTAAGCCAGTTTACCATGTGTGCATTGGTTATTTGTTGGATTGTTTCTTGTGTTGGTGGTGGTTCATGCCGAAATATAATTTGGTTTCTAATATACTATGTTGTCCACAAGGAGAAAGCTAATTTTTCCTTTTTTGTATTTGATAATTTGTTACCCAAATACGTTAGGATGAGCTTTATTTATCTGGAGCTTGTGATCATGTTGTTTATGGTTTGGCAGATATCCATTGGTAATGATGGTTGAATACTATTGTACTGACATTCTAGGAAGAGGTGTGTATCGTCCTCAATTGCATGGTTACATAGAATACAAGTTGATGGAACTGAGACCTCTTTTTGGGTGAGTCGTTTTGCTGTTGGAAGTCCTTGTTGACTCAGTTTCCGAAGAAAATTTTTTATTTTAGGAGGGATGTCGACTTTCCAAATCAATGAGTTTTCGTCATTTACTGTTGTGTTGTGAAATGTTATTAATTGGTTTGTGGGCTTATGTTTTAAGCATGTGTGTATAAATTAGTTTGTGCAGGTTAACAATTTCACTATGTTTTTTACTGGACAAAATGTTCAAGTATCCATAAGTTAAATAGGTTCCAGCTCTATATTAAAAGTTAGTTTATTTAGTTAGTTTTATGTTGTGAGATTTACTGGCCAACTCTGATTATTCATTTATGAACTATGGTTGTAGCCAACTATAAAACGGAATGAAATCCTCTGTCCTCAAATTTATCCCCTCCTCCCATTCCTCCAACCCCTCCCCATCACAATTCCTAATTAAAAAAAATAAAATAAATAACAAAAGATTAAAAAGAAAAAAGAAAAAAAGTTTTTGTGAGGGGGACAGGAGAAGGGGACGTTATTGGGGACAGAGGATTTGGATCCCTGTAAAACATGCTTTAAATCCTAGACCTTCTGCTGAAAAGGATGGATAGGCCTTCAGTTATCTAATTTGATGCGGGACCATCCAAGACACCTTCGGACACACCTATACTTGGGGATGGACCTATGATTCGAGCTCACGAGAATGAAGTCATCCTCAAGAGGAAGAAGAAGGCTCCACCATGGGAGAAGGTCCAAAGGTGCAAGTTTGATGGTTGTTCATTTTTGGGTTCGTTCATGCACAGTTGACAGCTTTTCGACGTCTCAGTAAAATGAGTCGTACGGATTCAATATTTATCGGATTGGATCGTGCCATACCTTTTTGGAACGAGAACAAAGAGATCTACAACTTTTTTGTTGAAGGTTTTTCCAGATTCCACCTAGAGGTTGGCCGAAAATCAACATATTGGAGCTGTCACTGTTTTTAGACGGGAATAAGCAAGGTGCGCGGGCGTGCAAAAGGGTGCGTGGGCGTGTGGCCCAGGCGCGCGGGCGTGCGCGATGCTGCTGCTGGAATTCGGAAGCTGCTGGGCGCCGATCCTTCCTTGGCCAAACTTGGCTTATTCCATGTGTTACTTTAAGACATTTAATTAATTAAGTTATTTTTAGGATATTTTAAATAATTATTTTTAATTATTTTTATTAGAAAATAGTCTTTGTTAGGGTTATATTAACCGGTCTTTTCCATTGTAGAGAACTTACGCCTCTTTGAATTAGAAAAATACAGTTTGTGTGAAACACGCCTGTGAGAAAGTCAATCGATTCGTAGCGTTGCTCATCGATTGCAAATTGGTTATAGATCTAACTTGGTTTGCTTTGAGTTCGTCAACCTCGCGAGAGTTTGGTGATCCAGGTAATCACAAGTCCCCTCCTTGTGCCTCCAAGTTGTCCGCTTGGTTGTGTAAGGTTGTAGAGGCGGGCTTTATAGTCGTTGGTATTTGGTTCCTACCCTCTTAGGAGGCCTGGGGTCTTTGCCTCGTTCTATTTTAGTTCGAATCAGTCCACTATCGGTCGTGTCTTTGTAAGCTTCAAAAAAATAAAAAGAGGGATTGTCGAGTCTAGTGCAAGAACTTCAAGGACCAATTTTGGTGAAAATTCCATAGCCCTAGTCGAAATTCTCAAACACATACCTCCCAAACCATAAAAAAAATTTTAAGCCCTACCTTGCAACTACAACATCCATACTAAGGGTTTAAATCAAAAAGAGGTAAAAATCCAAGTTCTTCTTTTCTTTTCTTTTCTTTATTTTCTTTTGTTCTTTTTGTGTCCAGTTCTGGTCGAGTGTCATTTGTTCTGGTCGAGTGCCGCTCGAGTGCTGCTCGAGTGTCAGCTCCTGTCGAATACGGCAACTTTTGTCGAGTGTTCTTGCTCTTGTTGAGTCCCTTGTTGCTTGTTTCTTTGTCCTTTCGCTTGATTACTCTCTTTTGACCGTTGAGTCCTTGCTTGAGTGTTGATTTGCCCAAAGCGGATTGCCTCAACAAGCTTGTCATAACCAATTAGAGAGAAGAGTGTGAGCGAAACACATTGTGAGCTTGTTTATATTTTTCTAACATTTCACATAGTTCTTTGTTTGTCTTTATTTGCAATGTCTAGTAACCAAGGCAATGACTGGTAAAATACCTTCATGGAGAACATAGCTAAGATGAATGCAAGCATAGCTAAGTTAAATGAAGGATTGGCTAGGCAAGGTAATCCCCGGCGTACTGAAGCGCCTCACAATAAAAGGAAAGTAACTAATCCTAATTCCCTTCCTAATCCTAATGCAAATCAGCACCATGTTGTTAATCCTCACATAGCTAAACCTTTATTTGATAAGAACATCTCTCCACGAAGAGAGAGACATGGTGGGAATAATGCGTTTGCTAATATGCAGGGACGAGGGGAAGGACGATGGCAACAAGAAGAGTACTACTTCCCAGAGGACGACGACGACTTCCAAGAGGATGATCATTGGGAGCAACGTCCTAGACGAAAAGATAGAGGAGGTCGATACAACTACCGCGCACCTAGAGAGCCTGCGCAAGATGACATAGGTAAGGTAAAGGTAAAGATCCCTCAATTTTATGGTAATACCGATCCAGATGCATATATTGTTTGGGAAACTAAAATGGATCAAATCTGGAATTGTCATAACTTCTCTGATGCTAAAAAGGTGCAACTAGCTACCTTAGAATTCACATGCTTTGCTTTAATTTGGTGGGATAACCTAGTTACAGAAAGAAGAAGAGTCCTTGATGCGCCTATCACTTCTTGGACTCAATCAAAAGCACTTTTGAGAAGTAGATTTGCTCCCCAACACTACTCTACAGAGCTTAGACAAGGACTAGAAAACCTTAAACAAGGTAATAAAAGTGTTGAGGAGACGTTTAATGCAATGCAAGAAGTCATGGCTAGAGCTAATGTAGTTGAAAATGATGAAGATACCAATGCTAGGTTTCTTAGAATATTGCACCCCGCCTTAGCTCATGAAATTGATTACTTACCTTATTCTACGCCTACTGAACTTTTACATTTAGCTATGAAAGTAGAAAGGAATGCTAGATACAGGAGCCAAGGTGGTAGAATGTCGAGTGGGCAACCCCAAAGGTGGCGCCAAGGCCATGTGCAGCAGTCCCAAGGGAGGTTTGATGGCGGCTCAAGGGTGAGGGCAAGCCAATCCCAAGGGAGGAGTGAAGGTCGAATGCCTCAGGAGCCCATCGACAAAGGCGAGACGCCTATGTACGACAGGAATTCGTCTAGGGCATCTACTGGCCCTAAAGGGAGTAATCATAACTCTTCTACTCTTAAACCTGTGTACATTCCTTGCTTTATATGCCAAGGTAGAGGACATGTTATGAAGGATTGCCCAAATAAGAAAACTCTCATGATTAATCACCTAGGCATAAATGAATCTGAAAATTCTAGTGATAAACATGAAGAGCATGTTAATAATGATCAAGCTCTTAGTTTACTTGCCTGTGATGATAATGATTGCGTTGGATATGAGCATGATGATTCTTTGATTGATTTAAGTGTTCAGCCTATTCTCTGTGATGATAATCAAAGAGAAGATTTGTGCTTAGAAAAGGGCAAAGTTTCTAGTATGATCATTGATGGTGAAAATTCTCCTACTATTGCTAGCATTGAATTAATTGAAAATCCGACCTTGAAAATGGATGAAAACTTGCTAGCATTGGATGGAACCTTAGAGATAAATGAACAAGCTACAATGCATATTCAATTCGAACCTCATGAAGATGAAATGAAATATGAAATGTGCACTAATAAAGTTTCTTTTCTTGGTTTTGTAGAAAGCTCTAATGGTCTACAAGATGGCGACACCAAGATCAAAACCATCCAGACATGGTCAACCCCTGCAACAATCGGCCTCGAGAGGAGTTTCCATTGGCATGAGATATTCGATCCAGGAGCTCGTGTGGATGCATTTGCGGAATCTTATACGACCTTGGATTCGAGGTCAAATCCTTTTCAAGAAAGGGGGAATGATGCGGGACCATCCAAGACACTTTCGGACACACCTATACTTGGGGATGGACCTATGATTCGAGCTCACGAGAATGAAGTCATCCTCAAGAGGAAGAAGAAGGCTCCACCATGGGAGAAGGTCCAAAGGTGCAAGTTTGATGGTTGTTCATTTTTGGTTTCGTTCATGCACAGTTGACAGCTTTTCGACGTCTCAGTAAAATGAGTCGTACGGATTCAATATTTATCGGATTGGATCGTGCCATACCTTTTTGGAACGAGGATGAAGAGATCTACAACTTTTCTGTTGAAGGTTTTTCCAGATTCCACCTAGAGGTTGGCCGAAAATCAACATCTTGGAGCTGTCACTGTTTTTAGACGGGAATAAGCAAGGTGCGCGGGCGTGCAAAAGGGTGCGCGGGCGTGTGGCCCAGGCGCGCGGGCGTGCGCGATGCTGCTGCTGGAATTCGGAAGCTGTTGGGCGCCGATCCTTCCTTGGCCAAACTTGGCTTATTCCATGTGTTACTTTAAGACATTTAATTAATTAAGTTATTTTTAGGATATTTTAAATAATTATTTTTAATTATTTTTATTAGAAAATAGTCTTTGTTAGGGTTATATTAACCGGTCTTTTCCATTGTAGAGAACTTACGCCTCTTTGAATTAGAAAAATACAGTTTGTGTGAAACACGCCTGTGAGAAAGTCAATCGATTCGTAGCGTTGCTCATCGATTGCAAATTGGTTATAGATCTAACTTGGTTTGCTTTGAGTTCGTCAACCTCGCGAGAGCTTGGTGATCCAGGTAATCACAAGTCCCCTCCTTGTGCCTCCAAGTTGTCCGCTTGGTTGTGTAAGGTTGTAGAGGCGGGCTTTATAGTCGTTGGTATTTGGTTCCTACCCTCTTAGGAGGTCTGGGGTCTTTGCCTCGTTCTATTTTAGTTCGAATCAGTCCACTATCGGTCGTGTCTTTGTTATCAATTTCGAGTCTTGCATTTTATTCATCGAGTCTTTGAGTCTTTTGCTTCCGTTCTTGTTATTTCTTGTTTGATTGTCGAAGAAGGTAACAAGACCGAGTGAATACAATCACACTCAACTAGAGCTTTTTGCTAATGGCTTTTTTGTTTTTTCCGGTACTGCATCATTTTGAACTCACCATACAGGTGTGTTTTCTGCAATATACCCTTTGCATCCTGAATTCTTCTAAATAAAGCTTGACCTTCGATATTCTGTGATTGCATAGTGGGACAAGAAATTCGAGAGAGATTCTCTGGTGCTGTTGAAGGTCTTGGGAAAATAAACAGGGAAGAGAATGGATTGAGATTTGTAAACAATGATCAGCAGATTGTTGTCGTCAACTAGGTTGCGTGGTTCGAGTCCAAATCCTCAAACATTGGTCATGGCTCAACCATGAAGCCTGTTGGTCGGGATGACGCCCTTTCTATTGGATCAGGAAAAAAGTGAGAATTCTCCGTCATCTGAACCAAAATCGTCCTTCAGCAGAAAAGGGTGTGAACTGCTACAATTTCACGCTTTTGCAATGTCCCGGATCCCTTGAATAGGTAAATAAAGAGCGGCAATGTCCTGGATCCCTTGAATAGGTAAATAAAGAGCGGCAATGTCTTGGATCCCTCATTTGGCATCTCCTGCGTGCCCTGCGTCAAGCATTTGCTATTTGTACTGTTTACTCCAGAAAGATAAAAGTTTTCATTTTTACACGTTGCAGCTTCAAGCTATTTGTTGTTTGTTCGATTTCCTGTTTTGGTTTTTTTTTTTTCCTTCACCATCACCCAAAACTCAATACATGAAAATTTGCATATATACCAACCTTGGATACCGGTGGTGACTGTGGGTATCAAGTATCAACCATCAAGATATGGAAAGCCAGTACATAAAATGAATTTCATATCCATATTCTCTCTTGAGAAAAATAAGTTCTCCATAGGTGATGAATTGTAATGTTGGTCGTGGCGCACTTGGTGCTCCACTGCAGATTTTCATCCAAAGGAATGCAGCCTTAAATACCAACTGCAATATAGTTTACTCCAAGGAAGTTAAGTAACATGCTTATCCTTTTTCCTGGCAACGGAAGCTTTCAACTGGAAAGACATCTGCCATCAAGAATGCCAACACTAGAATTTCATTGCAATGAGACCTTGTAAGAGCACACTCATTCGAGTAGCTGGTTCTAAGATGAAGGCAAGCATGCATAGAAATTAACTGAAAATCAAGAAACCAAAACACAACGGACCCTAAAGGGTATGCGCAACGCAGAGTTCTAATCAAACGTCTCCGAATTGCTCAAGAATCTTTTCCTTTCTCTAGGATGTGACAAAAGAAGTTAATCCCTCAGTACAAGCATACCCATTAACTGAATCACAAAATTTCAAAACCACGAGTTCTTAAGCACTAGCTTTTTTCAACTTGGCAAGCTCCTGCCTGACCGCTCCAGCTCTCTGCGTTATACGAAGAAAATTCATAATATCAGTAATGCTCTAAACTGAAAATTACTTCAAACTTTGTTTCAAATTAAAGAGAAATTTGAAAATAGCAGAGATACACAGAACTCTCAAGGCATGCATCAAAATCCCAGTAAACTATACAACTAATGTACATCCCAACCGTAAAAAGCAATTGGCATGGAGACATACTCTAGGCTACGTATCTACTATTACAGTTGAAAGCTATCATTGATAAACATCGTACATCTTGGACATAGAGACATACCTTGATCTTAGCCAACATGATCTTGAACCTATCAAAGTCATTGAGTGAAGCTCTGGTTTTCTGAACAATCAACTTCTTCCCCCAAGAGCTCTTCTCCCACTTGTTCTTCACATCTGCCATAATTGATCCATGTTTTATAAAATAAACACCAATAGAATGGATATGAATACTGCACTGCAGAAATGAAGATGAAGACAATTATCCTTACCAGCGGCCTCCATTGCCTCAATAAGAGTCTTCTTCTTTGGAATCCTGGGGATATCAATCTTAATGTCTGTGAGTGTAAGCCTCTTGAAGTTCATTTGGCACCTTACCATGTCAGGAGCATCAACAAGTGCCTAAAACAAAGCAAGCTACTAATTTAGAGAAAATATATAGATCATATGCAAACAAAAACACATGATCTTGAACAATGCAAGCTTGTAAAAGAAGGCATTGGAAAGATAATAACCTAATCAGAGTGGGAGAGATAAGGAACGAAATGCAATTGCAAAAACCCAATGCTGACACTCGTCAAGAATCCATACGAAAACATTTGCAGCAATGAAAATCTAACTTCATTGAACTGGTTACCTATGCCACAGCAAAACCAACTTGAGAAACTGAAACTAATGTAAATAGCTGCAACGTATGAAACAGAAAACGTTCAACAAATCAATCAAATCCACATCAACAAATGTATGCAACGTAAAGCGTGCAACGCATGAAACGTAAAGCGTTCAACAAATCAATCAAATCCAGATCGACAAATGTATGCTGCAATAGGTTGGACAATGTCTTCATTTATATATAGCATTTGATTTCCATCAACCATTTAAACCCTAATTGCACCCCAAACACGAATTGCTACAAAATTAAACTTCATTTCCAAACTGTTCAGCCATATCACAAAATACAATAAAAAGAGGGAGAGACGCACCCTGTTCTGGTCAATGACATCGACAATGACGACGAGTCTACCATACTCCTTGCCGTAGTTGATGAGAGCAATCCTCCCGATCTCCACAAACCTCTTGAACGGCTACAAAGAAATCAAACTAGGTGCGATTAGATCAACGAAGAGAGATAACACGGAGGGCAAGGAGTACAGACGGAGAAGGAGCTCACCATATTCGCTGAAGCTCGAACGTCGCTGGGAGAACAGTCGAATCCGAAACACCAGGAGAGACGCAAGAGATGAAGAGAAGCACACCAAGGAAGGGTTTTAACTTTTAAGGGTGTTTTGTGTTAGAGTTCAACTTGCATTATCAGCCGTTGGATCTAGGGCTTTCCACCATCTCCACTGGGTGGGCCGTACCCGTATTCTGATTCGGGTTTTACAAGTTTCGAAAACTCGTTCAGACGATATTCATCGGGCCTAGAGGCCCATGAAATTATATTTTCCTATTTCTTACACTATATATCTATATTTAAAATTGTAAAATGAAATAACAATCTATATAGAAACTTTTTTTTTTATCCGAAATCTATACACTCTTTTTGCATTGTTTATTTATTTATCACAATTAAAACACATTTGTGCGGTTGTGCCCCATACGGAGATTACCTTGTTGTTTAAATTGTTAACTACTCTTTCCAATTGTTTATAAATTTTACCCTGTTTATAATTTTAGTCAGTTTATTAATCTCGCCTCATACGAATAAATAGAAATCTTTACTATGCCAATTCCCCCCCCCCCCCCCAATATCTATCTACTAGGGTAGGTCCCGTCCCGTTATCCGTACACGGAGAATACATTACAATATTGTAAATAACCTAAATAGATTCTAATAAATAAAAAATAATAATCTAAATATAAATAAGTTTTCCCTCCAAAAAATAATACAGATATAAATAAAATTAGTTCAAGATATTATACTCCCTCTGTTCCATAATACATGTCCTTTTTATTTTTGGCACGCTTTTTAATGAGCAAAAAACATTATAAAATATTATTTTTTTAATTAATTTTTTTATATAATTTGACACTTATTACTAATAAGTATTGTATTATATAAAAAAAATTAATTAAAAAATAATATTTGATAGAGTTTTCCACTCATTAAAAAACGTGCATAAAAGGAAAGGGACATGTATTATGGAACGGAGGGAGTATATAAATATTTTTTAATCTATCGTTAATTAAATCTCATGTGATATAGTAGATAGTTGATTTTTAAAAATATTTTAATATTCTCTTTTTATTAACTATGTAGCACATATTTATTACGTTAGTTTACTAAAATATCTATGTACGAATGGCTACATAATATTTTAATAATTTATTTTGGCCTCAAAAAACAATATAGATATAAATAAAATAATAATGATTAAATAATTAATTTTGATATAAATAATTCTCCCCATAAAAAAATAATATAGATTTAAATAAAATAGCACCTATCAAATACTATATACTCCTCCCCGTTAAGTAAAACATGTTGTTTTAGACATTTGCACATTTTTAAGAAAGCAAATAAAAGTAAACAAAAATACAATTATACCCCTAATTATTACGTTACTTTTCCAATTTATTGAAAACTGCAATTAACAAATCTCTAATCATTACAAGGGTAATTTTGAAAAGTAAACACCAAAATATTAAAACGACATGTTTTTCTTAACAAGATTTTACTCCTAAAACGACATGTTTTTCTTAACGAAGAGAGTATTTATCTATTAATATTTTTTGTAAGTATGACTATGAAATATTTTTTATTTATATTTTTGTCAATTAAATAAAATATATATAGATATATTATGACTTATATAGCTTTCTATAAACTATGGCAACATATTATATATTTTATTAATTTTCCCCTCAAGGATTAACCACAACGCGTCACATAGGATTTTTTATGGGTGTTTTTGCTAAATAGTTTATTTTGAACCTTTAATTAAATAATTAGCACCCAAATTAATTTTATTAGGTAGCCTAGCACCCTTCCCAATCGGTCAACGTTGACCGTTGACTGGTCAATGGTCAACATTGACCGTTGACTCTTTCGGGTTTTTTTTTTTATTTAAACCAATTGATGCCACTTTTTTTGATACCATTTTTCATAGTGTTTTGATGCCAAATTTTTAATTACATTTTTTTCTTTAATGTGATGCCACTTTTTAAAGTAGCGTTTTTGATGTTATGTGATGCCACTTTTTTCAAAACCTTGATGACATTTTTTTGTTTACTGTGATGCCACGTTGACCATTGATGCCATTTTTCTTTTACTGTTGACTACTGATGACACTTTTTTCATGTCAATTTTTTGATGATATTTTTTACTGTGCTACCAATTTTTTTTCAAAGTAGTGTTTTGATGACATTTTTTTCTTTAATGTGATGCAACTTTTTCAAAGTAGTGTTTTGATGCCATTTTTCTAATGTAATTATTTGATGCCATTTTTTTAATCAAACCATTTGATGCCATTTTTTTAATTTAATCAATTGTATATCGATATATTTTCACCGATTCTACTTTTATTCACTGATGACACGTTTGTGATTACACTTCATTGATGCAATCACTTGTGGTGACATGTTTATTACATTTTTATTCATTGATGACATTTGTGATTACACTTTATTGATCTCAATCATTTGTGATGACATTGTTTGTTGAGGTTTAATTTGTGATTACACCTCATTAAACTCAATCATTTGTGATGACATTCTTTGACGATGACATTTTTATTGATAATATTTCTATACAATTGATAACATATGAACATAAAATGTGATTACACTTCATTGATGACATTTTTTTTGGTGACACATTTGTAATGACATCTAAGAATCTAATAATATGAAGTACCAACATGCGTTGGGAAATATCTGATGACATTGGCAGTGTTGCCTCTCCACAGGGCAATAATACCTTCATCCTTTGTAGTTCTGGCAAAACAATCATCAATACCCTTGTATGGTTCAGACAACCTACCAGACTTGATCATTTCATCCTGATTCTGAATCAAGAGCTTCACACGCTCAATAGGAGCAGCAGCAGTCTTTGAAACGGCAGCTGAAACACCTCCCATGAGAAAATCAATCATGAAGCCAGTAACACCTTTCTCAGCAAGAGCCTGCACGAGCACTGGAGACACCGGTACTGATAGTGAAGCAAGGCCAGTGCCTTGGTATGCAGAAAAAACCGGTTTAGAACTAGAGAGTAATTGAATGTCAAAATGAGCTACCTAACTAGGGACCTTTTGTACTATCAGACCTTGAAATTGAATTTCCAAATAGTCTGAACAGTAACAATCATAACCATTAAAAATCTAGAATTAAGAAGATGATGTAACATTAAGAAGCAAGATATTGAGAGAGATTTGAGGGTATCATGGTTTTACCTTGTTTTCTTGGTCAGAGGCGTATTAACAACAATTACATCACATTTTCATCTGTCAAAAGAAAACCCATGGATTCAAGCTGCACGAGCAAAAGGAAAACAGGAGCCTTTAAGTCCAAAAAGTGGTTCCTCTAGCAAAGGGCAAAAGAAAACGACATCAGATACTACTTTAGTCAGAAAATAGAGACCGTTGCTGATGCCAACAAAATAGTTTACGTGTTTGTAGGATTTCAATAAATTTTCACACATACAAACAAGATTTTTTAGAATATAAAATATAATGGAAAGGCTACATGTTCAATTGCATCACGTTCTTCAAGCATAACTTGTATTCCTTGTGGCATGGCTTCAGGTAGTCCAAATATACCACTGGAATATAGGAAGCAAATTAGCATCAACAATTTGGTCAAAAAATAGAATCTGTCAATATTCAATAACATAACAACTTCATTGTAGAGAAGTAGGTGGTCTATATAGGCAGCTACTTACTTGTATTGACCTTCCCCGGGTTCATTGATCAAATGAAGTGAGCATACTTTACTAGCTCAGGGGCACCGTTCGAATGATTCAATAGCTCGTAAACAAGCTCTCTTTTCTCCTCCAAGCTCAGTTTAACATACTTTACTAGCTCGTAAAATTTTAAAGAATTTAGGTGATCTCAACTACTTTGTGGCGGCAAAGTACAATATTCAGCAGTAGCACATCCAAAATCCACCCCTCCTAGATTCATCTAAGTAGAACTACTAGGCATTGGCAAATCTGAAAATCAAAACTCACTTCTTGTCTTCTTGAGTATATCACAAAACCAACGGTCCAACACCACGGATCAGTTACAACCATTTCCAATTCAGCTTTAAATCAAATTTCTCCATAGTCCATGCCAAATCGCCTAAATTTCAGTTCATAAGACTCAAATCCTAAGTAACTTCTGGAATCAAATACAAAGCTCTTACCTCACCCAATTCATCAAATTCAAAGCTTTTACCTCATCTAGGCATTTCATCGAACACCTTGGATGCAACTCTTACCTCACCCAATTCAAAGCTATCCAACACCTTCAAATTTCTCAATAGTGGAAGGAGATCTCAAATCTACCAAATTCGAGAAGGCACAAGAAGAAAAGCAACATACCAATTACCAAATGACTGGATAGGATAATCTTAGCCCCCATTCTCGGTCAAGTACTTGATGTTGGGGATAGCAGCGCGGATTCGAGTGTCATCGGAGATGCGCTGGTTGTCGTCGAAGGGGACATTCAAATCGACTCTGACGAACGCTTTCTTCCCCTTCAAGTCAGCGCCGGTGAGGTCGCCGAAGCTCTTCTTGGCCATCGATACCACAAATGGGGTTTCATGGGATTGGGATTGAAAGGATTGGATTTTGGAGTCTAGGGTTTGGGATTGACGGAAGGGGTACAGAAGAGATAAAGGAGGAGATGGAAGAGGAGTCGGCAAAGGAGGAGGTCCGGTGATGGAGGCGGCCGAGTGAGGAGACGGTGGTGGAGGCGTCCGACGGCAAGCGTGAGTGCGGTATAGAAGGATTCGATCGAATGAGTCTGATAGGGAGGAGGACTGCTACATATCTAATTAATTTTGAAGAGGTGTTAGGAAGGCTAATAAAAAATTTAAAGGTGCTAAAGACTTAATCAAAAGTTCAAAAGGTGATATCCTAGCAAATTTTCTCATTTTTTTTCCTATGAATAACCACAACGCACCACGTAAGACACTATGCATCGATTTTAGTATATGTATATAGATATATAGATATAGATATATAGATAGATAACTATTTATCTATATCTACTATCTAAATCTATCTATAATCTATAATCTATAACTAACTATTACTCTCTCCGTTTTAAAATAACTGTCGTTCTAAGGTTGTTTACACCCCGTTTGGTACATGGTTTTTTAGGGAAGGGAAGGGAAGGGGAAGTAGGGAAGAGAAAGGAAGTGAAGGGAAGGGGAAGAATTTTAACTATTTTATGTTAGGGAAGAAAAGAAATGATTTTATGAATGTTGTTTGGGTATTTGGTGGGAAAAGATGGGAAAACCAAAATAAAAAAGGTCAACTTAATATAAATATAAAAAGAATATTATAAATGTTGTTTGCTAGGGGTGGGCACAAATCCCGCAAATCCCGGTCCCGTCCCGATCCCGGTGGGATTCGAGGAAAAAAAAGTAAATCCCGTCCCGGTCCCGTCCCGCAAAAATTATGCGGTATAGGATGCGGGACGAGACTATGGGATCCCGCAATTCCCGGTCCTGCCCCGCATATATATATATATATATATATATATATATATATATATATATATATATATATATATATATATATATATATATATATATATATATATATAATATATTATATATATATATATTATATATATATATTATATATATAATATATTATATTTTTTTTCATGCAACCTTATAATTTTTTGAAGTAATTTGGTCCAAAGGCCGAAGGCCTTTGGACCAATTACTAAATGTCCTAAAGGCTTTTTTTTACTAGTAAATGGCCAAAATATTTTCATAATACCAAGAGTACCCCCGTTCTAATTTACCCTTCCCACTGGTCAGATCCCACGCTCCTCTCCCAAATCTCGTCTCCTCCCCCAGGCTCCGACGCTCTCGTCTCCTCCCCCGGGCTCCGACGCTCTCGTCTCCTACGCCAGGCTCCTCTCCCGAATCTCCGACCTCCGCCTCCCCTCCCGCCTCCGTCGATCTCGTCTACGGCGTCCTCTACACCGCCCTCCTCATCACCGTCTTCGCTCTTCGATCTAGAGATCCGGCCTCACATCATCAGCGCTTCTCTCTCTGGTCATCGGCATAATCCATCGGGCTCCGTCGCTGCTCAATATATGAGAAGTTTCGGCTTGCTGTTCAATGGCTCTTCCTGCTGGCGTTTGTCGGAGGCTCGGACCTATGGCGGTTGTGGAGGCTTCCGATGGCGGTTGATGACAGTAATTGGTGGAGTTTGCACCGCCGATGACAGTAATTAGGTTGCCCCGTTGGTCCTCCGGTGATGTCGTCTGGTAGCCGACGGGTCCTGGCTCGTCAGAGAGAGAGAGCTGAACGAAAGTTGCTGTCGTTGGTGGGCTTGGGATGGCGTGTGCGGGAAATTGGGATGGTGATTCCTTGGTCACATGTAGTTGCGTGTGTGGGGAGTCCAATTTGCTTTTAGAAAAGCTGCAAGTGGGGAGTCCAATTTACTTTTAGAAAAGCTGCAAGTGGGGAGTCCAATTTGCTTTTGTCTCTTTTCTTTTATTTTTTTAGAAGTTTGACTGAGAGTTAAAATTGGAGTTGTAAGGGTGGGTGCAATTATTTGTGGGGTTTGATATAATGGACAAGTTTCGGACTTTCAAATGACAAGTTACCACAAATACCACATTTGTTACACGAATATGTTTTTTATGATAGCATTTATGTCAATGTTTTTATTTTGGTGACAGTGTTTTGACCCTGTTTTTATAGTGATTACAGTGTTTATAACCCTGTTTTTATAGTGATGACAATGTTTATTACCCTATTTTTATTTTGGTTACAGTGTCTATAATCCTCTTACTCATTCATATATTAAAGGAGAATTGTCACCACATATATTTAATTTGACTTCTCATTAGCCCCTATAGGGTTTGTGCTTCCCTTTTCCTAGGATTTTCCTTTGATTACATTATCTATGACCTTTTTTCATAGTGGTGACAGAGTCTATAAAACTGTTTTTATTTTGGTTACAACGTCTATAGGGTTTTCCTTTTGATTACAGTGTCTATGACCTTTTTTTCTAGTGGTTACAATGTCTATGACCCAATTTTTATAGTGGTGACAGTGTCTATTATCCTGTTTTCACAGTGATGACAGTGTCTATGACTCTCTTACCCATTCATATACTGAAGGAGAACTATCCACCTAATGTCTTTTGGCTTCTCATTAGCCCCTTTAGGGTTTGTGCTTAACTTGTCCTAGGGTTTTCCATTTGGTGACAGCAATCATCACTTAACGATGTACTTTACTTAACATTTTAGGGTTTAGGGTTTAGGATTTAGGGTTTAGGGCCTTGGCCCTAAACCCTAAAGACTTAACCCTAAACCCTAAACCATACTGTAAATCACACGTTCTTTTGGCTTCTCATTAGCCTCTTTAGGTTTTGTACTTCCATTTTCCTAGGGTTTTCTTTTGATTACAGTGTCTATGAACCTTTTTTCATAGTGGTGACAGTGTTTATAAAGCGGTTTTTATTTTGATTACAGCGTCTATAGGGTTTTTGTTTTGATTATAGTGTCTATGACTTTGTTTTTACAGTGGTGACAGTGGCTATGACATTATTTTTATTTTGATTACAGTTTCTATGCCCCTCTTACCCATTCATGTATTAGAGGAGAATTGTCACCACATGTATTTTGGTTTCCCATTAGCCCCTAAAGGGTTTGTGCCTCCCTTGTCGTAGGGTTTTCCTTTGATTACAGTGTCTTTGACCCTTTTTTCATAGTGGTGACAATGTTTATAACCCTGCTTTTATTTCGGTTACAACGTCTATAGGGTTTCCTTTGATTACAGTGTCTATGACCTTTTTTCATTGTGGTGACAGTGTCTATTATCCCGTTTTCATAGTGGTGACAGTGTCTATAACCTTGTAACCACATGTATTTTGAGTGAAAGTGTCTATGGCATTTGATTACAGTGTCTATGACCTTATATTTATAGTGATGACAGTGTCTATGACTCTCTTACCCATTCATATATTGAAGGAGAACCGTCCACCTAATGTCTTTTGGCTTCTCATTAGCCCTTTTAGGGTTTGTGCTTACCTTGTCCTAGGGTTTTCCATTTGGTGACAACAATCATCTCTTAACGATGTACTGTACTTAACATTTTAGGGTTTAGGGTTTAGGATTTAGGGTTTAGGGCCAAGGCCCTAAACTCTAAACCATACTGTACATCATATGTTCGTTTGGCTTCTCATTAGCCCCTTTAGGGTTTATGCTTCCCTTTTTCTAGGGTTTTCCTTTGATTACAGTGTCTATAAACCTTTTTTCATAGTGATGACAGTGTCTTTAAAACTGTTTTTATTTTTGTTACAACGTCTATAGGGTTTTCCTTTTGATTACAGTGTCTATTGCTTTGTTTTTATAGTGGTGACAGTGGCTATGACACTTTTTATTTTGATTACAGTGTCTATGACACTCTTACCCATTCATGTATTAGAGGAGAACTGTCGCCACATTTATTTTGGCTTTTCATTAGCCCCTAAAGGGTTTGTGCTTCCTTTATGATATGATTTTCCTTTGATTACAGTGTCTATGATCATGTTTTTATAGTGGTGACAATATATATGACTTTATTTTTTTATAGTGGTTACAATAGTAGTTACATTTTTAATTTTTTTATTGTGGTGACACTAATTTAAAAAAATTTAAAAAACTAGAAATTAGAAATTAGAGAACAACTATCACTAGATGTATTTTGGCTTCTCATTAACCCCTTTAGTGTTTATGCTTCCCTTTTCCTAGGGTTTTCCTTTGATTACAGTGTCTATGAACCTTTTTTCATAGTGGTGACAGTGTCTATAAAGCTGTTTTTATTTTGGTTACATCGTCTATAGGGTTTTCCTTTTGATTACAGTGTATTTGACCGTGTTTTTATAGTGGTTACAGTGTCTATGATCCTATTTTTCTTTTGCTTACAGCATCTATGACCCTCTTAACCATTCATACGTTATAGGAGAACTGTCACCACATGTATTTTGGTTTCTCATTAGCCCCTATAGGGTTTGTGCTTCCGTTGTCCTATGGTTTTTCTTTTGATTACAGTGTCTATGACTTGGTTTTTATAGTGGTGACAGTGGCTATGACACTGTTTTTTTTATAGTGATTACAATAGTAGTTACATTTTTATTTATTTTTATTTTGGTGACACTAATTTAAAAAAATCTAAAAAACTAGAAATTAGAAATTAGAGAACAACTGTCACCACATGTATTTTGGCTTCTCATTAGCCCTTATAGGGTTTGTGCTTCCCTTTTCCTAGGATTTTCTTTTGATTACAGTGTTTATGAACCTTTTTTCATAGTGGAAACAATGTCTATAAAACTGTTTTTATTTTGGTTACATCGTCTATAGGTTTTTCCTTTTGATTACAGTGTATTTGACCGTGTTTTTATAGTGGTTACAGTGTCTATAGTTACATTTTTAATTTTTTAACGGAGATTATGCGAGTTAGAACAACTTCTATAATTGCGGGATTATTTCTGAAATTTTAGAAATTAATACAGGGGCATATTTTATAAAAATAGAAATTCTGGGAGGTTTTTCGTAATTAGTCTTCTTCTTCCCCCATCTCGACAGCTTCTCACGCAGCTTAACAGTGATTTTCGCCGATCTTCCGATGGCTCGTTCTCCTTACACAGAGCTCCGTTTGACGCGTATGACCTATCAAACTGACGAGTGCAATCTCTACTTCAGTCTCGTTGTGTATATTTTGTCGAAAGATGATCTTACACAACGCGACGAATGCTTGAACAGGGGCTGCTAAGCGGGTGTTTCACGAAGCTCCAAGGTGTCCAACAATGGCGGTTAGCGATTTTGTATAAATTTGAGAGGGGTTTTTGCACGAAAACCATCCTTGAGAGATGTATAACGTGATTGAGCGGGTAGAAGGCCTGGATTTAGGGTCGAACGTGATTTAGGGTGCACGAGGAGATTCGATTCGGCCTTCAATGGAGGAGGGCTCGGTTGTGAGGCTTGGAAGAGTGCGAAAGCAGCAGGGGCGGATGGCGCTCGTCGTCGGTGGCGGAGAGAGAGGGGCGGTCGACGGGAGGTGGTGTGCAGCGAGGAGGCGGGAGGCAGGAGGCGGGAGGTAGGGGATGTGCAGCGTCCGCCTCTTTTTCTCCAGATCTGTTTTAGTTGGGAATTGAAGGAGGAAATAAAGACAGGGGCAAAATTGGAAATTATGGCCTATTACCTAATATTGTCACCCTTGTGGCCTATGTCTTAAAAATTGGACCCAAAATGGCCACTTAGCAAAAAACCCCTAATTTTTTTATTTAATATATATTATATATTATATATTATATATATAATAAATATATATTATATATAATATTTATTTATTTAATATTAATAGTAGTGATTCTTTTTTTACATATATATATTTTTTAAGGCAACGTTACAATGTATATTTCTTTTTTTAAATTTTAAACACTACACTGATTACATACTGTAAACCATTGCTAGAGTAAAGTTATTCTAATGTTTTAAGTGACAATGTATATTTCTTTGTTTGAATTTTGTTTTTGTGTTTTTTTTAATAAGTAAGATGTTTTTTAAGTGGTAGTGATGTTTTTTTTATAATATTTTATTATTTTTATCCGAGGGACAAGGCCCGTCCCGTCCCGGTCCCGTTCCCGCACGGTGCGGGATAAGGCTCGTGTGGGATTAAAAAAAAAGAGCGAATTCCGTCTCGGAAAAAATTAAGCAGGACGGGCCCTGTCCCGGTCCCGTTCCGCGCCCACCCCTATTGTTTGCTGGGTAGGTTATTAAAAAAAAATTTCTATACCTTATTGTCTCTGGAATTTTTAATATCATGTACACTACCTATTTCTATACCTTATTTCTATTAAATTTTTTCTCATTATAACCTTTGAAAATATCTCATAATTTACCGATTATAAATTAAATAAAGAAAAACAGTATATAATTACCTATCTTTAGAAGTCCATTAATTTGAAACATAAAGAAAAACAAATTAAACCCATGCATGGCACTTACGTTTTTTGAGAGTGGAGGAAAAGGAAAAAGCTCTCCCTTGCAAAAAAAAAAATTCTAACGCCATATTTATCGGTCTATTTACTGTACACGATACTTGGATTTTTATTAATAAAAAATTGAAACAGTAGGTTTTACGATACTTGGAAGATACTCCCTCCGTAACTTTGGTTAACTTTATTCGGCGTGTCAGGGGAGAGCTGCCCCACATTTTTTTTTCTAGATCAATTGAAGTAATACGACACCGTTTGGACAAAATAAAGCATGCAAAATCTGACACAAATCAGAAAAGCCATGTGTCACATTTCCATTGGTGGTCAAATTGAGCGGCTCTGATTCCGCCACATGGACGACCAAGATCAATTTTGGGTTGATGAAAATTATATACATAATATGTAATTTTCGGTATTCAAAATATAAAAATAAAAAATAAAAAAATTACCATCATACTAGATTTATTTTTCTCTACGTATAGACATCAATTTTGAATATATTTAATCATATTTAAAAATAATAATTTTTATTTGAATATAATTATAAAAAAGAATATCGAAAAATTTAATTTTAAATATTTTTAAATAGTAAGAATAAATAATGCAAGAATTTATTTTACTAAATGAATTTCGGTTTTTTAAAAAAAAAATGACGTATTGAGTTATATGTAGTTAGCCTTGTTTAGTTTAATAATAAAAATCGAATATAATAATATAATCGAGATTGATAATAATTATTGGAGAGGGGTATATTTGTAAATTGAATTGGTAAAAAATGATGAGTTTTTGGATGCTATTGATAAAATGAGAAAAATAAGAATGGAATGCTAGGATGATGTGGCGGAAAGAGAAGAATAAAATATTAGTATTCCTAGTATTCCTTGATAAATATGGCATAAGTGCTATGAGTGTGACTGATGGAAAGGTAGGACTGTAGGACGCTTTCAAGAAGTTTCGTACACCGTATATATATATATATATATATATATATATATATATATATATATATATATATATATATATATATATATATATATATATATTACTCCGTCTACTCCTTGATTTCATTAGATTAAATAGGTAAAAATCACTTAACTGCAGCTGACTAATTTTTTTTTTCTTTTTTTTTATAACCTGTAGCCAACTGATTCACTCTGGCTTTTAGGAATGGAAGTTTTGATGAATTACAAAAAAAAAAAACTAATATTGAAAAGCAAATTTACAGAAAACCACCTTTTAAATATTCCTCTTTTCACTTAACCATCTATTAAATAAAAACTTGCATAAAACCACCCCTAATATAGGTGCTGTCAACGTACAACCACCCCCATATGTTTTCTGTCGGATCGACTGTTAAAATAATGTGAAAAGGCAAAATTGTCCTCGATATTATCTATAAAATATGGAGTATAATATTAAAAAAATACACCCTTGACCCTTCATCTCTCTGTCTTTTAACTCCATCAATCTAAATCCATGAAGAGGGGTTCTCTGTGATTTGGATGATTCGAGCTCAAAGCTGCATGAGCTTAGCAAAAATGGTGAAAATAGGCGCATGAGACAATGAGTAGATGCGAGCATACGAGGTTGCCACCGAATGCACCGTGTAGAACTGTAGAAGATCGATGGCCAATTGATAATGGCGATGTGTTTTCAAGAGCCATGGTGTTTAGGGGAAGTCCAGAAGAAATCTCAAATTGGGTCGTTAGATGTATATAAACTAGAGTTGTTGGTGTTTAGGGGAAGTCCAGAAGAAATCTCAAATTGGGTCGTTAGATGTGTATAAACTAGAGTTGTTGCTCTTTTTTGTGATTAATTTTCTCGATTTGATTTGTTTATGAGTTTCACTTTCTTCCTTGTTGAAGTTTTTTCTATTTCTAGAGGTTTTCGAATTCGTATAATTGTTTGCGATTGATTTATAGTTCTTTAGTGTATTACCCCTATTCGTTGTCGGTGTAGATTTCTATTTCTCGGGATTTATCAAGGTTGCTGAACTCATTATCGATTGAATATGAGGATTCGGATTCGGATTATGGCGCAATCCCTTTTAATGAAAATGGGTGGATGCTGTCAAAATTTGTGTGATTATGTCTATCGTGCTTATATGTGATGATTAATTTGGAATGGTTGGGTCTTCCTCATTAATCGCCTCAACTTCAGGAGGCAAGGCTTGGTTGAGCTTCTCTCCCGGGCTGGCATCGGCGTCGTCGGAATTGTCTGAGGATGTCGTTGACATGGCACATCTGCAACAGAATGAGGAGGAGCAAGGACGACCCCGGGAGTAAAGTCGACTGACAAGGGAGATCGAGGGGCGAGGGTTAGCGGCAACAAGGATGGTGCTATGCCCCTATCTCAGCGTCAATATCAGTTGCAAGGAGGAGAGGGGGACTCCGGGCCTCCGTGGAACTTCTCTCCTTTCAAGCTTGTTAATGGAAAACGGAAGGGTCGAGCTTCGAGCTTTCATAAAGGGTTTTTCACTTTTTTTAGGGGAAATGTGAATAAATTAAAAGGAACATTAAGGGCATTAGGGTCTTTTCACACAAAACTAACAGCTCTTTAGACGGAAAAGAGCTAAGGGTGGCTTTTTGTTGACAGATATGTATAAGAGGTGGTTTTATGTGTATTCCTCTTTAAGAGGTGGTTAAATGAAAGAACCTATGTATAAGAGGTGGTTTTCCGTAAATTTGCCATATTGAAAATCCCATCAAATTCCAGTGAAAAGGTGGTTTGTGAAATCCCACCAAAACCCACCTTATTTTCCCTTCTAATTCCCTCTTTAACTTTCTCTTCCCCCGTAACCACCACTCCCAAACACCTCTTTTATTTTCCCTTGTCTTCTCTTCCCTTAAAAACCCCTCAAATTCCCCCATCCAAACATACTTAGGGCGTGTTTTCTGTAGCCCTCCCCATCACCACCTCCACCTTCATTAAGGGGGTGGACCTCCTACCTCATCCTCTCAAGATAGGGGAATTCTCCCTATCTCCACCCCAATTTCACCCACCTCCACCCCACTCAACCCCTTAAAAAGGGTGTTAGAAAACACGCCCTTATGGTTTGTAAAAATATTTGTCATTGAATCAGTTCGGTCCTACTGTACCTTCCTTTTTACTCCACTTTCCAATATATGGAGCACTGTAGTTGTAAAAAAATCTGGAAAATATTTGTAAATCTACTCCAATTACTACTGTAAAGTGGAATTTGAAGAGTTGCATTGTACGGAGCACACAACTGATTAGTAAAAAAATACGTCGGTCGTACAGAATTTAATGCTCCACCAAATTTCCTTAATTTGTGTGTATTTACCCTCTAACGACATCCGAATTTTTACCTAATCAAAAAAAAAAACGGAAGGAGTATTAGAGAAGCCAAACAAAAATGATGTGTCACATCCTCCTTACATTTATGTCTCTTATCCAATAAAATATCATATTCATAATTTGTATTTTCATTTTCAATTCAAAGCATCAAATCTTTTAAATTATTTTATACTTTCTAACTGGACCTATAATTTCTATCCACATATATCAATCTCTACTTCCAAAAATATATTTATATTTCCTGAGTGTAAATAATATATATTTAACTAACTTGCTTTAAACACATCTAGTCATATTTTAAATATTATTTGTAAAAATATTGAGTAGAGATTCATACCAGAGTTATTAGATGGATAAACAAAGGATTTTGCATATCTGTCATGGTGATCTGAGTTCTCCTTCGTCGATCTATAATGGCAGATCTTGGTGAAGCTAGTAGAGATCCAGTCGTATAAGATCTTGCTCTTTTTGAGAATGGGAAAGAACAATACAAAACCAAGCTAGATCTCGATGATCTTCTAAATAATCACCTCAGATCTTAACAGATCGAGAGAGGAAGTATCAAACTGAGGTATGATTGAGCATGATCGAGCTCATCTTTGATTCCATATTGAAGATCGAGAGGAAGAGATTGAAGAATGAAGACGAAACGCGCTTATTTACTCAATTCTATAAATTCTATCATCTCTTCACCAATGTCATCTTCCTCATTGTAAGTTTTTTTATCATTCTAATTTAATTCTAATATCTTGTAATCGTCTCCTCGCTCTAATATTTTTTAGCATTTTATCTTTTTACGTACTTTGTTGGTTATTTATTCCAACTTACTCTTAATTAGTATATGCATGCAGTTGTTTGTTTACAAGTTGCTAAAAAGTAATAATTTGAGAATCCACTTGATTTAATTCAATTTGTGTTCTTCTGTCCCATTCAATAACATTATAGTTTTCGAGGTTAATCATCTACAAGTGTCTATTCTCTCTAATCACAATTTACAAAACTATTAATATATTTCTATGACCTTTTTCTTTGCACTAACTTAATGTGGAGTGCTTCATTTCTCTTATGGGATAAAATTTCTCTATATTTTCAAAATTGCATTTTTTTCCATTAAAATACAACTGTCTATTCTCTTCCGCACTCACGTTGATCTCAAAGTCAAGTTGTCCATCTCTCCCTTTATTATGTTTGATTCGAAATCTATTATATTGTTAATGAAGTCTCTTTTTCTCATTTTTCCATTTTTTTGGTTTATTAGGATTCAATTGTGCATTAATCCAACCATGCTATTCGATTTATTATATGATTGATGTTGGGTGTTGATAAAATCCCAGTAACTATGAGCCATACCTATGACTCCCAATGAGCTATAACAGGGAAATAAAGACATTTTTATTGTCAAATTATATTTTCTCAAATTTTGAACTTGAATTTAATAATCTAAGTGTTAAAATTAGGGTTGATAAAAAAAAAGGGAATGGTAGTAATTAGACCAAAATTTTTTTACGTCCGACAGAAGTGTACTCTACTCTTTTTTTTTAGCAAAAGTAGCTCTCATTCGTGTGAAATAGCCGTTAGAGTCGGTTACAAAAGAAAGAGAGAACCAGAGAGAGTCAATATGCAAGGGTGTCAGCAAAATCAGAGGAAAAAAAGAAAGTAAAGAGTGATTGTGAGTGAGCGAGAGAGAGAGAGAGAGAGGGGATAATTACCACAATACTATTAATGGATGATTGATTTTATTTGATTAAAATGCAAATTTTTCTATTAAAAACTTTTAAAATAAAATTTTTAAAAATTACCACAACATTAGATTTATTTTTCTCTACCCATTGACATAAACTTTGAATATATTTGAAATAATTTTTAAAATATTATTTGTTTGGGTATACTTTCACTTGTAAATATACCACATCATCGACGGTATAAGGTATGACAGGAAATATATACAATAGTGGCAGGAAAAGATAGAACTCCAGTCCTGTATAGAAAGTAAAGAGTCCCATGGTAGAAAATATATTTACAAGCTAGTGGCAGGAAAAATCTGTGAAGGTGATAGGTGTATTACATACCTTACACAAATGTGTGATTTCCCTCCTCCAAACCCCGAAGACGATGAAAGCGTACTTGAATTGTTTGTCGACCCCCCATCCTCCACTTTAATGGTGGGTAAACGTCATCCGCCTCGTCAGAAGAGCTTCCTAATTCACTATGAACACACCCCTGGGGAACGATTTCATCGTCGTCATTACTGACGATAACAACTTGCTTCCTAAGTTTGATGGCATCGACCTTGCTTATCATGTGACTTTCATGGTGAGCTCCTTTCTTGTATCCCGAACTGTCTATCCTGCCACCTTCACTGTCTATCCTGCCACATTCATTGTCTATTCTACCACCTTCATTTTCTCCCTTGACAATTGTGCCATGTTCATTGTCAGGCCTGATAACATTCACTTCATCCTCCTCGTCGCATGTTAATTCCATGTTCCATTTCCATGTCCCCTTCCTCCCCCTTATCTACCAAGTAATCCTGAACGATAGGTAACCCAGTTAGGTGTGTTTCTCCATGTGTGGGGATCGAGATATCCGCCCTAACGGAGTCTTCCGATTGTGGTCCATGTGAGATGGACGGTGGGCTATTAGCTTTGTACCGTAAGGTCATGTGGAGTTCCATCGGCCAAGCACCTACACCAGACTCGTTGTTGTAGAATTTGTTGGCCTCCATGTCATCTTTGTCCACAACCCGAAGAGGAGTGGACCACAATGTCGAAGGGGAGGATAGGCGAGCTCGATGTCATATAACAGGTAGTATACGTCAAACTTCTCCACTATCTTCTACTTTAGTGAATCATATTCGATTTTCCCGAGCACGACCATCGTTGCACTCTTCTTTGTACTTGTAAAGATCAATTTGCCGTTGTCACACGCCCACCACCCTCCGAACACTACCTTGATGTCGTACCATATCGTCTATTTCTTAAATGTGAAAAGAACTTGCCAACGTGAGATAAGAGTTTAGATAGTGTGGGTATGACAACAACTTTATATCAAAGGTACATGTGCACTTACCTATCGCAGAGATTGACCGCCAACAAAACGATTACACCCTCCTAGACATGGCATGAAATTTGAAAATTGATGATAGGTGTGGGTTTCAAACCCGACAGAACATCGAATGTCCCACAAAATGTCAATGATTACCTCCTTATTCGATCCTTGAATAAGTAAATAAAGAGCGGCGATTCCGGGATTCGAACCGGGGATCTATGGGTACTACCCACAAGTCCTTATTCGATCCACTAGGAAGCATTTGACGCCATAAAAAAGCAAGAGCTATTTATGAAATAAAGTAGTGACTCCCTTTCCTATTTCGGAAATAAAACTCTCTCCTTGACACATTCCATCCACAACCCTTCCCGCATTAAATATAACATTAATGACCCCCTCTCCCCTCTTGTTTTCCCCAAAAATGGTATACCACGCTGACACATTCCCTCCCTTTTTACTTAGAAACAGTCCAACCGGTAACCAATAAAATTGGACATGGACTTGGTCCATTTTTGCAATTTTTCACACCCGTGAACATTTTTGCAAACCACAAAAAAGTTTGGTCTACTTATGCAAAATGCCCTAAAAAATTTGGATCGAACCGTAAATTCCGGTTTAGGATCGGTAAACCGAAATATATGTATGTGTTTTAAAATAAAAATAAAGTGGCCAAGATAAGAAATAAAGTATGGAAATTGGCCATGCATAGGGAATCCGAGGGAGTTTTTTTTTTTGAAGCAAGATAAGAATTCAGTTCTCTAGACATTAGACAAGCCTCTAAATCGATAGACCGGACAAGTCGATGGATGGACTAACTATTATGTACAACCAAATCAAATAATATAAGCAAATGACATAAATGAAAATGCGAAAATAAAATACACGTGCAAGCTATCCTACATCGTAAAACAAAGCC
This sequence comes from Persicaria maculosa, assembly GCA_963922045.1. Lineage (NCBI taxonomy): Eukaryota > Viridiplantae > Streptophyta > Magnoliopsida > Caryophyllales > Polygonaceae > Persicaria > Persicaria maculosa. The sequence continues at coordinate 24,656,225 of OY998254.1, forward strand.
AACACGACAGACGAATCAATCAGCCAACGGAGGACGCACACAAAGAACCCTGGAGACACTAGCGGACATCTCAGATTATGGAATCCGAGGAGGTTTTTTTTATGTATTAGTAAGATTAATTCAATTAAGTCTATTTTCACATTTAATAAAAAAAACATTATGAAAACATCAGTAAAGTATTTCATAAATACGATTTCGTTTTTAAATCAATTTAATTTTTAAAATTTTTGTAAACAAGAGATCCAAATCGGTCCAACTTGTTCGTAAACTGTATATTGCGATCCCGATCCCATCCATGGTCCAAAGTTCCGAAAATATCAGTCCGGGTCAGCTGGGCAGCCCTAGTTAAGATCACTATGTTAATTTTCAACCAATAAGTCCTTGTTAAACCCTTGCTTGAAAAACTAAAAAAGGTACAACTATCAACCTGACAACCTTATGGACTACAAATTATTGAGAGTAAGCAGTTTCAGTGACAAAAACAAAGCACTTTGAGAGAAGATGCTAAAACCTGAGAGAGTAGTTGAGCCCTAAACATAAAAAAGAGTGAATAGAGAAATTACATTTCAGTAACAAGCTTAACATCAGAAGATAAGCAAGTGCCTTGTAGATACTACTAGATGTAGAGAACTAGAGATGTGATCCAAGCTTTATGAGTCACTTAACCGGTTACATACGAAATGGTCGCTTTGTTTCAGTTCATGAAGCTTTGAGATCATCCAAGCCAACCCCAGCCTGCAATAGACAACATTCTTGCAAGTCATGAAAGATAACAGCTATTTGTTATTGCTCACTGCAGTGATCTCTTAGCCAGAGTTGTAGTAATTCAGAGGAAATCTTTACCAAGAACTTGTGGTTTGCTTGAAGAATCGGAGAAAAAGACACCAAAAATTTCTCAATGTCGCCTTTCACATTTCCGCCAGTCCCTAGTACTTCCATGAACTTGCTCCTGTCAGGAGCTAGTTTCATAGCGACCTGCCATTACATTTCGTAAGCCCATCAAATTGTTCAATGAGTTAGTTATGGAGCTTGCAAAATTTACCAAACTTGGAAGCATATATAAGAATTCGTACAGTGAAGCTTGAACTAGCAAGCCAACCATGCCATTTCTTCAGGGTCTTGCCATACGAATCTGTACAACATTGCGTCATTGTCCAGTCAGGGTGCTCTATCAGATTGCGAAACAGCTCCACCAGGAAATCCATTGCTCTGTCAGATTACAAACAAGCTGACGATCTTGACTTGCATTTGTATATACAATAAAAAGACCAGAAGATCAGAATCAGAAGATCAATTTTTTGGAAAACAAATACCTTGTCAACCAAAGTAAGCCATTTGTGCAGCTGGATGACCCCTTTGCTGTTTTAGTTTCGACCTCTATCTTTATCATGTTGTATAACAGATTATATTTGGACAGATCCTCGGAATACTTACTGTCCAATCTCTAAATCTCAACATTTTCATCAGCAAAGATTAAGCACACAGACTTTGAAACAATGGCCACAAACCAAAATTATCATCTGGAAAGGAATTAAAGAGCTTACCGATATATTCCCACCAATATCAGATTTGACAATTGCCATGGCAGCGCCGAATTTTTCTAGTATGAAAGAAATGAAACATCAATCAACACATGACATCACACTAATAAACAAAAAATCAAACATCTGAGAAAGGAAAAACCTATGACAGGCAATATGTGTTTGCACACATCCAAGAAGGGTTTGGCTAAGATTTCTCCATCGTCGGACTTGACATGCTTCATTCCTTCCAAGGCAGGCGTAAATACAGTTTCCGCCATTTCGCAATGTACTGCATAAACGATACAAACCCGAGTTTCACATAGATATATGGATATGGATCACATACAAGGAATTAATATATATGAATCATAGTTTCAGCAATCATACAATGAATTATTAAGGGATACTTTAATATAGTTCGTTTCAGATCGATACCTAATCCAGCGGCGACTTCAAATTAAGCTGCGTGATCGATCTGCAACAATTCTGAAAATGGAGAGCCTACTCTAAAAGTTTTCTCAATCGAAACCAAACAAAATCCCCAAAACTAAAAATTTCATTACCCGTGAACGAGACGCAAACACATGTCATCTCCTCGAGCTTTTTTCAACCACCAATTTGCTTAATTAATCGTTTTGTTTAATAATTAAAGATTATATATTACAGTATTATAATTAATTTTGCAAATTTGTGTTCTTATTTTTTATGGGCTCGTTTTGCAAACGAACACATGAATCAATTTCTTCATTTTGATTATCACAAGTTAAAAAATGGACTCAAAAAAAACAGGCATCAGGAATAGAAAGATGAACACATATGTTGTTACACATATCAGTACACAGGCATAGCAGCAGCATATCTCATTTCAATGTCTCGAAAACGAGACAGAAAGACCCCGGGGCTGGGTCTAAGCTTTAGGATAGGAGACACAAAAGAATCATCATTACACACTTGAGAATCAAGCTGATCCTAACAGGCACACTACTAAACCGCGGTGGTCATGGGGAGCTTGTTCTCGAGAGAGCTGAATGGCATTTGGACAGCGGTCTGTGGCCTTCTGGTTGCGCGTAAGCAAGCTAGGTGGCCTCCCAATTGGCTGTTGCAGGCCGGTAGTTTGCTTGCAGGCACGGTTGCTTCCTTCTCCCTTGCTACCGGAGCCCCAGTCGGATCCTACATAACAAATCAACAAATTTTGTATATAAGATCAGAACAAGGAATCTCAAGGAAGGAGTCTTTTGGTCTTTGTGTGTGTGTGTGTTTGTTACAAACTTACCCCTAAAGACAGGAAGGTGAAATCCTGCTTGTCCACGCCAAGGTTGATTTCAACGAGCTTCCTCAGATCAGCAAGGCTGGCGTCTTTTGCGAGCTTCAGCTTGGTGATCAGCTTCCCAGGGTTCTCTTTGGTGGCCTCCCACTTGACATAAATCTCAACCGAAGCATCAGTGTTGCCCGGCTTCATGTTCTCCTTCTGATCAGGGGAAGCAATGATGATGCTCTTCACTGGAGGAGGAGGAGGAGAGTTTACTTGTTTCAGCTGAGGAGGAGTGGCGGTTTCAACGAGTGCAACCACCTCTTTATCATTGTTCTTTGTCCACTCGGATTCAAGATCATCAGCAGCCTTGAGAGGGGCAGTTGTTGTTGTTGTTGTGCCGGCTTGGGAGAGCTCCCTATAGTTTCCGCAGAGGGTGAAGATGTTCTGAATGCGCATTCTCCTCGAAGCCTCTGTGTCCACATCATCAGTAGTAGTACTCAGCACCCTTTTCTCCTCAATTACCTCCTTTTCGACCACTTCATCCTCTTTTGGCCTCTCATCTTCATCTTCCATCTCTTCCTCCTCGTAGACGGTACTCAAGCACATTCTCTCCGGAGCACTCGGCATCAAGTATCCCTGCCCAGTGGATGCAGCATTCAGGGCGAGATGACCACCAACAATTTTCACCTCTCTTCCATAGGTGTCGTCCCCCATGTCCAAGTCCATCGACTTTATCATGCTTGGATCATCGTCTGCGTACAACTCCTTCAGCCTCTTGGCAAGGCCATTGCCATCATCCAAGTCAGGTCCACTTCCCTCACTGCTGCTTCCGTCCCTTGAACGAGACAGCTCAATCTCCATCTCCTCCAGCCGCCTCTTCAGCGTCCACACTTCTTGCTGCTGTTGCAGCATCTTCTCTTCCATTCTCATCCTCTCCATCTCAACGAGCTCCTGCGCCATCCTCTGCGCTTCTTTGATTTGCTTGTCCATTTCCTGCCTCAGCATCTGCGTTCTTTCGTTCACCTTCTCGTTGATCTCCTCCTCGCTTGTCCCAAACTCTTTGCCTTCCACTTGTTCTAGCTTTGCTCTTAGCTCAGCAATTTCCTCCTCTTTTCTCATCAGCTGCTTATGTGCCTCGTTCCGCTCTCTCTCCCTTTGTTTGTTCTCCATTTCAAGCTTCGATATAAACTGATCCATAGCAGCTATTCTAGACCCCATGATTATATGCGATGAATCCTCACTGTCCTTGATCGGCGTGTGTGGTCCACGAACTATACACTTTGCTTTAGCTCCATACTCAAGGGTTGATATCGTCTTATGCATCTCTTTCGGGTCTGGGTTCGCACACAGGATCATGAGTATCTTCGACTTGTCATCCTCAAACGAGTCCTTTAACAAGAAAAACACAAAACAACAGTCTAAAAAGTAGATACATACATATGCATTGACATCTGATAATTATAGAAGCCATTCTACGCCAAATCACGCAACTGGAAACGCTTATCGATTACCTGCAAAAGCATAGTCAGCTTGCTATCTCTAAATGGCACATGAGAGTCTCCATTTGCAATAGACTCGACAACTCTCTTTAGAGCCGTATTGCCCTGGTTTATCTTTGCTGTCTGCAGAATGTATACAAAAAGCTTAGTAATAAAACTTTAATTGATTCCCTTAACACAAGTAAAGCCAACCGAAAGATTGTAGTCTCACCTGCATTTTGGCTTCGAGTCCAACCTGGCCAGCTTGCTCAATGTTTTCGGAGCCTGCCATATCAACGAGCATAAGCCGCCCTCCAACTGTTGGGGCATCAAGGATGATCTGTAAACCAACAAGCTGAGTCAGAACAATGTAGATTCAACAGAAGAGACTAACAGGCAAGTTAGAAGCCGCGTTAGAAGCATTAACCATGCAGTGGCTACGAGAGCTCCTATCGTTACAGTTCGTGCTTTTAACAATCCTTCGCTTCTCCACCTTTTGTATCTCCTTCGATATCTTTCCAGCGTCGGTCCCAGATATGAAGGTAGCATTCTTTGCTTTCTTTCCCATGACTTCCAATCTCACCTGCAAACACAAAACAGCCCTAATTACGTTTTACAGATAAACAGTCTCTAAATCCATCACTTTCAATTTAACTTGAGATATGCAGGAACAAGTTCGCCTCAAATTTGGCTCTCTCTCTCTCTGATGTACCAATGGTAACCGAAATTCTATCTAATAATACCATTCCATTCCTGCAATAGCCCCAATTTCCCCCATCTTCAGCTCCAAACAAAGAATACCTCTAATGAGTAATGACTATCTCAAACAATCCAAGGTGTTACTTAAACTTCAATCTTGAAAACAAGGGTATCTAATTCTCAATCAACACATCCCTCAATTTCCAAATTCTCAACGCTATTAGTGAAGACTGAAGACACAACAGAAATTCATAGAAAGAGGAATCTAAACTGCAAAAACTCACCTTGGAAGCACCACCTTTAGACCATAAGCTAAAGCCGCCGCCTCCTTTTTCACAGGAGAGGAGATCATAAATCTCCTCATTGTAAATCTCCAAGACACTGACATTAACAAATACACCTAAATTCCCTTCCTGGTCACTGCCGTCGTCACTGATTTCCCCCAATATGTCCTTCAGAGACCGATAAACGATCCCGGGTTGCTTCAAGCACCCGAACATGGTGTGACTCTTGCCCGACCCGGTTGGCCCGTACATCATAATGGTGCATTTGGCACCCATTTTCACCCCAAGTATCCTGCTTTGGATGTACTTCGTGTAAAACCCTTCAAGATCGTCCTCCTCTGAGGAGGAAACCCCATCAAGACTGAAATCCCGATAACCAATTTCGGTCCGGACGCGGATGGATTGGCGATCCGGGATGATATGAAAACCTGTGCCGGTAGGGGGGTCATCCTTGGATGGGGGGTGATCCCTAATTCGCCCGATTACTTCAATTGGGTGATCCAGAGGAGGGTTAGGGTTTTCTTTCGGGAGCGCCGAGTTAGGGTTTGGGGAAGCTTTGCTGATTTTGAAGTGAATTCGGTTCTTGGATGTTGGGGTTTTGATCTGGGTGTGGTTTGTGTGATTCGATTTGGAAGGAGTCGGAGCCATTTTTGCAGATTTGCCCCCCTCTCCGTTGAATTGAATGACTGTAATTAGGGTTTAATGCGCAAGAGGGCAACAGCGAGAGAGAGAGAGAGAGTGAGAGAGATGAGATTGAAGAAATGAAACGGCTAGTGAATATGGAAAGTATAACTCTTTTGATTTTCCCTTTTCCTCTGAAATGGCTTTTTGAAATTCAATCGTAGGAGAGGAGAGATAGAGCCGTTACACAACGGCTATTTGTATTTGGATCTTGATGAATACCATGGCGGGCCACGGGTAATTGGGTGGGTCAACACATTCAAACACGGGCCTGTTAAGTTAGAGTTGATTTTTTTTTTCCAGCAATTCCACGAGGTAACCTTGAGGTCAAGGGTAATTCGCATAGTGAACAAGAGTTTTTAAAATTTCGCTAGGCAATCATGGATTTTCAAAATATTGTGTCACGCCCAAATTTCTTGTTTTCATTGAAACACGAGTTTCAATAGTTTGAATTCTTTGGGGCAAATAATGTAATATTTATAAATAATGTGGATTCTTTTTACAAAGTCCAAACGTCGCCATGGCAAGGAGCTCAAAACCATCTTTCAGCCCCACCTCCCACTCCACTTATGATTCCACCAGAGATGACCATGGGCGATAGAGCCACCGCCTCCTAGTGCTCTAGCGAGGAGCACGGGGGCGAACATGGTGCCGCCAACTAGGTCCGGTGAGATCCATGTGTCAGGAAAAACCCGAAGGAAAAAGGCACTTCTGAGTGAAACGTACAATATTAAAGGAGAATAATGGGCAATTCTCATCGACAATAAGAGCGTCTCTACCCTCGTTACATCTTCATCCAATCAACCACCAATCACAACCCACAAGTTCAATCAAGCAATCAATTTGCTAAAGTTTTGGGAGATTCCAAGACCAGACTTTCAAATTCATCAAATTCAGTGCCTAATTCGAACCACAAACATCCTAATTTCATATCTAGGGCTCAAGGTTAGCATGAAGGATGCGAACAAGAACCCTAAATCCCTAACTCGATCGATGACAAATTATAAATTCTTCAGTTCAAAAATGATTCGAGCCCCAATAAACCAAAGAGACGGCCATAGGAAAGTTAATTAGATGAAGGTCAACCCAACGCGAGTAATGTAAATTTCTATCGATTTTTAAAATCAAGTGATGAATTGCTAAAAAGAATCCACATTATTTATAAATACTACATTATTTTCCCGCAAAGCATTCAAGTTACCATTTTTCAATCAAAACAAGGATTTTGGGGAAACGAGCTACAAAATATTTTAAAAGCCTAGGGTTATTTTAAAAGCCTAGCACCTCCATATTTAATAAATCTTGTATGTGGAGAGATATTTTTGCAGGTACTATATGGTGTATATGGAAGTGGCGCAACGAGAGAGTTTTTGATGGTAAAGACAAACACTACAACAAAGAAATTCATATCATCAAAACTATAACGGACTACAAAAGTAGTTGGATGAAGCTCATCAATAAACAAGAGAAGAGCACGAAGAAGATGGCTAAGATAGCGTGGGAGGAGCCTCAGGAGGAATGGGTGAAAGTCAATACCGACGGTGTCGTTCGGAAGGATGGTCATGCTACAGCTGCGGGTGTGATTAGAGGAAGTGCAGAGGAGTGACCTCGGGGGTTCCTCTTGAACCTCGGAGTATGTACAGTACCCAAATTAAAGCTGAACTTTGGAGAATATACCAGGGGTTGAAGTTGGCTTGGGAGAGTGGGTACAAGCTTGTAATCCTGAAAACGGATTCTCAGCTTGTAGCGACCCTCTTAAGGAACCAAGAAATCCCTCGAGGCCATCCCCTTGCCAGTCTTGTCACTAAGTGCCAAGACTTGATTATAAGAAATTGGATTATCCAGTTTCGACATATGTTTCGCGAAGCCAATGGCGTCGCGGATCACTTAGCTAGATTAGCTTTTAATTATGACATTGGATTTTATGTATTATTGCTTAACCCGCCAGAGGGTGTTCTATCTTTCCTGCATCATGATGTTAGGGGTCGGGCTATCTCCCGCATGCTGACTACTTAGCCCTTTTGTTTATTTAATAAAAGCGTGTCTAGATGCGCGGAGAGCTCCATCTCTCCTTTTAACCAAAAAAAAAAGTTGATTTACAACTAGAAAAAAGCTATTTTTGAAAACATGCCCCTTCGTGACTCCCGCATCAACTACAATATGGAAGAACAAGTTAAAGATGGTGATTTACTTGTTTTGTACTATTAATTATATCTCATATTGTGAATAAACCAGTGCATAAGAATTTTGAAATGGGTTTTAGAGCTTAGTCTCATTAATTATGTCAAAAATGATATGGAAAACATAGAGCTTTTGTAATTTTGTAATTACATAAATGATAAATATCTGTATAAACTCTATACTTGACACAATTAAATCTCATAAATGGCTTTAGAAGAATATCTTGAATCACCGAAGATATAATTAAAAAATAAATTAATGTGAGAAAAAGGTTCTAGAAAACCATCAAAACACTATAATATTAATATAAGAAGGAAAGAGTAGGGACAAATAAACTAGGATTGTAAAAGTTGTTGGACAACTAATAATTGTCAAAGACACCGTATCGGGGATGACGTCAAAATGAAGAGCTCCAAATAATAGATAGATTATCAATGATGGCCATACATAGGGATGGCAACGGGGCGAGAAGTACCCTTCTCGTCCCCATCCTCGTTTATCAAAACTTCCCTCGTCCCCGTCCACGTTCGGGGGATTGGAAATTGTCCCCGTTCCCATCCCCGTAGGGTCCCCGACCTCGTTTAATGCCCCCTTATTTAGTTTTCCAGCGGGTTTCCATACGGATTTCCCCATCAAATTCCATAATATAAGCTTCACTTTAGTTCAATATATAATAAGTTTATACCTACCACAAAATTGTGTTAAACTTTAAAAATAAAAATATATAAAGTAGATAGATTAATTAATAACAAATAATAATAATTAAAAATGTTAAAATAATATTGTATAAACCTTCTAAAGGTGTTTAACGGGGTCCCCATCGGGGATTCCTGCGGGGTTCCCCATCAGGTGGCGGGGCGGGGCGGGGAACGGGGTGGGGACTATCATCCCCGTCCCCATCCCCATCCCCGTACGGAGAATTGTTTTTGCCCCCGTACCCGTCCCCATTCCCATTTATTTTTCCCATCCCTGTCCCTGTATCGAGGATTCCCCACGGGGATCGGGGAATCCCCGTCTTATTGTCATCCCTAGCCTCATAGAAGTAAACATGAAAATGCTATCAATAAAATTGATATGCTAAATGAGCATTAAGAAACTTACACTCAACATGATCACGTAAAGTTGCTAGTTAGACGATTATCATTATTAGCTAGGATAATGCTAATATATGGAATGACTTAGTAGATTCACCAATAATAAATATCATGCAGTTTTGCACCTCAAGAGTTTGATTTAATGTAGATCGTTCACATTATAATTTTTATTTTTGTAATTTTTCTCCAGAAGATGATATTTATATGTTTGGTATGTATATGTGTCAAAATCACTAAGATTTGTTAGTATATTTATCGAGTTTGAGTCCCCACAGTCCACATATCTTTAATTGACGTAATTTGATGCTTAAATAATCTAAATATGATTGTTTTGAACATTTAGCTCCATTATTGAAGATGTAAATACATTGTGGTTATAAATTAATGTTCTTACGTAATGCGAATTTTTTTATTTAACAATCTAATAGAAATCCGACAAGTAGCATATTTCTTGAAAAATGATTGAAGCGTCTGGAAACATCTTGACTTGTAATTCAAGCGTACAATGAAAGATCTATTACAAAAATGTAGGCAAGTGACTATGTTCATCTTTGATCAAATTATGATAAGACTTTAGGTCATGAAGTACTATGTCATTATACAATCTAATAGAATCGACAAGTGGCATATTTCTTGAAAAATGATTGAAATGTCTGAAAATGTCTTGACATGTATTTCAAGCGTGCAATGAAAGATCTATTAAAAAAAGTAGACAAGTGAGTATGTTCATGTTTGATCAAATTATGATAAGACTTTAAGGTCATGAAGTACTATATCATTATACAATGGATGCTATATGTGCTAAATTTAGGGGGGGGGGGGGGAGTTGTATTCCATAACGTTGATTTTTTTGTTTTTTTCAAAGTATGGTTTTTAATGAGGCAACCTAGCTTTTATAAGGAAACATTATATACCTCAAATGGAAGAAGAATTCATCCAAGGTAGTGTCAATATTCGATCAAGTAAAGATCGATATGTTTACGAAACCACTATCTCCAATAAACTTTGAAGACATCCCAAAAGGTTGAAGAGCATGTTGAACTTTCACAGGGAGCATTATACGCAATGCACTCTTTTCCCATTCGATTAGGTTTTTAATCTCAAAGTTTTTTCTCGATAAGGCTTTTAACGAGACAGTACAACAATAACGCATGTAGAATGCTACACTTTTTTTCATGCTATGGTTTTGTCTACTTCGATATATTTTTTCTTTGGTATAGCGAATAAAAAATATGACAAGTAGAACAAATATAGGTAACTTGTTGGATAAAAGGAGGGTGAATACTCTCCCTTACCCTCACTCCCCCACCTATGGTTGACTTATTGCCCAAATATGCTATCCTATATATTAGGGGGTGGGCACAAATCCCGCAAATCTCAGTTCTGCCCTGATCCCGGTGGGAATAGAGGGGGAAGAAAATGAATCACATTCTAGTCCCGTCCCACATAATTTTATGCGGATCGGAACACGAGACAAACTATGTGATCCCGCAAATCTCGGTCCCGTTCGCATAAATATCTATAACTTACTATTAAAACACAACCCTTTGAGATGATGTGTCGCCATGCCCTTAAACCTAGCAATTTCAACCAATCCGCTTCTTTCTTATATTACCATTATAATTAATTACTCATTTCTTATTATCTTGTAATTTTTTTTCCTCTTAATTTGTTTTTAGGGTTTCTAAACGTGTTCTGTCCCTTGCCTCCCCTTTCTGTGTGTCTATGCGTTTTTTCTCCTAATCTCTCTACATCTCCTTCCTTGCCTCCCCTTTCCTTGCCCGATCGTTCTCAAGGTCGCTACAGATATGGCTTCTACTCTATTTCTCCCTCCCCCATATGCTCTTAATTTTTCATGGAATAGTTTGTTGCTCAGATCCTCCGTTTATCTCCTTCAGTTTTTAATTCCTCTGTTTCTCCGATTTAACTTGCTCCGTTTCTCCGATTTAACTTGCTCGCATACCACTTCCAGGGGCTTCAACCTCGACACCGTGTTAGGGGAAGGAGGTTTCGAGAGGGTTCATGTCAGGTAATCGCAGACTCTTCAGTTTTTCATCTTCAAATTTTTTTTATCAACAGTGACAGTGCACAAGCCTTTGAGATTTTATCGATTTGTTTCTTCTTCTTTTGAACTCGATTGTAAAATTACTGTAGTACTCTGCAATCTCAGATGAGTTGTTTCGTTTATTTATGAGCTTTTGAATTAGTTTGAAGATGCTGAGTAACTGGTTATGTGACTTCAATTTCTGTTGCTCGCTCGATTCATGTTTTAATTTTTTGGAAATCGCTGAGAAACTGTTCGGATTAGAGGGATTCGCTTGTGCGCTCTTGATTCTTTGCAACTCATTAGTCTGTGTAAGTTGAAGCTCCATTGGTCACTTTAGGGAAGTGGATTTTGAAATTTGAATTAGTTGCTGAACATTGATGAGTGTTAAGCGAATTTTTCATCCGGTGCGTGGTCATTGTTGTAGAATTTTTGGAATTGCAATTGGTCTGGTGTCACTGTAAAGTTAGAAATCATTTGAGATGGGAATCTAAGTTTTATACTCGCTATCAAGGCAACATTTCTACTAGTGTATTATTTACATATTATGTATTATACACGTAACTTTATTATTTTCTAACCGCTAATATATTTGTATTTTTTTTTTTATAAATTTCTGGTATTATTTAATATTCACAACTATACTATTAAATTACGCACCATTGGCGCGGGTATAAAACTAGTAAATATAAATAAGTCTCGTCCTGTCCCGTGAGGAATAAGGCTCGTGTGGAATTAAAAAAAATAAAGAGTGAATCCCGTCTACAAAAATTAAGCCCGTCCCAGTCCTGTCCTCTCCCGCGTCCACCCCTACTATATATTGTGCTCTATAAAAGCTTAATAAGATATCGATTACTCTTCTTTTCTCTTCTTACCCTCTATATTAAAATAAAATTGATTTCTTATGATATATCAGAACAGAGTAATAATTATAAATATTGAAAGAAATTAATTAATTAATATAAATTTTATTTAAATTGAAAAAAATGATTATATATCTATATCTATATATCTATATCTATATATATCTATATATATAACTTTAAATCAAAAGACTTAGGCTGACGTGTCAGCTTGTCCTTAATTTTAGCTGATTTAACTAATTATCTTTTTCGTACTCTTTTATTTTTTTCCCTCTCTTACCTTTCCTTCCCTTCAACTAATCATTTTTTCCCCTTTTTATTTTTTGGAATTGATTTTCATCTTTGAAATAACAAATGAGTTTATCTATATATATATATATATATATCTATATATCTATATCTATATCTATATATCTATATATAACTTTAAATCAGAAGACTTATACTGACGTGTCAACTTGACCTTAATTTTAGCTGATTTAACTAATTATTTTTTTCCTACTTTTTTTTTCCCTCTCTTACCTTTCCTTACCTTCAACTAATCATTTTTTTCCCTTTTTATTTTTTGGAATTGATTTTCATCTTTGAAATAACAAATGAGTTTATCTATCAACCACACCACCCTCCCCTCTAATGATGAGCATATGGAGCTTGCAGCCCCCCTCCCTGATCCTGCACCCTTCTCTGACATTGGATCAGAAATTGATTCTGACATCCTCCCATGTCTTCAATATGAGCTCGAAGAGGAAGATTACCTTGGTGGGGACTATGTGGAAGGAGACTACATCCTAGATGCACCCATGATGGATTGTGGGCTGCTGGGCTCACATGATGACCAGGCATCTGACCCTTCATTTCACTCCATGCCATCCACATCAAATGTTATAAAAATGATCTCTTCCATGGAGATGCCACCAGACGATTCTTCCCCTTCGAGCTCTCTCAAGAGAAAGGGTTTTGGAGGTGATGAAGATACTGCCAGCTCCTACCTGAAGAGGGGCAAGAACAACAACTAGAACCATGATAAGCAAGATTTTGCTAAGCATTGGGGTTACCTGGCCTTGCCCCAGGGTCTGTGATGAACATTTACCATCAGCATCACCTTTTGAAACCCCTTTTCAACCTAATTCTTGGCAAAATCTTGGCACTAGTATCTTTGCTATAATCTTTTGGTTTCATTATTGTCACTACCAGTCTAGTCTATCTCAAATGAGCAGCAGCTGCTCATGCTATCCTAGTCAACATCTATGGCTCCTATGTGGTTTTGTGATTTCCTTGCTATATGCCACTGTAATGCCATGTATCCATTATCATCTACCATTAATGAAAATTAAATTTATATATATCTTATATCAAAATCACTGCATATATTTTCTCAAATTCTATCTCCTGCTCAATATATATTTGGAACTAAACAAATGCTTCTATCAACAAAATAAACCCCAGTATGTCTTGCTAAATAGAAGGAAATTTGTGCTACCTCATAACAACTATACTAATGCAAAGCATGAATCAATACATGAAATGCTTATTCATTCACAGTTGAGATGTGTTTTAACTAACAATAAACAAAATGTAAATCCTGAAAAGAAACCAAACTCTCCTTTTGATTTACTTGACAGCAAATTTATAAAGCAATGGACTAATATAACTCGAGGGGCTTCCCCTCTCGGGAATGAATATCTTGAAATTACTGAACAGGGCACTCCTTGGACTACCACAAAGAAATGCTACTATCACCAAACTGCAGCCAATATCAAGGTAAAGCTCTCCCACATCCACAGTTTCATCTTATTTGAGAAAACCCCATCTAATGACACTAAATTGTTTCTTTTTCAACTAGATTACAAGCTTGACAGGCTCCACAATGAAGCATGGATGAAGATGATGATAGTTTCAACATTCATGAGATATCAGCTGCATTCTCAGTTTCTGGAAGGATGCAGATATACAGAAAGCTCATCCAGGAAAGATGAGCACCATGGAAATCCATCACATCCTCAATATACTCCAGATTTAAACTTGATTAGAAGATATATACTCAAGCTCTACTTATCTATACAAAGGACTTTTAAAGTCTATCCTTTGCAAATTTGGTTTAAATTTCATCAGCCAGATGCACCCCTAACAGAATGGAATACTTTTAACTTGCTCAACACCAATAGAAGCTTTTTGATGTGTTTCCAGCTTAACCGGCTACACCGATATGCAATCTCTATGTGGAAACAAATTGGATTCCAGAACTTGATTCCTACTACCTCTAGTGGCAGTTTAAAGGAAAAAACGAACCAACTCATATATAACCATATAGATGATACAATGTGTAAAACAACAAGAATATGTTCATTGCTAGTCTACCGCAGAACTGAGTTAAATGAATATCACCTACTACATGAAATTAAAAAGCAAGATAGCACCTGTATGGTGTTGCTAATACAAATTACCCTTAAAATAAACACAATCTCATCATGAAATTCAGTTATTGGAATGTTCGGGGCCTTGGTAAAAAGGGCATATGGACACATGTAGAAGCAACTTGTAGAAGAGAACATATCAAAATCTTGGCCCTAGCTGAGACTAAACTACAGCAACCTCCCCCTGAAAACTGCTGGAGAAAACCAGGATTTGACAAAATACACTATTGCCCATCTAACGGCCTCTCAGGAGGTCTTTGCCTTCTTTGGAAAGAGGCCCAATTCACTAACGAAACATTTCAGATACAAAACTCTACTGATAGAATTATACAAGCACGATATACTAACAGTACCCTAAGCCTAACAATAACAATCCTTTTTGTATATGCCCCACCTCACGAACGAGATAAAGGAGACTTCTGGACCTATTTATCCTCACTATTAAGCAAAATAAATGAGCCTATAATACTTATGGGTGATCTAAATGAAATCCTTGAACCCACTGATAAACTAGGAGGAGCGATCCCAAACATAAACAGATTTGAGAGACTCTCAAATTTAATAAACACATTCAATCTAATAGACACACCCATAACAGGGAATAAATACACATGGAGGAAAAAGGCAACTGGGAAAGATAACATATACGAAAAACTAGATAGAACCCTTGTTAGCCATGGGTTAATACATTCGTTCCCTAACATGCTCACAAGAAACCACGCATTTATTAAGTCGGACCACACCCAAATAACATTTGACTTAATGGATAACCAAAAACCAAAATTACAACCGTTTAAATTTGAAATGGCCTGGACTAACAGGCCAGATTTTGAAAACATAGTTAAAAAGGCATGGAGGGTTAATGTCCCGGGATCTCACACCTATAAACTAGTCAAAAAATTACAAGAAGTTAAAAGGAAAAGTAAAATATGGTCTAATGTTACAATTGGAAATGTCTTCAGACAAATAGCACTAATTGAAAAGGAACTGCAAGATCTTCAATTACAACTATGCAACTCATATAACCAAGCATTAGAAAGTAAGATTAGGAGATTAACCACTAAGCACACAACCTTACTCAATTTCCAGAGTAAATACTGGGGTCAGCGAGCTAAGAAAAAGCACATAAAATCCATAGACGCTAATACGAAGTACTTCCATAGGGTAGCAACGGGACGTCGAAACAGAAATATCATAAAGTTCATACAAACAACTGCAGGGGTTACATTGACTAAGGATAACGAGATACGTGACGTCATTAAAGAGGACTTTGCTAAACGATATTCACAACAACAAAGACCATTAATCAAAAGTGACCTTTTAGACAATATACAAATAGAGATATCGAATGAGGACAACAACTGGCTAACAAGGCAAATTAGCAACACAGAAATAAAGAGCGCAGTCTTCGGACTAGCAAACGAGAAATCCCCAGGGCCGGATGGGTTCCCAGCTGGCTTCTTTAAAAAGTATTGGCACATTGTTGGACCCTCGGTAATTAAGGCAGTTAAAAGCTTCTTCCTAAGTGGAAGAATACTAAAACAAATAAATCATACGTTCATAGCATTAATACCCAAATGTGAAGACCCCAAGACTACATCCCAATATAGGCCAATTAGCTTATGCTCAACCACATATAAAATTATTTCAAAAGTTCTGGCAACCAGATTGAAAAAAATAATCCCCAAAATCACTAACCCCTTACAAAGTGCATTCACATCAGGAAGATCTATACAAGACAACATACTAATAGCAAATGAAATTTTCCACTCATTTACGAAAAAGAAAGGGAACACAGGATGGATGGCAGTCAAATTAGATATGGAAAAAGCATTTGACATGGTAGATTGGGACTTCCTCATCTCGGTTATGTCTCGGTTTGGATTCTCTCCACTCTTCACTAAATGGATTAGAGAATGCATAACAGCTGTATCATACTCAGTACTTGTAAACAATGAACCAACAGAACTGTTCACTCCAACGAGAGGATTAAGACAAGGGGATCCACTATCTCCTTACCTCTTCCTCATACTTTCTGAGGTGCTTGCACGTGGGCTTCACAAGGAGGCTACAAAACAAAGGACACATATAGGAATCAAACTAGTTCGTAATGGGACAAGGCTGCCATTCCTGGCATTTGCCGACGACATCATCATTTTTACTTCAGCAACGAAAAGGGCCTGTGACCAAATTAATAGGATACTCTTTGAATATTGCTCACTATCAGGCCAAAAAGTTAATAGGCATAAATCCCAATTCCAACTCACCAAAAACACAACAAACTATCAAAAAACGATTATACAAAACGAACTGCAAATCCCTTTCACGAATAATTTAGGGACATATTTAGGGTGTCCTATTATTTGTGGAAAAGTAACGAAGGATGTATTTAACGAAATTCTTTTGAGCACAAAATCAAAACTACAAAAGTGGAAAGCTAACTGTCTATCTCAAGCAGGCCGATGTACTCTCATTAAAACCACTTTATCCGCGAAACCACTACACATCATGCAAAGCTTCCTACTACCTAAAGGTATACATGCGGAACTCGACAAGATAAACCGGAACTTCCTATGGAATAAAGGACCAAGGCATAAACCCTTGATTAGTTGGTTTGAGGTATGTAAATCCAAAAATAACGGGGGCCTGGGGCTCCGAAATTCAGAAGACATGAATAAAGCACTGCAGATGAAGCTAATATGGAAAATCCTAGCCGAACCACACAGCCCTTGGGTTTCTTTAATAACGGAAAAATACCTCAAAAATCAGAGCATACTAAACTATAAAAGGAAGGGTAACACATCTTGGCAATGGACACAACTCATGAAGCTATTACCTATATTCAAAGAAGGCCTTCCATGGTCTGTTGGTAATGGGAACAACATCAACTTCTGGCTCGATCACTGGTATGGAGATGCCCCACTAATTACTATGGTATCCAATGACCACCACATTGACACAACAACAATAGTAGCAGATTACATAAAAGAAAACAAAATGTGGGATACGGATAAATTACAAAACAACTTCAAAAACATACTACCCAAAGAAGTGATCCAACTAATAAAAGCAACACCGATACCGAAAAACATACACATGGATAGGCTGTACTGGAAATGGAGCAGGAATGGTTGGTACTCCACTTGTTCGGCAGTGGCTCTATTAGCTGACAAAGCGCACCATGCAAAATCAGATTTCAAATGGATATGGAATCTAGACCTACCACCCAAGATCAAATCTTTTCTTTGGAAAATCACGAAAAATGGAATTCCTACTTCTGTAAGACTAGCTAGTAGAGGCCTGGGTATCCCAACTATTTGCCATTATTGCGACTCAAATTACGAAGACCCTGAACACCTTCTTTGGAACTGTCCCATTTCACGCGCCGCTATATCAATAATGGACCGATCCATACTATCAATTCTGGATAGATGCACCTCGCAAGAAAATGACGTGAACAAAAATATACAAGCAATAAAAGAGGAACTGAACACCTAGAGATTTATCAAACTGACCTTTACATGGTGGAGTATTTGGTACTTTAGAAACAAAGCTCTTTTTGAAAATTCAAAGTCCGACATACTCAGCATAACAACTTTTGCGAAGGAACAGGCCTGGCTATGGCATAACTCAGTGGATCAACATGAAAATGAACCAGGTACAAGCATAACAGCCAAAAACACAAATAAAACAGAACGACGCAAGGTTAAATGGCAAGCCCCTCCTGAGGGGATCTACAAACTAAATTTTGATGGAGCTCTATCATCAAAACCCATAGGGACATTTGGATACATCATCAGAGACCATAGGGGGAACCCGATCTACGCTGAAGCTGGCCCAAGCCCAATCCTTTCGGTCACCGGGTCGGAAGGTTTTGCACTTTGGAAGGGCATTACAGCTGCAATAAACCTTAAAATAAACAATCTTATAATTGAAGGTGATAATACCACCATCATTAACAGCCTAAGGGGTTTTGGGAAACCTTCAGGAGATTCTGAAATGATTGTCTCAGACAATCTAGTCTCCCTAGGTTTCTTTCGACATGTTCAGATTCGTCACATCTTTCGGGAAGCAAACCGAACTGCGGACAGATTATCGCATTTAGACTTTGCTTTCCATGGGAATCAGATGCCTGACGATTCTATGCTTCAGAATTTCATCCATTTGGATGCTCTTGGTATATAGGGTCTCCCTATTGCCAAATTTTTTCCGGTTCAAAAAAAAAAAAAAAAAAAAAATGAGTTTATCTATATCGTAGTATCGTAGTATAACTTTAAATCAGAAGACTTATACTGACGTGTCACCTTGACCTTAATTTTAGTTGATTTAACTAATTGTCTTTTTCCTACTCTTTTTTTCCCCTCTCTTACCTTTCCTTCCCTTCAACTAATCATTTTTCCCCCTTTTTATTTTTTGGAATTGATTTTCATCTTTGAAATAACAAATCTATATATCTATATTCTATATATAATTTTAAATCAGAAGACTTATACTGACGTGTCAGCTTGACCTTAATTTTAGCTGATTTAACTAATTATCTTTTTCCTACTCTTTTATTTTTTTCCCTCTCTTACCTTTCCTTACCTTCAACTAATCATTTTTTCCCTTTTTATTTTTTGGAATTGATTTTCATCTTTGAAATAACAAATGAGTTTATCTATATCGTAGTATAACTTTAGATCAGAAGACTACCTTAATTTTAATTAGCTGATTTAACTAATTATCTTTTTCCCTCTTCTACCTTTCCTTCCCTTCAACTAATCATTATTTCCCCTTTTTATTTTTTGGAATTGATTTTCATCTTTGAAATAAGAAATAAGTTTATTTCAAAATATTAAATTAATATTAACCTACAATTGAGTTCATCTTGATTGAGCTTATTATATCTTTCTTTTATGAGTTTATTTGTATAATTTTAATTCAAAATATTAAATCAATATTTTATTTAATTGCATAATATTATTCTATTTTTAAATTAATTATTAAAGTGGAAGTTAGATATTACTCCGTAAGATTTAATTACAATAATTTTTATACGTCTTTGAACTAATATTAAAAGAATGCACAAAGTGCAGGTCCTAAACTAGCATGTTGATATAGGGAAAACAATCTGATCCCTACCGACTTCAGCCGCTCTTTTCAAAACTTGATTCTTTCATGTAAGATAGCAATTTTGAAGCCTCGATTGGGAAACTTGATTCTTTCAGCAGCTCTTTTCGAACCGTTGGAATGCAAAATTCATTGAGCTGTCTCCTTCAAGATCATTGCTCATTTGATTCATGTGGCCTGTGCTCGCCACTTGATGAATCGATGGCTCGTCTGGGTTCCTGCTGATCCCCAGTTTCACTACGAACGTGACTAGGCTTCCCTTGTCCAGTCCTTCGCTTTCAACCCAGATATGACCGCCCAGGAGATTCACAAACCTGAATCAATCACTTCCAACGAATTCACAAATAATACTCCGTAATCCGTATAGAGGTAGGATGGGATTTCTTATTCGGAACTCGTACCTTTTACAAATGGCAAGTCCAAGACCAGCTCCAGAATGATTTCGACGACCACTCTGAGACAGGGAGAACTTGTCAAAGATGGTCTGGATCTCTTGTGGGTTAATCCCGCATCCAGTATCCTTAACCTGCAGCAACACAGGACAATAAAACAAAAGGGATTGCTTGGATATAAATATGCACAATCATGTCTCACGAAACTCCCAAGTAAACACTAGAAATTTTCACTAACCTGTACCCTAAGGTAGAACTGGCCTTTGTTCAAGGCTTCATAGATGTCTGCAGGCCGCCAATCCCTCAAAGAATCAAGTTTTGCAACAGTAACAATAACTGAAACTCCGCCCATCTTTGTAAACTTAACAGCATTGCCCACAACGTTCATTATGGTTTGCATGAGCCGTGTCTCGTCACCAACAACACACATAGGAACCTCAGGTGCCACAGCTAATGTCAAGGATAGCTTCTTGACACATGCAACCGGCTTTATTGAATTGATTACCTGCAAAACGACATGCCAATTAAATCAAGCCCAGACTTGAAGCTTCATGTATTGTTACTAGTTAATAATGAACAATGTGTTAAAATTAATAACTCCAATTACCTTTCTAAACACTGTATGAAGATTGAACGTTACAGAATCTAGTTCTAGACTACCATCTTCTAATCTAGATAGATCCAGAACATCATTTATAAGTGTCGCCAAAATGTTGCTGCTCCGAAGTATAGTCTCTATCATCACCCTTTGCTCAGGTGTGAGTTCAGTTTCAAGAAGAAGGGAGGACAAGGTGATTATTGCATGCATTGGTGTCCTCATTTCATGGTTCATGACAGCTAGAAAATCATTGCGTGCACGAATAGCCATCTCAGCCTCTTGCCGGGCTAGATCCAGAGCAGCATTCTTCTCCAAGAGCTGATCATGGGCTCCCATAGACTCTTCAAGGATCGCAGCATGAGAAAGAGCAACAGCAACCTACAAAGCAAGGGTGCATTAGAAGCGGAATTGGCCTTTAACAACTGATAATTTGTTTCAAATTATAAGGCCTAAAAGAAGATGTAATCCATGTGCTCCAGGTGTAGATCATCCCCTTAACATTTGTCTGTAAGAAATGATATTAACAGCATAATGGTCAAATTGATTTAAGTCAGCTCAACCTAGTAAACCTTGTCTTAACCTTACCCTGATTACCAGCACACAGCCAAATTGATTCTAAAGAAAGAAAAACTATTAAAACCAACAACATAGGAAGCCTATGTGCGAATTACTCTCTGCTCCCTGCCGATCTTTAAAAGAATTTGCTAGTTACTCCTGAGATAAGAAATAATGTGCAATAATTGCACCTATGCTGCAATGATAAGCTATGAACTCATAGACCGGGTACTCATGGATTGATCTTTTGATGCTATTGTGACTATTGTTACATATCCCGCGGTTCAGCTCACAGGACCAAATCCCCAAGGCAGGGGTTGGCACTTGGTGCCTTCGGTGGGCGCCCATGGGTTTGATCTTTGATGTAATCATCACATATTCCGTGGTTAATCTCCCAGGACCAAATCCCAGGGGTTGGCACTTGGCAGAGTGCCCCATGATGGAGGGAGTTCCAGTGTCATTCGAAAAATGAAAAAAAAAGGGGGAAAAATAGTAAGCCAACTTCATAATTCATTAATATACTCCTAAACATGTGCAGCGGGGAACTAATAATCATCCAAAAAAATAGTAACACAACTTTACAACACATCAACAGAGTCCTTAGCATGAGCACAAGGGATGAAGGGAACAACTAATTAAGAGATATTCCAATGAAGGATTGAGAAGAAAAAGAACCTGGTCTGCAACAACTTCAATTAGCTCCAATTCATGATCACGGAACTTTCTTATTTCATCAGATGGAAGAACCAAAACCATCACTGCATATGATTTTCCGGAGACGTTGGACCAATCATTTATTTGAAAATGGGATAGATTTAAAAGAGGGACACGAACAGCAACAATCTCAGGAGCTACATATCTCCCTGCTATGGGTTTAGTCCTGACAAGTGGACATGTATGCGGTATTCTCACCACCCCAGGATTATTGAAGATTTCAGCAATCACAGGAAGATTCATTGACACATCAGACCCAACCGGTGTCAAGTTCTGTAGAGCATGAGAAAGCCGCAGTCTCATCCCAGTTTCTGATGGCATCCAAAGGGAACATTCCTCCAGGCCCAGTGTTCTACCCAACTCGACAAGAGTAGTTCTTAATATTGTATGTCTATCAAGGGTGCTTCGAATCTCATGAGTCAGCATTCTTACATGCCTACCAGTTTCTTCTTGGGTAAGAATGAGACCCATCTCCCTGTCGAGCTCATCAGCCCTCAACTTCAGTTTTGATTCTCTTATCTTTACATTTAGTAAATCAGGAATAATGTGAACAAGCATCAACGCAGTAATGCACGATACAGCAGCCGTAGACATTTTTGCAATAGTCATCACGACTGCAACAGTTTTGGAGTGTATATATATCGTCCATAAGTTTATAAGGTGTGTTGCCCCACACAGCACGATGAAGGCGCCAAACTGCATGAGAACCCATCTATATGGAAAGCATGCTGATTTTTGCACAAAATAAATGAGCTCCAGGGGAATGGAGAAATATGCAACAGCGATGAAGAAGTCCGACAGATACTGGTATCTAACAAGAAGTTCATCAGCAAACCACTGAGTATCAACACAATCACAGGACTCCATCATCATAACGCTCCGTAAAAAACCTGAGATATTTATGCCATGGGCTATGAAAAACAATAAATCAATCATTGATTACACAAGGAACTAGATTAGGTAGCCATGACATGCATGCACAAGATCCTTAAGGGTCTCCTGAAGTAATGCAGATCCATCCATAAGAATAGAATAGTATTAATTCACATAGAGGAACTAAATATCCCTAAATATCTCAGTAAACGAAATCTGAAACTCGAGGCAACTAGATCATGCTGGCACTGCCAATGCACGTAAAATATCCTTATTATTCTGGAATAGAGGATCACAGGTCAAAGACATTATATATCTGTGACAAGTTTTATTACTGCAGACAACATTAGGCCTTTACTTGTAACAAAAAAGCCTCTATTTCCTTTTCTAAATCTGCAAAGACATCTTGTTACATAACATGATAGCCCCTGTGCTGATCATTGGTAGTTGAACTTCATATCTTGCGCCCCACAACAAGTGTAGACATTACTGATATTACATCCTTCTAGAGGGGAGAGGCAATATAGCGTTAAGTAAAAAAGAAAACAAAAACAACGATCAGGTACCTACAGCCTAGCGAGAAGCAACCTATGAGAAGTTTATGCTTCCTGGATTCAAAGCACACACTATTACAAAATCTACTTCTCTTCTTTTCATTTTTGTTTCTAAAACATATTGACATGCAGCATCACAGACTTGTAATGTTTTCGAAATACAAACTGAACGTATATATGCATTCAAAACGCAATGGAGAGTTGATATCAAAATATAATATGCTGCAATGTTTTACAAATAACATGTAAGTAATTTCATGGCAAACTACTATAACAAATTATTGGATTACGGATTGCGCAACGTGTTAATAACATATCATATAGTTTGCCAATTCAACCTAGCACGTACAATTAAAATATTATAAGTGTTTTAAATTAAAGAAACCCAAAGGATAAAGACAAAATAGATAGTTATAATGACTGCTAAACCACGAAAATGACAACAAAAGGATAACTACTATGAAACCAAAATGGGGTGTAGTAGTTATTACGAACATATTTAAACACCACAAAAAATGGTAAAACTAGCTTTTGGTTAATAACGATCAGTTTGTCACTTAAGCCTGCCCGGTAAAGCCACTTCAATTAGACATTGATCACGTAAGTCTCCTCTCTAACCGAGCCTAGTTTCATCTTCGCTTTAAGAGCAAAGCCTGTAAGTGTCACTATTTTATTCATCAGAAAGCTTTCCAAAAACCACAACTCATCCTACTAACAGTTTTCATAGGCCGGTTGATTATTACAAAAGTTGCTGAATCCCTCCCTTACACATAAACTTGAAGCAACTTTTATATACAATAATGTGTACATGGAATGATGGAAGAAGAGTTAACCAATGAGATGCACACGCACATTCGCATCATCCTTCCCCATCTATTTGTTTTTTTCACTATCATTTGGACACATCAATAAAAGAGTTACAACATTTTAGCAATTTAAGAATTTGGCCTCTCTAAATATATGCAAATGTCAACTATAAAATTGAATAAAATACATGTACGGTCATAAAGATTGGACATATAAATTTTTAGAAAGCTCAAAACCGAATATGATGCAATTATATTACAATTTAATGTTTCACTTCTGTGTATGGTTTTATTTATTTTGGGGAATTTTTTATTTTTTTAAATTTAGTTTGATCTAGAAATTTACAAGTCGATCGGATATGGATAATTTTAGATTGAAGTTGAAAAAATTGTGCAAAATCCACAATTTACATACTCCTTGGAGTATTATGTTGGATCAGAATCTCATGTGGGTAGAAAAAATGTAATACTAAATACACAACAAGGTATAGAAAAATACTGAGTATATATCTAAATATGAGGAAAAAAGAAGAAGTGAAATTCAAGAAAACTCACCATATGAGATGAACAGGTGTAAAACCCTAAAATCTGAAAATCAGATTAGAGAAGCAACATAAAGCACCAAAACCGGATCATAGGTACACCGAAAACAGAGACCAGCACATCGGTGGAAGATAGAGCAAGAGGGGAAATGGGGGATGAATTGTGTGAATTGAAGCGAAATTAAAGAAGTGAGAGATCACGGGGGGTTTAGAAGGGGCAGGAAAAAGGTAGGGTTGGAGGAGGATAGCAATCATGGGGGATGGCTGAATGGAGATGAAAGGGGTCATTGTCACATTTGTTTTGCAGCTGAAGCTTCAAGAGAGAGAGAGAGAGAGAGATTGCATGTGAGAGATAAAAAAGAGGGAGGAAAGAGAGATGAAAGGGTTGGCTGGCTGCCTGAATTGTGTGGCCGTGCAAGTGGGTGGGAGTCAAATGGGGAAAGAGTTGGGGTTGGAAGAAGTTTTTCCACTTCAAAACCATGGGCGGTTTTGGTGTGGGCCCCACCACTTTATGCAGAGACGGAGCCATAAATCAACTATAGGCCTCGCAGTTGAGTACATGGAGCAGGAACATTGGGAAAATTTCACAAATTCCACCCAAGTGCACACAGTTAACGCCTGTGTGATCCAAAATTGAAACAAGGAAAATGAAATTGTGCAACAGCAAGGGGCCGAATCCGAATCAACGCCAAAATTTTGTATTGCAAGGGGAGTTGTTGGAAAATCAGGCTTAACCTCGAGAGGAATTAAGATCAACTCAACCGCAAATGAATTGCAAAATCGAGTTGAAGAAAAAAAAACGAAATTAATCCGAACGGAGTTGTACCCCCAGATGCTCTCATTGGTCCTTCCGTTCCGATAATCCAGATTGTGTTCTGCTGTCGGCTCGGCGGGATGCTTTTTAGCAGCACAGAGGCAAAACTTCATTTGCTAGTTGCAACCTACTGGAATAAAGGGCTTCCAACCATTCCGGAATGGTTGACCGGAAAGGACATGTGGGTAGTTTATGGTCAACCATTCCGGAATGGCTCACCGGAAAGGACTTGTGGATAATAGTCATAGGTCCCCGGTTCGAACCCCGGAATGGCCGCTCTTTATTTACCAATTCAAGGGTAGTTTATGGTCCCGGTTAGAACCCTGAAATAACCGCTCTTTATCTATATACATATACTAAAACCGATGCATAACATCCTGCGTGGCGGCGTGTGAGTGCATCTGCCTACGTGGCGGCGCGTGGGTGCGTCTCGCAAAGTTTTCTCCCGTCAAAAAGGAAATCTAATAAAAATAATTAAATTTATCTGATGCATAGCGTCCTGCGTGGCGGCGTGTGAGTGCATCTGCCTACGTGGCGGCGCGTGGGTGTGTCTCGCAAAGTTTTCTCCCGTCAAAAAGGAAATCTAATAAAAATAATTAAATTTATATAATTAAAACTATATCAATATCGGCAAGTATACATAATAATAATAATAATAATAATAATAATAATAATAATAATAATAATAATAATAATAATAATAATATTAATAATATTAATCATCATCGTTCTCTGCTAGGGCAGGCGATCAGGCGATCCGCGTGAGGCCGACGGTGAGGGGCTTCCCTCTGGCGGTTCTAGGTGGCCGGAGCCGGGGTTCCTTGGGCCGGAAAGGCCTGGGCGAGGGCGAGGGCGAGGGCGCCAGGTGCGGTACGGTGTGTGTGAAGGTGAGGATCAGCACGAGAGGCACGGGTTAATCCTTCAGCGGTTGCAACGACCCGGCGCGTGGCTCAGCAGGAGAGGTGTCGATCGGTTAATCCTTCCAACGGCTGCAGGTTTGCTTCCTTCTCCTTGGTGCGGTCTTGCTCTGGCTGTTCGGTCCGGTTTGGCGCCTGATTTGACTTCGTTAGGGGTCGGCTCAGCGCCGGTCGGTCTTGCTGCGTCCGTTTGGGTTTATTACTGTGTGCTGTGTGCTTTTGTTCAGTGAGGCTGTTCGGTGTTGGGCTGTGATTTTGTTTGGGAATCAGGTTGTGCTTAGATTGGTTTGTTCAGTAGTTTTGTGCTGTGGGGTTCTACTGCAGTAAGTCGGTTGTGTCTGTGGGTTTGTTTTGCTTTGGTACGTAGGTTAGGATGAAAGGTGTGCCACCGGTGAGGGTTAATTGCCCATTAGTTGGGTGTGATGGGTGTAAAAATGGTAGTGGTAAGGGTCTCACTCCGGCTTATTTTATTAGGCACTTACGGGATGTCCATCTTAGGGGCGATGCTTTGTCCGGCTTCAAAGCGGTTCTTGGGTCCAATCTTACTATTTATGGGCAGTTTGAGACGGTTTTACAACAACTTGGTCTTTGGTTTTGCGGACATTGTTGTGTCACCCACACCGTGTCCAAGAATTGTTTCCATGACGGAGATGTTGTTGAAGCTCCTTTGTCTGGCGACGGTACTATTGCCTTCTTCATTCACGGGTTGCCCCGTCCTGTTATTGATGTTGGTAGCTCATCGGTTGATATGTATCCGGTAGATGTTCAGGGTGATCTTGAGCTGAATGTGGGTTTTGATATTGCTTTATTGGAGAGGGTGTTTAGAGCTAACGTGCATACAGTTAAGAATGTCCCATGGAAGTGTAGATTGGGCTTTGCAAGAGTTCTTAAGGACGCCCTTGATAGAGTTGCATCTGATCCGTCTAGTGTGTCGGCCTGGGTGTGTCTCTTTATTATGCCTCTGTGTATCCTTCATAGATACAAGCCCAAAACTAGCGCAGAAAATCGTTCGGGGCTGAAGAGGCGCCTGCAGATTGATAGTATTTCTGAGGCTATTCGGGTGTGGAGAGAACCAGAGGGTATTCAGCATCTTGTCTCTGATCTTTTGTCTGGTATCTTTGATGCCCCTTCTAGGGGTGGGGAGAGGTGTCAAGAAGAGCAAGCCATTAAGCAATGCAAGAGGAAGATTGGTGATGGTCATTTCTCTGCAGCCATTCGCATTCTTACGTCTTCGGGTGTCGCTCCGCAGACGGGTGATACTCTTAGAGAGCTGTCTGACAAACATCCATCCTCTCCGGCACCGTCCATGCCCCCTGAGCCTATTGTCGGTGACCCCTTGCAGGTTTCTAAGAGTTTAGTTTTGGACAGAATTAGAAGTTTTCCAAAAGGTACGTCGTGTGGGAAAGATGGGTTACGTGCTCAACATTTGCTGGATGCTCTTAGTGGTGCAGCTGTGGCGATTGCTGAGGAGGTTTTTGACTCTTCAACGAGCGTGGTTAATTTATTTCTCAGCGGGCAGTGTCCGCCTTCTTTGAGTGAATTTGTTGCAAGTGCCCCTCTCACACCTCTCCTTAAGCCGGGTGGGGGGATTCGACCCATTGCTGTTGGGTCAATCTGGCGCCGTTTGGTGTCAAAAGTGGCTGCTTCTTCGGCTGGTAAAACCCTTGGGCCTTACCTTCAAAATGCACAGTTTGGGGTGGGGGTTTCGGGTGGTGGAGAAGCAGTGTTGCATGCGGTTAACAGACTAGTGGAATCTCAGGGTTATGATAATAGTCTGACTATGCTTTTGGTTGATTTCAAGAATGCTTTCAATCTGGTTGATCGCAGTGCAATGATCAAGGAGGTTCGCCATAGGTGTCCTTTTATCGCCCATTGGGTTGAGTTCTGCTATGCTCATCCCGCTCGTTTATATTATGGTGACCAGGTCCTCTTTTCGTGTCAAGGAGTTCAGCAAGGTGACCCTCTTGGACCTCTTCTTTTCTCGCTTACACTGCATCCGTTGATCTGTAAGGTTAAGGATAGTTGTGAGCTGAAGCTTAATGCTTGGTATCTTGATGATGGGACGCTGATTGGGGACACTTTGATGGTTAGCAGAGCTTTGTCCATTATCCAAGAGGATGGCCCGTCCCTAGGACTTCACCTTAATATTGATAAGACAGAAATATTCTGGCCGAGTTTGGACCCACGCTGTAAGGAAGTTGGGGTTTTTCCTGAGCATATTTCACGCCCCGTGGGAGGGGTTAAACTCCTTGGTGGGCCTGTTAGCTTAGATCCTTCCTTTTGTAATGAGGTGTTGTTGAAGAGGGTTTTGAAAACCAATGCCCTGATGGAGGCTATCAGGAGATTGGAAGATCCCCAGTGTGAGTTATTGCTTCTGCGTGCTTGCTCGGGAGTCTCTCGCCTCTACTTTACGATGCGAACAACCCCGCCTTCATGTTTCATAGATGTGCAAGGTGTTTTTGATGAGTTTTTGAGGGGGTCACTTGAGCATATAGTGACGCTTGGGGGGTCAGGCTTTGGCCCTCTGCAGTGGCGCCTTTCTACTATGCCTATTGATTGCGGTGGGCTTGGAGTTTACACCGCTGCTGACACGTTACATTATGCTTTTGTTGCTTCGAGGCTCCAATCACGTGTGCTACAAGATGATATTTTGCGGGCTTCTGGAATGCTTGGTGATGGGTCTGCTTTCAGATCAGCGACTTCTAGGTGGAGTAATGTCATTGGTAAGGATGACTTGGACTTATGTGTGATGCAGCCAGCCCCCTGTCTAATGAAGAAATTGGCTAGTTGTTATTACAAACATGTCGACAAGCACCTCAAGATGGAGTTTGCTCTAACTAGGAGGCAAGAAGCTCTGATTGCAAGCATGAAGCTCCCTATGGCCCAACAATGGCTAAAGGCTGCACCTATACCCGGTCTTGGTCAGGTTATGAACCCCGCCACCTTTCGATCTATTATTAAGTATCGTCTTGGAATTGAGTTGTTCCAGGCTAGATCCAAATGTCCTGCTTGTGAGAAAGGCATTTTGGATTCATGGGGAGATCACGCCCTTGCATGTGCTGCTGACATCGGTGTTAAACACCGTCATAATATGGTGCGTGATGCTTTGTATGATGAGTGCCTAAAGGCCGGG
The DNA here is from genome assembly GCA_963922045.1 of Persicaria maculosa. Lineage (NCBI taxonomy): Eukaryota > Viridiplantae > Streptophyta > Magnoliopsida > Caryophyllales > Polygonaceae > Persicaria > Persicaria maculosa. The sequence goes on from OY998254.1 coordinate 24,685,745, forward strand.
ATTTCTGTGCGTAAAGAGGCGGCTACTGGTATGGTTGATGACAAGGGAGGGGAGCTTCGTCCGGCTGATATTTTGTTCTACAACTGGTTTCAGGGAAAAGACACTTGTCTCGACGTTACAGGTACTTCTATCTTTAGCAATTCTGGTCTTTCGGGTTTCATCCCAGGTAAGGCAGTCAGGGTGGCGGCTGATAACAAAATGAAGAAGTATGAGAAGGTTTGCGGAGACAAAGGGTATCATTTTATACCGTTTTCCTTTTCTACGATTGGTGACTTAGGAGATGATGCCATAGGACTTCTCAAGCGGATATGTGGGGTGGCTAGAGGGTTACCTGGATATAGTAGGGATACTTGTCATGTTTTGACTAGGGTTGCCTTTAGCATTCAGAAGGGTTGCGGAGTTCAGCTTGTTAGCCGGCTCCCATCCAATTTCATGTAATAAGTAGTTACCATTCTTATAATAATAATAATAATAATAATAATAATAATAATAATAATAATAATAATAATAATAATAATAATAATAATAATAATAATAATAATAACCTATGCATTGCCGATGTCAAAGGTATAGATTTGAATATATCTATTTATAATATAATAATATATAGGCAAGTATACTAATTATATATATCATATCATATCGGCGAGTATATATGACTATACTAAGGTCCCGTCCCCTTTCACTATTTAGGCAAGTATGAGTATATTGTCCAACCAAACTCGGCTTCTTTCCATCCAAATATAGATAGATAGATTTTCCTAATTAACACTTTGGAGTTGCTATAAAAATAATATATATGATCATTGAATGAACCACCAGCTCTTCCATTGAATCCTTTTGTTCTTTGTGCGTACGTGTCTAGGCTTTGGAGGAAAGATTTCAGTTTTTGTATTGTTCGGTTCGGTAGGCTATGTAGATTACTATTTATAATAAATTTATTTTTATAGTGGTTGTTCTCTCTCTCTCTAACGTGTTGTTGTTTGTCCAATAGAAATCAACTCGAGCAACATATACTAAAACCGATGCATAGCGTTCAGTGTGGCGGCGTGTGAGTGCATCTGCCTACGTGGCGGCGCGTGAGTGCGTCTCGCAAAGTTTTCTCCCGTCAAAAAGGAAATCTAATAAAAATAATTAAATTTAAATTTATATAATTAAAACTATATCAATATCGGCAAGTATACATAATAATAATAATAATAATAATAATAATAATAATAATAATAATAATAATAATAATAATAATAATAATAAGTATGAGGATGTTTGCAGAGATAAAGGAAAGAGTATGAGGATGTTTGCAGAGATAAAGGATATCACTTTCTGCCGTTTTCCTTTTCTATTATTGGTGACTTAGGAGATGATGTCATGGAGCTTCTCAAGCGGGTGTGTGGGGTCGTTAGGGGGCTACCCGGGTATAATAGAGATACATGTCATGTTTTCACTAGAGTTGCCTTTAGTATTCAGAAGGGTTGTGGAGCTGAGCTTGTTAGCCGGCTCCCATCCAATTTTATGTAATGTTTATTTGATATAATAATAATAATAATAATAATAATAATAATCAAATAATAATAACCTATGCATTGCCGATGTCAAAGGTATAGATTTGAATATATCTATTTATAATATAATAATATATAGGCAAGTATACTAATTATATATATCATATCATATCGGCAAGTATATATGACTATACTAAGGTCCCGTCCCCTTTCACTATTTAGGCAAGTATGAGTATATTGTCCAACCAAACTCGGCTTCTTTCCATCCAAATATAGATAGATAGATTTTCCTAATTAACACTTTGGAGTTGCTATAAAAATAATATATATGATCATTGAATGAACCACCAGCACTTCCATTGAATCCTTTTGTTCTTCGTGCGTACGTGCCTAGGCTTTGGAGGAAAGATTTCAGTTTTTGTATTGTTCGGTTCAGTAGGCTATGTAGATTATACTATTTATACTAAATTTATTTTTATAGTGGTTGTTCTCTCTCTAACGTGTTGTTGTTTGTCCAACAGAAATCAACTCGATTTATGTTAGAATTCTTACCCTTGATTAATTTAAACATATAGTATTAATTGCTCTTGTGTGTTGTATTCATAAATTGATATGTTTATATGACCATGAGATTAAGATTGACGTGTTTTAATTTTAAATAATTACACATGTTTTTTATCTTCTTCCTCAATCATTTGTACGTTCTCACTTTTAACTTTGTTTAATTGTCGATTCAAGTAATTGACGTGTTTTAACTTTGTTTAATTGATATGGCGGAATTGATATATTCTAATTGACGTGTTTTAATTTTAGTGTTCGTGCTTTGTACACGTGTTTTAATTTAATCGTTCTTGAATTCATATTAAATTGACGTGTTTGAAATCTAATTTTACCTTTTGATTTAGGATTATAATGGCAGAAGTATATGATGCTATTCATGATCTTACAACCAACAAAGAAGATGGAAAAATAAGAATTCGCATACTTTATCTGTGGAAGGTTAAAGACTTCAAGTCCCGTAAAATTACCCACATAGATATGATCTTCATTGATGAACAGGTAATATTATAATATTTTACTTTCATGATTTATAATATTTTTCTTTACAAGGTTGTCTTTAACTTAAAAAAATTTACTTTACAGGGAGGAAAGATATAAGGCTTTATCAATGATAATTTATAAATCATATCCAATTACAACTAATTACCCCTCACCCCCAAAATTTCCCAACTGCCTGCACTTCAATTAAGACGTTTAACACCTCTTGAGGTTGTTTACCACATCTAACACACCTAACATTGGACAGCGGCGGTCTTAATGACACGCGTCTAATCTGGCAAGCTAATCCTGAAATTCATCAAACAAAACTATTTCTGCTAGAGCTGAAAGGTGTACCCCATTCTAAATTCACGGAGTTCAATCCGGACAAGGAATTACTATGATATTTACTCTGAAATCAACAATGATTACACCTTCATTTTATCTACTATTAACAGGAAAAAGAATGACATGGACATGCCTTCTCAAGATAGAAGGTGAAAGCTCCAACAACTGAGAGAACCTCCCTCTATTACTGCATGTACATATATTCACAACTTTAATCGATAGTTTTTTTATTAACATAAGAAAAAGAAGTACCAAAAAGAACATGACCATATCCCATCACTTACCACCTTCAAATAGAATTACGAGGGTATTTGAGATGTCGAACAGAAAATATAAGCAATCCTTTCCGTGCTACCAACCAGCATTTTTCACCTCACATCGGTTTTTCGATGTACCTTTATTTTTTTTCCCCTTGTCATTGCGAAATCATAAAATATAGGTTAGAATACTGATGTGAAAAGAGATCATACAAAACCCAATTAAGCAAATTCGAACCCTTTCTTACAAATCGAGCTCTATGCATCAATACTAACAATTATATTTCTTCGCTATGCACATATATTCAGAACATTACTCGACAACAGCAGGGAAAGGATCCAACAATCAGACACATCATAGGTGTCTTCCTCACATAATGGTATGGCATAAAAGTTATAAAACAATACATAATATTTATAAAGCTCTGTGATATAATTTCTAATTCACTAATACAACATTTCATTTTTACAGAAAGTCAGTGTGGATGAAGCACCTGCAAACAGATTTATGCGAAAGCTTGCACTCAAACATAAACGTGCAATTGTTTTTCAAACAAATGCTTCATTTATTTTTCAAACACAATTGTTTTGTCATACATAGGTACATAGATTAGCGATTGAAATATGTATAAAAAAATTAAATTTTCACGGGTGCTTTATTACGTAAACTAGCCTTGTTACCCGCATTCTTTGCGATTTCTTAATAATTTATATATTAATTTCATTATATTTATTATAAATAAGTATGAAACTATAAAAAAAATTGACACATTACATATTTTTTATATTTTTGAATAAAAAAATTGTTAAAAAACAAAGTGATACACTTTTAATTAAAGGAGGGAGTAATAATTCATGTCAAGTTATTTTAAAAATAATTATATTAATGATAATTCCTACACATTTATTTTCCTAAAATAATTTTAAAGTATAATAAGAATAATTTTTTACCGTTTTTTAACCTGAAAAGCCATGATAGATGTATACTTGATTATTTTAATTTTAATTATTCTCTAAAATTTAATTCTACATGATTTTTCTTTTTCAAATATTTATATTCAAAATAATACATTTTATAACCAATTAAGAGATGTAATTGAATATTTACATTAAAATTTTATTATACTCACCAATATAGGTAGACACATCAGATTAAATATACATAAAATAAATGTTGTTATTGTCTGTCACAACTTCAATATACTTTAAAATTATTATTTCTATTCAACTAGTTAAAGAGATATTTATCTTTCAAAAAATATAAAATTTGAAGGAAGTAAATAAAACAAATATATTATTTGGTTATAAATATTTGCCTTTTCCACGTGATGGGGAGTTACCTTTCGTCAACTGATCATATGTCCATTAGTTGAAAATGATTATTTATCAATTTATTCACGACATTTTATATGAAACTTGAATTATTAAATAGTAATTAGGCAATAGGATAGATAATTGTATTTTATAAAGCTCTCAATATCAAATTATTTAAATCTTTATAATTAATTTTAAAATTAAATTACAGTATGTCATATATAACATCTTCCATTTAACATTATATAGTCAAAATCTAATACATAGAAACAACCAACCAATTTCGGATCCGAAATATTTCAACATAATATACAGTAACATATATTCATTACACCGTAAATCCCGTACTTGGGACGGGTCTTACACTAGTTTACTAATAAAAGGAATAAAGGGCTTCCCATTCCCCCAAGAACAATATGTGAAAGTTTGGGCCTAATTCATGAAATTATAGTGGACTTTTTTAATACTGTAGTTTATTTAAAACCTTGGCCCATTTGGATCAAACTACCGAATGATTCTCGATGCCATTGGCCCATTAATCAAGTTTGCGTACAACATAGGTGAAATTTTAATTAATTTCACAAATGGTCCATGAAATTATCAAAAAATTATATTGGGTTAAAACCAGCTCTTTTTGAGCAAATGGTTAAAACTAGCTCAATTACTTGCTAAGTAATTTTATTGGGTCGTTCTAAAAAATTACTCTCTCCTTTAAGGAAAAACATGTCGTTTTATGAGTAAAATCTTGTTATGAAAAACACGTCGTTTTAGGTATTTTGGTATTCACTTTTCAAAATTATCCTTGTAATGATTAGATATTTATTAGTTGTAGTTTTCAATAAAGTGGAAAAGTAAAGTAATAATTAGGGGTATAAGTGTATTTTTGTTTGCTTTTATTTGTTTTCTTAAAAAATGTGCAAATGTCTAAAACGACATGTTTTAATTAACGGAGAGAGTAACTTTTAAGTAAAAATGGAGTCAAAACATCAAATCAAATTCTTGCCATATTAAATTGTTCTTAAAAGAACTACATAAGATTTGATTCCACTTTATTGGATATGTAGAAAACTCAATAAAAGTTAAAACTTGGTCGGGTTCGATAAATCGTTAACTAAAAAAAATCAAATAGTTAACCAAAGCTACGTAAAGAGTTGATACTCTCTTTTACGAGTTACGTAGGAAATTCGGTATAGAATTTAACATATATCGGATGCAGTCGTCCATTCCAAATCGGGAGTGATATTTACACCCACATTTTTTACTATATACACCAATATATCCTTTTTTTTAAAAGGGGTAGTTACTATACATGCCATATTTTTTTGCCTATATTAGGAAATTGTCCATCACTCTCGTCATATTAGCAAAATGTTCACCTATGTTGCTGACACTACTGAAACGAACTTGCTGAAATTGTACCCCCACGTGTGCCCCATGTGCCCCCCTCAAGTTTTTTTTTTCGCGTTGCTGAAACCGGAGTTGCTGAAAGGGTGTGCAGAAAAACCCGACACGACTGATACGACACGAAAACACGACAACACGACACGAAAAAACACGAAACCGAAAAGACACGACACGAAAATGACACGAACCGGTAAAACACGACATTAAACGGTTCGTGTTCGGATCGGGCATATCCTCTTATCGGATACCCGACACGAACCGTTTAATTTTTTTTTAATATAGTAGTCTAAGCATAATATAAATACAATACCTGACGTACAATAACATAAAAATTGATTGGCCCAGTTGGTTGTGCGGGTGCGTTTAAATTTCGCTCCTTCAAGAGGTAAGTGTTTCGATTCCCAGTTGCTGCTTGTTTTCATTCTTTTTTTCCCTTGGGCTACTCTCTCATCAGTTGCAGGCCCATACAAAGAAACCCTAAAATCCGGCCCAAATAAACAAACCCTGAAATTAATACTCAGCTGCCTCTCTCTCACGCTCAGATCCTCGATTCCTCATCGGCTCATCCTCTGCTCTCGCCTCTCTGAGTTTCTCACGCTCAGATCCGCTCAGCCGTCTCTCTCTCTCTCACGCTCAGATCCTCATCGGCTCATCCTCTTCTCTCGGCTCTCTCAGTCTCTCACGCTCAGATCCGGCCGTCCATGAGGTGTCTCACGCTCAGATCCGCTCAGGCGCCTCTCTCTCACACTTAGAAGTTAGATCCTCATCGGCTCATCCTCTGCTCTCGCTTCTCCCAGTCTCCCACGCTCAGATCCGGCGTCCATGAGGTGTCTTTCAACATTGAATACTACGAATCGCCCTTGTTCTCTCTTAGCTTTTTGTAAAATTTAAGTGAAATTGATTACCTATTTGGCTTTTGAACATGAATTGGTTAATTTGTTTCTTATTTTGCTTGATTGCAATGTATTCATTAGAGTTTGTAATTGTTATGGATGATTTTTTGCATCAGCAAAAGGAATTGAATCTAATATTCATCTGTAATGGTTTAATGAGTTGTGCGAAGGAAAAGCTAACCGGATCGTGTTGGGTATCCGACTCGGATACCCGAAACCGTTTTGCGTATCCGTGTCGGATATCCGACAGTTATCGGATCGTGTTCGTGGCAGGCCTTTTGGGCTTATCGGTTCCGGGTATCTGACACGGATATCCGTGTCGTGTTGGATACCCGGATATGCACAGTCCTAGCTGAAATCCCAATTTCAGCACTATTGTTGATGCTGAAACCTCTCTCAAGTTTCAACAGTTTTTTTTCCGCTTTTTTTTTCGCGTTGCTGAAACCAGAGTTGTTGAAACCTCGATTTCAGCACTGTTAGTGATGCTGAAACCCCCCTCAAGTTTCAACAGTTTTTTTTTCGCGTTGCTGAAACCCCGATTTTAGCACTGTTGTTGATACTGAAACCTAGGGTTCAACAACGTTGTTGATGCTGAACCCCCGGTTTCCGCAACATTGTTGATACTGAAATTGTTGCTTAAACCGTGTTACGGGATATAAAATTTAGCCAATGCGGGATTCGAACCCACGTTGGCCACGTATTTGCACATAGCACATCACTCTACCATTGAGCTAAGAGGATTTTAAAGGAGATTTAAAGCAAGTTCAGCAACAACAATTTCAATAAATTCTAATTTTAAAGCAAGTTCAGCAACAACAATTTCAGCAAAAAGAAGGACCAAACTAATAGTCCTCCCCAACAGAGTAAAAGATATTCCGCATCGGCTCATCCTCTTCTCTCGCCTCTCTCAGTCTCTCACGCTCAGATTCGGCCATCCATGAGGTGTCTCACGCTCAGATCCGCTCAGGCGCCTCTCTCTCACACTTAGAAGTTAGATCCTCATCGGCTCATCCTCTGCTCTTGCTTCTCCCAGTCTCTCACGCTCAGATCCGGCGTCCATGAGGTGTCGTTCAACATTGAATACTACGAATCGCCCTTGTTCTCTCTTAGCTTTTTGTAAAATTTAAGTGAAATTGATTACCTATTTGACTTTTGAACATGAACTGGTTAATTTGTTTCTTATTTTGCTTGATTACAATGTATTCATTAGAGTTTGTAATTGCTATGGATGATTTTTTGCATCAGAAAAAGGAATTGAATCTAATATTCATCTGTAATGGTTTAATGAGTTGTGCGAAGGAAAAGCTAACCGGATCGTGTCGGGTATCCGACTCGGATACCTGAAACCGTTTTGCGTATCCGTGTCGGATATCCGACAGTTATCGGATTGTGTTCGTGGCAGGCCTTTTGGGCTTATCGGTTCCGGGTATCCAACACGGATATCCGTATCGTGTTGGATACCCGGATATGCACAGTCCTAGCTGAAATCCCAATTTCAACACTGTTGTTGATGTTGAAACCTCTCTCAAGTTTCAACAGTTTTTTTTCCGCTTTTTTTTTCGCGTTGATGAAACCAGAGTTGTTGAAACCTCGATTTCAGCACTGTTAGTGATGCTGAAACCCCCCTCAAGTTTCAACAGTTTTTTTTTTCGCGTTGCTGAAACCCCGATTTTAGCATTGTTGTTGATACTGAAACCTAGGGTTCAACAACGTTGTTGATGCTGAACCCCCGGTTTCCGCAACATTGTTGATACTGAAATTGTTGCTTCAACCGTGTTACGGGATATAAAATTTAGCCTTTGCGGGATTCGAACCCACGTATTTGTGCATAACACATCACTCTACCATTGAGCTAAGAGTATTTTAAAGGAGATTTAAAGCAAGTTCAGCAACAACAATTTCAACAAATTCAAATTTTAAAGCAAGTTCAGCAACAACAATTTCAGCAAAAAGAAGGACCAAACTTATAATCCTCACCAAAAGAGTGAAAGATATTCCTCTCACGAGTCTAACTCCAAATTTCCTTCCAATGTCCTAACCCACCCCGAGAACGCACCATCAAAGTAGGCCAAGCAACCAAATTTCAAATATATATAACCATAAACTATTATGATTATATATAAATAAAATATGGATACGAGCCCACTGAGATAACCAAATGAGGATGGGGGATGTCTCTACAAAAAATAATGCCCACACACAATAATATTAATCACTTTTTCTATACCCAGCCGAACTAAGAACGATCCCCCATCTCCTATTAACCGGTCCAAGAAAAGAGATAAGCACATTCCTTTCAACAAAAAATAATAGTAGAACACCCATCCTAATACAATTCAGCTCCGAATAGCAACACAAGGCAGCAAAACCAGTAGCCAACAACAAATGGGACTGCAGCAACAGTAATGCAGGAACAACACTCAATCCTAAATCAGAGATCACCATCACCATGATCCCAATTACTTACCTAATTGAAAAATCTATAGACATATATCTGTTATTCATCCACAGCATGTCACAACTATAGTCAAAGGCATTTCAAAGCAAAAAGAAAACAAGGATGATGATTGATGAACTTCATATACCATGTTGACTGTAGTATCTAATCTGTAGACTTAAAAATGCAAGAAATACATTCCGGCTGATGTAATCTTTCTAGTCTTTTCACTATCCTCCTGCATTAGAGATGAAAATGATTTATTTCACAACAGATAAGAGCAAGTTTGAAGCAATAACTGACACAACATCTGCAGAATGATTGTGATAATATAAAGTCATATATAACCGGAAATTTGTAAATGATTGTTTCCTTTTCAGGAACACCTCAAAGTCTTGTCATTGCAAACCATTTTTTTTCCAATCTGTATATTGAGGATCATCGCAACTCATATCATGCATCATAAATCAGAACATTCAAATGAGGTTTGAACATCACAAAATCTAAGAGAATCCAAGTGACAGGTTAGTGAAGGATGGTGGCAGGAGAGATGGTTTGTTCATTTCAACAAGTGACAGGTTAGTGAAATGTCAATATCCAAACTCAAACCATCGATCAAAATCTATAGACATATATATGTTATTCAGATTAATTTAATGTCTGTATAAGCTAATTAATCACCCCTTGATGATTTCATTCATTAAGGATCAATTTCATTCAACCAAAAAAAAAAAACTACCGAACCTCAAATCAGAAAATGCTGAAATTGTACCAAACCTCAAATCAGAAAAAACAAATGTGGATTAATTAGCTTATAGGCAACCAAAATTTGGAGGCATGACATCTCACCACCCAAAGCGATAACCATATGAATCCACCAAATGCCTACATGATGTTCAACACAAATTGGAGGAGATTCAAAAGCATCGGAAGCCTAGTCGATCTCAAATTGTGAGATTGGAGGAGATTCAACACAAATTCAGATTGCTAATCGAAAAGAGAAACACAAATTCAACACAAATTCAGATTTGAAAACCTAATATGTACCTGGATATGAGATGCGGACTAGAGTTCAGAGATCGGTGAGATGCGGAAACATCTTGCTTGCTCCTGTTTTCTCCCCTGGATCTTGCTGAAACAAGGATGGTGATGGTGTTTTCTCCCCTGAATCCAACACATCATCTTGCTGAAACGTGGCCAGATCCAAGCCTTGCTCTCGTTTTCTCCCCTGGATCTTGCTGAAATCGGTCGAATTTCTCGTCCTCGCATCCATCGCCTGCCCGCCCTCGCATCCATCGCCCTCGCATCGTCATCAACATCATCCAAATCGCCAAAAACGAACGAGGAAGGGAGAAAGAGCAAACCTGTCGAAGACTATTCGGAGGGGATTCTACTGGTCACGACTGCAATTGGAGACATTAAGGCTCGTTTGGTTGAGCAATGGCGTGGTGAATCACCATCAATGTCGAAGACTGTGTGTTCCTGCCACACTATTGCTGTTCAAAGGTCTCACCCCCCGCCCCCCCTCTCCGTCACTGAAAGCACTGATCTCGCCATTGAAAGCGCCAGACGGGAAGAAGGCTAGAGAGGAAGAGAGCAAACCTGAGATAGAAGATTGCTGCCGGAATCCTCCTCCTTCCTGCTCAATCGTTGCCCGAATCCTCCTCCCTCCATTCTAATCCGTCCCCGTCATCGTCCTCATCCGAGGCGGACCACTGGATCTAAGCTCCGCCATCGCCTCAGTCTCCGGATTCCACCGCCACAACTTCCAGATCCATTGACTAGATGGAAGGAGGAAAAGGAGAGGAGAACGAGGAAAGCAGGAGCCGATTCCATCGTCTAGATGGGAGGGGCACCGTTTTAGGTTTAGGAGGGCAATTTTGTTCATAAAATTTTACGTGGACAAAACCCCAATTTGCCACACTTGGTGGACACTCCGTTAATTTGACCGAAAATTTGCGCCTTCGGCGTAAATTTTCTCTTTTTTAAATAGATATTGCCCCTCTTGAGTCACACGTTTGTGACTTAAAAGGAGCAGAGGTGGTGTATATAGTAAAATATGTGGGTGCAAATAGCAACACCCAAATTAAATCAATTTTGTCCTATAAAATGAAATACGGGTGATTTGATTTCTTTCAATAGGATACGTAGGACACTCTATACAAATTCAAAACTCATCGAGTTCAATCGCCAAAAACAAATTAAATTAGTCCCTTTTTGAACTACGAGTGATTTGATTCTCTTTTAAGAGATACGTAGGATGATCATCACAAAGTTTTCGCTCGTCAAGTTCAATCACGACCCCCCAAAAGATCTCAAGATGAAAATCAAATTCATTTTTTTACGAACTATGGCGACTTGATTCCACACAATAAGTGGATACGTAGGCAACTTGGTGAAAATCAAATCCTCACTAATTCCAGCCACACCCAAACTTCCAATCAAATTTCTTCAAATTCATTTTTTGACTCTAGTAATGTTGTCTAAAAAAAATCAAAATTTCCATCGAAGCTAAAGTGTCCATTGTAACTCGATATAAAGCTTTCACTCATCGAGTTCAGTTACCAAACTCAAAATTAAATTATGCAATCCTTATATTGACATTTAAGTAAAATAAAATCAAACTCCACATCAAATTCAAATCTTTTTCTATGCAAATGATAGACGGATACTTGAGTTACCCTTCTTAGATGGTGGACTCGGGTTATTTGGGTAGAGTGTTGTTCAAGCTACCCTTCCTAGAAGGTGAGTTTGAACTTTATCCTATGATGTATATAAGAAGAAGAACATATCAAATCCAAACCAAAATAAACACAAAATTCAAAGCACTTAGAACTACGTAAGACTTGTTTCTCTTCCAAGATATACATAGGCAACCCGCTAAAATCAGGTGCAACCCAAATCACCAAAACCACTCAAATCTTGGTATCGATATGACTTCGAATCAAGAGTATAACCAAAAATGATTTCAAATACTTAGATCAAATCAAATATGTTTTATAATTATTTGTAAACACCCGATCCCATTCCGACCTCGATATGTGGAATCGTCTTGCGCCATATGTACTGAGATTGCATTTTTTGTACAAGCAAGCTCATTTATAATTTGTAAAATATTTATAAATCAGGTCATGCTCTACCACTTTAATCTCAATGGAAATGTTCAGATCATACCACTCTCATATAACCTACATGGTTTTCTCTTCTCAGAATTATTTTTTACAAGATGAGTATAGCCACCAAACTTGATCAAGATCAGAATTCAAAAAACCCTAATAACTAGATTGAACTAGATATGATAGATTATTTTGCCCAATATCAAAAGGAAAAATTCTAAATCTAATTACCAATTAAATAAGAGGGAATTTGGTGATTTAGACCCTTATGCATATTTGATTAGGTAGTTAGGCTCATTAATTGTTTTGCTAGCTGACGTAAACCCTAATAGATGTTTATTCGCTATCCAGACCCTTCCTCGTCCTCTCGTATCTCTCTCTTTCTCAGGTGCTCCTTCCTCCATCCTCTTCGTTCTCCCCTGACGATTCTTCGATTCTCCAGATCCTATTTCCATCTATAACGACGGTTCTGTCTTTCAATCCTCCTTTTACCGCCGGCGGTGGCTTGGTCACTCTCCTCTGCCTCGCCATCCAGAACCGAAGCGCTCAGGTATGCCTTAAGACTTTTTTTTTTCACGTTAATTTCAGCCTTAAAATCTTCTATTTGGATGATTAAGGCTCAAATTAGGAACTTCTTTTGCCCTTCCCTGTAATCGTATGCTCAATTTCTGAGTTTGATTGATTTATGTTTGTGATTTTCCGGGTCACAATTCGTGCAATTTGGGGATTTTCTGTTCATGTATTTGAAAGGGGAGCCAAATCAGTGGGGAAGCTAAGCACGAAGAGGCCAAAAGACCCCCGATCAGCAGTAAACCCGAAATGTCAATTAGGTATGTCCGACATTTTTTTCCTAGACCTCAACCTTAAGTTTAGCCCTTAGGGGTCATTTGGTATTGATATCTAGATATCAGATATCGGATATCAGCTCCCGATATCTGATATCTAGTGTTTGGTAGGGCTAGATATCAATATCACTTTAACTGATATCGAAATCTAGTGTTTGGTATGCATAATATATCATTTAATATCAAGTTACATCTGATATCTGTGTTTGGTAATAGTCAGATATCGATATCAGTTGATATCTAGATATCAAATATGACCTATTTTGATATACTCATTTTTTGGGAGGTATCACTTGATATCGATATCGCCCGATATCGATATCTTGATACCGATACCGATATCTTGATATCAAGATATCAAAGATATCACCTGATATCGATATCGATATCTAGATATCTAGATATCGTTACCAAACGACCCTTTAGTCTTTGCATCTTTTGATGATTAAAACCTCAATTTCAGACTTCATGTATGCATAATTTCAATTTTCGTTTCACTTCCCCATTGCCCTTGTCTTTGCTTTTGTAGGGTTGTAGATATGGGTGAGTGTCTTTGCACGCCAAGTGTTCGATAAAATGCCTCTTACAACTTTTCTACTTAAAGAAGATTGAGATTAATTTTGGTTCATCGTGATATCTTGGAGATACATGTTTAAATCTTTGTTAATGCGAGTTTCATGTGTTATGTTATGATTTAGTGTCTTATGTGAGAGAATATGAATGGAGTCAAACCAAAAAATGGAAGAGAAGCGGGGAAGTGGAGGATACAAGAGCGACACTTAATAAGCTTGGAGCTTGGCAGTGCCATGTGCGTCTCCGTCCTCAAATTTGACGGCACTGCTTTCGGTATTTCCCTTTTCATATACCTTTTTTGACGTCCCTAAGTTTGTCCTCAAATGTCTAGGCCAAACTTAATTTTTTGTCCTTCCATTGCCTAAGAATGATATGTAACTTCACTATTTAGAGGCATTTTTTCATCATTTGATGGGATTATGATGCCAACCGGGTTTCAAGAGAATATGACATATTTACAAATAAGTTGTTTGTTGGCTTTAGCTACTTTGTTGTTGTGTGTTTATAGGGGGAGGTTGTACAAGGAGAGGAAAGATGAAGAAAAATTGAATTTGATGGAGTAATCATTATGGATTATTCATTGTAGGTGCGATGACAAGGCATATTAGTGATAGTTTGCCTCTCGCTTTGCCTTTTGCATTCTGGTGCAATGAGGCTTAGTTTGTTTCAGAATGACTTTTCTTAGTTGAATGCATGTTGTGAACTGATTTAGGGAGTAGGATCCTAAGTTTTATTTATACTGATGATGCTACAGGAGTCCTGATTTATAGAACAACTGGTAGTAGATGAAAGTCGGATGGAAGGTGTGCCTGTGAGCTGTGACAAGACCTTCAGTTGGCATCTCCATTTGGATGCTCACGGTTTTGCCTATCCTAGAGGGTGGGTTCTGGAAAATAACCTTGTTGCCAATGAACCCCTAGACCGATGACGAATGCATGTACATCAGCTGCATGAGAATGAGAGGTATGGGATTCACAGTTCTCTTTGTGGTTCCATATATGTTGGCATTTATTTTAAACTTTCTAGGGATTCCTAAAGGTTAATTTATATGGAAAATTAAAGTAACTAGGAAGCGAGGTTGATCCATCCTCTCTCAGTGTTAGGGCTTGTATTTTCCTGCATCCCTTCTTTTAGATTTACACTTCATTTGATTTCTTAATTTTCGTTCCTCCCAAGATGAATCAAGCCGAGATCAAGCCGATTTTCCGAATGTTTGATCGAAATGGCGATGACAACATCACCAAGCAGGAGCTAACCGACTCGCTGCACAACCTTGGGATCTATGTCGCTAACATGGATCTGACACAGATGATTGATAAGTTCGATGCCAACGGCGATGGTTGTGTAGACATTGAGGAGTTCGGAGCACTGTATCAGTCTCTAATGGAGAACGAGGATGAGGACGAGAATATGCAAGAGGCGTTCAGCGTGTTCGATCAGAATGGAGATGGGTTCATTACCGTGCAGGAGTTGAATTTAGTACTGCAGTCGTTGGGACTCAAGGGGAGGACATCGTGTTCTGGTGTCAAAATGAATATGTTTAATTGTGTTTGATGTGTTTTCATCACAACTTTGGGACTCCCTGTGATTGCTTCTTCTGTAGATTAATGAGGTAATTGCGTTTCTTAATTGGTTTCAAAGGTCAGTTTCTCGCTTCTTTTCTTTCCCGAATTTCCCGTGCTTGACTCTCAAATCTGTTATTAGTACGAATCCATGCAATCAATCTGTTATCAGTGAGCTGGTTGGATTGAGAAGTCTTAATCTTGACAAGGTGGCAGTGTGATTTACAATTGGAAAAATTCATGTTGGAGTATGGGCATGTGCATTCAAATGAGGGAGTTGTAATTTCCTACCGAGTAGCTATGGTTCTTGAAAGCAATGTTTGACCTTCATGATGCAACTATGCAATTCTTTCTTGTTTTTATGCTTAAACAATTTGGTATGAAACTTGTCATGTTTCCTGTCACATTTGTGCTTCTAGGTTTATTCATGGACACTAGTAGTTTGAAGTCAACTTGTTTATTACTTGTCTTTGCTAACTAAACCCTTTCATTTGTTTTATTATTGCTAAATTAAAGTCTATTAGCTCAAATTGGTAGAGCATTGTGCTCAAGCACATAGATACGGGTTCAAATCCTACATAGGCTATTTTTTAATCCTTCATCTATTTTCGCGACAAAATATATGTCTTTTTGCGATGAAAATTTTAGTGGCCAATAAAATAGAAATAATTTCTTGTCATAATTAACTCCCGAGCTTGATTGTAAGAGATTGTATTGTCTTTGTTTGGTGATACTGTTTTGATTCCACATTTCATACTTCAATGTCACCAATTTTATAAAAAATATCATCACAACTAATTGAGATCAATTAATTGTACTTACAGATGTGTCATCAATGAATAAAAGTCATCAATAAAAAGATGTCATCAATGAAGGGTAATTACGTATTAATCTCATATGTCATCAATTGTATAAAAATATCATCAACAAAGAATGTGATCACAAGTGTGTCATCACTCATCAGTGAATAAAAGTAGATTCAATGAAAATATATCGATATACAATTTAATAAATTACAAAAGTGACATCAAACGATTTGATTAAAAAAGTGGCATCGAATCATTACATTAGAAAAGTAGCATCAAAACACTACTTTAAAAAAGTGGCATCACATTAAAGAAACAATGTCATCAAAACACTACTTAAAAAAAATTTAGCATCACGGTAAAAAAAATATCATCAAAAAAATTGACATAAAAAATTGGCATCACAGTAAACAAAAAATGTCATCAAAGTTTTAAAAAAGTGGCATTAAAAAAGTGTCATTAAAAAAGTGTCATCCAATCATTTCATTAGAAAAGTGGCATCAAAGTGAAAATAAAATATAATAAAATTTTGGCATCAAAACGGTAAAATATGACATCACGAAAAATGGCATCACTTAATTTTTTTATTTTTTTTAAAAAAAATCCAAATAGGTTGGTCAACATTGACCGATCAACGGTAAACGTTGACCGGTCAATGGTCAACCGGTTGACCATTGACCACTATTTGGATGAGGTCAACATTGACCGGTCAACGATCAACCAGTTGACCATTGACCACTATTTGGATGAGGTCTACCAAATTAAACTAATTAAAATAGTTTGGGATCTAAGTACCCAATTAAAGATATGATCAAAAAGTTCTACGGAAATTTCGCCTGGTACCCCTGTGGTATTGCGTCTTTCGCACGGTGTACAAAAGTTTTGCTAAATTCGCACGGTACCCCTGAGGTTTGTACAATTTTGCGTCGTGCCCCTGATGGGTTAAATGTGACAGAATCTGAAACTGCCGTTAACCCTAGTCCCAATTGCTCTTACGCGTACGGGGAACCAAAGGGAAGAGAGGAGAGAAGGGCACCGGAGAGGGCGACGTCGCCGGGCACCGCACTGAACCGCCGCCGCCGGGCCATTGCACTAAACCGCCGCTGCCGGCCACAACAAACGCCACCGCTGCTCGCCTTGTTGCACCAGAACTTCAATTTCTGGTGGAGAAATCAATCCCGACCGACCTGTTGCTCGCCCTGTTGCACAAGAACCTCACCCATTTCGCACCAGAACCCGACCGACCTGGAGGAGAAATCAATCCCGACGCTCGTGCTTCGAAGCCTCTTACCGCCGACAGCAGTGCAGAGGTGCCGGAGCAGAGACGTCGATAGCAGTGAAGCTAGTGGAATTGCTAGTGAAAAGTACCTTCTGATCAAGAAATTAAAAGAGAGAAATTGTTGAGGGAGTCGGTTGTATTTGTGATAGAGAGGAGCGACGACCGGCTTGAGAGGGCCAGCGTTGCGCTTGGCGCAATCGTAGAGATTCGATAGGCAAACGACCGTGTAGATTGCAGCGGCTTTCACAAACCCCAGGTGCTTCAATTGTTGCTCATCTCTCCTCTCGTTCTCCATCTCCTCCTAATTTTGAAATGAAACTTAGAAATCAAGGAAATGAACAAGAAACAGGGAGAGACCTGACTCGATTAATTAATACAATACCTCAATTGACTAGTAGTAGGTGTTGGGTGGTGGCGAGATTGTTGATCGAAATGCTAAAGAGTTGATGATGACGACGAAGCTGAGTGAATTGAATACCGTGGACTGTGGTGGTGGTGTTTTTTTAGTTAGTGGAGTCTAAGTCTGCAGTTGATCCGGCAACAGGGCGAGCAGCGGTGGTGTTTACTGTGGTCGGCGACGGCGGTTCAGTGCGATGGCGCGGCGGCGGCGGTTCAGTGCGGTGCCCGGCGACGTCGCCCTCTCCGGTTCCCTTCTCTCCTCTCTTCCCTTTGGTTCCCCGTACGCGTAAGAGCAATTGGGACTAGGGTTAACGGCAGTTTCAAATTCTGTCACATTTAACCCATCAGGGGCACGACGCGAAATTGTATAAACCTCAGGGGTACCGTGCGAATTTAGCAAAACTTTTGTACACCGTGCGAAATACGCAATACCACAGGGGTACCAGGCGAAATTTCCGAAAGTTCTATCTACCAAAATCAACCTTAAAATAATTCCAAATCGATATTTCATGTACATATGTACATTAGACATATGTGTTGCCAATGGACCAATGAGGCATGTGGTGAGCCACTGTGCCGAATTTCACTTTTAATCCATGATAGTGTTACCCATTATATTCTCCATGTCACCCCTTCGAGTTTCATAGTGGTAGACTTCTTTCATTTTCCTTTCTTTTGTCTTTCCTTTTTTTTACTGGCATTCTATTTTCCCTTCGTTTGACTTTTGCAACCATTCCGGAATGACTCACCGGAAAGAACTTGTGGGTAATACCCATAGATTTCCGGTTTGAACCCCGGATATGACCGCTCTTTATAATTATTTACCAATTCAAGGCTTTTGCAAACCCACTTTTCCTCCCAAAATTGTCCATCACTATTAGTTGAACCAAAGTAGTTATTTTTGCCGTTTTCACATGGTTTGATATACAATTACAATATTTGAAGGGCATGCTTTGCAAAACGGGCAAGGGTTGGTAAATTAATACCATTAACTGCTTAAATTACTAATCATGATGATGATGATTTCCCTAGCTACTTATGATAGA
Source organism: Persicaria maculosa (assembly GCA_963922045.1). Classification (NCBI taxonomy): domain Eukaryota; kingdom Viridiplantae; phylum Streptophyta; class Magnoliopsida; order Caryophyllales; family Polygonaceae; genus Persicaria; species Persicaria maculosa. Next base: position 24,704,564 of record OY998254.1, read on the forward strand.
TGATAGATGATAGATGATAGATCGATATAGAGTGGTAAAAAAACAGATGGATTTTTTCAAATAATAAAGAAGTGATATATACATATATGTAAATGAAACAACTTATATTTAAATGTTTACATATGTTGGGTTCATATATTTATTTATGAAAGCTATAAAGCCTTACTTTGAAAAAAGGAGCGTATAGATAGATAGGGTTATGTGTGCAACAACTTCATGTGCATGGTAGATAGAAGAATTCAATGCTTAAATTATTTAGGGGAGAAAATGATATACGTATCTCTCTACATTCATTGCTCCTTTACTTGTGTTGAAAATTGATATACGCTTGTTTAATCATCCGTGGCTAGAAAGGGACAATACTAATAGGTTTAAATTCCAATTTTGTTCAGTATTATAAGGGGGATCCATAATATACAAAGTTTCACTTTTCCGCCCACATTTTAAAGTCCGATATAAAAACAATATAAAATATTATTTTTTCAATTTAGTAATCATTTAATCAAAATAATTTTCAAAATATATACTCCTACTAAACTATTTATCACTTTAATCAAGCTATGTAACCAGGCACGGAACCAGGATTACATTCTTGGGTATGTTGGATTTGTATATAATTTTATTTTTTTCCCTATCCGTCACTATATCTATTGAGTTAAAAATTAGAAATGATTTTTTTTTATCTATATTTAAATTAGTGATAATAGACTTAATTGTTTTTCAAAGATCTTTTTAAGTTTTTGGGATTAATTAGCCAATTATTTTTAAAAAATTGAAGATGAACAAAAAAAAAAGATGAAGAAGAGAAAAAAAAAGAAGAAGAATGAAGACCAAATAAATAAAGGGGGATGGAAATAAATGAAGAATGAAGATGAAAAAAATTCAACGGCAATTAGAAGTGAGGACTCGAACCCGCGCTCGCCTTGCAACCCCTTTGCTTCTCTGCCAGCTATGTCAGCCGAACAGTTTGATTACACTTACACCTACATAATACATATTACTAATAAAATGGGGTGGGCTGCAGCGCACACCAGCCCACCCTTAGATCCGTCCCTGCATGTAACTATTTTTCAAAATGTTCAAATTAAGTTGTCAATTATCTACATCTTTTGAATTAGAAAAAGTAACCATTCTTTAGGCTAAATTTCAAACTAGTTGTGTCTTAATTTTTTCTTTTTTTTTGACAAATTTATCCCAAATACATTATTTAATATTTAACAGTGACTTTTGGTGGTGTACTAACTATATCATGAATAATAAGATTTTTATATTTCAACCCCATCAGAGTTTTAAGAGGCAAAGCAGGATAAGGATAACTCATCCTAGACTATATCCATTATTATTATTTTATATAAAGAAACATTTTTATTTGTTTTCATTGAAACTGTATTAGGGTACATCCCAACATTAAAGTAAGTTATGGTAGTGCCTCAAGTCTCACAGTCAACCATCATAGTGCCAATTTAGTACTGTTTGAAAGTAAGTGATTTGAAAATATTTTTTTTTAATGATATATAATGTATTACTTTATTTATTTATTTTTAACAGCATCATACTTATTATTAAATTAATAATTATAAATTACGTTGTACCATTCTGAAAAACGTCCCTTATTTTTAAACGGATGAAGTATTAGTAGTAATAGAGAGCTGACTAGCTTCATAATGGATCACAATAAATAAAAGAGTCTGAGTAGGAAAGGATGCTGACTAGCATATGCCATTAGGGTACATACCATTCTTAACTTGCATAATCATGATGATATTTGTGATTAATAATAAAGCCTAATTAATAACTATATCTATATGATTGCTCATCAATATTCAATAGGTTGTGCATTAATGGATAAATCAATATAGGAATGACTCACAGGTACAGTTGGACCTAATTAATAAATCCAGCCTTTTTTTAGCAAATGAAGCATCAATAATACTGTATAATCGTATTATACAGTGTACCCTTGACTAAAACACTTGAATTGCAGATCGAACTCATATATTCACATTTCACAATATATAGTGATGGATGTCTATTTATTGTTCACGAGTTGTTGTTTCCTTCTTGATAAAAATTGCTATCAGTGCCAAATAATTGGAGTAGATCGGCTGATATATTAACTGTTAAGGCCAACTGATCGCACTCCTTGAATTTGTAAATAAAAAGCGGTACTCCGCTGAAATTAAGACACACTCAAACTCAATGCACACGTATTTAGAATGTGTGTTATTTTTTTAAAAAATGGTCTTTATAAACGAATTAATTAGATTAGGATTTTAAATTATGTTGTAATTTTATCGAAATTAGATTAGGATTTTTCGAAGGTTTTTGGAAATTTTAGAATTAGTTTATTATTTATTGCAATTAAATTAGCATTTTCATGAAATTTTTAGGATTTTAATGGGACGGGTTCGGAAAAAGTCCGGGGTTTGCGGGATTTGTGTCAATCCCCTAGATTGTTTTATTCATAATTATATTGGTTTTTTTTAAAAAAATATAAAGTTGTTTTAAAAAGACCAAAATTAAAAATCAAAATTATAAAAAAATCCATTAAAAATTAATTACATTTAATGTGTTTAAAATGCTTAAGCAAAAATAAATTACAAAAAAAAAACTCATTACATGAAAAAAATAGTTTATTAAATTTCTTTAAATATTGTTTAAAAATATCGAATAGAAAAAAATCAAATTATAAAAAATAATTTAAAAATACGGAATTTTCGCCAAATGCCCCTGAGGTTAAGGCTAATTCACGTGGTGTACAAAAGTTTGACATATTTCGCCAGATGCCCCTGAGGTTTCCATTTTTTTCGCCAAATACCCCTGAGGTTTTCATTTTTTCGCCAAATGCCCCTCTGTCGAATTTGTTAACGTTTTTTTTATTGAAAATTAGTACAATTCCCGCACCATGACACATATTTTTCTTTTTAGACAATAAAAATAAAATTTTCTAAGTATGAAAAATTACTATGATAAATTTAAATAAAATATTATCAAACATTAACATAAAATACAAAAAAATAATAGATTTGATAATTAAGTAAAAAATAATAAAAATATTTATGAAAAATGTGTAAAAATTATACGAGTTTAAGATTTAAGTAAAATATGTTGATTGAGTTAAAATCCTAAAATAAATGTGGTTATAAAACCTAATAAAAAATGCTTATTAATTAGTATTTAGATATAACTAGATTGATTAAAGAAAGGTGAACAAATTTCATTAGTTTATTTTTTTTTCAAGATTCAGTTGATTGGGAGGAAATTGTGAAATTAAAATGATTATGCCATCTAAGCAATAATATTTCTCATTTAACAATTAGAATAGATAAATCTCATTGGTTAAAAAAATGTTTAAAATTTTTATTATTTGAAAATTTATGTAGATTGGGTTGCTTGTGTGAAATTCCAAAAATTAAGATTATTATATAAAAAAATAGTTTTCATTATACACCCACAAAGAGAGAGATTATTTGCTTTGGAAAAAAAAAAAGAATTCGTATATTTGGAACTATGTATTTTTTTATAAAAAAAAGTTTTGAATTAATCTCATTGTTTAAACAAATAGCATGAAATGATATTGTGTAATTAATACATAATGAAATAATATTGTATAATTAATTTTAACTTTATCAGAAAAAGGGAATTAATTCCATTGGTTAAAAAATGTAATATGAAATGGTATTGTGTAAATAATATTAGATAATTTAATTACCATAATTAAATAATATTGTGCAAATAATACCTTACAAAAATAATAATGAAATAATATTTTATTTTTATTTTTATTTTCAATAAAAAAACGTTAACAAATTCGACAGAGGGGCATTTGGCGAAAAAATGAAAACCTCAGGGGTATTTGGCGAAAAAAAATGGAAACCTAAGGGGCATCTGGCGAAATATGTCAAACTTTTGTACACCGCGCGAATTAACCTTAACCTCAGGGGTATTTGGCGAAAATTCCGTTATTAAAAAACTAGAAAAATTATTTATAAATCGTTATGCAAAAAAATTCTTTATGCTTTAAATCCGTTGAACTCTAAACCCGAAAAATTTCGATTTAGAAATCGTTGAAAATAATTAAAAAGAAAAGTTTTTTTCGTTGTAAATTAATTCGTTATAATGAAATATAAAATTTTTCATTACCTTTAGAATGATTCATAAGTTATAAATTGTTAAATTATTAAAATTCCACAAACAATTAAAATTATTGAAATATATCGACAAAAATCTCTTATATACCTCTAAATCTTAATTACACATGTTTTGCACAACAGTCGGAGACATCGAATAAGCGGAAGATAAAGGCTCGTAAGCTTATCGCATCTCTTCAGGTCACACGAGACATTTATGTAGATCCAGCTAATGTGCTTGAGGATAGTGGGTCGGTGTACTTTGATACTTCAGAGCATTCATCAATTGATGATGATGATGATGCAGTTGACACTGCTGAGATTCAGACGGGGTTAAGGGTGTTATGGACATTGAGACACCTGCTAAAGATGTACCTGATGATATCCCGAAGCACTTCTGCACACGAGGAGTCTGACATCGCCGAGAGTCTTGCTACAGATCTTCGTATGGATGTCAATCCTGACCTAATCACGGATGCGAGTGTCTCGTCCAAACGAGCGCTAGAGGCATCATCATCGAGGGTGACAGAGGCAGACCTGTCATCATCGAGGGTGCTAGATGCACAAGCATCGGATGATAGGTGCCGAATGCTGGATTGAGGAGACCATATCCGGTGATCCAAGCAGTGCTCGCCGAGCACATGGATATTGATATATTTAATTGAAAAAATAGAAAAATTAAATTTTTTAAATGTTGTATGTTATTTTCATAATTTAATTAGTCATTATAAATTTACCATTTAAATAATAATAATAATAATAATAATAATAATAATAATAATAATAATAATAATAATAATAATAATAATAATAAAACAGAAGTATTCTGGACGCTGATTGGGATGGTTAGCAAGGCGCTTGCCATTGCCCAGGAGGATGGCCCGAACTGAGGACTTCACCTCAATGTTGATAAAACAGAAATATTCTGGCCGAGTGAGGACCCACGTAGTAGGGAAGTCGGGATGTTCCTCAAGCATATTTCACGCCCGGTGGGGGGAGTTAAGCTCCTTGGTGGAGCTGTTAGCTTGGATATTTCCTTCTGCAACGATGTGATGTTGAGGAGAATTTTGAAAACTAATGCTCTGATGGAAGCCATCAAGAAGTTGGAAGATCCTCAATGTGAGTTATTGCTCCTGCGAGCATGCTCAGGAGTCTCTCGTCTGTACTTTGCGATGCGAACAACCCCACCCTCATGTTTTATAGATGCCCACCGTGTTTTTGATGATTCTTTGAGGTCTTCAGTGGAGCAGATAGTTACGCTTGGAGGATCTGGCTTTGGTCCTTTGCAGTGGCGTCTGCCTACTATGCCCCTGGATTATGGTGGTCTTGGGATCTACACTGCTGCAGACACACTCCATTATGCTTTTGTCACTTCGAGGATTCATTCCCGTGGTTTGCAGGATCGTATTTTGATGAGAGCTGGAGTGACTGGTGATGGGCCCTCTTTCGAATTAGCGGTCTCCAGTTGGGTTAGTGTTGTTGATAAGGATGTTTTGGACATGTGTGTATTACAGCCAGCCCCCTGCCTAATGAAGAAAATGGCTACCTGCTACTACAAAAACGTGGACAAGCACCTCAAGGTAGACTTTGCTCTTAGTGGGAGGGAAGAAGCTCTTATTGCTAATCTAAAGCTCCCTATGGCCCAATAGTGACTAAAGGATGCTCCTATTCCTGGTCTTGGTCAAGTTATGAATCCTGTTACCTTTCACTCATTTATTAAATACCGAATGGGTATTGAGTTGTTTAGTGCGGGTTCCAGATGTCCGGCTTGTGAGAAAGGCATTTTGGATGCGTGGGGAGATCATGCACTTGCTTGTGCTGCTGACATTGGTGTTAAGCATCGACATAATATGGTGCGTGATGCTTTGTGTGATGAGTGCTTGAAGGCCGGAATCTCTGTCCGTAAAGAGGCATCTACTGGTATGGTTGATGACAAGGGAGAGGAGCTTCGTCCAATCGATATTCTTTTCTACAACTGGTTCCAAGGCAAAGACACTTGTGTGGACATTACATGAAGTTCTATCTTCAGTTCGGGTGGTCTTTCAAATTTCATCCCGGGTAAAGCGGCTAGAGTGGCTGCTGATAACAAAAGGAAGAAGTACGAGGATGTTTGCAACGCCAAAGGTTATCACTTTCTGCCGTTTTCCTTTTCCACTATTGACGACTTAGAGGATGATGCTATGGGACTTCTCAAGCGCGTGTGTGGGGTCGCTAAGGGGGTACCTGGACATAATAGAGATTTTTGTCATACTTTGACTAGGATTGCATTTAGTATTCAAAAGGGATGCGGAGCTCAGCTTGTTAGCCGGCTCCGATCTAATGTCATGTAGAAACTCTAATAATAATTATTATTATTAAAAATAATAATAATAATAATAATAATAATAATAATAATAATAATAATAATAATAATAATAATAATAATAATAATAATAATAATAATAATAAGACATATCGTTGTGTGTTGTGCTATCGATTATGCATCCCTTTGTTTTCCATTTCGGAGCCTTGTTCTGCTTGCTCCAGAGTATTTGAGGGAGACATTTTTGGAGATCATGCGGTGTCGTGTGCAGATATTGTGGGGATTAAACATCGACATAATGTTGTTCGTGACACTTTGGTGAATGTCTGCTATCGTTCTGGGAAGTTGGTAAACAAGTTGATATTGGTCTATGTGGGGGAGATGGGAAATCCCTACGACCTGCAGACATGCTTCTTTAGGCGTGAGATGAGGGGTTAGATGTTTGTGTTGATTTGATAGGATCATCCCCTTTGACGCAATCTAGGATGACTAATTTTGTTCCAGGACATGTAGTGACCGAGGCGACTCGTCATAAGCGGGTCAAGTATCAAGCTAAGTGCAAAGCTATTGGTTATGGTTTCTTGTCCTTCTCTTTTTTCTACGGTGGGGGAACTTGAGTCAGATGCCATAACTCTCCTAAAGAGGATTCAGAAATTTTCTCAAGCTCAAGATGTTGGGGCTCGGAATGCGGCTCATATTTTCACTAGGGTGGGGTTTTCTATTGCTAAAGGAGCGGGGGCCCAGAATGCTAAAGGAGTTTGGAGTATCTAACTTTGTGCTCGGCCGTGTTGTTGTTGATGCTTTTCAACGTAAGTGATAACTCCACTCCCTTTGATGAAAATCGGAATTAGTTTCAAAGGCTTTGACAGACAGTTTGTGTTAAAGGTCTTGAAGTTACAACTGTGTTGATGAAACAAAAAACCTGTACTTTATTATATTATGTCCGAATATTATTATATGTTATTATATGCTTCTAGATATTATTATAAATGCACTAACATTTCAGGAAGCTTTTCGAATTATATCTCCTTCCTTGAGCTGAATAACGTGGAGAATAAAATCGGAGATCATGGCTTCAGAGTTTCCATGAATAGAAGATTGTGTAGATAGCCATGATCAGCCCAGCCGTTGGAGAAGATTCCTTCCTCAAGTGGCGCCGATGATCTTCACTATATAAAGGAGATGAAGAAGAGAGAGAGGACTGACGTACATTCACGAATATCATTGCACAATCAGCCCTCAAGTTTACGATCTCTCTTCAGCGTGTTCTCTCTGCTTGTTCTTAAGAGTCTTATATTTTGTTTCAAAGCATTTGAGAGTTACACAGTGAGCTTATAGGATATATTCAGAGAGAGTGTTATACTCGAGAGTTTATAACTCAGGAAGTGAACACTAGGCGATTGATTCACTAAGTGTAAGAGGATTGTACTAGATAGCTGAGAGAGGTGGGGCTCTTCTAGATTGGTCTAGGACTCCAAGGGAACGTGAGTTGACTAGATTGCAATTGTATAGGAGAGAGGCTTCTCGGTGAGCTATTAGGATCCTAAGTCTTGTGAATCAATAAAAGCCGGTTGAATCCTAGGGTTGTGGATGAACCCTAGGCGGGGACGTAGGCCAAGTTCGTGTCGAACCTCGTAAACAACTCATTGCGTCCTTTACTTACTGCTTTACCTTATTTCCGCACTTGGTTCGAATTTTTTAACTTTGTGATTCAGGTTTTCAGAGAAAAGACTAAGTCTAATCTCAAAGGGTTTTGCACGAGCTTCAAAAGTCTTGAGACTATCTGCGAAAAACCGGCATACTCTATTCAACCCACTTCTAAAGTATCTTTATATTACTTTGTTTTACATTATCGAACCTTCAATTGGTATCAGAGCTTTACTCACTGCTTTCGATCTAACAATCTTGTGAGTTTTTGATCATGTCTGGTGAAACAAGCGGAGGATTTGCACAGGGAAGGTCTACTAGTAGACCACCACTCTTTGTAGGAAACAACTTTGTCCACTGGAGATCATTGATGAAGATGTTCATTATATATCAAGATCTGGAACTTTGGAACATTATAGAGAATGGTCCGAAGGTTCCAGAGAAAGACGGACCAAATGGAACCAAAATTGCAAAGAAGGAGTCTGAATACATCCAAGCGGATCTTGAACTTGTCTCCAAAAACTACAGGGCTATTAACTTACTTTATTGTGGTCTTAGCACTGATGAGTTTAATCGTATTTCATCTTGTAGGTCAGCTAAAGAGATTTGGGACAAGCTGGTCGTCACCTATGAAGGAACCAGCCAAGTAAAGGACACCAAGATCAGTATCTTCCTTCGAAAGTATGAGCTTTTCAAAATGAAGTCTGATGAGTCAATCAAGGCCATGTTCACACGATTCACAGAAATCACCAACAATCTTGACTCTCTTGGCAAGAGCTTTACAAACGTTGAGAAAGTAAGAAAGATATTGAGGTGCCTCCCAAAAGAAAAGTGGGGTCCTAAAGTAACAGCCATAGAGGAAGCCCAGGACCTCACCACTCTACTCCTTGATGACTTGCTTGGGAAGTTGATCACACATGAGATGATTCTCAATGAAGACGATGGAGAAATCCCAACAAGCACTAAGAACTTGGCGCTCAAATCTAAGAAGGATGAGCCCAAAGATGTGTCTGATTCTGAAGATGAGGATGATGATGAGGATGATCCCTTTGATCTCATTACAAGGGGTCTTTCTCGAATCCTCAAGATGAAGAAGCAATTCAACAACAAGGATGGATCAGAGTCTTCTAAATTTCGAGGTAAGTCTCAATACAACAAGGATGGATCAGACTAAACCTTTGTCTTGTTTTGAATGTGGTGAAACAGATCATCTTGTAAAAGAATGCCCTCAAAAGACAAAGAGCCAGTCCAAGAAGGGTGATAGATGGAAAAAGAAAGCCATGGTGGCAACTTGGAGTGATTCTGACTCTGACTCCGATGATGAGAAGGCCAATGTTTGTCTTATGGCCTCAGGAGATGAATCCCACGCTGAGAAGCTTGAGGAGATCACCAAGGTGAAAGAGCAAAAATGGATTATTGATAGTGGATGCTCGAGACATATGAGTGGGAAGAGGTCTCTCTTCCATGATCTTAAGAAGCAATCCACTGGAACAATCACTCTTGGTGACAAAGGAAAATGTGAAATCGTTGGTATCGGTAGTGTTGGGAGTGATCCTAACCACTGTATTAAAAATGTTTATCTTGTTGATGGTTTGAAGTATAATTTGCTTAATGTTTCTCAATTATGTGATAGTGGTAATAATGTCAGATTTAACAAGAAAAGATGTCTTGTGTGCAGAGAAGATACAGGTGAAGTTATACTAACTGTATATCGTTACAACAATATATACCCTGTGAATGTTGATCAAGTGACACAAGGAAGCTTAACCTGTCTAAAGGCTTTGACGGACGATCCAAAGCTCTGGCATAGGAGACTCGGTCATGTGAGTCCACATACACTACAGAAGCTTGTGTCCAAAGGGCTTGTAAGAGGACTACCTGAGATGGACTTCAAAGGTATTGATATGTGCAATGCATGCACACGAGGTAAACAAACACGTAGCTCTTTCAAACCCAAAAAGGTTGTAAGTTCTTCTAGACCCCTTGAACTTTTAAATATGGATTTATGTGGTCCTATGCGAGTCAAATCTCCCAATGGTAAAAAGTACATGCTTGTTGTCATATTTGATGAATGCAATGACGGTTCTTTGAGTGAAAGTGTTGCAGATATAGATCTTAACATCCATACAGAGAACGAGGATGGTGATGATGCTGCTATCAAGAACACAAAGAAGAGGAACATGCAGGAACAGATTCTCAACACTGAAGAATTGGCCCAAGGTGTTGAAGATTCGTCCAAAGCCCTTGGTGTCCAATCCAACAGTGTTGAAACGTCAGAAACTGCTGCAACTGAACCTAACAGGACCATGGAGTCAGATGTACCTCAAATCAATCCTGCTGGTGTGACGAATCAAGGAGCTGAGACTAGCAAAAGAAAATTCAAATACTCCTCATCACACTCATTAAAGGATATCATTTCTGACCATACATCTAATGTTCAAACTCGTTCTAAACTTAAAGATCTTTGTGCGTTTCACGCGTTTGTTTCTCTTATAGAACACAAGAAGGTAGATGGGGCCCTTCAAGAGCCAGATTGGATCATTTCTATGCAAAGTGAGCTCAACGAATTTGAAAGGAACAAAGTCTGGACCTTGAAGTCTAGGCCAAAGCATCAATCAGTCATTGGCACACGATGGGTATTTCGAAACAAGCTAGATGCGAATGGTAAGATCGTGAGGAACAAGGCAAGGCTTGTTGCTCAAGGCTACAATCAAGAGGAAGGTATTAACTACGAGGAGACCTTTGCTCCCGTAGCCAGGCTTAAAGCCATTCGCATTTTATTAGCATTTGCATCTTTCATGGGCATAAAGTTATATCAAATGGATGTCAAGTGTGCTTTTCTTAATGGTTTCTTAGAGGAAGAAGTCTATGTGGCTCAACCCCCAGGTTTTGAAAGTTTGGAATTTCCCAATCATGTTTACAAACTAGACAAAGCGCTTTATGGTTTGAAACAAGCCCCAAGAGCTTGGTATGAGCGCTTGTCAAAGTATCTTTTAGAAAATGATTTTAAGAGAGGGTTGACCGACAAGACTCTTTTTATCAAGACCAAAGAAAAGGACATTTTGATTATTCAAATATATGTTGATGATATATTGTTTGGTGCTACTAACACATCTTTGTGCAGGGAATTTTCTGACATTATGTGCAGCGAGTTTGAGATGAGCTTGATGGGTGAACTCAACTTCTTCTTAGGATTACAAGTTCATCAATCCAAGAAAGGGATCTTTGTAAATCAAAACAAATACACCAAGGATCTTTTGAAGAAGTTCAAGATGGATCAATCCAAAGCAGCCAAGACACCCATGAGCTCAACATTATCTCTAGATCAAGACAAGACTAGGAAGAGTGTCAATCCAAATGAGTATCGAGGAATGATTGGATCTTTACTATATCTTACAGCTAGTAGACCTGACATCATGTTTAGTGTTTGCATGTGTGCTAGGTTTCAAGCTGATCCTAAAGAATCTCACCTCATAGCTGTGAAGAGGATCTTTCGATATCTCAATGGCACTAAGGAGCTTGGCTTGTGGTACCCAAAGCAAAAAGATTTTACATTAATCGGGTATTCTGATGTAGATTTTGCAGGCTATAAAGTGGATAGAAAGAGCACGTCGGGATGTTGCCAATTCTTAGGAGCATCCTTGATCAGTTGGCATTCAAAGAAACAAAACTCAGTTGCTCTATCCACTGCTGAAGCCGAATACATAGCAGCTGGAGCATGTTGCTCCCAAATCCTTTGGATAGCTCAATAAATGAGAGATCTTGGCATCAACCTCAAAGGTATTCCCATTAAGTGTGATAACACAAGTGCCATATCAATCACAAAGAATCTTGTTCAACATTCAAGGACCAAACATATTGATGTGAGACATCATTTCATTAGAGACCATGTCGAAAAAGGTGATGTGTTCATATTCTTTATTTCAACTGATTATCAATGGGCTGACATTTTTACTAAGCCTTTGGCAGAGGACATGTTCACCTTCATTAGACGTGAGATCGGAATGCTTAACAGGGATGCACTTTCGTAGGGGGAGCTTTCCCTTTACGAAAGATAAATTCTACTCGGTGTGTCAAGATCCTTGAACCTCATTTCAAAGGTTGTGAACTGCACAGTAGAGCACATATAACGGATCATATATTTGGTTAATATCTTTTTAGATATTTGATCAAATATAGTTTTAATGGATTTTTAACCTTCTTTATTACAGAGTTTATTTTATCCGAGTATAGTTTATTTGTGGAAATTATTTTAAAATCGGATAAATCTTTTCTTGCCTTTAAGATTTGAAAGGATCTTTTTTAATTTTGAATTGTTTTGGTAAGTCTGATTTTGGTGACTATTTTCACGCTCCTCCCTTTGTTGAAAGACAAAAAGGGGGAGATGGTTTGATGGTTTAGACTTTGCAACTGCTGTGAACCAAGGGTCTTGGAAGACCTTGTTTTGTTTTGCTTTGTTGGATGTTTCTCGTTGACTTTGAAAACTTATGATCCAACATTTGTCTAACCCATGCAGGTACTTAGTCCGATTTTGCTTATGATATAATTGCTTGACTAAGTTGCAGGGATGTACAGGTTTTGTCTTTTATCAAGGGGGAGATTGATAACTCCACTCCCTTTGATGAAAATCGGAATTAGTTTCAAAGGCTTTGACAGACAGTTTGTGTCAAAGGTCTTGAAGCTACAGCTGTGTTGATGAAACACAAAACCTGTACTTTATTATATTATGTCCAAATATTATTATATGTTATTATATGCTTCCAGGTATTATTATATATGCACTAACATTTCAGGAAGCTTTTCGAATTATATCTCCTTCCTTGAGCTGAATAACGTGGAGAATAAAATCGGAGATCATGGCTTCAGAGTTTCCATGAATAGAAGATTGTGTAGATAGCCATGATCAGCCCAGCCGTTGGAGAAGATTCCTTCCTCAAGTGGTGCTGGTGATCTTCACTATATAAAGGAGATAAAGAAGAGAGAGAGGATTGACGTACATTCACGAATATCATTGCACAATCAGCCCTCAAGTTTACGATCTCTCTTCAGCGTGTTCTCTCTGCTTGTTCTTAAGAGTCTTATATTTTGTTTCAAAGCATTTGAGAGTTACACAGTGAGCTTATAGGATATATTCAGAGAGAGTGTTATACTCAAGAGTTTATAACTCAGGAAGTGAACACTAGGTGATTGATTCACTAAGTGTAAGAGGATTGTACTAGATAGCTGAGAGAGGTGGGGCTCTTCTAGATTGGTCTAGGACTCCAAGGGAACGTAAGTTGACTAGATGGCAATTGTATAGGAGAGAGGCTTCTCGGTGAGCTATTAGGATCCTAAGTCTTGTGAATCAATAAAAGCTGGTTGAATCCTAGGGTTGTGGAAGAACCCTAGGCGGGGACGTAGGCCAAATTCGTGTCGAACCTCGTAAACAACTCATTGCGTCCTTTACTTACTGCTTTACCTTATTTCTGCACTTGGTTCGAATTGTTTAACTTTGTGATTCAGGTTTTCAGAGAAAAGACTAAGTCTAATCTCAAAGGGTTTTGCACGAGCTTCAAAAGTCTTGAGACTATCTGCGAAAAACCGGCATACTCTATTCAACCCCCTTCTAGAGTATCTTTATATTACTTTGTTTTACATTATCGAACCTTCAGTAAGTGTGTCAAGTATCGGGATTTGTGCATGACGGCTGGCTATGGTTTTTTACCCTTTTCCTTCTCTTCGTTGGGGGAGCTGGACACAGATGCTATTGCTTTGTTGAAGCGGATACAGAAATTTTCGGTATCTCATGATGCTGGGGCTCGTGCTGCTGCTTTTATTTTTACTAGATTTAGTTTTGTTATCACTAAGGGAGTGGATGCCCAGATTGTATCTCGGTTACCCACTAATTTCTTGTAATTTGTTTTTATTATAATAATAATAATAATAATAATAATAATAATAATAATAATAATAATAATAATAATAATAATAATAATAATAATAATAATAATAATAATGTTGCAATCTAAATCAAGCGGGTTTTACATGAAGATTTGGGTTAGCATGCTCTATTCGATATAGGTCTTGTTAAATATGTTTTAAATATTTTATATATTCCTAGGGCCTATGGTAAGTAGTGTGCTCTCACTCATAGGTGATCGCACTTGTAGTATAAATAAGGTAAAAATCCTATTTGGACACTATCAATTTGGGGATTTGTTCCTCTCTTTTTCGTATGCAGCTTTAATGCTGAAATCAATGTGATGAGACATTGATCATTCCCTTCTCTCGGCTATCACCTCTATCAGCTTCTTCTCTTGACTACATCTATGATTCAACAATCTTCATGGTATCAGAGCCAGGTTGATTCGAATCATCAACAATCACTGCTGAAATCTTTAGGTGACAAGCTCGTTGTAAGGATCTCTTCTGCATCTTCAATCCGCTTCTGAAAATCGGTTCTTAGTGCCATTTCATCATGTCGGGAGATCATTCTTGTGAGCGATTTGTGACCTAGGTGAGACACAGGGGTGAATACATCACTGCAGTTGACCTGAACAATCCTTTGTTCATACATCCGTCCGAAAATTCAAGTATGACCCTCACCACCATTTAGCTAACTGGTGAAAATTTTCGACGATGGAAGAAGGCTATGGGCAAGGTTTTATCTGTGAAAAACAAACTGGGTTTTATTGATGGATCTCTCGTTGAATCTCCATAAAACTCTACTACGTGGAATAGATGTAATGATATGGCATGCTCTTGGATTCTTAACACTGTATCAAAGGAGATTTACTCCACTTTAGATGAGTTTGACATAGTAAGAGAGATGTGGTTGGACTTAGAGGAAAGTTATGGGCAGATAAATGGCCCCTTGATCTTTCAAGTGAAGAAAGAAATTAAGGAATGTGAGCAGAGCAACATCTCCATGACTGAATACTTCACAAAATTGAAGAGGTTGTGGCAGCAATTGTCAGGTCTTGTTTCTCCCATTCAATGCAAGTGTGGGAAATGTGAATGTGATCTGAATGCTCAAATTGAAGCCTCTGATAAGGAGAACAAACTCAAGAAATTTTTGATGGGTTTCAATGATGGCTATGCAGCAGCAAGGAGACATATATTACTTAATATCCCTCTTCCAACAGCTAGTGCAACTCATGCTCTTCTTATACAAGATGATGTAGGATACAAGTAAGCTAGATCCTCCATCTCACAAGACTCAACTGCCTTGAACTCAAATGATGGAAATGAGAAGGGAAGAAAAGAGAAATGTGAGCATTGCAATGACAATCACAAGACTAATAGATGTTGGGAAGTATTTGGTTATCCATCTTGGCATCCTAAGAGAAAATTCAAGCCTCAACTTTCCAAGTTTGGAGGTGGAACTGACTCTTGGTCCAAGGAAAAGAAAGCACTAGACAGGAAGTACAAGGCCAAAAGTGTTAATGCCTCTGCTATGGATAAAGTTCCAAGTTCCCCTGTGAATGAGTCATGTGTTGCTTAAAACCTGTCTTCAGAAAATCAACAATTGCTCAATTCTCTTTTGAAGCTGCTTGACAAGAGAGATAAGGCAGCTGAAATGTCATTGGCAGGTATTATTAATTGTCTTAACTCTTCAATGTTTTCAAAGTTATGTATTCTAGATAGTGGAGCCACTGACCACATGACCTGCAATCCAATTTTTTTTTATCAAACACAAGACCTCTAATCAAACCCATTTCTGTGTTTCTCTGTGATGACACAAACAAAAATGTCACTCTTACAGTTGATGTCTCTATCTTAGATACACTCACCCTGAATAATGTTCTGTATGTCCCTCATTTTGAATTCAACTTGTTATCCATTAGTAAACTAATCCATGACCTTCATTGCTTTGTTTACTTCTTTTCTGATAAATGTGTCATTCATGACCATGCAAGGAGGACAGTGATTCCAATTGGTAAAGAGATTGGAGGACTATATCACTTAGTTCCTGATGCTGAACTGGATGCCACGTTACTTGATGATTCTAGCAATTTTATCCCACACAAAACTCTGAAAAATGCCTATCAGTGTAAATCTAGACCTGGCATTCCCTTCTTTTTACTTACAACTTCAAGTTCTAATTTGAGTGCTATTTGACATTACAGACTAGGACATGCTCCTTTTGACAAGTTAATGCATGTTCCTTCTATCTCTTCCTCTATGCACAAATTTAAAATAGAATTTACTTGCTCTATTTGTCCTCTTGCTAGACAGACAAGGAATGTTTTTTATTCAAGTGAATCTCTTGCTGATTTTGCATTCTCTTTGTTACACTGTGATCTATGGGGACCTTTTGATACTTAAACCTACAATGGTCATAGATATTTTTTTTTAACTATTGTGAATGATTACAGTAGGAGTGTTTGGGATTTTCTAATGAAACACAAGTCTGAGACACCATCTATTATTAAGAATTTCATTGCCTTGGCTGAAAATCAATTCTCCACAACTGTTAAAACTCTCAAAAGCGATCAGGGCATAAAATTCTTCAATTCTAAACTGATACGTTTTCTTCATTCTAAGGGCATCATTCATGAAAGCTCTTGCAAAGGCACACCCCAAAAAAATGGCCGAGTTAAAAGAAAACAAAGATACATATTAGAAATTGCTCGTGCCTTGAAATACTAATCATGTGTTCCTATGACCTTTTGAGGTGATTGCATTCTCACAGCCAGTTACATTATAAATAGATTGTCTTCTCCCTTCTCAAACAAAAATTTCCTTATGAAGTTCTTTTCCATACTCCTCTTGACTTTGGAAAATTAAAGGTGTTTGGATCATTATGTTTTGTATCCACTCACTCAACTTCCAAAGGCGAATTTGACCCAAGGTATGCCACATGTGTCTTTCTTGGATATCCTTTTGGGTTCAAAGGATATAAAGTGTTTAACATGTTGACGGAGGGGAAACCTGTCGTTGATTCCGCCAAAGAAAACTCAAACCTAAAGCAAGTATAGCAATAAGCAAGAGGTCGATCCACAGGGAAAATTATAAACTCAAGCGTGATTTTAATGCCGATTAAAGTAACCAAAGAAGGGGGGGGTTTTAAGTGTGAAAGATCCGCCTTTTATCAAAGCGGATTAAAGAAAACAAAGTAAATGATATTGGTTTAGACAAATAAGAGAGGCAATTCCACCTACAATTTTCCACTTTATTGGATTGAAGCGATCATTGTAACTTCTTCTCGTCCTATTACGTTTCCTATGAATGCCCTTGTCCCGACCTAATATAGTTACTAGTCCAATCAGTCCTAGAAACCCTTATCAATCGAACAGTCCCTAAAGAAGGATTTAACCCAATTGATAGCTTTAAGTTCAGAGATTAGCCAAGGTATTTGCAGTCCCTAAAGAAGGATTTAACAACACATTCAACTTCCTACTCATTCAATTAGTTCAATCAACCCTAAAGGAACAAGTTTGCCACTTGGGTTAAGGTTCACAATCAGGAATCTACAAAACCCTAGCAATTGAATTGATTCTACCAAGTTGATCAGTCAAGATAGAATAAAACAATGAACAATCAAGCACAAAGAAGTTGAAGCATTCACAAATAGGGAACCAGGAGCGAGAATTAGAAACTCACAATCAATCCGAATAAAGCTTCAAATTGCAGGCAGAATAGATGAGTTTAGTTCCTCATGGACAACATAGCTCAAAATCTCTCAAAAGTCTAATGGAAGTATGAATAGAATGAAAGGTAATGAAAAATAACATAAAAGTGGCCTAATAAAACATCCAAGTCGGCCTCCAAACAAACATAGAAAAAAACTAGGGTTTCTTAAAAACGGCGCTTACGCGCTGACTGTCCGTGCGGCGCCCGCCGCAAATGTCTTCTTTGCATCCCGCTGCGGCGAGTGCAGCTGCGGCGCCCGCGGCACTTCTGCGGCGCCCGCGGCACGTTGTTCTGCCGTGGCCCTTGCTTTCTTCGCGGCCTTTTCTTCTCGTCTTGCTTCTTTCTTCCTTGTTCCTTCCCATGTATCTTGTGTTCCTCTTCGAGATGTTGTATCTCCCAAATGTGTTCCGATTCGATCTGCGAGATAAACACAAAATTGCGCAGAATCCGAACTTTTCTAAAATAAACACAAGATGCAATTTAACAACAAAGTAAGCAAGAAATGCAGCCTAACTAAACTAAATATATCTATAATGCCTATCTAAAATATGCATTATCAAATTCCCCCACACTTAACCTTTGCTTGTCCTCAAGCAATGATAGAATGAACATGAATCAATGTATCCCACAGGAGATCCCTTCAAGTTTCAACATTACCAAAAAGCAACATCATAGTAGGTGAAAACATAAACCAAGCAAACAAACGTCATAGCATGTATTCCAGTGATCAAAGCTTAGAAGTAGACATCATCCAACCTCACCAGAATTATGTTTTTCACTCATGTGTTTAGGCTTTTAGGTACAACTCTCAACTCAAACCAATAATGCACTAAGCTCATAGACATTGACCACCATATCACCAATTCTCTACCGAAATGTCATTACTTGAGGGACAACATAAAGGAAATAAAATGCACACTTCTTTTTTTTTTTTTTTCTTCTTTTTCTTTGGTTCTATTTTCTTTCTTTTTTTCTTTTTTTTTTTCTTGTCTTGGTGCTTTCCTTACGCGAAGTGCAAACATGGGTGTCATGAATGGCCCCGGTCTATCAACACCTCAACTATGAATATGAAGTCCACTTGAACACCTTTTGACGCAAGTTGCAAACATGGGTGTCATGAATGAACCTGGTTACTCAATGATCAAGCTTTCTTTCCTAGTGGGTAGTTTTCAACACCTTTTTGCGCGAATCATACCCATGGGTGTCATGCGTAAACCCGGTTACTCAGTGCATCAACCATTGCCACCTTATTCACTAAATATGCATAAAATTGAATAAAAAGACTCAAAATATAAACATAACTCCGCAAGCAGCAAACATGTGCATCGGTCTTCAAAAATAGATACTACAGTCAATGCCAAGAGGTAGCAACACTAGGCGAGTAATTCACACAATTTAGCAAAAGAATTCAAATAAGGCCACACATCCTCACAAGGTCATGTTTTTAGGATATCAATCATACTTTCGCTTAATCATACATGCTCAATTACATTTGCTAGCTCATGTTCCACAAAAATCAAATAGCAATAATAATCAAAATATCCAGGACTCCATGGGATTTTTATGAATCATGCTTGAAATTTAAAATAGAGGACAAACTAAGCAAGATGGGTATTTGAATAACACATATATATGCAATACATGCTCTATTTCTAATATTTTCGCTCTTTTTTTTTTTTTTTTTTTTTGGACGAAAATTAAACTGATTGAAAACTAAATAACAACTTAATTAAACTTAAACAGGATTGAAAATTAAATATGATCTAACTATATGCACTATAAAACTAAAATTCCTCTCCCCCACACTTGAAGTTTTCATTGTCCTCAATGAAACATTAAAGACAACAAAAGTAAATCACATATACTCATGGTGAAGGAAAAGAAAGAGGAAAAAGAAAGAAAAACTTACCTCGGGTTGCCTCCCGAGAAGCGCCTTTGTTTCAAGTCGTTGGCTCGACGTGATGGCCCTTGATTGGCCTATGTTCCTCCACCAGGGTCACCAACACCTGTTATTTCATTGACAAATGCGGGTACCCCTGAAAGGTGTAGCTTTCGGTTCCAACATTCAGCCATTACCCTTAGCTCCTCTCCATGAGCTCTGCCTGGGGGTTGTCCTGGAATCACAAACGGGTTCAATTT
The DNA here is from genome assembly GCA_963922045.1 of Persicaria maculosa. Taxonomy (NCBI): domain Eukaryota; kingdom Viridiplantae; phylum Streptophyta; class Magnoliopsida; order Caryophyllales; family Polygonaceae; genus Persicaria; species Persicaria maculosa. The sequence goes on from OY998254.1 coordinate 24,724,397, forward strand.
GTTAGGAGGCTCAAATTTGCATATACTATGTTCCACAGGTGTTTCTAACAAACCACGCAAATGATTGTTGTGATCAGTATTGTTAGCAATAGGCATATCTAGAGAATTTTCAGGAGAACGCTTAGCATGATTAAAGAGAGAGAACTCTATCTTTCTTCCATCAAACTCCATAGTCAATAGACCCTCACAACAATCAATTTTCGTTTTCGCAGTTTTCAGGAATGGCCTTCCTAGTATAATGGGTGTTTCAGGGGTTCCCTGCTCCATATCTAAAACAAAGAAATCAACAGGGAAAAACAAATCATCCACCATAACTAAAACATCTTCAACAACGCCTCTTGGCCTGATTTGTGATCGATCAGCAAGTTGCACTGTAACCCCCGTCTCAGTTAGAGCACCCAAACCCAAAGACATGTACAAGTTATAGGAAATAACATTAATTGAGGCTCCTAGATCTAGCATGGCTTGTTTGAATCTAGTATTCCCAATTGCACATGGAATTGTAAACATACCTGGATCTCCACATTTTTCAGGCAATTTTCTTTGCAACATAGCAGAGACATTTTCATTTAAGCTTACCTTTTCCTTCTTTTTCAGTCTTTGCTTCTTCTTGATGGTGCACAATTCCTTCAAAAATTTAGCATATCTAGGAATGCTCTTGATTAATCTGAGTAAAGGAATGTTTACCTGACACTTACCGAATGTCTCGAAGATTTCCTTGTCATTCTCATATGTTCGTGTGTCTTTCAAGGCTTCCGGAAAAGGCGGAATGGGCTTTGGAGTTTCCATAGGTAAGGGAGAAGAAAGGGGAGAAGAAGACGGAGGAGAAGGAGGAGAAAAAGAAAGAGGTAGGGAAGAGACCGTACCAGGAGAAGATTCGGCGGCGGGTACCGTTGCGGCGGGCGCGGCTGAGGGTGCGGCGGGCGCCGCAACTTGCTGGGTTTCACCTGCGGCGGCCGCGGCTTGAAATCCCTCTCTGGCGGCGGGCACCGCAGGGAGCTGCGGCGGGCGCCGCAAGGGTTGCCGCGGGTGCCGCACGACAGTTCGGCCGTTTTCGTCTTCAATTATTTCTATTTCCTCATCCACCATCTCCTCATCGTCCTTTTGATTTGTGGCAATCAGTTCCTTGCCACTCCTAAGCGTTATTGCACTGACATTCTCCTTAGGATTCTCAACCGTTTGCGATGGAAGCTTACCTGAATCGTTTGCCTTCTTCGCACTTAAGATTTGAATGAGCTGACTCATTTGATTCTCAAGATTTGTCATCCGATCTGATTGCTGCTTTTCTAGATTCGCCATTCGCTCTGTCAGTTTCTGCACTGTACCCTCATTATCCCTATTTGATTGCTGCTGACCTCCCTGTCGAGGTTCATATTGTTGTTGAGGCCTTTCCTGTTGCCCCCCTTGCTGATTGAAAGAGGCCTGATGGTTCCCATAGCCTTGTTGATAGCCCCTATTGTAGTTATTGTTGTTGAAATACCCAGGATTTCCATAATTGCCTTGCATAGGCCTTTGTTGAGCGAAATTCCCAATGGCATTCAATTCAACATTAGGATCTTGTATGAGCGGGCACATGTCCATAGGATGGGTGAATTGATTGCAAAGACCACATGCCTTCAATTGTTGAGGATTTCTATCAAGGATCAATTGTTTCATCATCTCCTTCACCTCTGCCATATCCGTCTGAAGTGCAGCCACAGGAGCATCAACAGCGAGTACACCCCTAGCCCGAGTGCTTTTGTTGAATTGTCTAGAGCCCTCAGATAGCTCCTTAAACACCTCCCAAGCTGCGGTAGGTGTCTTATTCAGCATGTTTCCTCCACAAGCAGAATTCACCGTCTTCCGCTCTATATCAGTCAACCCATTGAATAAAAAGAGAACCAGATCCTTTTGGGAGTACCCATGGCATGGGCAGCTGGCGCAGAGTTTCTTGAAGCGTTCAAAGTACTCATGTATAGACTCTGTCGCATACTGCTCAATGCTGCTAATAGACCTTTTCAAAGCATTCAGCTTTGTTGCAGGGAAGTACATCTCTAGGAAGACTCTTTTCATCTCGGCCCAAGTAGCAATAGAGTCAGGTGGTAGATAGAAGAACCATTCATTTGCATCATCCTTCAAAGTGAAGGGAAAGGCTCTCAGCTTGATTTGCTCTTCAGTTACATTCGCTGGTTTCATCCCCACCACCACCCTATGGAATTCAGAAAGATGTTTGTGGGGGTCCTTCCCACTCAGCCCATGGAATTTGGGTAGAAGATGAACTACCCCTGACTTCAGCTCAAAGTTTACTCCTTCTGCTAGTGCAGGGTATTGGATTGCCAGGGGTTGCTGTGCCAGATCAGGAGCAGAAAGCTCCTTAAGAGTGCGGTTCGCCATCTCTGCAATGTTCTCTACAGAGAAGAATTAGTAGCAAAAGGTATGGACCCTAGAAGACGGTCCACACCACGATCAACACTAAAAACACACAAGAATTTAATAAAATTCCCCGGCAACGGCGCCAAATTTGACAGAGGGGAAACCTGTCGTTGATTCCGCCAAAGAAAACTCAAACCTAAAGCAAGTATAGCAATAAGCAAGAGGTCGATCCACAGGGAAAATTATAAACTCAAGCGTGATTTTAATGCCGATTAAAGTAACCAAAGAAGGGGGGGTTTTAAGTGTGAAAGATCCGCCTTTTATCAAAGCGGATTAAAGAAAACAAAGTAAATGATATTGGTTTAGACAAATAAGAGAGGCAATTCCACCTACAATTTTCCACTTTATTGGATTGAAGCGATCATTGTAACTTCTTCTCGTCCTATTACGTTTCCTATGAATGCCCTTGTCCCGACCTAATATAGTTACTAGTCCAATCAGTCCTAGAAACCCTTATCAATCGAACAGTCCCTAAAGAAGGATTTAACCCAATTGATAGCTTTAAGTTCAGAGATTAGCCAAGGTATTTGCAGTCCCTAAAGAAGGATTTAACAACACATTCAACTTCCTACTCATTCAATTAGTTCAATCAGCCCTAAAGGAACAAGTTTGCCACTTGGGTTAAGGTTCACAATCAGGAATCTACAAAACCCTAGCAATTGAATTGATTCTACCAAGTTGATCAGTCAAGATAGAATAAAACAATGAACAATCAAGCACAAAGAAGTTGAAGCATTCACAAATAGGGAACCAGGAGCGAGAATTAGAAACTCACAATCAATCCGAATAAAGCTTCAAATTGCAGGCAGAATAGATGAGTTTAGTTCCTCATGGACGACATAGCTCAAAATCTCTCAAAAGTCTAATGGAAGTATGAATAGAATGAAAGGTAATGAAAAATAACATAAAAGTGGCCTAATAAAACATCCAAGTCGGCCTCCAAACAAACATAGAAAAAAACTAGGGTTTCTTAAAAACGGCGCTTACGCGCTGACTGTCCGTGCGGCGCCTGCCGCAAGTGGTGCGGCGCCCGCCGCAAATGTCTTCTTTGCATCCCGCTGCGGCGGGTGCAGCTGCGGCGCCCGCGGCACTTCTGCGGCGCCCGCGGCACGTTGTTCTGCCGTGGCTCTTGCTTTCTTCGCGGCCTTTTCTTCTCGTCTTGCTTCTTTCTTCCTTGTTCCTTCCCATGTATCTTGTGTTCCTCTTCGAGATGTTGCATCTCCCAAATGTGTTCCGATTCGATCTGCGAGATAAACACAAAATTGTGCAGAATCCGAACTTTTCTAAAATAAACACAAGATGCAATTTAACAACAAAGTAAGCAAGAAATGCAGCCTAACTAAACTAAATATATCTATAATGCCTATCTAAAATATGCATTATCACATGTTGACTAAGAAATGTGAAATCAGCAGAGATGTGACCTTTGTTGAGACTGTTGTTCCTTTTGCTGCTAGCATGGACAATCACTTCTACACATCACCAGCATCTCAACCTTCCACATATGTGGATGTCTGTCTTTCCCCATTCTCTGAATTTATACCCATTGACATTCTGCATGATCAATCTCCTCCATCTTTGAACCCCCAAAGTCCACATTCTCATGCAGAGTATTCATCATCAGCTGTCCCTCCAGGTTTTGATGATATCCCACAAGTACTTAAGCCTTATCAACCAGACCCACCTCAGCCTCGTAGATCATCAAGAAATGTGCAACCTCCAGCTTGGAAGAAGGACTATGTGTGTACAACTCTCAAGGCTCACTCCAATGCAATTGCTATTCCTAGTAAGTCACCTTATCCCATCACTTCCGCCCTTTCCTATAGACTTTGTTCTTACTCTTATAAATCCTTCATCCATAATGTGGCCTCATTATTTGAACCATCTACTTTGGATGAGGCATTGACTAAGATAGAATGGATTAATGCCATGCTAACTAATCTCGGTGCCCTTGAGGAGAATGAAACATGGTCACTTGTGCCAAAGAACACTGCCACTTCCATTGTCAACTGCAGTTGGCTGTTCGGCTCAAGTTTAATGCTGATGACTCTCTTGACAAACACAAGGCCAAATTGGTTGCTCGAGGATTCTCCCAACTAGAAGGAATTGATTATAGTGAAACTTTTGCCCCTGTGGCAAAAATGATCATAGTTAGAACTCTTTTGGTTGTTGCTACTATGCAGAAATAGGACATCACACAAATGGATGTAGCTAAATGGATGTAGCTAATGCCTTTCTTCATGGGGACTTGGATGAAGAGGGTTTTATGGAACCACCACTAGCATATCACTTCCTAAAGAAACACTCTTGTCCTCAGGGGGAGTGTATAAATGAGGCCAAGAAAACCTCTAAAATGGTGTGCAAACTAAACAAGTCCCTCTATGGACTTAAACAGGCACCTAGGCAATGATTATCTAGGTTCTCTCAAGTTGTAAAGGAAGCAGGCTTTTAGCAGTCCAAGGCTGATTACTCTCTCTTCTTCAAGGCTAAGGCAAAATCATGACTTCATTGCTTTTATATGTAGATGATATGATCATCACAGGGAATGACTTTAAAGAGATTAAAAGATTGAAGATGCATATTCACAAACACTTTAAAATGAAATATCTAGGGAAGATGAGATACTTCCTAGGCATTGAAGCTGAGAACAAACCTCAAGGATTGCTGATAAATCAGAGGAAATACACCCTTGAGCTGCTGTAGGAAACAAGAATGAGTGACTAAAAACCTGTTGCTACTGCTCTTGATCCAAAAGTGAAGATGACACTTGAAGGAGAAAGAGACTTAGTAGATGCAGTGGCCTAAAGAAGATTAGTTGGGAAACTCATATATCTCACAATCACTCGTCCTGACATATGTTATGTTGTGCAAGTTCTTAGCCAATTCATGCACAAGCCAAATGATATGCATTGGAGGGGCGCCAAGTATATCTTGAGGTATCTTAAAGGTGTTCCGGGACCATGACTTTTGCTATCAAACAAGTCATCACTACAACTGAATGCCTTATGTGATGCTGACTCGCAAAGCTGCCCTATGACCAGAAAATCTCTAACTGGTTTCTGTGTGATGCTTGGAAGCTCTCTCATCTCATGGAGAACAAAGAAACAATCATATTTTGCCATGTCTTCCGCTGAATCTGAATACAGAGCCATGGCTACTATATGTTGTGAGATAACTTGTTTAGTGAAGCTGCTTGCTGATCTTGGTGTCAAACATACTAATCCAGTAAGGTTGTTATGTGACAACAACTCTGCCATGCACATAGCTAGAAACCCAGTGTTCCATAAACGCACAAAACACATACAAGGTGATTGTCATCTAGTGAGAAACAAAGTGTTGAGCAAAGAGGTGATTCTTGGCTATATACCAACTAAAGAGCATTCGACTGATATCTTTACAAAGATTGTCTTAGCTGATCAATATCAGAAAATCCTCTCCAAGTTAGGAGTTATCAACATGTTTCAATCTTGATGAACTCTTCACTTGAAGGGGAGTGTTAAATATGTTTTAAATATTTTATATATTCTTAGGGCCTATGGTAAGTAGTGTTCTCTCACTCATAGGTGATCACACTTGTAGTATAAATAAGGTAAAAAAAACATATTTGGACACTATCAATTTAGGGGTTTTTTAACCGGAAAAAATTTGGCAAGAAGATCGCAGTCTTAAATGCCAAGTGCATCCAAACGGATGAAATCATGAAGCACAGAATTGTCGGGAGTCGATGAACCTGAGAAGTCAAAGGCGAGATGCGATAGACGATCAGCAGCTCGATTGGCTTCTCTAAAGATATGACAAATCTGGGTAGTTTGGAAGTGGCGAAGGGAGAGTAGAGTGTATGAGACAATCATTTCATAATCTCCTGGGGCTTCCCAATATCTTGTAGACAATTTATTATGGTGAGGTTGTCACCCTGAATTATGAGATTTGGAATACCCAGGTGTGTTTCTATATTGATCCCTTTCCAGATTGCAAATCCTTCAGCGCTAGTGATAGACGCAATTGGGGAAGGGCACACACTCATGTAGGTAGGTGTTCCGAGGTGATCTCTAATGATAAACCCAAAGGATCCTTTCAAAGAAGAAGACAAAGCTCCATTGAAATTTAGCTTATAGAATCCCTCAGGCGGTGGTCCCATTTTGGTTTTCGTCTTTGCTTAATTTGCTTGGTTGGAACTCCATGCATGTTGTCGGAATCTTCATTCTGTTTAGATGATTTCCATAAAAAATCATGTTCAGATACGTAGGCTAATATAGTTCTGATATCCGGGTTGTAGTTGTCAAAATGTGCTTTGTTCCGAAAGAACCAGACACCCCACCAAGCCAAGGCGAGTTTGGTAAAGCGGGAAGTGCTGATTTTTTCCTTGATACTCAATATGGAGTAGTTAACTTGTTGTCCTATAGAGAAGCTTTGGGTCATGATTGGCACTATGTTTGGGTCAAATTTTTGAATAGTTGTACGGGTAATGGGGCACCCCCATAGGAGGTGGTGTAAGTCTTCGTGATTGGAGTCACAAAGAGGGCAAATAGAAGGAATACCCAGCCCCCGATAGGCTAGATTAGCTGTGGTAGGGAGTCCATTTTTTGTAACTTTCCAAAGAAAGTTTTTAATCTTTGGTGGGAGGTCCAGAGTCCAGATCCATCGCATATCTGATTTGTGATGCTGTTTTATGCTACTGATCATATCTACATCAGATGACGTTGAAAACCACCCGTTTTTACTCCATTTCTAGTACATCCTATCTAGGTGTATATTTTTTGGAATAGGTGTTGCTACTATGGTAGTATTTAGAATCTCAGGTGGAAGGTGATCTTGGATATAATTTTGTAATTTTGCAACATCCCATGTCTTATGTTGTGTGATAAATTGGCTTATCGTGGTATCAATATCTATTAGATGATTTTCAGAAGCAATATTAAAAAGAGGGGAGTCACCGACCCATTTGATCGTCCCAGAACTTAATGTGGTCCCCGTTGCCAATGGACCATCTTATTCCTTTCTTGAATAATGGTATTAGCTGAGCAAGTCTAGTCCATTGCCAAGAGGTGCAACCTTTACGTTTGTAGTTTAGGATATTTTGATTTTTGAGGTATTTTTCAGTGATCAAGACAACCCATGGGTTTTTCGGCTCAGCTAGTATTTTCCATATTAATTTCAGTTGCAAAGCAATCTTCATATCTTCTGAGTTCCGTAGTCCAATACCACCACTAAACTTTGATTTGCAAACCTCGAACCAACCGATGAGCGGTTTATGATTATGTCCTTTGTTCAGATAAAGTTGTGCTTAATTCCATCTAGTTCTAAGTGTACCGATTTGGGAAGGAGAAAGCATTGCATAAGATAGAGCGGTTTAGCTATCAAATTAATTAGAATTAATCAAGCTTGAGATAAGGAATTTGCTTTCCATTTGGTTAATTGTGATTTAGTTGTGGTTACTAATTCAATGAAAGTACTCTTGGTAGCCTGACCGGAGAGGATGGGGCAACCCAGATATTGTCCTAAGTTATTTGTGTGAGATATTTTCAGTTCGTTATTAATCACGTTTTTTAGTTGTGATGTAGTGTTTGTGGTAGTTTGAAATTGTGATTTATGTCTATTTACTTTTTGTCCTAAGTTATTTGTGTGAGATACTTTTTGATCGCATACAGTTTTAGTTGATGATGTGAAAATAACTATGTCATCTGCAAAGGCAAGGAAAGGGATCTTGGCTCTATGACGAGTAAGTGTGATGCCCAAGTGTCTCTAGAGTTTTGCGGATTCATGTATTAGGCCGCGAGCAAGTATTTCGGATAGAATGAGGAATAAGTAAGGCGAGAGGGGGTCCCCTTGATGAAGCCCTTGTTCAGGTGCAAACATCTTAGTGGGTTCGTTATTTACTAGGACCGAGTATGTGACGGTTGTAATGCATTCCGGAATCTAGCCAGAGAAACGCAACGAGAATCTGAGGCGATTCATGAATGAAAGGAGGAAGTTCCAATCCACTAGGTCAAAGGCTTTTTTCATGTCAAGTTTTACCGCCATCCAGCCAGAATGACCCTTTTTTCTTTGGAAAGAGTGGAAAATTTCATTTGCTATTAGGATATTGTTCTGGATGGATCCCTCAGAAGTGAAAGCACTTTGTAGTGGATTAATTATTTTGTGGATTATTTTTTTGAGTCTGTTTGCTAGAACTTTTGAGATTATTTTATACGTGGTTGACCATAAGCTTATAGGTCGATAGTGGCTTGTGGTCGTTGGATTTTCGCATTTTGGTATGAGAGCTATGAACGTATGGTTTATCTGTTTAAGAATTCTTCCACTAAGGAAAAAACTTTTTACCGCTTTTGTGACGGATGGACCAACAATGTGCCAGTATTTTTTGAAGAATCCCGCTAGGAAGCCATCAGGTCTTCGGGATTTGTCATTGGCTAAGCAAAAGACTGCATTTTTAACTTCTGAGTTAGTAATCTGCGGGGTCGATCAGCCATTCATTGTCAGCTTCCTTAACTTCCGTAGTGACATTGTCAAGTAAATTGTTGGCAATTCTTGGTCTATTGTCTTTTGCAAATCATGTGTTGAAGTCTTTTTTAATAGCATCTCGGATATCGTAGTATGAGGTTAAAGATATTCATGTCGTAGATTGGATAGATTTTATTATTTTTTTGTTTCTCCTGACCGTTGCTATTCTATGAAAGTATTTTGTGTTTGTGTCTATAGATTTGATGTGTGTTCGCTTCGCACGCTGCCGCCAATACGTCTTTTGGTCGTTTAATAGAGCAGCTTGTTTTCTGGTTAGTATTTTAATTTTATCCTCGAGGATAGAGACGTATTGTTGGTACATTTGGAGTTGGAGTTCTTGTAAATCTTTTTCGACCAACGAGATTTGGTGGAAGATGTTGCCAAAAGTGTGGTTACTCCACATTTTACTCTTCTTTTTAACTTCCTGTAATTTCTTTACTAGTTTATATGACTGTGATCCTGGGAGGTCAACTCTCCATGCATTTCTAACAAGTTCTTCAAAGTCTTTTCTCTTAGTCCAGGCCATTTCGAATTGGGACGTTGTTTGTCCATCAAGTCAATTGTAATATGGGTGTGATCTGAATTGGTAAAAGCGTGGTTTTAGTGATCAGGTTAGGGAAATATTGAATTAGGTCATAGCTAATCAAGACACAATCTAGTTTTTCGAAAATAGTGTCCTTTCCAAATGCACACTTGCGCCATGTGAATTGGTTACCTATGGTCGAGGCATCTATGAGATTGTGGTGTGCTATGAATTCAGATAGGCGATCAAACCTAGTTGGGCTGGGTTGGCAACCCCCCCCCCCCCCCCCAGCTTGTCAGTTGGGGATAGTATTTCATTCAGATCACCGATGATCATCAAAGGTCCATGAATGCAGTTTTTATTGAAGGAAAGGAGGGACCAGAAGGTATCCTTATCAATTTGGGGCTCTCTCCTTCGTATGTAGCTTTAATGCTGAAATCAATGTGATGAGACATTGATCATTTCCTTCTCTCGGCTATCACCTCTATCAGCTTCTTCTCTTGATTGTTGTAAGTGCAAATGTAGGTCCGCCGATTGGAAAACCGAGTTGAAAACCATTGAAAAATCAGTGTTTAGAAAACCAGAAAGGCTATGGCGTGGTATATGCTGAACCCACTGCCTTAGAAGCGAATTCGCCCCCACCGTAGGTGCAAGTCGGCAACTGGCTTTGCCCCCCAAGGTTACACAGCACACCCTCGTACTCGTGCACTCGAAACAAGGGTTTGGAATCACGAAAGACTTTGCTCGGAACTAAGGTGAAAGAGGGAGATGGTTTTCTGTGTGTAACACTGAAGAGGAGACGTCTGATTTTAAAGGAGAAATGAGACGCTCCTCCTCGGTAGTGCAGGCGAGAATCTCGGAACAGTTACGAAACGCTCCACATTCAAAACGTGACGGAAATCTCGGAGCGGTTACAACTGATGGATAAAGACTAGAAATAAATCGGAAAAACAAAAAGATAAGTCACAGAAATCTCAACAATTATTTCATGACTCATCTGGCCCAATTAATAAAATGTCACCCAAAAACAGACCCCACCACACCACACCACGTGTCACGGACCGGATCGGCGGCGGTGGTGGTGATGTGCGCGTGTGAGACCCCTATTTCATCACTCAAACCATGGTGGGATATGAACCCCTTTTAAATCAACTCCTCATGTCCCTAGCAATCAATGTGGGACAAAACTTTTCACCTTCCCTCAAATTCAAGCATTTACTCCAACAGCCCCCCCACAAATGCGAGGAACTGAGGTTTTTCGTAATAAAACTTGAAAACAGTGTCCTGAACAAAGTTTAGGAAAAAGTACTTAAATGCTGGTGTCTTGCGATTGAACCAACACATAGTGAAACTGAGCAGACTCTCAAATCAGATAGGTGAACGAGTCTTGAACCTTCTGATTCAAGAGCTAGCATCAGCAGCACATACCTCTTCCATGTTCTTTAGTGATTCCGCGATAATACCTGCAAAATTGGTAGTCATCTCTGACCTTGGGTGCCAAAGAGTGTTCTAGAAAGACTACCCATGTCTTTCATAGAAGGAGACCAACCCTTCACACTCTCGTAGGTGGTTCCATCAAGTCCCTCATATAGACCACCCTTGTAGGGCTATAGAACCATTAAGAGCATTTCGCTCAACCTCTACATATTTCGGTGAATCCATCAAGTCCTTCTCAATAGGACCACCCAATTCTGGGCTATGGACTCATTAAGAGTACATGACTCAACCTTCTTCCGATACACCTGTCCTGGGGAATGAGATGTGGTGTATCTCTCATCGTATGGGCTTGAGTCCCATCCCCCTAGACGAATCGAGAACCAACCTCCTTGTCAGTCCTTTCGTCAATGGATCAACCAAATTTCTCTCAGTCTTCACATACTCCAGACAGATCACATCAGTCACAATTAGCTGTCTCACAGCTTCATGTCGAATCCAGATGTGTCTCTTCTTGCCATTGTATGTATTGATGTTAGCTACACAGATAGCAGATTGTGAGTCACAATGTAGAGAAAGAGATAGAGCTTTGCGTCCCCACAAAGGTAAATCAGCCAGTAAGCTTCTTAACCACTCAGCCTCTTGACCAGCTAAATCTAAAGCTATGAACTCAGATTCCATAGCTGATCTAGCTATGCAAGTTTGCTTCGATGATTTCCATGAAATAGCACCACCACATAATGTAAACACATAACCACTAGTGGAGCTAACCTCATCATTATCAGTAACCCAGTTTGCATCACAATAACCCTCCAAGGCTTGAGGGTACCCTACATAATGTAACCCCCAATCCATTGTACCTTTCAGATATCTCAATAATCTGTGAAGTGCGGTCCAATGATCACTAATAGGGTTATGGGTATATCTACTGAGTCTACTCACAACATAAGCAATATCAGCCCGAGTGTAGTTCATCAAAAACATTAAACTCTCTATTATTTTAGCATACTCATTTTGTGAAACACTATTCCCAAA